>OY997262.1:167395496-169795496 GCA_963921465.1 Triticum timopheevii
CTTCCTTGCACCAACGCCAGTCGCCTCCTCCCGTCAGTTGACTCGCTCCTGGAGACCGAAGTCCAGAACATTGTGGCCTTCCTTGAAGCTAGGGCCAACATCTAGGAGTACGCCAACAACGGCGCAAGACACAATCATCGCCGTTGCCGTCGCCATCGGTCAGTGGCCTGACCACACACAGAGCATGGCAGAGGAGCCGCTTCCCACCGCAAGACGCCGCCGCCGCCGCGTAATCTAAATTTGCCATGAAAAACGTTCGGATTGCCATGCTTAAAATCCGAACGTTTATCATTTCCGTTTATTTTAGATCGATCGATGTATGAATGTAAAGTCGGAGTCAGACTGAATGAAATCTATGGTTTGATCGATTGAATGTTCTGCTAGAGCCGTATCAAATTAAATATAAAACATCATCAAGCCACATGTATTCCTTCTCATCCAACGACCTAGACTACTTCAATGTCGAGCGCTCAACACGTTTAGCGTGCAGTTAATTTCATGTCAAAATAGTGCTAATCACATAATAACACGCAAATAATATCCGACTTAATATCCGCATGCACTTAATATACTTTCAAATTAACATGCATTGCACGTACACATTGACTAGTGCTACTAGTACATCAAACTGGTGTCGTAACTTGTGAACACGTCCAGATATGGTCAACGGCAACATCGCCCGCGAGTTCTTCGTGTTTGCCCATGCGTCTAAACGCAGAAGGGGAGGAGAGAGAGAGAGAGAGAGAGAGAGAGAGAGAGAGAGCACACATGGAACCCACCAGTAAGTGAAGGCGAATAGTACGTGCTAACGAGCCGGTCCCACTAATGTACTAAAAAATAATATTACATGGTATCCATTAAATAGGTTGTGTTAATATAAAAACATTATATGAACAAAGGGGGGTACAACAAACATTGCTATTCTATGTATGTTGCCTATTGACGTGCGGCTTGAAGGCCCTGGTCGCATGTTGGATCCTCATCCTTTATTTTTTAATTTGTATATGGGTCCAAATTTGTTTCATGTCAGGTGGCCCCTCGGTGTGTAGTTTGTAGGACTTTAATTTGTGGGTCGTAATTTGTTCCATTCCAAGTGGACTATCGGTGTGTAGTTTTGTAGCTTATTTGTAATAATTAAAGAGAACAATAGAGTTTTTGCAATAATACCATGGTGCGACGTTGAAGGCAAGAAAGGACGTGCGAGAGAGCGATGACCAAGCCAGAGGGAAATCAACTGGGGGAGGTGCTTGGGTTGCAATGGTGTTTGGAGTAGTTGTGGGCCGAATGCTACGAAAATATAATCTAAACCCACCGGAATAAATGCCTACACAAATTAATCCAAGGTTGGAGTCCCCCTCGCAATGTAAATAGCTTCGCCTTTGCGAGGGATGGAGAGGTAGCTTCAATGTGTTGAAGATACGGCATGAGAAAGTGAGGTCAATCGAGAGACATATAGATAGAGAGACAAAGTGAGTGTGGTCTAACATTCATTGAAAAGATATATATGCTCTGGAGAGATATTGTCTGATTGAGCTTTTGGGTAGGGTGAGGGCTGTAAGATAGAGCTTGAGAGATGATCCAGTCACAGACATGTAGATATATTTTGTGCGTGGGAGGAAGCAAGGTCAATCGATTACATATATAAAGGGAGAGAGATTGAGCAAGTGTGGGTCGTCAGGCGATCGAAAGAGTGAGACGGGTTGGAGAGAGTGACCTAGATAGACAATGTGCATTAGAGAGTATACAATATGAATATGTCGAATTGGGCTCAAACATGAAGATATATCGTTTGTGTCCGAGAAAGAGCGAGGTCAATCGAGACATACCGAGAGAGAGAGAGAGAGAGAGAGAGAGAGAGATTGAGCGAGAGTGCCCGCCATGAGGTCGAAAGAGTGGGGCGGCTTGGATGGACTGACCTAGATAGACAATCTGCATGAGAGAGTATAGAGTGTATCGATCGAGGCCCGAACAGGGAGATATATCATTTGTGTGTGAAAGAAAACGAGGTTAATCGAGACTCGGATAAAGAGAGCGAGATTTAGCGAGTGTGGCCCGCCGTGCGGAAGAAAGAGTGAGACGGTCTCGAGGGAGTGACCTAGATAGATAATGTGTGTGCGTGCGCACGAGAGGTTGGGGGCTAGTTAAGCAATGCATGTATCTATCGCGAGAGGGTGGGAGAGAGAGAGAGAGAGAGAGAGAGAGAGAGAGAGAGAGAGCTCGGCATGGGGTGCAATGGCAGGTGCGTGAGATAAATACATTTGGTAAAAGAGTGGGAAAAGGGGGTTGCGTAGTTGAGAGAGTTAGAGACGAAACATGGAGAGAAAGAATGAACGTGTGTCGGAAAACGATTGCTTCCTAAGGTGGTTAGGATAGGAAGATTGACCGATACAGGAAGTTTGTAGCGTGTGTGCCAGGGGGGGGGGGCCTAAAAACAACATTTGAATGTAGATTGTATGACACTTAATATCGATGTTTGAATTCCGTGTACATTGTAAGATTTGAACTGAGGACCATGCATATGGGTAATTATTTCAAATTTGTGCCATACTAGGTTTGGAAAAGTTGACATTGACTCGATTGTTGTGCTATTTTGTAGGTCATATGTTTGAATCCATCCAAAAGTTTTCTCACTACCATGGTGTTCATCATATACATATGAATTTGTATTAAAAAGTAGCGTGGATACAATGAAATGCGAAATCCACGTTAGAATTGGAGATCGCTATGTGACACACACTCTAATTCAAATAACTACTTATGTGACACACACTCTAATCCACATTAGTGTGGATACCGTTTCAATTTTTTTCTTCAAATAACTCCTCATTAATTAATTTATAGTATCTCGTTTCGAATGACTAATTATTTGCAAGGAAACCACGGGCATGGTAATACATACAGATTCGTTTGCAAATGAAAGAAGATTCGTTTGCATTCTCAAATGTAGGCGCACCAAGCAGACCAGGGTCGTGTCGTGGTGGTCGCGTGTGTCAGACGGACACTTAGCACCCAGACACCCACCCCTGTCGCTCCCTCCCCCCCTTCCCCCCCAAAAAAGGACGACGACAAAATAAGTTCACGCTTCCACGTTTCGGATTGAAATATCTGGCGGCCCCAATTCCAGCCCTGCAAAATCTCCCTTCTCCACCTTCCCCTTCCGCGCCCAGATTGCTCAGATCCCTAATTCGCCACCAACCCATGCAAAGGTCGAATCGCCCCTCGTCTCGTCTCTTTCCCCACCTCTGTGCCGGACGACGATGATGAAGACGACGGTCGCGCTTCACCACCGCACCGGAGCTACCTCATCTACGCGCTCGTCCACCGCACCGGGTGGTCCACCAACAACGTCGTCCGCCGCAACCAACATGCCTCACAGACACCGACTTCCACCGAATCAGGTGCGCTTCACCGACGCCGTCTCCCACCTCACCGGGGCTACTTCACCAAGCACATTGTCGCACCTCCGCCCCCGAGGCCCTTGGGGCTTCATCCATGGTCTCGTCCACCGCATCATAGCGCTCCGCTACCACTCAAGATCTGCATCTGTGCGCGGCCAGCCAACGCCAGCGCATCACCCTCAACAGCTCTGAAGTGACCCGCACTCTAGCTAGGCGAGCATGCCCAAACGCTGGCCCAAACTAGGTATCCACACATCACTCCCTTGTGCACTGTTCCGACGATGTTTGGATATCCTTTCACTGCTCTCTTAGCTTACACGCATATGCAACTCTGACTTTAACTCTTATTTCTTCTGGAGATATCATTTGAAACAAGTAAAACCATTTTTAGCGAAGCATGACGGCGCTATGAGATCTGGTACACATCCTGCACACCTGTATAACCTTGTAAGTATCTATCCTCCGGTATAACAGCAAGGTCAATTCCTCTTATTTGATCAACCATTCGCCATGTCAAAAATGCAGAGGGGGATGCAAGGAGCACAAGGCCTGCACATCCAAGCAAGTGGTAACATGGACTTGTACATGGAACATCCCAAGCGCAAGCAGAGCTGTAGTGAGCCTGTACAACGAGCTAGTGTACACTACAAAAAAAATACACTTCCATGATGATATGTGTTTGTCATAGTAGGTCGCGTTTTTTGTCATGCATGTACATCCATGACGATTTTATGACAGAATCAAGATAGTCATACCTGTGCTGTCGTAGAAGTGTTCCGTGACATTACCAAAATTATCATCACGGAAGTGTCCACTTCCATGACGATAAATCACGCGTCACAGAAGTGCTTTCATCAAGGGTGACCGACACGTGGCATCCACCGTAACGGAACGCCGTTAAGCTATCGGGTCGGGTTTTGGATCCGATAACCCGTTAACAGCCCCGACCAATGGGGATTTTCCACGTGTAAAATCATCATTGGCTGGAGGAAACATGTGTCGGCTCATCATTGGGACAGATGTCATCCACTCATTGGACAGAAGGCGCCTATAATACGTCGACATGTGGCACGGCCCAACAGTGGCCCATTCCTGTGAAAAGGCCGGCCCGTTTGACTTGGCCAAAAGGTGGCGGGCCGGCCCATGGAAAGCCTGTTAACGGCCTGTTTGCATATAGCCCATTTACAGCCCGCTAACCCAAGGCCCGTTACGCCCTATCCGAATTAGGCCCAGTAGCGTCATCTGGGCCATCCAATATGATTCCAGCCCGTTTTCACTTCTGGCCCATGTATGGCCCATGACGTCTTTCGGCCCATATGAGGCTCTTTGTAACTCTTGGCCCATTAACGACGCGTGGTGAAACTGGCCCCTAATGAACAGTGTATCCCTTTACACCCATTAACGGGCCATGGTGAAACTGGCCCGTAACGAACAGTGTATCACTTTATACCCATTAACGGCCCGTTATTCCGTTGGGCCGTTTCCAGCCCAAGTTATATTTCGGCCTTCTGAGGGCCCATTTATTCTTGGGCTCATTTGTAGCATTCGGTTACTTACGGCCCGTTACTGTCATTTTCTGCTTGTGGGCCAAATTCAGCCCGTCGTTACAGTCGCCCCATTTGTGGACCGTTAATCTGTTGGGCCATTTTCATAGCATCACCAAATATGGCCTATTAACGGCCTGTTATGGTCAGCCCATAAAATGTACAATTTCCATTAATGGCCCGTCTACGGCCCATTAAAGGCCCGTACAAGACCCATAAATGGGTCGGCCCTTACAAGGCCCATGGATCCTACGAGACGTAGAAGGCCCATGGATCCTACGGCCCATTGAAGGCCCATGGATCCGACGGCCCGTACATGGCCCATGGATCGTACGGCCCGTGAAGGGCCACTTTCGGGCGAGTTGGGCCCCGTTTGAATGATATAGCATATTCAAAGAATTATCCTACTCAATACTATCACCTCTAAAAAGCATACACTATACAACAAAGAGATCAAGGCATAGAAAGGTAGAATGATCCTACACTATACAATAAAGAAATTACAACCGATTATACCCCTGGGCATTATGGTTCGGCACAGGTGATAATAAAGCAGACACAAACAACAAATTACATACACTGGGCAAATACAGCTCATACATCATGGACGCGCATCAACTTAACTCCATTTGAACTATAATCTCTTCAGAAAATAGGATTGGCCGGATTCAAATAGCACAAATTTCAGTCTGCAAAATCTCCAATTCATTCATGGTTACCTCAGTGTCTTGTTTCATTTTTTGACTCCTGCATCTAATACCTGCATGTCCAGTCTCAACTTGTTGATTATACGTTGACAATCATGTACACGTTGTCTTGCCACCTCTAGTTGATGCTCGAGAACATCAGCACATTCCAATTCCAATCCATAATCATTCGGTAACGGCCATGCCGCACTGCTCGCAGATCTTTGTGTTGATGTCACTTCATCCTGAAATGTTTCTGTAAGTACACATGACTAGGGCAAAAATATAGTTACAACAGTGAAGCGAGCAAGACACTATTTTGTACTACCTGGCAAAACAGGACTAACAATAATGTTACACGTCACTTTCAAAAAAACAATGTTACACGTCATGAAGCATAAGCAGGTGATATTTAAAAAATTATAAAAAAGATAGTCTGTGCAGCCTGCATACAGAAATCCCTCTTAGCTCACCAGAGGAGCATGATGTTGGGGCCCAATCGAAAACACAGACAAGTTACAAATTTAGACAACACGTTGCGTATAAGTAAGCAAGCAGTTGGCCATTCTGTACCTCAATTAAAGTCTTAGGGAGCATAATGAACAGCAGAGGGTTTCATACAAACATACTACAGCAGGCAAAACTATGCAATCATTAGCGTAGTATAAACTAGATTTTGAGCCTCATGCAATAATAGTTGGTTAATAGACTTCAAAGCTTCAGGCACACTTTGGCAGAGTAATTAAATGGTAAGGCCTTTAATTATGTCAACTAATAGTTATACAAATACCGAACATCAGGCATGATTATTTGGGCATATCATTAACTGAGGACAAATAAAGCAATTGAAAAGAGCAAATTAACTATGCCTGAAACAAACAAGGAATTGAACTATTGAGTTGCATATAGTGACTTACCTTAGCAGGTTAAAGAGGCTCAGCACAACTCCTACTTCTCTTGCAAGGCTCCTGATGTCTACTACACAACCTTCTTCTTGTAGATGTTGTTGGGCCTGCAAGTGCACAGGTTTGTAGGACAGTAGCAAATTTCCCTCAAGTGGATGACCTAAGGTTTATCAATCCGTAGGAGGCATAGGATGAAGATGGTCTCTCTCAAGCAACCCTGCAACCAAATAACAAAGAGTCTCTTGTGTCCCCAACACACCCAATACAATGGCAAATTGTATAGGTGCACTAGTTCGGCGAAGAGATGGTGATACAAGTGCAATATGGATAGTAGATATAGGTTTTTGTAATCTGAAAATATAAAAACAGCAAGGTAACTAATGATAAAAGTGAGCACAAATGGTATTGCAATGGTAGGAAACAAGGCATAGGGTTCATACTTCCACTAGTGCAAGTTCTCTCAACAATAATAACATAGATAGATCATATAACAATCCCTCAACATGCAACAAAGAATCAATCCAAAGCCACTAATAGCGGAGAACAAACGAAGAGATTATGGTAGGGTACGAAACCACCTCAAAGTTATTCTTTCGGATCAATCTATTCAAGAGTTTGTACTAGGATAACACCTTAAGACACAAATCAACCAAAACCCTAATGTCACCTAGATACTCCATTGTCACCTCAAGTATCCGTGGGCATGATTATACGATATGCATCACACAATCTCAGATTCATCTATTCAACCAACACAAAGTACTTCAAAGAGTGCCCCAAAGTTTCTACCGGAGAGTCAAGACGAAAACGTGTGCCAACCCCTATGCATAAGTTCATGGGCAGAACCCGCAAGTTGATCACCAAAACATACATCAAGTGGCACGTGATATCCCATTGTCACCACAGTAAACATGCCAAGACATACATCAAGTGTTCTCAAATCATTAAAGACTCAATCCGATAAGATAACTTCAAGAGGAAAACTCAATTCATCACAAGAGAGTAGAGGGGGAGAAACATCATAAGATCCAACTATAATAGCAAAGCTCGCGATACATCAAGATCGTGCCATAGAGAGAACACGAGAGAGAGAGAGATCAAACACATAGCTACCGGTACATACCCTCAGCCCCGAGGGTGAACTACTCCCTCCTCGTCATGGAGAGCACCAGGATGATGAAGATGGCCACCGGTGAGGGATTTCCCCTCCGGCAGGGTGCCGGAACGGGCTCCCGAGAGGTTTTTGGTGGCTACAGAGGCTTGCGGCGGCGGAACTCCCGATCTATCTTCGTCTTCGATGTTTTTAGGGTACGTGGACTTATATAGGCGAAAGAAGTCGGTCGGGGGAGCCTCGAGGGGCCCAGGAGACAGGGGGCACCCAAGGGAGGTGGGCGCGCCCTCCTATCTCCTGTCTTCCTCGAACCTTCCCTGGCTTGAACTCCATGTCTCCCGGATCATATCCTTTCCAAAAATCACGCTCCTGAAGGTTTCATTCCGTTTGGACTCCGACTGATATCCCTTTTCTTTGAAATACTGAAACAGGCAATAAAACAACAATATGGGCTGGCCTCCGATTAATAGGTTAGTCCCAAAAGTAATATAAAAGGGTATAATAAAGCCCGTAAACATCCAAAATAGATAATAAAATAGCATGAATGCTTCATAAATTATAGATACGTTGGAGACGTATCAGCTCCTTCCTAACATCTTGTACTTGGAAATCCTCAATCTTATCTTCATTGCACCCCCTCTGCAAGGTGACACAAACTAGTTACTCGTCTCCTTGGAAGATAAATATGCATACTTTCTAGTTTGTGAACACAAAAGGATGAGATTATAACAAAACAACACCACATAATGAAACATGCCACATCTCTTGCACTTGCACACAATGAAATGAGCATTTACTATGTCTGCACTATGTAAAAACTAGGCATACCTTCGAACTGGATCTCCAGGTACTCTTGGAGAGCCTACTGTAGTGTACAACCAAACCTTTATGTCACCTATGAGTTAGACAAGGCCCCACTACAGCAGCCCTTAGTGTTTAAATTGTTGACAAGCTCTGTTAGAGTGTTAGGTCAAGAATAGCAAGTAATCAAAGCAAATAGTCCTAGTATGGCTGGTTGATGCAAACAAGCAATTGAACAGATGTGTGAGCAAATCTTACATATCAAGAAAATAAGCAAAGAAGGAGGCTTAAAGACCATCACTTGGCTGACCAGATTTAAGGGGCATTTAAACATCATGTGCAACATATGAACTAACATAAACATCGCATATTCCAGATTCTACAATGGAATGCACATGTATTAGGTTATGCCATGTATGATGATGCCTAAATGTACAGATAGCAGGCAGGAATGATTCATCATTGCACGCACAATTGAATTGCAGGTTAAGGGCCAGTTCGATTCCGCCTTTTCAGGGCATATTGTCAACATAAGCCATAAAAGATGTAAAGAAGTCATTTTTGAGTTATGGTCTTGGGCTTAACTAATTTCGCTTTTGGAGGGGGTGTTTTGGGTAGAACCTCACTAAAAATTGAAGGGAAGGGGAATAGTGAAATGACTCTATTGTCTGCCTATATAACACTCAAAATGCAACTGCTGACGCCCGTGTCACACCTGAACCTCAAGTAAAAACAAACATGCAAGCGTTCATTGCCCTGCCCGCTTGCATCTCCTCTCCCCTTTCCCTCTACCTCGATCCCCTACCTGCAGCACTAGGGTTCCTCTAGCGAGCCGTCGCCACTGGTCCCATCTGGCCTGGTCCTCGACGATGCTATGTCCAGCTAGGCTACATGGACGGCGGGTAGGGGCAAATCTCCCTGGCTGCTCCTCCCTCTGGCGCCGCCCCTCATTCTCATGGTCTCCAGCAGTTGCTCCACTGTGGTTCGTATAACGCACTACTCCGGCGGGCGCTGCACAACTACGGCTGGTGCCACACTACGGCAGAAGGCACCTTATTCCCCCTCCCCTCCTCCCAGGGCATGGCCTTGAGGTGCTGTTGAAGGATGAGCTCATCCAAAAAGGTGAGGATCTCCTCTGATTTTTTGCCAAATTTTCATTCTGATCCACTATACGATGAATTGCTATGAGATGCTTCTGCTGCTGCTATATGATGCATTGCTATGAGCTGCTCCTACTGCTGCTATATGATGAATTGCTATGAGCTGCTGCTGCTATATGATGAATTGCTATGAGCTGCTGCTGCTGCTATATGATAAATTGCTATGAGCTGCTGCTGCTATATGATGAGTTGCTATAAGCTGCTCCTGCTGCTGCTATATGATGAATTGCTATGAGCTGCTCCTACTGCTGCTATATGATGAATTGCTATGAGCTGCTCCTGCTGCTGCTATATGATGAATTGCTATGAGCTACTGCTAGTATATGATGAATTGCAGACTGCTGCTGCTGTATGATGAGTTGCTATGAGCTGCTGCTGCTACTATATGATGCTTTCAGGTGGTGCTGCTATATGATAATAACTAGCCACTTGGACCATCAAATTTCAATAAATAATTGTTCTTCATTTAAATGTGGGTCATGCGTTCTTCGTTTAAATTAGGCAATGGGATCTCTATGGAAAACATTGACCAAAGTAGATTGTGCCAAGTAGATGATATCTTTGTATTTGCATTTTGAGAAAATAGTGATGGTCTATTTTCCTATCATATTAATTATTGCACAGGGTTCAATTGGTGATGTTTGCAAATCAAATTAATTTCCATATGGGCATCAAAATGAAAAAAATATAATGCAATCTAGACTTTCCACTGATCATACCAAAGATAAGCTGAAAATGCAATGAAAAGAACTGGTTGGCTTATTACATGGAGCTTATATTCAAAGGTGCTTATTTTCTTGGGATAACTCGTAATAACTGTCCCTAAGAAACTTGGCTAATAGAACTGGCATACAAATAACATGTCACGATGATTGCAATGGAGGAGTGACGTACCATAGCACACTGTATAGGCTCACCGCTGCCTCTCCTTTTTTTGCGATGTTCCATGAAATTGCCACATACATCTTGTACTTTTTCATTGTGTAACCCTATCTGCAAGTTGACACGGCTAATTTCAGACATCTCTACATGATACTACATTGCATATCCCTTGCACATATTTAAACCACCAATTAACGATTGTGTGCGTACCATAAACTAGCCATGACTCTGTATGCTAGACTAGCAGGCACTCTAAGGGAGCCTAATGTAGTGCACTGGAATTTCTACATGCCACCTACGATTTTGTGTAATGTACTGCCCCTGTTCCTAAATATATGTCTTTGTAGAGATTCCAGTATGGACCACATACAGATGTATATAGATGCATTTTCGAGTGTATATTCACTCATTTTGCTCCGTATGTAGCCTATAGTGGAATCTCTAGGAAGACTTATATTTAGAAACAGAGGTACGAGGTAGTATCATGTATGACATCTACATATCTAATTTAGCAGCCAGTAGTAGAAATCATTGTCTGCACAAAGGGATTACTAGTCAAAAATCCTAGCAAAGCACGCTGGCAGGCACAGAACAATACAAGAGAGAGAGAGAGAGAGAGACACGCTTACAAGATCATAGCAATGCCTCAGTCCAGGATCTTGGTTGGCCAAGGTGTTAGATCCAGAAGAAACATCGTCCTTGTAGTTTTTGTCAGCTGCATAACAGGTAACAGCGACCGGTTAGTATATTTTAAGTACATCGGGCAGGTGATGTTGGACGGGTTTAAAGGTGAGAAGTACCTAGGATGTGGCGAGTGCTTGGCATCTCTCCAGATGGTGGGAATCAGGTTAGAAACGTCAAGGGTGATGACGCTGCACTGGCTGTCGGGGTCCGGTAAGGAGATCTAGAACCGTCGAGTAGGGTGTTTGTGGAGAGGCTCCGGTAGGGTGGACTACGGTGTGGGCGAAGCGGATCTGTGGTCGTGAACAAGGGCATAGGTGAAGCTGCTCCGGTGGTTGGGTTAAGGATGGTGTCAATGACGCGGATCTGTGGCCATGGACGGGGCGTCAGAAGCTGCTCCGGTGGTTGGGTTAAGGATGGTGTCGATGATGCAGATCTGTGGCCGTGGACGGGGCATCAGAAGTTGCTCCGGTGTTTGGGTTAAGGGTGGTGTCGACGATGCGGATCTGTAGCCGTGGATGGGGCGTCAGAAGCTGCTCCGGTAGGTTGGATGAGGGTGCGAGGAAGTGGATCTGAGGCCGTGGACTTGTGAGTTGGCAAAGCGGCCCCGGTAGGGTTGAGAATTGTATAGGCGAAGCTACTCCGGTAGGGTTGACGATGGTGTCGGCGAAGCGGCTCCTATAGGGTTGAGGAAGGTGTCGGCAAAGCGGCTCCGGTAGGGTTGAGGAAGGTGTCGGCGAAGAGGATCAGAGGCCGTCGACGGGGGCGTCGGTGGGGCGGCTCCGGGGTGTGTGGACGAAGCGTCTCCGGTGGGGAGTATGAATGAGCCGCTGCAGATGCGTGGCGGTTGACGAGAGTACCGGTGAAGCAGATCCGGCAGCCGTGGACAAGGCCAGCACTGAATGGGTTGTGGTACAGTGGTGGATGAGCATTCTACTTGTTTCTAGGGGAGGTGGGAGGGGTAGATGCGGCCGCAGAAGCAGATCCGGCGAGGTGGACGCCACTGGCAGTGAACGGGCTATAGTACGCCGATGGATGAGTAGTCTAGTGTTTCGAGAGGGGAGGGGAGAAAGGGCAATGAAGTACGGACGGCGTGATGTAAGATGCTCTGGTGCTGTGAAGTTAGTCGTTTTTGCGGGAGGGGGAGAGGAAATGGGGGTGCTGTGTAGTGGGGGGAACCGGAAGTTACCAAAGCAGCCCCGACCTATCATGTAGATGAGGGCGGTATTGTAACTATTGGTCTCCGTGCACCAAGGACAAAAGAGGGATTTCGCATGCTAAAGACTAAGGTGGCAGGAATTTTAGAAGGAGGCGGGAGATTTTGCCGCCCGCGGGATCGTTCGTATCTAGTTTCAACTAATTTTGGACCGTGCTAGCTAGAAGGTCATGCTAGACTGTGTACACGGGGCACGCGTTAGCAGTTAATAACTTGTGTGAAGTCCACCCCAGAAAAGAAGACAATAACTCGGGATGATGCGCCGATAACTTGGACATTCACACGGGCGCGGGCAATCGTACGAGTGTAGTGGCGCGTTCACAAAAAAGGGATCAAACGCTCGGCCTATGTATTTCTCGTGTAAATAGATAATTTAGTGCCATTTGTTATTTACTTTAAACATAATGCATTGACCTGTTAGTGTAGAGGCGCACAAAAAGAAATGGATATTGTAGTCAGCTACTTAAAAGTGTTACCTCATATGATTATAGCCTCCATTTCATAAATTGCGTACCCGTTGAATTCATATATGAATATTACATATATTACTTCAAAATAGAAACTTAAATCATCCAAGACTAATGAATTTGAATGCAAGAGTAACAATGGTGCATGTACATGATAGCTACATTGGTTGTTTGAAGAAATATCACTGTAACTTTGGCATGCACAACTGAAAAGGTTTATTTAAATAGAAAAAAATGTGATATGTGAGTGTCCAATCTTTATAGCGTTGAATCGATATTGTACCTTTGGCCACGATACGAAGTAGATATTGACTTATGTTCAAGCGATGCACGTCCACGATCGCTAGATAGTGATACGTGAATGCATTGTGCAATCTCTCTCACACGCATACATATCTCATTTCCCTGTGGGCATCGGAATCGCACACGCGCACTTCGTGTATTTCTCTCCCTCCGTCAGGGTTAAATTCGTCTTTCTACCCCGTCCTACAAGTCTCTCACATAAAAACACACGTGCTCTCTATGTCTAACACGCCCACCCCTTTAATTCCGCCCACCCACATCCACTAATGTCACAGAGTATAATAATGTCTCTCACACATATGCTATCTACCTATCCCTTAATATAGCTAGATATGTGTCACACAAACTCCTTCTCCCTACTAGCAAGAGGCCCATGCGTTGCATGGGACATCAAGATGCATTTGTATGAGAAGTTTATCTTGTGGGAGAAAAGGATGAACGAGGGAGTGCCTTATTTGCAAATGCGGAGAGGGGTGTGGGTATCTTTTTGCAAAATTGCCATAGTTTCCTTCCTATCCGTCGAATATAAATCGGATGGCCTATATTGTAGGATGGCAGGAACACCATCATCACCAACTCTATTTTTTTATAAGAGTAGAGATATGTGATTGTCACTGCCCCCCTCCCCCACACACACACCCACACACCCACACTTCCCAACACCGAAGGAGTAGGGTGACACCTCGATCTTGATACTAATCTATCGACTGGCTTCTCTCTCAAACATACACACACACACTACCCGGCACCGAAGGAGTAGGGTGGCACATCGATCTTGATAATAATCTATCTACTCCTCTTTCAAACACACACACACACACACTCGCTAGTTGTGCCTCTGTGCCTACCGCGGACACTCTCGATACGTCTTTCTCTCCGTCCCTCCCCCCAACAATGACAACAGAAGGGTGACAAATTGATCTGATCATAATCTGTCAATTGGTTTCTCTCTCAAACATTGTGTCTTGGTGCCTCGCTCGATAGCCCCCTCGATATGTAGACTTCTCGCGCAAGCACAGCTGTAGTGACGATGATGCTGAACCCAGTGTGCCTTGTTTTTACCGGCCTCATGTGATAGTTTTCACCCTGTATTCTGTTAATTAACAAGGCAACCTTTTCTTTGTTACTACTAGTGAATCTGAAATCATTGGGGGCAGACATAAAATATATCACTTCAACCCAATTATCACAGCAACTATTTTAAAATAAATTAGCTAGCTGCCCGTGCGTTGCACGGAACATCAAGATGCATTTGTATGAGTAGTTTATCTTGTGAGAGAAAAGGCTGAACGAGGGAAGGCCTTATTTGTGAACGTGGAGAGACGTGTGGGTATATTTTTGCAAAATTGCCATAGTTTCTTTCCTATCCGTTAGATATAAATCCGACGGCCTATATTGCAGGATGGCACGCACACCATCATCACCAACTCTGTTTTCTACTCCCTCCATTCGAAAATAATTGTCATCAAAATGGATAAAAAGATATGTATCTAAAACTAAAATACGTCTAGATACATTTCCTTTTATCCATTTTGATGACAAGTATTTCCGGACGGAGGGAGTATTTATCTTTTTAGAGATTTCAACAAGTGACTACGACCAGACCTTACCAACATACTCAAAAAAGTAGTCCATAATTTTTATGTTACCCTCTTTTCTTGGCGGTGCAGTGCCATCTGGATACCTCATAAATAAATCAAGGACAAATTTGACCCCTTCCTGAAAAGACATACGCAGCAAAATGAGTGAATCTACACTCTAAAATATGTCTACATGCACATCCGTATGTGGTAGTCCATTTGAAATCTGAAAAAGACAAATATTTAGGAAAGAATGGAGTATAAGAGTAGACATGGAGATATATCTCCAGCATGGTCTACAACAAAAATGTGCTGGGCTGGTTAGCGCCGGATGCTCGCAACGCGATGACATGAGTTTGAATTCTGTCTTTTAACTTTAGATTTTTATATTATATATTACTCTACTTATTTAATATATACTTCTTTCGCTACTGTACTGACAGTGGAACCCACAGAGTACTTAGAATATAAGATTAAGGATGGACTTATTTCTTTTTTAACTTTTTGTACGAAGCTGTAGCCACCCTGCAAGTCACGTGTACACTGTACATGCAATTAACTTTTTATAGAGGGACAATCATACAGGCAATTAAATCAAATGGATTGGATGTCACTCTATTATTTCCAGCATAAAGAGCATCTCCAACGGCAGCCGGCAAATTTCCTCCCGCTTCCTTCCGCGGAGGACGACATCAAACGCCGGTGTCATACATTTTTACAACTCTAACCAACCAGATGAAATTCGTGCAAACACGGACTGATTTCATATAAGCATGAAGGATTTGGTATGAAAAAGCTAGATCTTCATATAAACATGATGGATTTCATTACATTTACATGAACTAAGAGGTGCCAATCCGGCTCTCTTATATAATTAATACTCCCTCCGTCCGGAAATACTTGTCCTAGAAATGGATGTATCTAGACTTATTTTAGTTCTAAATGGCCGCCCGCGGATCCCTTTGTCTTCCTCATGTCCGTCAGACACTTGCGGGGTCGACGAAGGTCCTCGGAAGAGACGAAGCAGCAAAGAAACCACCTGAATCCGCAGTCGTCACCTCGGTGGTGGCCTTCATGGGTCCCTAGTGGCGGCGGCCTCCCGTGTTCTACTTCTCCTCGATGATGGTGGCGGACACGGAGAAGCTGGCCACCGACTCATCGCTCTCCACGCACCCGGCTTCTGTCTCTGCCTGCATGGCGCTGCCGCAGGCACGAGAGGCGCGCCCACAGACACAGGAGGCGCGGCCACCGCAGACACTAGTGGCGTGGTACGGCGCGGCAACGACGGCGCCCGTACCGGCGTGCTCGCTGCCGTGCCGGTGTGGAGCAACTCGCCACTCCTCATCGAGCTGAAATGGAGCGGCGAGTTGCTGAACCACGCACCTACTTGGGGCGGCAACTGGCTCCGTCGGGCCAAGCGAGGTTGGTGAAGCACCGAGCGGCCTCGCCCGTATCTGGAGGGCTCGATGGGCCACCCAGCCGGGTAATATGCCGGAGAACGGCTCATGGAAGCCATCAGAAGAGTGGAGAAAATGGTGAAGGAGGAGATGGGTGAGCGGCGGAGGGGTGCGATTCTTGCCCGCTGTCTGTCTGGCCTCGTGTAAACAGAGGGCGGACGGTAGGAGCTTGGCCGGCGGCTGGCCTCATTTAAACTAAGGGCGGACGGGAGGAGCTCGGCCGGTGTTGCGTTTAATTCTGGCCCGCTCATGAACATTTTAATTCTGGCCCGCTCATGAACAGACGTGTGGTCGGAGTAGGATTCTCGGTTTTCATGCGGGTTTAACGGAGGGGTTTAATGGAGGCGCTGGGCATGCAGCAGGTGGCGCGGTACTATTCGATTTGACATCAGTAATGAGTCGTCAAATCACAAAGGCCCTCGCCTCTCGTGAAACCGACCGAGCTAGACTGCCCCGCCCTTTAGCCTTTTAAACAATGTATATACTCCACTTTTGTACAGTAGTAGTATCGATGGATTGCGCCATGGAGCAAAACTTGAAATTAAAAAAAGGTGGTACATATAGAGAGTGCTCATCGCCAAATTATGCATATAGTACTATTAAAAAGGCTTGTTACAATAATGGTGTCCAGCACAAGTGCACAACCCACCTCTCAAATAAAACTAAGCACCCTGGAATTCTTTGACAAAACTAAGCACCCTGAAATTCTTTGACAACTAAACTGCTGGCTATATGATGTTGGCCATATATATTGTACGTATATAATGTGAAGAAACGAGTAGTAGTACTATACCAACTAAAAGATGAAATGTAAGAAATACTAGTATGTACGTATTGAAGAGTTAAAGTAACGAGAAGAAACATAACATAGTTCTTTTGGGGGCTCAGCACAACACACCCCTCAAATTAAATTAAGCACACCTGAAATTAAAGTTTGCAACTATTCCGGTAGACACTGCATTAGAACCAGAGCAACGACACTGCCACCTTACTTGAAGTCCTCGTCCACGTCCTCGACTTCGTCCTTTTCCCTCTTCCTCTTGGCCGATACTTCTTTGCTTGAACCACACACTTGGCTCTTGCTCTTAATCCAACCCTTGTAGATATTGAAACAAAGGTAGCCATCCATTGCAGCGTAGTGGATGTGGTCTATATCTAGTACATTCTACTGCCATGCATAATGATGAAACATGTATGGAGGTTTCTCCAGTTTACCGTACGAAGGATGAACCATGGCTCCTACCAGGGTCAACATTGAAGGCTGACGAGAGGACACTAGCCGATTCTTCTGGAGGTCGAAGGTGTTGCCTACAACGAGGCCTATCCGACCCAGGACTTCTTTATCGTTACCAAAGTCTACAGTAACGAATTTGACTAGGTTGCTCTCGAGGAAGTCCTTAAAATCCAGGCATTCAACGTCGGCATGGCATATGTGGTAGACCAAGCATAAGTCATGCACGCAAACCTGGATCACAGCGGGCTTCTTCCTCTCTTCGTCCTTTAGATCCTTCTCTCGTCCCAAGACTGTGGTGTACTCAACATCCAGCCCAGCGACCCACTCATCATCTGAGTCTTCGAACATGCGTCTGAAGCGAGAAGGCATCCTTTCACCGTCGCGGAAGAACGGGTGTAGATGACGTCGAACTCATCGCCGGTGATGGTTCTAACCTTGTACTCACCGCTGATCATGGAGATTTGGGACGCCATGGATTTGGGAGGAGGGTTAGGATTAGTGGAACTGCCATAATGTGAAAGGACAGGACGACTAGGAGCGAACTGCCGTAGTATTAAAGGACATGCAGGGACGAGTAGGAGCGAACTGCCAGCGTGCGAACGGCAGGGTAGTGGCTTTCCATTCTTCCATGATATGGGCTTCTGAGAGCCCTTGGATCTGAGATCGAATGGTTGCATCACGTTATTCTAGACCTATGGGGAATATCCTATCCTGGAGGGTTATTCTGCAAATTTTCAGCAACTTAGCATGCGACCGTTTGATCTCAGATCCAAGGGCTGCCAGCAGCCCGTATCATGGTCGCGCCTACCACGACCATCGCGTCGCTCGCGCGATTGCGCCCTTGGAGATTTAACATGGCGCGTTAGGCTATCTGATGTTGGCATGTCATACATAGTCATCACTTAGTCACTCATACTACAACAAGGTTAGCTATAAGGTTAGCTATAAGTGTATTTTTTTTACTCCTCTCTATCTCTTTCTTCATACTCCCTCTGTCCCATAATATAAGAATGTTTTTTACACTAGTGTAGTGCCAAAAACGTTCTTATATTATGGGACACAGGGAGTACTAGTATTTATTGCATTTGCCAAGGAGTGACCTCTTCCAATGAAATGGTGTTGCGAAGTTTGCTTCATTTAATTAGCTATAGACTCAAAATTGTCTTTTCACCTAGGTACACGCGCTTAGCACCGTTTCTTACTTTGGTCACCAAACTAGTCTCTCTCTCTTCTTGATTAACTTGCCACATCAAACTTTATGCCTATGTGGCAAGCTTAGCACCTGTAGGAGCAAGTAAGTACAATAGTGTGCTTTACATGGCATTTTTGCATATGTGGAGGAAAGAGAGGCAAGGAAAGAGTGGAGAAGTGGGCTCTGATGCAAGAGCCAGCCTCTACTACATGGTGGAGCATTGGGAGAGGCGCCTGTATGGAGGTGGTCAGGAATCGGGAGACTCACGTCGGTCGTAGCGCCGTAGTTAAAATGATAATGGCAAGTCAAATCACGGGGCCCCACCTGTCCAACAGTAACTCGATGTCAAATCACACAGCCCTATGTTTGCAGCAGCCTACTCCCTCATCTTCTCGCGTCTCTGTCGAACTGACTAGGTGGAACTGCCCCGCCTACCGCGCAGGAAAAGCCCGCGCAGTATACTCCCTCCCTCTAGGTGACCAAGGTGGAGAGGAAAACGAGAGAACTTAATGTTTAGTATTTGCTAAGGCTGGTTGTAATGGTACTAGCCTTAGCAATTTTGATGAGGTGTCATGGAACTAAATGAAGAAAGAGAGAGAGAGTTGAGTACTATGTGTCATACATGGCAATAAATAAAGTACTACATGATACTAATATATGATACATAGCGCAGGAGTACTAAGTACTATTAATACAGTTTTGCTAGAACTCATCTAGATGAGATATAATTTGGTCTCATTCATCTTTTATAGCCACTGTATGTGATGCTATAAGATGCGTGTGTGCTGACGTGGGTTGTATTTGTTCTTGTGCAACGAACTGACCACTGCATGTCATGTTTGATAGTCTCAAGTCATTAAAAGCATACAAGCCCCACATCTCTTATTGGTTGATTCCTCTATTTATGTCAAAAAATAAGAAACAACGTGAGAGCTAATGCACCATGCCTATGTGTTTACTATTTGGTTTTCGTAAGATGACTTAATACTCACCTAGGCGGAGGGAGTATTCGATTTAACAGCGGGCGAGCAGTTCCCGATACGGCTTTAATGCAGACGAGGGAGGGAGTGGCGGTTCCCGGTATGTTGAACGGCCAATGCATCCTCCAATTAATGCATGAGGGTAGTAATGGGAGGAGGTCCGGGAAAAGAGGCTGCACGATGTGAATGCAACACAGTTTGCCCTCATTGCCCTCATATAAAGGCGCCCCTCCATTCCAATGCATCTACCACATCGTACGCACCTAAGCATTTGCCTAAGCACCTACACTAAGCGCAAAAGAGCTCACTCCAGACCCATGGCGGCGATGCACGTGAGCGGCCAGCGGCTGTGCCAGATGGTCCATGACGCCGGCCTGCGGCATGGCGCCGAGGATCGTCTCCAGACGGTGTTGGAGACCGGATGGTGGATGGCCGCCGTCGACGTCAACTACAACTCTTAGTTGGACCAGATGATCGTTGCTACTAGCAACAAGTTCACTGTCCTTAAGAAGCTCATGGACGACATCGCCGTACTCCTCCGGCCCGCGCACCCGGGCTGCTCATTGCCTGCCACCCTAATCGGCCTCCATGGCCGGAACCTCTTTCAAGCACTGGTGGCCCTGCGACTGCCCGCCCATGCCACGAAGAATGTCCACCTGGAGGTCGCGCTCTCTGCAAGGTGCCTCGCCCTGCAGGAATTCGTCGACCTACACATCCACGTGTATGAGCAAATCATGTACATAGGTATCTACAAGGCTAGTGAGGACGCTATGACGTTGGCCTTCCTCAACTGACTGGGAGCCTTTGATGCCTTTGCTGAGAAGCACCTCAACCTCGCCACAAAAGCCGCCGCTCCTTAACCGCTGGTCGGTGGCCCGGTGCACTTAGTTGAGGAGGAGGAGGTCATACATTCATGGATCCATCTTTCTTCTTGCCTTCTGTAACCACCACTGCGATCGCATCATCATGGCCTTAATTCTTATTGTGTTGTTGCATTCTCGTTCCAGTCAATACCGACATGTGCGATCCCTTTGCTTAATTATATGCATCACTATAACTAGTACTCCATCCGTCAAATTATAAGTTGTGCTTACCTTTTCCATCAACTTCGTGCAACGCGCGGGCATCTTGCTAGAAACACTAGAATATGTCTATATAATCCGTATGTGATAGTCCATTTGAAATCTCTAAAAAGACAAATATTTAGGTACGGAGGGAGTAATATATTAGGAGCATATCAAAACAATAGTGATTTCTTTCAAGTTTGTGAACAAATACTACTATTCTACTACTTTGGATCTGTCGCAATGCACGGGCACATTGCTAGTAAAAGGAAAAGGCCTGCCGCGTTCGCATCACACCCCCACACGCCCGGGAATCGGGAGTACTCCACGGCCCGTCCGGCACGACACATAGCTTAGGGAAGGCGTGTCGCCTAGCATTTTCACTTTCATGTGGGACCGCCGTTGAGCAAAGCGACACCCCGCCCGCCGCCGGGTTGGAAAACAGAAACGAGGGGAAGATCTAGCTGTAGTACGGAAGCCAAGAAACTTGGTGCCAGATGGGGCTTGTTGATAGAGTAGGAGCATTCCGTACTAGTACTACTCCTACTAGTACCAAGTTTGTACTCCTAATACTATATTGCTAGTACTACCACTATACAACTAGTAGGTACGTGCATGGCACAACATCGTAGGAACAAAAACGGGAAGATCTTGTTTTGGGTGATTTATCTTTTTTTTTCAATCAACGTAGTATGAATAATATGATGTGGGGGGCACCCATGAAGCTTATGTGGCTTGGTTGCATTGCTACGAAAGGTTAGAGAAAAATAAATAGATAATGTGTTTAGAGTGCACTCCACTAAATAGATATACTTTGAATCCATTGCAACGGACCGGCACATCTATATCTATACCCCCTATATAGTGTGTGAAAAACTTTGAAAGTTGGTCGTTGGACGAAGCCAATCCGACGGTACAAAGATGGCAAATCCGAGCACTACTGGCCATTGGATATCATCCACCAGATTCTGCCACATGTATAATCTAGAAGACTCCATGGTTGAACTTAATTCATGACTAACTTTGCCACAACTAAGCTTAGGCAAAGTTATTAGTTCTTCAAAATGAGAGCCACAAGTTGGCAAGCCTAAGGGAATCTTGCCACATTTTTTGTGTGTATTTCATGTGGGGCCTTAGTGTGGCTTGCCTAAGGTGTGGCTTGAACCAAACACTCACGTAAGTTAATCAAACTTGCCTAACCTTACACTCCACCAGATTTTGCCACATGTTAGAATCCAGAAAACTCCACATGTAGAAGCATAATGCACAAACCACCAAAATCTCATGCGTGCAATGCACGTGTACCTTACTAGTACTAGTTGGTAGTAGTAAGAAACAAATTCCAGTTTTGGCACGAGCTCGTACTGCTGGAGCACCACAAGGCCTGCCGCAGGAGTTACATTTCCCTCTCGGGGCCCACGGGACCAAACTTCAGTGGCTTAGTGCCCAGCCTATGAGTCAATGACATGCGGACCTTAAATGCGGTTGGCCTACATGCCATTCTCATGGTGGTGGCGTGGTTCGCAGCTCACTCGTTCGAGATGAACCGGCCGGTGGTGGCGTGGCCGTGGCAAGGGTGCCACAGCTAGACGTCGGGGCATTACGAGGCGTAGATGGCCACACCGGCGGGTACTACCTGTAGTACATAAGTACTCCAGCTGAGGATTGATGCCCGGGACAAAATGTCTCACAGCTGCTGGATGAAAATTCGATGGTGCGGGAGTACGGACCGGAGCACAGCAGCGGAGCAGGCAAACCGCGTCCAATCGGGTGTGTCTGTGGTAGAAAGTTGATGGTCGCCGCAGTTCAGCTGGCCCGCATGTCATGCACACAAAGGTAGAGGAGCGGTGGGGCCGAGAGGGATGAGGGGTGCGTTGGGGGGATGAGGATCCCCTAATGCGAACAATCCTACCATTCTATCACTGACATGTGGGACCCATAAGCGTGGGTCCCACCTGTCAGCGAACGAAAGGCAGGGCAAGGCAGTGATAGCCACGTCAGAGGATCCATGTCAACGTCGGGGGACGTCGTGTCGTGGGTTGGAGCAGCGTCGTGGGAATCGCGTGTGGGTGTGGCAGTGGTAGAAACAAGAAACGTGATGGTCGCCGTGGTTCAACTTCCATGGACAAGTTGTCATGTCTGCTAACACATGTATATCAAAACTAGAGTGTTTATATTTCAAGCACGTGAACAAGTATTATTCTACTACTTTGGATCCATTGCAACGCACGGGCCAGGACATTGCTAGTAGTAGTGTCCATCTCTATCTCTAGAGGCCTTCCCTTGTTCATCCTTTTCTCTCACAAGATAAACTACTCATACAAATGCATCTTGATGTTCCGTGGAACGCACGAGGATGTTTCCTTGGGGGTCTCTCTAGCGCGGCATGGCCGTAGTTGCAAGTTGACGCCCCTTGAGATGCCGACGTTAAGGGGCACTCGGATTTCCTCCGATGAGCAGGTAAGATGAGTTTGATCACGTAGTAAATGCATTCTAAAGACTACTTCCGTGTCCATTTCCTAATTCTCCCCCTTCCCACTGTTTCACAGGTTAGGCTCGGTGTGAGTGGAGATTGGCTTGCATATGTACAAGAGGGTACCAACATCAATTTGCACAACATTTACAATGGTGACACCGTTCCCGTAGAACCTTTGTCCAACATTGGGATCAGCCATGCAATGGGCCACCGCATGAATTGGTACGATGGAACCACGGTGAGATTGAATAAGATAGCATGAACCTTGTACATGGCGGTTAAAGGCGGACCATGCTGTCTACGGCCGATTTGTTGCCGTACGAGTACGAAGACGCTGTGCTCCTTTCTAACCGCATCTTTGCGGTGACAAACCAGGGGACTTATTTTGTATGGGACACATCCTACGATATACTCCCTCTCTCCCAGTTTATTTGTTTTGAATCTTTTCATTTTATAAGTTTCAAATTCAAATTTAGAGCTCCCCATCACATGTTGAGATTACAATGTCCATTAAATCGTTGCGTGCATGTATAGTAAAGAAACAAATCTCGAGTTTGGCACGAGTTCATGCAGCGGTAGCACCACAAGCCCTGGTGCAGGAGTTACATTTCCCTCTCAGGGCCGTCGGGACTGATCTTCAGCGCCTTACTACACCTACCTTTGAGTCAATAGCATGTGGACCCGATAGGTGACTGGTCCACATGTAATGCTCCTGAAGGCAGAGGGGCAGTGGGGTCAAGAGGGGTGAGCCGCAGGTCGGGGGACTTGTGGTGTCATGGGTTCGAGCGGCGTTGTGGGAATCGCGTGTGGCTATGGTAGAAACTTGATGCTCACCGCATTTTAGGTGGCCCACATTTCATGCACACAAAGGCAGAGCGGCGGTGCGGCCGAGAGGGGTGAGGCGCACGTCGGGGGACGTGGTGCCGTGGGTTGGAGAGGCATCGTGGGAATCGCGAGATGAAACGTGATGGTCGTCGTAGTTGAACTTCCATGGACAAGTTGTCATGTCTACGGACACATGCACTGCATACCGATCACTGGAAGGAGTAGCAGAGAAAGCTATATATGCGGATAAATAGTTCCTTATAGTCAAGCGGACCCACGCTACTACTCTGTTCCAAAGACATGCACACCATCGAAATAGTCCATCTATATCAATATACACCGAGAGACAATAATTTTTTTTACAAGAGAGGAAATAGTTCATCCATCCATAATGCCCTCCTGCTGGTGTAGACTTTTCTTCTTCTTCTTCTTCTTCTTCTTCTTCTTCTTCTTCTTCTTCTTCTTCTTCTTCTTCTTCTTCTTCTTCTTCTTCTCATTTTCTATGGGAGACGACTTTGCAACAAGCTCTTTGGACCTTGCAGCTATCTCAAAACTCACACGGGCATCGAGGGCAGCATATTTTATCCGCTCGTACGTCAAGGGATAATTCTCCCATCCAGACGACCTTAATGCCACCATCTCATCACCCTCCTGAAGATTTGTACCGAGCACAAATTTTCTACGTCGAATAGGGATGGTGTCTGTTTATCACAATCTTCTACAGGAATTTTGATTCTGGATTGTAGGTCAGCGATGCTTTTCAAATGAAGGTTGTACGGCTTCAGCTTCTGTTTGTCCCCTTTGATGGCTGCCCCACAGAAGTATACGTCCTCCCGAGACAAGAAATCGTGAAGCACACCAGGTATGGAGGGCGAGTGTATGATGTGGTACACCAAAACATCATCTTCGAGGCACAGCTGAAGGACGGCGGCGCGCTGGATCTTCCCAGGGGCACGCTCCATGTACTCTGCGTCGAGACCGATGACCCTCGTCTCTACCTTTTCGAGGGAGTTGGATACATTGTTGATCCACAGCTGAACAACCCTTGGGTGGACGGTGATGGTGGCAACTATGCGCATCGAGCCTTCGACGAGGACATGTTGGACGCTAAAAACCTGCATCTCGATCTCTTTCGCCATTTGGAACCGTTGGAACGGAGGGCTATGGTTTGGATAATTAGGATTAGATGGTAGTCTAACTGAAGTAGTAGATGATTATTTAAAGAGGTTAAAACAATGTGAACACAGTGGGGTTTGGATGCAAATGAAGACGAAGGGGAGGTGAAGAAGCCGAGGAGAATCGGTTCCCGATGGAGAAGTAAATGGGAGAAGTGGCGTGCAGGTAGTTGATTAGACGGCTAGGTAGACTAAATGAAAAGGCTATGTGGGTAGACTGATGAGTCGTACCTGTTCGTGTACGTGCCCATCCTTCCTGATAGGTGGGACCTATGCAAACAGATAAAAAATGTGTCGTAGCTTTTCTTTGAGCGCGTGAGTGGGAGACACAACATTCTCTGGTTAAGGAATACTCCCTCCGTTTAGGTGAGTATAAGTCACCTCATGAAAATTAGGTTTTCCCAAAACCTTTAGGCGTGGAGCATTAACTTCCTACTCGATCCCCTCCCAGCCTCGTTAGCCAGCGTTCTCTTCCTCTGCTGCCACGTTCTACCTTTCCATTATTCCTCTTCTCAAGTGTGGAACGATCTGCATGTCGTCCTTGATGCACCAGAACAACCACTGCATGCATCGCGGCAGAGCGTTGATTGGGCATGCATGAGAATTTGGTTCTGCTCGCAATATAGATGATACATGAACGATGAAGTGAACAGGCATGCTAGCACGGGAGACCTATTTCCGCTATACAATACTGGAGTACTCATGTTCCTACTAGTAGTAGTAGTAGTACAACTGTGATACACTTGATGGTGAAAATACTATTCATCCAGTCCTCACAGTGAAGTGACAACACCCTGCGCCTAACACTAGTCCAGGCGAGGCGGCGTGTTCGGGTTACCAAAGTCAGACTCACCCTATGCACTGTGCAGTCAGTCACCGCCGTTGTACAGCACATTGGCGCCTCGCCTCGTGTCGGTGTACTAAAGTAGGGGTACCTTAGTATCCCGAACTTGTGCACGGGCAGTCGCAGCGACCCACGGTAGGGCTTGCCGGGCGTCCGCCAAGATCCTCAACGGCTACTTTGATGCCATTCAAGAACAAAGTACTCAAACTAAGGCCCCGGCAAGAGGAGCTTGCCGGGAAGGCCAACCAAGGCCCCGGCAAGAGAAGCTGGCCGGGAAGAAGATAAGACCCCGGCAAGAGGAGCTTGCCGGGAAGGCCACTCAAGGCATTCCAAGAAAACTTGCCGCGACGCACCACGCGCCCCGGCAAGGCCCGGTGAGCGACAAGCTCCCGAACGCGACAAGACGACGACCGCGGCAAGGAGCTTGCCGCAGGAAGCCCCCACTTTGCGCCCGCGCTCCAGCACACCTGCCAACGTGTCGCTCTGGGACCTTCCCAAGCTCACGTGGCAGGAGGCCGTGCAGCTAGGGGTGCAAGGTGGCAAGCAGGCGCTGGCAAGGGGCCATCGTTGCGATCGGTGGCGCCCCCAACGGTCGTTTCATACACTACTTGGGTGACCAGACTGGCATTAAATGCCCTTGTCCCCTGCCGTCAGAGTTAGGTAGGGGGCACTGTTGATAGCGGTTGTACCAACCTGCGTTTTTACTCTTCTACCCCTCTTTCTGCGCTGCCACCTGTCGGTGACCCCTTTAGCCTATAAAAAGGAGGCCCATGCGCACGTAGAAAGGGTTCGGCTCATTCAAGACTAGGGGAGGTTCGACTTATTCGAAACTAGAGGACACCCACGCTCTCAAGCAAGAACAATATAGAAACACAAAGCAGCAGTAGGAGTTTTATCTCTCCGGAGAGCTCCGAAGCTGGGTAAAAATCCCCCGCGCGCTCCGCCTTGATCTGCTCTTTGTGCGCCCTCCGCCCCCTTGCCGGACTAAAAAGGGGCCCTGCCCCATAGGTGCTCGCTCCCCACGCGGCGACATCTCTGGCACGACAGGAAGGGGGTGCGTCGAGGTTGTGCGAACCTGATCCGGCGTTTGCGCGTGCTACAACAACATCTTCATCGACATGCCACCGAAGAAGAAGGCTTCGGAGGTGGCCGCTCCGTCCACGTCTATCCTACCGCCACCGGAGCAAACGGGCGGTGGGGTGGATGCCGGCGGAGGAGCGGGCGCCAGCGGAGGGACTCACATCGTCACTCGGTCCAAGGACAAGGCCCCGCAAGCTTCAGCGTCTGTACATCCGCGGCACCCCTCCCAGGAGGTGCAGGATCGACAACGCCCTGGTGCTCCTAGCACCGTGCTCGCGTTAGAACAAGGCCAAGCTGGTGGGTCGCGGGACGCTCAAGGCCAACATGCGCGACAACATGCTGGCGCGAGCGCGGGGCGGTCGCCTGGACGAGATGTTGCTCCTTCTAACAATGTTAGGAGTCTGAGCATATCCCGCTCCTCGCGTCGCTCGCCACCGCCACCCCCGTGCGCTCCCCGCCACGAAGGCCAAGATCGCCGACTCGCCGGGCCAACCTCGACGCCGATTCCACCACGTCGTCGGACCCGCGAGTTCGCCGCGATTGGCGCCGAGTTCTCCAAGAACGACGCCAAATCGGGCCACTGGCCAGACACCTTTTGCTCCGATATATGGAGCAGAAGCAGTTTTCCCCACGGAACTCGTATACGGATCACCTCGAGTGCTCGCTTATGATGAGCTTGAGCAAGAGCAGCTGCGGCAAGACGACGCGCTGCTCCTCGAGGAAGATCGTCTTCAGGCTGCTGTGCGAGCCGCTCGCTACCAGCAAGGTTTGCGCCGCTACCATAGCCGCAAAGTTAATGCCAGAAGCTTCGAGGAAGGCGACCCTATTCTTCGGCGCGTTCAATCCGCCAAGAATTCCAACAGGTTGACGCCAAAGTGGGAAGGCCTTTATCGGGTGAAATGAGTCAATAGGCCTGGCGCTGTCCGCCTTGAGACCGAAGATGGCTTTCCGGTGAGCAACTCCTGGAACATAGAACATCTTCGTAAGTTTTACCCATAAGGCGCGGTTGCCGGAACCTGTTCCGGCAACCACCTTTCTGTACAAGTCTTGCCACTGTTGCATGTAATCCTTGATACAGAGCCGGGCGCAGATCCCATGCATAAAGTACATGTGCTCAGCACATGTTGTCAAATTTCATGCCTTTTTCTTTTATGCATGTATTATCTGACAACTTTGTGCAGCACTCGGCTCCGGTAAGCAATAACAAGCCTTAAGGCTCCATATCTTTATTTTCTCTTCTCTCAAAAAGAAGGTTCCTTCGCCCACAAGTTCACGGGGAGGGGGAGGAGAGGATGAAGGTGTGGACCGAGCGTCGTTCAAAGAAATACGGCCTTGCCGGGACACAGACGACAGAAAAGCTAAGTTGACAAAGTTTGAGCACGATCAGTTTCTTAAAATTTTAAGCTATCCTCCTTGAACGACTGTGCTTTGTATGGAAAACCTGTGCGTGAAGGAACCTCCTCGTAGCTAGTTGCGCCTTACTTCGTTTCGAGTCGGCTCAACAACTTAAGTGAGCCGCTAAGCGCCCTTACTTTGCTTCGAGTCCGCTCAGCAACTTAAGTGAGCCGCTAAGCGCCCTTACGTTGTTTTCGAGTCCGCTCAACAACTTAAGTGTGCTGCAACTAGTTGCGGCAAGGTTTCTTGCCGGAACCGGCACCGCCAGCAGGCTGCTGATGTTCCACACTCAGCGCTCGCGGCAAGCGTGCTCCGGCACCGCCAGCAAGCTACTGATGTTCCGCACTCAGCACTTGCGGCAAGCGTTCCCGTGCCGGCAAGTTCCCTAAAAGCATAGGGTAAAAACATACAAAGAAAGGACCAAGTAAAGGAGATAGCATAGCAAGCATTGCCCAGAATAAAGTTATATTACAAAAGTAACTTGTTGCGGCACTGACTAAATTGTTCTCATGACTTAGATAAACAGCAACAAGGAAAGGAGAAGAAAGATGGTCTAATCCACGCGCTCGCCGTCAACCCTCTTGACCTCATTCACCTTGTCCATGGTGGGTGCGACAATGGCTTTGAGTTCTTCAAGATTGGTACCCGCCGGCAGCTTCTTGAGGACGCGGGTGAGATCGAGGCCCGGGTTGCGGAAGAGTATCTTCACCAACACCTTCTCCAAGACCTTGGCGCAGATTGCGCGCGACTCGTCCGCCAGCTTCTTCGGGATCCTTTCCCGGAGCTGCTGGAGGGCCGTCACCACGCCCTTGAAGAAAAAAGTGAGCTTGGCGCTGGGCGGGAGATTTTCGTCAGTGGAGTACCCGAAGCCCGCCAAGTCCAGTTCCGCCAGCTCCTCGTCGATGGATGCAGCGATGTTGACGAGGCCCTCCGTCCAGAGCTCCACCGTGACCTTGAAGGTGTTCTGAGCCTCGGCAGCCCTCGTCAGCAGTTCTTCATTGCCCTTGAGATCTTTCCTCAAGTCATCTTCTTGCTTCTTGGCGCCGTCCAGCGTCTCCGACAAGGTAGCCAGTTTTAGCCCCAGATCAGCGCTCGAGCCCTTGGCGGCGTTCAGCTCCTTGATCTTCTCGGAGAGCTGAACTTGCAGATCGCCATGGGCGCGTGCATCCTTCTCACGTTCACGCTAGAGTGCGGCAAGCTCTTCGTCCTTCCTTTTCATGTCTGCCTCCAGTTGCGTCACCTTCGCTTCTAGCTCCTTCTTGGCGGCCTCAGCAGCCGCGGCGGCATCCTTCGCCTCCTTGAGTGCCCCGCCAAGCGATTGCTCCCGGACGGCGAACTCCTCTTCGTGGCTGTCCAAGTTCACCTTCTTCTGTATCAGCTCACCATCCCGCTTGGACAGCTCCTCGGCGGCGAGCCTCTGCTGCTCTTCGGCTTCAGCCTTCTCCAAGAGGAACGCCTTCTTCGCCTCGTCGAGCTGCGCCCTCTCCTCGGCAATGGACCGGAGGGCCTCCTGGTTGCGGCTCTTGAGCTCCTCCGCGTGCTTTTCTATGTCAACTCCCGCCCACGCGACAAGCGCTTCCCGGGACTCAAGCTTTGCTTGCCGGGCGCGGTAGAGCGACACCAGCTTTCGGAGCAGCTGCTCCTCCTCGGACTCACCGCTGCTGCTGCTTGGCTTGTCAACCACTGCCAGCCCAGCAGAGGCGAGTACTTCCCCGTCAAACTCCTCTCCTTCCACCGGCGCCCTGGAGCTCGACGCCCAGGGAAGCTTGATGTACACGCCCTTGCCGGCCTTCAAGTATGCGCCTGGCTGGGGCTCCTCGGAGCCCGGCGCTGCATCAGAGGCGGAGGGGTCGGCGGACGGTGCAGCGCCTTGCGCTCCTGCGTCCTCCGGGTCATCAGTGTGATCACCGGATCCCTCGCCGGCTCCTGCGCCAGCAGCCTTGGCGGCTTGCTCGTCAGCAGGTTCATCAGTACCTGCCTCTTCCTCGCCAGCAGCGGCATCTTCAGTGTTGCCGCGTGCGCCTTCCTCGTCGGCGGCCTCGGTCTCCATCGGGTCTACGAGAGGGGGATCTGAGGATAGGAAGAGGAAAGAAAAGTCAAGCAAAGATCCAAAAAGAAGATCAGAAGAAGAGAAGCCCAAGGGAAAATTTCCGACGAGGAGGGTTACCTGTGCTGGGCTCTGAGACCGTGGGCTCCACCACTAAAGGCTCACTGGTCCCGCCCCTTGCCGGGGAACTGCCCCTTGCCGGGGACCGCTCCCTTGCCGGAGAGCGCTCCCTTGTCGGGGAATCGCCCCTTGGCGGCGTAGTCAAAGCAGGCAGCACTTCCGGGGCGGTTTCTAATTGCCCCTGATGGGCCTGCTCTGCTCCTACACGAATGGATCGGCAATCAAGATGTCAGCAAAAGGAGAAGCACCCTTGCGCGCCCCACAACGGGAAGTGAACCAAACACTTACGCTGGGGGCTATGCTGGGGGCTGCTGCGAGGAGAGGGAATCAGGTCCGTCAAGGTGGTCTCGGGCGTGTCTTCTGTGGTCACAGCAGGATCGTCCTCGATGACAACCACAGGAATCCTGGCCCTCTTTGCCGCTCTCTCAGCCAGAGTCCTGAAATGGAACAGGGATTCAGAGGGAAGCAAATTAGATACAAGACAAACAATAACAAGGATCAAAGAAAATCAAGAACAGTGAGAAGAAAGCCTCACTCCTCCTCCTCCTCCTCTTCATCATCATCGGAGCTCAGCGCGGAGAGGTCGAAGTCCGGTACCCTCTCTGCGCGGTGTGACGGAGGAGTAGGCTCCCTTCGGCATTTGCCGGGGGCTGCGGCAGGATCAGGCGTGGCGGCCCGGGAAGACCCCGCCTCAGTTGCCAGCACAGCCTGGGATCCTCCCGCGGCAACGGTACTTGCCGCGGTGGAGCATGTCCCACGGCGCCGCGGTTGCTGGCCGGCCTGCTCCTCTGCCGTATCTCCAACTCGACGGAGGCGTCTTCTCGGTTGGAATTGGGGCCGCGCTGGGGGCTCCGCCTGCGGCAAGCTGCTCGAAGACGGCTGGCCGCTCGCGCCCTCGGCGGGCTCGCTCGCTTCGACCTCGGGCTCCCCCTCGCCAGCGACTTCTCCGGCAAGGTCTTCCCGGTCGGCAAGACTTGCCGCCTCGGCCGCCTCCGCCTCCTCCAACGTGAAGCCATACTCGCGCGCGGCAGCGGCTGCCGCCGCCTCTTCGGCCCTGGTAGCGATGTACAGCATCTCGTTGTCGGTGGTGGCGCGGGTGAGGAGCCTCTGCTCGTCGGAGTTGACCGCTACCTCCGTCAAATTATCGAAGAATTGCTGCACGACCTCGACGGTGGGCTCTATCCAAGTTGCACTTATCCCGTGCGAGTCGCACTCTGGCATCATTGCGCAGATGCGATCGCGCTGGGAGTTGTTGCACAAGGGGACGACGCCCTGCGGCAACCTGAACCATTCTGGATGGTTGGCTTCATGCTTGAACAGCTCCATCAGCATCCCGTCAAGCTCCAGAATGGTGAAGCTGAAGTTGAGGCCTGGACGCAGCCTCATGATATCCGCCGGGCCGCCAAACAGCCAGGCGGGCCTCCCCCTCTTTTGCAGAGGGGCGATGCGACGGCGAAGGAAATCCGCGCCAACCGCCCCTGCTGTGAGCCCGGCATGCCTGAGCCGGAGGATTTGGGTGGTGGCAATCTTCAGCTTGGCGTCGTCCGGCGACAGAGCGCTCCAGTCGCCGCCACGCACCACTCGGGTCTGGCGCAGTTTGGTGAATGGCTGTGGATTGGCATCACAGATCCAGCACCACTCCGCCCTCCACTCGTCCCACTTGCTGCGGAGCTCGCCCGTCAAGTACACCTCCTTCATGCCAATCCGGGAGGTCCAGGCGATTCCGCCAGCCAGTGGCTCCCCTTTCTCGGCCCGGGGGGAGAAATAATGACGAAATAGAGCGACATTGGGGAGGATGCCAACAAAGTTCTCGTAGAGGTGTGCGAAAACCGCCATTGTCAGAACGGCGTTGGGGGTGAAATCAAGAAGATGAAACCCGTAGGTGTTCATGATGTCGCAGAGAAAATCGGAAAAAGGCGGGCAGAGCCCGCAATAGAAGAACACAGGAAAGAAGTAGTAACCTCTGGGGCACTTTTTCGATTTGGAAGCCTCAGCGGAAAGCACCTGCGTGCGCGGATGCGCCCGCGTCTCCGTCGACCAGAAGAGGTAGAACTCCTCCCGCAGCTTCTTCGGGGTGAGCTCAGGGAGGAAAAGCACTCGCTTCTTACGCAGCGCCTCAAGCTGCAGCGCCTTGGCCGACTTCGCAGCCTTCGCAGCCTTCCCGGTCTTCGGAGCCATGGCGGAAGCGGTGGGGGAAGGCGAGGGCGACGGCGGCGATGGGCGGCGGAGCGCTGCTCCCTTTCGGCTTGGGAAGCGGAGGGGAGCGGCGGAGCTTTCAGAGGAAGGAACTGCAAGTGGCGGAGGTGGGGGAGCGGCCCTGTTTCCTCTGCTTATAAATAGGGGATGCGGACGTTACGCATTCCCTGTATTAAAAAATTACCCATGATCTCTCCCACGACGCCGCGTTTGACGCGTGCCGTTGCGAGGGGGGCGTGGTGGGTACAGATTCGGATTTAGCATGACCTAGGCCGCGCGTGCCCGTGCACTGTTTTGGCCCTGGCCCAACAGCGCTCGGCACCGTGTATGGCCCAGGCCCGGGGGCTCCTGTCGGTGTACTAAAGTAGGGGTACCTTAGTATCCCGAACTTGTGCACGGGCAGTCGCAGCGACCCACGGCAGGGCTTGCCGGGCGTCCGCCAAGATCCTCAATGGCTACTTTGATGCCATTCAAGAACAAAGTACTCAAACTAAGGCCCCGGCAAGAGGAGCTTGCCGGGAAGGCCAACCAAGGCCCCGGCAAGAGAAGCTGGCCGGGAAGAAGACAAGACCCTGGCAAGAGGAGCTTGCCGGGAAGGCCACTCAAGGCATTCCAAGAAAACTTGCCGCGACGCACCACGCGCCCCGGCAAGGCCCGGTGAGCGACAAGCTCCCGAACGCGACAAGACGACGACCGCGGCAAGGAGCTTGCCGCGGGAAGCCCCCACTTCGCGCCCGCGCTCCAGCACACCTGCCAACGTGTCGCTCTGGGACCTTCCCAAGCTCACGTGGCAGGAGGCCGTGCAGCTAGGGGTGCGAGGTGGCAAGCAGGCGCTGGCGAGGGGCCATCGTGGCGATCGGTGGCGCCCCCAACGGTCGTTTCATACACTGCTTGGGCGACTAGACTGGCATTAAATGCCCTTGTCCCCTGCCGTCAGAGTTAGGTAGGGGGCACTGTTGATAGCGGTTGTACCAACCCCCGTTTTTACTCTTCTACCCCTCTTTCTACGCTGCCACCTGTCGGTGACCCCTTTAGCCTATAAAAAGGAGGCCCATGCGCACGTAGAAAGGGTTCGGCTCATTCAAGACTAGGGGAGGTTCGACTTACTCGAAACTAGAGGACACCCACGCTCTCAAGCAAGAACAATATAGAAACACAAAGCAGCAGTAGGAGTTTTATCTCTCTGGAGAGCTCCGAAGCTGGGTAAAAATCCCCCGCGCGCTCCGCCTCGATCTGCTCTTTGTGCGCCCTCCGCCCCCTTGCCGGACTAAAAAGGGGCCCTGCCCCATAGGTGCTCGCTCCCCACGCGGCGACACCTCGTCTGCCTCTCCGCTCCCATAGCACTCCATCTCCATCTCCTTCTCTGTCTCTGTCTCCATCTCACTGTGCCCCCATGTACCGTCGCCTCACTCACCTCCCCCAGTACCACTATTCCCTTGCTAGCCGCTCCAGCACCGATAGCCTTCTCCCCCGTAAATCAAGCCCCCCAAAACCCCCCACCTTCCAAACTCCACCATGGCCGAACGCGAACCGCACAGCATCCATCTGAGTTGCGATTGGAGCAATCTCCCAGTGACATCCTTGACCTTTGTTGTTCGTGTATGGATATGTTGAGCGCCCTGCGGCTGGCTGCATTCTCAAGGGACATGCACACGGCCATCGTCAAAGCGAGGCCTAAGCTTTTCAAGACACCCTGCTTGCTGCTATCTGGTCTTGCGAGATTGGATCACCATGATACGGAGGCGTACATGATGCCCCTCGACTTCAATCCGATCTCCATTAGCCAAAACTTCTTTGCAGGTATGTAGTGGGTCGCCGTACATCATTTCCCTCGACATCGATCCAATCACCATCACCGGAAACTTCTTGGCAGGTATGTACTGGATTGGCATGAACTCCCACTGGATGGCTGCCTTCAGAGAAGACGGTAAAAAGTTGGTGCTTGTGAACTTCCAGACCTCCCATGAGATTATCCTTCCTCCGTTGGATTATATAGAGTATTACCATCGCGGTCCAAGTCATCTAGATTACCACGTCAGTTGGACGGACCTTGTTTTGCAGAAGATTGTAATCTGCCAAGTGCCCACACGACATGCGAATTACGCAGACTTCAAGCTAATTGCCTTGTTCGACCGTGGACTCGCCTATCTTTATGCCGGTGCCTTCTTTAGCTAGAGACAACTCAGCTTGTAGTGGATCATCGTCAAAGCTGATACACACTTCTGTGATGCTATTGAACACAATGGCATCATCTACACGATCGACAAAGCAGATGGCACAACGTATTGCTGGGACGGCACGTGTAAGTTGTTTCCGTCTCATATTAATGATGACACCATGACACTGTTTGAACTTTTTGTGATGATTGGCATATCCCTGTTTGAGCAGAATTTGAGTAGAACTATGGCAATGTATTCGAGACGCCGTAAATCAGCTATATTTGCAATGAGTTAATTCATGCGATCGTGACCATGTCATTACAGCCAATTTGTACCCTGAATAATCAAACGGTTAGGAATATATGGATATTATCCTTATTTTACAATAGTCTATATACTAGTACTAAATATGAGTGTGTATCAATGGCCATGTTAGTTTCCTCATTTTCATGATGTAGAAACTGCACCACACTGTTGGTTTCATCTAACCATACATTAGGGAAGTAAATGTGCATATGGAGAACTCTATATTTGGAAGTAGTGAAATCCTGCAATGCTTACCATGTGTACATACCTATATTCGCCCTTCAGCAATCAATGGCTAGAATAATATCCTCACAAAAGTTTTTCCCACAGAACACGAGTATATAACAATGCATGGTCTATTAGTTACCTTGAAGAATTTGTTTGTGAGGACAGAACATGATTACATAACATGCATGACATGGTAGTTTCCTGTGAAGAATCGATTGCGAGATAACATGAGTATAACCATGCATGGCACTTCTATATTTTCGAACCCAGTATACATTTCCCTGTATTTTCCTCCTAGTTCCAACAGAGACATATCAATGATGTTTCTTGCATTATCCTACTCATACTCTGAACAATGCTGATCTTACATTAACAATGCCTATCCTTTTTGATATGATGCAGTGTCCCTACAGTTACTGCCCTTTGTAATCACACCACCTTTGCCAAAAACAGGGAAGCACAACTGGTTCCTCGCTCGATCAGACGACGGCAAAAGACTGATGATCATTAGGACACATGAGCCGGAAAAGTTATATTGCAAAAACCCCATTGTATACAAGCACCGTGTAATACGTGAGTATCCGGACAATGGCTGTTACGTCTATGAGCAGGATACCAGCTTGTTGGGGCCTTTAGGATTTTTTTAGTTGGAAGCAGGTAAACAGCCTTGGTTCACACTCTCTGTTTCTCGGACTCAATTATCCGATTAACCAGGAGATCACCGTTGGCAAGGACCTTGATGGCAGAGAGGCTCTGTTTGCTATGGAAAACTGTGTCTACACGGCGAGCCCTAGGAGTTCAGGAGCAAACTCCCCTGATTTTCAACGATACAGCCTGCAGCCAAAAGAAGGTGAAAATGACAAAGGCATCCGGAATAACTTTGATCCTTGGATGTCTCAATTACGACAGGCAGTGATGTGGTTCAAGCCTTTAGGTTGATAGGTAATTGGGCTGTTGCATCGAAAGGGTGGAGTACTGGTGTCTCCGGATCACTGGTCGCTGAAGCGGGGCTGCAAATTATGATGGTGTTGGATCATCTCTTCGAATGACTTCGTTGTCTATGCTGCTGGTTCTGGATGGGTAGTTCTTTCTTTTGTTATGCATATTCCTTGTCATTTGGTCATCCTCGTCTATGTCACTCTTACTATGTAATAGTTGCTTCTGTTTAGAATGTCATTCTCGTCTGGATCTCGAGAGTCTGAGCGCTGCAGATGGGTGCGTTTTGGTGGTGTAGCAAGACTTCTTATGAACTATCATGTCTTGTTGTTTATGTCAGTAGTAGTCACTAGTCAGTGTTTGAATGTTGTATATATCGCTGTTTCAAACTATTTATTGTCTCGAACTACTTGTGGGCTAAATGAGGGCATCACCATTCTCCAGTGTTCAGAGTATATCTCCTTTTTTCAAGTTATATAATTTGAGCTCAGTGTCTTTTCGATGATGTACACTTATTTGGGCCAGTGAGGTGTCGTTGAATATGGGCCGAGTAGTAACGCAATGCCAAACAGGTCAATTATGACTCTCAGGCCGGGCTCTCAAAAGATCCTGAAAAAATAAGGTCGGGCTCTCCAAAAAAGAAAGAATAAGGACTCTTAGGCCGACATGTGGGGGCCACCGGTGTTTTCGTGCGCTTGCGCACCGAGAGGATATTGGCACGTGCTCGAAATTCATGCTACCTTTTCATCCCCAGTCTCCCACCCCTCCCCCACCTCTGGAATCTCGATTCCTACTCCAGTTCCCCCAAATCCCCCTCCTGTACTCCCTGTACTCAAGCGCACTATCATGTCGCCGGTCAACACGGATCTCCGAGCCGGAGATCCTGAGGTCCGTCCTGCCTTCGATCGCTGCGTGCTGTCGCTCAACAGTGGCATGGCGGCGCTTGACGACCAGTTTGCCAGCAAAGTGCTGATCGTAACCATCAACAGCGACCGGCCTCCCGTCTCGCCGAACGACCTTGTCAAAGCTCTTGGCATTGCGCACGGCATCCAAATAAGTGACTTGCTCGTCGAAGTCTGTCCGCCACCGGCCGATTTCTTCGTCAGGTTCCGGACAACTTTTGACTGCAGTCGTGTGTTCGAATCTTCCCGGCGTTTGTTCTGCGATGGCGTGCTAGTGAGCTTTGATCGGTGGCACCCAGGATGGGGCTCGGTTCCCTCTGAGCTTGAGTTTTTAACAAAGCTTACCTTCCACGGCATGCCTCGACGTGCTTGGAACAGCGAGTCCATGAACGAGCTTATCAACGACCTTGGAGGTGAGCTCGTAAGTATGTTTGTTCCTCAGATAGCTGGGCTTTGACGGTTATGGCATGGATGAAGAAGTCGTCCACCATACCGAAGGTGATTGGTGTTGAGATATCGGTGCAGGAACCGGGGCTGTACTATTCTTCGCCACCAAGGCCTCCACAGACCACGTTAGGGATGTACCTGTATCGAGTGTTCATGCATGTCGAAGAAGTGGTCAATCCATCAATCAAAGTCCTGCTGCCGCCGCTGGTGCCAGGGTCCGTCGACGACGTCCATTACAGGAGTCAACGTCAGACTTTCCCCGTGTTGCTCGGAATGATGGATGGCACAGGGCCTACTCCATCACGCGGCGGAGGCCACTGCTTCTTTGGGAGAAGAGGAAGGGCTGGCTGCCTGGATGTGCTCTAATTTGAGGTAACAACTGAATCTTGTCAGATACTAGTTAAATCCGAGCTATGGGTCTGAAGCATTGATATGCCAGTACATTTGATTGTGACCTGTTCTAATTTTGTACCTGAACTTTTTTTAGAAAGGGTTGTAAGTCAACTTAATGTGCTAGCAGAACTTATTGTGTTATCTGTCTGTTTTCTTTGCACAGCATTCAATATATTTCCCTGTCATTGATAAAGACGATGAACCGTTATGTACGACTTCGTTGGTTTCAACATAGGCCTACCCGTAGTGATCCACTGCTTCCATCCTGATTGTGCCGCCTACGTGAAATTTTTGTATGCAAGTTCAGTGTGCTATGATGTTCTATATGATTGTGTCAACTATATAAGTTTTTACTGAGCATCAACAATGCATATGGCTGAAAGATGTATTTACCAGCATCGACCGATGGGGCTCTCTCTCTCTATCTCTCTCTCTCTCTCTCACACACACACACACGCGCGCGCACATACACACGCGCACACGCACAAGTGGGACCCGTTGAACTATTTATTTGCTCGTGATAGCTTTTAATTAGGTTCCACTATAACCTAACTTTTTTCTTAAGTTATTAATGGAGCTCAGTGACTTCAAAAAGTTGTACAGAAGCCTTGTTTGGGCCTTTCCTGCGTCACTGAATGTGGGCTGAGTAGCCATGTTAGGTTGTACTGTACTACACAGGCCTTTTTTTCAACATCAACAATGCAACTGGGCCGACAGTTGTACACAATATTCGGGTCAACTTGTTATTTTCCGCCCCGCTGGGCTGCAAACTTTCCTAGGAGGTATGCATTAGGCTTAACAAGAAAATGGACTTTAAGAAATAATAAATGGGATGTAATTATAATAACTGGGCAGTAACTATGCACCAAACGCGTAATTAGTTTAAAAAATAAATTATTTTTGGAATTTGAAAATTTTAATTTCATTACTTGTTGCGCGTGTAATATTTCGTTGGATTTTAACGTAATACAACTTTATTTTGAAATTATATTTAACCTGACTAGAAATTTCGGATAAAAATATTTCGGATCCCATCAAAATGTGGGATTTTTTTTTGAATTCTGTTTTGAGCGGTTGTTTGAAATTATTAATCTTGTCCTAGCTAGAAGTTGGGTTGTACTTTTAATAAACTGTAAATGGGCTGTAGTAAATTCCATTAGAATTAAAAAATGGGCTGTACATTCCTACAAATCGCAAATGGGCTATATGTTCTATGCCAAATCCGAGCTGTGGGCCTACTAAGTTGACGCATACCAAGGGCTTTGTCAACTTAGTCAATATAAACGATTCTAGCTACAGTGATCGAACGATGTCCATCCAACGGCCGTAGTTCTTCTTCAACCTCTGGTCTTCTTGCTCCAACCGCCCAAAGCAGCGCCGGTCGTGTCGCGTGCTCCTGCCTCCCGTGGCCAGCTGTGATGCCGCGGAGGCCTCACCGCCCCGTACTACTCCCACCACTAGCCGGGCCATCCCTCTACTCACCCACACCGCCTGTTATTCTGCGGCGACGGCAGCCTCACACCGCAGCCGAACCAGTGAACCCTCGTATTCCTCTCCGCGCGGGCTTCCACTGCTACGTCTTCCCCGGCTCCGCGTCGTCCCCTTCCTAGGCCTCGCCGTCGTCCACCGCCCTGGTGCTCTCGGCACGGCGTGGTCAATGTGGTCAACGACCGACTTCCATCGGAAGAGTACTGTACGTGGAGAGGCTGACAGCTGGGTCCAGGCGGCCGCAAGGAAGTGCCTCGTTATTATGCGCAAAATAATTATTCCTCCACCTGATAGTAGGGACCCACCGGACGGGCCACCTTATTTCATGAAAAAAACGTTTCCCCCCTGACTGTTGGGACCTACCGGACGGGCCACCGTATTTCGCAAAAAAAATGTTCCCCCCGCTGTCAGCTCGGACCCACCGGAAGTGCCTCCTTATTACGCACAAAAAATGAATACTCCCCCTGCTAGCTGGGACCCACCATGGTGGGAGGCTGACTTGTGGGCCTACTAAGTTGACTGGGACGGGGGCCTTTGTCTACTTTAGTCAATATGAACGATTCTAGCTCCAGTGACCGTACGATGTCCATCCAACGGCCGTAGTGCTTCTTCAACCTCTGGTCTTCTTGCTCTAGCCGCCCAAAGCAGCGCCGGTGCCACATGCTCTTGCCTCCTGTGGCCGGCTGTGCTGCCGCGGAGGCCTCACTGCCCCCTACTATTCCCACTGCTGTCCAGGCCCTGCGGCGACAGCAGCCTCACACCGCAGCCGAACCAGTGAACCCTCGTACTCCTCTCCGCGCGGGCTTCCGCTGCCGCGTCTTCCCCTGCTCCGAGTCGTCCCCTTCCTAGGCCTCGCCGTCATCCACCACCGTGGTGCTCTCGGCGCTACGTGGTCAACGTGTTTAAGGAACGACTTCCATCGGACGTGGACTGTACATGGAGAGGTTGACAGCTGGGTCCATGGCCACGGCAAGGAAGTGCCTCCTTATTACGCGGAAAATAATGATTCCTCCACCTGACAGCAGGGACCCACCAGACGGGCCACCGTATTTCACGAAAAAAACATTTCCCCCTTGACTGCTAGGACCCACCAGCTACATCTTCGCACGCAAGGAAGTGCGTCTGGGCAAAAAAATGATTCGCCCCCTTGACTGTTGGGACCCACCAGCTACATCTTCGCACGCAAGGAAGTGCGTCTGGGCAAAAAATGATTCGCCCCCTCCCGATGAATAGGTCAAAATGGGGGTCCTGTTCATCGGGAGGGGTGTGGCGTACCGCAAAACGGGACTCCACGGGATACTGTTCATCTCCACCGTCGACCTCCTCCAGCCTCCACGGGCTACCGTCGACCTCCTCCAGCCTCCATGGGCTCCTGTTCATCCACCCTCCACCACGCGCTACTCCACCGGCTACCATTCAACCACCCCTCCACCGTCTACTGTTCATCCAGCCCTCCACGGAGTCGTCCTGTTCATCCAGCCCTCCACACCAAGGGCTACCGTCGACCTCCTCCAGCCTCCACGGGCTCCTGTTCATCCACCCTCCACCGCACGCTACTCGACCGGCTACCATTCAACCACCCCTCCACGGGCACCTCTCCACTATCTACTATTCATCCAGCCCTCCACGGAGTCGTCCTGTTCATCCAGCCCTCCACACCACGGGGTCCTGTTCATCCAGAGGCAACACCACCGCTCACTGTTCATCCACCCCCCCCCCCCCCCGCAACACTCATTGTTCATCCCAGAGGCAACATCAATCGGCTTCAGTTAGCAGCAGTAGCGAAGGAATCGCTCGATCGGGTTCAGTTAACAGCCATCGATCGATCGCTCGGGTTCAGTAACGTGTAGCCTGCAGTGCAATCGCTCGGGTTCAGTTAGAGCCCAACGCCTCGCTCGAGTTCAGTTAGAGCCAACGCCTCGCACACATGCGCATACGTGTACGAGAGAAACACACATCGCTCGGCCCCCGACCTCCCACCGTAACCGGGAACTCCCCGAAATTTTCCTCGCCCTCGCTTCTACCATGGTTTTTTCCGTCATGGACGGCCCAAAGAATATCATGCAGTTGCGTCTCTGGCCCGCCCAGGACGAAAAGCCCATTTTCTGTCATGATTTTTTGTCATAGAAGTAGGAGCCCACCACACCTATGATGATACCGGGTTTTGTCACAATTATCGTCATAGAAGTGTCATATGTATGACAGAAAAAAATCATTCGGCCCAAAATGTCACGGATGTGTCTTTTTTTTTGTAGTGGTAAGTCCCTGTATTTCATTCAATTTGTACTGGCATGTGTGTATGATTTGTGTGCAGTGGCGGATCCACGAATTCAAGTTACCAGGGGCAAACATTTAACTTGAAAAGTATGAAGGCACTTGCACTCCGGAAATCAACATAACTTCGGAAACGTGAAGCTACATGCACTTTGAAAACCAGCTAATGATCCAAAGTAGTTCAGATTATAAAACACTAAATGATCCAAGCACTAAAAAACACAAAATGCATCATGGTGTACAAGGACTACAAACATGGTCTGTACCTGCTTGAATTATTCGTTCTGTGGCTGAACATATTGTAGTGTAATTGCACCTATAACTAGTGCGCAAACTGCATATCAATATATCTATCCTGCACAAGTATGCCAATAGTTTCAAACAAAAGATTAGAAAAGTATTTATGCTATGTTATCATGATACAGGGACTTTTTGGTAGATGGCCTCGACGTTTCCTCAAGCCATGAAAATGTACTATAATTTGCTTGTCATCAATGCCTGCAAATCTCTATGTCTCTCTCAACATAGCAGATCATCATTAGACACTAAATCCTTCACTGGGAGCTTGCAAAATTCTTGCATTAGATCCGTCATTAGACACTATATGTTCATCACCGGGAGCATGTAAAATGTTTGCATCAAATCCTTCATTAGCAGTCTATTCATTAGACACTTCAGGCTCAAGAACAACATGAGCTTGTATGTTTGCACCAGAAACTTGATTAGATACATCAGATTCAGTCAGTTCAGTATTGATTGGGGGAGTTATAAAATAAGCAGAAATTGGTTTCATTTTCTCTTAGATTCCCTACATACAAGCAGTTTTACAACACCACCAGGTTTAACTATTGGCCAGAAATTGAACAGTTGAATTAGTTATAATCAGGGATGTGATGTACCTGCTCGTTGTGCATGCTACTCTTGCTAGTTGCGACTGTTTGTTTGCGCAAGCTTGATGCCATGCCCGTGCTGCCACCGCTGCCTCCCATGCAGGCTACACCCAGGGTTGGATCTTCATCTTCTTGTCCTTCCGTTCGCTTGAAACCCGGCGACCGCCCTCCAACGAGGGCACGAGGAAGTGCTGTGTCGGTCTGTCCAGCGGCGGCTAGGTTAGGAGCGAACTAGACTGGAGGCTGGAGCGAACAAATTGGGATTTTTCCTGCTGTCGATCAATATGGGAGGCGCTCGTTTGGGCCGCGAGCCTGCTATAGGGCCTGCCTTGCACTTATGTTATTGGCCCATCCAAATTGAAACATTTTCATCATTTTTTACATTGCCTACTCGTGCGTTGGGACGAACAAAACTAGCCTGGGCCAACCTGGACGACTCAAACTAGGTGCACACTTTCTAGCCACCCGAGGCAGCTGCCCATACCAGCTCCTATGGTGGCGTCGCCCCTTTTTGCGTGTATCATTGGGGTAGTGAAAAATATTCTAGTGGCGCTTTTGATTTACCCACAGAATGGTTGAATAGCTTGTTTCTATGAACTGAGTTCACTAATAATGTGAAGGATGCTAGTCTTTTCATCCTATTGTAGATTGGTTAGATCTCGATATGCCAAATGTAATCGCATGAAATATATAGTAAAAGTGAAAGTGCAACTATCCCTGGGTGGTTTTGGCAATGATTAACAACATATAGCTCATTGAACTAATGCCATTACAAGATAAATATTTCAGGAAAGTTCATTGATTGGCATGGCACGGATAAGGAATGTGGACCCCTCAAAATGCTAAGGACAAAAGATTGGCTCAAGCTTCAAAGTCCAAGACTCTACATTTTCTATTTTAGTGATCCAAGATAACATTGAGTCTATAGGAAAGCCAATACTATTAAAAGGGGATGAGGTGTTGCTTAATGGCTTGCTTGCTCAAAATGCTTAGTGATATGCTCCAAAAGCCCTCAACCACTTTCTCATATCCACATATGTCCCAAACCAAAAGTCAAACTCGGCCCCACCGATTTGATCCATCCGGCGCCACCGAGTTCATTTGACATAGCCACTGTCAGAAACCCTAGTCTTTTCGGTCTCACCGATAGGGATCTCGGTCTCACTGAGATGAGATTGCAAACTCTCTGTTTCCCTTCATAATGTTTCGGTCTAACCGAAATGAGCGATCGGTCCCACCGAGTCTACAATGCAAACTCTCTATTTTGCAGCTAAGGATGAGGCCACTTCCAAGAAGAAGGTGGTGAAGAAAGATTTTGGCACTGCTGCATCAACAAAGCTAGGCATGAACAGAAAGGCACCAGCTAGGAGAGTGCCTACATCCAAGCCAAGGAAAGTTGCCACAGGTGAAACTATGAAGTTCACCATTAAATCTGAAGAAGAGGTAGCTGGTGAGGACAAGAAGAAGAATAGGGCAAGAACTACAACATCTAAAGTTCTTGGAAAGTCCTCAATGGTGAGATCTGATGATGAAGAGGAAGAGGATGCTGCTCTAGCACCTAAGGCACAGAAGCTCATGGGAGGTGCTATAAAGTTAGGGGCTATTGCTAAGCCCAAAACTGCTCCCAAAGCTGCTGCTCTAGTTCCCAAGACTGCACCCAAGAGGAGTACCAGGAACATACCTGCTGAGGAGAAGAACAAGGCCCTAGTGCCTGAGATTGAAGAAGAGGAAGCTGAAGCCCAAGTGCTAAGGAAGCTAAAGCCAAAGATCCCAGACCATAATGATGCACATCCTGTTGCAGAAGACATGAGGATCGGGAAGGATGCAGGACTGAGACAGTGGAGAAAAGCTGACCCATATGCTGTCAGGAGGAGAACTGTTGTGGATTACAGGTTCCACACAAAGGAACAACAAGATTTCTGTGAGAAATCCTGCTTGACAAGAAGCCCATAGTGTGTGACATGAGATGGGTTGACTGGACCTACATTAGAGAGAATGAAGATCACTTCCCAGGTGTTTATGATAGCTTCAAGGCTTGTGAAGTTTACAAGTTTGTTGGCCAGAAGCTCACAAAGTGGACTGATGAGCTGATCATGCAATTCTACTCTACTGCTCATTTTATCCAGATGGCAGAATTGTATGGATGTCAGAGGGTACAAGGTACCAGTCTACAGTTGATGAGTGGGCTAGATTGATCAATGCCCCAGAAGCTCATGAACATGACTTGGATGTCTATGCCAAGAAGAAGAAGGATCACAACTCAATGGCTAGCATGTACAAGGAGATTCCTGATGCAGACCTGGAGACTCACAAGTTTGGCTCAGTGAAGCACTTACTGTCAGGCCTGCCTACTATCAATACCATTCTGTGGCACACTGTTGCCAAAATCTGGAGATCACAGAATGATCAGAGCACACTCCATCAACTTGCTGCATACATTTGATGTCCCTCAAAAGTTCAAAGTGATGAGTTTGATTATGGAAACAATCAAGAGGACAACTGCAGATCAGAAGAGATCTTGTGGGTATGCTCCACAAATTCAGGTGCTCATCAACTCCAAGATGGGCACAGGCACATATCTGTTGGACAAGGAGCATTTACCCCACAGGCCAGACTTTGAGGACAACATTGTTGTCATGACTGAGGAAGATCCATCCTCGCTGCAAGAACATGAGAAGAGAGAGAAGGCAAGGGCAGAGAAAGCTGCAAAGATGCCAACAGCTGAAGAGGCATCTCAAGTGTTCTTGAAGAGCAAGCAAGATCAGCTTGGATATCTCATCCAACCCACCTTGAGGATTGAGAAGGGCTTGGCCACCCTGACTTAAAACCAGGAGAGCTTGGAGAGGATCATTGAGCAGAAATTCTATGATCTTGATGTCAAGGTAACTGAGATTCAGTCAGTGGTTGAGCAACTTCAGGAGGAAGTGGAGGAGAAGAAGGGAAAGTCTACTACAAATGCTTTTACTAGAGTGCCTAGAAGTCAGAGGTCTGCTGTAGTGCCTGTCCCAGACACAAGAGCTACTACGTCTGCACCAGCAGCCACATCTTCAGTGCCACCAGCTCCAGCAGCCACTCCACCAACTCCAACCACATCTACAGATGCTTTCGTCCTTGGAGTCATCTCTACACCACCTCATAAAGACCAAGCCTGAGAGACGCATAGCACTATGCATATTTTTAACTTTTTGGTACTTGTTGCCAAAGGGGGAGAAATATGTATAGATCATAGTCTTCGAGAAAGAGAGAGTGTTGTTTTGTATCTCTTTGCATTTTACTTGCTTGAACTTTATTGTGTGTTTGCTTGTTACATTATGTCTTTTGTGAGATACCTGGATGATCATGTGTTTGACCATATGCTATGTTAATGTGTGCTTAAATGACATTATCCTTCATATCCATTTATGATCATTCACTTTGCTTGGTGATGAGTGCATGTGTTCAATTATTATCATTTTGAGCGCTCCACCAAGACGTATGTGACATGAAAGAGTGGCCCATGATCCTAACACATTGTGCATTTGCAGTCCAAAGCAAATTTTAAAATAATGCACAAATTTAGGGGGAGCTCTTGTTTGTCACATACTTCTCAAAGTGACAATGTATTTCAATCTTATTATCATTTGTCGAAGCTTTGATCTATATGTTGTCATTAATTACCAAAAAGGGGGAGATTGAAAGTGCAACTATCCCTGGGTGGTTTTGGTAATGATTAACAACATATAGCTCATTGAACTAATGCCATTACAAGATAAATATTTCAGGAAAGTTCATTGATTGGCATGGCATGGATAAGGAATGTGGACCCCTCAAAATGCTAAGGACAAAAGATTGGCTCAAGCTTCAAAGTCCAAGACTCTACATTTTCTATTTTAGTGATCCAAGATCACACTGAGTCTATAGGAAAGCCAATACTATTAAAAGGGGATGAGGTGTTGCTTAATGGCTTGCCTGCTAAAAATGCTTAGTGATATGCTCCAAAAGCCCTCAGCCACTTTCTCATATCCACATATGTCCTAAACCAAAAGTCAAACTTGGCCCCACCGATTTGATCCATCCGGCGCCAACGAGTTCATTTGACATAGCCACTGCCAGAAACCCTAGTATTTTCAGTCTCACCGAGGTGGGATTGCAAACTCTCTGTTTCCCTTCGTAATGTTTCGGTCTAACCTAAATGAGCGATCAGTCCCATCGAGTCTACAATGCAAACTCTCTATTTCCTTTTCATAACGCTTCGGTCCCACCGAGACGAGCAAATCGGTCCCACCGAATTTGCGTGACTAACTCTCTGTTAGCTTATTACCAAAGTCGGTCCAACTGAGTTTGTGTAATTGGTTCAACCGAGATTACGTTATGCCCTAACCCTAATGATATCGGTCCTACCGAGATGACATGTCGGTCCCACCAAAATTGCCTAACGGTCACATAAGTACTGAATCGGTCCGATCGAGTTTTCTGATTCGGTCCCACCGAGTTTGGTATAATGTGTGTAACGGTTAGATTTTGTGTGGAGGCTATATATACCCCTCCACCCTCTCCTCATTCGTGAGGGAAGCCATCAGATCGTGCCTACACTTCCATTACCCATTTTTTGAGAGAGAGCCACCTACTCATGTGTTGAGACCAAGATATTCCAATCCAACCATATGAATCTTGATCTCTAGCCTTCCCCAAGTTGCTTTCCACTCAAATCATCTTTCCACCAAATCCAATCCTATTAGAGTGAGTTGAGTGTTGGGGAGACTACCATTTGAAGCACAAGAGCAAGGATGTTCATCATCAACACACCACCTATTACCTTTTGGAGAGTGGTGTCTCCTAGATTGGTTAGATGTCACTTGGGAGCCTCCGACAAGATTGTGGAGTGAACCAAGGAGTTTGTAAGGGCAAGGAGATCGCCTACTTCGTGAAGATCTACCCTAGTGAGGCAAGTCCTTTGTGGGAGATGGCCATGGTGGGATAGACAAGGTTGCTTCTTCATGGACCCTTCGTGGGTGGAGCCTCCGTGGAATCGCGCAGTCGTTACCCTTCATGGGTTGAAGTCCCCATCAACGTGGATGTACGATAGCACCACCTACCGGAACCACGACAAAAACATTCGTGTCTCCTATTGCGTTTGCACTCTCCAAACCCTTCCCTTTACATTCTTGCAAGTTGCATGCTTTACTTTCTGTTGCTCATATGCTCTTTGCATGCTTGCTTGAATTGTGTTAAGATTGCTTGACTTGTGCTAAGTTGTTAAAATTTGCTAAGAACTAAAATTGGGAAAAGGTTAAGTTTTTATTTGGTCAACTAGTCTAATCACCCCCCCTCTAGACATACTTTCGATCCTACAAAAAGCCAGTGTGAATTGTGTGGCTACAACTAGTCTGACTACACGTCCTCATATAACATATCAAGGATGCACCATCTTACCAGATTAACCATTCGACTTACCAATGCAATGTGGGAAGAAAGAAGTATTGGGATTGCGTATCCAAGCAATTGATGCCATGGAATCCTTCGTAGAACCTTGTAAGCGAAAAAGAAGTTGCAGTGTGCCTGTACAAAGAGCTAGCGTAAGTTCAGTTACATGCTTCTCGGAATTTTAGTTAGCCACTTATTGCAAAATTGTTCAATTATGTTGCTTGGCTTAATTTAGTTTGCTACTGATTACATAATGCCATAGCCTATTAATCGTATTATAGACTGCGCCTATCTATGCGTTTGATACTTACTATTAAGAATTACCTATTTGCCTGAACTTAAATAGCTACTTGTTTGTTTAACTGCTTTGCTGCTGCAACAACCGGTTACAATGATATTAATAACTACTTTTTAGCATCCAATTGAAACTCTTCAATTCCTTGTTTGTTTAACTGGTTTGCTGTTATAACTCCCAGTTGATATGTTTTGCTAACTTCAACTTTTTTGAATCCAATCGGAACTTTAATAGCAAAATAGGTTAGCCCAAGATCAAAGAGCGAGGTCCCCATGGACGTTGTATCATCCCACAGTTGTGGCACCGGCCCAATAGTGCATTATGAATTGCCAACTGCTGATGCTCTAGAGGCTAAACTAGTGGTAGAAAGAGATTCTGCTTTTGCACTTAGAGATGAAGTTGACATGTTGAGGAAGCAAACAGCACAATCACAAGCAGTACTCAAGACAACCATTAAATATTTGGTGGATTTCAAAATGAAGCAAGCTGAGACTAACAGCATTGTTAAGGTCATGAAGGAAAAAAGGAAATTAAATTCCCACTTGGTAAATCATAGGTGAAATGTTCTTTCCATCGTTGGATAACCTTTGTGTTGTTTGTTCATGTAATCAATCAAACCATTTGTTTTAGAGATCATGTAATAATTGTTTTTTGTTTTTTGGTTTGTAATTTTATTTTAGCACAAGTCTGTATTAATTGATAAGACTCGGAGACATTTCATTTTGATTGCTGTGACAGACCTACAAATATGCCAATCGGGCTGAAGGTGCATTCGGCAATAATAGTAGTATAGACGGACCATAAGTGGCACGCATTGGAAGGGCCAAGATGCTGTAGTAGCTTGGCTAAAAAAAGGATGTTGTTCTAGCAAAAAAAAAAGTACATCGGCCTGGCGTATGTATGTTAGTTGATATTATTGATCCATATACTCTATAAGTGTTTATATGTCTGTTAGTTATGTACATTCTTGGTCGATTGACTCGGTATTTGAATCTTGATACATCGCTTGTGTACATATCTAAATGGGAGTACACATTATGCTGCGTGTGACATTTGAGTTGGACATAAAGTGTTCCAAATATTCGAATTAACCTTAAACTGGATTCTAGCTTCTGAATTTGAGTATCGGCATTTGTAAATCATATTCATATATGACAGTGGAATACATTTTTGTCGTGCTTTTGAAGATATATAAAACACATAGAATGATTTATAAAGATTCGTATAGGAATACAAAATGGATTCGAATTTAGTTGCCACGGTAAACGTGGATGCTTATTGTCCCAAAATTTGAAAGAAGCGGCAAAATGTCCACTCCCATGTCGGCTGCCCGAAGCCAAGTGTTTGGGAGATGAAAATTACTGTCTACCCATTACACGGAAAATCCATCATCCCGATTTCCACTGCTCTCAACAGGGGTAGGTTAGTAACTTCAATTAGACGTGAGACGACCGCCTCTGAGCCCATTCCTATACGGTGGGCGCCAAACATGGGCGGCAAAACACATTTGATTCAAGCTCATCCGAAAGACCTCTGTTTCTCCCTCCATTTCCCCATTCATACACGGTGGGCGGCAAAACAAACTCGACTCGGCCGAAATCGATGTAGGCAAATATTTTCAATAGGGGCAGGTTTGTAACTTCACTCAGACATGACACAACCGCCCTACCTGTCAGCCCCGTTCATACACCGTGGGCGCCAACCATGGGCGCCAACCACCCTCTCCTCCCCCGAAATCGCTCTGGGCAAATATTGGCGAGATGCGAGATTGCCGTCCTATCCCCAACCGATGAGACGTCCAAATTTTAAATGGGGTCTAAGTTTGTAACTTTCCCATATTTCAGACAGGTGCGTCCCAAAAACATGGTTCCCCGTACCTCTCCCTACATTTTCCCATTCATACACCGTCCGCGCTAGAACACCATCCCCACACCAGCCTCCTCCGTCCGTCACCCCATCCATCGCCGCCGTCCTCCACCCCATCCATCGCCACCGTCCTCCACCATACCGGAGCGCCTACCAAGACCACGTCGTCCACTGCTAGAGATGGACTTTTCTCATCCACGGTGATGGACCAAGAGCCTTGCATCGTGTCCTCTCGCTTCATCGGCGCCATCGTCCTCTTTGCCGGGGCCTCTCACACGACCTTCTCTTCCACCGCAACGGGACTTATACCCCGATGCACCCGTCTACCATCACAGATTTGCTTCAACGCCACTGACAGCCATCGCACACCCGATGCCTACACTACGCTGCAAGAGAGGTGGTACTTCATATCTCCTCAACTTTTTGATCTCAACCAAAAAATAGATCGTAACTTGGTTACTCTACTTTCTTTTCAGCTCTTAGAATGTACTCCCTCTTTACCTTAATATTTGTCTTTCTAGAGATTCCAACAAGTGACTACATACGGAACAAAATGAGTGAATCTACATTCTAAAATATGTCTATATACATCCGTATGTGGTAGTCCATTTGAAACTCTAAAAAGACAAATATTTAGGAACGGAGGGAGTAGTTCTTAGTTCAAAGCTAACAATGGATGCTAAATATCATTTCTCCAGTTTGCAGCTTCAAATCTGCCATGGCACAATCATAATATGGTTTAATTGATCATGCTTAGGGTTTAATTGATCAATATTGGTTTTGGTGGTTTCTTTAATAGAAATCAAAGGGGAAACCCTCTTTTGCTAAAAAAATATGCTTAGGGTTCCCCCTTTTATGATCACTATACGATCAGAATATGTGCTTCGTGTCATAATAGCACTGCTCCACCCATCAAGCTAAACAAGCTTAGTTGTTCAAATACGAATCTGATATTATTCAAACAGAGTCGTTAAATTGGTCAGCTAAATGTTCCTAATTTAGTTTTCAAAATACATGTTTGCCTCTCGGGTGTGTATCTCTACAGGGTACCCATGGTGGGCTGCGGCCCACCCTTGGATTTTGGGTCGTCCCGGGCCCCGATTCCCCTATGTTCTGTTGCGCGCTTCCGATCTCTACTGGCCCCAAGCCGCCTGCCTCATCGGCAAGTTGCCGTCCCCGGGCGGCATGACTCTAGGAGGAGATGCCGGACTAACAGGAGGTCAGGAGCCGCTCGCCCAACAGCATCACCGCTGCCCGGGCGCCCCGCCGTGCCTACCTTCCCAGTTCGTTCAGGGCTCAAGCGTGCAACACCTACTATGCCAACCCGATTTATCCTGAGATGCGTCCTCAACACTCAGCAACCACTCCTCATCACCCATTTTCTAATTGATTCATTACTCATTAGGCAAGACTGTCATTAGGGTTTGTTGTGTGCTGAGTGCCACCTACACTTAATGGTTCAGATGCATTTCAGTAATCTTTTGTACCTGTAAAGTTCACAGGGTTTCAAAATTCTGGCCCTAGGAATAGACACTAGTCATTTTGGATTGTTGGTCGTAGTGACATTAACCCAGATTACTACTGCAAGCCAGGTTTGTTGACAATTTTACTTGTCTTTCTTACTCATTCGATATAATATCCAATTATTCACGTCGATTAGTTGCAAACAATAAGTGCTAGACGAACTTGTTGATTCAGATTTTGGATGGTCTCTTACTGCAGTTACAATTCTGCATACTTGTCCTAGTAAGCTCACAAGTAAATGATTGATTCACTACATCTATGCTTGCCTTGTCATATTTGTTGTCAATATTCTTTTAGGGTGGACCACCCTGTTTCAAAATACTGGAACCATAGACATGAGTGAATAGTATTTCTCTGTGTGATCTCTTCCATCATGTGTGGGCAATGAACACTGCATTGTATAGAAAGAAAGTGCCATTTGCAGCTTTTACATAGGCTTCGATCTTTTACATGGAATACAATCTGCCTACTTGCTTTATGTCGCACTACCAACACTCCACCCTTGAAGCTAAACATTATGCCACTCATAATTCCTTAGTTTATTTGTTCAAATACGAATTTGATATGATTCTAATGTTCCTACTTTAGTTTTGAAATGTGTGCCTGCCTGTTATAGAGACATAAGGGGTTTGTATTTCTGTGTGTGGTCTGGTCAGCACGGTTGGGGGTGAACTTTGCATATGCAGGGGTTTATAGGGAGACACTCTTCGAGTTGAATCCGCATGCATTCCATAGATAATCTGACTACTTTTTATGTTTTCATGAATCTCAGATTCTGAACAGCATCATAATGATTATGAGCTTGCGCGCATGAAAAGAATAAAGCAGAACAATGACATGGCTGTCAAACGTGGCATTAAGGGACTGAAATCAAGTCTGGATGCAATGCAATGCAAACGCTCTCCACCTATAGATTGATGCTCAGAATATGATCCTAACAGTGATTCTGAGCTATAGGGAGACCTAAGTCAATGTAGCTCCCTAGTGGAGGAGTCAGAGGCAGATGCCCTATCTTATTCACCCATCAAGGTGCTTGCTCTAACTTTCCAAGGTTATATTGGTCGCACATATCTTGCAACTGATGCTTTGCATTGCTTCTACTTTGTTGCACTGCCATTAGCTTAGTTTACACATCGTGTATGTGAATACTCCCTGTCTATCCACTTTGAGTACATATTACATTTGTCATCATACCATATTTATCCATTCAAATGTTGTTCTTGTGTATCAGACGTTCAAAAGGAAGAGGGCGATTGCTGATCGTGGAGGAGCACAAGCAAAGTATTTGGAAAAGGTAGTGGCACCTGATAAATCAAATAGCCCATTAGGTGTAGTTGCAATATCACCTGACCCGCAAAACACCCCAACTCTAGCAGACTCTAGCCCTACTACACTCGTCATTTCTGAGGCCCCAACTCAGCAGACCCCAACTATAGGAAACAGTATGATGATGCCAGTTGACATAGCACCAGCTCTATGACAAAAAAACCCCATTCTAGCAAAGAGTACACCAAATCCAGTTGCCAAATCCCTTTTTGAACCAGAGAGAGCCCCAATTACAGCAAATAGGACCCCTGTTCCATTTCTTCCCAGTTTAGAAGATGAAGCTTATATTTTTGTCAGGAACTTTGTGTGCACCTTTCCTTCATGGAAATATTATATCGCAGACACAGAACAATTTCCAGTCTTCCTCCGCAACTTACACGTAAGTAATGTACTAATGTTATTCATGGTAATTACTGCATATGTTTCTACTGACAGAAGACACAAGATTTCATTCTTTTAAATAGGCGAGGACCAAACTGGATTGTGAAGATGAGAAAGGGTTGGTTGCACTTTTCAAGCACTCGTTGATGAAGTATTGTTCCTACCTGAGGCAAGCGCACTTCGATGGCAAGCCTCTAAACGAAATTTCTATAAAGTCTCCGATGCTACATTTATCCGACGGTGACTGGAATAATCTTGTTACACATTGGTCTCGTCTGCAGCATAAGGTACTGTCTATGATATCACATCACCATTTGAATTACATTTCTGCATTTGCCTTAACGTCTCACTTGTACGAAAACTTTTAGCAGAAGAACATTCATTCTCAAGGGACAACAGAATCTCGCAACTATACTGCACACTCATTGCTCTTGTGAGTACCTCTTGCCATGTATGACCATACTTACTTTCATAGTTGTTTGATTATGTAGCATCACTGCACATGTTAGCCTCGTTATCGTCCATTAGGTGGACATTATAAGATCCATATGGACTCTTACATAAATTTAGAATCAACCCAATGCTTTTGAAGAGGTTTAGCTCTGCGGTCCTCTTGTAAGGACTGAATATCGTCCATCATTGTACTTACATTAACAGCTACTCCCTCTGTCCCATAATATAAGAACGTTTTGTATAGTACACCAGTGTTCAAAACACTCTTGTATTATGGGAAGAGGGATTGGTTCATTGTATAGATTCTGCATCTTATCTCCCTCGCCCACAATTTACTAGAAAAGATCAGATATATATTTAATCTTACCAAAAAGTAGAATACATAGACAATGCCAGTGCAGAAGTGTAGCCCGTTGCTCTTGTCAGTACATTTTGTCCTGTAACGCTTGTACTTCTAGGGATTGGTAGTTGATTATGTTGCATCAATCTGCATCTTATCTTTATTATCCTTTATCCCTTCCAGTATTATCATATCTATAATTACTCTCTACAAATGTAGAGTACAGGCAATGCTTATGAAGAAGATTCTGTGCTGAAATTCTTGAGTTATCCTTCCCTTGACATGGAGAAGGGCATTATAAAGCCGGTGTTAACTGTTAATGTAAGTCAGTCCTTCTAAAGCCTTTATCCTCAACTGATGTTTAATTTGCTCATGCTCCCTATCGTTTACTGCTGTTTAGTTTGATGTTTCTATCAAAATGCATGTTCACAAGAATCGTAAGTTCTAAGTTTTACTTGTAAAACCAAATTCTTTATTCATACCATGAACATTACTTAATACTCCCTATACGTATGCTTGTTTTTGTGGATCTATAATCCAGTGTGTGATGAAGCAGCCCATGTTTGCACCTTGTCATCTCCTGTTTAATCTTACTGATGTGGCTGATGATATGAACAACATGCCATGCACATTAACCAAAATAGATACAATGATTGTCTTTGCCCTTCATCTATGCTTGTTATGTTGACATGGTAATCCAGTAGTGTGGTGAAGCTCCCCGCATTATGAACAATGCCAAATTATGCTATTGATATTTTGAACTTACTCTTTATTTTCTAATTTGAAATTGGATGGAATTGACAGCACAGTTATCATCTTTGTTTATACACGTGCAAAACCTGTCATCTCTCCGCTTGTTTCAGGGTGATATGCCTGATGGCATGCACAAGTCTGCCGAACGCCATGAGACAAACCCAACATATATTGCAGCAAAGAAGGCAAAACATCTTGAAGATAGCGAGACAACCCCAAAGTCTTGTCTTGATGCAGTGTTCAAGTTACTTCAGACTAGCAGTCAGACACGCTCACAGAATTCGTTGTCTGAATCAGTTTGACTTCTTCAGTCCCAAGTTCTAGCAGAAAGGCATTCTACAACTCAACTTCGACTTGAAGTCCTATCTCTAAGAAAGATTGCGGAGAACACCAATGAGAACCTCATTGCTAAATAGCTACAGCTGGAAGCTATGACCAACATGCTAGGCTGGTCTCACAGCCTTGCTCAGCAGCTTGCGCAGAAGTTCCCGCGCAAGGCTAACCTTTCTTGAACTGTCTTTGAAGTGGTCTCGGTTCAGTATTATTTTGTTACGCTGCAATGGTGCCCAGTCTTTGTAATCTACTTCTTCGTTGCGCTTTATGATCACTGGTGGCGAACTTCGATGCCTAGTGGATGTAATATACCATAAATCATTTATTGTATAATGTAGGTTTATTCTTAGTTACTATGCGGTAATTTATTTATTGTATAGAGTAGGTTTGTTCTTAATTCCTACTAGTTACTGCCATCATTCGCTATCTGAAAAAAATCTGATGTAGTTGACCGGGCCGAAACATTCGCCTCTAACGGGCCTGGTTTTTGGGGGCCACAATTGGGCCGACCTGCATATTTCTTGGGCATGAATGATTGGGTACTTCACACTTTGTGCCAGGCCCACAACTTACTCCGGCCTATATTCGGCCCAAATTTTAGTTGGGCCTTTTGTGGACCCAGCACTTAGTTTGGCCCAGGTAGCGTTGGGCCATTAACAGGCTGAATATTCTACTGGCCTATTACGGCCCAGATGAAACCTATATTCGGCCCAAATTTTAGTTGGGCATTTTGTGGACCCAGCGCTTAGTTTGGCCCAGGTAGCGTTGGGCCATTAGCAGGCGAAATGCATGTTGGGCCTCAATTTTCACTAGTCGTCGATAGGCCTTCAGCAGGCTGAAATGTAGACCGGGCCTTTTTGGGCCCAGTTATATGACGGGTCGTTACTTGGCCGAAACATACCTCAAGCCTTAGTTGGCCCACTGATATCATGGGCCTTTAAGAGGCCGAAAGCTTAGTACAGGCATCAACGGGCCCAAATATACGACATGCCTTTAACAGCCCAAAGTCACATTGGGCTGAACTGTTGCCACTTTTATCACAGGCCGTTAGTGGGCCGGATGTCGCGTCGGACCATATATGGCCCATGGGCAGCACGGGCCATTCCCAGGCCAAAAGACACACCGCGCTAAAATGGGCCCATGTCTACATCGGGGCTCTAACAGGCCGAAAGTCACTGGGCTGTAATGGGGCCCAAATATTCGGCGAAAAATTAACGGGCCAGATCTGGCTTCGGGTCGTAAATGGGCCTTTATTAAATAGGCCGTTATTGGGATGGCCCACTAGTACCTAAGTAAGTACTATGGGCCTTTAACTGGGCCGGCCTTTTTAACCTATATGGGCCTCTGTTGGGCCCTGCCACATGTCGATGTATCATACGCATGTCTCCTCCAATGGACGGGCGACACCTAGCCCACTTACGAGCTAACACGTGTTTCCTCCGGCCAATCAGAATTTTACACATGGAAATTTCCCATTGGTCCGGGCTGTTAACGGGTTATCGGATCCCAAACCAGACCCGATAGCTTAACGGCGTTCCGTTACGGTGGATGCCACGTGTCGGTCACCCTTGACGAAAGCACTTCTGTGACGCGTGATTTATCGTCATGGAAGTGGACACTTCCATGATGATAATTTTGGTAATGTCATGGAACACAGCACAGGTATGACTATCTTGATTCTATCATAAAATCGTCATGGATGTACATGCATGACAGAAAACGTGACCTACTGTGATAAACATGTATCATCACGGAAGTGTATTTTTTTGTAGTGGATGATGGCAGGATGGGCGACAATGCTAGTGCTGACAACACCACCTGGAGAAGCAGCCACGATGGAGGTGCAGAAACCCTGGGGTGGCACATGGGCAGTGATGATGATGAGGTCCCGTTGAGTACTATCATGGAGAAGGTGAAGCGTGGTGCCAAGGATCAGGAGCAATCATAACCGTGTGCGTTCACCGGTGGAACACAGGGGAGCATGCAAAGTGCTGGCAGTTTTTTTGCAGCGAGTTTGTTAAGATGGACATTTGAAATGGTAGACAACGCGCCCGTTGTGACTGCTGTAGAGGTGGTCAGGATTGGGGAATCAGCTTTCAAGTAGAAGAAGAGAGTGGCTGATATGCGAGATATCCCTTTATTCCCGATGCCCGTGCTGCCACCTGAAGATTTCTTGCCATGTATGGACTTTTACTGCAAATAAATGACTGTGGAAGATGGGTTGAAACGATTTACCTATGTCCCAAAAGACGGCAGTGGCACACAGTTTGGAAAAGGATTTGAGGGGGTGGGACGAAGAAGGTCAGGAAAGTAACCTATAGGACGGTCAAGGCTACTGTTGCATCCCCGAAAGCAAGCCAGACAGCTAAGCAGCAAGCTCCCACACAGGTGCAGAGTTTGGCAGCCAATTCAGAAAGTCACAAAGTCATAGCAACTCCAAAAACCAAGTTGTATCATAAAAAAAGCAGCGAAGAAGCAAAAAAAAGCAACTGCTGACACTTTGCAGGCAACTATGGTTAGCATGCAGGCAGAAGCCCCTCGCAAGCAATATACAGAGTCAACGGCGAAGAGTGCACTTGTATCTGGATAGGAGAAGCATGGAGGGAAAAGTTCGGAACCAGCAGAGCCCAGCAAAACACGGCCAGCACAGACTTGTGAGCAGTTGAAATAGCCAGGAGTCACCGACAGTGCCAAAGAGGATATCAAGGGAAAAGCAACTGCAGTGTTGAAGGAAGCAACTCCTGTATTAAACCAGGCAACTATAGAGGAAGTTGCACCCCAGTCAACAAAGAAGCCTCTTGTTGTTCCCACCAAGCAATCGTGCTTTGGACAAAGGAAAGAAATATCATTTGCTAATATCAGGGGCATCAACGGGCAGATGGAAAAGTGTGTGACTCCAGGGTCAACACCACCGCGCATGAGAAGTAAGTCTACCAACACAATACCAGTAATATGGGCGGCTCCCGATCTTAATCAGGCAGCAAGCAAAGAAGTTTCTGATTCGGGCGAAGCACCACAATCTCCAAAGATCCAAGTCTGGAAGCGCTTTTTGGGATAATTATTGCCCAGCCCCACCTTTCGATCTTGGAATAGATGAAATGCCAGAAAACAAAGTGGAGGAGGACAAGGAGATGTCAAAGGACAAGGGGGCAGCAATGAAACCTCCAACTGTTGACATTGAGTGGGGAATTGATTGGGGCAACTTGGATTTTGATGGAGTTGTTGAAGGGGCAGTGAAAAGTGTTGCAGGTGAGGGGTCAGGGCACATTTCACCTTCAGTATTTTGCACGCCAACCGGAGAGGCAAAAAATCCGGTGAAGGGGGGTGTAGCCAAGGTGGTGCTAGCAACCATGGTGAGCCCATTGTACAGAAGTGTGAGAGGAGAATACTAAAACTACCTCCATCACAAAGGTCACTGAGGGAGTCCTGGACTAGGGGGTGTCCGGATAGCCGAACTATCATCATCGGCCGGACTCCAAGACTATGAAGATACAAGATTGAAGACTTCGTCCCGTGTCCGGATGGGACTTTCCTTGGCGTGGAAGGCAAGCTTGGCAATACGGATATGTAGATCTCCTACCATTGTAACCGACTCTGTGTAACCCTAGCCCTCTCCGGTGTCTATATAAACCGGAGGGTTTTAGTCCGTAGGACGAACAACCATTACAACAATCATACCATAGGCTAGCTTCTAGGGTTTAGCCTCCTTGATCTCGTGGTAGATCCACTCTTGTACTACCCATATCATCAATATTAATCAAGTAGGAGTAGGGTTTTACCTCCATCGAGAGGGACCGAACCTGGGTAAAAACATCATGTCCCTTGTCTCCTGTTACCATCCGCCTAGACGCACAGTTCGGGACCCCCTACCCGAGATCCGCCAGTTTTGACACCGACATTGGTGCTTTCATTGAGAGTTCCTCTGTGCCGTCACGATCAGGAAGGATGCCTCTTCCCGTCTTTAAAGACGGTACCATCGCCAAAGGAGCTTTGGCCCTGGCCAAACTATCCGTCTAGGTGGTTTTCTCATGACCGCCTGTTCGGCCACCGCTTCGACGATGGCCTCTCAGGTCATCAAAAGCAATCTTCACGTCAACTCGGAATTCGCCGAGCAGCTGGATCCAATGGAGCTCTCTTCCATAAACGAGCTCTTGGATCGCATCGCCACCCTGGGAGTCGCTACAGACTACAACCAGATTGGGCTTAAAACCGATCTGAGAAAGATTAACTCTCCCCAGGTTACCCACCATGTTGCGGTGGTAGAGGAACAAAGCGGCGATTCTTCTTCTGTATTAAAAACTAGTTATGTCCGGACTCCCGAACCCTCCATGCCGGATTCCCGCGGAGGGACGGACGTCGATCAAGTACCGAACCTAAAGTCAGGCAGCGGACCAGACTCGTCGGACAACGTCCAGCAATCCAAGCTTCCGAATTCGGAAACTTTTCGGCCCTCGAGCCTCAAGATGGGCAAGGTTCCGGACTCAATTCCACCCACCCACCCAAACATATGCGATCTATCTCAAATCCGGCAAGAGCCCGCTGAAACAGTACATCATTACTGGGCCAGATTCCTCCTGGTTATGGACAGGATAAAGGACTGCCGTGAGGAAAACGCAATTTCAATTTTCTGCAACAATTGCACGGACAAGGGAATCTTGAACGCCGTAAGTCGTCGCGAAATTACATGCTTCACCAACCTGGCATCCATAGTACGAAAATACTGTGTGATGGAGAGTGTCCGGAAAACCGAAACTAAGTTTTGGGACAATCCGGCTCCGAACACAACCCTAGTCCGAAACAAAAGGGTGCACCATGCTCAGGCACCTAGGACAAGACGCAAAAAGCAAATACCCCATAAAGGGCACGGAACCGTACTGGAAGGATGGCTCAGCGGACCCTGTAAAATAAATAGTACAGAGGGCGCCACTCCAACTCATAGCCTTCGAGCATGTTGGATACTGCGGCAGGTGGCCAAAAGTGGTGAAGAACTTCTAGCCCCGGAGACCCACCCCAACATTACCAGTACGGTATTAACAGTCTTTGAGACTTCCGCATCAAATAATATGCGGAAAAGAACAATCCGCAGCCTCGCCGAAGTCTACCAAGTAGCAACAACAAATCCATGGAGCGACACGGCCATCACCTTCAATGCCAGTGACGAACCTAAATTCCAAACAGCCCGAGCACCAGCCGCATTGGTCCTCAGTCCAATAGTGGACGGCTTTCGTCTTACCAAGGTGCTCATGGATGGCGGCAGTGGATTAAACCTCATCTACGAGGAAACCCTTCAAAAAATGGAAATATACTGGAGCCGCATTGAGCGAAGCAGCACAACCTTTAGAGGAATAATCCCTAGCCGGGAAGCACGCTGCACAGGAAAAATCACACTTGATGTGGTGTTCGGCTCGCCGGACAATTACAGGTCCGAGGAGGTCACGTTCCAAGTAGCCCCGTTCAGCAGCGGATATCACGCTTTATTAGGACGACAGGCATTCACAATTTTCCAAGCCATACCCCATTACGGGTACATGAAGCTTAAAATGTCCGGGCCCAATGGAACAATCACCCTTGCCAGTGATCCAGACATGGCACTCCGCGCCGAAAACAAGACAGCCGCATTAGCCCTAGAGGCACTATTCGAAGCCCTAGCGGCGGAGGAACTCACTGCACTGCGCTCTACGGTGAACAGGGATGATGTGATACTCGATAAGAGATCCAAGTCCACCTCTTTTAAACCAGCGGACGAAATAGTCAAATTCCAGGTCCATCCAACGGACCCAACAAAGACGGCCTCCATCAGGGCACAGTTAAACCCTGATGTAGACGCCTCACTACGAGAATTCCTTCGGGAGAATTGGGACATCTTTGCCTGGCACCCTTCAGATATGCCAGGAAACCCACGCAGATTGGCAGAACATAGCCTAAACATCCTAAAAGGATTCAAGCCAGTCAAACAGGCTCTTCGGCAATTTTCCGAACCCAAAAGACAGGCAATGGGAGAGGAGCTAGCCAAACTATTGGAAGCCGGATTCATCAGAGACATCAAACATCCGGACTGGCTGGCAAACCTGGTAATGGTACCAAAGAAGGACAAATCCTGGCGCCTATGTGTCGATTTTAAAGACCTCAACAAGGCTTGCCCAAAGGATCCTTTCCCCCTTCCCCGCATCGATCAAATAATCGATGCTACTGCAGGGCACGATTCATTGTGCTTCCTCGACGCATACTCCGGCTACCATCAAATTAAGATGGCGGAGGCGGACCAAGCCGCAACGGCATTCATCACTCCATACGGACCATTCTGCTTCAACACGATGCCCTTCGGACTCAAAAATGCCGGCGCAACATATCAGCGCATGATTCAGACATGTCTGGCTACCCAGATCGGCAAAATAGTAGAGGCATACGTAGACGACGTGGTCGTCAAAACCAAACATGTCGAAACTCTAGTAGACGATTTGAGGCTCACATTCGACAACCTCCGAGCATATGACATTAAACTGAACCCGGAAAAATGCGTTTTCGGCGTACCAGCCGGAAAGCTCCTGGGCTTCATTGTATCTGGTAGAGGAATTGAAGCAAACCCAGCCAAGATCCGAGCTCCGTCACAGCTGGATATTCCAAAAGACCTCAAACAAATACAAAAATTGACTAGATGCGTGGTGGCTCTAAGCCGCTTCATCTCCCATTTGGGAGAAAAGGCATTGCCCCTCTATCGCCACCTCAGGTGCACCGAACACTTCGAGTGGACGGATGCTGCCACTGCTGGACTCGAAGAAATAAAGGCCATATTGGCAACAAATCCGGTCCTGGCCGCGCCTAACCTGGGCGAACCAATGTTGTTATATATCGCGGCAACACATCAAGTTGTAAGCGCGGTGCTCGTCGTCGAACGAGAAACAGAAGGGCATAAATTCCCTCTTCAAAAACCAGTATACTACGTATCCACTGTCTTAACTCCCTGCAAGTCCCGGTACCCGCATTATCAAAAGATAGCATACGCGGTGTTCATGACATCCCGGAAGCTGCGACACTACTTTCAAGAGTGTTCAATAAGAGTGGCCTCCGAAGTACCCCTCAACGACATCATAAACAACCGCGATGCGACGGGCAGGATTGCAAAATGGGCCATTGAGCTCTTACCATTTGACATACCTACAAACCACGGCGAGCTATAAAGTCGCAAGTCTTGGCTGACTTCATCGCGGAATGGACTGAAGCCAAACTCCCTAAAGAGTACGGCGCATACTCCAATTGGATCATGCACTTCGACGGCTCTAAAATGTTGGCCGGCTTGGGGGCTGGCGTCGTTTTGACGTCCCCAACCGGAGACACAGTCTAATACGTACTTCAAATAATGTACACAGACTCCAACAACGCAGCCGAATACGAGGCCCTTCTGCACGGCCTCCGGATAGCAATCTCCATGGGCATTCAACGCCTCGAGGTACGCGGGGATTCAAACCTCGCAATATCACAAGTAAACAGAGACTTAGACGCCAAAGATCCGAAAATGGCAGCCTACCGTAACGCCGTCTTAAAAATGTCAGCTCGGTTCGAAGGACTCGAATTCCACCATGTAGCCCGGGATAATAACCAGGTGGCTGACATGTTGGCACGCAACGGCACAAAACGCGACGCCGTCCCTCCAAACATCTTCCTGGAGCGGCTCTTTAAGCCATCCATAGTATGGGAAGAGGAGTCCGAAAACAACAATCCAGAACCAACCGCACCGCCCAACACCGAACATTCTGACACAACCGGTGGCTCAGCCAATGACATAACACCTTCCGCCCATGAAATAATGGCAGTCATTTCCCCGTGGACGGAACCATTCCTAGCCTACTTAATTAGGCAGGAACTTCCCGAAGACCAAAATGAGGCCCGCTGCATAGTTCGGTGATCTAAAGCCTACAAGGTCCATGAGGGGGGACTTTATAAGAAAAGCGCAACCAGGGTCCTTCAAAGGTGTATCTCCGAAGAGGAAGGGCGAAATCTTCTGGCTGAAATTCACGCCGGACTAGGCGGACACCACGCTGCAGCCCGGGCCCTTGTAGGTAAGGCCTTCCGTACAAGATTTTATTGGCCAACGGCCCGGGCAGATGCTCAGGACTTAGTCCAACGATGCGTCGGTTGTCAGCTCTTTGCTAATCAGAGCCACATGCCACCCACCGCCCTCAAAACTATACCCATCACCTGGCCATTTGCGGTCTGGGGGCTTGACATGGTTGGACCCCTTAAAGGGGGAACCCACAAGCAAAAACACCTATTGGTCATGGTGGACAAATTCACCAAATGGATAGAGGCCAAGCCAGTTAAAACGACCGAATCCGGACCTGTGATAGACTTCATATCCGGGGTAGTACACCGTTACGGTGTCCCGCACAGCATCATCACCGATAACGGCACGAACTTCACGGCCGACGAGGTTAAACTCTGGTGCAAAAATATGGGCATCAAGCTCGACTACGCTTCAGTCTATCACCCTCAAACCAACGGTCAAGTTGAACGAGCAAATGGTCTAATCATGAGCGGCATCAAACCCAGATTAGTGCGGTCCCTTACAAAATCTAACACGCACTGGGTAGAGGAGCTCGACTCCGTACTTTGGGGGCTGCGGACCACGCCAAACCGTACTACCGGGTTCACACCATTCTTTATGGTATACGGCGCAGAGGCAGTTTTGCCCTGCGACATAATTCATGGCTCACCTCGAGTGCGCATGTACGAAGAAAGAGAGGCCGATTTGGATCGGCAGGACAGCTTGGATGCATTGGAGGAGGAGCGCGACATGGGCAAGGCTTGTTCCGCATTCTATCAGCAGCAGGCTCGAAGATATCAAAGCAGAGAGGTACGAGCCAAGACTTACAATGTTGGCGAACTAGTTCTACGCCTGCCGGACAAGAAAAAGGACAAACTCAAGCCCAAATGGGAAGGTCCCTTCATCATCGACCAAGTTCTGACCGGCGGAGCATACCGTCTGCGAAACGCATCGGACAACCGACTCGAGCCGAACCCATGGAACGCAGCCCGCCTCCGAAGATTCTACGCCTAGCGCCGGACTCAGAGTTCATCTCCTTCCTCCGTCCACATTTTTACACTTCAGTTGTCTTTTGTTTCTCTCTTTTCTCCCACCTTTTTCGTAAAGCCCTTGAGGGCCGATTTGCGCATTGTTCGCACACACTTGATGTGCTACCCGCACTCATTATACCTGGGGGCTTCTTTAATAGAAGCTTACTTATACGGGCTTTATGCCCAACACATGTGTCAAACTTCCGCATGTACCTTTTCCTCACCATTATATGCATCGATATGACTTAAGTTTTGGCCAAGCTAGGTTGCCTGGCTCCTGTGCTTACCCCTATGTTCCCGATTGTTCGGCTAGGAGGTAAAGGGAGCACCTCTGCGATTGCTACTGCCGGGTCAGCCGGATGTGTACCTCAGACTGGGTGAAGCCGAAAGCTAGTGTTCTTAAGGGAAATTCGGTCGGTGACTTGAAAGATGATTTTTTACCTATTTATTTATCTACCCCCAGATGTTTTCCTGCTCTTTTCGCAGTCCGGACATGCACTTTAGGGCATGCCTCCCAGGGAAAGGAACCCTTAACGGAACTATTCTCCCTGGAAGATGTTTCTTACTAACCATGTAATATAACATAACTAGTTGGGCACTTGTCTGATAAAGCACTAATGACCCCTACGCCTGGTATCCATGCATGCCCCGGTTTTTTCATAACCGAGAAGGTATTCGGACACACTCCGGACTCTAGGGTCCCGAGGTTGAAGCGAAAAGGTCGGCAAAGACAAACGATCTACAATCCGGCTAGAAGCCATTTTACATGTCATTTTAAATACATCGTCAAATCGACTGACTGTACTCCTCCTCAATCCCGTCTAACAAGCTGTCTAACTTACAGTCCCGTTGGGAATACTTAGCGGCCAAATCTACCTGGCCGTACACTAAGCTCACAGGGATCTCCTTCCCATCGGGCCCCACAGGTCCGACCTCGGCCATGTGGTTTGGATCCGCCTTCTTGTACCGCGTCTTCACCATGGCCCAGGCCTCCCTGGCACCTTGACGGCAGGCCGATATCTTCCATAAACGGAAGCGCTGCCGTGCTCCCTGAAGCTTCTCCGCAAGCTCTCCAAGGCCTTCGGGTAGGGAGACAGATGGCCATAAGGCATGGACGACGCCACTCATCGCTTGCCGAACACGTTCGAGCAGTTGCACCAGCTCGGGAAGTTGGTCACCCGTTGAACCGGGCATTTCCTCCGCAGGGCGACCTGTGAGCACACCTACAGACATATTTATGTCAATTGACTTCCTCGCCGAACTCTTCTTTTCAAAAGAGTTTGCTCAAGCACTTACTATAGATGCCGCGACGAAGCCGCTGATTCTCCTTCACGGAGCCAGACAGCTGGGCCCGAACACCTTTTAGCTCTTCTCCAAGCTGGGTGTGGGCATCTTGGAGCTTGTTCCTCTCCTGCTGCACCTTCATAAGCACCCTCTCGCTGGCCTTCAGCTGGCGTAGTAGCTGTTGCTTGTCCGGATCAAGTCCGGCAACATCTGCAATGTTATTGTCAGACTTATACGCACGCCGCACACTGCTTATCTTTTTGAAATATGTGTTACCGGAGGGGGTCTCGGTGTCTCATCCTGCGGCGGCTAGTGCGGCCTCAAGTTGGGCCTTGCACCCTTGTAGCTCCTGAGACAATTGGGCATTCTTCTCCGTGAGACTCTGCATATCAAATGATCCTTAAATTAGTTATTTTAACTACTTTAAGTCTTGGGGGCTACTGGCATATACAACTATTAAAATCCTTTACCCGTATGTCTTTTACATACTGCTCCGTGGCTCTAGTTAAACCATCTTGAGCGGCACGGAGGTGCGCGTCTCCCGCGTTAAAGGCATTCAACGCCTCTGGGGAGAAACACGCGTCATGAAGAACTGTTCGGCGGCGCCTATGATTCATGGCGCTCTCCACCTCAGACCTAGTGGCGGACAGCTTCTCGGCATCCTCCGTCGGAGGAGTATCCGGCTCACGCCTTGCGCTCGCCTCCCCCTCCGGACCAGGTGTTGGATCCTGGCTGGCGGAGGCTTGGTTGGCAACCTCTCCGGGCACAGTCCGGCGAGCGCTCTTTCTCCTGGAAAAGTCATGAGCGTTAATACGCCTCCCAGGAATCTTTTTCCTAAACAACGGTCGCAAGCTATACCGTTGCGGTGACGTTTCGATTCGCACCGCACCCCTCTTCCGCCTGCTGGGCCAGACTGACCCTTGTTGGTCAGCTGCCGTGGGTTCGGCTTCCCGCCTTGAAGGCACCTCCTGCAAGGCACCGTCGTGTACGGTGGTCAGAAATACGCAAGAACGAAGTAATGGTGTCAGGACTCCGGCCATAATTACCTGGGAAGCCGGGGACAAGCCGGGGTAGTCAGCCGTAATGGCGACTAGAGCATTGTCCATGATGAGTTGGTGGAACACCCCGTCGATTAGCTCCACCTTTATGTCCGGATCCTCTTTGGAGGCCGGGTCAAGGGATCTTTCTGGGTCCTCGGGTTGTGGAGCCGGACTGTGTATGCCCTCCACATCCCGACGCAGTTCCTGCGTCAAAATCATAAAGTAAGGCGCTTAACTTTGAAAGCACGGGTCGGATGAATAAACGTCCGCTTACCAAGCTCCGAGGGTTATTCATGGAGAACCCATTCAATGGGCTCGTCAGGAGGAAGTCCTCCTTCTCCCCCTTATACAGGCCAGACAGGATCTTCACCAGATCCGCGGCCGATCCCGGCCCCTTGCGGCCATGACGGGTGGCGTCATTCTCCCCGTTGAAATCCCACATGGGGTGGCCCCTATATTGGAGCGGCTGCACCCCTCGCATGATGCACGTGGCCATGACTCCAATCATGGTCAATCCGGAATGGGCCAGCAACCTTATCCGGCCCATCAAATAATGGACGCTCCTGTCTTCCTCCTGTTGAGGGCTCCGCGGGCGCCAACTTAGGCGTTTCTTCAGAGGAGCCTTGCTGAACTCCGGGAGGCCGATCCGAACTGGGTACGGCAGTGGAGCATCTTCCACATAAAACCATTCCGAGGGCCAGTCTTCGGACGCCTTCTTTGGGGTTCCGGATGGATATCTAGTCCCGGCGATGCGCCATATTTCGGCTCCGCCCACTTGATATATTGACCCCTCGTGAGAGCGGGGTACGAGGCAAAATAGTCTCTTCCACAGCGCAAAATGGGGCTCGATGCCCAGGAATAGCTCGCAAAGAGCTACGAAACCCGCGATGTGCAGAATAGAGGCGGGCGTGACGTGATGAAGCTGAAGTCCGTAGAACTCCAGAAGCCCCCGAAGAAACGGATGTATGGGAAATCTGAGCCCCCTTATTAGATAAGGGACGAAGCACACCCGCTCTCCTTTGGAGGGACTGGGGGTGGCCTCCGCTTGCTTTCCACCTTTGTAGGTGGCCATCCCGGCTCGGACCGGGACCATAAAGGCCGGAGGAAGGTATCCCTCCGCTTGGAGCGTCACCAGCTCGTTGTGCGGAACTGAACATCTCCTCCAATCTCCTGGCTGAGGGCTAGGAGCGCAAGAAGAGGATCCGCGTCGACGGTCCATGATGGAATGGATTTTTTGGTCAGGAGCGCTCCAATAAGTACTCGCGGAAGGAAGATGGTGTGATTTGGATCTGGATTCTTGCCTCTCTTATAGGCAGATTATTTGCGCAGCTAGGGGGTAAAATATAAAAATACCCTGGTCTTTCGCATTCGTGCGACACGTGGAAGAGGGCCATTATTGGGCGTGGAAGCCAAGGAGCACAACATTTATAAGGAAGCCGGACACTATTCGGAAGCACATGGAATTTGGAGGAGAACCCGCCTTGCAACGCCGAAGACAATATACGCGCCGGACTCATCGTCATTGAAGCCTGGTTCGAGGGCTACTGAGGGAGTCCTGGACTAGGGGGTGTCCGGATAGCCGAACTATCATCATCGGCCGGACTCCAAGACTATGAAGATACAAGATTGAAGACTTTGTCCCATGTCCGGATGGGACTTTCCTTGGCGTGGAAGGCAAGCTTGGCAATACGGATATGTAGATCTCCTACCATTGTAACCGACTCTGTGTAACCCTAGCCCTCTCCGGTGTCTATATAAACCGAAGGGTTTTAGTCCGTAGGACGAACAACCATTACAACAATCATACCATAGGCTAGCTTCTAGGGTTTAGCCTCCTTGATCTCGTGGTAGATCCACTCTTGTACTACCCATATCATCAATATTAATCAAGCAGGAGTAGGGTTTTACCTCCATCGAGAGGGACCGAACCTGGGTAAAAACATCATGTCCCTTGTCTCCTGTTACCATCCGCCTAGACGCACAGTTCGGGACCCCCTACCCGAGATCCGCCGGTTTTGACACCGACAGTCACCGTATGTGAACATAGAAGTAAAAAAGGACTTCAATTGTTTAGCAAAACTAAACAGGTTGTATGCATTGGTTATGTTGATCGGAGGAGCAGGAACAGGGACAACAAGGACTTAAAGTGGGGAGGATAAAATGTGCATTTTCCTTTCTTTCAGTAACATGTTTTGGCATCACACTATCTTCTCTGTTGGTCTTTCTCAAATACAACCTTTTTTTTGTTTCTAAAGGCCGCATATCATAAATTACCGTGGCTATTTTTGCACAATGAAGGAGCTAGCTCAATCAATGAGGAGGAATGGGTGGCTGAAGACCCATGTCATTGAGTTAGCGATCGAGGCAATCATGTTCAACAGACGGCAGGGGTCCAAGAAAGTAATTACGCCTCTAAGGTTTTCGGTAAGAAAAATAAACTTCTAGTATTTTTTCTAATTTTTTTCTTGATTTTTTTATTTGTCACTGATATTTTATTGGTCCTTGTTCTTCCCAGATTGCACTTTAAAAAGTTGATTTGAGCGGGGCTGAGTTAACGAACAGGTTTAAGGCAGAAAACCTTTTGGATGAGCAAGACATGGTGTGTTTCCACATAGAGTTGCTTACAACCATAGCCACAACCGCTCTTTTTTAGATATCTATGTTGCTCTCAACTATATCCAGAGTTTCTTTTGTAAATACCTAAGTTGCCTACAACCACACCCAGAGTTGCTCAAAACCAGACTCAAAAGAAAATTGCTAGCTAGTCAAAGCTACATCCAGAGTTGCTTACAACCACACTCAAAGAAATTTGCTAGTTGCTTATAACCACACACACAGTTTTTGCTTTTTCTAAGCACAATCAATGTAACTTTCATAGGGATTGCTGCATTTTTTGTTTATCAGTTACTATTTTTAAATATTAAAGTTGATTATAACCAGTCTCAGAGTTGCCTCAAGTTTTGTTCATTATAAATTCTAAAGGTCATGATCCCTGTGCTTGAAAACCTACAACCAGAAAAATCTGATGGCGCAGACCACTACTAGGTTTTCAACATAAACTTGAGGGACAACAGGTTTGAGGTGTTTGACTCACTGAGACTCGTCAAGAAAAGTAAGTGGTTGGAAGCGGTAGCAAGGTGCATTGTAGCATCTGTTCGGACATTATGGGATAGACATTATCCAGAGCAGGCAAAGTTGATGGAGAAATTTTCACTAGTTGATATTGATGCACCGAAGCAGATCATAGCGTAAGCACTACTTACTTGCAGAGATGTTTGTTTATAGGACACAGTTTTTTTTCAAGACCTCTACGGACATAAGGATTCTCTTTTTTCTTTTTGTCCTTTATGCAATGATGACTGTGGGATTTTTGCGCTGATGAACATACTGTTGTGGAATGGGACGTGGCTTCCAAACTATGGACAAGCCAACATACAGAATATCAGGAAGCGTATGACCATCTCCATGATCAAGTGTGACCTGAACAAGGAGCTCTGGCAGGAGATTATCAAATTAGTCAAAAAGTGAAAGGAGAGCGGTACGGACTTTTTTACCAGTACATCAAGTGAACAACCTCACATCATGTGTGTGAAGTGGAAATGAAATAAGTGTAGAGAACTTGCTTTTTTCTATCAATCAATCATTTTTTGATTTCTTATCATTGAGCTACATGGATCCAATTATGAATTTAAAGCAAAGAACTAGGTATTAATTAAAACACATGACCTGCGCAAAAACAGGTCACAAGGTGCTTCATATTGCCCCACAGTTTGCCCAAAAACTGCTCACCAGTTTTTTTCGATCAACACTGCTGATAACTAGTTGTCAAGAGGGATCAAAACCACAGAATGATAAGCATACAGATTGCCACATGCAGTTTCAACCAAACATGATTGGGGGTATATGTCTGCAATTATGAATTTAAAGCGAAGATAGAAACAAATATAAATTAAAACAAGTTTCTCAAAATTGATCGACATCTTTTTGACCTAAAATCACCGACAAGTTGCTTTAAATTGCCTCATCATCTGCTCAAAAATAAGCTCACTAGTTGCTTCTAGTGTACAACACCTAGACCAGGGGGAATCATTTCCTCTGTTCCACGTCACTTCAACTTCTTAGTGCATGTTTGAGCATTATGGTCAATGGAATCACAAAGGCTGCATTTGTTCTTTCTTTTTGGTTGTAGTTCTAGAGCTGATTTGAACCGCCTGGTGCGGGTTTGCCCTTTTGTGACTGACCTGGGTGGGTCCATAGGGGCTAGGGGGGCAGGTGGGGCAGGAGGTTGACCTGATGCATTGGGGGCTGTAGGATCTAATGCTTCCTTAGCCTGGGCTGCTTCCCAGGCTGCCTTGAGCTTCTTCATCCTTAGTTTTTTAAGTTTAGTAACCTCAGCATCTACTTCCTTCATGTGCCTCGCGACCACAATGGCCGCCTCATCACTTGTCATTGCTTTCTTTGCCAACTTTGCAAAATCCATTGTCATGTTCACTTGGCGTACTTGGTTCTCCGACTCAGCTGCAAGTCGGGGGCAGAGTTTTGGTCAGTTGGTGGGGGCACACTTGGGACTGCATCTTGCATTCAATGTCGCTTGACGTAGTGCGCAGGGATCTCATCAACGCCAATGTATGTGAAATTTTTTAGGACATGGCAACAAAGAATCTCGTCCCTATGCCACTTGCAACAGTCACAGTCATAGATGGCTACTTCTGGCCTCAGTGGGACAAGATACTTCCTCGACCCATACACCGGAACATAATCTATGTTTGGTTCAAGGTCATAAAAGTTGACACCAATGGGTCGTACATTGTACTGCCCCATCATCTCAAACTCAGTCCTGAACTTTACATAGATGTCCCTAGTGTACACCTTGTAGGCATCTCTCTCAAAGGGGAAACGTAACCACCTTTGGGCGTCCAAATGTTCTGTCTGGTAGTCGTTTCCACCCTCCCTCACAAGTATGTGCACCTAAATTTTCTCATATTACTTGACGAAATTGAGGAGCGACTTGTGTGGGTTCACATAGCGCTTCAAGACAGCGTTGAACCCCTCGATGTGTTGTGTCGGCAGAAGGAATGGGAAGAACCTTAATTTGAAGCAGCATATCACCCATGTAGCCCAGTCTTTATAGAGTTTCTCAAAGTGTCCATGCATGAGCCCCTCATACTTTAGAAAGAGTGCAACTCACTTTCGCTCAAATTCTGCCAGGGTGAAACTGAAGTCAATACACTCATTGAAGTCTTTCACCAAATATGGGTTCCTAGCCAACACAGGTTCAAGTTTTTCTTGCACTTTCTTCATGATATGCTAACGGCAACAACGGTGTATCATTGTGGGGAACTTGTTCTTGATTGATGCGGCCATTGCAGCTTCTTGGTCTATGATTATGTTGTCCGGAGCCAATCCATCCATCGCCTCTAGGAACACATCAAAAAGCTAGTCATAGCTCAAAGCTAGCTCCTTCTGAACAAAGCCACAACCAAGCATAATTGACTGCCCATGCCTGTTGATGCCAATGAAGGGGGCAAACAACATATTGTACATGTCTGTGAGATAAGTTGCATCAAATGATACACAATCATGATAAGCCGCCACATAAGCTTTCTGGGATGCACCATCCACCCAAAACAAGTTCTCACACCTGCCTTCCGCATCTGTCTTGCACTTGTAGAAAAAACACGGGTCGGCTTCCTGAACTTTGCAAAAGTAGTTGAGGGTTTCTTCAATGTCGCAGTCTTTAGTTGCAACATTCAGTTTTGAATAGTGGTTATGTATGGCTTTGCATGTGTAAGGGACGAACAACTTTGACCCATACACTACTGCAGGATGCTGCTAATGTGACACTACGATCAGAGACCCTTTGACAAAACTGTGTGCGATGCATTAATCGCAAACAGTGATGTAAAAGACCGTCAAAAAAGATGCATAATGTTTGTGATGATGGATACATCAAACACGGTTCAGATTTTAGATGCGTGTGCGATGTGGGGCATACGGTTCAGTTCAATTAACTGTTTGTGATGAGGCAGAACAAAAGAAACAGGCAGCCAGATGAAGGCGTGTGCAATATACTGCATATAGTTCACTCGAATGAACTGTTTGTGATGAGGTGGAACAACATAAATGGGCAGCCAGATGAAGATGTGTGTGATATACGACATACAGTTCACTCGGATGAACTGTTTGTGATTAGGCAACACAAAAGAAACGGTCAGCCAGATCAAGGTGTGTGCGATATGTGGTATACGGTTCATTGCGACAAACTGTTTGTGTTGAGCCAAGAGAACAGAAATGTTTCACATAAACAAGATGTGTGTAATACGCAGCAAACATCTAATTACATAGGTGGTTAGTACACACATGACATTTCCACACACCAAAGTAAACTATTACATGCATAATTAACTAGGATAAATGATCATCTGATCATCATCTACTTCTTGTGCTAGCTCGATGTTCCTTCTATGCTAAGTTTCCATTAGTTGATGGAGTTTTATGAACATGCCACCGTTTCCCGCCATTTCCTCACCGTTTTCCCGCCACCCAGCGATATTGCGCATAAACCTAGGCGGCACGAGAAGCATAGAGGCAAGAAGCGCAGCCTGTAGCACATTCATCTTTTCCAAGCATGCCAACCCACCAAAGTGCCGCCTCTGCCATCAACCTCGTCGACGAGGAAAATGAGAAGGCACCATGGCCCGTCGAGGCTGAGGCACTTCCCGGCAATGCGATGGATGACGTAATGATGCGCGTCATTGCCAGGGTTGAGCAGACCCTTGGCACATGGCGCTTCAGCACCGCGGATCAAGATAGGCATGTCAACATTGAGAGGCTGCAGCTCGCCGCACAACATGATCGACGGCACACCATAGAGCAAGCTAGGCGCGTCCGTACCGATACGATGCGGCTCGCCGCATGGCGAGACCGTTGGAGCACTGCATAGCAAGAGGTGCGATATGCCGCACAACAAAAGCAGATCGATCAGCGCTTGCCTGCTGTCGACAGGGCGTCGCAGCTGGGTACACATCCCGTCAGTACCCCCATTCCTAACCAGGAGTGGGCAGAGGCCCTTTGCGCCGTACTTGCACCAGAGGCAGGCAGCGCCGTACTTGTCCATGACGCCCGTCGCGCCGTTTGCATGGGTCACGCCGTTCGCCTTATCCGTGGCCCGCTCGATGCCAACGGGTTGGTCGCTAGGCTCGACCGCCTCCTTGGCCCAGGTGTCCACCTGGGCGGAGTAGAGGAGCATGGTCGTCGCATCCTCGAGCTGGTGATCTTCGATGAAATGGCCAACTTGGAGCTCGAGATCACGCTCCACATGTACCGCGAGCGTGTCGACCGCTTGGAAGAACGCCTGCACGAGTCCAGGCAGAGCCAAGAGCTACTGTAGGCAAGGGCTGCTGGTCATCATCTCATGGACGTATTTTATTTTGTTGAGTCGTTTCAACATGGATCGCTATGTATTCACAGAAGTCACAATATTGCTCTGTTTCAATGTGTGTACTCTATTTTCCATTCCTATATGTTATGTCTCAATGTGTGTATATACGCTTTCCATTCTATATATGTGGATGATAACAGCTAGATACAAATTAGTATACAAAACAGACAGAAAATGGAATTCATAATATATATATATATATTAATTGTTCATTAGTTCATCATAGAATATATATAATATCATCACATATACGTGATGATACTTAACTACTAGGTACAATGTGTTGAAAACAAACAATAGTAAAACTAATAATCCCTCCTGGGCAGTATTCCGGCAGCCCCTCGTCAGTTGCTCCCTGGTGTGCGGCATCCTCCCTGCGCGGAGGCAATACTCCGCCTCCTCCGCCTTGCAGTGCTTGACGTACAGATCTGCCTCTTGCTGGCGGACGAGTGTGAATGATCCTGCCATTTTGTTGGGAGCCCACCGAAGCTCCTCGTCGGTGGCACGCTAGAGCCTATTGGCCCACCTCCACGCAGCGATGAGGTTCCTAGCACCTTTGACCTTCCTCGTGAAGTACCCATCTTCGTACACCTCCTCCGCACGATGACGCGCCCGCCCCCAAAGCTCCACAACCTCCTTTTTCCGGGCGGCATCACGGGCTTCACAGGCAGCCTAGTACCTGGCTTCCTCCTCCTCCATCTCCTTCTTGAATGCCACTTGCCTGGCTTTCTCAGCCGGCGGTAGCGACTTCCATAGACAAAGATTGTGCTGGCCCCAAAACCAATCCAAAATTGGGGGGTCCGGCGCAACCTCGTCCGGCGGCGCGTAGGGGTCCTCCTCATCGCTGCTCTTCGACTGAGCGTACTCGGGGGGCAGCGACTCCTCGTCGGTGCATGGTCAGATCGGCGGTGCCATGAGAGAGAGAGAGAGAGAGAGAGAGAGAGAGGGCGAGCGAGGGGAGGATGTAGATGAGAATGCAGGCGGGACGACGGGAGAAAGGTAGTATTTATTGGCGGCCGGAATCTAGATCGACGGGAACAGTACACACGCCGGTCGCCGGAATTTACGAGTGCTGTAGTTTGAATTACACACAACCTGCAGCAAAATCCGTGTGTGAACTTAATAGCTGATGGTTACTAATACAGAACCGTGTCTGATTAGTAACCCCCGCCACTCACCTTCCAAACCTCGAGGCGCGAAATAGAGTGTCAATCATGTGGGGGCCGGTTGTCTTGCCAGATCTTTATATTTTGTTTTTTGAACACCACATATTTACATCATCTGATGATTTTTTAACTAGCACACAAGTACACAAAAATATGATTTTTCAAACCGTTATGGTTAGCGGTTGCATGTAGATGTAGTTCAAATTTGAATTACGGTCATTAAATGGCTAGAAAATCACTTAAATGTCTTTAAAAGCTCAAATGACCCCTAGAATTCTCCAAATTTTCACATGACAGTTTGTTTAGTGCATGTTAAATGTAGAAAAAAATTGACGGCCATAAGAGGAAGCTATCTCATGTTCGTCATCAAACATACATTGTTCCCTCTCGGAAACACGAGCCTTCTAGTGAGTTGCTACGGTTTGTGAGGGGTGTGTGTCCAAAATTTCGTCAAACAGACCAATTTTTTTACCACATCATCTTGGTGGCATGACATTACATGAAGCAAGGTTTCATGTGTTTCTGATCATTTTTTAATTTTTTGGAATTAAAATGCCATGGCACTCCATGCATGTGTCCATGCTGTGAGACCAATATGTTTGAAATTCTTTCTAATTTACTGCACATGGAATTAACTCGCACACAAGTACACAAATATGATTTTTCAAACCGTTATGGTCGCCGTTGCATGTACATGTAGTTCAAATTTGAATTATGGTCATTAAATGGCTCGAAAATCACTTAAATGTCTTTAAAAGGTCAAATGACCCCTAGATTTTTCCAAAATTTCACATGACAGTTGTATTAGTGCATGTTAAACATAGAAAAATTTGAAGGTCGTAAGAGGAAGTTATCTCCCGTTCGTCATCAAACATGCATCGTTCGCTCTCGGAACCACGAGCCTTCTAGTGAGTTGGTCCGGTTTGTGAGGGGTGTGTGTCCAAACTTTCGTCAAACAGGCCAATTTTTTTACCACATCATCTTGGTGGCATGACATTACATCAAGCAAGGATTCATGTTTTTCTGATCATTTTTTAATTTTTTGGAACTAAAATGCCATGGCACTCCATGCATGTGTCCATGCCGTGAGACCGATATGTTTGAAAATTCCTTCTAATTTACTGCACATAGAATGAACTCGCACACAAGGACACAAATATGATTTTTCAAACCATTATGGTTAGCTGTTGTATGTATATGTAGTTCAAATTTAAATTACAGTCATTAACTGGCTAGAAAATCACTTAAATGTCTTTAAAAGGTCAAATGACCCCTGAAATTTTCCAAATTTTCACATGGTAGTTGTATTAGTGCATGTTAAACATAGAAAAAACTTTGAAGGCCGTAAGAGGAAGCTATCTCTTGTTCTTCATCAAACATGCATTGTTCCCTCTCGGAACCACGAGCCTTCTAGTTAGTTGTTCCGGTTAGTGAGGGGTGTGTGTCCAAACTTTTGTCAAACGGGCCACTTTTTATACCACATCATCTTGGTGGCATGACATTACATCAAGCAAGGTTTCATTTTTTTCTAATCATTTTTTAATTTTTTGGAATTAAAATGCCATGGCACTCCATGCATGTGTCCATGCCGTGAGGCCAATATGTTTGAAAATTCCTTCTAATTTACTGCACATAGAATTAACCCGCACACAAGTACACAAATATGATTTTCAAACCATTATGGTTAGCTGTTGCATGTAGATGTAGTTCAAATTTGAATTACGGTCATTAACTGGCTAGAAAATCACTTAAATGACCCTTGAAATTTTCCAAATTTTCACATGGTAGTTGTATTAGTGCATGTTAAACGTAGAAAAAAATTGAAGGCCGTAAGAGGAAGCTATCTCTCATTCGCCATCAAACATGAATTGTTCCCTCTCGGAACCACGAGCCTTCTTGTGAGTTGCTCCGGTTAGTGAGGGGTGTGTGTCCAAACTTTTGTCAAATAGGCCACTTTTTTTACCACACCATCTTGGTGGCATGACATTACATCAAACAAGGTTTCATATTTTTCTGATCATTTTTTAATTTTTGGGAATTAAAATGCCATGGCACTCCATGCATGTGTCCATGCCGTGAGACCAATATGTTTGAAAATTCCTTCTAATTTACTGCACATGGAATTAACTCGCACACAAGTACACAAATATGATTTTTCAAACCGTTATGGTTAGCTGTTGCATGTACATGTAGTTCAAATTTTAATTACGGTCATTAAATGGCTAGAAAATCACCTAAATGTCTTAAAAGGTCAAACGTCCCCTGAAATTTTTGAAAATTTGACATGACAGTTGTATTAGTACTACAAATTTTTGTCGTACATTTAAAACACCATCCATTGCCACTTTACTCCAAATTCGTCTTTCACAGATAATAAAAAAATATCAACGACAACACACACAGTTTTTTTGTAGGAACCGCTCGCGATGAAAATTCTCGGGTCTATTTAAGTCTTTCTCCTTAAGCTTCGCCGGCTCGTCTGCTCAAGTGTCGGCAACCCTTGAATCCACGAATCCCGATCCCCATTTTGCAACCCCTTCTTGCAAAGATGACGCCGTAGAAATGCTTCGTGAAGGCCCGTATGGTGGTCGCGTCCTCCCCGAGCGCCGCCTCCTGCGCCGAGAGCGCGGCCGCCTACACCGAGAGTGTTGCCGCATCCGCCAAGAGGGCATCTGCGGTAGCCGACAGGGCAGCTGCAGCAGCCGAGACGGCTGCAAACACCGAGAGCACTTGAGCTCTCGTCCGTGTCGTCGATGTTGCACTGGCCTAGGTCGAGGCCATCCACGCCAAGCTCGAGGACAAACACGCCAAGATATTCCAGGCCACCTCGGAATCCAGCATGCAACCCACGTCTGAAAAGGCGGCGGTGGCCATGGAGCACCTGCTTCTTCATGAGGTCACCGAGCGGGAGCTGGAGATGCAGGAGGCAGCAGAGATCGAGGAGCGCCGGGAGGAGGAGCTGCGCGTGGCTTAGGCTTTGTTTTTAATGTTGTCCTTTTCTTAGAGCAATGTTTAGGTCAACTGGCTCTGTTTAATTACTAAAATTGCTCGATTCAGTAAGTCTGGTCTGTGTGTTGTACGCTCTTTTGTGTGCCCAAATTAGCAAGCGATGTTAAATTATGCAATGACATGGATGAGTACAGTACCCGGGGAAATTTCCACCAAAATTTGATTGTGAAACTCATCCCATGCGCGTAAAGCTGAAGAATCATTTGCGATGCACACAATCATTCAAAGTGAATGGTGTTCGGCGGCACCGCGCGCAAAGTTTCCCTCCACATTTTGAAATTTTTGGCCTACCTCCGAAATATCTACCCCCGCCCCCTTCCCCGCCCCCTTTTCTTCCCGATCACAAGTCACATTTCCCCTATTTCCTCCTTCCTTCCTTCCTTCCTTCCTTCCTAAGCTACAGCCGCTTCCTCGCTTGCTTCCTCGCTCTAGCCATCTCACATCCTACTGCTGGGGTCGCCATGGTCTTCTTCAATGACCTCTCCAGCGGTTCCTCCTCCGGCGACGACTCCTTCACCACCCGAGTATGACTCTCTTATCTCTCAGTCTATGACTTGGAATGAAGGATTTTAACCCGGTGGTTGATTTGAGTCATTTCTTCCTCTTGTAGCTCCCTAGGACCATCAGTTGCAACGAATGGAGCGGGGTGGCTGAAGATTTGTCTGCTTGTTGTCACTATCAATCTCCATGCCTGAAGCTAGTTGCGTTTGAATCTGTGGACAGTGGAGGAAGTTTCTGCCATGTGCAGAGAAGGTTAGCCCATCTTTCGTTGTTACAAATCATTTGTTAGATGTGATTCAAACACTGTCACGGTCCCAACCCATTCATACCACACCTTCAACCAAACGCATCCTAAGACAGTGTCACAGTTTGTACCTAGTATCTAAAAATGTTGCCATCTCATCAGCGGTGCCATTAGAAAATTATTTTCAACTGCATCGGCTCGCCAATGCAGGGCACCGCTGCGAGATGTAGCAACAGTTGTCTTTACACCAATTTTGGCATACATAGTGGATGACCTTAGTGCTATTAGTTCTATGTTACTAAATTTGTGCATGTACACACCTGTTAGTATCAATTTGATGTCATCCAAACACTGTCGCTATGTTGTTGCAGTTATATTTAGCTTCCTCATAAAATATTCAATTTGTTATTCATAGTACATGAGTAAGAACTTGTAGAGTTGTTGTAGTTAATTATAGCTTTTGATGTTTCAAAATTTATTTGTTGTCTCAGTAGCAATTGATTCATTTGCACATTGATCCTTTTGAGAAGGTATGTCATAATTAACCTATTTCTTCAGTTTTTCAAAATAAGTAATGGTGATTTTCTATGTTGCTATAAACTCATTTCCCCTACAATTGTTACTGATCTAGTTTTAAATATTATAGGATGAACGGAAGTGTTCTTACTTGGAGTGGGTTGATCAAGAGTGGCCACAGTGTTTGAAGATGTGCCTAGGAAAGCTCTGGAGCATGTATGAGGAAGAGAATAGAGGTAGGCTTAGAGAAAGTGTTGTCAGCGCTGGAGAATATTTGAAGATGCGGGATAAAAAGAGGAAGGTGGAGAATGAGCTCAGATTTTTTAAATTAGACTTTGCTAAGATGGTGTTGGCGAAGGAGGAGGCACTTTCCCAGTTTGCCAGTGCAAAACGGGTTCTTACTGAACTAAAAGCAGAGGTGGATAAGATGAGCCTGGATGATCTCGATTAGGGAAATGAATATATTGTTCTTATGAAGCTGAACTAGCTATATGTTGTACTGTGCTGTTTTCAGGTAGCTATCGTACTGTGATGCTAAAATATATTTATGTGCCTGATATGAAATTGGCAAATAGTTGTTCGATATGAAATGTGAATTTGCGTAATACTGAAATTATTAATTGTAAACTAATAAACCTGCTAAATGGGTCATGGAACTTTGCAAATGGTTCTAGCGGTAAAGGCGCTTGTGATGGATAGCCCAATGTCACACAGTTTACTTCATCAAATCGTGTGTGATGTAGTTGAATAAAACCAAATGGTTAACCAGGGTAGAGCGTACATAAAACTGTGTGGGATGTACATACGAACGGAAACGTTTTCCTTGTACTGACTATGTGGGATGTACATATGAACAGAAACGTTTTCCCTGGACTAACTGTGTGGGATTGATATGTCTCCAACGTATCTACAATTTTTCACTATTCCATGCTGTTATATTATCATTCTTGGATGTTTTACAATCATTTTGTAGTCATTTTATATTATTTGTTGATACTAACCTATTGACATAGTGCCCAGTCCTAGTTGCTATTTTCTGCATATTTTTTACATCACAGGAAATAAATATCAAACGGACTCCAAATGCAGCGAAACTCCTGGAGGATTTTTTTGGGCCAAAAGACATCCAGTGGGCCAAGGAAGCACCTGGGGGTGCCTCGAGGGGAGCAGCACCCATCAGGGTGCGCCAGGAGGCTCAGGCGCGCCCTGGTGGGTTGTGCCCACCTTGGGTGCCCCCTGAACCGCCTCTTTGCTCTATAAATACCCCAATATTCCAAAAACCCTAGGGGAGTCGACGAAAATCAATTCCAGCCACCGCAGAGTCCAGAACCACCAGATCCAATCTAGACACCATCACGGAGGGGTTCACCACTTCCACTGGTGCCTCTTCGATGATGCGTGAGTAGTTCTTTGTAGACCTACGAGTCCATAGTTAGTAGCTAGATGGCATCCTCTATCTCACTCTCTCTTGATTATCAATACAATGGTCTCTTGGAGATCCATATGCTGTAAGCCTTTTGCGATGTGTTTGTTGGGATCCGATGAACTTTGAGTTTATGATCAGATCTATGTTTTTATCCATGAAAGTTATTTGAGTATTCTTTGATCTCTTATATGCATGATTGCTTATAGCCTCGTATTTCTTCTCTGATATTTGGGTTTTGCTTGGATTGATCTATTTATATTTCAATGGGAAGAGGTGCTTTGTAGTGGGTTTGATCTTACGGTGCTTGATCCCAGTGACAGAAGGGGAACCGACACGTATGTATCATTGCTACTAAGGATAACAAGATGGGGTCTATATCTAAATAAATAGATGAATAGATCTTGTCTACATCATGTCATCGTTCTTATTGCATTACTCCGTTTCTCCATGAACTTAATACACTAGATGCATGATGAATAGCGGTCGATGTGTGGAGTAATAGTAGTAGATGTAGGCAGGAGTCGGTCTATAATCTTGGGCGTGATGCCTATATAATGATCATTTCCTGGAAATCATCATGATTATTTGAAGTTCTATCAATTGCCAACAGTACTTGTTTTCCCATCGTTTGCTATTTTTCCCAAGAGAAGCCACTAGTGAAACCTACGGCCCCCGGGTCTCTTTTCATCACATTAGCCTTTGCGATTTATTTTCCTTTGCATTTATTTTCAGATCTATTAAACCGAAAATACAAAAATACCTTGCTGCAATTTATTTGTTCCGCGATCTATTTATCCTATCTACCACTTTTACCTCACGTTATTTGCCTATCTTGAGGCGTCGTACCCGAAAGGGATTGACAACCCCTTTAACATGTCGTGTTTCGAGTATTTGTTATTTGTGTGAAGGTGTTGTTTACATGGTGTGAGGAGGTTCTCCTACTGGTTCGATAACCTTGGTCTCATCACTGAGGGAAATACCTACCGTCGCTATACTGCATCATCCCTTCCTCTTTGAGGAAATACCGACGTAGTTCTAGCAGACATCAAAAGGAATTTCTGGCACCGTTGTCGGGGAGGATCTTCAACATGAACCAGGTTCCTAATCACAAATCTCATCTCCTTCCAATTTACATTATTTTCCATTTGCCTCTCGTTTTCCTCTCCCCCACTTCACAAAAATTTGTCGTTTTATTCGCCCTCTTTTTCGTTCGCCGTTTTCTTGTCAGATCTCTTATTTGCTTGAACTTGTCACCATGAGTGACTTTGGTATGGTAGAAACAGATGATGGCCTAACTCCTAAAATGGAGCGTATGGGTAATTTGGATGCCAAAACTTTTGTCTTAGGGCAAGGGAATTTTATGGGAAAAGAACATATCCAAGAATTTTTCATTTGTGTCGGAAAATTAAGGCTCGATGACATTCCTATACTTAGAAGGACTAAATCTTATGCGGAAGCTATTTTGGCACTTGTTCTAAAAATTGAAACTAGATTTATTCATACTCATCCTACCTTGCAAAGATTGTTCTATGAGTTGCCCGTTATAAAGGATCCTAAAGCTAAAAAGTTAGCCACTCTTGTTTTGATGAATGAATTTGACTACATAATATGGGAAGCTAGGGAAATCTTTGATTTTTATGGCATGAATCGTGAAAAACCCGTGATTGATGAAATTCTTTATAATAGTGACTATGCTTTAAGACATTTGCTTGGATATAACCAAATCTTTGATGAAAATCTTAAAAAGCAAGTCCCAGTTTTAGATATGATCCAACAAGTTTTTAATGATGTTAATCAACACTATTCTTGGATCACTGCAGGAAATCAAAGGTGTTATGATAAAAAGCAACTCGATAGTGCTAAAGTTTCCATGGATAATATGTTTTATGTTTTATTTACAAAACCTCCCGACACAAATACCCCCAAGGAAAACAAGGATAAAGATGGTAAAAATTAGATCATACGCGTTATGCCTAGCTAGGGGCGTAAAACGATAACGCTTGTTGGGAGGCAACCCAATGAATAAATTTTATTTTTGCTTTTTGATTTCTGTTCTTGTGTGTTAGCACAATTATGCTACTGTTATGATTGTGTTTTTTTTATTTTAGTTAGTGTTTGTGCCAAGCAAGGCCTTTCGGAAGACATGGGTGAAAGTTGATTTGATCTTGCTGAAAAACAGAAACTTCTGCGCTCACAAGATTATTTTTCATTTATAACATAAGAGTGATTTTTAGTTGATTATTTTTGCAGAAGATTGATAGAGAAATTTCTCACGTCTGCCAATTTATTTTAGAATTTTTAGAGTTATATAAGTATAAGAAATATTCAGATTGCTACAGACTGTTCTGTTTTTGACAGATTCTGTTTTCTTTGCGTTGTGTGCTTGTTTTGATGATTCTATGGTTTTCTTTGATGAGTTGTTGCCATAGAAAAGTTGGAATACATTAGATATAATGCAAAACAAAAAGAATAGTTTTGCTACAGTACTTATAGTAGTGATTTGTTTTCTTATACTAATGGATCTCACGAAGGTTTTGTTTGAGTTTTGTGTGATTGAAGTTTTCAAGTTTTGGGTGATCTTGCGATGGATGAAGGAATAAGGATTAGCAAAACGCTAAGCTAGAGGATGCCTGAGGCACCCCAAGATAATATTCAAAGAAGTAGCAAGCAACTAAGCTTGGGGATTCCCCGGGTGGCATCCCCGCTTTCTTCTAACAACCATCGGTATTTTACTTGAAGCTATATTTTTATTCGTCACATAATGTGAGTTTTGCTTGGAGTGTCTTGTATGATATGAATCTTCGCTTTTTTTCCTTTGTGTTTTAAGTTTTGAATCCTTGCTGGACACACCCTTTTGAGAGAACCAAAAATTATGCTATGCTTGCTCCTATGCTTCACTTAAATTTTTAGAGCCATGGATTTGCTCTAGTGCTTCACTTATATCTTTTTGAGCATGTGTGCTTTGTTATTTTTGAAGAAATGCTCTCATGCTTCACTTAGATTTATTTGGGAGTTAGTAAATTTTAAGAAATTCTCTCTTGCTTCACTTAGATTATTTTGAGAGAAAGAAAACATTATGCTCATGATCTTCACTTATATTTGTTTGAGCTTATCAAAAGCAACATATGAAAATAGTCCCAAAGTGATAGATATCCAAGGAGGATATAATATAAACTTTCATGAAGATCATTGGACAAAATAAACTTGATTCTTAGTAATGGTTTTGAGATATGACGATATGATAGGTGAGTCATGTCGATGAGTAATTGTGCTTTAGTAAGAATAGTGATGTTAAGGTTTGTGATTCCCTATGCAAGCACGAAAGTTAATAGTTATGCAATGAAATTTATATCCTACTTATGGTGCATTATACGCTGTTACTTATGCTTAATGCTTGGGTACGAGATTTTTCACTTTTTGTTTGGTCGCTTCTCAATCTTTTTGCTAGCCTTCATTTTGCACTAAGTATGATCACCACTTGTGCATCCAAAACCCTTTAAACCAGTTTTGCCTTATGAGTCCACTATACCTACCTATATGCGGTATTTCCATGTCGTTCTAAGCAAATTTGCATGTGCCATCTCTAATTTTCAAAATAAATTTCTCTTTTGTGTGCTCTACCGCTCGCGAGGCGGTGAAAGGTGACCAATATTTTCCATGCTAGATGTGTTATTCTCACAATGAGTGTTTATTCACTTGTCATTGCACGAGAGTACAGCAAAGGTATTAGGGATGCCCAGTCTCGAAATGAATAATGAATTTACTTTATGTTGTTGAATAATAAATTCCTTGGAAAGTGTTGGTATGGAGGGCACCCGTGGATACGGTTAGCCATGGACAGTGAAAGTAATGGTGGAAAAAGGAATAAATTTTATTTTCTATTTGGGAACCGCCTATGATGTATCTAGCATGGAAAGTATTGAGATCTCTAAGTCATTTTCATTGGTGGGAAAATTATGCCTCTCAAAAATATTTTTATCTCTCAATTTAAGCTTTGAGCTCTGGCACCTCTACAAATCCATACTTCCCTCCGCAAAGGGCCTTTCTTTTACTTATGCAATTTTTATTTTGAATTTGAGTCTCCATCTTCTCTTATAAAGCACCAACTAAGGGGCACTATGATCGTATTTGAGCATTGGGTGTAGATAATATTCGAGTGTGTTTCATGAATGGATCAATGATTGAGCATAATGGACTAGGGATAACTTGCTTTAGTGTTGATATTATGAAAGACATGGTTGCTTGTTGGTATGCTCGAGTATTAAAGTCTTCATGTCAAAACTAGACTATTGCCTTGAATCATATAAAAGTCCATATGTCCATGCTATAAAGAAAGGAAATGTGATGAACATGTTAGGCAGCATTCCACATCAAAAATTATGTTTTTATCATTTACCTACTCGGGGACGAGCAGGAATTAAGCTTGGGGATGCTGATACGTCTCCAACATATCTATAATTTTTGATTGTTCCATGTTGTTATATTATCATTCTTGAATGTTTTACAATCATAATTTTATAGTCATTTTATATCATTTTTTGGTACTAACCTATTGACATAGTGCCCAGTGCCAGTTGTTGTTTTTTGCATGTTTTTTACATCGCAGGAAATCAATATCAAACGGAGTCCAAATGTAGCGAAACTCCTAGAGGATTTTTTGGGCCAGAAGACATCCAGTGGGCCAAGGGAGCACCTGGGGTGCCTCGAGGGGAGGAGCACCCACCAGGGCGCGCCAGGAGGCCCAAGCGCGCCCTGGTGGGTTGTGCCCACCTCGGGTGCCCCCTGAACCGCCTATTTGCCCTATAAATACCCCAATATTCCAGAAACCCTAGGGGAGTCGACGAAAATCAATTCGAGCCGCCGCAGAGTCCAGAACCACCAAATCCAATCTAGACACCATCACGGAGGGGTTCACCACTTCCATTGGTGCCTCTCCGATGATGCGTGAGTAGTTCTTTGTGGACCTATGGGTCCGTAGTTAGTAGCTAGATGGCTTCCTCTCTCTCTCTCTCTCTCTCTCTCTCTCTCTCTCTGTCTCTCTCTTGATTATCAATACAATGGTCTCTTGGAGATCCATATGATGTAAGCCTTTTCGCGGTGTGTTTGTTGGGATCCAATGAAGTTTGAGTTTATGATCGGATCTATGTTTTTATCCATGGAAGTGATTTGAGTCTTCTTTGATCTCTTATATGCATGATTGCTTATAACCTCGTATTTCTTCTCTGATATTTGGGTTTTGTTTGGCCAACGTGATCTATTTATCTTGCAATGGGAAGATGTGCTTTGTAGTGGGTTCGATCTTATGGTGCTTGATCCCAGTGATAGAAGGGGAACGGACACGTATGTATCGTTGCTACTAAGGATAACAAGATGGGGTCTATATCTAAAAAATAGATGAATAGATCTTGTCTACATCATGTCATCGTTCTTATTGCATTACTCCGTTTCTCCATGAACTTAATACACTAGATGCATGCTGGATAGCAGTCGATATGTGGAGTAATAGTAGTAGGTGCAGGCAGGAGTCGGTCTACTAATATTGGACGTGACTCGTATATAATGATCATGATTATTTGAAGTTCTATCAATTGCCCAACAGTAATTGTTTTCCCACCGTTTGCTATTTTTCTCGAGAGAAGCCACTAGTGAAACCTACGGCCATCGGGTCTCTTTTCATCATATTAGCCTTTGCGATCTATTGTCCTTTGCATTTATTTTCAGATCTATTAAACCAAAAATACAAAAATACCTTGCTGCAATTTATTTGTTCCATGATCTATTTATCCTATCTACCACTTTTACCTCACGTTATTTGCCTATCTTGAGGCGTCGTACCCGAAAGAGATTGACAACCCCTTTAACATGTCGGGTTGCGAGTATTTGTTATTTGTGTGTAGGTGTTGTTTACATGCTGTGAGGAGGTTCTCCTACTGGTTCGATAACCTTGGTCTCATTACTAAGGGAAATACCTACCGTCGCTATACTGCATCATCCCTTCCTCTTTGGGGAAATACCAACGTAGTTCTAGCAGACATCAGGGATGTACATAACAACGGAAATGTATTCCTTGGATTGACTGTGTGGAATGTACATAACAAACGGAAATGTTTTTTGGGACTGACTGTGTGGGATGTACATACGAATGAAAACGATTGGGTTTTGATGCCTCACCCAATCGCACACGAGCTCATTTTGCCCCAGCTTGTGTGCCAGGAGGGCCTATCCCCGACGGTTTATCGGTCGTGTGGGAAGGACCCCCTATCGCCCACACCCACTTGGCTACGGTTCCAAATGTCGTCATGGAAAGGGGTTAAAAACCATTTGTATAGCACATCGTTGTACCAGTGATAGTATGATGACATCACCATCATCATTCTCCCTGTCAAAAACATAACAAACCCTTATGTTAGTCAGGCAACTAAACATGATGTAAGGAGCAACTTATGCATAAAATAGAGGCAATTCATATACATAAGTAGTTTTATTACTAGGATTTTTTATGTACCTGAATCCATAATGCGAGAAGTTACTAGGATTTTTTATATGTTTGGCACCATGTTTCTTATCAGAGTTGCTCAAAGTCAAAACATAGTTGCCTCATCTTCTAATTTGAGTTGTCGGAGTTTCTTCCGATAAAATCAGATTTGTCAGGTTTTCTTTTTTACTTGTTTACAGATGTGGGGGAGGGGGGAGGGGTGGGTGTTGTTAGATGTACCTACTATCAAGTGGTTGTCGTGTAGGTGAGTCATGATTTTTTTCTCTTCAGGGGGGTGCCTTGGTGGGAACAGAGATATTTGGATAGTGAAGTCTTATCGACCAATGGATGGGTGTGATCTACAACAAAGTTAATAACCTCCCATCTGCCATCTATTAGCTTGACCACCATCTTAGCAGGGCATTTGGTCTTCTTTATAGTCTCTCTTTTCCGCTTCTTCTTATAAGTGGGTTCATCACCATCCTCTTCAATATCTTGTTCAGGGGAGCTCGGGCGTGTACTTTTTTGCTGGACGAGACAACATCTGATACTCCAACCCTCTCCATAGGCTTACGAAACTTGTTACAACAAAATTGTTGCCTGTCCAGCACCCATGTGTATGCCGACCTGTGGGATGTATTCGACTTGATTGAGAAACCCATCCCTAGAGCATAGTGATTATAATGTTCTCTTGCCCCCACTAGCGTGTCAAAGCGCATGCCAACATAAGGTACTTGTGGCTGCAACCCCGCTTCTTCATCTTCCAAGTCAGGTGCATCATCAATTGTAGCATTAGCAGGACCAAACTACATCGTTGGGAGCAGCGATATGGGTGGTCGGAACATGAGCAGTATTAGAGCCAATGTCGGTGTCTAGGGACTTACCAACACCCTCCTCCCAATGAATATCATGTTGATCATAGGCTGTCTTTAAGAAGGGCGCACCCAACTCAACTGAAATGTTGACAGACTCTACATCAATCGATGCTTCACTGCGATCAATCATCTTTTTTTCCTTCTTGTCCCTCTCTCTTCTTTTCATCCCACCTGCAGAAACAATTTTTTTAGTTGACAATAACATAGCCAATATTAACATATCTTGTTGGGAGGAGAAATTGAGGTAAAAGTAGTACTAGATTAAATTAGGGCAACCGTATACATTTTTTTAGGCAACTAGAAAGATAAACAGAGGCAACTTTTGTGTTGTTTTCACACAAGTTCATTTTTGTCATACCTTTTTGTGTTACCACCAGCACACCATATGTGAATAAATTTTGACATGTGTGTTTCTTTGTTGTTCTTCAACAGGAGGTGACAACTGTTATTGCAGTGGAAAAATTCACATATGTTAGGCAGATCTTAGCGCGGGTAGAAGACCTTTTCATAGTAGTGTAGATTGACTGGATTAGGCAGATCTTCTCTACAATGCTGTTAATTTTATATTTTTTTTACGAGAGGATGCATATGTACTGAACTAGTTTTCAATGCTTTTGTGTGAATGCTTTACTTTTTCTGTTTTTGTGCTTTGGATTGTTCCTGGATCATTGAGAACTCTATGCAGTCACAACCAGTTGATGAATGCAAACATCCTAATGCAAAGCTTTTTGTTCCAACCTTTTCTCTTTTTGCAGTTGATGAATGAACAAAATAGGTTTGCCTAAAATTGGAATGCTAGTTGGTCAGTTTTTTGAAAACATCTATAAACCCTATGAGAGGGGGAAGTTGCTTGGAATATTTTTCTCCTTTCTTACATAATGCACATACTTGCTCAGTTTTGCAAATCAGGAACAGACAAACCCTCTTGATCTCTCAAGTAGGAAGAAAGCTTTTTTGTTCCTACCTTCTTTTTAGTTACTCAATAAACACAATAGAATTGCCTAAAATTGGAGGATCAGTTGCTCAGTTCTTCACAAACATCTATAAACCCTATGAGAGGGAGAAATTTTCTTGGATTTTTTTTCTCATTTCTTACATAATGCCCATAGTTTCTTAGTTTTAGCACTGTGCTTTTTTCTTCAATATTGTTTCATTATTTTTTTATGCAAACCAGGAACAGACAAACCCTCTTTTGATCTTTCAAGCAGGGAGAGGGTGGGCTTCATGATCAAGCAGGGACAAAGCTTTTGTTCCTAGCTTTTTTTTGCAGTTCCTCGGTCAACACAATAGAGTTGCCTAAAATTGGAGCTTTAGTTGCTTACTTTTTTGCACACATCTACAAAGTCCTATGAGAGGGGGGAAGTTACTTGATTTTTTTAGGCAAATCACGATCAGGAAAACCTCTCGATCTTCCTGGCCAAATCACAAACAGAGGAGGGAGAGAGGGGGCTGCTTTTGGAGGGCGGTGGTTACCTTGATCTTCTTGGTCAACACGCCATGGATACGCAAATCTCAGCCTGGTTCTTCAGATCTAGTTACAAAGGAGGAGGAAGGAGGAAAGGAGGAAGAAGATCCACCTGTGGACGTGTTGGTCAAGAAAAAAAGAAAGGAGAGGAGGGAGAGGGGGTCCAGGCGTGGGGTGTTTGCGGGCGCGTGAGAGAGAGGACCAGCGCGTGAGAGAGGGGACCAGGGGTGGGGGAGCGTGATCCACCCGTGATTCGTGCGGGCCATGATTCACGTAGGCTGCTCCTTCCTTTTTCAGCTGCCCTGGTCGCCCGTGCGGGTCGCTCCTTCCTTTTCTGGGAGAGCGCTCACTGGTGCGATCGGGCGCCCATGTTCCAGCAAGCCATGCCCATATTTTATTGATTCAAAAATTAGTATAAAATTTGTGGCTAACAAAACCAACTCAAAAGGGGAAAAAGCTAGAGCTTGCGATCAACTCAGAAAGGAAGAAAGCCAACTCAAAAAGGAAAAAAGCTAGAGCCTTCCCTGGGTGTACCTGCCCCTGGATGTCGATAGAATTAGGTAAGATAAAAATTGATTGGAAAGTCCTAAATTTGAACAATTCAATTCCATCCGCTAGAATAATTAAAAAGTACTGCTTACGAATTGTTCTCACCTTATAATGAGAATTTCTCTCTGTTCAACAATAACTTAATATTGCAATAAAACATTTTTTCCCGAAGATAAAGAGAAACAAAAACAATTGTACATCAGCCAAGCAACAACAAATAACAAAAAGTCTAACAACACTTCCTCTACAAGCACCAAGGTGATCAAAATGAATGCTTATCTGAAATCCATGATCCATTTGGCTAAATCAGAGTAGTTTTCCATGTGTGCACTATGGCCTAACATCGTCATCTCCTGTATGAATTTTGCTTGTAGACATATAGGCTTGGAGGAATGGCTTTGAATATATAGTCATTTCTAGTTAGCCAAATAGCCCGACTGATAAGAATGATAATTTCCATGGAAAACTGTAGTCTGATTGAAGATCTTAATGATTTAGTTGATCTCCATGATTTAATATGCTCATGGAATGAACATTGCATAGAATTCCGTGTTGGGCATAAGTAATGCCAACATGCAAGTGCAAATGGATAATGAAAAAACAAGATGATCTCCGGTTCCAGTGGCAAATTCCCCATATAAAAAACGCAAGACATTGATAACATGGACCTCATGATCTCCAAGATTCGTGCATTTGTCCCTAGTTGTTAGTTGTGGCATGTGTGCCTACTCTTGCCATGTTGGCTGCGACCTTACTTCAATTATGCTGGTGTATGGCTTGCTTTTTTCTGAAACGGGGGCAAAATATTTACCTCATATATTAATTAAGGAGAGGACCGAGTTTGTTACAATACACCACTAAATGTGACATGGATGACTACTCTCGCAAAACAATTAACCCTAGCTTCTTTGGCCCAACGATGATCCAAAGTTTTGCCTCATCCACAATGATATTTAGCATGCCAGAACACATGTGCATTCAACTCATTCCATATGGTCCACAATACAAGCATAGTAAGCGAGGCCATTGCTTTTCTGTTGCATGTGCAAACACCAGTTTGGCTTTCCCACCAATCCTCAATGGTGCCCTTGATATGCTAGGTGGAGGTGTCCCGGTCCTCAAGGCGAAATTTCTTGATGACCAAGTTCCAATGACTAAGAGAGTAATGACATTTGAAGAAGAGGTGGGATCCACATTCTATCACCCTCATGCAAAGGGGGCAAAGGATGAAGTTCGTCCACCCTCGTTCGGCCAACCTACCGGTGGTCCAAATTCGATCTTGAATGGCAAACCAAGCAAAGAACTTGATTTTTGGCGGCGCCCAAACCTTCCACACCATTTGATACATGGGAGAGAGAACCATGCCGAGGAATTGCACTTTGTAGGCGAAATATGTCGAGTAGTGGCCAGTAGGTGTATGTTTCTAGACAATGTCATCTTTAGCAAGCTCATTAAGATGAATCTCATGAACATCCAAAGGGTGAAATATTGACACATGTGCTCAAGGTAACAACAGTCACAGGTTTGATCTTAAGAATCCACACATTGTTCTTTAGTGCCCCCCGCGCCTTCCAATTCTTTCTTGATGAGGCCTCAAAGATGAGTAGAGCAATATCTATGGGCTTACGCCCAAGTAGCCAGGGATCCTCCCAAAATAGGGTCCTCACGCCATTGCCCACAATGATGGTTCTTGAGGCATAGAAGAAGTGGAGGTCCTCCTGGTCACACGGGTTTCCTGTCTCCACCCACATCTTACTTGGCTCCTTCCGCTTGAACCATGGCCACCTCAATCAGAATGCATGCACAAATTTTCGATGTTGAGAACCCCAAGGCCTCCATGTTCATGTGGTTCGCAAATGGTCTCCCAATTCACCTTGCATTTTTCTCGACCGTCATATTGGACCTGGACCAAAGAAAAGCTTGTTCTAGCTTATTGATATTATGTGGTGCAACAATGAGGGGAGTGATGAAGTAGACTTTGAAGGTGCTCACTGACTTGACTAGGGTTGTGCGACCAATGGTAGTGATATTTTCCCCTACATATGTGAGCAACTTGGCTGTCACTTTGTCCTCAAGGAATTGGAGATCGACCCTCATAAGTTGCCAAATGGAGAGAGGGAGTCCCAAGTATCGCACAGGGAAAGATACTCTAGATGCGGGCAAGCTTTGAATGATAAACTCCAAGTTAGGTGGTTGCACCTCATGGGTACCACTAAGCTACTATGGAAGTCGGTGCATAAGCCATTGACCTCTCCAAAGATTCTCAAGATGACTGAAAGATTGTCAATATCCCTTTTGATAGGAGCCATAAACACCGTTGTGTCATCCGGATAGAAGGAGGTGCACACCATGACACCTCTTCCTCGAATCTTATGTAGGAACCCTCTTTGTGTTGCCAGCTCAAAGATTTGTTGCAAGGGATCGATGGCAAAGACAAAGAGGAGGGGGAGAGGGGGTATCCGTGCCGAAGGCCCCTCCCATGCTTGATTTGTGGGCTGTCTATCCCATTCAAAAGAATCCTGGAAGAGGAAGAGCAAAGGAGTGCCACAATACAATTTCTAAATTTGCTTGGGAACCCTCGCCATTGGAGGAGATTAAAGATATACTCCCATTTGACCGAATCAAAAGCTTTCTGAATATCAAGCTTGAAGAGGAGCGATGGAGTCGTTTGCTTGTGGAGCCACCGGGAAAGCATCCGCACGAACATGAAGTTGTCATGAATAGTTCTCCTCTTGATGAAGGCACTTTGGGCATTGGAAATGAGGGTATCCATGTGCGGGCCTAGCCGAATAGAGAGCACCTTAGCAATGATTTTGGCAGCTGCATGGATGAGACTAATGGGCCTATAGTCGGAGATCTCCTCTGCCCCTTCCCTCTTGGGTAAGAGCAGGACATTTGCGCAGTTGGGCCAATGGAGGTTTGCCATGTGCAGAGAGTCAAATAAGTGCACCACCCTCATCAAGTCATGCTTTATGGTACCCCATCACTTCTTGAAGAAGGCCCCAGTAAAGCCATCCGGTTCGGGCGCCTTATCATCTGTCATGTCATTGATGGCCTCATAAACCTCCTTCTTGATTATTGGGGATTCCAACTCTTGGAAGTCATGAGCCAAGAAGGTGATCTCTTCCCAACTGAAATCTTTTGTGCTTGTGCACCCTTTTTTCATGACGTCGGAGCAGTGGGTGTTATATTCTCTTTTGCTTCATAATCAATGACTCAACCTTGGTCATGCTTGATCTTGTGAATGTGTTTTTCCTTCTCCTAGCATTGATCCGACGACGGAAGAATTTTGTGTTGGGAACTCCTTCCTCGAGGTTTCAAATTCTCACACATTGCTTCTTGCGAGCTTGCTCCAACACGGCCAAACTTATGACCATTCTCTTTAGGCGAGCCTAGAGATCATGCTCCTTGGGGGAGAACTACTGATCCTCTTGTGTGATGTCGAGGCGTAGGATCACCAACAGTCTGGCATGGAGATTAATTTTTGCCTTAGAGAAGAGTCCCCTGCTACATTTGGTGAGACGTAGCACCGTAGTTTTAGCTTATAGAACAAGATATGGTATGACCCGGTGTGCTCAACATGCTCCGTCCACGCGTTGTTAACCACGTCACTGAAACCGGGCATTGATACCCAAAGTTCTTGAATTTGAAGGTTCTAGGCCTCCTAGGCTCCTTGTAGCCAGCAAGCAATAATGGACAGTGGTCGGAAAGGGGGGTGAAAGGGCATGAATCACGTGGGTGTTGAAGGGTGCTACTTCTTGAGCTTGCGTTGGTTTTTCCCTTGAAGAGGACAGGGTGATGCAGCAAAGCGAAGTAAGTATTTCCCTCAGTTTGAGAACCAAGGTATCAATCTAGTAGGAGACAACGCATAAGTCACCAAATACCTGCACAAACAATCAACAAACTTGCACCCAACGCGATAAAGGGGTTGTCAATCCCTTCACGGTTACTTGCAAAAGTGAGATGTGATAGAGATAGATAAACGGTAAAGTAAATATTTTTGGTATTTTTGGTTTATAGGATGGAAAGTAAAGAGTGCAAATTAAAGGAATGGTGACAGAAATGGGCAAGTTGACGGGAAACTAATATGATGTAAAATAGATTCAATATAATGGAAAAGAGATCCGAGGGCCATAGGTTTCACTAGTGGCTTCTCTCAAGATAGCAAATATTACGGTGGGTGAACAAATTACTGCCGAGCAATTGATAGAAGAGCGCATAATTATGATGATATCTAAGGCAATGATCATGAACATAGGCATCACATCCGTGTTAAGTAGACCGAAACGATTTTGCATCTACTACTATTACTCCACACATCGACCGACTCCTGCCTGCATCTAGAGTATTAAGTTCATGAAGAACAGAGTAACACGTTAAGTAAAATGACATGATATAGAGGAATTAATTCAAGCAATATGATGAAAACCCCATCTTTTTATCCTCGATGGCAACGATACAATACATGCCTTGCTGCCCCTACTGTCACCGGGAAAGGACACCGCAAGATTGAACCCAAAGCTAACCACTTCTCCCATTGCAAGAAAAACCAATCTAGTAGGCCAAACTAAACCGATAATTCGAAGAGACTTGCAAAGATATCAAATCATGCATATAAGAATTCAGAGAAGACTCGAATAATATTCGTAGATAATCTGATCATAAATCCACAATTCATCGGATCTCGGCAAACACACCGCAAAACAATATTACATCGAATAGATCTCCAACAACATCGAGGAGAACATGGTATTGAGAATCAAAGAGAGAGAGAAGCCATCTAGCTACTAGCTATGGACCAGTAGGTCTGTGGTAAACTACACATGCTTCATCGGAAGGGCAATGGTGTTGATGTAGAAGCCCTCCATGATCGAATCCCCCTCTGGCAGGACGCCGAAAAATGCACCTAGATGGGATCTCATGGGTACATAAGGTTGCGGTGGTGGAAAAGTGTTTTCGTGGCTCCCCCTGATGTTTTTGGGGTATAAGAGTATATATAGGCGAAAGAGCTAGGTCGGGAGAGCTCCGAGGGGCCCACGAGGTAGGGGCGCGCCCTCCACCCTTGTGGCTGCCTTGTTGAGTCTCCGACTTCATCTGCAAGTCTCCTGGTTTGCTTCTTGTCCAAGAAAGATCATCGCGAAAGTTTCATTCCGTTTGGACTCCGTTTGGTATTCCTTTTCTGCGAAACTCTAAAACAGGCAAAAAACAGAAATTGGCACTGGGCTCTCGGTTAATAGGTTAGTCCCAAAAATAATATAAAATAGCATAAAAATGCATATTAAACATCCAAAACAGATAATATAATAGCATGGAACAATCAGAAATTATAGATACGTTGGAGACGTATCAAAGGGCATGAATCCCGTTGGGTCTTCCCTCTTGTTGCTCCAAATGAACTAGCGATTTTGAAGATGGATCTCTTTTAGCTCACAAGCATGAAGTGTTACACGAAATCGGTTGATTTTACTTTGGTTAACATCTCTCTTGTTTTTATCTCTCACACGATAGATTTGGTTAAAGTCCCTGGAGGCAAGCCTAGCCACCCCAGGCGGTAGTTTTTGACCAGTGAGCTTGGCAAAGAACGCGTCTTTACAGGAGGCATCAGATGGCCCATAGACGGAGGTGATCTTGAATTCCATGTTGGAGTCACAGATGCGTACCATGGCGGAGAGGCGGAACGAGGTGGCGGTGATGTTAAACAAGTCCAACATGCTACTGTCCCACAACAAGAGGATTCCCTCCTCTGGTTCCATCCTTCAATCTCCGAGCAAAATTGTGCAAGCGATTACCCCCCAAGAAGGCAACGGTGAACTAGTCGACATTGTCGAGCTTTGTCGCCTGGTGACACACGATATGGCACAAAGAGGTAGCGATGGTAGCGCTAACCGTCGAGCAATGGTCCTGGCAATTGTAGCCCCAAACATTCCAACTCGGTACGTTGATAGGTTGTTCTAACATAATGAAACATGGTTCACCCTGATACATGGCACTCTACCTAAGACAAGAACTAATGAAACATGGTTCACCCTGATACATGGCACTATGCCTAAGACAACAACTAACACCATTGAGCCAACACATCGCTTACAACCAGACTAAGCTTGAAACACACCATTGAGCCAACACACCATATCAAATTACGACTCTAGACAACAACCCAAGATGCAAATAACCGCCTGGTACGAAATGTTGTACTAACTTGGGAACCTTAGAACCCCAGAACAGAAGCACCACATCAGGTGGCCATCGGCTGCGCCACAACGCCTCCATAAGTTGTCTCTAGGTCCAGTGCTGCAGCTCCACCATGAGCAATGAGAGCCTCCTCGACCTTAGTCACCTGCCCATCGTCAAGCTTAAAAAAATCGTGCAAGGCTATGATCACCTCCATTTGGAAACTTCTCCTTGAATTGCTCCATGAAGGCGCCGAGGGTTACCTTTGTGACAACTTTCATCTTTGCCATCCTTGACAATCGGCAAACTGCAGTAGACAACAACCCTGAGTGCTACACATATCAGCCCTAATAATGGCGCTTGTTCTCTATAGCTCGAGCCCACCACCAGCCCCGGCTATGGTCATACCAGCGAGCGTCTTGCGATGAGCCTTGGGAGGCCTAGCCGGAGTGGAAGCAGGGGACGCGATGATCGCCTCCTGGCGTTCCACGAACAGGGGAGCAAGATCATCTCCAGCCATGTGGTCAGGAGCAACCCATCGAGGACGTGGCGTTGGCGTGCAGCGCACCATCCCGCCGCTGTAGATCAGAGGTGGCGTGGGCGATTCATCGAAGCATGATGGACTCATTGGAGAGGAAAGCTATGTGGAGCACCGCGGGGGAGCACAGCTCACGCACTGCCTGGCTTGGTGAGCCATGCGACGCTGGGCAGGGCCTAGCATCACTCCTCTTGGAGCGGGGCAACATCGAGGGCATGGTGGTCGACGGGAGGGGTGTTGAGCCTGGCGGCGTGAGAGCCTCTTGTGAGCGGCGACGGGCAGAGCTCGGCGAGTGGTGGCGCGGGGATGCAGCCTCACCCCTCGTCCAGCGTCGTGGTCACCGTGGCTGTCAGCGCCCCTACACCACCAGCCTCCAGCGGGCGTGCTGACATGGCTGGTACAAGCACTGGTGGCTCGACCAGCTTGCCACCAAGCCCAAGGCCCACAAGGGACAGACGGCCCAAAATGCGCTTCACTGGGCCGATGTGGACACAGTGACTCCCACCAGCTACCACGACTACTTGAGGCAGCGGCACCAGCGAGCGACCCATCCGGTGGATCAGGCGGAATCGGCTACGGCGGCTACCCACTCGCAATTCCCCATTCTTGTAACCCTAGATCGTGTACCTGAGATAATCCTGTCAATCCCCTCTGTAGCTACCTTGATCGAGAGCAATCCATATCCTGCACCTTACATCTGGTATCAGAGACCATCCCCACCCCCTTCCATAGCGTCGGTCTGGCTCAGTTCATCGAGACCCGATCTCTGCGCCAAGGTCGAGCTCACCTCACGGCCATGGATCCATCCATCCAGTCCTTCCTGGAGTGGCTAGAGACGACCCTCAAGGAGCACACAGCAGCGATCCACGCCTCCAACTCCAAGATCGACGACCTCGTGGCGTGGCGCCCTAATCTCGAGCGGCGCGTTGCCGATCTGTCCGATGCGGTGGCGGCCCTACAGAACGCTCCGCCGCCACGACCGGAGACCTCGAAGGATCAGGCACTCCCTCCGACCACCATACCGCCTGCGATGACCGGGGCCCACACCGGGATCGCGTCTTGCGCGGCGTCTCTGCTTCAAGGGCCCGTTGGCCACGGCGTCTTCAACATCTCACGGGGGCTGCCTGCAGCGTCGGTCCAGACGCCGCCGCCGCTCCCGGCAAACGGTCAGTACGACCCCCCCCCCCCCCACGTCACCCCCCGCTCTATCACCGTTCGCCCACGCGAATCAATTTTCTCAGCGGTCTGGGTCTGGCGCACCCGTCCATCCAGTTTCCGCAGTTCACGGGTGACAATCCCAAACTATGGAAAACCCTTTGCGAGCAGTATTTTACCATGTTTGGAATTCTTCCCTCTTTCTGGGTACCTATGGCTGCGTTGAATTTTTCGGGTTCCGCATCCATCTGGCTGCAATCCATCCAGAAGCAGCTCGCAGATTTTGATTGGGAGTCATTCACCACTCTGTTGTGTACGCGTTTTGGTCGCGATCGCCATCTGACGCTGATCCGGCAGTTTTACACTGTGCGGCAGACCACAACAGTTGCAGATTACATTGAGCAGTTCGAGTCCATTATTAATCATCTTAGTTCGTATTCTGACACGATTCATCCGTTCTATTTTCTCACTCGTTTTGTCGAGGGACTCCGGCAGGATATCCGCGCTGTGGTCTTGGTTCAGAGGCCGTCGGACCTGGACAAGGCATGCGCGCTGGCGCTCCTGCAAGAGGAAGTGGTCGATGGTGCGGCGTACACCACGCGCCATTCGCATGAGCCGCATGTGCGTGCAGGAGTGGCGCTTCCACTGCCGCCACCACCAACGCGGACGGACGTGGCGTCCCCTGCTTCGACCGCAACCGATCGCCGCGGTACTCATGTCGCGCGTGCCGACAACAGCAAAGTCAAGGCGCTGCGCGACTACCGACGCGCCCATGGACTGTGCTTCAAGTGCGGGGAGCGTTGGGGCCACGACCATGTCTGCCCAACATCGGTCCAGTTACACGTCGTCGAGGAGATGCTCGAACTCTTCGGCGTCGACTCTTCGCCACCACCAAGCGAGGGCACAGGGCCGAGTGACACCGTGATGGCCATACCATGGTCAGCTCTCGATGGCACCGTCTCGTCAAAGGCCTTCCAGCTGCTGGCAACCATTCAAGGTCGCGAGGTTTTGCTGTTGGTGGACAGCGGCAGTTCCACCTCCTTCATCAACCAAGCGTTGGCGCAACAGCTGTCGGGGGTCGTACCCCTGCAGCAACACTGCCGTGTTCGCGTAGCGGACGGCGGCGAACTCACATGTTCTGCAGTTCTGCCAGCCTGCAAGTGGGCATCTCAAGGTCAAGAATTCGTCACCGACATGAAGATCCTTCCTCTGGGCACTTATGATGCCATCCTAGGCATGGATTGGCTAGAGATGCATAGTCCGATGACCGTTGATTGGAAAAACAAGGTCATCAAAATTCCAACTCCCCTGGGTTCGGCTCGTCTGTTCGGCCACGAGGCGAATACTACAGACTGTCATCTGATCAGCAGCCTTCAGCTACAGAACATGTGTCGTCAAGGCTCTCTGTTGCATATGGTTCTTCTTTACCCAATTTCAGAAGACTACCCCACTGCGCCCAGCACACCACCAGATTTACAGTTCATATTGGATGAGTTCAAGGATGTGTTTGGGGATCCTGAGGGGATGCCACCGCGCCGTGCTTGCGACCATAAAATTCCACTAATGCCAGGTGCTCAGCCAGTGAATATACGACCGTACAGGCACAAACCAGAGCTCAAGTCGGAAATTGAAAGACAAGTCGAAGAATTGTTGAATTCAGGAGTGATCCAACGCAGCACCAGCAGTTTCTCCTCTCCAGTCATTTTGGTCAAAAAGAAGGATGGCACTTGGCGCCTATGCGTCGACTACAGGCATCTTAACGCGATGACGTATGTCAGCAAGTTCCCGGTGCCTATAATCGAAGAGTTATTGGATGAGCTGCATGGAGCAAGCTGGTTCTCCAAGCTCGATCTTAGAGCGGGGTATCATCAGATACGTCTGGCAGAGGGGGAAGAGTACAAGACAGCCTTTCAGACGCAGATGGGCCACTACGAGTTCAAGGTTCTGTCATTCGGACTCGCAGGGGGTCCACCTACCTTCATAGGGGCCATGACAGACACGTTTCACCCCCTGCTACGTCACTGTGTACTCCTGTTCTTTGACGACATTCTGGTTTTCAGCAAAACCTGGGAAGAACACTTGGATCATCTCAAGCAAGTACTGGCACTGCTGCGACGCAATCAATGGAAAGTCAAGCTAGCTAAGTGTGAGTTCGGACAAAAACAACTAGCATATCTCGGGCACGTGATCAGTGACCAGGGGGTATCCACGGACCCGAGCAAGATTCAGGCAGCGCAAGCGTGGCCCGTACCTCAGGATGCCAAGGAAGTGCGTCGTTTCCTGGGTCTCGCGGGGTATTACCGCAGATTTGTTCGTGGTTTCGGGATCATCGCTCGTCCCCTGTTCAACCTGTTGAAGAAGGGCACTCCATTTGTCTGGACTGACAACACAGAGCAAGCATTCACTTTGTTAAAGCAGCAACTCATTTCAGCGCCAGTTCTGGCCCTGCCTGACTTCAGCCGGCCATTTGTCATTGAAATTGATGCATGCGAGCGAGGGATTGGAGAAGTGTTGCAGCAAGAGGGCCACCCTATTGCGTACATGAGCAAAAGCTTAAGCCCTCGCTACCAAGGGCTCTCCACCTACGAGAAGGAGTATCTGGCTATTGTCGTTGCGGTAGATCAATGGTGACCGTACTTGCAGCACAACGAATTCATCATCCACACAGACCAGAAGAGCCTAGTCCATCTCGAAGAGCAGCGTCTCACTACACCCTGGCAACAGCGGGCATTTACCAAGCTACTCGGCCTTCGTTACATAATCAGATACAAGAAAGGAACAGAGAACACAGCGGCTGACGCGCTATCGCGTGCCAATTCACAAACAACACTGTTCACCATCACTTCGTGTCGTCCCAGTTGGCTCCAGGACGTCATCAACAGCTACAACTGTAACCCGCAAGCCCAGAAGCTGCTCGCGCAATTGGCCATACGCGAAGATCCAAAAGGTCGTTTCACTCTCCAGAATGGCATTTTGAGATTCAGGGGACGCATTTGGTTGGGAGGTTCAACTTCCTTGCAACAACAGATTCTGGCGGCTTTCCACGACAGCCCTATGGGTGGCCACTCCGGCTTCCCAGCTACATTTCGGCGAGTTTGCCGTCTCTTTGCGTGTCCAAAGATGAAGATTCATGTTCAGTAGTACGTGCGCTGCTGTCCCACTTGTCAGCAAGCCAAGCCGGACCGCTCAGCGTCGCCAGGCCTCCTGGAACCCTTGCCCATCCCACAGCAACCCTGGGAGATGATTTCTATGGACTTCGTCGACGGCCTTCCTCAATCTGGCAAGTTCAATTGTCTCTGGGTAATTGTTGATAAGCGCACTAAGTTTTCCTACTTCATTCCTCTAGCACATCCATACACCGCGTCCAAGGTGGCCTTGCTTTATATGCACAACATCTACCGAGTGCATGGATTCCCAAGCGCGATTGTCTCTGACCGTGATCCAGTGTTCACTAGTCTGTTCTGGAGAGAACTGTTCAAGTATGCAGGGACAGAATTGAGAATGAGCACCGCTAATCACCCTCAGACGGATGGCCAAACAGAGCATGTCAATCAGTGCGTGGAAACTTATCTTTGCTATTTCATGCATGCATGCCCTCAACGCTGGAACCACTGGATACCCCTAGCTCAATTCTGGTACAACTCCTCCTTCCACTCCAGCATAGGTATGTCGCCATTCAAGGCGATGTTTGGCCACGAACCACGTCATTGGGGGATCACAGCAGTCAGTGAATGCACAGTTCCTGCTTTGCAAGCATGGCTCGACGAGAGGGCAGTTATTCAAGATCTGCTCCAACAACACCTTCACCACGCGCGGTAGCACATGAAAGCCCAGGCAGACAACAAGCGATCCCCTCGAGCATTCTCAGTAGGGGACTTGGTGTACCTCAAATTGCAGCCATACATCCAAACTTCGGTGGCTCGCCGCGCCAACCACAAATTGTCCTTCAAGTTCTTTGGGCCTTTCAAGATTACTGCTAAGATCAACGAGGTCGCTTACAAGCTGGACCTCCCGGCGCACTCCAAAGTGCATCCTGTGTTCCATGTTTCACAACTGCGCCACTGCCTCACCCCGGGTATGACATCTTCTGTTACCCTACCAGCTCATTCTGATATACCAGTGGTACCTGTTGCAGTCTTACAGCAGAGATGGCGATGGAAGAATGGATCAATGATTGAGCAAGTACTCATTCGTTGGTCCGATACATCAGTCCTACAAGACACCTGGGAGGACAAGCTGGCTCTCCAAGCCAGGTTCCCAGCTGCAGAGGCTTGGGGGCAATCCTCCTCGCAAGGAGGGGGGATGTCAGCGCCCCTACACCACCAGCCTCCAGCGGGCGTGCTGACATGGCTGGTACAAGCACTGGTGGCTCGACTAGCTCGCCACCAAGCCCAAGTCCCGCAAGGGACAGACGGCCCAACACGCGCTTCACTGGGCCGATGTGGACGCAGTGACTCCCACCAGCTACCACGACTACTAGAGGCAGCGGCACCAGCGAGCGACCCATCCGGTGGATCAGGCGGAATCGGCTACGGCGGCTACCCACTCGCAATTCCCCATTCTTGTAACCCTAGATCGTGTACCTGAGATAATCCTGTCGATCCCCTATGTAGCTACCTTGATCGAGAGCAATCCATATCCTGCACCTTACAGTGGCCTACACTGGCTAGTGCTCCTGAACGCGAACATTGTCATCACTGCTGGAGTCAGAGCTCAGCACAATGGTGGCAGTAGGTGCGACAGCCTGCTGGACCAGAGCGATGGAGTGGCGACGACCACCATCAGCCTAACAATCGTCGTGCCCATCCCCGCGGTTGTCATCGTGATCCGTGACTAGTGGTTACGCTTGATGTGCTCTTCCCAGTTGTCATGGTTCCTCGAGGAGTCCCTTCCTTGCCACCCATCCTCTTCGTGTTGCATGTCATGGTTGTCGTCACTCTCATGCATGTGGTGGTCGACGGGCCTTGTGATGCGGTCCCATAGGGACCAAGGCTGGCTCTCCTCATCGATGATCCCCTTGCGATATATGTAGCCCTTGGACACCACCTTGGCCCTTGCGTTGGATCTTCATGGACGGAGACATGAATGTGACCGTGCGCTCTAAGATCATCTCCACCCCCCCCCCCCAACAGGCCCCCAAGGCGTCCTTTTTACCACCGGCGCAAAAAAATCGCCCAGTCACGCCCTAGGAGCCCAAATTTTGCCGGTTTGGGCCGAAATTGGCACCAGCGGACCTAGGTCGAACCCAACATGCTGGGGGCGACAGGGGGCGCCGGGGGAAAGAAAAATGGCGTGAAAACAAACCGCGCCAGATTCCCCCTTGTGGACCCACCGAGTCAGTGACTGTGCTTCATCATCCTCATCGCCTCGCCTCGGTGCCCGCGTGATTCAATGTTGTCGCTGGTTAGCCTTCCATTGATGGACACTGGTGGCGCAGTGATGGCAAGCCACCGCCGCGCGTCCCCGCCCTTTCCCGCCGCGCGTCCCGTCCTTTCCCGCCATGCGTCCACACCGCTCCCGCCCTCTCGCCGCTATAAAAGCCGACCTTCGCCGCCGCTTGCCACACACTCGCCATCCCTTTGCCTACACTGCTCCAGCGCCGACCATCTCTTCTCCTCACCTTTCTCACCCAAAATTTCAAGGGAAGCACCATGGCGGAGAGGTTTCCCGGCGACGAAGCGGTGGCCAATGGCTTCGGTCGCCGTTGGCTGCACGAATGGGAAGCTCGCCTGCTGCAGGAGGCGAACTACCCGACGTCGCCTGATATGCGCGTGTCGGGTGCATGGTGGCTGAGCCCGGCGGCGTCCCCATGCCTCCGCCGCCCTCCAATGCGGAACGCCCCACCGAGATTGAGGCGATTCTGGACCAACATGTCGGAGTATGCGCGCCAAGAACCACGGTACGCGGCGGATAACCACGCGCTCTGGACCGCGTACTTCCAGCGATGCCACGCCGAGCAGCTGGCGTCTACCAACGGCGGCCCGATGCCGAGGGGGCACCACAACTCGAAGGCCCGCCGTCAATGGTGGGACGCGCCCGAGCGAACTCTCTCTGCCGTCCTCGCACACATCGAGGGGGCAGCGAGCCACGGCTGGAGTACCCAGCGTCGTCCTTCTCTCGCTGCCGTGGAAGCTCCTGGTTGCCGAGGTGCATGGACCTGTCATCCTCGTCATCCTCTGGCTCCCGCTCCTCCGGGTCGGCGCCAGCGGCACTCGTCCCCATCAAGCCCGAGCCGCAAGAGACGTCGCTCCGTCGACGCAGCCACGGCGACAACCTCATCATAAACTAGGGCCGCCGCGTCCCTTCCCCTCCCCGCGGCCACATTCGCTTGGTGGAGCCGAAGAAGGAGCCGGAGACCGTGGTGAAGCAGGAGCACGGGGACATGGACGCCGACCTCGAGAGCGGCCTCACCTGGTTATGCAGACTATGTGGTGCAGGAGATGGAGCGCCAACGTCGTTCTCTGGAAGAAATCGCCAAGCGGTGCCATGGCCGCGACGAGGGCGGCATCATCATGTTCTCCAACAGCGAAGAGGAAGTCATTGCACCGAGCAAGCCATTCCGCAGCGGCGATCCAGGAGGGCTGCAGCAAGGACACCTTGAAGGACGGGCCGTCGGGCGACAACGACAATGGCGGCAACGACTACACCGTCTTCTGCAACCTCCTCGACATGAATTAGACGTTTTTTATGTCTTTATGTATGTTTTTCTTCAATACGCCAAAATATCAATGAAATCGCCTATATTCACCTATATTTCGTTCAAATTGGCGGAATTTCATTGAGTTCGAGCATTTTAATTTTTTTTGTGCCTTTTGCTGTTGCGTTCGTGGCTGGGAATCGGTACCCCCCACGCTAAAAATTCTGCCGGCAACGCCCCAAGAGGCGTTATTTCCCCCTGAAAAACGCTCTTGGGGGCCAAACGGCTGGAGATGCTCTAATCCCTGACACCAGGAGATTGACTGGCCACCGCTCCGTGTCGGCAACGTGACACAGTTTCACTCTCGACACATTGGCAGGGGATGCTGTCCACGCCCAGACGCCGTCATGTTTGGCTATATATAAAGTTGGGCGATCGTATTTTCTCTAGAAGGAAAAGTGTTGGGCCACGAGTTTCCCCCTCCCCCCTCTCGTGTCGCTCTCGCGAGCGACCGGGGGGAACCCTAGCCGCCGTGACCCGACCTCCCTCGCCGCCGCCCAGCGACGTCGTCGGGTGAAGCCCGGCCGGTGGGGGCGGCGGCGGGGCCTCTTCTTCCTCCCCCCTCGTGCTCTACGGCTGGCGTGAGATGACCGGTCGAGTGGGGCGCCGGGCTTTGGCGGGGCCGGCGGCGTGCTCGGAGTTCGGCGGCGGGGTTGCCTGGTAGGGACGCGACGTCGAGCAGCGGGCTCGTTTGCAGCGTGGCGGCCGCGGGGGTTCCCGATCTGGGCGGTGGCGTGCCGGCGCGGATCCGGCTCCTAGATGGCGGCGGGCGGCGCGGGACGGTGGCCGAGGTCGGTCTTGACCTCGGAGTGGGGTGGTCTGCAGCAGCGCTGCTGCGGCCTGGTGGATGTCCGATCTGCGCGCGGCAACGTCGGGTCTCTCCGGCGACGGTTCGTCTATGTCGGACTCGGGTGAGCTCCCTCCCTCTTCTTTGGACTCAGCGACGGGCTCGTCAGGCCGGGGTGGCGTCATGGTGTGGTGGTGTGCTTGAGGCCTGCTAGTGGTGGCACGGGACTTCGGGAAGGGGCAGGGTGCCCCCTCCGTTGCATCTGGCAGCTCCTGTGGGTGGCCGTCAGAGTTCCCCTGGCCTTGATCCGGCCGCCGAGGTCATCGACCATGCCAAGGTGTCGGCTTTGGGGTGGAAGGCGAGCTTCCGCTTCGTTTCGATTGGCCGCCCCTGTTTGGTGTGTCCTGGTTGAGGGTAGGGCTCGGATGCCGTGGCGGCGGCCTGGTTGGTGGTAGCCGGGGTGCTCTTGGGCGGAGGACGCAGCTCGGGCGCTGTCTGGTCAGCATGGCCGTGTGGGCGGCGTGTTGACCGAGGTGGGTCGTTCACCCAATCCGGTGACGATGAGTGTTGGCCAGGGTGAAAACCCATTCTGCTTTGCCAGGCCGACGGCGGTGGCGTTCTAACGTCGTCCCCTTCTTGAAGGCATCGTCGCGGCATCTCATTTGTCGTCGGAGTGCTCCGGGGGAAACTCTAATCCTTGGATTGGGCTGTGGCGACACGATGGTGTCGTTCCCTTGCTGAAGGCGCCGCTTTGGAGCTCATTGTTCGTCCTACACGGCTTCTCCTCTTCGTGGTGGCCCGCCCACGGTTGAGGGCCCCGACATCTTCCTAGTAGTGCTTATTGTGTTCATCTGATGTTGGCTAGGATTTTGTTGGGGTAGTGTTGCTGCTATCAGCGTCCTTGTATCCATCCTTGTGTGTTTGGTGTGGTGTGTGTGTTTGTATCGGCATGATTCGGTTGTTCAGTGATGCTTTATCTATAAAGCGGAGGGAAACCCTATTTCGTAAAAGGAAAAGTGTTCCGGATACCTGAAGTTGGATATGTTTGGTTTGTGTGTAAAATTAGTACTACCATTGTTTCGGTCATGATTTTGGATGTTCAACAACGAATTGGTTTGCTCATACCATTTGTCCCAGTGGTTCATATTTCTTGCAAAACGAAACACACGGAACGTCAGCTACTCGTGTTCATTGCGGTGTGTTTTTACAGATCAGGAAAAAAAAATACATTCAGTACATGCACAGCATTGCATGGACATGTCAAAACCTCTGCTTCTTTTTTTTGAAGGTAAATATATACATATATATTTCTTGGCACCACCGTCGTCTGGCAACAATCAATGGTATGAAAAACAATTCCACTCCAATGCAGATTTGTTTCTGGAAAGGAAGCTAATTCTCTGCATTTGATGCCGAGCACCAGAGTGAAAAATGAAAAAAAAACATAAATTGCCTAAAAAGCAGACCTATGGCGTAGGGCATAGGCAAGACTTGACCTGGCGTGCTGCTGCTGCAGTGGGAATCTCACACTATTCACTCACGCGCAGCACCGAAGGAATCCAAAGGGTTCATAGGCACAGCCGTGTCTGTCGTATCTTGGCGAGAACAGGGAGGACGAAGCAGATTCTGTAGTTTTACGTGTCATTTTCTTCAACACGTGGCTACGAGATCAGACTGAACAAGACACCGTAGTAGAAGAATACATCAGTTTCTTGTATAGTAGGAGGATACAGGGGATTGGTTGCACTCGCAGCATCAGGCCATCAGATGCTGCTGCTCCCCTAGACAAAAACCTTTCCAGTATTTACTTGTGGGTGGCTACTGCCTTGAGTGGGCAGCGAGATATCAGTTTAGCGTTTACTACTAGCAGATAGCTAGCCAAGAAAGTTGCGTTCAGGCAGTTCAACGGCTGCGCTGCAGGAGAAGAAGGCCAAGTAGGACACTTCCTTTCCTATCTTCAACGATTCACAGCCGTGTTTCTTTCATTGATTCATATCTTGCTCTATCTTTTTCAGCCGGACAGTCTCTAGTTTCCAGGGCATGCATCTTCACGCACATGAGAAAAGTGACAACAGTTAAAGGTAGTGTCTTCAAGAACACATAACTCCAAGCTTTCTAGTCTAGACTAGATGGTTGATGCAACTGACATACATTGCTAGCAAAGTAATCAGAGTTTTGAGTTGGCTCTGAGGCAAAACAATGTTAAGCACTGTTAAACCATGGTTTATCTTTGCTCCAGAATCAAGAATCAACTAGACAACAGTTGATTTGAAGCTACGCTTCCTTACAAAAAAAAAAAACTTGTCTCCACTACGCTATCCGGCCACATGCATCACCAAATACGTACATGACTTCCCTTTTCTGCCTATTAGGCACAAAACTTTGTCCTATAGCGACATATATATAAGCAAGAAAGAAACATGAAGAAGAAAGAAACATAAAGAAGGAAGAAACATGATTGTCTTGGCTCACGTGGGTAATAACATGAGTCTAATTTGAACATTTATAAGCACGCTTTCAGCACTAATTTAAGCTGTTGCCAACTTCTGCAGAACTTAACTTGGCTTGCTGACTAAATAATACTACCTCCGATCCATAATAAGTGTCGCAGTTTTGAACTAACCCCGGTTCAAAACTGCAACACTTATTTTGGATCGGAGGGAATACTACGTTAAGTTGCCTTCTGCTAGTTGATCTCACAACTTTTTCTTCCAAGTACTGAATTTGACTTGTATCATTTGTAAGAATTGTGGACTCTTCATTCCAGCCCCAAATATCTACTGTGTATCATATTTTTTGCTTATGTCACACATTATATTTATTGGTTAAGCTAAGGAACTCTCCCTTGTGTGCAGAAAAATAGTGCCCATCAGGACCAAAACAATTAAAGCCAGTCAAAAGGATTAGTAGAAATCTTGAAGGGAGAAGTACGAGTGTATGACCAGAACTCAGGCGCAGAAAGAGCAGGAAAATAAATAAAATCAAGTATCACTACAGAACTAATCTGGTGAGCAAGATAAAAAAGGCAAAGCAAGAACATCAACTCAAGAGGGCACTAAGCGTAACAGACCTGATGGAAAAAAGCAGAGGAAGAGATGCCCTACCTGCCAATAGCTATGCAGATCAACAAATACTGTGCTGGAACTTGGGTACAAAACTATGCATGTGCCGAATTTGCAAGGTGTCACGAAGAAATTCAAATCATCAAGCATTGCAAGTCAAGGAATCATCAACTGTACACGGTGCAGTAACTGCGAAGCAAATTACGAAACAAAGACGACAAAATGAATTAGCAAGAACAGCAAGGATGAAGAGGAAAGCACAACTTCAACTGAAAGGGGGTAGCAAACGTGCCCGGATCAATAACACTGAAAAAAGCAAAGACAGTAATTCCAGTGGTAGTAAGATATGGAACTTTGAAGGGGCATCAGCTATACAGAATCAACAAATAATGGACTTGAGATTTCAAAATTTATGTACTAGCCAATATTGCCATGCGGTAAGGGCAAATTCAAATTATCAACCAGCACAAGTCACAGAATCATCAGTTGTAGACAGTGCAATGATGGCTGAGCAGATGATGAAACGAAGACGCGATGAATTAACGAGAACAGCACGAATGAAGAGGAAAGCACAAATTCAACTCAACAAGAGCAGAAGGCATGCTAGAACCAATAACGGTGAAATGGACAAGGATGATAATTCTAATGCCAGTAAGATATGGAACTTTGGGGGGCCAACATACATCTGCCAACACTGCCATGCACTTATGTGGTATGCAGAAAGAATACAATCTTCCAGAACAAGACAACCATCCTTTGCACAATGCTGCAAACAAGGGAAGATTATCTTGCCACCATTTAAAGAACCGCCGCCTTACCTTACAAGTTTATTAACAAGGGGTGGAGGAAAAATATCAGCAAACTACCGAAAGAACATTAGGTCTTACAATTCCATGTTTGCGTTCACATCAATGGGGGGGACTTTGGATAAGAAAATAAACGAAGGGCGTGGACCTTATGTGTTCCGACTGAATGGCCAGAACCGCCACCAGATAGGAACCCTACTACCCGAAGAAGGAAATAGGCCTCGTTTCCAGCAGTTGTATATCTATGACACAGATAATGAGATCCAGAATAGGGTAGAAGCATCAAGATCTGGTGAACGTGATGCCTCACTAAAGCAAACAATTGTCAGTGGCCTACTAAGCATGCTCGACGAGAATAACACATTAGCACAATCATTCCGAATGGCAAGAGATAGATTTAAAGAAGATGACTACAACAATTTCACTCTGCGTTTACTTGGCAGCAGGGATCAAGATGGGAGGCAAGATAACATGCCATCAATATCAGAAGTTGCTGCACTGATAGTCAAAGATGCAACCCAAAAACATTACGGACGTGACATTGTTCTCGAGTACAAAGATATGAAACCTAAAAGGATATCAGAAATCCATCCAAAATTCATGGCCATGCAATACCCGTTGCTCTTCCCATATGGGGAAGATGGTTATAGACTTGGAATCAAGTACAAAAAAAAGAAAGGAGCAAGTAACAAGAAATACATCACCATGCTGGAATACTATGCATATCACCTCCAACAGCGCCCAGGCCAGTCAATGTTAATGCTAATATGTGGAAATCTGTCAATGCAGTTTGTGGTAGATGTCTATACATGCATCGAACAGGATAGGCTCAATTGGATCAGAAAAAATCAAGGAAATTTAAGAACACAACTTTATGATGGACTACAGGACGCATTCAGAAAAGGAGACACACTGACAGAGCAAGTAGGGAGGAGAATAGTACTCCCAGCAAGTTTCACAGGAAGTCCTCGAAACATAGAGCGAAACTACCAAGATGCAATGGCAATATGCCGTTGGGCTGGACATCCTGACTTGTTCATAACATTCACATGCAACCCTAATTGGCCTGAGATTCAGTTGATGCTAGATAAAGCCGGGAACCAGAAACCAGCAGAACGACCTGACATTGTAGTTCGAGTGTTCATGATAAAACTAAAAGAGCTAATGTTTGATATTAAGAGTAAACAACATTTTGGAAAGACTAAAGCAAGTGAGTATCAGTAAATCATCACTTATCAGTAATACATGCTTGCACTTTTTTATACTAGTAATTTACTAATACAAAGTGAAAACATATATGCAGTCATCTTCACAATAGAATTCCAGAAGAGAGGACTCCCACATGCCCATATACTAATATTCCTTGACAGAAAAGAGAAAGGGAAGTGTCTCAAGCCCTCACAAACAGATCAAATTATATGCGCTGAAATCCCGGACAAGGACAGGGATCCGGAAACATTTGAAACTGTCAAGAATTTTATGATGCACGGACCATGTGGTGAGGCAAATCCAAAGTCACCCTGCATGGTAAAACGTATGTGCAGTAAGTACTTTCCAAAAGAATTCTGTGATGAGACGGTCGTTGATGAAGACAACTTCCCAAGATACAGGAGACGGGATAATGGCCGACAAATAGATAAGGGGGGAGTCAAGTTGAACAACGGATTTGTTGTCCCATACAACAAAGATCTCCTGGTAAAATTTCAAGCACACATAAATGTGGAGTTGTGTAACCAATATATGCCAATCAAATACCTCTTTAAGGATATCTGCGAAGGAGAAAACCAAGCAACAGCAATGGTTGAAGAAAAAGACCAATCAAAAAACAACGATGAGATTAAAATGTACCTTAGATGCAGATACATAACAGCAACTGAAGCATGCTGGCGAATATTCAAGTTTCCTCTGCGGTACCAGGAACCATCTGTTCAGAGGCTATTGTTCCACCAGGAAAACAAGCAACAGGTAATTTTTCCGGACTCAACAAACCTAGATGAAATAATACAGCGCCCAAGATCAGGTGTCACTATGTTTACTGAGTGGATGGAGATGAACAAAAAGCATGAAGATGCCAGAGAACTAACATATGCAGAGTTTCCTACACAATGGATGGGTTAAGAAAGAAAAGAAGTGGACAAGGCGAAGAAGAGGAAAGAAAATTGGCAGGATCTACAATGCACATCCTGCAAGCGGTGAAAGGTACTATCTCAGAGTTCTCCTCAACACTGCGAAGGGTTGCATGACATTTGAAGACATCAGGACTATCAACGGAGTCGTCCACTCATCATACAAATCAGCATGTCATGCGCTAGGGCTTCTTAAGGATGACAAGGAGTGGATTGAGTGCATCAAGGAAGCATCCGAATGGGCATCTGGGGTGCAACTACGGCAATTGTTTGCAACTATTTTGTGCCACTGTGAGGTTACTGACCCAAGGATGCTATGGGAATCCAACTGGGACGCACTCTCTAAAGACATACAGCACACACCAAGCTGGATCACGTACTTCCCAACCCCCTTCACTCCTTCACACAATAGAAAATGCACTTTAATCGAAATTGAGAAGAAAATGGGACAAGCCGGAAAGTCACTAAAGGAATACCCTGGAATAGAGCTACCAAACATGCCCGAGTTAAATGGAACTGGGAACAGGCTTATAAATGAGGAAATGAACTACAACAAGGACAAGTTGAAGGCTGAACACGTGCAAGTAGTGAACAATCTAAATTTAGATCAGAAGAAGGCCTTTGATGCAATAATAGAGTCAGCGGATCAATCATTAGGGAAAATGATATTTGTGGAAGGCTATGGCGGGACAGGTAAGACATACCTTTGGAAAGCTATCACTACAAGGCTACGATCGGAGGGAAAAATTCTACTCGCAGTTGCATCATCTGGCGTCGCAGCGCTTCTGCTTCAAGGAGGTAGAACAGCACACTCAGCATTCAATATTCCAATCAACCTGACAGATCAATCTACATGCTACATCAACCAAGGTTCCGAGGTAGCTGATCTATTAGTGAAGACGTCACTAATAATATGGGACGAAGCTCCAATGGCAAACAAAAAATGCTTCGAGGCACTTGACAAGAGCCTAAGAGATGTGCTCAGGTTCACCAATGAGAATAGTTGCAACAAGCCCTTCGGCGGCATACAGTTGTTCTAGGAGGGGACTTCCGACAAATCCTCCCTGTTGTGCCAAAGGGAAGAAGGGAGCACACTATAAGTGCATCAATCAAATGCTCATACCTCTGGCAATATTTCAAGGTATTCAACCTTACTAAAAATATGCGGCTCAATTCTCTGTCCAATGAGCAAGCAGAGCAGCAAAAAACTGCAGAATTTGCGGAATGGATACTACAGATTGGCAATGGAGACCCATGTTTACTAGATGAAAAGGAGTATGTAAGTATCCCCAGCGACCTGCTTCTACAAAACGAAGATGATCCGAAAACAAAAATCATCCAAAGTACCTATCCTGACCTGCAAGACAATCTATGCACACAGAAGTTCCTGGACGAAAGGGCGATATTGTGTCCATTGAATGAGACAGTCAAAGAGATAAATAAGGATATCATGGGTCAAATCCAAGGTGACAGGGTGACATACCTGAGCTATGACAGTGTGAGCAGATCAATGTCTTACAGCCATGAAACGGAATTGTTGTATACTACAGAGTTTCTAAACAAGTTAAAGCACACGGGATGTCCAGATCACCTACTTGAGCTCAAAGTCGGTCTGCCAGTGATGCTTCTTCGCAACATCAATCAAAGTGCAGGGCTATGTAACGGTACTAGAATGACAATCACAAAACTTAGAAAAAGAGTCATCGAAGCGCAGATCATAACTGGAGCACATGTCGGTAGTAAGGTATGCATCCCTCAGATCATAACTTTGACAGTCGAGCCTAAATGGCCATTCGTTCTAATAAGAAAGCAATATCCTCTGTCCGTGTGCTTCGCGATGACAATCAACAAGAGCCAGGGACAATCTTTGAACAAGGTCGGCCTCTACTTGCCCAGGCAAGTTTTCACTCATGGGCAACTCTATGTGGCAGTCTCCAGAGTAACAAACAGGCATGGCCTGAAGATCCTGATCACCGACGACGAAGAACACGCAGGCAAAGGGATGGCGAAAAACATAGTCTACAAGGAGATCTTCTAAAATGCCTAGCATTGCAGTAGTGTTTTATGTTGTAAATAAAGTTATGTCAAGATTGGCCGTGCTGCTGTTCCGGCCATTAATAAGCTAGTGTTCTATAGCACAGTTGCAGCGCAACTGATGCCAAGACTCTCAACCGCAGATATGTGCTTTGGTTAATCTCTTGTACTACTGTACCGTCTATTTGCTCAAATTTGTGTTTTCATCTCATCATTCAGACTGGATTACGGGTCAACAATTCGAGGATGCGTCCGAACGCACACGCGTCGAACAGTATAATATGGTGCGTTGAAGCAAAAATTGGGAGGTGATTCTAGTACCGGGCGGAGTTGACGGCACGAGGGGGGGGGGGGGGGGAGGGGCAATGTGAGCGATAAGGCTGATGGCGGCGGCGAGTTCCGGGGGGATGCTTGACATTGAGACGGCGGCGAGGAACCCCCACCGGGGTGGTGGAAGAGGGGCAAAAATTTGGGGAGGAGAAGGTATAGCACTGTTGCATGTTTGTAGGCATGTCCGAGTGAATTAAAAAAAACATCACGTTCGAAGCTCAATTCCAGGTTTGTTTATCTACGGATGTTTTTACTCATTTTATCAATAAACATTGATGATCGATTTAGACCGAATAAATCCGATTTCTAACATACAGGAACGTGGTCGGTGCTATGTGTCACTAAGAGTCAACAACGCTTGTGTTGACTTTATGTCAGATGTGGGGCCCACCCGCCAGAGTTAGAGTTAACACTCCTCTCTTATACCACTTTCCTTTGTGGCATTTCGTCGAGAGGCTTAAACATAGAGGGTGCCGGGGAGGCGTCCGTCGTGCACTGGCCGAGCAGTAGGCCACGGCTACTAGTCGGACGTCGTCAGTTGCCGTGCATGCTCCGCGATGGCCATCAGAGTGCGTGTACTCATTCATGGACGAGTCAATGGCACATCGGCGGTTTTGCCCTGTTCTCCATGGCGCACGTCCAGTTTCGCCGATAGGCATCAAGCACCTTATGCATGTGTCCCCGTCCTACACGTTTTTGGCCTATGTACTCGTTCGTGGACGAGTTGGTGGCTCGTCTGTGGTTTTACCCTGTTTTCCATGGCGCGCCCAGTTTCGTCCCATGCGCACCTCGCGCATGTCCGTCGTCATGAGCCACTCCGGCATATGGGCGGGCTAAGTCGGGCATTCGCGGAGGGGCGACAAGTGGCAGCATCGGCACCCATCAAAGTGCCAAAAATTGCCGAGCCGGTTCGTCGAGCTATAGCCCGAACCCGAGGCGCCATGCGAGCAGAAGCAGGAAGACACCCATGGCTGCGACGTCAGGCGAGGGCCTCGATGGTCGAGGGCATTGGTCGCACGCTCAAGGGCCCAAACCCTAGGCTCTCCTCCCTCCTAGCGTCTCCTCTCTCTTCCTCCCTCTCCTGTGACCAAAAATCAGTTTGGTTCCATGTTGGTTTCTCCCGTGACCAAAAATCAGTTTCGTTTCATGTCTGGGAGGTCGACCAAGGAATCCATTTTCTTGGTACAACTCATGAAGAGATATAGGGAGCAAAAAAATGACCTACATATGGTGTTCATTGACTTGGAGAAGGCCTACGATAAGATACCGCGGAATGTCATGTACGATAATGTTGTGACAAGTGTTCGAACAAATGATGACGACATTAATGACTTCCCGATTAAAATAGAACTGCACCAGGGGTCAGCTTTGAGCCCTTATCTTTTTACTTTGGTGATGGATGAGGTCACAAGGGATATACAAGGAGATATCCCATGGTGTATGCTCTTTACGGATGATGTGGTGCTAGTCGATGATAGTCAAACGGGGGTCAATAGAAAGTTAGAGCTATGGAGACAAACCTTGAAATCGAAAGGTTTTAGACTTAGTAGAACTAAAACTGAGTACATGAGGTGTGGTTTCAGTACTACTAGGCACGAGGAATAGGTTAGCCTTGATGGGCAGGTGGTGCCTCAGAAGGACACCTTTCGATATTTGGGGTCAATGTTGTAGAGGGATGGGGATATCGATGAATATGTGAACCCTTGAATCGAAGCCGGATGGATGAAGTGGGCCAAGCTTTTGGCATTCTCTGTGACAAGAGAGTGCCACAAAAGCTAGAAGGCAAGTTCTATAGGATGGCGGTTCGACCCGCAATGTTGTATGGCGCTGAGTATTAGCTGACTAAAAGGCGATATGTTCAACAGTTAAGTGTGGCGGAGATGCGCATGTTGAGATGAATGTCTTGCCACACAAGGAAGGACCAAGTCCAGAATGATGATATAACAGATAGAGTTGGGGTAGCACCGATTAAAGAGAAGCTTGTCCAACATCGTCTGAGATGATTTGGGCATATTCAGCACAGGCCTCCAGAAGTGTCAGTGCATAACGAACGACGAAAGCATGCTGATAATGTCAAGAGAGATCGGGGTAGATAAACTTGACATGAGAGGAGTCCGTAAAGAGAGATCTTAAGGACTGGAGTATCACCAGAGAACTAGTCATGGATAGGGGTGCATGAAAACTTGCTATCCATGTGCTAGAACCATGAGTTGGTTGCGAGGTTGATGGGAACATCCTATGGACATCACCATGTCAAGAGTCCATTTGGCAAGTGACACGTGCCACATCTACTTCGTACATACAAAGGTGAATCATCTCCTTTACACGTGTCCACTTGTACCTTTCGAGGATGGTATACTACTTGACCCCTCTTTCATGTGCATACATAGGTGTGAGCGGAGCTGCACATTCATCGAGGAGGAGTCCAAGAAGAAGAGAACATCTACACCATCCAAGAGGGAAGCCTGGAACGGAGAAGGAAGCGCCAAGAAGAAGGCAGCAGCTCCCAGGCGACCCCGTGCGCACGGGCCCCTCCGACCCCGTGCCCACGGGCCTCCCAAGCTGGAGGTCCTGAAGACCCCGTGCGCACGGGCGTGTACCGTGCCCACGGACCCCCCGTGTCCACGGGCCTCACGGACCCCGTGCGCATGGGCTCATGCGTCAGGTCTCTGGATACCCCGTGCGCACACGCTCCACTTACCTCGTGCACACGAGGCCCCTGAATGTTGCTGCGGGCTTTGCCCATGTAATGTCCATTTCGCCCCTGCTTACCCCTTCATCCCATAGGACTATATATACTCCTTCATCTCCTCCATTTAGACTCAGCTAAGAATAGATCTAGACATTAGAGCTTAGCTCATGTACCTCCCCTTGTGGGATTCCTCCTAGGAGAAGATCCATGTGTGGATGCAAGACCTCTTAGGAGAAGATCCCGAGGGATATCAAGACCCCTTCGGGGAAGGATCTATCTAGATCATCAAGCCCCCATCTCCTTTGGATTTGGGATGAACTCTACCATGTATCTTGTTTCCCTTTGATTGTTCATGTACCTTGTGGATCTTGTGTGGATTTGAGTCTAGTGGATGTGTGATTTGGACTTGTTCTTGAGTGTTCCTCCTCTTTTCCCCCTTGTGTACTTCTTGTTCTTGGGGATTCCCCCTCCAATTCATGAAAGATCTCCACTTAGGGTTCCACCCTACAACAGAGATCTTATGGGTTTCACCTCTAGTCTACCCCAACTTGTCTCTACTCCTATAAAAGACTCAGTTGATGATGATAGTGTGTCTGCCATCCGTCATTTCTGACCATTAGATCTGTATCTAACGACTGTGAAGTAAGTTGTGGCCTTTTTGCAACAATATCCCACTTACCGAAAAAGGCTTTCCCCCCGCTTTATATATAAAGCAAACCACCAAGCCATAAGGTCTAACAAGAGTTCACACGGACGCACGCACACACACGGCCGCACTCAAGGTAGCACAACACATACTCCTATAAAAGACTCAGTTGATGATGATGGTGTGTCTGCCATCCGTCATTGCTGACCATTAGATCTGCATCTAACGACTGTGATGTAAGTTGTGGCATTTTTGCAACAATATCCCACTTACCAAAAAAGGATCCCCCCCCCCCCCCGCTTTATATATAAAGCAAACCACCAAGCCACAAGGTCTAACAAGAGTTCACACGGACGCACGCACACACACAGCCGCACTCAAGGTAGCACAACACATACTCTTATAAAAGACTCAGTTGATGATGATGGTGTGTCTACCATCCGTCATTGCTCAGCATTAGATCTGCATCTAACGACTGTGATGTAAGTTGTGGCCTTTTTGCAACAATATCCCACTTATGTGTTCCAATTTACAAAAAAAACCTTAGTATCTTGAAACCAACCACATTCCTCCCTTACTTCATCAAAACAGCCCAAGGAATATATTTTGAGTGAAGCATAAGATATTTTTAATCATATATGTATATCAAAACTAGACTATTTTCTTTCAAATTTATGAATATGTAGTACTACTTCAGATCCGTTGCAAAGGACGGGCTCATTGCTAGTTTGGGACTAGACTTTGTTTTTGGTGTGTTTGTATTGTTGCCCGAACAGACTTTAATATTTCCTTTGCTGCACATGAATTTGTTGTATGGTTGTTTTACTTTTTTATAAAGAAGATGAAAGCCAGTTTCGACAGAGAGTAAGTGCGTACCAATTTTAAAAAGGAAATGGAAACGTGAAGAAAACGTAAATTGCTTAAAAAAAGAGACCTATGCCGTAGGGCATGGGCATGACTTGACCTGGCGTGCTACTGCTGCAGTGGGAATCTGACACTATTCACTCACGCACGTAGCAGCGAAGGAATCCAAAGGGGTTCAGGCACAACCATGCCCATCATATTAAAGCAGATTCTGTAGTTTTACGTGTCATTTTCGTCACACGTGGCTACGAGATCAGACTGAACAAGACACCGTAGTAGAAGAATACATCAGGTTTTTTCCTTCTTCTAAAATGCTGCTGCTGCTCACAGCATTAGATCAGGCTTCTATTTTCTGCGACATGTGGTGACGAGATCAGACTGTAGTCGAATACATCAGTTACTTGTAGCATACAAGACAAGGGGGGTGGGTGGTTGCACTCACAGTCAGGTGCTGCTGCTCCACTACACAAACCACTCTCTGGCTTGCGCAGCTAGACTGCCAAATTCCAGCATTTACTTGTGGTGACTGCCTTGAGTGGGATCTGGGAAGGATGGATGCATCAGCTGCAGCGAGAAATCAGTTCAGAGTTTAGCTGATAGCCAAGAAAGCTGTCTTCAAGCAGTTCAACGGCTGTGCTGCAGAGATGAAGGCCAGGTAGGGCAGGTGCACATGATGTTGTACTTCCTTTCCTATCCTTCTACGATCCACAGCCGTGTCTCTTTTATGGGCTCATATCTTGCTATCTTTTTCAGCCGGACGATCTCTCATTTCGAGGGCATGCATCTTCACGCACAGGAGAAAACTGGGAACTGTTCTTGTTTCAAAAAAAAAAAAAACTGGGAACTGTTGAAGGTAGTGTCTTCAAGAACACACAACTTCAAGCTTTCTCTAGAGTAGATGGTTGATGCAATTGGCATACACTGCTAGCAAAATATTTCACTTGATCAGAATTTTGGTTTGCTTCTTCTTCTTATTTTTTTTCCCCTTGGGTTGGATAGTTTAGATGTGTGGTCCTTCTCTGCTTTGTTATTTCGTCCGTACAGTCTTGTGTCTTCTTTGCGCTCTTGTAGATAATAAGCCTAAGGGTTATTACAGATCTTTGGTCGATGGACCTGACTGGCATGTCATTTCATGCGGCCCAGATCTTACACAAAGAGGTTAGTAGAACCAAAGGCCACATATTGGCCAGCATGTCGTGTGGCAGTGTTGTGCCCCATAGCTCATCAACGTCCTTGGATATAGGTGAAATACCCAAGCGTTGCCAAACTCTATCAGCTAGAGGGCATGAAATGAAAGAGATGCGATGTGTCTTCACATTGCTCATGGCACCGAGGGCACACATTCTCAGTGATGATGTGCTTGTGTGCGAGGTTGGCGCGGGTGTTGAGCCTGTTTCTGTAGAGTAGCCAGGCGGAGACTTTAAGTTTTCTGGGGCTAAGCATACCCCCTGTTCTGTTCTGCTCCCACGCTTGTACACCATGCCTAGCGCGTACATGGCCTTGTAAGCGTTGTAATCCCATGCTGGTATTCTTCTTCTATCAATGAAAAGATACGCACCTTGCGTATTCGCGAAGAAAAAAGACTGTAAGTTTTCTGGGCACCTGTGCCCTCCAAATGATTGGAGTGTTCCTGTCGAGCTCAGGTTGTCTTAACCAGAAATGACATGCATTTTGATGTGTGTTCAAGAAAGAAAGAAAGAGAGGAGTTTGAATCCAGGATCATAGAAAAGAACTGATTTCAAACTGTGATTTACAAATAGCTTGGTGCGTCTGCGGTCTGCACTATGATATCCATCCACATGCATCACCAATTACAGACTGGCCGCCTATTCTGCACCAAAGCTTTGTGCTAAAGTGGCGAATAGGCATCCTAGTTCATTTGCTACCCTCTTGTGTATCCATTTGCAGCCGATCATACCAGTTCAAGAAACCTGGAATATTGAACTGCTACTGCCGCTGTCCCATACGGCACAACAGCAGATTGGTTAATTGCTCAGCTCCCTACACCACGCTGTACTCGATGGCAGCGATCCAGACCAACGAAGTATGATCTCTGGTAACCAAGGCCCGGACACATCCTCCTTCACAAGCCTTGAGCCTGTTTACTGATCAAAAATAGCTGCGCACCTGGGGGCCATGTACCCATCAGGATGATGCAGCTATTTTTGAATTGGGAATCAAAGTTCGCGTAGCTCTAGTACTAGTTCCTTTCACAAGCCTTGAGCCTGTTTGTATTAACAATGTAAAAACAGCTGCCCTCGTGCAGCAATTGAAGAACAAATGACTGAAGCAGACAAGTAGGCCAAAACATGGGTTTAATTTGAATTTTTATGGGCATATTCAACACTAATTTTAATTGTTGCCAATTTCAGCAGGTCTTAACTTCGTGTGCTAACTTTAAAATATAATCAAGTCGCACAGATGATGTGCCATGAGTTGTTGGGTGTGGTTTTTGCCGGTTTCCCATATTAACCGCGCGTTGTATGGTTTTCGGGTCCGGTTTCCCTATTAACTGGACCATTTTCCCTCTTCTATAATGCAAAGGCAGAGCACCTGCCGTTCACGCTCAAAAAAAAAAATATAATCAAGTCAGCTGCTGGATATTTATTATAGTTTTGAAAGTGTTGCGTTAACGAACTCAATTTGCTGTTTGGCCTCATATATTTTATAAAAAGAACTGTGAGTTATTATATCGAGCCCAGAAGACCATTCATGCACCCTGCATACTTTTGCTTATCTAGCACATTATTCTGCTTCGGTCAACCTAACAAATTCTCAGTTGTGTGCAGGCGAGCAATTGCCAACAGGGACCAAGACAATTAGAGCCAGTCAAAAGAATTATTAGAAAGTTTGTGTGGAAGAAAAGTATGACCAGAACTCAGGAAGAGCAGAAAGAGTAGGAATACCAGTATAATTTACGATCACTACATTATCTATCGGAAGAACAATATACTCACGGGCTGCAGAAGAGGTACAAGCAAAAATAAATTGCAGACAGTGCCAAGTGTTAAGGGCAAATGAGGACTCGATATTGAAAAAAATCATGTACTGGGCTCGATATTGAAAAAACCATGAAGGGCAACTTCAATCTAACGAATCAACAAATGCTGGACTCGATATTGAGAAGATCGTGTACCTGCCTATATTGCCAAGCGTTAAGGGCAAATTCAAACTATCAACCAGCACAAGTGACAGAATCATCAGTTATAGACAGTGCAATAATGGCTGACCGGATGATGAAACGAAGACGACGGGATGAATTAACAAGAACATCACGAATGAAGAGGAAAGCACAAATTCAACTCAAGAAGAGCAGCAAACGTGCTAGAACCAATAACAGTGAAATAGGCAAGGATGATAATTCCAATGCCATTAAGATATGGAACTTTGGGGGGCCAACATACATCTGCGAACACTGCCATGCACTTATGTGGCATGAAGAAAGACTACAATCTTATGGATGTAGAAAGCCAACCTTTGGGATATGCTGCAAACGAGGACAGGTTATCTTGCCACCATTGAAAGAACCGCCACCATACCTTACGAGTTTGTTGACAAGAGATGGAGGAAAAAGATCAGCAAATTACCGAAAAAACATTAGGTCTTACAACTCCATGTTTGCATTCACATCAATGGGGGGAACTCTAGATAAGCAAATAAATAAAGAGCGTGGACCTTATGTTTTCCGACTGAATGGCCAGAACCGCCACCAGATAGGCACCCTGCTACCTCAAGAAGGAAATAAGCCTCGTTTCCAGCAGTTGTATATCTATGACACGAATAATGAGATCCAGAACAGGGTAGAAGCATCAAGATCTGGTGAACGTGATGCCTCACTAGATGAAACAATTGTCAGTGGCCTACAGAGCATGCTCGACGAGAATAACACACTAGCACAATCATTCCGAATGGCAAGAGATAGATTTAAAGAAGATGACTACAACAACTTCACTCTACGTTTACTTGGCAACAGGGATCAAGATGGGAGACAAGATAACATGCCATCAACATCGGAAGTTGCTGCACTGATAGTCAAAGATCCAACCCAAAAATATTATGGGCGTGACATTGTTCTCGAGTACAAAGATATGAAACCTAAAAGGATTTCAGAAATCCATCCAAAATTCATGGCCATGCAATACCCGTTGCTCTTCCCATATGGAGAAGATGGTTATAGACTTGGAATCAAATACAACAAAAATAAAGGTGTGAGTAACAAGAAATATATCACCATGCTGGAATACTATGCATATCATCTCCAACAGCGCCCAGGTCAGTCAATGTTGCTGCTAACATGTGGAAATCTATCAATGCAGTTCGTGGTAGATGTCTATACATGCATCGAACAGTGTAGACTCAGTTGGATCAGAAAAAATCAAGGAAAATTAAGAACAGAACTTTATGATGGACTACAGGACGCACTCAGAAAAGGAGACACACTGACAGAGCAAGTAGGGAGGAGAATAGTACTCGCAGCAAGTTTCACAGGAAGTCCTCGAAACATAGAGCAGAACTACCAAGATGCGATGGCAATATGCCGTTGGGCTGGACATCCTGACTTGTTCGTAACATTCACATGCAAGTATGCAACCCTAATTGGCCTGAGATTCAGTTGATGCTAAATGAAGCAGGGAACCAGAAACCAGCAGAACGACCTGATATTGCAGTTCGAGTGTTCATGATAAAACTAAAAGAGCTCATGTTTGATATTAAAAGTAAACAACAATTTGGAAAGACTAAAGCAAGTAAGTATTAGTAAATCATCACTTATCAGTAATACATGCTTGCACTTTTTTATGACCGGTAATTTACTAATATATATATTTTTTAAATGCAGTCATCTTCACAATAGAATTCCAGAAGAGAGGACTCCCACATGCCCATATACTAATATTCCTTGACGGAAAAGAGAAAGGGAAGCGTCTCAAGCCCTCACAAACAGATGAAATTATATGCGCTGAAATCCCAGACAAGGACAAGGATCCAGAAACATTTGAAGCTGTCAAGAATTTTATGATGCACGGACCATGTGGAGAGGCAAATCCAAAGTCACCCTGCATGGAAAAACATATGTGCAGTAACTACTTTCCAAAAGAATTCTGTGACGAGACAATCGTTGATGAAGACAACTTCCCGAGGTACAGGAGACGAGATAATGGCCGCCAGATAGATAAGGGAGGAGTCAAGTTGAACAATGGATTTGTTGTACCATACAACAAAGATCTCCTGGTAAAATTCCAAGCACACATAAATGTGGAGTTGTGTAATCGATATATGTCAATCAAATACCTCTTTAAGGATATCCGTCAAGGAGATAACCAAGCAACAGCACTGGTTGAAGAAACAGACCAATCAAAACACAATGATGAGATTAAAATGTACCTTAGATGCAGATACATAACAGCAACTGAAGCATGCTGGCGAATATTCAAGTTTCCTCTACAGTACCAGCAACCATCTGTTCAGAGGCTAATGTTCCATGAGGAGAACAAGCAACAAGTCATTTTTCCTGACTCAACAAACCTAGAAGAAATAATACAGCGGCCAAGATCAAGTATCACTATGTTTACTGAGTGGATGGAGACAAATAAAAAACACAAAGATGCGAGAGAATTAACATATTTGGAGTTTCCTACAAGATGGACATGGGATAGGACAAAACAGAAGTGGACAAGGCGGAGAGCAGGAAGGAACATCGGCAGGATATACAATGTTCATCCTGCAAGCGGAGAAAGGTACTATCTCAGAGTTCTCCTCAACACTGCAAAGGGTTGCATGACATTTGAAGATATCAGGACTGTCAACGGAATCGTGCACTCATCATACAAATCAGCATGTCATGCGCTAGGATTTCTTGAGGATGACAAGGAGTGGACTGAGTGCATCAAGGAAGCATCAGAATGGGCATCTGGGGTGCAACTACGTCAATTGTTTGCAACTATTTTGTGCTATTGTGAGGTTACTGACTCAGGGATGTTATGGGAATCCAACTGGGAGACACTCTCTAAAGACATACAGCACACACCAAGCTGGATTACAAACTTTCCACACCCCTTCACTCCTTCACACAACAGAAAATGCACTTTAACAGAAATTGAGAAGCAAATGGGACAAGCTGGAAGATCACTAAAGGATTACCCTGGAATAGAGATACCAAACATGTCTGAGTTAAATGAAATAGAGAACAGGCTTATAAATGAAGAAATGAACTACGATAAAGACAAGTTGAAGGCTGAACACGTGCAAATAGTGGAAAATCTAAATTTAGGTCAGAAGAAGGCCTTCGATGCAATAATAGAATCAGCAGATCAATCATTAGGGAAGATAATATTCGTGGATGGCTATGCCGGGACAGGTAAGACATACCTGTGGAAAGCTATCACTACAAGGCTAAGATCGGAGGGGAAAATCGTACTCGCAGTTGCATCTTCTGGCATCGCAGCGCTTCTGCTTCAAGGAGGTAGAACAGCACACTCAGCATTCAATATTCCAATCAACCTGACAGGTCAATCTACATGCTACATCAAACAAGGTTCCGAGGTGGCTAATCTATTAGTGAAGACGTCACTAATACTATGGGACGAAGCTCCAATGGCAAACAAAAAATGCTTCGAAGCACTTGACAAGAGCCTAAGAGATGTGCTCAGGTTCACCAATGAGAATAGTTGCAACAAGCCCTTCGGCGGCATGACAGTTGTTCTAGGAGGGGACTTCCGACAAATCCTCCCTGTTGTGCCAAAGGGAAGAAGGGAGCACACTATAAGTGCGTCAATCAAATGCTCATACCTCTGGCAACATTTCAAGGTATTCAACCTTACTAAAAACATGCGGCTCAATTCTCTGTGCAATGATCAAGCAGAGAAGCAGAAGACTGCGGAATTTGCAGAATGGATACTACAGATCGGTAATGGAGACGCATGTTTATTAGATGAAAAGGAGTATGCAAGTATCCCCAGTGACCTGCTGCTACAAAACGGAGATGATCCGAAAACAAAAATCATCCAAAGTACCTATCCTGACCTCCAAGACAATTTCTGCACACGGAAGTTCCTGGAAGAAAGGGCGATATTGTGCCCAATGAACAAGACTGTCGAAGAGATCAATGAGAATATTATGGGTCAAATCCAAGGTGACAGGGTGACATACCTGAGCTGTGACAGTGTGAGCAGATCGATGTCTTACAACAATGAAATGGAATTGTTGTATACTACAGAGTTTCTAAACAAGTTAAAGCACCCAGGATGTCCAGATCACCTACTTGAGCTCAAAGTCGGTCTGCCAGTGATGCTTCTCCGCAACATCAATCAAAGCGCAGGGCTATGTAACGGTACTAGAATGACAATCACAAAACTTGGAAAAAGAGTCATCGAAGCGCAGATCATAACTGGAGCACACGTCGGTAGTAAGGCATGCATCCCTCGGATGACCACAGTGACATTCGAGCCTAAATGGCCATTTGTACTACAAAGAAAGCAATATCCTCTGTCCGTGTGCTTCGCAATGACAATCAACAAGAGCCAGGGACAATCTTTGAATAAGGTCGGCCTCTACTTGCCCAGGCAAGTTTTCACTCATGGGCAACTCTATGTGGCGGTCTCCAGAGTAACAAACAGGCATGGCCTGAAGATCCTGATCGCCGACGACGATGAAGAACACACAAGCAAAGGGATGGCGAAGAACATAGTGTACAAGGAGATCTTCTGAAATGCCTATCTGTAGCAGTGTCGTACTGCTCTATGTATTAAATAAAGTTAGGTATCTTCTAAAATGCCTATCTGTAGCATTGTAGTACTGTTCTACTATGTAGTAAGTTATGTCAAGACTGGCCGTGATGCACTTCCGGCCATCAGTAAGCTTAGTGTTCTACAGCACGGTTGCAGCGCAACTGATGCCAAGACTCTAAACCGCGGATATGTGCTTTGGTTAATCTCTTGTACTACTGTACCATCTACTTGCTCAAATTTTTGTTGTCATCTCGTCACTGAGACTGGATTACGGGCCAACAATTCGAGGTTGTACCCGAACCCGTCGAACAGTTCAAAATGGTGCGTTGAAGCAAAAAGGGGGAGGTGGTTCTAGTACCGGGCGGAGTTGGCGGCGCAGGGGGGCAGTGTTCCGGTGGGCTGCGTCGACGCTGATATTGAGACGGCGGCGACGACCCCGGTGGGGGATGGGGGGAGGAGGGGCAAAATTTGGGGAGGAGAAGGCGCAGTATTGTTGCCTGTTGGTAGGCGTGTTCGAATATGCCGGAGGATTCACAAGCGCGTTGATTTATTAGAAGTCCTCTCTTTTCTTATAAAAAATGCTAGACTGTCCGTTTCGAAAAAAAATGCTAGACTTACAAAAGGTTTTTATGTAAACTACATAATCTTCTATAACTACTCCCTCCTTTCAATCTATATAGGGTCTAATGTGTTTTTCAAGACCATCTTTGACTATTGATAAGATTAATAGTACATGTGATGTATAATGTGAAAATTATATCATTAGAAACTCTTTTCACATACGAATTTGACGGTATACTTTGTGTAACTTGCATGTCATATATTATTGCTCTAATATTTGATCAAAGTTAGGCTCAAAAAATACGTTAGGCCCTATATAGATGAAAGGAGGGAGTAATAATCTCTCTTAGGATTTTAGATATCCTCTCTTTCTTAACAAAAGAAAATGCTGGACTTACATTAAGGTTTTTAACGTAAACGATGTAATCTTCCAACTAATAATCGGAAAATGATTAGAATCATCCGGCCGATTCTATGCTTCGCGTCCACCGCGTCAAGAGCCAACCACGTGTTAGTATAGTCCCACGCATCGCAATTCAAAATTTTGCAACATTGTTCATGTTTCCGAAATACGGGGAATGTTTTTTTTCCCGCGAATACGCAAAGTCGCGTATTCTTTCATTGATAGAATGAGTACATGGGGTACAACACATGACACAAACGCAAGCAGGCGTGAACATGGTGCCCGAAACAGAGAGACAAGGGATGCTCGGGCCGAACAGAGGATACATCACAGCTAAACCTACCAAACCCGAGCCAAAAGCAGCGATGCCACACCAACGAGAGCTGCAACATCGCCCGAGCCAAAAACCGGTGACACCACGAGGGAGTAAGATAGTGCCTTCAGGAAGGAAGACGACGCCGAGACGTCGTCACTATCCGGTCCGAGGGACCCGGACCTAGGGTTTTCCCTAAGCTCAAAGAGGGGCGCAGCTGAAGGCCTTGGCATCGCCTCCAAGAAGGAAACGACGCCCACGGGCGTCATCGCTGCCAGCACCAGCAAGCCAAGCAGGGATCTCTCCCTGGCCTGAAGCTGAGTGATCCCACAGCCGCCGAAATCTAGAAACGTAGATGAAAAGGCCAACATTGGTCGAAACCACCAAGACTGAACGGGGTTGACGAGGCTGCACCTGCCGACATCAGCGTCCAGCAACGCCGGCATGCTAGGACTGGAGGGACGCAGATCCAAGTTGTCGTGGCCTTAGCCGTCGAGACGTCTACGAGCCAAGTAAGCTGGAGAGGACGCAACTAACTGGTCGCTGAGGCCAAAGCTGCCGGGAAGACGCAAGCAGCAAGGGACACCGGAGAGACTCGGGCCCAAGGCTGTCGGGACCGGAACAACGCCGACAGCGACCCGCCGCGAGAAGCCGTGTGCTCGCCACTACCGTAGATGCATCGTCGCCTCCACGCGAGAGCCGTCATCGTGGCTCAGGGGTGGGGAGGCAGGGCCGCCAGAGACGAGGGGGGGCGCCTACACAAGAGGCACGCCGTAGACGCCCCCGCAACCGGCCGCAGTCCCCAAGCCCCAATCCAGGCTGGCTAAAGCACCAGCAAAATGGAACGCAAGGACGCCGGGATTGGGAAGCTGCAGGGTGGTTGGCGCCCATGGCAACGACCAAGAGCGCCGGAACCGCCATCGTCCGGTAGGTTGGAGCAGCAGCTGGTGGTGGGGGACCCGAGAATCGGCCGGGAGAATCCCAGGGTCGCGGGAAGAGGGGGTGGAGGCGCACAAGGAGGGGGGAGTCCACGACGACCGAGGATGGCGGGGGAGGCGCGGCCAGTGATACATCTCCAAACATATCTATAATTTTTTATTGTTCCATGCTATTATATTATCTGTTTTGAATGTTTAATGGGCTTTAATATGCTCTTTTATATTATTTTTGGACTAACCTATTAACCGAAGGCCCAGTGCCAGTTTTTGTTTTTTTTGTTGCTTATTTTAGTGTTTCGCAGAAAAGGAATATCAAACGGAATGAAACCTTCGCGATGATCTTTCTTGGACCGAAAGCAATCCAGAAGACTTGGAGTTGAAGTATGGAACGCCATGAGGCGGCCACGAGGCAGGAGGGCGTGCCTAGGGGGGTAGGCGCACCCCCACCCTCGTGGGCCCCTTGTAGCTCCACCAACGTACTTCTTTCACCTATAGATACTCTTATATACCCTAAAAACATCAGGGGGAGCCATGATACCACTTTTCCACCCGCAACCTTCTATACCCGTGAGATACCATCTTGGGGCCGTTTCCGGCAATCTGCCGGAGGGGGAATCGATCACGGAGGGCTTCTACATCAACACCATAGCCTCTCCAATGAAGTGCGATTAGTTTACCACAGACCTTCAGGTCCATAGTTATTATCTAGATGGCTTCTTCTCTCTCTTTGATTCTCAATACAAAGTTCTCCTCGATGTTCTTGGAGATCTATTCGATGTAATACTCTTTTGCGGTGTGTTTGCCGAGATCAGATGAATTGTGGATTTATGAACTTGATTATCTATGAATATTATTTGGTTCTTCTCTGAATTCTTATGTGCATGATTTGATATCTTTGCAAGTCTTCGAATTATCGGCTTAGTTTGGGTAACTAGATTGAAATTTCTTGCAATGGGAGAAGTGCTTAGCTTTGGGTTCAATCTTGCGGTGTCCTTTCCCAGTGACAGTAGGGGCAGCAAGGCACGTATTGTATTGTTGCCATCGAGGATAAAAAGATGGGGTTTATACCATATTGCTTGAGTTTATCCCTCTACTGAAGGAAATATGCCCTAGAGGCAATAATAAAGTTATTATTTATTTCCTCATATCATGATAAATGTTTATTATTCATGCTAGAATTGTATTAACCGGAAACATGATACATGTGTGAATACATAGACAAAACTATAGTCACTAGTATGCCTCTACTTGACTAGCTCATTAATCAAAGATGGTTATTTTTCCTAACCATAGACATGTGTTGTCATTTGATTAGTGGGATCACATCATTAGAAGAATGATGTGATTGACATGACCCATCCCGTTAGCCTAGCACTTGATCGTTTAGTATACTGCTATTGCTTTCTTCATGACTTATACATGTTCCTATAACTATGAGAATTATGCAACTCCCGTTTACCGGAGGAACACTTTGGGTACTACCAAACGTCACAACGTAACTGGGTGATTATAAAGGAGTACTACAGGTGTCTCCGAAGGTACATGTTGAGTTGGCGTATTTCGAGATTAGGTTTTGTCACTCCGATTGTCGGAGAGGTATCTCTGGGCCCTCTCGGTAATGCACATCACTATAAGACTTGCAAGCAATGTAGCTAATGAGTTAGTTACGGAATGATGTATTACGTAACGAGTAAAGAGACTTGCCGGTAACGAGATTGAACTAGGTATTGGATACCGACGATCGAATCTCGGGCAAGTAACATACCGATGACAAAGGGAACAACGTATGTTGTTATGCGGTTTGACCGATAAAGATCTTCGTAGAATATGTAGGAACCAATATGGGCATCCAGGTCCCGCTATTGGTTATTGACCGAGAATGTTTCTAGGTCATGTCTACATAGTTCTCGAACCCGTAGGGTCCGCACGCTTAACGTTTCGATGACAGTTTTATTATGAGTTTATAAGTTTTGATGTACCGAAGTTTGTTCCGAGTCCCAGATGTGATCACGGACATGACGAGGAGTCTCGAAATGGTCAAGACATAAAGATTGATATATTGGAAGCCTATGTTTGGACATCGGAATAGTTCCGGGTGAAATCGGTATTTTACCGGAGTATCGGGAGGTTACCGGAACCCCCCGGGGGGTTATTGGGCCTACATGGGCCTCGAGGGAGAAGAGGGAAGGAGGCAGGAGGGGGCCGCGCGCCCCTCCCCTTCCTAGTCCGAATAGGACAAGGGAAGGGGGGCGGCACCCCCCCCCCTTTCCTTCCCCTCTTCCTCCTCTTTCCCCCCTTCTCCTACTCCTACTTGGAAAGAGGGAGTCCTACTCCCCCCCTTGGCGCGCCCTCCTTGGCCGGCGGCCTCCTCCCCCCTGGCTCCTTTATATACGAGGGCGGGGGGCACCCCATAGACACACAAGTTGATCTACGGATCGTTCCTTAGCCGTGTGCGGTGCCCCCCTCCACCATATTCCACCTCGGTCATATCGTCGCGGAGTTTAGGCGAAGCCCTGCGCCGGTAGAACATCATCATCGTCACCACGCCGTCGTGCTGACGGAACTCATCTCCGGAGCTTCGCTGGATCGGAGGCCGGAGATCGTCATCGAGCTGAACGTGTGCTGAACTCGGAGGTGCCGTACGTTCGGTACTTGGATCGGTCGGATCGTGAAGACGTACGACTACATCAACCGCGTTGTCATAACGCTTCCGCTTACGGTCTACGAGGGTACGTGGACGAACACTCTCCCCTCTCGTTGCTATGCCATCACCATGATCTTGCGTGTGCGTAGGAAATTTTTTGAAATTACTACGTTCCCCAACAGTGGCATCCGAGCCTAGGTTTTATGCGTTGATGTTATATGCACGAGTAGAACACAAGTGAGTTGTGGGCGATACAAGTCATACTGCTTACCAGCATGTCATACTTTGGTTCGGCGGTATTGTGAGATGAAGCGGCCCGGACCGACATTACGCGTACGCTTACGCGAGACTGGTTTCACCGTTACGAGCACTCGTGCTTAAAGGTGGCTGGCGGGTGTCTGTCTCTCTCACTTTAGCTGAATCGAGTGTGGCTACGCCCGGTCCTTGCGAAGGTTAAAACAGCACCAACTTGACGAACTATCGTTGTGGTTTTTGATGCGTAGGTAAGAACGGTTCTTGCTAAGCCCGTAGCAGCCACGTAAAATTTGCAACAACAAAGTAGAGGACGTCTAACTTGTTTTTGCAGGGCATGTTGTGATGTGATATGGTCAAGACGTGATGCTATATTTTCTTGTATGAGATGATCATGTTTTGTAACCGAAGTTATCGGCAACTGGCAGGAGCCATATGGTTGTCGCTTTATTGTATGAAATGCAAACGCCCTGTAATTGCTTTACTTTATCACTAAGCGGTAGCGATAGTCGTAGAAGCAATAGATGGCGTAAATGACAACGATGCTACGATGGAGATCAAGGTGTCGTGCCGGTGACGATGGTGATCATGACGGTGCTTCGAAGATGGAGATCACAAGCACAAGATGATGATGGCCATATCATATCACTTATATTGATTGCATGTGATGTTTATCCTTTATGCATCTTATCTTGCTTTGATTGACAGTAGCATTTTAAGATGATCTCTCACTAATTATCAAGAAGTGTTCTCCCTGAGTATGCACCGTTGCGAAAGTTCTTCGTGCTGAGACACCACGTGATGATCGGGTGTGATAGGCTCTACGTTCAAATACAACGGGTGCAAAACAGTTGCACACGCGGAATACTCAGGTTATACTTGACGAGCCTAGCATATACAGATATGGCCTCGGAACACGGAGACCGAAAGGTCGAGCGTGAATCATATAGTAGATATGATCAACATAGCAATGTTCACCATTGAAACTACTCCATCTCACGTGATGATCGGACATGGTTTAGTTGATTTGGATCACGTGATCACTTAGATGGCTAGAGAGATGTCTGTCTAAGTGGGAGTTCTTAAGTAATATGATTAATTGAACTTAAATTTATCATGAACTTAGTACCTGATAGTATTTTGCTTGTCTATGTTTGTTTGTAGATAGATGGCTCGTGCTTGTTCCGTTGAATTTTAATGCGTTCCTTGAGAAAGCAAAGTTGAAAGATGATGGTAGCAATTACACGGACTGGGTCCGTAACCTGAGGATTATCCTCATTGCTGCACAGAAAAGTTACGTCCTGGAAGCACCACTGGGTGCCAGGCCTGCTGCTGATGCAACTGACGACGTTAAGAACGTCTGGCAGAGCAAAGCTGATGACTACTCGATAGTTCAGTGTGCCATGCTTTACGGCTTAGAACCGGGTCTTCAACGACGTTTTGAACGTCATGGAGCATATGAGATATTCCAGGAGTTGAAGTTAATATTTCAAGCAAATGCCCGGATTGAGAGATATGAAGTCTCCAATAAGTTCTATAGCTGCAAGATGGAGGAGAATAGTTCTGTCAGTGAACACATACTCAAAATGTCTGGGTATAATAATCACTTGATTCAACTGGGAGTTAATCTTCCTGATGATAGTGTCATTGACAGAATTCTCCAATCACAGCCACCAAGCTACAAAAGCTTCGTGATGAACTATAATATGCAAGGGATGAACAAGACTATTCCCGAGCTCTTCGCAATGCTGAAAGCTACGGAGGTAGAAATCAAGAAGGAGCATCAAGTGTTGATGGTTAACAAAACCACCAGTTTCAAGAAGAAGGGCAAAGGGAAGAAGAAGGGAAACTTCAAAAAGAACGGCAAGCAAGTTGCTGCTCAAGAGAAGAAACCCAAGTCTGGACCTAAGCCTGAAACTGAGTGCTTCTACTGCAAGCAGACTGGACACTAGAAGCGGAACTGCCCCAAGTATTTGGCGGATAAGAAGGATGGCAAAGTGAACAAAGGTATATGTGATATACATATTATTGATGTGTACCTTACTAATGCTCGCAGTAGCACCTGGGTATTTGATACTGGTTCTGTTGCTAATATTTGCAACTCGAAACAGGGACTACGGATTAAGCGAAGATTAGCTAAGGACGAGGTGACGATGCGCGTGGGAAATGGTTCCAAAGTCGATGTGATCGCGGTCGGCACGCTACCTCTACATCTACCATCGGGATTAGTATTAGACATAAATAATTGTTATTTGGTGCCAGCGTTGAGCATGAACATTATATCTAGATCTTGTTTAATGCGAGACGGTTATTCATTTAAATCAGAGAATAATGGTTGTTCTATTTATATGAGTAATATCTTTTATGGTCATGCACCCTTGAAGAATGGTCTATTTTTATTGAATCTCGATAGTAGTGATACACATATTCATAGTGTTGAAACCAAAAGATGCAGAGTTGATAACGATAGTGCAACTTATTTGTGGCACTGCTGTTTAGGTCATATCGGTGTAAAGCGCATGAAGAAACTCCATACTGATGGGCTTTTGGAATCACTTGATTATGAATCACTTGGTACTTGCGAACCGTGCCTTATGGGCAAGATGACTAAAACGCCGTTCTCTGGAACTATGGAGAGAGCAACAGATTTGTTGGAAATCATACATATAGATGTATGTGGTCCGATGAATGTTGAGGCTCGTGGCGGATATCATTATTTTCTCACCTTCACAGATGATTTGAGTAGATATGGGTATATCTACTTAATGAAACACAAGTCTGAAACATTTGAAAAGTTCAAAGAATTTCAGAGAGAAGTGGAAAATCATCGTAACAAGAAAATAAAGTTTCTATGATCTGATCGTGGAGGAGAATATTTGAGTTACGAGTTTGGTCTGCACTTGAAACAATGCGGGATAGTCTCGCAACTCACGCCACCTGGAACACCACAACGAAATGGTGTGTCCGAACGTCGTAATCGTACTTTACTTGATATGGTGCGATCTATGATGTCTCTTACCGATTTACCGCTATCGTTTTGGGGTTATGCTTTAGAGACGGCCGCATTCACGTTAAATAGGGCACCATCAAAATCCGTTGAAATGACGACTTATGAACTGTGGTTTGGCAAGAAACCAAAGTTGTCATTTCTTAAAGTTTGGGGCTGCGATGCTTATGTGAAGAAACTTCAACCAGATAAGCTTGAACCCAAATCGGAGAAATGTGTCTTCATAGGATACCCAAAGGAGACTATTGGGTACACCTTCTATCACAGATCTGAGGGCAAAATTTTCGTTGCTAAATTCGGATCCTTTCTAGAGAAGGAGTTTCTCTCGAAAGAAGTGAGTGGGAGGAAAGTAGAACTTGATGAGATAACTGTATCTACTCCCTTGTTGGAAAGTAGTTCATCACAAGAACCGGTTCCTGTGACAACTACACCAATTAGTGAGGAAGCTAATGATATTGATCATGAAACTTCAGATCAAGTTTCTACTGAACCTCATAGGTCTACCAGAGTAAGATCCGCACCAGAGTGGTATGGTAATCCTATTCTGGAAGTCATGTTACTTGACCATGATGAACCTATGAACTATGAGGAAGCGATGATGAGCCCAGATTCCGCAAAATGGCTAGAGGCCATGAAATCTAAGATGGGATCCATGTATGCAAACAAAGTATGGACTTTGGTTGACTTGCCCGATGATCGGCAAGCCATTGAGAATAAATGGATCTTTAAGAAGAAGACTGGCGCTGATGGTAATGTAACTGCCTATAAAGCTCGACTTGTTGCGAAAGGTTTTCGACAAGTTCAAGGGGTTGACTACGATGAGACTTTCTCACCCGTAGCGATGCTTAAGTCTATCTGAATCATGTTAGCTATTGCTGCATTTCATGATTATGAAATTTGGCAAATGGATGTAAAAACTGCATTCTTGAATGGATTTCTAGAAGAAGAGTTGTATATGATGCAACTAGAAGGTTTTGTTGATCCAAAAGGTGCTAACAAAGTATGCAAGCTCCAGCGATCCATTTATGGACTGGTGCAAGCATCTCGGAGTTGGAATAAATGTTTTGATAGTGTGATCAAAGCATATGGTTTCATACAGACTTTTGGAGAAGCCTGTATTTACAACAAAGTGAGTGGGAGCTCTGTAGCATTTCTAGTTTTATATGTGGATGACATATTATCAATTGGAAATGATATAGAATTTCTGGATAGCATAAAAGGATACTTGAATAAAAGTTTTTCAATGAAAGACCTCGGTGAAGCTGCTTACATATTGGGCATCAAGATCTATAGAGATAGATCAAGACGCTTAATAGGACTTTCACAAAGCACATACCTTGACAAAATTTTGAAAAAGTTCAAAATGGATCAGGCAAAGAAAGGATTCTTGCTTGTGCTACAAGGTGTGAAGTTGAGTCAAACTCAATGCGCGACCACAGCAGAAGATAGAGAGAAAATGAAAGATGTTCCCTATGCTTCAGCCATAGGCTCTATCATGTATACAATGCTGTGTACCAGACCTGACGTATGCTTAGCAATAAGCTTGGCAGGAAGGTACCAAAGTAATCCAGGAGTGGATCACTGGACAGCGGTCAAGAACATCCTGAAATACCTGAAAAGGACTAAGGATATGTTTCTCGTATATGGAGGTGACAAAGAGCTAGTCGTAAATGGTTACGTCGATGCAAGCTTTGACACTGATCCGGACGATTCTAAATCGCAAACCGGATACGTGTTTATATTAAACGGTGGAGCTGTAAGTTGGTGCAGTTCTAAACAAAGCGTCGTAGCGGGATCTACATGTGAAGCGGAGTACATAGCTGCTTCTAAAGCAGCAAATGAAGGAGTCTGGATGAAGGAGTTCATTTCCGATCTAGGTGTCATACCTAGTGCATCAGGACCAATGAAGATCTTCTGTGACAATACTGGTGCAATTGCCTTGGCAAAGGAATCCAGATTTCACAAGAGGACCAAGCACATCAAGAGGCGCTTCAATTCCATTCGGGACCAAGTCCAAGTGGGAGACATAGAGATTTGCAAGATACATACGGATCTGAATGTTGCAGACCCGTTGACTAAGCCTCTCTCACGAGCAAAACATGATCAGCACCAAGACTCCATGGGTGTTAGAATCATTACTATGTAATCTAGATTATTTACTCTAGTGCAAGTGGGAGACTAAAGGAAATATGCCCTAGAGGCAATAATAAAGTTATTATTTATTTCTTCATATCATGATAAATGTTTATTATTCATGCTAGAATTGTATTAACCGGAAACATGATACATGTGTGAATACATAGACAAAACTATAGTCACTAGTATGCCTCTACTTGACTAGCTCATTAATCAAAGATGGTTATTTTTCCTAACCATAGACATGTGTTGTCATTTGATTAGTGGGATCACATCATTAGAAGAATGATGTGATTGACATGACCCATCCCGTTAGCCTAGCACTTGATCGTTTAGTATACTGCTATTGCTTTCTTCATGACTTATACATGTTCCTATAACTATGAGAATTATGCAACTCCCGTTTACCGGAGGAACACTTTGGGTACTACCAAACGTCACAACGTAACTGGGTGATTATAAAGGAGTACTACAGGTGTCTCCGAAGGTACATGTTGAGTTGGCGTATTTCGAGATTAGGTTTTGTCACTCCGATTGTCGGAGAGGTATCTCTGGGCCCTCTCGGTAATGCACATCACTATAAGCCTTGCAAGCAATGTAGCTAATGAGTTAGTTACGGAATGATGTATTACGTAACGAGTAAAGAGACTTGCCGGTAAAGAGATTGAACTAGGTATTGGATACCGACGATCGAATCTCGGGCAAGTAACATACCGATGACAAAGGGAACAACGTATGTTGTTATGCGGTTTGACCGATAAAGATCTTCGTAGAATATGTAGGAACCAATATGGGCATCCGGGTCCCGCTATTGGTTATTGACCGAGAATGGTTCTAGGTCATGTCTACATAGTTCTCGAACCCGTAGGGTCCGCACGCTTAACGTTTCGATGACAGTTTTATTATGAGTTTATAAGTTTTGATGTACCGAAGTTTGTTCGGAGTCCCGGATGTGATCACGGACATGACGAGGAGTCTCGAAATGGTCAAGACATAAAGATTGATATATTGGAAGCCTATGTTTGGACATCGGAATAGTTTCGGGTGAAATCGGCATTTTACCGGAGTACCGGGAGGTTACCGGAACCCCCCGGGGGGGTTATTGGGCCTACATGGGCCTCGAGGGAGAAGAGGGAAGGAGGCAGGAGGGGGCCGCGCGCCCCTCCCCTTCCTAGTCCGAATGGGACAAGGGAAGGGGGGCGGCGCCCCCCCTTTCCTTCCCCTCTTCCTCCTCTTCCCCCCTTCTCCTACTCCTACTTGGAATGAGGGAGTCCTACTCCCGGTAGGAGTAGGACTCCCCCCCTTGGCGCGCCCTCCTTGGCCGGCGGCCTCCTCCCCCCTGGCTCCTTTATACACGGGGGCGGGGGGCACCCCATAGACACACAAGTTGATCTACGGATCGTTCCTTAGCCGTGTGTGGTGCCCCCCTCCACCATATTCCACCTCGGTCATATCGTCGCGGAGTTTAGGCGAAGCCCTGCGCCGGTAGAACATCATCATCGTCACCACGCCGTCGTGCTGACGGAACTCATCTCCGAAGCTTCACTGGATCGGAGGCCGGAGATCGTCATCGAGCTGAACGTGTGCTGAACTCGGAGGTGCCGTACGTTCGGTACTTGGATCGGTCGGATCGTGAAGACGTACGACTACATCAACCGTGTTGTCATAACGCTTCCGCTTACGGTCTACGAGGGTACGTGGACGAACACTCTCCCCTCTCGTTGCTATGCCATCACCATGACCTTGCGTGTGCGTAGGAAATTTTTTGAAATTACTACGTTCCCCAACATCTACATCATGTCATCTTGCCTAATGCGTTACTCTGTTCTTATGAACTTAATACTCTAGATGCATGCTAGATAGCGGTCGATGTGTGGAGAAATAGTAGTAGATGCAGAATCCTTTCGGTCTACTTGACACGGACGTGATGCCTATATTCATGATCATTGCCTTAGATAACTTCATAACTATGCGCTCTTTTATCAATTGCCCGACAGTAATTTGTTCACCCACCATAATACATGCTATCTTGAGAGAAGCCACTAGTGAAACCTATGGCCCCTGGGTCTCTTTCTTATTATATTGCATCTCTTTTATTTACATCGCATCTCATTTACTATTTTGCAATCTTTACTTTCCAATCTATAAAACAAAAATACCAAAAATATTTACTTTACTATCTTTTTTAGATCTCACTTTTGCGAGTGGCCGTGAAGGGATTGACAACCCCTTTATCGCGTTGGTTGCAAGGTTCTTGATTGTTTGTGTAGGTACTAGGTGACTTGTGCATTGTCTCCTACTGGATTGATACCTTGGTTCTCAAAAACTAAGGGAAATACTTACACCACTTTGTTGCATCACCCTTCCCTCTTCAAGGGAAAACCAACGCATGCTCAAGAGGTAGCAGCCAGCCGGAGGCACGCGGGGCCAGGCTGTCGGAGGGGCCGGACACGCCGCCCCTGGACCAGGGGGTGGTCGCCACCGCGAGAGGGTGAGGTGTGGGTTGAGGGCACAGGGGACGCTGATCCGCCCTGCCGCCGCCTTCCCGAGGTCCGGCGGCGGAGGGTGAGGGGTGGGTTGAGGGCACATGGGACGTGGATCAGCCCCGCCGCCGCCTTCCCGGGGTCCGGCGATGCTTTCCCGCCCAGCCCTCCGACAGCGGCGATGCGGGGGAGGGCGGCGGCGGAGGTAGTTGGCAGTGGTAGCTAGGGTTCCCCCGCGTTTTCCTCTGTGCAGATAATTTTTTTTGCAGCATAACCTCTGTTATAAAATATTCTGCAACATAAGCTCTATTGCAAAAAAATTGCAACATAACCTCCGTTGCAAAAAAAATCCACAACACAACCTTTGTTACAAATATTTTCTGCAACATGATCTCTGTTGCAAAAAAACCCGCAACACAACTTATGTTGCAAAATTGAAAAACGACTCGGGCACTAGGCGCTAGACTTGTGCCAAATCTAACGACTCACAAGACGGCGGATCACGTAGCACTCCCTCCTAATATAAAGGGGGTGGGCCCTCTCCCATCCTACGTCCAATCATATGGTTCGGGCAACAGACTTTACCTGCTCTATGGCGTTTTGGAAGACTCGAATCACATTTTCTTCTCCTATGTGTTCGCCCAATTTATTTGGAGTTGCTTTAGACAGGTGGTTGGCAGCCATTGGTGCCACACCAATTTCCCCAACATGTTCGCTGAACTTCAGGCCTCCCCCCTGCGCACTCGCCATATTAGGTGGCTGGAGATTGGGGTCCTTGCCTGGATGCAATAGACTTGTGATTCTGCGCATTCCGCTTATCGCCGCCGCTTCCTCCACCGCCCCCGAGCCGGATTAGGAGCTAGGCTGAGCTCCCCTCTTTGTGTTCTTCTTCTTCTTCTTCTTCTTTTGGGCTTGTTGAGCTGCACCCTCAGCAGAACCCCAATACATGTTGTCGTACTTTATTGTTCGTGTGTGTGTTGTGTGAACCTTTGTATCATGTATGGCTCTAGCAGTTGGCTTTATCTATAAAGCGGGACGAAAGCCTTTTTTGGTAATCTCCCACGTTGTTCTTTACGTTCTTCTATAACTAATAATCTCTCAAAGGAGGCCATCGATCTATCAATGATGACACCGTTTGTAGTTGGGGAGTTCCTAAAGGGTTTCCCCTCCTTCAGTCAAAGTTGTACTAAATCAGTGACACTTATTTTATTGAAAAGGGTTTCCCCTGCTTTATATATAAAGCAACCATCACCGAATACATCAGAGGACCAAACAACACGCACAACGCACACACCCAAGGCAAGATACAAAGGTGTCGGGCATTGACACGCCACCCCACCGACAACAATAGAGAGGTGAATCAGACAACAACGAAGCTAGGCCTCCAAAGTGGTGCCTCCAAGAAGGGTACGACAAAGTATAGCCGCCACCGACCGATCCGTCAAGATCAGGTTTTCACCCGGAGCGAGACAACATGAGTGGGAGCGCCATGACGGAGCCTTCAGGAAGGGTACGACGTCAACAATCGCCGCCACCGTTGGTCAGTCAAAGGACTAGGTGAAAGTGCTAGTTATCGACTAGAGGGGGGGTGAATAGGCGATTTTTATGAAAATCTTCAAAACACAAGGGCTTTGAAGACAAACAGTAGAAATGAACCTATTGATATGCAGCGGAAAGTAGACTACACTAGACAAGCCATAGTCAAGTAAGCAATGAAGTGAAAGTATGAAGACTATCAGCAGCTAGGTAGTATGGATCAGGATGGAAGATAGTATGAAGCCAAAAAACAATAGTCTTCACACAGTGAAGACAATCAGATCATGCAAGCAGACAATGACTTTATGAAGGCAAACTGTAAAGTAAAGAGGTGGGAAGGATAGAACCAGTTGCTTGGAGAGGACAAGGATTTGGTATACTAGTTCCAGTTGCTGTGACAACTGTATGTCTGGTTAGGGAGGCTGAGATTTAACTCAGAAAACCGCGTCTTCACCTTATTCCCCTTGAGCTAAGAACACACAGTCCTCACCCAATCACTCTGGTAAGTCTTCAAGGTAGACTTCCAAACCTTCACAGACTTCGTTCACTGGTAATCCACAATGGCTCTTGGATGCTCAGAACGTGACGCCTAACCGGCTGGAGGATTCACAGTCATCAAGTGTAACAAGTCTTCAGATCATGCGGATAGAAAGACTTCAGTGATGCCTAACCCTCTTTGGATCTAGGTGTTTTGGGCTTTGTCCTCGCAAGGATCTCTCTCTCAAATGCTTCGGAGGTGGGTTGCTCTCAAACAACAAAAGCCATGCACTAACTTTGAGCAGCCACCAATTTATGGTGTAGGGGGTGGGCTATTTATAGCCAGGAGGCAACCCGACCTGATTTGTCCGAAATGACCCTGGGTCACTAAGGAACTGACACGTGTCCAACGGTCAGATTTCAAACACACGCGGCAGCTTGACTTGGGCTACAAGTAAAGCTGACTCATCCAGCTCTGGATAAGACTTCCTCTCATTGTCTTTGCTCGAAGACACAGGATTTGGTTGAGCATCACATCAATCACTCTTTGTTCACTTGGACCCCACTTAACAGTACGGTGGTTCCTATGACTCAACAAAGAAGAAACGGAAACTACGAAACAACTATGTCTTCACACTCCATAGTCTTCATGTGAATGTCTTCTCATGTCATAATCTTCACTGTGAATATCTTCACAGACCACCATTGTCTTCAATGTCTTCACACATTTTTAGGGGTCATCTTTGGTAGGTAAACTGAATCAATATGGGGCTACTACCTGTGTTATCCTACAATTCTCACAAACACATTAGTCCCTCAACCAAGTTTGTCGTCAATACTCCAAAACCAACTAGGGGTGGTACTAGATGCACTTACAATCTCTCCCTTTTTGGTGATTGATGACAAACTGGTTGAAGTTTTCAACGGGGATGAAAGGCATGTGAAAGTTAAGGATTAAGGGATTGTCTTCATTAGCAGTAAAAGGCTCCCCCTGAAGATGTGCATATAAGTAGTTTGCTTTCGAATGCAAATGCACATGGCAGGTTTTACTTTGTGGAGATCCTCTTCAACTTATGAAGACAATTCATCATGCATAGAAAGAGATAACGAAGATAATGACATCATAATGAAAAATGGACGTCTGCGGAATGGCTTCATGCGGAATTTATCATCGCATCACAAGGTAGCAGAAAAAAGTAGCAGACGACCATCGAGTTTAAGTGTTACAACTCAAAGAACCAAATGTTTCAAAAGACGAGATTTGTAAAGACTTGGCAAAAATAATGCAACCACCCCATAAGGACCCGCTTGAAGACTATCAACTCATAAGCTTCTCCCCCTTTTGTCAGTAATGACCAAAAAGGTTTGAAGACATAGAGTATCTACATGGTTTCCGTCAGGAGTGGATGATGGAGCAGGGTTGACGTTGGAGTTAGGTGGTGCAGATGGGCCTAATGCAGTGTCAAGATGCGGTGCAGCCATGGTCGGTGAAGTGGCGTCATCTTCTTCATCGACGACTCTCGCAACAACTATTGCAGCCGAAGACGAATGCTCAGAGTCTTCAATAGACGGCGTGCGACGCCAGCTTGCATCTGGTGGAGGCCTAGAATCAAACTTGAAGTCCTCAGAGAAGCCATCTTCGCCAAGATTGCCTTCAGGATAGAGCAGTGTGAGACTCTTCCAGGACTGCTGACATGCTTCATGGGCAACAAACGAGTTCTTGGTGGCCAAGTTTCGAATGCGATTGACATCCACCAAGATACTCTGCATCTGACGCTTTAGCCAGTCATGATGCTTATCCTGCTTCTGATGCAAGGCCACAAGAAGCTCTCGGTCACTAAGTACACGAGAACGCTCCCAAGGCCTTTGGGCAATCATACTTGCAGTGGCTTCGGTGTTGACACGATGTGGCGCTCTCATATTTCCAGCCAGAGGATAAGTGGGGGTTGTAGCGTTGGGGACAAGAATTCCTTCCATTGGTTGCGTGAAGCTTTGATGTTCAGCATTCTGAAGATGTGGAGGCTTCTTGGCAGGCTTAGGGTAGATGGCTTCAATGGACAGATCGGCCTCCGGCAGAAAAACAATGTGGTTGCGTGCTGAGGGTTGATAGTCAATAGTGGAATGGAGCTTGACCAGGTGCATCACCCATGGAGCATAGAACTTCAGTCCAAACAGATCAATCCCAGAAGCAGCTAGTTGTCTGATGAAGAAATCTTGGGTGTTGAATCTGATGCCATTGATGATATAAAATACCAAAGTCTTCATGGCTCTTTCAGGTTTAGCTTCATAAGAATGTTCCTTGATCGGCCATAGAGTACGCCTCAAAATGTGGTATACTGTGCGTGGCAAGTACTCGAGGTCCTTCATGAAGAATTCCTTTGGGTATTCAGCATCTTGAGGCAATGGCTTCATCATACTGAGTATCTGACTCATATTTTGGTTCGGGCCTCTGAAAGATACTCTGCAGTTCATCTCGATGATGCTGACAACCAGGCTCGTATAACTCACCTGGAGTGGGCAGGGAAGTAAGCTCGATAATGTCTTGAGCTTTGGCTTCGTTATGTAGATCACCTGACATCCTCTCAAGGATCCATGTATTCAGATCCCTGTTGTAGCCGTGAATGTGAAAAGTGGCATAGAACTGCAGCAGAAGCTCTTCATTCCAGTGCTCTTTCTCTATCACAAATGGCAGAATACGAACATCCCTAAAGCAGTCAAGAGCTTCTTCAAGACAGGGCAGCCCAGCAATAGCTTCACAATCCAGACGCATGTGTGGAAAGATTCGCTCTTGATTGTACAGAATGCAGGAGTAGTAGCTTCGCTGCTGATGGCTCCAAAATCGATCGGATGAGATCTTTGGCTTCATGTAGGGATTCTTGGCACTGTCAAAGAAGGTGTTATGTGCTCTGAAGTTGTGCATGCTGAAAGATCCTGGTGTAGTTGCGACACCTAGAAGCCTTGGCAACCGTGGCTTGGGCTTCTGAACTTTAGGCCTCTGCTCCACATGATAGTCATACTGTGGTCCAGGAGCAGTGGGAGGAACCATAATAGGCCATTTTACTGTGACAAGCTGTCCACGATCAAAGGCCTATTCCATGCACTACAAAAAAAGGACACATCCGTGACATTTTGGGTCGAACAATTTTTTTTTCTGTCATACTTATGACACTTCTATGACGATAATTGTGACAAAACCCGGTATCATCATAGATGTGGTGGGATCCTACTTCTATGACCCAAAATCATGATAGAAAATGGGCTTTTCGTCCTGGGCGGGCCGGAGACGCAGCTGCATGACATTCTTTGGGCCGTTCATGACAGAAAAAACTGTGGTAGAAGCGAGGGCGAGGAAAATTTCAGGGAGTTCCCGGTTATGGTGGGTGGTCGGGGACCGAGCGATGCGCATTTCTCTCATACACGTACGCGCATGTGTGCGAGGCATTGGCTCTAACTGATCCCGAGCGAGGCGTTGGGCTCTAACTGAACCCGAGAGATTGCACTGCAGGCTACGCGTTACTGGACCCGAGCGATCGATCGATGGCTGTTAACTGAACCCGATCGAGCGATTCCTTCGCTACTGCTGCTAGTTGAAGCCGATCGATGCTGCCTCTCTGGATAAACAGTGAGCATTGTAGGGGGGGTGGGGGGGGGGGGTTGGATGAATAGTGAGCGGTGGGGGTGGATGAATAGGACCCCGTGGCGTTGCCTCGATCGAGCCGGTTGGGGCTGGATGAACAGGACCCCGTGGAGGGCTGGATGAATAGGACGACCCCGTGGAGGGCTGGATGAACAGTAGATAGTGGAGGGGTGCCCGTGGAGGGGTGGTTGAACAGTAGCCGGTGGAGTAGCGCACGGTGGAGGCTGGATGAACAGGAGCCCGTGGAGGCTGGAGGAGGTCGACGGTAGCCCGTGGAGGCTGGAGGAGGTCTACGGTGGAGATGGACAGTATCTCGTGGAGTCCCGTTTTGCGGTACGCCACACCCCTCCCGATGAACAGGACCCCCGTTTCGACCGTAGCGCTCCAACACAAGTCCGTTTCATCCGTTTTGCGGTACGGCACACCCCTCTCGATCAACAGGACCCCTGTTTCGACCGTAGGAGGTCCGTCTCCTCCGTTTTGCGGTACGCCAGACCCCTCCCGATGAACAGGATCCTGTTTCGAACGTGGCCGGTCAAACACAAGGCCGTTTCCTCCGTTCTGCGGTACGCCATGCCTCGTTTCCATCGCCTGTTCCGTCCAAGCCTCCCGATGAACACGACGATGCATTCTGTTCCGACCCAGCCGGTTGGCTCCCCATGACCACAATGACGACAATGTTTCTCCGTTCCGACCCAGCCATGTACACGAGCCTAGCCGTACGTATGCGCGAGTAGGCGTTCGAGACCCCGCCCATATGTACATATACGTGGCCGTATTTGCTTTCTTGCACATTGGCCGCTGTACGTACGTGTACATGCTACGTGCGCGCCTCTACTACGACACGTACGCGCCTCTACTACGACACATGCGCGCCTCTACATCCACCAGTATGTACGTACACGTTCGCGACCAGAATGACAACGCTACGTACGCTTCGACCAGGTGGGTCCCGACTATCAGGCACTTCCTTGCGTGCGAAGATGTAGTTGGTGGGTCCTAGCAGTCAGGGGGGCGAATCGTTTTTTTTTCGTACGCACTTCCTTGCGTGTGAAGATGTAGCTGGTGGGTCCCAGTAGTTAGGGGGCGAATCGTTTTTTTGGACGCACTTCCTTGCGTGCAAAGATGTAGCTGGTGGGTCCCAGCAATCATGGGGGAAACGTTTTTCGCGAAATACAGTGGCCCGTCCGGTGGGTCCCTACTGTCAGGTGGAGATATCATTATTTTCCGCGTAATAAGGAGGCACTTCCTTGCTGCGGCCGTGGACCCAGCTATCAGCCTCTGCACGTACAGTCCACGTTTGATGGAAGTCGTTCCTTGACCACGTTGATCATGTCGCGCCGAGAGCACCAAGGCGGTGGACGACGGTGAGGCCTAGGAAGGGGACGACGCGGAGCCGCGGAAGACGCGACAGTGGATGCACACGCGGAGAGGAGTACGAGGGTCCACTGGTCCGGCTGCGGTGTGAGGCTGCCGTCATCGCAGAATAACAAGGGGTGTGGGTGAGTGGAGGGATGGTCTGGCCAGCAGTGGGAGTTGTAGGAGGCGGTGAGGCCTTCGCAGCATCACAGCTGGCCATGGGAGGCAGGAGCAGGCGGCACGACCCGGCGCTGCTTTGGGCGGCTGGAGCAAGAAGACCAGAGGTTGAAGAAGCACTACGACCGTTGGATGGACATCGTACGGTCACTGGAGCTAGAATCATTCATATTGACTAAAATTGACAAAGGCCCCAGTCCCAGTCAACTTAGGTGGCGTTTGGTTCATCGGCTATCCCTCGGTTGGACAGGGATAGCCTATTTTCTGAGGGATGCCATCTGTTTGGTTTGGAGGGATGAAAGGATAGGGATAGCCAAGATGCTGAGAATATTCCTCAAAAAACTGGTTAACAAGAGCCGGCAAAATGTGGCGGATGAGGGCAGCCAGCCAGCCACGCTCGCATCGCAACTGAATCGTTTCTTTCGAGTCGGCTCTCCCGAACAAAAAGCATATCAGTTTGTCCAGCTCTCCACGCTCTCTTTCTCGTGCTGCGGTGGCGCCGGCGCCGGACAGAGAAGCGCAGCGGTGAACCGAATCCAGCCGGAGCCTCGCGTTCTTTGACAACGGCCGCCACGCAATCAAGCGATGCGAGCCTGTGCTGAGTTAGGCTGCAGCTGGCTCGGTGCCTCAATCCTCTCATTCCCAAGCTCCAATTTCTCTGTATGAAATTCTACCACTGATTTGTTGCTCTACGATCCGCAGCTCGATCTGTTATTATATTCATGGATGATTTTGTGTATACTAATTTATGCGTCAGGACGTGTGGCTGATTGTGTGTGTGCACGCTTGTGTATATGTATCTTAAAGTTTTTTTTACTACTACCTAAAAAAATACTATTGAAAGAAAAAGAGGCTTAGTCCTATTTTTCAAACTTGGCATGCAAAGTTAAATACACAAATAGCTATCCCTAGACACCTCTCATCCTTTCAACCAAACAACAAAACATGGATATTCAAACAATCCAATCCCATCCAACCAAACAATGAAAAGTGGTTATCCCTAACCACCTGGTTGAGGTTATCCTTAGCCAACCCAGCCTCGCCATCGAACCAAACGCCACCTTAGTAGGCCCACAAGTCAGCCTCCCACCATGGTGGGTCCCAGCTAGCAGGGGGAGTATTCTTTTTTTTTTGTGCGTAATAAGGAGGCACTTCCGGTGGGTCCGAGCTGACAGTGGGGAGAACGTTATTTGCGCGAAATACGGTGGTCCATCCGGTGGGTCCCAGCAGTCAGGGGGAAACGTTTTTTTCGCGAAATACGGTGGCCTGTTCGGTGGGTCCCAGCAGTCAGGGGGGAAACGTTTTTTTCGCGAAATACTGGTGGCCCGTCCGATGGGTCCCTGCTGTCAGGTGGAGGAATAATTATTTTCTGTGTAATAAGGAGGCACTTCCTTGCGGCTGCCATGGACCCAACTGTCAGCCTCTCCATGTACAGTACTCTTCTGATGGAATTCGGTCGTTGACCACATTGACCACGCCGCGCCGAGAGCACCACGGTGGTGGACGACGGCGAGGCCAAGGAAGGGGACGACGCAGAGCCGGGGAAGACGCAGCAGTGGATGCCCACGCAGAGAGGAGTACGAGGGTTCACTGGTTCGGCTGCGCTACCATCGCCACAGAATAACAGGGGGTGTGGGTGAGTGGAGTGTAGGGATGGCCTGGCCAGCGGTGGGAGTAGTATGGGGGCGGTGAGGCCTCCGCGGCAGCACAGCCGGCCACGGGAGGCAGGAGTAGGCGGCACGACCGGCGCTGCTTTGGGCGGCTGGAGCAAGAAGACCGGAGGTTGAAGAAGCACTACGGCCGTTGGATTGACATCGTATGGTCAGTCGAGCAAGAATCGTGCATATTGACTAGTTGACAAAGCCCTCCATCCCCGTCAACTTAGTAGGCCCACTATACTGGGTCCCATCTAGCAGGGGGAGTATTCATTTTTTTGCGCGTAATAAGGAGGCACTTCCTTGCGTGCGAAGATATAGCTGGTGGGTCCGAGCTGTCAGCGGCGGTAACATTTTTTTTCACGAAATACAGAGGCCCTTTCGGTGGGTCCCAGATGTCAGGTGGAGGAATCATTATTTTGCGCGTAATAAGGAGGCATTTCCTTGCGTGCGGCCATGGACCTAGCTGTCAGCCTCTCCACGTACAGTCCACTTCAGATGCACGTCGGTCGTTGACCACGTTGACCACGCCACGCCGAGAGCACCAGGGCGGTGGACGATGGCGAGGCCTAGGAAGGGAACGACACGGAGCCAGGGAAGACTCGACAGTTGTTTCCCACGCGAAGGGGAGTATGACTGTACGAGGGTTTACTGGTTCGCCTGTCGCCGCCAGAGAATAACAGCGGGTGTGGGACTGTGGGTGAGTAGAGGGATGACTAGGCCAGCGATGGGAGTACGGTGGGGCGGTGAGGCCTGCGCGGTAGTACAGCCGGCCGCGGGGAGGAGGGAGCAGGCAGTCCCGCTGGCGCTTGTTTGAGCGGCTAGAGCAGGAAGAGCAGAGATTGAAGAAGCACGACGGCCGTTGGATGGACATCCAACAGTCACTACTTGTGCGTCAACTTTTTTTGGAAAACCTCAAATCTGTGGAAAACAACATACAGGCCATCTGCCATTATTTAAAATAATTTACAGCCCATTTGCTAATTCTTACGGGATCTTTTGGATCCCATATTCTTTTTGTTAGCATTACAGCCCATATTGTGGCCACGGTTAAAAAAATTATACGAAATTTTGCATATGTCGGTGCGGTCTGAACTATTTTTAATCCCAAAATTTCGAGTCACATTCAGACTGATTTTGAAAATAAATGTATATCAATATAAAATCCAATAAATTGTCCACGCATAAAAATCAATGCAATTTAAAATCTCGAAATGAAAAAAAGATATTTGAAACTAATTGTCGGTTTGATGTGTTTTAAAAATGTACATCCCATTTCTCATTACTGATAGGCTATTTTCTCGGCCAGCCGAATGAAGCTCTCCTCGTCTTCAAAGATTTGCAGCCCAACAGGCCTGATAAAGCGACTTACTTGACAAATCACAAAAAAACTGGGCTAGCCATTTTCAAAAAGAAAAAAAACTACCGGGCTGGTCTGTGGTAAACATAAAAGAAAAGGCTGTCTAGACAGGCCAGAGTGTCCCGCACAGCCCAGTTGACACCCTGCTTCCGTCTCAAAAACAAATTAGATAAATGCCACTCCAATTATGGTGATTCATAAAAATGCCACTGCAATTTTTGCAAGCTTTGAAAAATGCCACTGCAGTTTGCAAACTTTGAAAAACGCCACTCCAGACTTCGAAAAATGCCACTAGAAATGGCATGAAATGGCATTTTTCAAAGTTTGGAAATTGCAGTGGCATTTCTCGGAAACACCAGATTTGGAGTGGCATTTATCAAATTAACCCAAAACAAAAATAACTGGGCGAGCTGCTGGGTCCCTGGTGTCAGCCGCTCGTTGTGCAATTCTCTTGTTTATTGACTACATTGACAATGGCATGGGACCCAGATGTCAGAAATCCACTAGGAGGAGACATTTTTTTATTAGCTTGAAATAAGGAGGCACTTGCTTGCGTACTACCATGACCTTGGTGGGTCTCTGCTGTCATCCTCTCCACGTACAATCATCTCCTGATTGTGTATGCGTCAACTTGGTAGGCCCACAAGTCAGCCTCTAAACCCGTGGAGGACAAATACAACCCATTTAAAAAAATAATAGCCCGTTCCATACGTTCAAATGGAAAGTTCAACATTCAGAGCAAAGTAACAGGTCTGATCCACATATAGAGTACTGAACTTCCATGTTAACAACCATCATAGCCAAGTTAACTATCTACTCCCACTAATACTCTAGTAGCATACAAGTACTAACTTACTCTTAGCTAACTAGACGATGCCGGCCGCAATCTGTGGTACACGCTAAACGTCGGCACAGGCGTCCTGCGCCTCGCCTCAGACTTGCGAGAGGTGCGATAGGGAGCGTTGCTCGCGCGCGTTGGCCCTTTCCATGCCGGCGTGGTCCACCGAAGCTTCGACTTCCAAGCGGGAAACCCACTTGACGATCTGGTAGTAAAAATCAGCGTCGCGAATGCGTGCATGCCCGACAGCCTCCAGGGCTATTTGTCGGGCACCTGCCTCCATGTAGTCGGCCCAGTTGCGGGCGCTCTGCTCATGACTCAGAGCGTCGGTGTGTTGCTGCTCCATGTCCTGCTGGTGGCGCAAATCGACGATAGGCTGCTCCTCCGCCAGGCAGTCGTGCTCCAACAACTCCTGCTCCTCCGCCAGGCGGTCGCGCTCCAACAACTCCTCCATCTCCGCATTGGCATCTAAAGACAGATAGAATGCCTCCTCCCTCTGTCTGCCTTCCGGTGAAAAACTGAACACTAGTTTCGGCGGTGACCGCCTCCGGCGTCACCTACCACGGATGGGCGGGGGCATGGCGGATGTGGCGAGCAACGTCGGGCCGGTGGGGGTTTATGAGGATATGGCGAGTTGGGTCACGGTGCCACCGGAGAAGGCCGGGAAACAGTACTTATAGGCGGAAGGTGGCGCGACGGTCATCGAAATTCAATGCATAATGGCTTAGCGCCAGCTTGCCGTGGAAAACTAGAGAAACTGAAATTATGACGGTGCCGTCCCGTCCCGTCTGGGTCGCACGCCGGCATGGCGGTCAAACGAGTGCACTCGAATCATCTCCCTCCTTGTCAATAATGAATCCACAGATTTTAAAAGCCCGCAACAATTAAAGCGCATCTTTTTTCGCATCAATTAGGTGCCTTAATTACGGCCGGCTGCATGTAGGCACTCAGAATCGCTCGCAGCCAGTACGTGGAGCAGCATGCAACGAGTCGCAGCCGAGGGCACGCATGCAACCACTTAAATCGCTGGAATTAATTAGGCTTAAACTTCTGCATGCCGTTAATTATTGCCATGCCTTGGTCTTGCTGCTTTGCTCATGGGACTAATAGACCCGGACGGAGGGAGTACCTTGGTTGGTGAGAGGTTTGAACTAAGCCCTGCAAACCGTAAAGGAGGTACTAGTACGTGCGTGATCCGCTATTTATTCGTGTAGGATTGAGTAGGTCGTTTCTTAAATTGAGCCCTGCAAACCGGAAAGGAGGTAGCACGTGTGTGATCCACTATTTATCCGTGTAGGATCGAGTAGGTAGGATAGTGTAGCTTGTCAGTTTCTTCAGAGGTAGGCTTTTTTATTCAAAAAACTGCCACTTCAGATCTTGCATCGCAAATAAAACTGCCAGGAGCGCATCAATAGGTGATCGATCATTAACTTGTAAACACTGAGCGAACAGAAATAAGTAACTATTAATGCATCTCAATGATTCACAGATCATATACAAATATGTAGCTCCAAAAGCAAGGATCAACCACTTCGGATCTTGCGTCGCAACTAAAACTAACTAGTATGATTCCCATACATAAGATCAACATGTTAATGCATCTCAATGAGATCATATACAAATATGTAGCTCCAAAAGCAAAGATCTAGAAAAAACATCTGTTCTTCCTACTAACATGGATGCTTCTCTTGGCCAACATTCAGTACAGACCGAAAGACAAATTTGTTTGTGAAGTCTACAATTCCTCTTGCAAACGTAAGTGGTTTCATCAACAGCTGGAACCATGAGAATGAACCACACATGATGGAGGAACATCCATTGCAATATGATTTGGTCTTCTCTCGATCACACCACGAGACTATTTTTGGAATACAAACTTTAACTTAGGCAAAATGATGCCCATTGTATAATCAGACCAAAGCAATGAAGCACCTAGTGTTGGCCAATAAATAGTACAGTACTACTTTTCTACAGTCCATGAAGTGACTATCCAATCTTTCTGTGTCTATTTTCAAATGGCACTGCATGCAGTGACTATACTATTCTCTTGTGCAGTTCAACCAAAATTGTGGACACTTTTTTTGTTTGCCAAATAGCAATGGGCAGACATCTCTGTCTGCACAAATATCAAGCAGCTTTAAACATATACCACACCATATATTTTCGGTTTAAACATGTCTCTTCCGCTTAGCATCTGTCATGTTCTGCACTGGACAATCTGATACAGTTATGTTTTGCCCTGGACAATTTCATACTGAATTGATTTGCTGGTTCAAAGCAGAAATATAGCGCCTATTCTTCATCAGACCAAGGATATCCATGTTCGCAGTGATGGAAGAGGTGAAATCGATACAACCGAAATTGAGCATCCAACCATTGAATCCTGTCTTGCACCTCCAATGTAGGTCCACCCTGCCAATAAATTCACATGCAAACCACTAGTATTACTATCTAATGACAGTACAAAAAGAGTAGCAAGATAGTAGCAAACCATGTACCTTCGTAATGAACAGCTTATAGTGCCACCAATTGGATATAAAGGTTTGGAAAAAAACATGCTCCTAATGTTGAACCAGTTGGACTTTTTGTGCAGTTCCACTAAAATCGAGCATCCCTGTTTGCATAGATATTGAAAGTGTGATTACTATAAAAGTGGCACTAGTTGAAGCATAGACTCACAAATATAAGCATTCCAATTTCTTAATGGGAAAAGGTAGCAAAACTGTTTCTAACCACCTGTTTGAAGGAATAAATAAAGCAACAGTGGCTGATGTCAGGAAGGCATACATAGTTTTTTCTGAAAAATTGAGCCATTCCTGACCTTTCCTCTTCTTTTAAGCATATTTTGTGCAGTTCACCTAAAATAAAATGCCATCACCGCCTTGACAATTCAGTGTGTACAAAAGGAAATGACTTAACATTACATCATGATGTCAGGTATGTAGTCGACAGGCATTAGAGACAAACATACAGACCTCCTTCGATAACATGATGAACATTAATTTTAACAAAGGTGTGACTAGCTTTACCGGGATAATTTGAGTGAACTCTACACCCTTTGTTCCTTAATATAAGACGTTTTTGCGGTTCAATTTAAAGTACCCAAACATCTAGTATTTAGAAAAACAGGTACTAGTTTTGTTGAGCACATATCTGGGAAACCTTGCCACACTTTATTTATGTCCATACGCTAATGCAACACCATTCGAATACTACAAATATACACTAATCTAGTGGCTAGTGCAACAGTAGAGTAGTTAGTTTATTACAAGGTACAGTACAATGGTTTTACTGAACATATTTCAATAAACTCTAGCACTGGAAGATCTCTATAAGAATTAACAATACAAAATGTAAAGGTAACAAGTTTCAGCATTGGTATACTAGCTGTGCATGAGCATTAAACCAAATACAAAAGTCTAAAGGTAACTAGCATTATTAACTAATGACAGTATAAAAAAATTGCAAACCATGTACCTCCAAGGTAAATATCATTTCGAACTCGGGGGGGGGGGGGGCTTAAAAATTGCTATCTCAATCTTGATAATCGATCAAACATAAAAACTTGATCGAACGAATCAAGAGAACAGCCGGAGGAGGAGGTGCCCACTCTTGACCTTTCCTCTTGTCTTCATAATTTTTTGTGCAGTTTAACCAAAATAAAATGACATCAGCGCCTTGTCAGTTTGGTGACACTATAAAAAAAATAACAGTGCAAAAATCTGAAGGTAGTAACAAGTTTCATCGTTGGTATACTGGTTGTGCAACAGCATTAGAATGCCTTAGCTGAAAAATCTTTAATACATCCACAATCAATAGCTAACCCTGAAATAATCTAGTGACATTAAATGGCATTACTTAAATTTATCGGTGGCATTAGACTGAGAGCGGCACTAGTTAAATGTGGCATCACTTTAGCAGTAGCATTGCTTGACTTGACTGCTGGCGTTATACTAACAGCAAAAAAAGTGGCAATAAGAGCATGGGAGGCCCATTTGGACAGTGGGCGCACCAGTACGATGTACCTCCACGGACGCAGAGTGGTGAGGGAGGTATGGTTGCCCAAAGCAACAAATATCCAGGCTGCATATGTTGGATTACGTCCCATTTTTGTTCTCTTTAGCCACCTTTTTCCTATGTGAGGACGACAAACCGATCGACCTGGTCATTCTCTATTGCGTTGTCATGCCTTTCTACCCTTCTTCAACCAAGAGACACGAGACTCGTTCCTTAGCTACTGATTTTCCCCCTTTTCAACCTAGATGCGGGTTCGATGCCTACTCTCTTGGACAGTACAGTCTCCCTTCCTTTCCTTATTCAACCCAGACATGGATTAGTCTGCATGAATTAGGGTTTCCTTTAATAGTGCAAATTATGGTTTTCGTCTGCATGGCCAGCAGAGCAGAGGATAGCAAATTGGGAAGATGGTGGAGTGAAAAAAGATCCACATGCAACGACGTGGCAGATGGGGCAATAGAACAAGGGTATGGTTCGAAAAGAGTACCTGAGGGTCGGCGGGAAGTGGCTTCGCTCGTGGTCGTCATCCTCCGCACACACTACGGCAGTGAGCTTGGGGACGAAGGCCATCCCGCGCGGGCGCTAGGTCTGAGAGGACGGCCTTGTCGTCAGTGCGTGACCTCGCTCGCTGATGACGAGTGCGTCAACACTGCACGTCCTTTTCTTCCCCGGCGGATCTATGACCACCGGTGAGGAGGGAGAGAGAGGTCGCCTTTTTTAGATCTGGAGAGAGGTGATAGTGTGAGAAGCAAGTGGGCAGCCCTTAGCAAGAAAGCGCTGAAGCTCCAGCCTATATATCTTTTTATACTACTAGTACTGGAGGTGGAGTAGTGGTAGAGTAGTTTATATTTTCTCTGCATACAGTACTGAAGGAAATATGCCCTAGTGGCAATAATAAAGTTATTATTTATTTCCTTATTTCATGATAAATGTTTATTTTTCATGCTAGAATTGTATTAACCGGAAACATAATACATGTGTGAATACATAGACAAACATAGTGTCACTAGTATGCCTCTACTTGACTAGCTCGTTAATCAAAGATGGTTAAGTTTCCTAACCAGAGACATGAGTTGTCATTTGATCAATGGGATCACATCATTAGGAGAATGATGTGATTGACTTGACCCATTTCGTTAGCCTAGCACTTGATCGTTTAGTATGTTGCTATTGCTTTCTTCATGACTTATACAAAGTTCCTACAACTATGAGATTATGCAACTCCCGTTTACCGGAGGAACACTTTGTGTGCTACCAAACGTCACAACGTAACTGGGTGATTATAAAGGTGCTCTACAGGTGTCTCCAAAGGTACATGTTGGGTTGGCGTAATTCGAGATTAGGTTTTGTCACTCCGATTGTCGGAGAGGTATCTCTGGGCCCTCTCGGTAATACACATCATTTAAGCCTTGCAAGCATTGTAACTAATGAGTTAGTTACGGGATGATGTATTACGGAACGAGTAAAGAGACTTTCCAGTAACGAGATTGAACTAGGTATTGGATAACGACGATCAAATCTCGGGCAAGTAACATACCGATGACAAAGGGAACAACGTATGTTGTTATGCGGTTTGACCGATAAAGATCTTCGTAGAATATGTAGGAGCCAATATGAACATCCAGGTTCCACTATTGGTTATTGACCGGAAACAGTTCTAGGTCATGTCTACATAGTTCTCGAACCCGTAGGGTCCGCACGCTTAACGTTACGATGATAGTTTTATTATGAGTTTATGAGTTTTGATGTACCGAAGGAGTTCGGAGTCTCGGATGAGATCGGGGACATGACGAGGAGTCTCGAAATGGTCGAGACGTAAAGATCGATATATTGGACGACTATATTCGAACATCGGAAAGGTTCCGAGTGGTTCGGGTATTTTTCGGAGTACCGGGGAGTTACGGGAATACGGGGGAAGAAGTATATGGGCCTTATTGGGCTTTAGGGGAGAGGGAGAGGCAGGCCGCGCGCCCTCCCATTGACTAGTCCGAATTGGACTAGGGGGAGGGGCGGCGCCCCCTCTTTCCTTCTCTCCCCTCTTCCCCTTCCTTGTCTCCTACTCCTAATACATGGAAGGACTCCTAGTTGGACTAGGAAAGGGGGAATCCTACTCCCGGTGGGAGTAGGACTCCCCTAGGGCATGCCATAGAGAGGGCCGTACCTCCCCTCGTCCACTCCTTTATATACGGGGGCAGGGGGCACCCCATAGACACACAAGTTGATCTACGGATCGTTCCTTAGCCGTGCGCGGTGTCCCCCTCCACCATATTCCACCTCGGTCATATCGTCGCGGAGTTTAGGTGAAGCCCTGCGCCGGTAGAACATCATCATCGTCACCACACCGTCGTGCTGACGGAACTCATCCCCGACACCCTGCTGGATCGGAGTCCGGGGAACGTCATCGAGCTGAACGTGTGCAGCACATGGAGGTGCCGTACGTTCGGTGCTTGGATCGGTCGGATCGTGAAGACGTACGACTACATCAACCGCGTTGTCATAACGCTTCCGCTTTCGGTCTACGAGGGTACGTGGACACACTCTCTCCTCTCGTTGCTATGCATCACCATGATCTTGCGTGTGCGTAGGAATTTTTTTGAAATTACTACGTTCACCAACAGTGGCATCTGAGCCTAGGTTTTATGCGTTGATGTTATATGCACGAGTAGAACACAAGTGAGTTGTGGGCGATACAAGTCATACTGCTTACCAGCATGTCATAATTTGGTTCGGCGGTATTGTTGGATGAAGCGGCCCGGACCGACATTATGCGTACGCTTACGCGAGACTGGTTCTACCGACATGCTTTGCACACAGGTGGCTGGCGGGTGTCAGTTTCTCCAACTTTAGTTGAACCGAGTGTGCCTACGCCCGATCCTTGCGAAGGTTAAAATAGCACTAACTTGACGAACTATCGTTGTGGTTTTGATGCGTAGGTAAGAACGGTTCTTGCTCAGCCCGTAGCAGCCACGTAAAACTTGCAACAACAAAGTAGAGGACGTCTAACTTGTTTTTGCAGGGCATGTTGTGATGTGATATGGTCAAGACGTGATGCTATATTTATATTGTATGAGATGATCATGTTTTGTAACCGAAGTTATCGGCAACTGGCAGGAGCCATATGGTTGTCGCTTTATTGTATGAAATGCAAACGCCCTGTAATTGCTTTAGTTTATCACTAAGCGGTAGCGATAGTCGTAGAAGCAATAGACGTCATAAATGACAACGATGCTACGATGGAGATCAAGGTGTCGCGCAGGTGACGATGGTGATCATGACGATGCTTCGGAGATGGAGATCACAAGCACAAGATGATGATGGCCATATCATATCACTTATATTGATTGCATGTGATGTTTATCTTTTATGCATCTTATCTTGCTTTGATTGACAGTAGCATTTTAAGATGATCTCTCACTAATTATCAAGAAGTGTTCTCCCTGAGTATGCACCGTTGCCAAAGTTCGTCGTGCCCAGACACCACGTGATGATCGGGTGTGATAAGCTCTACGTCCATCTACAATGGGTGCAAGCTAGTTTTGCACATGCGGAATACACAGGTTAAACTTGACGAGCCTAGCATATGCAGATATGGCCTCGGAACACGGAGACCGAAAGGTCGAGCGTGAATCATATAGTAGATATGATCAACATAGTGATGTTCACCATTGAAAACTACTCCATCTCACGTGATGATCGGTTATGGTTTAGTTGATTTGGATCACATGATCACTTAGATGACTAGAGAGATGTCTGTCTAAGTGAGAGTTCTTAAGTAATATGATTAATTGAACTTAAATTTATCATGAACTTAGTCCTGGTAGTATTTTGCAAATTATGTTGTAGATCAATAGCTTGCATTGTTGCTTTCATATGTTTATTTTGATATGTTCCTAGAGAAAATTGTGTTGAAAAATGTTAGTAGCAATGATGCGGATTGGATCCGTGATCTGAGGTTTATCCTCATTGCTGCACAGAATAATTATGTCCTTAATGCACCGCTAGGTGACAGACCTATTGCAGGAGCAGATGCAGACGTTATGAACGTTTGGCTAGCTCAATATGATGACTACTTGATAGTTTAGTGCACCATGCTTAACGGCTTAGAATCGGGACATCAAAGACGTTTTGAACATCATGGACCATATGAGATGTTCCAGGAGTTGAAGTTAATATTTTAAGAAAATACCCAAGTTGAGAGATATGAAGTCTCCAACAAGTTCTATGGCTAAAAGATGGAGGAGAATCGCTCAACTAGTGAGCAAGTGTTCAGATTGTCTGGGTACTACAATCGCTTGAATCAAGTGGGAGTTAATCTTCCAGATAAGATAGTGATTGACAGAATTCTCTAGTCACCATCACTAAGTTACTAGAACTTCGTGATGAACTATAGTATGCAAGGGATGACGAAAACGATTCCCGAGCTCTTCGTGATGTTGAAATCGACGAAGGAAGAAATCAAGAAAGAGCATCAAGTGTTGATGATTGAAAAGACCACTAGTTTCAAGAAAAGGGCAAAGGGAAAGAAAGGGAACTTCAGGTAGAATGACAAGCAAGTTGTCACTCCCGCGAAGAAGTCCAAAGCTGGACCAAAGCCTGAAACTGAGTGCTTACACTGCAAAGGAAATGGTCACTGGAAGCGGAAATGCCCTAAATATTTGGTGGATAAGAAGGATGGCAAAGTGAACAAGGGTATATTTGATATATAGGTTATTGATGTGTACCTTACTAGTGTTTATAGTAGCCCTTGAGTATTTGATACTTGTTCGTTTGCTAAGATTAGTAACTCGAAACAGGAGTTACATAATAAACAGAGACTAGTTGAGGTGAAGTGACGATGTGTGTTGGAAGTGGTTCCAAGATTGATATGATCATCATCGCACACTCCCTATACTTTCGAGATAAGTGTTGAACCTAAATAAATGTTATTTGGCGTTTGCGTTGAGCATGAATATGATTTGATCATGTTTATTGCAAAACAGTTATTCATTTAAAGTTAGAGAATAATTGTTGTTCTATTTAGATGAATAAAACCTTCGATGGTCATACACCCAATGAAAATAGTTTGTTGGATCTCGATCGCAGTGATACACATATTCATAATATTGATGCCAAAAGATGCAAAGTTAATAATGATAGTGCAACCTATTAGTGGCACTGCCGTTTGGGTCATATTGGTGTAAAGCGCATGAAGAAACTCCATAAAGATGGATTTTCGGAATCACTTGGTTATGAATCATTTGATGCTTGCGACCGTGCCTTTTGGGCAAGATGACTAAAACTCCGTTCTCTGGAACAATGGAACAAGCTACTGACTTATTGGAAATAATACATACCGATGTATGCGATCCAATGAGTGTTGATGCTCGTGGCAAGTATCGTTATTTTCTGACCTTCACAAGATGATTTGAGCAGATATGGGTATATCTACTTGATGAAACATAAGTCTGAAATAGTTGAAAGGTTCAAAGAATTTCAGAGTGAAGTGGAAAATCATCGTAACAAGAAAAATAAAGTTTCTACGATCTGATCGTGGAGACGAATATTTGAGTTACGAGTTTGGTCTTCATTTGAAACAATGTGAAATAGTTTCGCAACTCACGCCACCTAGAACACCACAATGTAATGGTGTGTCCAAACGTCGTAATCGTACTTTACTAGATATGGTGCGATCTATGATGTCTCTTATCGGTTTACCACTATTGTTTTGGGGTTATGCATTAGAGATAGCTGCATTCACGTTTAATAGGGCACCATCTAAATCCGTTGAGACGACACCGTATGAACTATGGTTTAGTAGTAAACCTAAGCTGTCGTTTCTTAAAGTTTGGAGTTGCGATGCTTATATGAAAAAGGTTTTCAACTTGATAAGCTCGAACCCAAATCGGAGAAGTGCGTCTTCATAGAATACCCAAAGGAAATTGTTGGGTACACCTTCTATCACAGACCAAAGGCAAGATATTCGTTGCTCAAAATGGATCCTTTCTAGAGAAGGAGTTTCTCTCAAAAGAAATGAGTGGGAGGAAAGTAGAACTTGATAAGGTAACTGTACCTTCTCCCGAATTGGAAAATAGTTCATCACTGAAATCAGTTCCAGTGATTCCTACACCAATTAGTGAGGAAGCTAATGATGATGATCATGAAACCTTAGATCAAGTTACTACAGAACCTCGTAGGTCTTCCAGAGTACGGACCGCACCAGAGTGGTATGGTAATCCTATTCTGGAGGTCATGTTACTTGACCATGACGAACCTATGAACTATGAGGAAGCGGTGATGAGCCCAGATTCTGCAAAATGGCTTGAGGCCATGAAATCTGAGATGGGATCCATGTATTAGAACAAAGTGTGGACTTTGGTGGACTTGCCCGATGATCGGCAAACCATAGAAAATTAAATGGATCTTCAAGAGGAAGACAGACGTTGATAGTAGTGTTACTATCTACAAAGCTCGACTTGTCGCAAAAAGGTTTTTGACAAGTTCAAGGTGTTGACTACAATGAGATTTTCTCAACTGTAGCGATGCTTAAGTATGTCCGAATCATGTTAAAAATTGCCACAATTTATGAAATCTGGCAAATGGATGTCAAAACTGCATTCCTTAATGGTTTTCTTAAATAAGAGTTGTATATGATGCAACCAGAAGGTTTTGTCAATCCTAAAAGTGCTAACAAAATATGCAAGCTCCGGCAATCCATCTGTGGACTGGTGCAAGCATCTCGGAGTTGGAATATACACTTTGATAAGTTGATCAAAGCATATAGTTTTATACAGACTTGCAGTGAAGCCTGTATTTACAAGAAAGTGAGTGGGAGCTCTACAACATTTTCTGATAAGTATATGTGAATGACATATTGTTGATCGGAAATAATGTAGAATTATTCTGCAAAGCATAAAGGAGTGTTTGAAAGGAGTTTTTTCAAAGAAAGACCTCAACAAAGATACTTACATATTGAGCATCAAGATCTATTGAGATAGATCAAGACGCTTGATAAGATTTTCAATGAGTACATACCTTGACAAGATTTTGAAGTAGTTCAAAAAGGAACAATCAAAGAAAGAGTTCTTGCCTGTGTTGCAAAGGTATGAAATTGAGTAAGACTCAAATCCCAACCACAGCAGAAAATTGAAAAGAGAATGAAAGTCATTCCCTATGCCTCAGTCATAGGTTCTATAAAGTATGCTATGATATGTACCAGACCTATTTGTATACCTTGCTCTGAATTTGGCAAGGGAGTACAATAGTGATCTAGGAGTAGATCACTGGACATTGGTCAAGATATCCTTAGTGAGGACTAAGGAAATATTTCTCGATTATGGAGGTGATAAAAGAGCTTGTCGTAAAGAGTTACATTGGTGCAAGCTTTTACACCGATCCAGATGACTCTAAGTCTCAATCTGGATACATATTGAATGTGGGAGCAATTAGCTAGAGTAGCTCCGTACAAAGCATTGTAGACATAGAATATTTGCAAAATACATACGGCTCTGAATGTGACAGACCCGTTGACTAAGCTTCTCTCACGAGCAAAACATGATCACACATTAGTACTCTTTGGGTGTTAATCACATAAGCGATGTGAACTAGATTATTGACTCTAGAAAACCTTTTGGGTGTTGGTCACATGACGATGTGAACTATGGGTGTTAATCATATACAGATATGAATATTGGTGTTAAATCACATGGTGATGTGAACTAGATTATTGACTCTAGTGCAAGTGAGAGACTGAAGGAAATATGCCCTAGAGGCAATAATAAAGTTATTATTTATTTCCTTATTTCATGATAAATGTTTATTATTCATGCTAGAATTGTATTAACCGGAAACATAATACATGTGTGAATACATAGACAAACATAGTGTCACTAGTATGCCTCTACTTGACTAGCTCGTTAATCAAACATGGTTAAGTTTCCTAACCATAGACATGAGTTGTCATTTGATCAACGGGATCACATCATTAGGAGAATGATGTGATTGACTTGACCCATTCCGTTAGCCTAGCACTTGATCGTTTAGTATGTTGCTATTGCTTTCTTCATGACTTATACAAAGTTCCTACAACTATGAGATTATGCAACTCCCATTTACCGGAAAAACACTTTGTGTGCTACCAAACGTCACAACGTAACTGGGTGATTATAAAGGTGCTCTACAGGTGTCTCCAAAGGTACATGTTGGGTTGGCGTAATTCGAGATTAGGTTTTGTCACTCCGATTGTCGGAGAGGTATCTCTGGGCCCTCTCGGTAATACACATCATTTAAGCCTTGCAAGCATTGTAACTAATGAGTTAGTTACGGGATGATGTATTACGGAACGAGTAAAGAGACTTTCCGGTAACGAGATTGAACTAGGTATTGGATACCGACGATCGAATCTCGGGCAAGTAACATACCGATGACAAAGGGAACAATGTATGTTGTTATGCGGTTTGACCGATAAAGATCTTCGTAGAATATGTAGGAGCCAATATGAACATCCAGGTTCCACTATTGGTTATTGACCGGAAACAGTTCTAGGTCATGTCTACATAGTTCTCGAACCCGTAGGGTCCACACGCTTGACGTTACGATGATAGTTTTATTATGAGTTTATGAGTTTTGATGTACCGAAGGAGTTCGGAGTCCCGGATGAGATCGGGGACATGACGAGGAGTCTCGAAATGGTCGAGATGTAAAGATCGATATATTGGACGACTATATTCGGACATCGGAAAGGTTCCGAGTGGTTCGGGTATTTTTCGGAGTACCGGGGAGTTACGGGAATACGGGGGAAGAAGTATATGGGCCTTATTGGGCTTTAGGGGAGAGGGAGAGGCAGGCCGCGCGCCCCCCCATTGACTAGTCCGAATTGGACTAGGGGAGGGGCGGCGCCCCCTCTTTCCTTCTCTCCCCTCTTCCCCTTCCTTGTCTCCTACTCCTAATACATGGAAGGACTCCTAGTTGGACTAGGAAAGGGGGAATCCTACTCCTGGTGGGAGTAGGACTCCCCTAGGGCGCGCCATAGAGAGGGCCGGCCCTCCCCTCCTCCACTCCTTTATATACGGGGGCAGGGGGCACCCCATAGACACACAAGTTGATCTACGGATCGTTCCTTAGCCGTGCGCGGTGCCCCCCTCCACCATATTCCACCTCGGTCATATCATCGTGGAGTTTAGGCGAAGCCCTGCGCCGGTAGAACATCATCATCGTCACCACACCATCGTGCTGACGGAACTCATCCCCGACACCCTGCTGGATTGGAGTCCAGGGAACGTCATCGAGCTGAACGTGTGCAGAACATGGAGGTGCCGTACGTTCGGTGCTTGGATCGGTCGGATAGTGAAGACGTACGACTACATCAACCGCGTTGTCATAACGCTTCCGCTTTCGGTCTACGAGGGTACGTGGACACACTCTCCCCTCCCATTGCTATGCATCACCATGATCTTGCGTGTGCGTAGGAAATTTTTTGAAATTACTACATTCCCCAACAAGTACCAGTTAGTCATGCTTCAAAACTGAACGGCACGCCATTAAAAAAAAATAAAGGTCGGTAACTAATGCGGCACCTCGGGCCAACACGGCCAGATCGCATTTTGCACGAGAAATTGCACACCATGTTTCGTTGACATGTGGTCCCATTCCAACATATCAGTGAGACGACGACGAGTCCTTTTCTACTAGTATCTCCTAACGGACATGTAGGCCAGGGCGCCTCTTCGTGAACCGTGGCAAACTGGCAACCGTCCACTGACTCTTCGCCTTCCCCTCTCGATTTTGAACTGCTGTCGCACGCTCTTCCTCTCCCTCCTCCATTTTCCTTCAGCCCTTCACCCTTTCTTCTGTCATTGTTCGATCGTCTTCTCCATGGGGGAACAGGCCGGAAACGACCCTGTTATTCTTGCCCCGATCTGAAAGATGACGTGGTGGAGGAACTCATTGATCGGTGCGACGTCATCACCTCAGCTAGCATCGCAGGTTCATTCAAGACCATTCTCGACTCAACTAATGACATCATTACAAGGAACCCAAGAGTCAAGGAGCGGTTTGATCTCCCCTATCTTCTTCGTCGTGACCCTTATGACTGGTGCGTGGACGACGGAGGCCTTGCCTTGCGCAAGTTGATGCCGCTTGATAATGATACGTATGATGTTAAGATGCCATCGCTTGAGGGTAAGGCTTGGGCAGGCGCAAATGGAGATTGGGTTGTTTACACTGGGTCCAACTGTGAGTCGGAACTTGTGAATGTGTACACTCGTGACCGGGTTCCACTTCCAAAAATCTCAGCAAACTGCCTAGAGGTTGAGCACACCGGTATTGTACGCACGTTCAAATACGATCATGGTGACTGTCTTCTATGGAAGATAGAAATTTGCCGAGTTCCCAACCGCTCTTGGAATTACAAAAACTATGAAGTTGTTGCTATCTTCGACAAGCTTGTTGCCGTCCTTCGTGGTTCGACTGGATGGATATTGCTCAAAAATCAGTTTCCGTACACGGATGAGTACTGTGATGCAATTAAATACGAGGGCCTTGTGTTTCCTGCCACCACTCGTGGCACTATTTTTGCATGGAATTCTTATGCTTTCGGTACGTTTGTATTCCACCGTAATTATAATTGTTTCATCCACATGCATGCGGGTTAGCAAGTTTCCCTTTACTAATTAACCTTCTTCTTGTGTTTCCAAGGTCCTATGAACATTCCACCACCTATACTTGAAAAATTTTATAACCAAGGGGGAGATGACGATGGTGATGATCATGAGCATGAGGAGGAGCAACGCCCATATACTCTATGGCGCCTGGCAACTAATTCTGATGGATCACCTCTTCTTGTGTGTATACAGCCCACTGATGATGTTACTACTAAGGAAGTAGGTGTAGTCTCCCATGATCGCACTCTCCGGACCTATTCCAACATCCATTGCATGGTATTCTGGATGGATACTAGTGTGCTAGCACCAACTCCTTCTCCCTGGTACAGAATTGATAGTCTTGGAGAAAACTCGCTCTTCCTTGGACAAAACTATCCAATGATGGTGAAAGGCGATCCAACTACTGTTAACACAATGTTACTACCATTTATGAGAAGCAATTGTGTCTATACCTCGGACATTTGGGTGGTTCCCTACCCTGGTACTGATATAGTAGGCCGCTTCAGCCTGGATGATCAGTCCTGCATTGGTCTCGAGATCGACAATGGATGGCCCATCCCAGAGAATCACTTGTGGTTCAAAGCAAGTGTTTCCAACGCCGAGGAATGGTTGAGTTGAAGTTCATTTCATTGCTTGTTATTTGTTGTGTGGTGAAAACTTTAGTATTTATAATGTATCCTCGTTGTCGATGTGGGTTGATGACCTGTTGTATGTAATAAAATGATATGCCTGTGATAAACTTACTAAATTTATGAATGGATTTCAAGTTGCTTCTCTGAGTGAGTGGTGCGACGAGGCAAAAAAATATTTTCTGAATACATAATTGTGCGTGCATTGCAATAGGTTATCGGATGAGGCCAATCAACAATAGTAGCATACTATTTGTACTAGCTTCACATGCTTCGCGTGTCGGGCAGTTGTTTTTACTGTAGCCATATGTTAATGTGTTTACTGTACACAACCAACACCTCGAATCCTCGATACTAGTACTATATAGTAAGTAGTAGGAGTAGTAGGGTGGCATGGGCTAGAACAAGCATTCACGTCCAGGAGTACAGCACACGCCACCACCACGACATCCATCTGACACCATATTATTTCTTGGAGTCCGTGCTAGAGCAATCTCTTCAACCTCGCAGTTTCTCTAACTTCAACCATCGCGCAACGGGCGAGGTGGAGGTTTGCCGATAGTCAGTTTCCTCAACTGCGGTCCCACTTGTAAGGCCAACTCCAATGCACGACCCCAAACGGACCTCCGTTTTGCACGAACTCCAACGATAATTTTGACTAGAAAAGCAAGACCAAAGAAAAGAAGAACCACAAGAATATATTTTACTACTCTAGAAGATATCCAACTTCCATAACTGCTCCTGTAAGTTGGATTAGTGCCTTCTCGATGCATTCATTATTGATCTGCGGAGGCTCGATCTTGCGTGCTTCTTTCTTCTTCGAGTGTAAAGAAGTAGACGTTGCTTCCTCGCATCTAGTCTCATGTCTAGCCTCTATTCTAGTAGGAGTGTCAACAAGTGCACTAGTCTCATCTCTAGCCTCTATGCTAGCTAAAAGGGCTAGAACATCTACTAAATTGCGCTCTATCAATATATCAATGTACTCTTCTTCCCAATACCAAAACTTGCATCCATTCTACTCCCTCCGTTCCACAATACATGCCTTCTATTTGTCAAAATATAGATGTATCTAGACATGTTTTAGTATATAGGTACATCCATTTTTGGACAAATGGAAGTCAAGTATTTTGGAACAGAGGGAGTACACAATAAAATTTTTAAGTTAGCACAACTAGTCTAATCCGAGAGCACAACCGAAGATTTGGTCAGGTTCTTCCTCCTTTTGCCGACACGTGGGACATCCAGCATCCAGGTCGTGTCATGCAAGAAAATAGAGTGGTAGTTGAAGCCACGTGATGTGCATCTTGGGTTAAACTGTAAATAGAATCTTACTACTCTTGAGTAACTCCAAAAGCGGCCACCGAAGATCTTTATTGGATTTGTTTTTCATCACCAGGACGTCGAGGTGAAAGATGTGCAGGTTCAGTGGGTCCTCTTGCATTTTCACTGACATGTGGGACCGCATGTGAGCAAACAGACAATGGGCTCCGCGCGTCCGCTGGCTGGCTGAGAAGAGAGATAGAGGAGGGCTGAGCACGGACTCCAGGAAATTTGTTCTAAGTACCTCGATATAGGATTGATATAGTGGGGTGGCATGGGCCATAACTAGCATTCACATCTAGCAGTACGGCACACGCCACCCACACGAGTCCCATCCGACGCCAATTTTCTTGGAGTCCATGCTACAGTCATCTCTTCTCCCTCCTGTTTTCTCAGCCATCGCGCGGTGGGCGGGGTGGGGGTTTGCCGATAGTCAGTTTGCTCAACTGTGGTCCCACTTGTAAGTGAAAATGCAACACCGCACGCATTCCCCCTTGAGCGACGTGCCAGACCAACCGTGTGGGGGTGCTACGCGAACACGGCAGGCTTTTCCTTTTGAACTCGTAACTTGTAAAATTTTGTTCTGCTCCATGGCGCGACCGATAGATAGAAAATAACGATTTGGCCTAGAGTAATGAGAAGTTTGGTTCTGGCGCCGTTCATCCATGGAGTACATACGAAAATTATGAAGTTGATCCAAAAGGTAAGATAATTACTAGTAGTACCATATACTACTACATGGATTTGACGGAAAGATAAAAATACATACGAATCCATCAATGACATCCTCACGCCCTAGTGCGCCGGGTCACCAACCGACGTGTGAGGAGCAGCGGCGTTGGCGGCGAGCTCAACGTGCTTCTAAACAATGCCGTCCAAGGTTGCCCTGTGGTCCAAGAAGGCCAGCGTCCTATCGTCCTCCTCTTGCATGTAGTAGTCCTTGTGGACGATTTGCGCGTAGACGTGGGTGATTATGTCGATGGTGTCTTGTTGCGCCAGGCGCTGTGCGACGAGCGCGACCTCGAGGTGGACATTCTCCGGCGCGACGGCGAGCAGTTGCAGGGCTACCAGTGCGTCGAAGAGGTTGTCACCATAGTGACCGTTGAGGGTGGCGGGCATCACAGAGCCTGGGCACGTCGGTTGGAGGCGTACGTCAAAGTCGTCCGCGAGCTTCTTGACGACGGTGAACTTGTCGAGGAAACCGACGAGGACCTTGTCGAACAAAGAGACAAAGTTGTCGTCCAAGTGGCCCCTTGCCTTGGCGGCCTCAACCAATCCCTAGAGACGTTCCTCTATGCCGGGCCGCAGGCCGGCGTCGTGGACCATCTGGCACAGCCGGCTGATGCTCGCGCTCATCGCCTCCATGGGTCTAGCTTAGCTTCTAGTCAACTGATCTTGCGATTTGAGTGATCACTCTTGCCCTTGGTTAGCGTGTGTAGGTGCGTAGGATTTCGTACTACTCCTCGGCCCTCTACTGCACCTGCCTTTGGTTGTATGATAGGTGGGCCAGCCACCCCTTGGGCCCACGTGTCATTCACCCAAAGGCAGTTGCAGTAAGTCAATGAAGCTGTGTCCCCCTCCGTGCCGGTGCAGTATAGTCATCTCACGGGACCTCTAGTTGGGGCCAAATGAGAGAAGTTTGATGTTTACTGTTTTATTAGTCCCCTTTGCATTTTGCGCCAGGTTTTGACCTTTGATTTAACTAATAAAATGTTAATGCATGTAAACAAAAATGTTGTGTAAGTCACCTTACGAAAACCAAATAATCCCAAAACACTTAGGCACGGTGCATTAACTCCCTCCTTGTTTCTTATTTTGTGACATATCAACCAATGAGAGATGTGGGCCGTGCATGCTTTCAATGACTTGAGACTACCAAACATGACATGCAGTGTTTAGTTCATTGCATGTAATCCTATTACTCTAGTTAGCAAAAAGACATTAAATTCTCTCGCCGATAGGAATAAAACACCATGTATTTATTTACAGAGGGAGTAGTACATTTTTCATGACATGCATTACTAGATATTGCTAGTCAAATACTAAAATCCAGATGGACATGGTAGTACTCCTAAATCCAGACGGTGGTGCTACTAGTACTAGTAGTAGTACTACCAATGTAGTAGGAGTACTAGCACTGTACTACCCGTTGGTCAAATTATTACGTGCTGCTCCTCACAGTGAAGTGACAAGACCCTGCACCGGAGATGACACCTGAGTATAGGTGCCGTGTTCGGCATACCATAGTCAGCCTCATCGTCTGCAGTCACTATCATCATGGCTGTAGAGCTAGCCTGCTTACAACTAGCCATGTTTGACATAATTTCCCGTGCGTAGATGCCCGTGGCCATCGCGCTAGATTTTTCCACGGCCTTCTAGTTGTGGTGGGGAGGAGATAAGGCTGATTGTGAGAGACAAGGAGTTGTTTGAAAATAGGGAACAAGTGCGGGCATCTTTTTTCAAAAATGGAGAAGCTTGGTTTGTATGCGTCAGATCAAGATCCGACGGCTATTGGTGAAAGATGGGAGGCACAACATCATCACCAACTCAGGACCTGTTTGATTCGCAGGATTTTGAAAACGCAAGAATAGGACACGACAATATTATAAGTTTCAAACTGATATTACAAATGTTAGGAGTAATGCTGCACCTATGAAGAGGGAATTACTAGGAAGTTTACGTAAGAACTTTCGTTACTTTAGGTGGATGCAGCATTATCGTACAAACTAAAATCCACCGCCCTGACAAGTCACTAATGGGCAAATAAGTTTTCGAGTCTCTGGCCACTTGATGTTTCAAAAACAAATTCAGCTTCTACGGAGACTTTGTCATTTAGGCTTAGACGCTTGCGGTGATCAGCACACCATTCATTGTTGCACCAGAAAACGCCAAACCTCATTACCTTGAGCACACTTGCCTCCAGAACAAAGAACATGGCCAATTTAATCTCAGATGTGCTGCCTCGGTAATCGATCAAATCAATTTCTGTAAATGGAGATCAAGGCATTCGATGAGATTGTTATAGTGCAGCACATTTTTCACTTTTGGGTCTTTTTTTATCTTCAAAAGAAGAGAGCATATTAGAGCAGCTGGCTGTATAAGATTGCCGTGTCATCAAGAGGTACCAATATCATTCGCTCATATGATAGGGTTGGCTGGCTAGTGATATTCTCTCTCTCTCTCTCTCTCTCTCTCTATTTCCTCTCATTTAACTAGGAGCACATGAAGAGCTTGGGTATTTCTTGCCTTCCACTATGTGGCCGATGCCATATTTCGCAAAAGTATGCCACATAATACGCATCGATGTCAAATCAAAAGATTTTGGCACCGCTCTCGCGATGTGTGAGAGTTGGCACCACTGTGCACACAGACCCACATGTATAAACAAATCAATCAAACCAACTACACCAGCCTCTCACTCTCCCAAACAAGTGTTTTTTATTGCCTCAGTCCTCTCTCTCTCTCCCACGCAGTGTTTTTTCATTGCGTGAGTTAATTTGGCATCGGAGCAAAGTAGGTGATCCAGATTGGGGCACCAGGTGAGCAATGGAGGGGCATCGATGCCAAATGCATCACAAGTGAATTTGGCACATGTTTTGGCCTACATAGCCCACTTTTGTACTCCCTCCATCCCAAAATTGTTATCTTAAATTTGTCTAAATACGGATGTATCTAGTTACATTTTAGTGTTAGATACATCCGTATCTAAACAAATGTAAGACAAGAATTTTGGGACGGGGGGAATACTACCTCGTATTTAATATAAAATTTTGACCACAGATTTACCTAAGAAAATGCCAATGCATGTCACTAAAAATTACACCATTTGAAATTATGTTCAAATACGAATCCAACGATATAGTTCTTAGTGACATGTATTAACATTTTGTCAGTTAAATCTATGGTCAAATTTTGATACTACAAAATTGGAAGAGTAAACCAGGACGGAGGTAGTGCTTGCTCTTATGGTAACCATAGAGTTACTGGAGTAGCCTAAGTTACTTTCCACTATGACTAGGCTAGGCTACTATAGTAGTACAACATAAAAACGATGCAGGTGATCACGTGAGAAAAAATACTAAAAACATTTCTTTCGATGCAGTGCGTAGATGCAGTTTTGAACACTACACTTGTCATTGTAATTTGGGAAAATTACGAAAAAATTGAGCTACGTTGTGATTACCGTTTACTTATAGGAAAGAAGTTTCACCTCAATGAGTAGCTTCTCCGTGCATGGAAAGCTTGTAAGGAATCCATCAACTTGATCTAGATTGGAGCCGATAGATTTTAGTGCCAAGATCTTCACTGTGCGCATGGACTGGGTCAAGCTTGTGGGAATCATTTTTTAGAAGACGGTCGTAAATACATCAAGAAGAAATTTAAAAATGTGAATTTCAAGAAGATGGAGAAGATGATGAGTGTTGTACCTGAACGATTATGGATCCAATAAAGAGTTCGGAGAATTTGGCAGACGAGTACGCCAACGCTGTCAATTTCGGCGCGTCAATGACCCTGATTTTTGGTGGACCTTCTAGATCCGATACAAGCAATCTCTCAAGGAAAGGCGCATTCGCAATGACCATAACGTGGAACAGCTGGAGTGATCTCTTCCCAATTGATGTCTTGTTGCGGGGCTAGCAAGACATATAAATCCATCGGAGATTCGTCGAGGCATTGTGGAGGCTAATGAACCCGTGGATCTGCTCAAGACGAAGGTACTCGAGCACAGTACAGCTGCGAAGCAGGTGCTCCATAGCCTTCTTCGAGATTACAACGTCGAAGAGGTCAAGCTTCTTGAGTTGAGGGAGAAGAAGGGCGGGCGCGGCATTAATCTGGGGAAGATAGCAGGAGCTGAAGCTGGCGCGGCGCAGCGTTGGCGTGAGGCGGAGCGTGGATGGTGGTAGAGAGCGACATCGTCTAGCTTCAAAGTTGAGCTCCTCGAGCTTGTCTAGCGTGGGGGATAAGAACCACTCGTCGAACTTGGGTTGGACCTTGCATTTGGTACTGAACATGCGGATGTCAAGGCGTCTGGCTGGCCCAGGATGCGATGAAAGGATCTTGGAGACTGCGGCCATGCGTTTGCAATCCCCGTCGCAGAGGCAGCAGTCGACGTTGAGGTTGAGGGGGACGCAGCGCCAGAGGGGGCGCCAGCGTTAGGAGAGCAGGGCGGTCCACACGACAGATTTGGTGGGGAGGAGGCCGATGATGACGAGCAGCATGTCATCGGGGAGGCTGCTGATGAAGTCCAGGCTCGCCGGATGCGGTTTTGGCTTGAGCCGCCTCCACTTGTTGGCTGCCTCGCCGTCCATCTCAACCGGCGGCGACGCCGGTGTACACGTGTGCTGGCGTGTGTTGTGTGCTGGGTGTGCGCGAGTGCGTCCTTCTGTGCATGCCGCCGCGCAGTGGTGAATTGTGCGTGAGTGCGTCCTTCACACGCAAGAAGTGTGTCCTCAATGCGCCCTCAATTTACTAGCGAGCGGGGTGCTACCCCGAGTGGTTTCAACTTTGTTTACTTCACTGCGTGTCAGATGGGCCTCTAGTTTACTTATTTTCACCCACTACCACATGGCCCAGCACACGAAGATACAGAACACGAGCTGACAAGGCAGCATGTGGATTGGTTGACCAGTCAACTAAACAATATGCAGAGCTATACGCTGACACAATGAGCGTATAATCCGTCGGTATAGAGAGTTCAAGTGAGAGGGGAGGCCCGTGAGAGATAGCAGAGAGAGAGAGAGAAAGAGCTACTCCCTCCGTTCGATAATGTAGTTCCAACATTTTTTTAAAGTCAAACTTTTGAAACTTTGACCAAGTTTATCAAGAAATTACTTATATCTACAATACCAAAGATAAGTGATAGTATGAAGTAAGTACATGTTGTGATGAATCTAATGATCGTTCCAGATGTAAATGTTTTTCTCCACATATACCTGGTCAAACTTTTCTAAGGTTTGACTTTTCAAAACATCCATATGCTTATGGACATGACAGAGTCCCTAACTAGAGAGAGAGAGAGAGAGAGAGAGAGAGAGAGAGAAAGAGTGAGTGAAAAAAGTGTGTGTGCGTGTGTGAGGGACATGGACAACACACGATAAAAGTAGAGAAAAAGCGTGCGTGTCTTATGCAAACATATCACACATGCATCTTTGACAACGGAGGCAAGGTGAGGAGATAGTGTGTGGTTGTTTGGAACCGAGAGAGCAAGACCCCTAGCACGTGGCCAAGAGGGGTCTGACAAACAAAGGAGAGAGGTCGAGAGAGACGTACGGAGAAAATGCAGACATGGGGAGGAGAGAGTGTATGTTTCTCATAGAGAGATCCCTTGGAGATCGTGATGGGACTACATGGGTGGGAGATCGAGTGACAAGGTGTGTGCGTGATAGAAGATGCCCCGAGAGATATCGAGATAGACATATGGATGGAAGGAGACAATACGTGTGTTCCTGATGGCTAGTAAGAGATAATCATACTTAGGAGGGGGGGGAGTGCTTGCGCCTATGATGGAGTGAGGGATTATGGTACTTAGGGGGGTGCTTGTCACATGGAGAGAGAACAAGGGCGGAGAGTGTTGGATGGGTCTACATGTATAGCGCGAGCGAGACATGTGTATGTGTGAACCAGGGAGATATAAGGTTAGTTTGGCTTGCGTCCTGAGCATCTTTTGCCTGGCCTGGGGTTGTGGCTGGATTTCATGCATGCTTGTTTGGTTGCTACCCTGTGAAAAAGAAAGCCCGCCTGGCTTGGGTTCCCTTGCACTTTAATTAGCCTGGCTGGACTCCAGACACTGCAAGTAGCCTGGCCCAGGCGACCGATTTCAAACGCCTGGCCGTGCCTGGTCGTGCGGCCACGAGGCTAACAGCAACATGGATGGATATTAGCATTAAATAATTGCTGCATGGATTGATTGATGGGACGTTGATGCTTTGCCTGGCCCATGCATGAACCAAACGCTTCAGCACCACACAAGCCTAGCCAGGCAGAAATATTTTACATCTCACATCCACACCAGGCAGTACTGGCCATCAAGGCATGAGGGTCAGGTCACGAACCAAACTGACCAATAAAGTTTCAGAGAGATTGAGGAGCCCCGATAAGGCTGAGTGGTGCGTCAGATAGCTGAGAGGGGGAAAGAGATATTCCATCCGCTCGATAATGCATTGCATGTAAATTTTTTAGAAGTCAAACTTTGGAAACTTTGACCAGGTTTACGCAAATGTTATTTATATCTACAATACCAAAGATACATCATACAAAACTACATCTCATGGTGAATCTAATGGTATATGTTTGCCGTACTAGATGTAATTGTTTTTCTCCACGTACATGGTCAAACTTTGTGATGTTTGACTTTTCAATAAATATATATGCTATGGACCGAGGAGAGTGCCTAAGTCGAGACATATCAAGTGTGTGTGAAGGAGAATGAGTAAGTGTGCAAAAAGAGTATGTGTGTGAAAGAGAAAGTGACAACAAATGATAAATTAGAGAGAGTGTGTGTTTTTTCGTTTCTTATGCGAACATATCACGCATGCATCTCCGAGATAGAAAAGTGATGCGAGAAGGTACACAAAGATAGCTAGTGTGTGATTGTTTGCAACGGAGAGAGACACCCCTGTAGCACATGTCCAATAGAGGTCTAGCCAACAAGGAACAAAGGTTGAGAGGGACACATGGAGGACATGGACGCATGGGGAGGGAGAGAAGGTGTGTTTGTGATAGAGAGATCCCCTCGAGATCGTGAGGGGACTATATGGTTGGGAGATCGAGGGAGGTGCGTGCGTGATAGAAAGATGCCCTGAGAGAAATTGAGATAGACCATGCACATGTTTGTGATGGAGACTAAGATTAGCTAGTCATAAACATATAGGGGGGGACTGCGTGTGCCTACAATTGAGTGAGAGACCATCATACTTGGCTAGCTAGGCATGAGATTGTGTGTGTGTGTGTGCGTGTGAGATGGAGAGAGAATGAGGGAGAGAGATAGAGTTTTAGATGGGCCTATCGAGTCCGAGTGAGATATGCATGTGTATGTGTGACCCAGGTGTATGGAGAGTTTGAGAGAGGGGGGGGGGGAAGAGCTCCAAGATGACAGAGTGGTGCGTGAGAGAGTTACGGGCAAAGATCCAAGGAATTTGTGTGCGTACGATGAGTGCACCCAAGATATCTAGATTGTACTAGCTAGAGTATCATACATAGTGTGTGAGAGAGACCTATAGATGGTGTATATATGCATGCGAACTAGAAAGACCCCCCCACACACACAAAGAGAGAGAGAGAGGGTGAGAGAGAGAGATGGAGAGAAAGGGAGAGGGACCAACAAGGTTTTTGTGTCGGATGCGTGCGACAGAATTGAAGATTGTCGGCGAGAGAGAGAGGAGACAGAACAGGAGTCCGGGAGAGGGGGAGGTCGCGTTTTATGCATCAAAGACTAATATAAACCATGTTTCGATATAAACTTGCATTCAAATATTTAAATTGGAGAACATGTTGTCTGCAATCCACACATGAACGGATATATGCGTATATCAAACAAGTTCATTAATTTGACTTTCAACATGTTCATGGAGTACTATAATACTGTACAACATGCTACTCGATTGAGGTGTTCAATTTTGGATTTACTTCACTATTTTGACCTAGTGAACGAGCTATTTCATTGAATCGAGATATTTCATATTGGGTTTGATTCGCATTTTTGAGTGGGTCAACTATTTGTCATATAGTAAATCTCTAGCAACGAGCATGTAAAAACACATTACTCCCGAGCATCATCTCTCCATATAAAAAAGAAGTGGCAAGCTAATATTTCAAAATTTGATTCGAATCGACTTGGTAAGGTAGACGTGGATGCTCATTCTCCCAAAATTTGAACGAACCGTTAAACATCCTCTCTGCTCGGTGGAATTCGCCCAAGCAAATAAATGGGAGACGCGAGATTACCGTCCTATGTGGGACACACATCAATTGGCCCGTTGTACATCGAGGGTAGGTTCGTAACTTCATCCAAGCGCACCTTTTCCTCGGCCGAAATGACACGTGCCGAATAATTCATAAACCATGGTCGGCAAAACACGCTCTCCTCGCCTAAAATAGCTCACGCCCACTATTTCAAAACACGCTCTCCTCGCCCGAAATCGCTTGCGCCCACTATAGTTCAAAACACGCCCTCCTCGCCCGAAATCGCTCCCGCCCACTATTTGGGGAGAAGCAAAGTTACTCTAATATCCCCGACCATCAGTACATAGACCCAAGCCAAGAAGCCTAAAGGCAAGGGTACAACTGTAACTCCCCCTCACATTTCAGACAAATGCGTCTATAAGACATGGTTCCACTCCCCTCCCAACTCCCCCCCGCCCCCTCCATTCATACCTCGTGGGCGCCAAATCACCTTCTCCCCGGGAAGCTCCCTTCTCCCGAGCCGCGAAACCTCAGCCCCACCTCCATGGCGCCCCCACCGCACCAATTTCACAGCCGCCCTCCTCCCTAATGCCGGAGATGCTGTCCATTTGCTGCCGTGCACTAGGCCGTGTGCCTCTTACTCCGTGCTGCTGGTGCTGCCTCGACGACGGCCGCGTGAACCGTACCGGAGCCGATTCACCCCCGCCGTTGTTCACGGCGCCGAAGCGGCTCCAACTTCGGATCCGTCTAGAGTCCTGGCGCTGCTTCCCCGTAGCCGTCGACCGTCGCGACATTGTTGTTTCCCTGCCGCCGGTCGCCACCGCAACCATGTCGGCCTTACCGACTCGGCAGCTAGACCTGCCTACTTCACCATGCCGCCAGATAGGTCGCACCCTCATCTCAAATCACTTTATTTAGGCGTCAGTTGTCTGAATTTTTATTCTGGGCCAATCGATTCCCAATGGGAAGCAGCACCGCTCGAGGCGGCGAAGCTCCTAGGCTACTAGTTGGCTGGTGTCTAACGTAAGGGTGCGGGGCTGCAAGTTCGCCGCGGAAGTAGCGCTTAGATGGCTATCTTTTAGAGTTGCATGGGTTGAAGGTACTGCCGTCGCCGGATCTGGATGACAGGGAGTCTTTGTGGATTGGCCCGGGGGTGGCGCAACCACGGCAGTGCGGTGGGGCGGGGAGCGGGGTTTTGGCCGGGGCCACGGACGGTGGAGGCAGGCTGCTCTGCCGTTGGTTGCTGGCTCTTCGGGGAAGATTCCAAACAGTGTCAGTCGGGAGGCACAAGACGACCATCAAGCCATCCAGCGTAGATCGGACAGTACCAAAATAAAATAAAATCGTGTGACCCAATTTAGTCTTCAGTCAACAGACGTGTGACCACTCACATACCTTGCTGTTGATCTCTTAGTGTATTTCTTCAGATCAAAGAGATATGTCATTCTTAACATTATGCGTTATCTGCATCTTCAGACACACCATCTTCCGACTCACCGCAGCTGCTCCAACAAGGGAAGCATACACCAGAAGGGAGCTATAGTCCCCACTCAACAGTTCCCTGCATCGAATGCGCGTGCCCGACATGGACAGCCACAACAACTGCAGGGCCACCGACAAGTTAGCACATGATGCTCACTCCTATGGATGGCAGCCAGATAGGTTGTACCCTCATCTTACTTTTGTGCAACATTTATGGCTTTGTTATTCATCAAAGCATGGAAAATAGATCATCACATTTCATTGTATATTCATGCTGATCTCTTACGGGTCTTGTTCAGGAGTTAACTCTGTTCCATAGTTCAGCTAAGATACTTGTTCTTTAGGTAACGATGTTCCATAGTTATCATCCATCAGTCAATGCTATCCCATAGGCTGGTGATTATAGTATTATACCACTTCTAGTATTACCTATGTTGTTCTTTAATACTTTTGTGTGCCATCTAGTTAATCTCGAGTACAAATGATACATATTCTGTAGCTTTCATCTGTGTTCTCCCTTTAGTTTATGAGACCTGTTGCTGCTAGTTAACCCTAGTCCTACTATTTATGTCGTCTCCTACAGGCACTCATTACATAAATCTAACTAGTAGTTGTCTTCCATGCATGTCAGATATAATTGCACACACTGATATATCCACAAGAACCTCACAGAGCAATGTAAAGGCCAATAAACTTGATGTCAATGATACCCAATATGATGGAACATGTAAAGGCGGTTCTTCAGAAGACTTGCAGAAAGATGATGAATCCTCTTCACTCCACAAGGTCCTTTCTCTAACTTGGCCTGTGATATGGGTATAACATGCATATAATGTCCTAGAGTGTATCTACTCTGTTGCAATGCCATGTGCTTAGCATGCTGATCATGCATGTAAATATGTCATGCCTTCCTGTTTTTTAGTACCTATTCCATTCATGATAACATGTTTTCAAATTCAAGTACTGTCATTCTACTCTATCGCAATGCCATCTGCTTAATTTGGACATCATGCTTCTGAATATCTTATGCATTGTTATTCATAAGTATGTACTTCATCTATCTACCATACCATGTTTTTTTACATTGAAGTGTTGTTCTAGTGCTCTGTTGCAATGCCATCTTAATTTCCCAATCATACACGTGTATGTTGCCTTGGTTATTTCTGTACGTATTCCGCTAGCATACAGTTTTACATTCAACTAGTGTTTTTTTGCTGTGTTGTCCTGTTGTATCCCTAGCTCTTACACCATACTCCCTCCGTCCGGATTACATATTGCCGAAATGGATAAAAAAGGATGTATCTAGAACTGAAATACGCCTAGACCCATCCATTTTTTCCGGATGGAGGGAATACATGTCAATATGTCATGCCTTTCTATTCTTCAGTACCTATTCCATCTCTCTGTTGTAGCATGTTTTATAATTAAAGCACCATTCTTCTATACAAAGCATGCAAGGGGAAGACGACTATGTTAGAATCTGAAGGGTTACAAACAAGGCCTTTGCAAAAGATCCAAATGCCAAGAGATAATAAACCAACTCCATCTTTTATAGATACTGCTCCAGCACAGAGAAACTCAACTCCTACTTATAATAAGCAGATTCCTGTGGCCAAAGAACTAGTCCGCTCCAGTCCAGCAAAAATATGTCAACTCCATTCTAAGAAGCGTGTGCGTATCCTTGTATCATGAAATTTTATAGCATGTTGATCATATTTTCTACATGTTTCTTACCCATCTCTCTTTTAGAAAATAAGCTTAACAGATAGAAGAATTTCTGCAATGGTATCATTTATGAGGAAAGATTCTTGCAGGAATTCTCTGTGCTCCAATGTAGATGTAAGTACCTGTTGTATATCACTATATTTTTACATCATCATGTATTTTGTTAATCAGCGTGAATCCAACCTTTATCTGATCTAAATTTAGTTGTAGCAAAATGTATGATTAAAGGCCACAATGTTGATTTTTGTAAGGAAAACTGGCTGGTAGTTTTGCATCCTGAGCTGCATGAGTGTACTATCTCATATTAGTGGGTTTGAATACTTTGGTTCTGCAGTGGTTTTTCAGTGTTTTTTTACTGTGTTGTCCTGTTGTATCCCTAGCTCTTACATCATACTCCCTCTGTCCGAATTACATGTCGCAGAAATGGATAAAACTGGATGTATCTAGAATTGAAATACGCCTAGACCCATCCACTTATTTCCGGATGGAGGGAATACATGTCAATATGTCATGCCTTTCTATTCTTCAGTACCTATTCCATCTCTGCTGTAGCATGTTTTATAACTAAATCACCATTCTTCTATATAAGGCATGCAAGGGGAAGACGGATATGTTAGAATCTGAAGGGTTACAAACCAAGTCTTTGCAAAAGATCCAAACGCCAGGAGATAATAAACCAACTCCATTTTTCGTAGATACTGCTCCAGCACAGAGAAACCCAATTCCCACTGATAATAAGCAGATTCCAGTGGCCAAAGAACTAGCCCGCTCCAGTCCAGCAAAAGGATGTCAACTCCATTCTAAGAAGCGTGTGTGTGTCCTCGCATCATGAAGTTTTATAGCATTATGATCATATTTTCTACATGTTTCTTACCCATCTCTCTTTTAGAAAATAAGGTTAAACGATAGAAGGCTTCCTCCATTGGGATCGTATTCGAGGAAAATATCTTGCGGGAATTCTCTGTGCTCCAATGCTGATGTAAGTACCTGTTGTATATCACTATATTTTTACATCAGCATGTATTTTGTTAATCAGCGTGAATCTAACATTTATCTGATCTAAAATTAGTTGTAGCAAAATGTTAACGGTGCCAATGTTGATTTTTGTAAGGAAAACTGCCTGGTAGTTTTGCATACTGAGCTGCATGAGTGTACTATCTCATATCACGCACATTACTGAATTGTAGTGCTTCTCTGGTTGCCCATTCGTTCATTGGTCAATGTTGCTTTCGTATTACCTTACCTGGCTGATGATAGCTGTGACATATTGTGTTAATTTAGTGTAGGCTAGTTGCCCAAACGTTTGTTGCGTCAATGTTGCTTTCCTATTATCTGACTTGGCCAATGATAGCAATGCTAGTGTGTTAATTTTGTGCAGGCTGCTGAAGATAAGAAGACAAACTCTGAAAACAGCAAGGCAACCCCATTGTTTCTTTCCAGTAAATCTAGGCCAGGTAATATGGTAATAACTCATGATTAATCTATTTGGTTCTCGTACTAATTTATGTTATGATGCAGTGGTCGAGACACTCTCCACTCTCAATAATACAAGCCTGCCAAAATCGCCATCTGAATCTGTTCAGTATCCTCTGTCTCGAATGCAACGGAATAAATGTATGTTTGTGAACCAATTAATGGCTGAAGCAATGATGGAAATGGTGGATGAATCAGAGGTGCCGAGTCATGCCACACAACAACTGATCAATGTTTTTCAGAGACAGTGTAGCAAAGCAGCAAGAACTTGCCCACATGCTTATGGGCGTCATCTGTGCTGAGGTTGCAGATTGTGACGTTGTAGATGGTTAGATTCTGCTCATTTATTTGCACTGGCATCAATCTTTGATTGCCCAGTGGATGTAATTTCCTGTAATATATGCTGGATGTGCAACGTTATTCCCTGTATGCCGTACCTTTGCTTGATCGGTTTTAGTCCTGTGCATAATTGCTTGTCGTAATGGGCTCAAATTATCTAATTTGGCCTAAAGACATGTACGAACTTTAGTAGGCCCATTAAGTTAATGGGTCGTTACTAGGCCGAAAGTTAATGGTCGGCCCTCTTACCTCCCGGGTCATTAGCAGGCCGACATCGAAGCAGGCAACAGGTGGGCCCAATTTATTTCACGGGCCTTTAACAGGCCGTTACTAAGTTTGGGCTCATATGGCCCAACTATGTTGTAGGCCTTTAGCAGGCCGAAAGAGACAGCGGGCTTGTACTGGACCATGAAGAGCATGGGCCACTAAGAGGCCGAAAGTCACGTCGTATTGTAAATGGCTCAACTGTATTGTGGGCCTTTAGCTGGCCGAGAGAGAAACCGGGCTGGTATTGGACCATGAAGGGCATGGGCCGTTAAAAGGCCAAGACTAAGGTCCGACTACAAATGGCCCAACTCATTTATGGTCCGTTAACAGGCCAAAAGGCACACAAGGCCGTGAATTGGCCCAACACTTAAATGGGTCGCTAAAAGGCCAAAACTTAGGTCCGACTACAAATGGCCCAACTAATTTATGGGCCGTCAACAGGCTGAAAGTGACACCGGGCCGGAAATTGGCCCAACACTTAAATGGGCTGCTAAAAGGCTGAAACTTGGGTCCGACTACAAATGGCCCATCAGATTTATGGGCCGTCAACAGGCTGAAAGACACACCGGGTCGGAAATTAGCCCAACATTTAAATGGGTCGCTAAAAGGCCGAAAGATGTACATCCTGAAAATTGGCCCATCCATTGAATGGGCCGTTAACAGGCCGAAATCTCATCGGGCCGATATTGAGCCCAAATATATAGCGGGCTGTTAACGGGCTCGAACTGACGATGGGCTGCAATGGTGTCAAATCTTTAACGGGCCATTGACGGGCCGAATTAGCACATCTCGTATGGGCCGTGGGCTTAAACGGACCTGACACAAGTAGGCCTTATATGGGCCGGCTTGCTAATTTTTACTGGGCTGGCCTTTTTCACCGGAATGGGCCACTGTTGGGCCATGCCACATGTCGACCTATCATAGGCGCCTCCTATCCAATGAGTGGATGACATCTGTCCCAACGGTGAGGCAACACGTGTTTCCTGTGGCCAATGATGATTTTACACGTGGAAAATCCCCATTGGTCCGGGCTGTTAATGGGTTATCGGATCCAAAACCGGACCCGATAGCTCAACGACGTTCTGTTACGGTGGATGCCACCCGTCGGTCACCCTTGACGAAAGCACTTTTGTGACGCACGATTTATCGTCATGGAAGTGGACACTTCCGTGATGATAATTTTGGTAATGTCATGGAACACGTCTACGGCAGCACAGGTATGACTATCTTGATTTTGTCATAAAATTGTCATGGATGTACATGCATGACAAAAAATGCGGCCTACTGTGACAAACACGTATCATCACGGAATTGTTTTTTTGTAGTGATGGTGTGGGGCCTTGGAGGTGGAACAGTGGCTTCAGCATCCATATTAGTTTCAGGCTCCACATTGTCTTCAACCATGATTGTGCCATTGGCTTCAGTGGTGTTGTTTGTGGTAGCATCAGTGTTTTCAACCTCCATTTGTTCAATTACTGGAGGGTCGGGCACAATCACATTCTCCTCAAGAATGACTTGTTCAGTAGCAGGGGGTGTGGCAATTCTTTCTTCTTCTCTTTCTTCTTCATTATCTTCATCGGCTAATGCAGCCGGAATATCTTCAGCGACTTTAGCTTCAGACTTAGAGGCCTTCGCAGTAGGGGTGGCTTCAGGAAACACTTGGCGTGCAACTGAGCTTTGGTGGACTTCCCCTTCTAGAATGCTCGACATGGTGACCTGTGGCCTGGGGCCTTTGCGAAGCCTGCGAAATACAGGCGATGCCTTTGGTGAGGGAGTGGTCTACACCATGTAGTTGTCGTCGTCAAGCACCGGAGTGGTGACTTGAGGTGGTGGTGTTCTTGGTGTCTCATCATGCACTGGGGTGTCTTGCTGTGGGCGCTCGACCCATGAGTCATCCTGAGAAATTGGCGTCAAGGGACGACCAATGCTGATAAGTTCACTGCTCGTTGGAGCAGGTGATGATACCGACTGGGGCCCGAGCTCTCGGTTGTCAACAGCTGTGATCATCAACAACATTATCTTCATGATCAATGTCTTCAGCTGTGATGGGGTCAACAGCTGGAACTTCATAATCTTCTGGAGCCTCTGTGGAAGCAGGCTCATAGATCACAAGACGACGCTCTCGGTTGGTTGAGGCTAGAGGAGCAACAGAAATGGGTTCAACAATGAGGGGCTCAGAGGCCGCAACACGCTCTTTCTTTGAAGACTTTGTCTTCAATTTCTTCTTGGATGGGGCATCATCAGAAGTATCCTTCTGCTTGTGTTTCTTGGCTTCGGCTTCAGCTGCCCTTGTTTTCTTCAGCTCTGAAGCTGCTGAGGTGACCTTAGGCTTCGAGCCTGTCATACTGGTAGGGAAGACAATGTGAGGTTCTTCCTGCCTTGGTGCTTCAGTTTGAGCCGCATCAGACTTCTTCTTTTGCTTGGCAGCCATCCTGGGGTTGATGCCAGGATGCCCAAGAACTTTCTCTTCTCAGCTTCATTATGTGCTTGAACACATTTCTGCGCAAAGTACTTCATGCGCTCTCATGAGCCTTTGGCTTCTTCACGCTTCTTATGAAATTGTTCCTTAAGATCATGCAGCATCTTCTTGAAGATCTGCACATCAGCCACACTGAGCTTGGCCATATTCTTCTTGAAATGAGCCTTCTCATAATCAATCTTTGTTCTTGAGTTTGACGATTTTCTGGGCCAAGGCCAACTCATTGGCAATGGCTCCGTGAAATGTGACGCTTATGTCCACAGACATCTAAAGATCATCAATATTGATGCTTTGGTCATCGAACCACTCATCGATGAAGTTGTTCAGAATGTCAACATAAAAGAGGGGCAGATCGTTGAAGATCTCCGCCTCTTGCTTGCTCTTAATCAGCATCTCAAGTGCTTTATCACCAAGATCTTCATCACTGGACAGATCAATGGTGTCTTCCTCGTTGTGTAGAACGGTAGCAGGAGTCAGTTCATGCCCATAAATCTTCTTGGGCTTCTTGGTTTTCTTGGGCTTCTCGGCCTTCTTGGAGACACGAGGAAAATCTTCAGACTCCACACTGGGTTCAGGAGGTGCAGTGGTCAACGACTTCACAGTCAAAACTTTTGGTGTGGCCGAGGGCTTTGAAGCTTTTGACTTCTTTTTCTTTTGCTTCGGTGGAGCAGGCGCATCTTCGGAGTCTGTGTCATCAGCTGATTGCTCCAGAGCGGCCCTCTGAGCAGCAATGTGGGGGAGAAGCCCATCGAAGCTGGTGAAGAGGCCAATGACATTTGGATTGGCATCGCGAGTGCCATCCTGCCTAGGTGAAGATGGACCAGGGTTGAAGTTGAGTCCGAGATCCTTCTTATTCTTTGCAGCTGACTCCTTGGCAAACTGATAGTTGCACTTAAAGAGATTGTCTTCACGACACCATAACATGGATGATGGGTCGACATTCTCAAGATTTGGTCCTCGGACCATGCATGGGTAGAAGCCTTGGGCAATAGCTTCAGGCTTCGACTTTGGCCGCAGGTTCTTGTACAGTATATCGCCCCATGGGCGCTTGATGGCGCTCTTCTCACCATATTTGGCAGTGACGAAGTTGTACTTGAACCACTGTTTTGCCCAATATGTTCGAATCCATTGGATTCGGGTCTTGCGCTGATTGTACTTCTCCTCTGGATCAATTTTATACATTTCATACAGATCCGGAGGCAGATCTAGAGTTGTGTTGCCTCTGTGTTGCCTGCCACCTTTCCTAGCAGACTTTTCTGTGGCCATGATATTCAAGCAGATAGGCTTCAGAACAGTGAAAGTCTTCCGTCTACTAGTCAGACAAAAACTGGCTTCAGGGGAGTGAATGTGATGTTGTAAGAACTCTGCAAATGAATGTAGACTATGAGAACCAAGGGATTCTCCCACGGACATGTACCTGTGACAACATTAGAAGTGCGAGGGAAGGGGAAGAGGTCATATGCATTCTCAGAAGATTTTGAAGATAAATCAGTTTGAATACATTGACCTCATAGAGCGAAGACATTCACTTATTTTGAAGAGAGTTGGTTCCAGATTTGTATGAATCCATGAATAAGTACAAGTGAGGAAACTAACTAGTTATGAAGCATAAGTGAATATTCTTAGCATAATATGAGATGCAGATAAAGACATATCCATATTTGGAAGTATAGAAACCACTTTTGGTTGAAGTGGATGGATTTGACGGATCAAAAAGGCAGTAAAAAGTGAGATTTAATTACCGCTGACGAACTGCTAGACGAGGCAGAGTTAGAAGCCAAGCAGTTCAATCTCCAGTGCCCTAACTTGGCGACAGAAGACACCTACGGCGGTGGTGGAGTGGACGAGGTCCGCGGTCGGCGTGAGGACGGCGTCGAAGAAGTCGCGGCAGCTAAGCGCTTCATCTCTGGCATCGACTCGAGCTAGCGGAGGCGCTAGGGTTTGAGCGAGGTGGCAAGGTGGAAGAGGAGATAATGACCGTGGGGTGTGTGTATTTATAAGGAAAGGGACTACACAACGTAATTACGCAGGTGACCTTGACGGTTCACATATGAAGGACACGTGGCCTGCATGCAACTTATTGGAAGTTGTTCCATGTTCCCACGCACGCCAGGATTGTCGGGTGGTCGTTCCGGCTTGTTCGGTATTCAGGCAAAAGGGATATGGCATTAAACAGATTTAAATGTTTGTCCCTGTGTCTTCTGCTGACAAGGACTCAAAGAAGACATTTGACAGGTTTCAACAGAGTGCATATGACTTAGATAGATAGAAGTTGAGGTAGAAGCACAGAGGGGGTTAGGGTCCGATCACCTTCTCTTAGATCAGGAAAAATTCAAGTATGAAGACATAGCTATAAGTGAATGTTGTAGAGGACAGAACACACACACACACACACACACACACACACACACACACATATCAGACCAACTCAACATTGCGAATATAAACCTTGAAGTCAAATCAATGTTGAAGACGAACCAAATGCAAAGACTATGCAATTATGACGCCAAATGAAACACTTCAAAAAGATTTTGGTGGTGGCGTTACCCACCGTATAGGAAGTATTAGACCCAGACACGGCGCACAATTATCATGGCGCTCCGAATTCAAATTCCGTGTTAATGTATTCACACTTAGAGTGTATGTCTTCATTGATTGAAGATATACGTTACTTCGTGTGTTGCACATCTAAGTCATCAACATGCATAAGCATTAGGATGTGTGTCCAATTACAGGACATTTGAGGATTCTAAGATATTTAGCTCAGACCACAACTTGCAAAAACTTTTCTCATCCAAGGGCTTTGTGAAGATATCTGCCAATTGCTCTTCAGTGTTGACGTGAATGATATCAATATCTTCCTTCATGACATGATCTCTGAGAAAGTGATGACGAATTTCAATGTGCTTTGTGTTCGAGTGCTGAACTGGGTTGTTGGCAATCTTGATGGCGCTTTCATTGTCGCAGTAGAGTGGTACTTGGTTCAGATGGATGCCATAGTCCTTGAGAGTTTGCTTCATCCATAGAAGCTGAACGCAGCAAGATCCAGCAGCAATGTATTCAGATTCAGCAGTAGAGAGATACACAGTTCTGCTTCTTTGAAGACCAACAGACAAGAGATCGTCCAAGAAAGTGACATGTGCCTGATGTGGACTTGCGATCAACCTTGTCACCAGCATAATCAGCATCCGAGAATCCAACTAGATCAAACTCTGAGCCCTTTGGATACCATAATCCTAGTGTTGGGGTGTAAGCCAAATATCGAAGAATTCGCTTCATGGCTAAGTGATGAGATTCCTTTGGTGCCTCTTGGAATCGGGCACACATGAAAACACTAAGCATTATATCTAGCCTAGATGCACATAAATAGAGTAAAGAACCAATCATGGAGCGATATACCTTTTGATCGAACTCTTTACCATTGTCATCGGGGCCTAGATGACTTTTGGTTGGCATTGGCGTCGTGTATCCTTTGCAATCTTTCATTCCAAACTTCTTTAGGCAATCTTTGAGGTATTTCTCTTGTGATATGAAGATGTCGTTGCTCTGCTGATGGATTTGAAGACCGAGGAAGAATTTCAGCTCACCCATCATGGACATCTGATATTGCTCTTGCACCATATGTCCAAACTCATCACTGTATTTCTTGTCAGTGCAGCCGAAGACAATGTCATCCAGATAGATTTGACACACAAACAGTTCACCATCATATGTCTTCATGAAGAGTGTGGGATCTAGGGAACCAGGGAACCAGGTTTGAAGCCTTTGCTCTTCAGGAAGTCTTTGAGCATGTCATACCAAGCACGAGGGGTTTGTTTGAGGCCATACAGTGCCTTATTGAGCTTGTATACCATGTCAGGATGCTTTGGGTCTTCAAAAACAGGTGGTTGTGCAACATACACTTATTCTTCAATTTTGCCGTTGAGAAAGGCACTCTTTACATCCATTTGATACAGAAGGATGTTGTGATGGTTGGCATAGGCTAGAAGTATGCGAATGGCTTCAAGCCTAGCCACCGGAGCAAATGTTTCATCGAAGTCAATCCCTTCTACTTGAGTGTAACCTTGAGCAATGAGACGAGCCTTGTTTCTGATGACTTGACCATGCTCATCTTGTTTGTTGCGATAGATCCATTTGGTGCCTATGATGTTGTGCTTGCGAGGATCAGGATGCTTTAATAGTTCCCAAACATTGTTCAGCTCGAATTGTTGAAGCTCTTCTTGCATAGCTTGAATCCATTCAGGTTCCGTAAAGGCTTCAACAACTTTCTTGGGTTCAGATATTGAGACAAATGCAAAGTGTCCACAGAAATTTGCTAGTTGTGTTGCTCTTGAACGAGTGAGTGGACCAGGTGCATTGATGCTATCGATTATCTTCTCAATCTGTACTTCATTTGCAACACGAGGATGAACTGGACGAAGATTTTGCTCTTGCTGATCATTGTCTTCATCTTCAACATTAACTTCAGGCCGAGCAGTGTCTTCAGGTTGATTAGGTGCAGAAATGATGATTTCTTCTTCAGCCTATGCCTCTGAAGGTATGATTTCTCCAATACCCATAAGCTTGATAGATTAACTTGGTGAAGCTTCATCTAGCACATTAGGCAAGTGCTCTCTTTGCGAGCCGTTAGTCTCATCGAACCGCACATACACAGTTTCAACCACTTTACAGTGAAAGAGGTTTCAGACTCTGTAGGAGTGCAAATCCTTCCCGTAACCAAGCATAAAACCTTCATGTGCTTTCGGTACAAATTTTGAAGTGTGATGTGGATCCTTGATCCAGCACCTAGCACCAAATACTCTGAAGTAGCTGACGTTTGGCTTCTTACCAGTTAGTAGCTCATATGATGTCTTCTTTAGAAGCTTGTGAAGATAAACACGGTTGATGATGTGGCACATATTATCAATGACTTCCAGCCAGAACATTCTTGGTGTCTTGTACTCATCAAGCATCGTCCATGCCATCTCAATGAGGATTCTGTTCTTGCACTCCACGATACCATTCTGTTGAGGTGTGTATGGAGCTAAGAACTCATGTGTGATGCCCAATGTATCAAGATAAGTGTCAAGGCTGGTGTTCTTGAATTCTGTGCCATTGTCACTTCTGATGTGCTTGATCTTGATGCCATAGTTCGTCATGGGACGATTGGCAAATCGTCTGAAGAAATCCTGCACTTCATTCTTATAGAGGATTATGTGCACCCACGTATATCTTGAGTAATCATTAACAATGACGAAGCCATAGAGGCAAGCAGTGGTAGTAAGAGTAGAGTAGTAAGTAGGGCCAAATAAGTCCATGTGAAGCAGCTCGAAGGGACGAGATGTCGTCATTATTGTCTTCGAGGGATGCTTGGCCCTAGTCATCTTTCAAGCTTCGCAGGCACCACATAGATGATCCTTCTTGAACTTGACGCCCTCGATGCCTACGACATGCCTCTTCTTCGTGAGAGTGTACAAGTTCCTCATTCCAGCATGCCCTAGCCTCTGATGCCAGAGCCAGCACTTTGAAGCTTTTGCTAGAAGACATACGGCCAACTGTGGTCCTGCTGAGAAATCTACCATATACAGATTGTCTTTTTGATATCCTTCAAAGACTAGAGATTTGTCAGATTCCATAAGCACAAGGCAATGATATTTTCCAAATACCACAATCATGTTCAGATCACAAAGCATTGAGACAGACATTAAGTTGAAACCAAGGGATTCAACAAGCATTACTTTATCCATGTGCTGATCCTTTGAGATTGCAACTCTCCCTAGACCCAATACCTTGCTTTTACCAGTGTCAGCAAATGTGATGTGACTCTTGTCAGATGGACGTAGGGTTGAGTCCATGAGAAGACTTCAATCAGTCATGTGGTTAGTGCATCCACTGTCCACAATTCATTCTAAAGCCTTTGGTGTCATACCCTACAGTGCAGTTTGGGGGATAGGCTTCACCAAGGGTATTGTGAAGCATAAACATTTGACGAACAAGCGGATTATGAAAGTTCAGATCTTGGTTAGGATAAATAGGATGTTTGTTAAGGAATCTTGGGACAAAATACATAGTAAGACCATTTGGGCATTTTATCTTGCACCCCACAAGATGTTTTAGGTCCCCAGCATAAGTATCAGACACCTTTGATTTCCGGCTGGAGACCTTTCCCTGCAAAAGAGAGTTAATTTTTCTTAACCACCCACATCTTCAGGGGTGGCTTAGAAGCAATGAGCCTAAGTGCAGCATCTGAGAACTTAGGCTTTGGAGCCCTAGCAAATAGCCTAGCAGGTGGTGAATAATACTCATAAGAATAAGCAGAAAAGTTCTTGGTCCTATGAACATAGCGGTTTGATGAAACACGCTCATATTCATAAGTCTGAGTATGGTTTACCTGCAAAACATTGGCGTTAGGGTGACTCTGGTGAGTCCTCTGTCTGTATGAAGCCTTTGGACCATATGAAGCCTTTGGTCTGGGGTTTGTCTTCTTCCTAGGTGGTGTCATGATGACATTCATAGGAAGTTTCTCAAGACAACTTTTGGGCACCCAGATCTTCTTCAAAGGTGGTCCATTCCTGCAGTTAGTACCAATATACCTGGCAAACACTTCACCATTCTGATTCTTAAATAGTTTATAGTTTGTATCAAAGGATTCATCAATGATAATCGTGTTAGCACAAGTGAAGCCAGATAAGGTAGATGGATCCACTGAAGGTCCCTTTGCAACAACCCATGTGGTTTTGGGATACTGCTCAGGCTTCCAGTAAGAACCATCAACATTCATTTTCCTCTCGAACCCAACACCCTCTTTCCTAGGGTTTCGGTTCAGAATCTATTTCTTGAGGACATCACATAGTGTCTGATGCCCTTTGAGACTTTTGTACATTCCTGTTTCAAGCAATGTCTTCAACCTGGCATTCTCATCAGCAATAGTAGTGGTATCCTCATCAGAGGGGTTACTTACCACATCAGCAGTTGAAGATATTGCAACAGTAGCAGCAATAAAACATTCAACAACAGAGACAACATTATCACGCTCAAGGCATTTTAGACACGGTGGTTCAAACCCTTCCTGAGAGGAACTGGTCTATTGAGCGTGGAGTGACTCGTTCTTCTTTTGAAGATCTTCATGAGCCGATCTCAAGTTCTCAAGCTCTTGCTTCCTTTGAAGATAATCATAGGAGAGCTTTTCATGAGTAGTTGAGAGCGTTTCATGACAACTTTCAAGTTCCTCGTACTTAACATGAAGATTTTTAATGTCTTCAATTAAGGACTGAGTTCGGGTCATTTCCGCGTCCAATAGGTCATCGCTTTTGTCTAGCAACTTTTGAATATGTTCCATAGCAGTTTGTTGTTTAGTTGCAATTTTAGCAAGTGTTTTGTAGCTAGGTTTAGATTCACATTCAGAGTCATCTTCACTAGATGTTTGAAAGTAAGCTTCGCATGAGTTTACCTTGGCACCTCATGCCATGAAGCAGTAGGTAGGAGCAGAGTCATCCTCATCATTAGCATCACACGGCCATATTGTCCTTTGGTCAGATGACCACAGATGATGTTCTTGGCGGTCTAGTCCAATTGAATGGACCTCTTGACATCAGCAGCGGTGACACCTTCACTGACCTTGGGAACGCCGTTCTTGACGACATACCAGAGGTCGACGTCAATGGCTTCAAGATGCATACACATCTTATTCTTCCAGTAGGGGTAATCAGTGCCATCGAAGACAGGGCACGCAGCAGAGACCTTGATTATCCCTGCAGTTGACATAGCTAAAACTCCAGGTGGTTAAACCGAATCACACAAAAAAAGGGAGCACCTTGCTCTGACACCAATTGAAAGTGCTAGCTATCGACTAGAGGGGGGTGAATAGGCGATTTTTATGAAAGTCTTCAAAACACGAGGGCTTTGAAGACAAACAGTAGAAATGAACCTATTGATATGCAGCGGAAAGTATACTACACTAGACAAGCCATAGTCAAGTAAGGAATGAAGTGAAATTACGAAGACTATCAGCAGCTAGGTAGTATGGATCAGGATGGAAGATAGTATGAAGCCAAACAACAACAGTCTTCACACAGTGAAGACAATCAGATCATGCAAGCAGGCAATGACTTCACGAAGGCAAACTGTAAAGTAAAGAGATGGGAATGATAGAACCAGTTGCTTGGAGAGGACAAGGATTTGGTAGACCAGTTCCAGTTGCTGTGACAACTGTACGTCTAGTTAGGGAGGCTGAGATTTAACTCAGAAGACTGCATCTTCACCTTATTCCCCTTGAGCTAAGAACACACAGTCCTCACCCAATCACTCTGGTAAGCCTTCAAGGTAGACTTCCAAACCTTCACAGACTTTGTTCACTGGCAATCCACAATGGCTCTTGGATACTCAGAACGTGACGCCTAACTGGTTGGAAGATTCAAAATCCTCAAGTGTAACAAGTCTTCTGATCACACGTACAGAAAGACTTTAGTGATGCCTAACCCTTTTTGGCTCTAGGTGTTTTGGGCTTTGTCCTCACAAGGATCTCTCTCTCAAATGCTTCGGAGGTGGGTTGCTCTCAAACAACAAAAGTCGTGCATTAACTCTGAGCAGCCGCCAATTTATGGTGTAGGGGGTGGGCTATTTATAGCCAGGAGGCAACCCGACCTGATTTGTCCGAAATGACCCTAGGTCACTAAGGAACTGATACGTGTCCAACGGTCATATTTCAAACACACGCGACAGCCTGACTTGGGCTACAAGTAAAGCTGACTCATCCAGCCCTGGATAAGATTTGCTCTCATTGTCTTCGCTCGAAGACATAGGATTTGGTTGAGCATCACATCAGTCACTCTGACTTTGTTCACTTGGACCCCACTTAACAGTACGGTGGTTCCTATGACTCAACAAAGAAGAAACGGAAACTATGAAACTACTATGTCTTCACACTCCATAGTCTTCATGTGAATGTCTTCTCATGTCATAATCTTCATTGTGAATATCTTCACAGACCACCATTGTCTTCAATGTCTTCACACATTTTTAGGGGTCATCTCTGGTAGGTAAATTGAATCAATATGGGACTACTACCTATGTTATCCTGCAATTCTCACAAACACATTAGTCCCTCAACCAAGTTTGTCGTCAATACTCCAAAACCAACTAGGGGTGGCACTAGATGCACTTACACTAGGCAAGTGGTGTAAACTGGCGCTTGCACCCCACCATCTCACCCTAACTCCGTCAACCACCCGCAACCACGCCACCCGCGAGGCCATGATTTCCCGCCCACACCTGAGACGCATGCTCCGCCCACGAACGCCGCGCCTCCCACTGCCAGAGCCGCCACCCAGCAACCAGACAACACCGAGCCATACACAAAGGCCCTAGCTTTGGACCAACCTACGGCCCTCAACCGATAGATCCACCCACATATGCTCCGCTGGTAGATCTGCGCCAACCCGCCCGTGGCCGAGGAACAGTGGAGAAAGGGAAGTGGCTGAACCCGGACCAGCACCCCCCGTGCCCGTGACAGGTGATGTGACCGCATTGAGGCCACCCATCCCTCCAACCAAGCTCCCCGCCGAACATGAGAAAAGGCACGAGGAGGAGCGGATGCATCCGGGTGGACAAATGTGCCGGCGATAGGTGGCGTGAAGGCATCGAGGCCACCCATCCCTCCTACCAAGCTCCCCCGCGAGCATCCCCGTGTCGCCCCCATGGTAGCTAGCACATCTCTCCGCGAAAGCCATCCGCAATCGCGCACCCACCGACGTGGGAAACCAAATCGACCCGCCGTTGCAGCCTAGGTAGCTCACCAGGGAGGCCATCCCATGCTGAGCGTCGTCGTCCAGCTGCAAGGGCCTGACTAGACGAGGGCCGCCCACCTCCACCGCTGCCACGCCGCCCCCTCGCCATCGCACCATGATGAGAGGGCCGCCCGCAACCTGCGGCAACAGGGGCGGATCCGGACGCGCCGGCACGAATCCGTCGCGCCGTCCCCACCCGCTGACGTGCAGGACACTACTAGAGAAAACCTTACTAGTGGCGCTAGTTTTTTACATACCAGTAGCGCGGGCACCCGCGCTACCGCTAGGGTGCTACAACTATTATTTAACAGTAGCGCATTTCTAAACAAGCGCTGCAGCTAAAATACTTAGTAGTAGCGCCTCTTTCTCTACCAAACGCTACTACCATTATCACGTAGTAGTAGCGCCCTATTTTCTCCCCACGCTACAACTAGGTAAATAGAAATTAAAAATAATAAAGAGAAGCCAAATGCAATATTCATGGAAATCAAGACAAGTACAGTGCAAATAAACTAAGTTCACAGAACCATCTCACAAACATTAACGACAATACCATATTTAATATAACCACACAATCTCACAAACTCATATATAGTAGTCAACAATGCATGGATATTGATAAGTCTACTAGGTAGTCATAATAGCATATATATGGTTCATCAGCCACATGCATGCATATGTAGTTCTAGATAATATCGATGACGATCATCATCCTCAAGCCTGGGCGGTGGGTGTTCCTGACAGTAATTAGTATTGCCTGTCCAACATGAAGATTCTTGCCGACGAGGAAGCTCTTCCACCCAACCGAGTTGAAGTGTGTGCGACCGTCCGTGTCCACGCCATACGCACAAGTTGTGACAGAGCCCCTCGCAGTAAGGCGTATTCCAGCAGAGCCTTCTTCATCAGGCTTGATACCACAACTCTCAGATAGGCTCTTTGGAAATTTCTGAATAAAAAAAACATATCAATTAATAAGTAGCCTCACACATTCTACACTATCAAAAGACAGTACTACATTTCTACTAAGCATGAATTCTACTAACAAGTATATATGGATTCTACACTATTAACAGTTCTTTGGATTCTACACGAAGCATATATATCATCGGATTCACTAAGCATATAAGATTAACTAAGCATATATATCATCGTACTCTACACTAAGTATAACAATAAAGCATATATATCATCGGATTCACTAAGCATATAGATCATCGGATTCACTAAGCATATAAGATTCACTAAGCATATATATCATCGGACTCTACACTAAGTATAACAATAAAGCATATAAGATTCACTAAGCATATATATCATCGAACTCTACACTAAGTATAACAATAAAGCATATCATCAAATTACTACAGTAAATGCAACATACCATGATATGCCGATCAACCATGGTACTTGTCAGGCAGGTCACGAATGGCACCCCGACGAAGTCAGCACGTGGCGGAATGATGTCCCATAGGTTGCACACCTCCCTCGCTCAACCTTATTCTTTGAGCTACGATGGCTTCATCAAGTGGGTCGTCATCATCCTCATCATGCTCATCATCCTCATCATCTTCATCATCTTCTGCTTTGTTGACATAAATGATGGCCAGCTTGGATCTTTCTGCTCTGAAGGAGAAGCTGATCAACTTACCATCGGTGATACGCATGTGGGCGATGAAACGGACCCATCCATCTCCTCCCACCTGCGTCATATTTCGTCCTTTCTCGACCTCCATAGTGTAGGGGCCCCCAGGAGCCTCAAAGGTCACAGAGTCTCCGGTCAGCTTGTTGAATTCCGACCTCACATTGCATAGGACGATCTGTGTACAAAAAGCAAAATGATATATGCATGATACATTAATGCCAATAACACTAAAAACAAAATAGTGGTTACTAGTTTCATATAATTTATTACCGCCGCATGAAGAAAACTAGACTCGAAGTAGATGTCGAACAACGTGCCAGTTGTAAGGCTGCTGGCGCACCTTGACTTGCACCGTCGACATGGTGGTGGTGGTGGTGGTGGTGGCGCCATTTCCCTAAGGCAATAGTTTAAAGGATTAACGATCCAAAAAGTAAACATAAAGTTTTCAATACACATCAGGTTTTGAATAATATACACATCAGGTTCACATCATAGAGAATACACATCAGGTTCACATGGCAAGCAAAATAACAACTAAATTGTAGTTTAGTTCAGACAATAACCTAATAGAGATCATGTAACCCAAATAGAGCCTAATAATAAGATAAATGGAATATTGCCATTATTGCGCAAGCAGACAAGCAAAAGTAGTTCAACCGAGAGAGAGAACCCCTCTCTAAACCCTAGAACACTAGGCACCGCCGCCGCCACTAAACAAAAGCCAAGGCAGGACGAGAGAGAGAACCCCTCTCTAAACCCTAGAACACTAGGCACCGCCGCCGCCGCCACTGCTCCAGGGACAGCAGCCAAGGAAGAAGAAACCAAGCCTCGGCCCTTCTGCTGCCCTTAATTCCCCCTCGCTCAGGTCAGTTCACTCGCTCCCTTCTGCTGCCCTCAATCCCCCCTCCCACCTCTACATGCTTCCTTTTCTGTCTCCTGGATTCGACCAAGTTTGGCTGACCAAACTTGTGCATCTGGATTAGTTCCTCACCTAACCCCTCTCTCTACTCTCACCTAACCCCTCTCTCTACTCTCTCTACTTTTCTGTCTTCTGTGCAAGCGAAACATGCTGCTATGCTCTGCCAAATTAAGCAGCGGAAAACAACGCTTAAACTAACATCCCGCTACCACGATGGCAACTGGCACTAAACAAACCATCCATCCCACCGGTGGTTGCCAAAAACAATCCACATGCGATGATGCCATGGCTCCTCGCATCACTGAGGCTCGGCGCCCCGGGCTGCTCTCGCTGGGCAGCCCTACTGCTCTTCTGGGCCGTGCTCGGCGGCACCGACGCCGACTACGTGCTCTACAAGGATGCCACCAAGCATGTGGACGATCGTGTCTACACGCTCTACACGTTCTTCTTGGGAGGATGACGCTCGCGAAGAAGATCGTGCAGATGACCCAGATCGAGCGGCACGTGGCCACGCCGGACGTGCTCCGGGAAAACTTCATCGGCAACCTGCTCAGCGGCGGCGGCAGCGTGCCGCGGAAGGGCGCCACGACCAAGGAGTGGCAGGACATGGTGGACGACTTCCTATGACCGTTGATGAGCCGCCGCGGCGAATCGATCGGGACCTAGCTAGTGGTGGCGCGCGCAGGGAGGAGGAGATCGAGGGGGACTTACGGGGCTGGAGCATCGGAGGAGGCGAGAGGCGACCGCGCGTGGTGGCGGCGCACGACACCGTCGACGGGGGTGAGGCGGCTTGGGAGGAACCCTAACCGCGGCGGCGTCATCGCGCGGAGGGGATCGATAATGTGAGAGTGAGGGGGTGTGGAGGGCGCTCGGGCCGATTTTCTTTTCCTCTAGTAGTAGCGTTGGGTAGAGGCCGACGCTACTGCTAAGCCTACCGGCGGTAGCGTCCGTTCGAAACAAACACTACAGGTAAGTGGGCTACCGTTTTTGCCCTGCGGCCAATGTAACAGCAGCACGGCCCAAGCTAACAAACGCTGCTGTCATTTAGTAGTAGTAGCGTGTTTTGTACCAGGCGCTACTGGTAAATACCAGTAGCGTGGGTGCTTAAACAGACGCTACTGCTAAACTTCTATCTATAAGCATTTTCCTAGTAGTGGGACCAGGACTGCAGCGCCGCCACCCCCTACCAGTAGACCGCCACGGTAGAGGGCGGCCGCCCGCAGCCAAGGGCGCCCACGCCCAGCATCGCATGCCGACCAAATCTGAGGGCCGCTGCCACACCATCCCCGGCCTGCACGCGCGCACCACCACCGCGCCGCCTGTCACACCGGCAGCCCACACCGCTGCCGCACCTTAGCACCAATGCACCGCTGGATCCCGCGCCGAAGCCACCGCGCGGGGAGACAAAAGAACCCCGCCGTCGCCGGTGACGACTGGGCTTCGCCTGACCGCGCCCTCGGGCGGCGGCGAGGGAGGAGTAGAGTAGGAAGGGGGCCCGGTGGCGGCGGCTAGGGTTTCCTCTCGGTCGCGCGTGGGGCGACGCGAGAGGGGAAGGGGGAGAGCACTGGTATATCCCCAAAGAGTGTGGATTAACTCGAGTCAGTGAAGCTTAAGATGGAGGAAATACTTGAGATTAATTTTTTGCATGTTGTTTGGGCAAGAGCAACAAAAATTGTTAATTTGAACCATCCTCGTATTTCTGAAACGACTAATTTTTCTTCAAATATCTATTTTGTTCTTTTGATGGACGGATGTGGTAGCGCGTGCCTTCATGTTGTAGTACGTGTGTATGCATGCATTCGAGCACGTGACGCTGTTGTTCCCCCGGAAAAAGAGCATGTGACGCTGTTCGGTTATCCAGAAAGAGATGGTGGCTGTTGCTGTTGACCAAAGATTTGATCACGTAGAGGTAGAACTAGAAAGCATATTTCGGCAAAAAATAAAATAAACTAGAAAGCATATTCCTTGGCGAACTAGAAAGCAGATAGCCGGCCCGTGGACGGCCGCAGCAAAGCGAGAAGTGCGGCGCCAGATTTACCGCTGGAAGCAACAGGGTCTCGACTGGATCACGCGGGTGTTACGATTTTTGCTAGGTAGTTAGGATTTTTTTTTTAATCCTTACAAGTAGCCTCGCCATTTCCCCTCTATAAATGAGCGTGGAGCACGCAACACCCGCGCATCTGGACTCACCTCCTGATCGCGCCGTTCCGAGCGCGCGCATTCCTCGAGATGAAGGCTACGGCGTTTCTTCCCGGCGTCTGCGGCCTCGCTCTCGTCCTCCTCCTCCTCCCCGTCAATGGTGCGTGTGCATTACTAGATTCGGATCGTTGACGATGTAGTATGCTTGTTTCTCGTTTCGATCGTGGTCGTTGATGGTCTCTCATGCATAGCCGCTGGTGTGGAGTCTCGAGGACCTCTGGGCGGCTACCACTGGTACACTATGTTCATGTTCGGCGATTCGTTCGCGGACACCGGCAACCTCCCGAGAACGAGCTGCAGGAGCTCCTTGTCGCGTCAATGGCACTATCCCTACGGCACCTTTAATGGAAGTCGAAGTGGCAATCCGCTCGGCCGCTTCTCCAATTACTTGGTTCAGCCCGATATCATCGGTACGCACATAACAGTATTTTTATTAGTTTATTTGGAAATGAACCGCGCGTTGACGAGTGTCATGCATGCGCCCCGAATCCTAATCAGCAACCTTGATCGTGTGGTTCTCTGCAGCGAGGATGTTAGGGCGCCTCGTAGGCCCTCCGGCGTACAAGCGCATGGTTAAGCACTACTGCGACCCGTCCGGCATGAGCTTCGCCGTCGGCGGCTCAGGCGTGTACGAGGTCCCGGAGAACCTGACGACCCTCTCGCAGCAAATCGACAACTTCGAGAGGCTAATCAAGGATCGAACCATCTCCAAATGGCACCTCGCCGACTCCGTGGCGCTCGTCGCCATCTCCGGCAACGACTACTCGCACATCAACTCCAGCGACGTCGGCAACGTGCGTCAGTTTATTTTTTTAATGAACGACGCACACGATCAATCTGTCTGGTTCTGCTCTGCACTTACTAACCACGGTAGCAACGAACGTTCTCTCTTCACTGCTGGCAGATGATCGCTCTCATCAAGAAAGTGACGACCGAGATCACGGCGAATGTGCAGCGGCTGCAGAAGCTGGGCGTGAAGAAGATCCTGGTGAACCAGCTGCACCCCGTCGGCTGCACGCCGTGGCTCACCAGGCCGACCAACTACACCGTCTGCGACTCGCGGGCCAACATGGGCGTGGACCTCCACAACGGCCACCTCAGCATAAATTTGCGCAAGTCCAAGAACGTCCATATCCTCGACCTCGCCACCGCCTTCTCCAACATCGTCAATCCAGCCCCCGGTATGAACTACTCTATCCGTCTGTACATTTCTGATCACTGCATCCTCGGATGATCACTGCTCTATCCGTCTGTGATGTTGATGTGCGTGCGCACGAAAACAGGTAAAGGCTCGAGGCTGGCCAAGAGGTTCGAGCACAAGCTGACGCCGTGCTGCGAGAGCTTTGATCCCGAGGGGTACTGCGGGCAGCTGACTAAAAACTCGGAGAGGCTTTACATCGTGTGCAAGAACCCCGACCAGTACTTCTACTGGGACAGCGTGCACCCCACGCAGGCCGGCTGGGAGGCCGTTATGAAGCAGCTGCAAAAGCCTATGCTCAAGTTCCTAACAAAGGAACATTAAGGCGCATCTTAATCTTCGGCACACATGCACGGGCGTATGTATGCACGCATATCGTAGTTAGGTTGGGAGTTCTGTTGGATTTCATATGTCATTACATGAACATATCATTCGCTACTTGTTGGTCTTGAATCAAATGAGCCCCGTAGTTCTCTGTTCTGAAATGTTATTGTACTTTTTTAGACAAGAGGCTGGCGCCCGGCTTTAAATTAATGAAGCCCTTACAATCAACGTTACAACTCAACATAACACCGTAAAACAAAAGAAAAACTCTGGCAAGATACATGGGAGCCCAGGAGCAGCGACAAAGCTCAAAAATAATAGTACAACAAGACATAGGAGCCATCAAACATGATCGGAAGACCAACGCTGCGAAGAAAGCAAACTCCAGAACGAGACCAACCGACAAAAAAGAGGTTATGCCATCGCCATCGCCCGTGCGTCCAACAAAACAACGTCATCCAGCTCCATCGCCGATAGGAGCCCCCAGCTCCTTGCCCTGGCTCGAAGGGTGCCGCATCGTTCGAACGATGGAGTGCTCGCCACCCTTGAGCGCAGATGAAGGTTAGTGCCAAGACAACAGAGGTATGCTTTAAAGCACAATCACCTCACCGAACGTAGCTCCCCGGGAGTGCACTGTTGTTGAAACTTGGACCGACACACGGCGAGAAGAAGATGCCATCTATAGAACTCACCTCAGTGATGGGCAAGATGTGACCTTGCTCATGAGACAGAACATCCAAGGAGGAAACGCCGCCTGAAGATTCTTCAACAACTTCTCGCCTTTTGAAGTGATGGGGTGAAGGTGGCTCCTCGTAACTGGCATTGACTCGGTCTTCTGTTGTCTTCTTAATCATGACGATCCCTTTTGCCTTTTAAGGCGTCAAGGGTTTCGGGTAAGCAATCATTTATGCAATGACATTAACAGCCACAACGCCGACACCGCCCGGTCTGGACATGCCAGACCCAGGGTTTTCACCCAGAGCCTGATAACCCACAAGTATAGGGGATCAATTGTAGCCTTTCTTGATAAGTAAGAGCGTTGAACCCAACGAGAAGTTAAAGGTAGAATTTATATTCCCTTCAAATTCTATCGACCACCGATACAACTCTACGCATACTTAACGTTGGCTTTACCTAGAACAAGTATGAAACTATTTTGTAGGTGTGATAGAATAGGTTTGCAAGAATAAAACTAGATGTACTTAGCAAGAATAAAACTAGGAGTAATTTGCAAGATAATAAAGTTAGTTGTTTAGTAGAAAGCTTTTTATCACAAGAAAGTTATTCGTCCCTAGGCAATAGATAACTAGACCGGTAATTATTATTGCAATTTTATACGAGGGAGATGCATGAGCTAGCATACTTTCTCTACTTGGATCATATGCAGTTATGATTGGAACTCTAGCAACCATCCGCAACTACTAAAGATCATTAAGGTAAAACTCAACCATAGGATTAAATATATATCAAGTCCTCTTTACTGCCTTATGCAACAACCCACTTACTCGGGTTTGTGTTTCTATCGCTCACGCAACCCACTATAAGCGAATCATGAACATATTGCAACACCCTACAGCGAGAATCCCTTACGCTTGCGCGACACGGAGGGCACCATAGGACAGCACCAAAACAAAACATACAACTCAAACCAATCACGATTATCAATCAACCCATAGGACAAAACATATCTACTCAAACATCATGGCATAACCACATATCATTGGATAATAATATATAGTGTTGAGCATCATGTTTAAGTAGAGATTACAGCGGGGAGAAGAGGTGTTACACCGCTGCATAGAGGGGGAGAGAGTTGGTGATGACGGCGGCGAAGTTGTTGGTGTAGATCGCCGTCATGATGATGGCCCCGGCGGCGTTCCAGCTCCACCGGGAGAGAGCCCCCCTCCTTCTTCCTCGGCCTCCCCCTAGATGGGAGGAGGGTTTCCCTCTGGTCGTTGTCCTCCATGGCAGGGGAGGGGCGAGAGCCCCTGCGAGATTGGATCTTTCTCTCTCTCTCTCTCTCTCTCTCTCTCTCTCTCTCTCTCTCTCTCTCTCTCTCTCTCTTCTCTTTTGCATCTCTGTTTTTTGGCCTTTCGCCGTTTCTTAATTTTTCGGAGATCCGTAACTCCGATTGGGCTAAAATTTTAACACGATTTTTTTTCCGGATATTATCTTTCCTGTGGCGAAAGAAGGACACCAACCGCCTTACAGGGGCCCCACAAGCCTGCTAGCCGTGTCCAGGGTAGGGTTGCACCCCTCGAGCTTGTGGGCCCGTCGGGCATCGTCTCACGTTGATTTTCTTTTCCAAAAATCACAAATATTCCACAAAAATCTCCGTAAATTATTATCGCGTTTGGACTTCGTTTGGTATGGATATTCCGCGAACCAAAAAACATGCAACAAACAGAACTGGCACTGGGCACTGGATCAATATGTTAGTCCCAAAAATAATATAAAATGTTGCCAAAAGTTTATGAAAGTTGTAGAATATTGGCATGAAATAATCAAAAATTATAGATACGACGGAGACGTATTAGCATCACCAAGCTTAATTCTTGCTCGTCCTCAAGTAGGTAAATGATTAAAAAGATTATTTTTGATGTGGAATGCTACCTAGCATAATCTTGATCATATAATCTAATAATGGCATGAATATTAAGACATGAGTGATTCAAAGCAATAGTCTATAATTTGACATAAAGACATCAATACCCAGGCATCCCAACAAACAATCATGTCTTTCAAAATATCAATGCTAAAGAACGTTATCCTACAAAATCATATAGTCTTGTCATGCTCCATCTTCTTAACACAAAGTATTTATTATGCACAACCCCGATGACAAGCCGAGAAATTGGTTCATACTTTTTAATGCGCTTCAAAGTTTTTAACACACACGCAATACATGAGCGCAAGCCATGAATATAGCACTATGGGTGAAATAGAATATGATGTTGGAGGTTGTGTGGAGAAGACAAAAAAGGAGAAAGTCTCACATCGACGCGGCTAGTCAACGGGCTAGGGAGATGCCCATCAATTGATGCCAATGCGAGGAGTAGGGATTGCCATGCAACGGATGCACTAAGAGCTATAAGTGTATGAAAGCTCAAACTGAAAACTAAGGGGGGGTGCATCCAACTTGCTTGCTCATGAAGACCTCGGGAATTTGAGGAAGCCCATCATCGGAATATACAAGCTAAGTTCTATAATGAAAAATTCCCACAAGTATATGAAAGTGATAACATAGAAGAATCTCTATATGAAAAACATGGTGCTACTCTGAAGCACAAGTGTGGCAAAGGATAGTAACATTGCCCCCTCTCTCTTTTTCTCTTTTTATTTTTTTATTTGTTGGTCCCGTTTTGCCCTCTCTTTTTTTGTGCGGAGCCTCATCCCGACTTGTGGGGGAATCACAGTCTCCATCATCCTTTCCTCACTTGGGCAATGCTCTAATAATGATGATCATCACACTTATATCGAATATCCAATTCTGAGTCCGGGCTCATGTGCACCCGGTCAAGAAATAATTCATAAAAAATTAAAAAAAATCCAAATTTTTGTGCATGGTAGATAATTTGGTGCGTGAGGCGCGCTCCAAATTTTAGAGTATTTGGACATTTGAGTAGCTCTCAGCAAAAAAGACAAATTGGGTCAGAACAGTATACAAATAGTACACTACTTAACATGGCCCAAATTTGTCTTTTTTGCCGAGAGCTACTCAGGTGTCCAAATGATTTGAAATTTGGACCGGACATCACGCACCAAATTACCTACCATGCCAAAAAAATGGATTTTTTGAATTTTTCTAGTATTTGTTTTATTTTTTTAGTTAGCGCAGGTGCAGATGCTCTTCAGAGCCAAAACGCCTCACTCCACTTTTATTTACTTACAACTCAAAATTACAACTCAATACTAGAACAAAATATGACTCTATATGAATGCCTCTGGCAGTGTACCAGGATGTGCAATGATCTAGCATAGCAATGATATCAAAAAACGGACAAGCCATGAAAATACCATGCTAGCTATCTTACGATCATGAAAAGCAATATGACAATGAATGCTCAAGTCATGTATATGATGATGATGTAAGTTGCATGGCAACATATCTCGGAATGGCTATGAAAATGCCGTAATAGGTAGGTGTGATGGTTGTTTTGAGAAAAATATAATGAGGCTTATGTGTGATAGAGCGTATCATATCACAGGGTTTGGATGCACCGACTAAGTTTGCACTAACTCTCGAGGTGAGAAATGGCAATGCATGGTACCGAAGAGGCTAGCAAACTGTGGAAAGGTAAGAGTGTGTATAATCCATGGACTCACATTAGTCATAAAGAACTCACATACTTATTGCGAAAGTTTATTAGTGTGACACCATGGTTTTTGGCCATTTTTCTTTTTTTTGGATTTTATTGCATTTTTAATTGAATATGAGTTTTGAATCAAATCATTTGGACTTAAGCACTTGGGAATTAATTTGAATTTCACCCAAGTGACTCCTCCCATCCTCAAAAACATCTCTTGCTCTCTGTTACGTTATAATATTGCCTTGGGAATGTTTTTCTTAAATGAAAAATATTCATTTTCTCTCTGAAAAAGCCCTATCTCACTTCTGCTCCAAAGCAACCCACATTTTTATGGCTCCCAAAAACCTTAGAAAATTCCCAAATATTCTTTGGTCTACACCTCATCATCCTCTGCAAAAATATCCTATGGTTATTGGATTATTTTTATTGTAGAAAATCTTTTCCATTCTGGTCAGAAAATGCACTTTGTGAAGGAAGTGTATTTTTGCTTGATCCTCTTGAGCTGAAATTTTTATGGGCTAATTACCTTCCTGAGAGAACCTTAACCACCAAGATTCAGCCCCTAACTCTCTTTGGATTTTTCTCTCACGAGCTCACAAGTTTCTGTCCAGAAACTTGTTGAGAAGCTCAAGTCGCGTCTGGTCGGCCTGGCAGTGATACACCAGCACGCAGTGGCCTAGATCTGCAGAGACAACAACCCAGACACGATTTTACCTCTCAGATGTGATGCGTAGTGCCAGTGCATGCGGTGATCGCGTGTGGACATGGCGCCAGGCATGTGTTCGACGCGCTCTACGCACCGACAACTGCTCTGTTTGCCCATGCGCTTGCCTCCGCCCAAGCTAGCGAGTCCCGAAGCCCCCCTCTACCTCGACTCATCGCCTTATCCCCTCCCTGGCGCTCCCTGACGCCAGCGACATTCACAGTGAGCATGGGCTCATCGGAGCAGAGAGCACAGTGACCCCGTGCCTCTGTTTTTGTCCGTCTCCGTGTCTTGTGCTTGGTTGGGGGCCTCGAGAGTGGCCATGTGAGCTCTTGGACACTTCTCCCCTCTCACTGACCCCTCTCATCGCCGTGCGCTGCTTCGAGAGTCATCTCCGGTGACCCCGATCCCCTCTCACCCACGCCTATATATAGAGGCCCTCCCGAGCTTACTCAACCATCCCCACCCACTCCTCTGACTCCATAACCCCTCCAAGATAGTCGCGGCCAGGCCAGGCGGACCTCTGGCCACCGTTCCTCACTGGAGCTCAGTGCCATGCTTCCTCCGGTGATCCTCGATGCCCTCCAACCACCTAGGTGTGTTTGTGGTACTCTGCTAGTCCTGGACGATGCTGCTGGAGCCACTGGAACTACCTCACCTCGCCGACATCTTCTTCTCCGACGACCTCCATCCGCTGTCGTCTCTGGAGAAGAACAGGGCGACCTCCTCCGTCCATCTCCGATGAATCTACGGGTACGTGCGTGCTCGCCGAGCAGAGGCGCATACATCCCTCCCCTCGCCGGCGGCAGCCGAGGTCTCCTCGCCGGAGAACCACCGACCACCGCGCTGCCTCCTCTATTTCTCTCCCTCTCTCCGTCAAACCCTGCCAGTGGCGCCCGCCTGTCAGCCTCATTGTGCGCTCGCCGAAGCGGTATAAGTCGAGGTGTTTTTCAAAAATACGTCTTCGACGTCACCCCCTTTGGTTATTTTTCAAAAATCATTTTATTCAGAAAGTTGACTAAACTTTGACCTCCTCTAACTTTTATTCTATAAGTTCAAATGATATGCTTCTTTTTGCATTAGTTTTGTGTTGAACTCCTCTATCAGCATGCAAAAGAGGAGATTTTTGCTTGCTGTGGTTATTTCCTGGTGCATTAAACAGTGTTATGTGACATTTTATTTTTGCTATTTTAAATATTTTCAGAAGGAATTTGCTGCCTTGAGGATAACCAGGAGGCTTGCGACCCTCCTCTGCACTAAGGCAAGCCATCACAATTATTTGCAAGGGTGTCATTTCAATAACTATGATTTTCACTTGAATATGGTCTTTTTAATGCATATAGAAAATTCATATAATATCACTTGATGCTAGTTTCATGTTCTTGCTATGCTTGTTTGGTGATCAGTGACATTTTAGTTGAATGACTAAGTATATGAAGTAGGGTAACATGATAAAGAGCATGGTTAAGTTCATATTGGTATTATGTGGAAATTTGCATGCATAGTTCATTGCATATTCATGGCATATTATGGCTCAGTAATATTTATTTGCAAGTTGAAACCTGATTATAATCCAACTTGAACATGTTGTTGATCGAGTCATGGTGCCACCGAATCGAGCTTCCCAAAGTGCAACCACATTTGCCTTTTATGGGAAGGCCCTTTCTCGATCTGTTGTTATGCCTCTCGCCGTTGCCTCCAACTAGGGAAGGTTATGCGCTTGCGCTACCCTGGCCCGGTAGGCAGACATAGCCTTGTGTGCCCGTAGTTGTTTTTGGTACCATTGTCCCTGTTTGGGACCGTTTGTTTTGTCACGATGGTGGCCGTTGGGTGTCATGCGGTGACATCAGGGCCACCCAGGACTTAGCCCAAAGGGGAGTTTGTCGGAGGGACCAGGAGAGTGTCATGGCAATAGGTTGGTTCTGTCGGAACGTTGTTGGTCCACCCGAATGGGAGTTCGAGGCCATGGGTTATGTGGTGTGGGTACAGTGTGCTAACCTCTGTAGAATGTGTTTAATCTATTGATAGCCGCGTCCTCGGTCACGGACACAAGTTCATAGTACGTCACACCGTGGATCAACAGAAATATTGAACCTGCACACTAAATGTATACTTGTGGCACCGGTTATGTTGGTGGAGTTGTTGAGACCATCGAGATGGTTTCGTTTGTGATCCTGAGGTGATCACCATGGTATGATGATGATCGTGGTTACGAGGTAATCGAGATGGTAAGAAGGTCCACGACATATTATGATCACTTTCACTTCATGAGTAGCATGCTAAGTTCTTGCATATAACCTGCTTAAATATCATGTTGTTGTTTTCCATTGTAGCTTTATTTGTGTGAGCTTGCAAGTACATTCAAGGTACTCACCTGGCGTGTCATGCTAGTTTTAGGAGAAGCTATACCGGAGCTGGAGTTGCATCATTGCATCACAGTCTAGATCGTGTCCACATCAGTGTCCCTGTGAGATGGAGTCCTTCTAAGTCATCTTTCCGCTACCGCGTAGCTGTATCATTGTGATCGAGGCCCTCCTTATGTTAACTAAATAATGGACATATGTGCAGCAGCACCGCGTGTGCCGCTTGGCCTCGTTGTCTGATGTAATATTGAACCTCTGTATCAATAAAGTGGGTGTCCATCTGTACCAACTTGTTGTGTGTTGCCAGAAGACATGATCCATGGGCTGGCAATGCAAGGTAAAACGGTTGCTCTAAGCAGGGGTGCCACAATTAGCCCTCGAAGCAAAGTATGATACGTCTCCAACATATCTATAATTTTTTATTGTTCCATGCTATTATATTATCATTCTTGGATGTTTTACAATCATTTTATAGCAACTATATATCAATTTTTGGGAGTAACCTATTAACATAGTGCCTAGTTCCAGTTGTTGTTTCTTGCTTGTTTTTTACTTCGCAGAATACCACATCAAATGGAGTCCAAACACAGCGAAACTTTTTGGAGATTTTTTTGGACCAAAAGACAACTTGGGAGCCAAGGAAGTGCACGAGGGAAGGCCTGTGGGACCCATGATACACCGGGGCATGCTAGAGAGCCCAGGCGCGCCCTGATGTATCATGGGGCCCATGAAGCTCTGTTCCACCGCCTCTCAGCTCTATAATACCCAAATATTCCAGAAACCCTAGGGAGTCGACAAAACACAATTCCAGCAGCCACAAGTTCCAGAACCACGAGATCCAATCTAGAGCCCTATTCCGGCACTCTGCCGTAGGGGAACACGATCACGGAGGGGTTCATCATCCTCGTTGGTGCCTTTACGATGATGCGCGAGTAGTTCACCATAGACCTACGGGTCTATAGGCAGTTGCTAGATGACTTCTTCTCTCTTTTTGATTCTCAATACAATGGTCTCTTGGAGATCTATTTGATGTAATGACTTTTTGCGGTGTGTTTGTTGGGATCCTATGAACTTCGAGTTTATGATTAGATTTTTATCCATGAATATTATTTGAGTCTTATTTGATCTCTTATATGCACGATTATTTATAGCCTCGTATTTCATCTCCAAATCTTTAGTTTAGTTAGGCCAACTAGAATGATTTTTCTTGCAAATGGAAGAGGTGCTCTGTGATGGGTTCGATCTTGCAGTGTCCTCACCCAGTGACAGAAGGGGTAGCGAGGCACACATGTATCGTTTCTATTAAGGATAAAAAGATGGGATCTATTCCTACATGAATAGATCTTGTCTACATTATGGCATCGTTCTTATTGCATTACTCCGTTTCTCCATGAACTTAATACACTAGATGCATGCTGGATAGCGGTCGACGTGTGGAGTAATAGTAGTAGATGTAGAATTGTTTTGGTCTACTAATCTTGAAAGTGATGCCTATATTCATGATCATTGCCTTGGATATCGTCATAATTATTTGTTCTTCTATCAATTGCCCAATAGTAATTTGTTTACCCACCATGTGCTATTTTCTCGAGAGAAGCCACTAGTGAAATCTACGGCCCCCGGATCTATCTTTTATCATATTTGCTTTCCGACTATCTTTTGCCGTATTTGTTTTCAGATCTATTATTTCAAAAACCTAAAAATACCTTGCTGCACTATTTCTTTACTTATTTTATTTCTTGTTTTATCCGGATCTATTTATCCAAACTCATACAAATTTATCTATCTTTTTACCGAGGAGGGATTGACAACCCCTCTTACGCGTGGGGTTGCAAGTATTTGTTCTTTGTGTGTAGGTACCGTTTACATAGTGTTGCTTGGTTCTCCTACTGGATAGAAAACCTTGGTTTCAAAATTGAGGGAAATACCTACTGTAGTTGTACTACATCATCCCTTCCTCTTTGAGGAAATACCGACGCAAATTCAAGCCGCATCAAAAGGAATTTCTGGCGCCGTTGCCGGGGAGGATCAAGTCAAGATAGTCTCCCGTCAACTTGCCATTTTCTGGCGCCGTTGTCATGGAGACATCATCAACATCTATCAGGTTCCTAATCACAAATCTCATCTCCTTGCAATTTACATTATTTGCCATTTGCCTCTCATTTTCATCTCCCTCACTTCACAAAAATTGCCTTTTTATCCGCCTTCTTTTTCGTTCGCCTTTTTCTCGTCAGATCTATCTTTCTGCTTGCAATCTTGTTTGCATAGTGACGATGTCTCAGGAAAATACAAAATTGTGTGATTTTTCCAATACCAATAATAATGATTTTATTAGCACTTTGATTGCTCCTCCCGCCACTAGTGCGGAGTCTTTTGATATCAATGCCACTTTGTTGAATCTTGTTATCAAAGATCAATTTTCTGGTACTCCTAATGAGGATGCCGAGTCCCATCTAAACACATTCATAGAATTGTGTGATATGAAAAAGAAAAAAGATGTGGACAATGATATTGTGAAGTTGAAATTGTTTCCTTTCTCTTTGAGGGATCGTGCAAAATTTTGGTTTTCCTCTTTGCCTTGCAATTGTATCAATTCTTGGGATAAGTGGAAAGATGCTTTTATTACTAAGTATTTTCCACTCGCGAAAATTATTTCCCTTAGAACTCAGATCATGAATTTAAAGAAACATGAGCATGAACATGTTGCACAATCTTGGGAAAGAATAAAATTGATGCTAAGAAATTGTCCTACTCATGGTTTAAATCTTTGGATGATTATACAAAAAAATTATGCGGGATTGAATTTTGTTTCTAGAAATCTTTTAGATTCCATCGTGGGAGGTACTTTTATGGAGATTACTTTTGGTGAAGCTACTAAATTGCTAGATAACATTATGGCAAATTATTCACAATGGCATGCCGAAAGAGGCCTACTAGTAAAAAAGTTAATTCGGTTGAAGAAATTAGTACATTTAGTGAAAAAGTTGATGCTCTTATGAAATTGGTTGCTAGTAAAAATGCTCCTATTGATATTAATGATGTGCCTTTGTATACTTTGATTGAGCAAAATAGTGGTCCTGTAGATGCGAATTTTGTCTCGCGAAACAATTTTCATAACAATGCTTATAAAGGTAATTCTAATCCTAGGCCTTTTCCTGGAAATTCCTCTAATAATTATGGAAATTCCTATGGTAATTCTTCTTACAATAATAATAGGAACCCCTTTGATCTTGAGAATAATATTAAAGAATTTATCAACGCTCAAAAAGTTTTCAACACTATGATAGAGGAAAAAGTTGAATAAGATTGATGATATGTCTAGAAGCATTGATAGAATTTCCCATGATGTAGAAAATCTCAAGATTTTTTTTTCACCTAAGGTTAATATCAATGAATCAATTAAAGCTTTATATGTTTTTATGGATGAAAGTAAGAAAAGAACCTCTATGCTTAGAGCTAAAAGAGAATTTTTGGAAAAAGCATTTTCTACAAATTGCTTTCATAAAAATGATGAAGATCTTAAAATGATTGGTGTTTCTTATATTGATTCCTTGTTTAGTAAGATTAAAATTGATGATAAAGGGACTGAATAAGAGTCAACTTTAGCTAGAAGGCGTCTCGATGATTTGGAAGGTGAAAATCTTGATGAGAAAATTAATAAAAGTGGGTTTGGAGAGGTCAAAACTTTAACTAGTGATGTGCCCACTCTTTTGGATTACAAAGGCTTTAATTATGATAGTTTCTCTTTGATTGAATGTATTTCTTTGTTGCAATCCATGATAAATTCACCCCATGCCTATGAACAAAATAAAGCTTTTACTAAACATATCGTAGATGCCATGATGAAAGCTTTAGAAGAAAAGTTGGAATTAGAGATCTCAATTCCTAGAAAATTATATGATGAGTAGGAACCTACCATTAAAGTGAAGATTAAAAATTATGAGTGTTTTGCTTTATGTGATTTGGGTGCTAGTGTTTCCACAATTCCGAAATCCTTATGTGATGTGCTTGGTCTCAACAATATTGAAGAATGTTCTCTTAATTTGCACTTGGCGGATTCTACTATTAAAGAGCCTTTGGGAAGAAATACTGATGTTCTTATTTTTGAAAATAGGAATTATGTGTCCATAGACTTCATTGTTGTTGATATTGATTGCAATCCGTCTTGTCCCATTATACTTGGTAGACCGTTTTTACGCACTATAGGTGTCGTGATTGATATGAAAGAAGGGAATATTAAATTTCAATTTCCACTAAGAAGGGGTATGGAACACTTCCCTAGAACAAGAATTAAGCCACCATATGAATCAATCATGAGGGCATCCTACGGAGCTCAAACTAAAGATGACAATTCTTAAAACGATAGCGCTTGTTGGAAGGCAAACCAATGAATAAAATTTATTTTTGCCTTTTTATTTCTGTTCTTGAGTGTTTATACAATTATGCTACTGATATTATTGTGTTTTTTTATGTTTTAATTAGTGTTTGTGCCAAGTAAAGCCTCTGGGATCACGTTTGGTGATAGTTGATTTGATCTTGTTGAAAAATGGAAACTTTTGCGCCTAGTAGCAGAATTGTTAAAAATCATAGAAGAGTGATAAAATTCTGAAGATTTACACAAGATTGATATACAAATTGCCTATGTTGTCCTAGTATTTCAGAATTTTTGGAGTTACATAAGTATGAACAAAGTCCAGATTACTACAGACTGTTCTGTTTTTGACAAATTCTATTTTCGTTGCATTGTGTGCTTATTTTGATGAATCTGTGGATTGTATCAGGGTATAAGCCATGGTAAAGTTAGAATACAGTAGTTATTATGCAATATTAAAATATGAATGGGTTTGCAACAGTACTTAGAGTGGTGATTTGCTTTATTATACTAACGGATCTCATGAAGGTTTTGTTAAGTTTTGTGTGATAAAAGTTTTCATGTTTTGGGTGAGATCTCGATCGATGAGCGAATAAGGAGTGAAAATAGCCAAAGCCAGTGGATGCCCATGGTACCCCAAGGCAATATTCAAGGAGAACTAAGCAACTATGCTTGGGGATGCCCTGGAAGGCATCCCCTCTTTCTTCTAACGACCATCGGTAATTTTACTTGGAGCTATTTTTTATTTGTCACATATCATGAGTTTTGCTTGGAGAATCTTGTATTATATGAGTCTTTGCTTGTTTTCGCTTTTTAGTTTTTCACAATTATCCTTGTTGGACACACCTATTTGAGAGAGCCAAAATTATGCTATGATTTGTTAGAATTGCCCTATGTGCTTCACTTAAATTTTTTGAGCTATGGACTTGCTCTATGTGCCTCACTTATATCTTTTTTAGCACGGTGTGCTTTAATATTTTAGAAAAAAAATACTCTCATGCTTCACTTAGATTTATTTGTCAGTTAGTAAAAAAATTAAGAAATTCTCTTATGCTTCACTTAAATTATTTTGAGAGATGAAAATTTGTATGCTCGTGTTCTCAACTTAAGTTTTTTGAGCTTGTCAAAAGCAACTGCACCATATGAAATTAGTCCCAAAGTGATAGATATTCAAGAGGGATGTAATAAAAAAATTCATGAAGATAATTGGACAAAATAAACTTGATTCTTTGTAATAGTTTTGAGATATGATGATAGTAATATGTGAGTCATGTTAGTGAGCAATTATGCTTTAGTACGAATATTGGTGTTAAGGTTTGCGATTCCCTATGCAAGCACGAAAGTCAATAGTTATGCAATGAAATTACATCCTACTTGTGGTGCATTCTTCGATGTTAGTTATGCTTAATGCTCGTTTATGAGAATTTTTGTTTCTTGGTTGGTTGCTTCTCAATCTTTTTCCTAGCCTCCATTTGCACTAGGTGGGAATACTACTTGTGCATCCAAAATCCTTAAACCCAGTTTGCCATATGAGTCCACCATACCTACCTATATGCAGTAATTTCGTGCCATTATAAGTAAATTTGTATGTGCCAACTCTAATTTTCAAAATGAATTTCCTTTTTGTGTGCTCGTACCGCTCATGAAGCAGCAAGGGGGGCCAATATTTTGTTGGGGAACGTTGCATGGAAAAAAATCTCTATGCATACACAAGATCTATCCATGGAGATGCATAGCAATGAGAGGGGAGAGTATGTCTACGTACCCTCGTAGACCATAAGCGGAAGCGTTTATTTAACGCGGTTGATGTAGTCGAACTTCTTCGCGATCCAATCGATCAAGTACCAAACGTACAACACCTCCGCATTCAGCACACGTTCAACTCGATGATGTCCTCGCCTTCTTGATCCAGCAAGATGGGTGAAGTAGTAGACGAGTTCTTGCAGCACGACAGCATGGTGACGGTGATGGTGAACTTGTTCCCGCAGGGATTCTGTGGAGAAACTGGATGGAGGACTAAACTGTGTAGAGGGGCACCGAACACGGTGATGTCTACTACGCAACTTTATTCTTGTAGACTCATGTTGGGCCTCCAAGCGCAGAGTTTTGTAGGACAGTAGCAATTTTCCCTGAAGTGGATGACCTAAGGTTTATCTATCCATGGGAGGTGTAGGATGAAGATGGTCTCTCTCAAGCAACCCTGCAACCAAATACAAGAAATCTCTTATGTCCCCAACACACCCAATACAATGGCAAATTGTATAGGTGCACTAGTTCGGCGAAGAGATGGTGATAAAAGTGTAATATGGATGGTAGAAATATATTTTTATAATCTGAATAAATAAAAACAACAAGGTAGCAATCGATAAAAGTGAGCACAAACGGTATTGCAATGCTTGAAAACAAGGCCTAGGGTTCGTACTTTCGCTAGTGCAATCTCTCAACAATGCTAATATAATTGGGTCATATAACCATCCCTCAACGTGCGATGAAGAATCACTCCAAAGTTCCTATCTAGCAGAGAACATAAGAAGAAATCATTTGTAGGGTACAAAACCACCTCGAAGCTATTCTTTACGATCAATCTATCTAAGAGTTCATACTAAAATAACACCAAATAATTTCAGATTCATAATACCCAATCCAACACAAAGAACCTCAAAGAGTGCCCCAAGATTTCTACCAGAGAAACAAAGACAAGAACGTGCATCAACTCCTATGTGTAGATTACCCCAATGTCACCTCAGGAATCCGCGTGTCGAGTGCCAAAACATATATCAAGTGAATCATTATGATACCCCATTGTCACCATGAGTATTCATATGCAAGACATATATCAAGTGCTCTCAAATCCATAAAAGTATTCAATCCGATAAAATGAAATCTCAAAGGGAAAACTTAATTCATCACAAGATAGAGAGGGGAAAACATCATATGATCCGACTATATTAACAAAGCTCGCGATACATCAAGACTGTGACATCTCAAGAACATGAGAGAGAGAGAGAGAGATTAAACACATAGCTACTGGTACAAACCCTCAGCCCCGTGGGTGGACTACTCCCTCCTCATCGTGGTGGCCGTCGGGATTATGAAGATGGCCACCGGTGATGATCTTCCCCTCCGGCAGGGTGTCGGAACGGGCTCCCGATTGGTTTTTGGTGGACATAGAGCCTTGTGGTGGCGGGACTTCTGATCTAGGGTTACCCCGAGGGGTTATGGAATATTCGACAATTTATAGGGCGAACAGGGGGTGCGGGAGGCCACCGAGGTGGGCACAACCGAACAGGGTGCGCTTGGGGGCCCAGGCGCGCCCTGGTGGGTTGTGCCCCCTCGGGGCACCCCCAGGTGCTGCTCTGTCCCATTGGATGTGTTCTAGTCCATAAAAAATCCACAAAATCTTTCGCGGTGTTTGGACTCCATTTGATATTGATTTCATGCGATGTAAAAAACAAGCAAAAAATAGCAACTAGCATTGGGCACTGGGTCAATAGTTTAGTCCCAAAAAATGATATGAAGTTGCTATAAAATCGTTGTAAAACATCCAAGAATGATAATATAATAGCATGAATACTTCATAAATTATAGATACGTTGGAGTCGTATCACACGACTAAGAGATTGTCGTGGGTTTGTGTGGCGCCCCCTCCCTCATATATATATAGGTGGGGGAGGGGAGGCATCCAGGAGGTGCCCCAAGGGTGTCCGGCCGGCCCCCTTTGTCTCCTGCCCTGTAGAGCCCCCCCTCCTTGTAAGCCTACAGGGGGAAGGCAGGAGGACGTGCTCCCCCTTTCCTTCCTCCCAGGTGGAGGGAAGGAAAGAGGAGCTAGCCCTCCCCCTTTCCATCCCTAGGGCCGACGGCCAAGGGAAGGGGCGCGCCAGCCCCTTATGGACTTGTGTGCTCCCCCTCTTGGCCCATAAGGCCCATTAACCTCTCGGGGCTTCCCGGAACCCCTTTCGGTGATCCGATGACTACTCGATCCACTCTGAAACCTTTTCGGTGACCAAATAGCATCGTCCTATATATCAATCTTTACCTCCGGTCCATTTCGGAGCTCCCCGTCATGTCCGTGATCTCATATGGGACTCCGAACAACATTCAGTCACCAAATCACATAACTCATATAATACTATATCGTCAACGAACGTTAAGCATGCGGATCCTACGGGTTTGAGAACTATTAGACATGACCAAGACACCTGGTCGATAACCAATACGGAACCTAGATCCCCATATTTGTTCCTACATATTCTACGAAGATCTTTATCGGTCGAACCTTATGACAAGATAAGTAATTCCCTTTGTCTGTCGGTATGTTACTTTCTCGAGATTCGATCATCGATATCTTCATACCTAGTTCAATCTCATTACTGACAAGTCTCTTTACTCGTTCCATAATACATCATCTTGTAACTAACTTCTTAGTCTCTTTGCTTGCAGGCTTCTTGTGATGTGTATTATCGAGAGGGCCCAGAGATACCTCTCCGATAAATGGAGTGACAAATCCCAATCTCGATCCATGCCAACTCAGCAGACACTTTGGAGATACCTATAGAGCATCTTTATGATCACCCAGTTACGTTGTGATGTTTGATATTACATAAGATATTCCTCCGGTATCCGAGAGTTGCATGACCTCATGGTTGGAGAAACATGTATTTGACATTAAGAAAGTAGTAGCAATAAACTGAACGATCATATAATATGCTAACGGTTGGGTCTTGTCCATCACATCATTCTCCAAATGATGTGATCCCGTTATCAAATGACAAATCATGTCCATGGTTAGGAAACCTTTACCATCTTTGATCAACGAGCTAGTCTAGTAGAGGCTCACTAGGGACACGGTATTTGTTTATGTATTCACACATGTATTTAAGTTTCCGGTCAATACAATTCTAGCATGAATAATAAACCTTTATCATGAATAAGGAATTATAATACGAACAACTTTACTATTGCCTCTAGGGCATATTTCCATCAGCTCCCACTTGCACTAGAGTCAATAATCTAGTTCACATCGCCATGTGATTAACACTCATAGTTCACATCACCATGTGACTAACACCCAAAGAGTTTACTAGAGTCAATAATCTAGTTCACATCGCCATGGGATTAATACCCAAAGAGTACTAAGGCGTGATCATGCTTTGCTTGTGAGAGAGGTTTAGTCAATGGGCCTGCCATATTCAGATCCGTATATATTTTGCAAATTTCTATGTCTACAATGCTCTTCATGTAGCTACTCTGTAGGCAGTAGCTAGATGGCTTATTCTCTCTTTTTGATTCTCAATATAATGGTCTCTTGGAGATTTGTTTGATGTAATGACTTTTTGTGGCGTGTTTGTTGGGATCCGATGAAGTTCGAGTTTATGATCAGATTTTTATCCATGAATATTATTTGAGTCTTCCTTAATCTCTTATATGAATGATTATTTATTGCCTCGTATTTCTTCTCTGAATCTTTGGTTTAGTTAGGCCAACTAGATTGATTTTTTTTTTTGCAATGGGAAGAGGTGCTCTGTGATGGGTTCGATCTTGCGGTGTCCTCACCCAATGATAGAAGGGGTAGTGAGGCATGCATGTATTGTTGCTATTAAGGATAAAAAGATGGGATATATTCCTACATGAATAGATCTTGTCTACATCATGTCATCGTTCTTATTGCATTACTCCGTTTCTCCATGAACTTAATACACTAGATGCATGCTGGATAGCGGTCGATGTGTGGAGTAATAGTAGTAGATGCAGAATCGTTTCGGTCTACTAATCTTGGACGTGATGCCTATATTCATGATCATTGCATTGGATATCGTCATAATTATTTGTTCTTCTATCAATTGCCCAACAGTAAAAAATTTACCAACCGTGTGTTATTTTTTCGAGAGAAGCCACTAGTGAAATCTACGGCCGCCGGGTATATCGTTTGTCATATTTGCTTTCCGGTCTATCTTTTGTCGTATATATTTTCAGATCTATTGTTCCAAAAACCCAAAAATTCATTGTTGCACTTTTCCTTACTTCTTTTATTTCATGTTTTATTCAGATCTATTTATCCAAACTCATACAAAATTATCTATCTTTTTACCGAGAGGGATTGACAACCCCTCTTACACGTCAGGATGCAAGTATTTGTTCTTTGTGTGCATATACCGTTTACATAGTGTTGCTTGGTTCTCCTACTGGATTGATAACCTTGGTTTCACAACTGAGGGAAATACCTACCGTAGATGTACTGCATCATCCCTTCCTCTTTGGGGAAAATACCCATGCTGTTTCAAGACGCATCAAAGTACTACTATGCATGCCCCTAGGGGGATAGATTGGTAGGAAAAGAACATCGCCCGTCCTCGACCGCCACTCATAAGACAATCAATGATAAATCATGCTCCAATTTCATAGCATAACGAGACACTATGCGTGCATGCTTCGGGAATCACAAACATTACTCCAATAATCTTACTAAACCACAATCATTTACTAGTACCTCCCGCATATTACCATCTCTATATCCAAAACTATTGCAAGGAATCAAACATATCAGTGATCTACAAGCTTTATGTAGGATTTTATAACCACTTCCTGTTAACTCTATAAGTAGATATAAGTGAAGCATGAGAGTTTAATTATTTCTACAAAAAATATCTCCATGCTCTAACAAATATAAGTGAAGCAAAAGAGAATTCTACAAATGACGGTTTTCCTATGTAGAGAAACAGGATATAAGTGAAGCACATGAAGCATTCTATAAAGCCAGACTCAAAAGATATAAGTGAAGTGCATAGAGCATTCTATAAATCAACCAAGGACTATCTCATACCAGCATGGTGCATAAAAAAAGGAAAAATAAAAACAAAATACACTCCAAGAATTTGCACATATCATGTGACGAATAAAAATATAGCTCCAAGTAAAATTACCGATGGTGGTTAGAAGAAAGAGTGGATGCCTTCCGGGGCATCCCCAGGCTTAGTTGCTTGGGAGTCCTTGAATATTACCTTGGGGTGCCTCAGGCATCCCCAAGCTTAGGCTCTTGCCGCTCCTTATTCCTTCATCCATCGTGATCTCACCCAAAACTTGAAAACTTCAATCACATAAAACTTAACAAAGCCCTCATGAGATCCGTTAGTATAATAAAGAAAATCACTACTTTAAGTAATGTTGCAAGCCCATTCATATTTTATTTTTGATTTATACCTACTTCACTCTAACTTCTCCATGGCTTATGCCAACGATAAAATCCATAGTTCCATCAAAACACGCAAAACAGTGCATCAAAAACAGAATTTGTCAAAAACAGGACAGTGTAGCAATCTGAACATTGACCATACTTCTGTAACTCCGAAATTTCTGAAAAAATTGGAAGAAATAAAAAATTTGCATAGAACTATTGTGTAAAAAATTTAGAAACTTTTGACATTCCAGTAAAAATGTAAATTCACGTACTACAGCCAAAGTTTGTATTTTTGCACCGCACATACCAAACAAGAAATTTAAACATCCTAAATGAAAATCTTGGCACATTATTTTTATAATATAAAGGATTTATACAAGGGGATAATTTAATTTTTTTTAAAAAAATTCTGTAATCAAGGTTCACAAATTTTCCATGGGCATGAACAAAGTTCAAGGCTGGCTCCCACTTTAGCAATGGTCGTCTATCTCACTTTCACTTTTCTTTTTGAAAAGTTTTAAGTTCCCCTCTATATTTTTTGTTTTTAAACTTTACAAAAAGCACTCAAAAGAAGAATATGACTCTCTAAAACTTCCGGGTTGTCTCCCTAGTAGCGCTTTCTTTAAAGCCATTAAGCTAGGCATAAAGAAGTGCGCAAGTAATCGATCCACCCAGATCCCAAGGTATATCAAAGCCAATTTTAATTAACAATGATTTGTATTTTAGTATTGAGCAAAAAGTAATATATATATATATATATATATATATCATGCAAAAACAAAGTCTAACTCTCTTCCTATGCATCGGCATGTCATAAAAGAACAATTCATGCACATCAAGTAAAGGCCAATGCATGGCATAAGTAGTTTCTTGCAATTTTGTCGTGTTGGAAACATAGAGAGGTGGAGATGTAGTTCCTCTCTCATAATAATTGCAAGTAGAAGCAGCAAGCACATGCATATTATATTCATCAAAATCATCAAGTGTAGTAGTAAGAGGCAACCCATCAATATAATCGTTAATAAGCGCGAACTTCTCTGATATACTGTAGTTGGGAGAATTCAAAAAGATAATAGGACTATCATGTTTGGGTGCAATAGCAACAATTTCTTTCATAACATAAGTAACTATAGCAAGTTCATCTCCATAAGCACTATTCATATTGGTATCATGGCCACAAGCACAGCAAGCATCAATTTCATCAAAAAGGGATATTTCAAATGAATCCAAGGGATCATAGCAATCATCATAGCATTCATCCTTCGATAAGCACGAAGGGAAATTAAACAATGCATGAGCTGAAGAGTTACTCTCATTAAAAGGTGGGCATGGGTAGCTAATCCGCTCTTCCTCCTTTTGTTCTTCGCTCTCCTCGTCATCTTTTTCATCCAATGAGCTCATAGTGTCATCAATTTCTTCTTCCATAGATTCCTGTAAAATATTAATCTCTTCTTGGACAGCAGAGACTTTCTCAATAAACTCATTAATATTGACATTATATTTATAATTCTCATAGAAATATTTTAGTATAGCAAAAAATTTAGATCTGTAAACAACATCATCACAATCTTCATACTTTTCAAATAAGGATTCAATTTCATAAAGCACCCTTAAAAGCAACAAATTCATCTATTCGTTCCACATCATAGTAATCATATATACCATTAGCATAATAAGCCAAGGTTTCATTATCATTAAATTCACATGAAAACAGAAGGTGTGGAGCCTTCATCCTAGAGCAACAAGTATAATCATATCTCAAGCATAAATTCCAAGCACACCAATGCAACATTTCAATTTCATCCCATAAGAGTTTCCCTTTTTGAGTCAAGCGATAATCCCTAAAGTATTCATGTTGATCCAACGTGTCCCCCATTATCAAGTTGAATGGGGATTTCCGAGGATTATCAAAGTAGTTTTTAATATTTTTCACATAACAAGCATCGAGGGTTTTAGCACGTTCCCCATCTCCATGTGTAGCAAGTACAACTATTTTTTTGGTATTTCGTGTTCCATATCCATAACTAAAGATAGAGAATAACTTAGAATAGAAAATAAAATCTACTTAGTGATAAAGCAAACAATAACACATGAGAATATTCAACCCACGCTATTGCTCCCCGGCAACGGCGCCAGAAAAAGGACTTGATAACCCACAAGTATAGGGGATCAATTGTAGCCTTTCTCGATAAGTAAGAGTGTCAAACCCAACGAGGAGCTAAAGGTAGAATTTATATACCCTTCAAGTTCCATCGACCACCGATACAACTCTACACGTACTTAACGTTCGCTTTACCTAGAACAAGTATGAAACTATTTTGTAGGTGTGATATGATAGGTTTCCAAGAATAAAACTAGATGTATTTAGCAAGAATAAAACTAGGAGTAATTTGCAAGATAATAAGTTAGTTGTTTAGTAGAAAGCTTTTTATCACAAGAAAGTTATTTGTCCCTAGGCAATTGATAACTAGACCGGTAATCATTATTGCAATTTTATACGAGGGAGAGGCATGAGCTAGCATACTTTCTCTACTTGGATCATATGAACTTATGAATTGGAACTCTAGCAAGCATCCGCAACTACTAACGATCATTAAGGTAAAACCCAACCATAGCATTAAGTATCAAGTCCTCTTTACTCCCATATGCAACAACCCACTTACTCGGATTTGTGTTTCTGTCGCTCACGAAACCCACTATAAGCGAATCATGAACATACTGCAACACCCTACAGGGGGAATCCCTCACGCTTGTGCGACACGGAGGGCACCATAAGATAGCACTAAAATGAAACATACAACTCAAACCAATCACGATCATCAATCAACCCATAGGACAAAACGGATCTACTCAAACATCATAGGATAACCACATATCATTGGATAATAATAATAGTGTTGAGCACCATATTTAAGTAGATATTACAGCAGGGAGAAGAGGTGTTACACCACTGCATAGAGGGGGAGAGAGTTCGCGATGACAGCGTCGAAGTTGTTGGTGTAGATCGCCGTCACGATGATTGCCCCGGCGGTGTTTTAACGCCACCGGGAGAGAGGGGGAGAGAGCCCCCTCCTTCTTCTTCCTCCTCCTCCTTGGCCTCCCACTAGATGGAAGGAGGGTTTCCCCTCTAGTACTTGTCCTCCATGATGGAGGAGGGGCGGGAACCCCTCCGAGACTGGATCTATCTCTCTCTTTCTCTTCTGATTCGTGTGTTTGTTTTCTGGCCTTTCACCGTTTCTTAAATTCCCGGAGATCCATAATTCCGATTGGGCTGAAATTTTAACACGATTTTCTTTCGGATATTATCTTTCTTGCGGTGAAAGAAGGGCACCAACCTCCTTATAGGGGCCCCACAAGCCTGCTGGCCGCACCCAGGGTAGGGGGCGTGCCCCTCGAGCTTGTGGGCCCCTCGGGCATCGTCTCGTGTTGATTCTTTTTCTCAAAAATCACAAATATCCCAAAATAAATTTGGACTTCGTTTTGTATGGATATTCTACGAAACAAAAAAAATGCAACAAACAGAACTGGCACTGGGCACTGGATCAATATGTTAGTCCCAAAAATAATATAAAGTGTTGCCAAAAGTATATGGAAGTTATAGAATATTGGCATGAAACAATCAAAAATTATAGATACAACGGAGACGTATAAGAGCCCATCGTGGATGCAGATCACCCACGATGACACCTCCAAGGAGGGAAAAGGAATAACTGGAGTGTTGTTATCATTGGCACCGACATTGTGGGGCAGAGCTTTCACTCGGGACATGATCCCAACCACCCAGGTCCATTAGCCGCAGCCAGCCGAGGCAAGATTCAGACAACACACCGACCGTGCAGGAGGCTGTGAAGAACACACTCGCAAGACGAACACCCCCGAGTGATCCACCTCACCACCCAAGCGGCCAAGGCGACACACGAGCACACGCGCAGCAACACCCAGCGAAATGGTATCATCGTGCGCACCATCTAGAGCTACTGCTCTAGTGACCATGGGGATCCACCTTCACCCACCACCCACATGGCGATGGGCCGCCAGCATGCATTCGGCCGCCCCGACTACCGCACCGGTACAAAACCGCCACTCACTACATCTGTGTGGCCTCCAATGGATAATGTAACTATAATTTCTATCTAATAAAGGCCACATTGGAGGCAGTAAACCACCTCAAAGTTGTGTTTGCAATCAATCTATTTAACCACCCCCAAAGTGTCACGAATAGTTCTAGAGATCATACTACGACAACAACATATGATACGTATCAATCAACTCTTATGTCACCTAGATTACCCTAGTGTCGCCAAGGAAATCTATGAGTTGACATGCATCAAGTGATCTTAAATCCAAAATATTAAATCAAGTCATAAAGAAACCTCAAAGAGCAAGACTCAATTCACAACAAAAGAGATAGAGGGGAAGAACATATAAGATCCAACTATATTGATAAAACTCGTGATACATCAAGATCATGTCAAATCAAGAACACGAGAGAGAGAGAGAGAGAGATCAAACACAATGATACGTCTCAAACATATCTACTTTTCCAAACACTTATGCTATTGTTTTGGACTCTAATTTACATCATTTGACTGGAACTAACTCGGACTGGTGTTGTTTCCAGTAAAACTACCTCGATGTTATTTTTGTGCAGAAATAAAAGTTCTCAGAATTGGATGCAAATTTATAGAAAGTTTTTTTGGAATTAATAAAAAATATTGGCGAAAAGATCAACTAGAGGGGGCCACCACAGAGCCACAAGTTCAGGTGGTGTGCCCCATGCCACATGAGCTTGTGGGCCCCTTGAGCCTTCTTCGTTTGCCATACCTCTGGTCCTATAAGTTCTGTCTCGCGGAGAAAAAAATCAAGGAGAACGAATTACCGTGTTTTACGATACGGAGCCGCCATCACCTCATGTTCTTCATCGGGAGGGCTGATCTCGAGTCCGTTTGGGGCTCTGAAGAGGGGGATCCGTCGCCATCGTCATCAACAACCCTTCTCCATCAAGAATTCCATGATGCTCACCACCGGGAGTGGGTAATTCCTTCGTAGGTTTGCTGGACGGTGATGAAGATGGATGGGATTTGTCACACTAGAGGAAAAACGGCTAGCCACAACTTTCATTGGTGGCGCGCCATTTTCCATCAACGCAGCACTATATTTTTCAAATAGTGCTAGCGTCAGCTTAAATCGCACGTCATAGCTATGAGCTTAGTGTCGGCGTTAGAATTTTAGGCAATGCCATCTGTATGTGGGTCCTAACGTTCTGACCTAGGCTAACTTATTGATGATGTAGCAAAAGTGCTCTATGCCAGCACTAAACCTAATAGCTATGGTGCCGCAGGGTAAGTTACGCCAGCAGTATATTTTGCGGGTCTACCTATATGTTGTTCATCTTGGGTGGGAAATAAATAGTAAAGCAATCATCATCTGTCTTTTTATTAAATTAAAGCTATCATCAGCCTGCTATCATTATTTTTGGATCTATCCACTGGTTGTTACCATCACTGTAGATTTCTGCATGCTCTCCTTACATAATCTCACTATATATTTTTGTATGCATGTCAGATATTGTACACAGTCATGTTGAACATGTAGAGAAAAAGAGAAGAATTTTGCATGGCAATACAATGTCATGCAGACATTGCTCCACGGTGGGCACAGTGGCAAACCCTCCCCCCCCCCCCCATCCTCCAGATTGTAATCCAAAGGAAGATATCTATTCAGAGGCGGATTCAGATGGAGCTGACCACTCCTATTTACGCCTCGAGGTGTTTGCTCTAACTTGGCATGATGATGTTTCCTTGAAGTGCTTCTTTTTGACATCATATATGTCATCTTCTTAGCTTAGACATGTTCTGTAATGCCACCTATTTAGTTTCTATATCATATATGTGAATGCAATCTCATCTTTTTTAGCCAGCCATAATATATGTGAAATATGCAATGCCATCTTGTTTAGCCAGGCATCATATATTTGAATTATATCTTGTCATTCCTTTTTTTCATTACATTCCCATCTGTCGAAAATGTTTGTACATTCAACTACTCTTCGTGTGAATCAGCCATTTGAGTGGTTGATGGAAAAATCTGGAGTGAAAGCAAGGTCTTCAGAGCAGACAGTGTTACCTGTCAAAGCAGATCTCTTGCTGGGTTCAGATAGCTCCTCGGAGATGGATTCATAGACAGATGACCAGTCCTATTCCCCCACCGAGGTGCATGCTCTAACTTGGCACGGCTATACTGCTCATATATATCATGCATATGGTGTTTGCATTGTATAGTTTAGACATCATATACACAATATTCAACACCATGTTCTTAATTCAGGCATCATATATGCGAATGCCATCCGCTCAGTATATAAATCACATATGTGAATTATATCATGCGATCCTGATTACTTGGATGACTTGTATGTGAATTATGTCATGCGAACCTGTTTACTAAAGACATCATATAATTATCTCATGCCATCCTATTTAGTTAGTCATCATATCTTTGAATTATGTCATGCTATGCTACCTAGTTTAGATAGATATCATATATGTGAAATTATGTCATGCTAGTTAAACAATATATATGTGAACTATTTCATGCCCTCTTTTTCCCGCACTATCTATTGCATCAGTCTCTCATACAAGGTCTGTACATTCAACTACTTTTCTTGTTTATCAGCCATTTGAATTGGAGGGGGTGATGGGAGTATCTAGCGGAGTAAAAACATGGTCTTCAAATAAAATAGTGCTACCTCTTGGTGGAGATAGCACCCTAGTTGTACATGCATAAGAACCAGCCCTACCACACATAACCAAGACTCTCGCAGATTGTACCCCTACTCCGATGGACAGAGAACTAGCTTCACCCAATCTAACCCCAACAGATAGTAACCCGGTTCCAGTTGACACAACACCATCTCCACCACAAAGCTCCCAAACAAGAACAGTTAGTAAAGTAGCTCCAGTGCCCAAAACATTTCGGCGAACCCCAACTCCACCAGTTAGTACACCTATTCCTGTGGACGAAGCACAACCAACCATTATTAGTTTAGCATCTATCGCATTTGATGTTGTTAAATCCTATGTGCGTATCTTTCCATTATGGAAATATTATAGTGAACATGAAGGAAAAAGCCAGTTGCAGGTGTTCGTCCATGAGTTATGTGTAAGTAATGTTATTCATGGCGATTACTTGGCTATGTCCCATACCTTCTACCTCCATGCTGGTTATAATACAGCAAATGTTCCCGTTTTTCTCTATAACGAATGACCGATTTGGAAACTCGGGATGAGGTAACCTGTGCTAATACCTCTCTATCTTCAAGAATGCTTTGTGGTAGTATCGGAATTACCTGAAGAAACGTACTTCACTGGCAAGGAAACTCATCAAATTCCCTTACTTTCTCATGAGATACATTTACGGGACGATGACTGGGAACACATTGTTCTGTACTGGTCCAGAACCAAGAATGTGGTAAGGTCTATGAGATCATTTTTTATTTTGAAGTACTATAGGTCTGTGTCTTACTATACTCTGTTCGTGTAGAACAAGTGCTTAAACCCGAAGAACAACTATTCTCATTTAAGGTTCCATTGCAATGGTGCATACTGCTTTGCTCTTGTATCACTGTATTTACTCATACAAAATTATTTCTAAATTGGAGGATCCCATCGAAACTCCAATGGCACAATAGGTATGTTTAAATATGTTTCTTTAACTGGTTTGCTCTTCTAAATTGCTCTGTTGATTTCAATTTCAATTGTGTATACAGTTGTCCTCTCATATCATGCATATTACTAGCATCACAACAGAGCCAATAGTGTTGTTGTACATGTATACCTGATGTTTCCTCGAACTACGTTGGTATTTCCCCAAAGAGGAAGGGATGATGCAGCACAGCAACGGTAGGTATTTCCCTCAGTGATGAGACCAAGGTTATCGAACCAGCAGGAGAACCACGCAACACCACGTAAACATCTCCTGCACACAATGAACAAATACTTGCAAACCGACGTAAGAGAGGAGTTGTCAATCCCTCACAGGTAAAAAGATAGATAAAATTGTAGTAGATTGGATAAATAGATCTCGCGGGAACGCAAGATAAAATAAATAACAATAAATTGCATCAAGGTATTTTTGTATTTTTGGTTTAATAGATCTGAAAATAAAAGCAAATAAAAATAGATCGCGAAGGCAAATATAATAAAGAAGAGACCCGGGGGGCGTAGATTTCACTAGTGGCTTCTCTCGAGAAAAATAGCAAACAGTGGGTAAACGAATTACTGTTGGGCAATTGATAGAACTTCAAATAATCATGGCAATATCCAGGCAATGATCATTATATAGGCATCACGTCCAAGATTAGTAGACCGACTCCTGCCTGCATCTACTACTATTACTCCACACATCGACCGCTATCCAGCATGCATCTAGTGTATTAAGTTCATGGAAAAATGGAGTAATGCAATAAGAACGATGACATGATGTAGACAAGATCTATTTATGTAGAAATAGACCCCATCTTGTTATCCTTAATAGCAACGATACATACGTGTCGATTCACCTTCTGTCACCGGGATTAAGCATCGTAAGATCGAACCCATCACACCACTTTCCCATTGCAAGATAAATAGATCAAGTTGGCCAAACAAAACCCAAATATCGGAGAAGAAATACGATGATATAAGCAATCATGCATATAAGAGATCAAAGAAGACTCAAATAACTTTCATGGATAAAAAGATAGATCTGATCATAAACTCAAAGTTCATCGGATCCCAACAAACACACCGCAAAAAGAGTTACATCATATGGATCTCCAAGAGACCATTGTATTGAGAATCAAAAGAGAGAGAGGAAGCCATCTAGCTACTAACTAAGGACCTGTAGGTCTACAAAAGACTACTCACGCATCATCGGAGAGGCACCAATGAGGATGATGAACCCCCCCCCCCCATGATTTTCGCCGAATCCCCTAGGATTTCTGGAATATTGGGGTATTTATAGAGCAAAGAGGCGGTGCAGGAGGCAACCGGGGTGGTCACAACCCACCTGGGCGCGCCTGGGGGCGCAGGCGTGCCCTAGTGGGTTGTGCCCCCCTTGGGGCACCCCCAGGTGCTTCTCAGGCCCATTTGGTGTCTTCTGGTCCATAAAAATTCCACAAAAAGTTTTGCTGTGTTTGGACTCTGTTTGGTATTGATTTCCTGCGATGTAAAAAACATGCAGAAAACAGCAACTGGCACTGGGCACTATGTCAATAGGTTAGTACCAAAAATGGTATAAAATGACTATAAAATTATTGTAAAACATCCAAGAATGATAATATAACAGCATGGACCAATCAAAAATTATAGATACGTTGGAGACGTATCAGCATCCCCAAGCTTAATTCCTGCTCGTCCTCGAGTAGGTAAATGGTAAAAATAGAATTTTTGATGTGGAGTGCTGCCTAACATGTTCATCACATATTCTTTTCTTTATAGCATGGACATTTGGACTTTTATATAGTTCAAAGCAATAGTCTAGTTTTGACATGAGGACTTAAATACACGAGCATATCAACAAGCAACCATGTCTTTCAAAATATCAACGCTAAAGCAAGTTATCCCTAGCCCATTATGCTCAATCATTGATCCATCCATGAAACACACTCACATATTGGCTACACCCAATGCTCAAGTATGATCATAGTGCCCCTTAGTTGGAGCTTTATAAGAGAAGATGGAGACTCAAATAAAAATAAAAATTGCATAAAGTAAAAGAAAGCCCTTCGCAGAGGGAAGTAGGGATTTGTAGAGGTGCGAGAGCTCAAAGCGAAGAAGATAGAGATAAAAACATTTTGGGAGGCATGCTTTTCCTGTCAACGAAAACGACCAAGTAGTTCCCAATACTTTCCATGCTAGATATATCATAGGCGGTTCTCAAACAGAAAATAAAGTTTATTCCTTTTTCAACCATACTTTCACTTTCCATGTCTAGCCATATCGACGGGTGCCTTCCATACCAACACTTTCCAAGGAATTTATTATTTGACAACATAAATTAAATTCATTTTTCATTTTGGGACTGAGCATCCCTAATACCTTTGATGTACTCTCGTGCAATGGCAAGTGAATAAACAGTCATCTTGAGAATAACACATCTAACATGGAAATATATTAGCCACCCCCTACCATTTCATGAGCGGTACGAGCACACAAAAGAGAAATTATTTTGAAAATTAGAGATGGCACATACAAATTTGCTTAGAACGGCTAAAGAATACCGCATATAGGTAGGTATGGTGGACTCATATGGCAAAACTGGTTTAAAGGATATTGGATGCACAAGTAGTGATCATACTTAGTGCAAAATGAAGGCTAGCAAAAGATTGAGACGCATCCAACCAAGAAATGAAAAATCTCATAAGCGAGCATTAAGCATAACTAACACCGAATAATGCACCGCAAGTAGGATGTAATTTCATTGCTCAACTATTGACTTTCGTGCTTGCATAGGGAATCAAAAACCTTAACACCAATATTCTTACTAAAGCATAATTACTCATCAACATGACTCACATATCACATCATCATATCTCAAAACTATTACAAGGAATCAAGTTTATTTTGTCCAATGATCTTCACGAAAGTTTTTATTATATCCTCCTTGGATATCTATCACTTTGGGACTAGTTTCATATTTTTCTTTTAATAAGCTCAAACAAATTTAAGTGAAGATCATGAGCATCATATTTCTTTCTCTCAAAATAATTGAAGTGAAGCAAGGGAGAATTTCTTAAAAATTTACTAACTCCCACATAAATCTAAGTGAAGCATGAGAGCATTTCTTCAAAAATACTAAAGCACACCATGCTCAAAAAGATATAAGTGAAGCACTAGAGCAATTCCATAGCTCATATAGATTTATGTGAAGCATAGAGAGCAATTCTAACAAGTCATAGCATAATTTTGTGTCGGTGTACTAAAGTTTGGGCCCTTTAGTAGCATGGGCAGTTGCAGCCGTACCCGCAGCAAGGCTTGCCGGGGACAACTGGAAGCAAATACGAGACAACCAAAGAAGACCACAAGCTGGGCTCCCAGCAAGATTCTTGCTAGGATGGTTTGCAAAGCGAAGCCCCAGTGAGACCATCTCCCTTGAGGTTGAGAGCTCTGACACCATCGACAACGGCAAGGCCATCTCCCTTGAGGTTGAGAGCTCTGACACCATCGACAATGTCAAGACCAAGATCCAGGGGCATCTGCATGGTGGCATGCAGATCTTTGTGAAGACTAAAAGGCAAAATTCCCAACAAGATTCTTGCCGGGAACGGTTGCGAGGCCCCAGCAAGATTCTTGCCGGGGACGTCTGCGAGGCCACGGCAAGGCTCAAATATCCCACCGCCCTGCCACCGCTCCAACACAGCGACTAGCCTGCCAGCCTGGCCCCACGAGCCTCGTCATCCTGGATACGTGTCGAGATGGGGTGAGGCGGCGATGGACGGGACGGGCTCTGTTTTCGTCCCCAAGAAAGTTAGGGACACATAAACAGCGCATTAAATGTGTTTGTCCTAAGACGCTAGGGATAAGTATGTGCACTGTAGCACTTTGCACCTCCTGTATGCATTGGACACCACTGTGGTAGCCCCTTGGTATAAAAGGAGGCCCAAGGCGATACAGAGGGGCACTTTTTTTGACTTTTTGGCCCAGTTTGCATGCGTAGCAGCTAGCTAGAGCTCAAGAACTCTCAATACACTAGCAGGACTAGGGTTTTACGCTTCTTGGCGGTCCGAACCTGGGTAAAAATCCCTCGTGTTGATCGTTAGATCTGCTCTTTGTGCACACTTCTTTCCCTGCCAAATCGTAGTAGGGATCCACGTGATCCCATAGGTGTTGTTTCCCGGACATTTTGGCTCTCTCAAATAGGTGTGTCCAGCAAGTATTCATGACTTAAAATACAAAGAAAAACAAGCAAAGACTCATATCATACAAGATGCTCCAAGCAAAACATAGTATGTGACAAATAAAAATATAGCTCTGAGTAAAATACCGATGGTTCGTAGAAGAAAGAGGGGATGCCACTCGGGCATCCCCAAGCTTAGTTACTTGCTTCTCTTTGGATAATATCTTGGGATGCCATGGTCATCCCCAAGATTAGGCTCTTCTTACTCCTTATTCCTTTATCCATCATAATATCACCCAAAACTTGAAAACTTCAATCACACAAAACTCAACAAAACCTTCGTGAGATCCGTTAGTATAAGAAAGCAAATCACTACTATAAGTAATTTTGCAAACCCATTCATATTTTATTTTTTGCATCATATCTACTATATTCCAACTTTTCTATGGCAGAAACTCTTCAAAGGAAACCATAGAATCATCAAAACAAGCACACAACGTAAAGAAAACAGAATCTGTCAAAAATAGAACAGTCTGTAGCAATCTGGATATTTCGAATACTTATGTGACTCTAAAAATTCTGAAAAATTAGGACAATGTGATAAATTTGTATATTAATCTTCTGCAAAAACTATCAGTATTTTATCATGCTTCTGTTAAAAATGAAAATTATTTTTGTGAGCACAAAATTTTCTGTTTTTCAGCAAGATAAAACTATCACCCAACATGATCCTAAATGCTTTACTTGGCACAAACACTAATTAAAACACAAAAAACACAATCATAACAGTAGCATAATTGTTCAAACACTCAAGAACAGAAAGAAAAAGACAAAAATAAATTTTATTCATTGGGTTGCCTCCCAACAAGCGCTTATCATTTTATGCCCCTAGCTAGGCATAAGATTTCAATGATGCTCACATGAAAGATAGTAATTGGAACACGAAGAGAGCATCATATAGCATGTGAAAACACATTTAAGTCTAACATACTTCCTATGCATAGGCATTTTATGAGCAAACAAATTATCAAAACAAGCAAAGACTAGCATATTCAAGGAAGAAGAAGAATAAAACATAAACAATCTCAACATGAAGGTAGGTAATTTAGTAGCATGAAAATTTCTACAACCATATTTCCCTCTCTCATAATAATTATATGTGGAATCATATTCAAATTCAACAATATAGCTATCACATAACATATTCTCTATATGATCACATGCATGCAACATTGACACTCTTCCAAAATAGTGGGATTATTTTTACCTAAAGTTGACTCTCTTCCAAACCCACTTTTAATATTATCGGAAGCATATTCATGATGAGGTTTAAATAAATTTTTAAGATCATAAGAATCATTATCACCCCAATCATGATCATTGCAATAAGTAGCGGACATAGCAATATTAGCATCCCCAAGCTTGGGGTTTTGCATATTATTAGCACAATTGACATTAATAAAATTTACAATAACATCATTGCAATAATGCTTTTCATCTAAGGAGCTATCATGAATCACTTTATAAATTCCTTCTTTTAACACTTCATCACAATTTTCAGATTCATGAATCTCAAGCAAAACTTCATAAAGATAATCTAGTGAACTCGATTCACTAGCAATGGGTTCATCATAATTGGATCTCTTGAAAAGATTAGCAAGTGGATGAGGATCCATATCAATTGATTTTTAGAAAGCAAATATGCAAGAAAATAGAAGACACATGACAACACAAGCAAATATGAGATCTGACGAGAAAACGGCGAACAAAAAAGAGGGTGAATAAAATAGCAAATGTTTGTGAAGTGGGGGAGAGGAAGATGAGAGGCAAATGGCAAATAATGTAAATTGCAAGGACATGATATTTGTGATTAGGAACCTGATAGATGTTGGTGATGCCTCCCCGGCAACGACGCCAGAAATTCCTTTTGATGTTTGCTTGAACTACATTGGTATTTCCCCAAAGAGGAAGGGATGATGCAGCACAACAACGGTAGGTATTTCCCTGAGTGATGAGACCAAGGTTATCGAACCAGTAGGAGAACCACGCAACACCACGTAAACAACTCCTGCACACAAAGAACAAATACTTGCAACCCGACGTAAGAGAGGGGTTGTCAATCCCTCACGGGTAAAAAGATAGATAAAATTGTAGTAGATTGGATAAATAGATCTCGCGGGAACACGAGATAAAATAAATAACAATAAATTGCAGGAAGGTATTTTTGTATTTTTTGGTTTAGTAGATCTGAAAATAAAAGCAAATAAAAATAGATTGCGAAGGCAAATATAATAAAGAAGAGACCCGGGGGCCGTAGATTTCACTAGTGGCTTCTCTCGAGAAAAATAGCAAACGGTGGGTAAACGAATTACTGTTGGGCAATTGATAGAACTTTAAATAATCATGATGATATCTAGGCAACGATCATTATATAGGCATCACGTCCAAGATAAGTAGACCGACTCCTGCCTGCATCTACTACTATTACTCCACACATCGACCGCTATCCAGCATGCATCTAGTGTATTAAGTTCATGGAAAAACGGAGTAATGCAATAAGAACGATGACATGATGTGGACAAGATCTATTTACGTAGAAATAGACCCCATCTTGTTATCCTTAATAGCAACGATACATATGTGTCGGTTCCCCTTCTGTCACTGGGATCAAGCACCGTAAGATCGAACCCATCACAAAGCACCTCTTCCCATTGCAAGATAAATAGATCAAGTTGGCCAAACAAAACCCAAATATCGAAGAAGAAATACGAGGCTATAAGCAATCATGCATATAAGAAATCAAAGAAGACTCAAATAACTTTCATGGATAAAAACATAGATCTGATCATAAACTCAAAGTTCATCGAATCCCAATAAACACACCGTAGAAAGAGTTAAATCATATGGATCTCCAAGAGAACATTGTATTGAGAATCAAAAGAGAGAGAGGAAGCCATCTAGCTACTAACTACGGACCCGTAGGTCTACAAAAGACTAGTCACACATCATCGGAGAGGCACCAATGAGGATGATGACCCCCCCCCCCATGATGGTGTCTAGATTGGATCTAGTGGTACTCAAACTTGCGGCGGCTGGAATTGATTTCCGTCGACTCCCCTAGGGTTTCTGGAATATTGTGGTATTTATAAAGCAAAGAGGCGGTGCGGGAGGCAACCGAGGTGGGCACAACCCACCTGGGTGCACCTGGGGGCCCAGGCGTGCCCTGGTGGGTTGTGCCCCCCTCGAGGCACCCCCCAGGTGCTTCTATGACCCATTGGGTATCTTCAGGTCCATAAAAATTCCACAAAAAGTTTCGCTGCGTTTGGACTCTGTTTGGTATTGATTTCCTGCGATGTAAAAAACATGCAGAAAGCAACAACTGGCACTGGGCACTATGTCAATAGGTTAATACCAAAAAATGATATAAAACGATTCTAAAACATCCAAGAATGATAATATAACAGCATGGAACAATCAAAAATTATAGATACGTTGGAGACGTATCAATACCCATGGTATCCATCTGAAATCTTGTTGTGACGTGTAGTTTCCCACACTTGTATTCTTTCATTTTTGCTTTGTCTTGAACTGATATGATTTGAACCGTGTCTCTATTTTGATTTGGCAAGACAATGCAGTTACCATAGCACATAGATATATGTTTGTTTGATGCCTTTATTATGTACTACTTCGCAATAAAAGACTTGGTAGTTTAATCTTGTCCACCTTACTGCTGAACTGGTTCACCAAAATGAGTTTCATATACAACATGATAAACCTGTTATGTGTCTTCTTGTTTCTTCTTTTAGAATGCTGACAGAATATTGGGGAAGAGTACCTTATTAAGCAATGGTAAAGGAAGTAATGCAAATAAGGTTCAGGATAGTGAGACATTCTTGTTGGTCTGCAACAAAGCTGATAAAATAGCTAAGGAAAACTATCTTGATGATAGTGAGACAACCCCAAAGTCCTTTCTTGATGTAGTGTTTGAGTTACTGGCCACTACCGCTGGCACAAGCTCTTCAAACTCACTGTCTGAATCAGTTCAGTTTCTTGAGTCTCAACTACAAGCTGAAAGACATCGATTAGCTGTGCTGCGACAAAAAGTCGAAGGACTGAGGAAGTCCCTGCAGAATTCAGATGCATACTTTCTGGTGCAACGACAAGTGTTGGAGGATTTATACGCCAAACAAGAGAAAGCTAATAAGCTTGCTAAGCTTATTGCCAGCATGTTGGATACCCGGGATAACATTTCTTGAGCTCTTCTAAAGTTGTTTCGGTTATGGACTTGTTTTGCTGCCACGTTTATTTGCACTGGTGGCCAATTTAGATGCCCAGTGTATGTGATATGCTGCTTTCTTCCCTATATTTGCACTGGTGGTGAACTTTGATGCCTAGTGGATGTAATATGTGTAATAGCAGTAATAGCCTAGTATAAGTTGCTTGCTTATTTATTTCCTTATTGTCTTGTTTATTTGTTTGCTTGTAGTCACTGCAGTTCTTTTTTTGCGGTTTGCTAGTACCCACAATAACCTATTTTTAAAAAACTAGGCCACAATAACCATGGGCAACATACGGACCATTGTAACCATGGTCCTGCTACCTGTTGTAGTGACCATGGGCATCCTACGGGCCGTAGGATCCATGGGCCTTCTACGGGCCGTGGAATCAATGGGACATCTTCGGGGCATATGATTGATTGGCCAAACATGGGTCGTACAATTCGTAGACCAATAACGGACCATAATATGGGCCTTAAACGGGTAAGAATGGGAATCGTCTGTTTATGGGCCGGCCATAACTGTTCATTAATAGACCGATATGTATAACTGGCTTAATTCTATAAACTAGCATAAAGGGTTGTTAATGGGCTGTATTAGATGACACTATGAAAACGGCCCATTGGATTAACGGGGTGACTATAACCACGTGCTAAATTTGGCCCACAAGTGGAACAAGCCAGTAACAGACCTCAAGTAATCAACTGTTGGAAATGAGCCCAAGAATAAATGGGCCCTTAGAAGGCTGAAAGTTAAGACGGGCTGGAAACGGCCTGATGGTGGTCGTTAATGGGTATAAAGAGATATAATGTTCATTATGGGCCAGTTTCACCACGGGCCGTTAAAGGGCCTAGAGTTACAAAGGGCCTCATATGGGCCGAAATACGTCATGGGCCATACATGGGCCAGAATTACAATGGGCTGGAATCATATTGGACGGCCCAGATGATGCTACTGGGCCTAATTCGGATAGGCCATAACGGGTTTTGAGTTAGCGGGTTGTAAATGGGCTATATGTGAATAGGTCGTCAACAAGCTTTTCATGGGCCGGGCCGCTATCTTTTGACCAAGTCAAGCGGGCCAGCCTTTTGACCTGAATGGGCCACTATTGGGCCGAGCCACGTGTCGACGTATCATAGGCGTATCCCATCCATTCACTGGATGACATCTGTCCCAACGCGGAGTTGACACGTGGTTCTTTCGGCCAATGAGAATTTTACACGTGGAAAATTGCCATTGGTCATTGTTGTTAATGGGTTATCGGATCCAAAATCGAACCCGATAGCTTAACGGCGACCTGTTACAGTGGATGCCACGTGTTGGTTACCCTTGATGAAAACACTTCCATGACGTGCCATTTATCATCATGGAAGTGGTCACTTTCGTGATGATAATTTCAGTATTGTCATGGAACACTTCTACGACAGCACGGGTATGACTATCTTGATTCTATCATATAATCGTCATGAATGTACATGCATGAAAGAAAACGTGACCTACTGTGACAAACACGTATCATCAGGGAAGTGGGTTTTTTGTAGTGAACTATTGAGTAAGCTTAAAGAAAAGGCTATCAATGAAATGATGAGATGTGATCCTAAGTTTGTAGCTTCTCCTATCTTTTTTACTGATAAGGATTATGAATTCTCCGTTGATCCTGAACTTATTACCTTAGTAGAATCTGATCCTCATGGTTATGAAACTAAAATTGTTGTGCCACATCTTACTAAATTCAATGATATTGCCACCCTATTTGCTCAAGAGGAAAAGATTTGCTATTATTATATTCTTAACTTGTTTCCTTTCTCGTTAAAGGGTGATGCTAAAGAATGGTTTAATACTCTTGCTCCTGGTTGTGTGCGTAGTCCCGGGGATATGATATACTGGTGTACTAAGAAATATTTTCCTACTCGTAAGAAACAGGCTGCTTTACAGGAAATTTACAACTTTGTGCAACTTGAGGAAGAGCATCTCCCTCAAGCTTGGGGAGGCTTATCCAATTACTTAATGCTTTGCCTGATCATCCTCTTCAGAAGACTGAAACTTGATATCTTTTATAATGGACTAATCAATGCTTCTAGGGACTACCTAGTTAGTTGTGTTGGTTGTGTTTTTAGGGAACAAACTGTTGAACAAGACCAGGAATTATTGATTAAGTTATTGAGAAATGTCGATGATTGGACACTTCCTGAACCACCACTGTTGGAGATATAACTACTAAGTGTAAACCGCCCAGGAGGGGCCGGTTTACGCTCATCTATATTGAATCCCATGAAGACAAGGAGTATGGCGCTCTACCATTAAAGCTTAGAGGCCCAGAGCCCAAGGGCGGATTAGGGCCCATAGTAGTAAACCACCGTAGATGTATAACTTGTATTGTAAGTTAGGGAAAGGAAGAAACCGAGCCGGACACTTGTATGAGTCGGCCTCAGGATTCTGTAAACCGGTCGGGCGTCAACCTGTGTATATAAAGGGATGACCCGGCGGCAGTTCAGGATAGGAAACAACAACTCAAGAGATAGGTAAAGCGGATTCGCTCCCTGCTCATCGAGATAAATCAATCCCACAACAACTGGATCGTAGGCTTTTACCTTCACCGCAACGGGCCGAACCAGAGTAAACTTCCCGTGTCCTTTGTTCCGGTTTAACCCCTTTAAGCTAACCTCGTTGCGATGGCTCCACGACTAAGTCCTTTCGCTAGGACATATGACGTGTTAATTCCACGACAGTTGGCGCCCACCGTGGGGCTATCGCACGATGGTTTCGAGTTCTTAAAGGGCAACTTTGAAGGACTCATGGGATACGCGGTTGGCTGGATGACCAAGAGTTGTCGCGACAAGCTCTACATCGACGATGCAGGATGGGGCCCCGAGGCCGGCTCAATTGAGTACGGGTACCGGGTCCCCTTTGGCGGAATTCACGTTTTCATCGGCAGATCGGCGAACCGGGACCTGAGTCGGACATCTCCACCGACCTCGTCGAGACGGCTCAGCGTGCGAGTCTTGCCCGGGTTCAGCCTGCCATGAAGCATGCGTTCGTAGGATTCATCCATGGTGCGGGATCTGAACCGGTGTCCGATGGTGAGACGGCCACCTACTCAGATGGTGAATCATCCACTGGTAAAACCGAGTCGCTGTACCAATTGCAAGACGGTCGGATTGGGGGCTGTTCCGATGGCGACAGTATTCCGGACCCCTTTGAACCGCCGAACCGGGTTGCGATCTTCATGGCCAGAGCACAGCCCACATTGCAATCTTCATCTACAGTAGCCATGATGTCCGGGTCAGCAGCCGCGGTAGGAGGCCCTGCACGCCGGCCGGCTCAAGTTCTTTCCGATTTGTTGGATGCTTGGACGACCTTATTAACCACGGCAGTCACCCCGGAGACCCAGGATCGGCATAATGCGGAGGTTACCAAGCTAAAGGACCAGATAACACAGGCCAAGGAGGACTCGGCAGCTGAGGAAGCCAGGATGACTGAAGAGCAGGCCACCTTAGATGCTCAGTCATAGCAGATCCAGGCATAGAATTACCGGCTTATGTTGGATCAGAACGCGTCAAAACAAAGTGCTGTGAAGGAAGTACCGGTCTCGTCTGCCGCCGGTTTACGAAGGACTGAATCTCTTCAATACGCGGGAGCCGGGCCAAGTAATCCGGCAGCAGTAAACTGGACTGAGGCACCCAGGGCAGCGCCGGATCAGCCACGAGTAACGGACCCGCCTCGATGGACAGATAACCTGCCGCAATATGTATCGACGCCGCCGGGTCATTTCTCTAGCCCTTTGGATAACATGATTGCCGCGGCGTCTCGCTTGGCAGCTATTCCGATGGAGGGTGATTCGCTGGGGGCGGTTGAGACGCGACGAACCAGGGATCTTCTTCAAACCGTTGTTGTGCAGCAGCAGGCTTATTCGTATAGCCGAGATAGAATACATTCAACCCCCCGTCCGAGCAAAAGTTATAGCAGGCACATGGACGAACCGGTTGTGTCAAGCAGTGCGCAGCACCGTGATGCCCCTTGAGGGCCTAATCCGGCGCACGGCGGTATGAATGCTCAGGATGTGGTGAACAACGGCAGAGCACGACGAGAGGCAGAGTTAGCAGCACAATTGGCAGCACAGTATGCGAATCAACCCACTCTGGTTCAGCCAGCGGCATCAGTTGAATGTGGATTGGATTTTAGCTCTTGGGGGGTACCGTGCCTCACCCCGGCTCTGTGTAATGTGCGGCTACCCAAGGATTTCAAGAGTCCGTGTAAAGTACCTAATTATACCGCCGATCAACCCCCCGAGGCATGGGTTGATAGTTATGAGATGGCAATGGAGATGCTGGATGTGGATGAAGCGGCGTGTGCAAAATACTTCACCATGATGTTAGACGGAATGGCTCGTACCTGGTTAAGAGCCTGCCCGTTAACTCGATCAGTTCATGGGACGAGTTGAAAGCCCGGTTTATAGCAAACTTCAAGGATACGTGCAAACAACCCATGTCCATTGTGGATCTGGCTGCTTGTGTCCAAGGAGAGAACGAATCAACAACTCATTGGGTGTGCCAGGTTTCAGAAATCCTGCATTCGTTGGGCCACATCAATGCTGATACGGCAATTGTGACCTTGGAGGGTAATTGCCGGTTTAAGTCGCTGAAGATGAAGTTGGGATGGCTCAAGTGCCACTGCAACGATATGGGAACACTCATGGCAGCTATGGTTAAGTATGCTGATTCTGATAATACCAAGGACCCAAATTCTGACGAGGAGAAGCCGGAGAAGGGAAAGAAGAATGCCGGTACAAAAGGACAGCATAACCAGGCGAGCCACGGGAATAATGGTAAGCGTAAAGCGGACAATTCAGATTTTGTGGCTAACACCAATATGCAGGGCAATGTGCAGCGTCGTAAGGGTAAACCGCCCCCGCGCGGTGGAGGCATGAATCTGGAGCGCATGTTAAACCAGCCCTGCCCAAAGCACGGGACGAAGGAGGTTCCGGCCATGCACCTCTGGAAGGATTGTTTCATCATGAGGGAATTCAAAAACTTTGATCTCTTCCGGTATGATCAGGGTCCGTCTGGCGGTTCCGGTCCAGGGTTTCACGGGCCGGGTTATGGCGGTGGCGGTTCAAACTCAGGATTTCAGAATAATCAGGGCAACCAGAACAACCAAGGTGGTCACAATGAGCAGAATAATCAGGGGAATCAGCAGCAGTCGGGTTATCAGAGCAACCCAAAGCAGTTAAATGGTGGACAGTATCATGTTTTTACCACTAGCTTGTGCAAGCGCGATCAAAAGCTCCATAAAAGGGCAGTGAATTCTATTGAACCGGTAGTGCCACGTTATCTGCGCTGGTCTGAATAGCCTATTGTTCGGATTCGGGAGGATCATCCACCCCGGGTGGATAATCCTGACCATCTAGCTTTGGTAGTTGCACCACAGGTTGGAGGTTATAAGTTCACCAAAGTACTCATGGATGGAGGGAGCAGTATTAATATTTTGTATTACGAAACCTTCCGGCGTATGGGGTTAACAGATAAGAATCTTAAACCGTCAAACACCATTTTTCACGGTGTGGTACCTGGTAAATCGGCTTACCCGGTCGGTAAGATATCTCTGGAAGTAGTTTTTGGAGATGATCATGATTCAAGATCCGAGACGGTGACCTTTGAAGTGGTTAAAATCAGAAGTCCGTACCATGCCCTGTTTGGACGGCCGGTTTATGCTAAATTCATGGCTAGGCCGTGTTATGTTTATCTGCAGCTCAAGGTGTCGGGTCATAAGGGGACCATCACGGTTCACGGTAGCCTCAAGATTGCTCTGGAGTGCGAGGAAGGTGATGCGGCTTATGCTGAGTCAGTTTGTGCAATGGAGGAGTTGAAGTTCTATAAGGACAATGTTGATCCGGCAGACATGACTTCTCTGAAGAAGCCTAGTACAGAGCATGATCCGGCTTTGAAGTTCAAATCGGCTGATGAGACTAAATTGGTCGATTTTGTTCCCGGCGATTCATCCAAGCAGTTCAGCATCAGCGTCAACTTGGATCCAAAATAGTAAAGTGCGCTCATCGAGTTCATCCGTGAGTACTGGGACATCTTTGCATGGAAACCTTCTGACATGCCAAGTGTACCGAGGGAACTCGCTGAGCACACTCTTAATATTGATCCAAAGTTCAGACCGATCAAACAGTTTCTTCGCTGCTTTAACGAAGAGAGGCGTAAGGCCATTGGTGAAGAGGTAGCCAGTCTATTGGCAGTAGGGTTTATTGTGGAGGTGTTTCACCCTGAGTGGTTGGCTAATCTGGTGCTGGTACTTAAGAAAAATGGCACATGGCGTATGTGTGTGGATTACACAGATTTAAACAAAGCTTGCCCAGCTGATCCCTTTGCCCTCCCCCGTATTGATCAAATCATTGATGCTACGGCGGGGTGTGAGCGTTTGAGTTTCTTGGATGCTTATTCTGGTTATCATCAGATCAAGATGGCAGTTAAGGACCAGGAGAAGACAGCTTTCATCACTTCCTTTGGAGCCTTCTGTTATGTGCCTATGCCTTTTGGGCTCAAGAGTGCCCAGGCAACTTATCAGCACTGTGTGCATAATTGTCTTCATACTCAGATTGGACGCAATGTTCATGCTTATGTGGATGATATTGTGGTAAAATCCAGGAAAAAGGAGACATTGATAGATGACCTCAAGGACACCTTTGACAATCTTCGGGTTTATAAGATGATGCTCAATCCGGACAAGTGCGTCTTCGGTGTTCCGGCAGGCAAGCTCTTAGGTTTTCTGGTATCTAATAGGGGTATTGAGGCTAATCAGAAAAAGATTAAAGCTATTACGTCTCTCGCTAAACCGGCATGTATCAATGATGTTCAATGTCTGGCGGGTCGTATTGTGGCTTTGAGCTGGTTTATCAGCAGGTTGGGAGAGAAGGTGATCCCTCTGTATCAGATGTTGAAGAAGACAGACAATTTTGTCTGGAATGATGCTGCCGATGCGGCGTTTGAGGACTTAAAGAAGCAGTTGGCTGAACCGCCTGTTCTTGTTGCTCCAATTGATAAGGAGCCATTGTTGTTATATGTGGCTGCTAATGCCCGGGCTGTCAGCGTAGCTATTGTGGTGGAGTGCAAGGAGGCTGGGAAGAAATACCCAGTTCAAAGGCCGGTTTATTATATCAGCGAAGTGCTCATTGAGTCAAAGCAAAGATATACGCATTGGCAGAAGCTGGTGTATGGGGTTTTCATGGCAAGTTGGAAGCTTAAACAGTACTTTCAAGGCCATCCCATCACAGTGGTCAGTTCCGCTCCTTTGGGGGATATAATCCAGAACAGGGAGGCAACTGGCCGGGTTGCTAAGTGGGCTATTGAGCTTGGACCGCACGGATTGAAATATATGCCTTGAACAGCTATCAAGTCCCAGGCCTTGGTGGATTTCATCAATGATTGGACAAAGTTGCAGGCATCGGAAGACAAATCGGACAGCATATACTGGACTATCCACTTCGACGGGTCCCGGCAATTGGAGGGCTCGGGGGCTGGAGTTGTCCTTACTTCCCCTCGAGGTGATAAAATTCGTTATGTTCTTTGCTTAATGTTTCCTTGTACTAACAATGCAGCTGAGTATGAGGCCTTACTCAATGGTCTTCGAGTGGCCAAGGAAATGAACTTAAGCCGGGCACGATGCTTTGGAGACTCGGATCTGGTGGCCCAGCAAGTTTCAGGTACTTGGGATTCTAAGGATCCACTCATGGCGGCTTACCGACGAGAGGTGGATATTGTTGCTGGTCATTTCAAAGGTTATCAAGTGGAGCACATTGATCGGCGCAAAAATGACGCAGCCGATGCTTTAAGCCGGCTGGGATCTCAGCGTAAACAGGTGCCGCCCAATACCTTTCTGGATATCTTGCGCAACCCGTCAGTTCAGTTGCCTACAGAGGAGGACCTCGTTATTCCTGATCCGGAGGCACGATTGGTGGCCGCTTTACACATTATTCCGGATTGGACGGTTCCATATTTGGCATATATGAACCGGGGCGAGTTGCCAGAAGATCCAGTTTTGGCCAGGCTGATAATCCGGTGATCCAAGTCCATGGTTATTCACAACAACGAGTTACACCATTGCAGTGTCTCCGGTGTGTTCCAGCGCTGTGTTTCTCCTGAAGAAGGTTGTGAGATTCTACGTGAGATCCACGAAGGAGACTGTGGTCATCACGCCGGTTCAAAATCCTTGGTTGCTAAAGCTTTTCGTCATGGCTTCTATTGGCTGACGGCTCATGCTGATGCTGAGGACTTGGTGAGGCGGTGCGACGGTTGTCAGAAATTCTCATGACGAGCTCATGTTCCGGCTCAGGAGCTACGAATGATTCCAATCACTTGGCCGTTTGCTACTTGGGGGCTTGATATGGTAGGGCCTTTCAAGTGATCCAAAGACAAGAAGACCCACCTGTTGGTGGCGGTTGACAAGTTCACTAAATGGGTTGAAGCGGAGCCAGTAAGCAAGTGTGACGCAACCACGACGGTTCAATTCATCAAGAAGGTGATCTTCCGCTTTGGTTTTCCACACAACATCATCACAGATAATGGCACGAACCTCTCCAAAGGCGAGATGGAGGACTTTTGTCAACGAGAGCACATTCGGCTTGATGTGTCGTCCGTGGCTCACCCCCAGTCTAATGGTCAAGCTAAGAGAGCTAATCAGGAAATCTTGAAGGGTATCAAGCCCCGGCGTATGGTTCCTTTGAAGAGGACGCCAAGTTGTTGGGTGGAGGAATTACCATCTGTGTTATGGAGCATAAACACCACCCCAAATCGATCTACGGGTTATACACCTTTTTCATGGTTTACGGGGCAGAGGCGGTACTCCCAAGTGATATTCGTCACGACTCGCCCTGGGTTGCCAATTATGTTGAAGCGGACAATGAGCAAGCATGTCAAGAAGCACTAGACCTGTTAGATGAAAAACGGGACATGGCGTTGGCTCGTTTTGCGGTTTATCAGCAAGACCTGCGGCGTTATCACAGCTGCCGGGTTAAAACAAGAACCTTTCAAGAAGGCGACTTAGTGCTCCGGCTCATCCAGGATCAGACCGATATGCAAAAGTTATCCCCACCTTGGGAAGGGCCCTTTGTGGTCAGCAAGAATCTGCACAATGGATCATACTACCTCATCGACGTTCGAGAGCACAAAGACTCAAGCAAATCGGAGGAGGAGACCTGTCGGCCATGGAATATCGCTCATCTACAGCCTTACTACACCTGAGCCATAGCCTCTCATTATGTACATATTTTGACAATGTATATATTATGATCAATATAATAAAATGGCATCCTGGACTCGATGTCCCACCATAGGTATTAGAGGTAAACTATCTTTATAGATTTGATGAGGGTGATGTTCCCTATAATAAATCTCCTAGTCAGTATGAATTTGATAATTTCATTATAAAGCAGGAAAACTTTAATAAATACATAAGTGATCGACTGAAACATAATGCTATTATGATTGAACGCCTGAGTGATATGATGTTTAGAATTGCAAATGATGTTAAAGGCTTATGTAAACATTCATATATGGTTCATACTCAGCTAGAACAAGTTTCTAAGTAATAGAATGGTTTGCTTAATAAAATGAATAATAAAATCAATGACCATGTTGTTAGAGTAATGACAAGAGGTGATAAAATGACTCAGGATCCTCCATAGGGTCATCCTAAAAGAATTGAACAGGATTCTCAGAGAATTAATGATATTGCACATAGTTCACCTAGGAAGAAGAAAAAGAAAAAGAATAAAGATAGAACTTTGCATGCTTCTAGTGAACCTGTTATAGAAAAAACCTCCGGAGAATCCTACTGATGTTTCTATTTCTGATGCTGAGACACAGTCTGGTAATGAAAAATTGCCTGGTGATAACGATAATGAGGATGTTAAGGATGATCATATTGATGTTCCACCGAACAATAATAAAGAATATGATAATGATAAAGAAATAGAACCTGCACTTGAGCTTGATGACCCACCTTCCAAAAATGAAAGATATGGTAAAAGAGACTTTGTTGCTAGGAAACATGGTAAAGAAAGAGAACCTTGGGTTCAAAAACCTATGCCATTTCCTACTAAAGCTTTAAAAACCAGGGATGAAGAAGCTTTCAATCGCTTTGTTGAACTACTTAGACCTTTGTATCTGCGAACTCCCTTGACTGATATTATGAAAATGCCTCCATATGGTAAATACATGAAAGATATTTTCACCAATAAAAGAAAAATACTGGAGCCTGAAATCTCTACTATGCTTGCAAATTGTTCTTTCGAAGGAAAGATACCTCGAAGCTAGGAGATCCAAGAGTACGTACTATACCATGCTCCATTAAAAATAATTATGTCAGAATTGCCTTGTGTGATTTAGGAGCTAGTGTTAGTGTTATGCCTTTCTCCCTTTATAGAATACTTGACTTGAGTAAGTTGACACCCACTAAAATTTCTTTGCAAATGGCTGATAAATCAACTGCAATACTTGTCGGAATTTGTGAGGATGTTCGTGTTGTGGTTGCTAATGTTACTATCTTAACAGAATTTGTTATTATTGATATGCTTGAGGATGACAATATGTCGGTTATCCTCGGTAGACCTTTTTTGAATACCAAAGGGGTTGTTATTGATTGCAATAAAAGCAAGGTAACTTTCCATGTCAACAATAATGATCATACGATATATTTTCCTAAGAAATAAAACAAAGTGAATAGCCTCAACTCTATTGAAAAGTTACGACAATCACTATTGGAGGTTTTGAATTTTCTCTCCCGATTCCCAAAAGAAATATCATACTCTTATCGTTGGGACAATGCACATCCTGGTTGAGGTAACCTAGTGCTATACAAAGTTCTTCTGTTTTATGTCTTTTGAAAATTGTTTGTTAATAAGACTTGATTAACCTTGTTAATGGATCCTTTTTAGGGGCATATGGTCGATGAATTTAGTAAGCACAAACTTATGTACTTATAGTTTGCTCTCGATTATTTGAAGTTTAATAAAGTAAAATGCCATGTTTATCCTGTTTTCTAAATTATCCATGCAATAAAAAATGTCCGGAAAATAAAAGTTCTCAAAAAGTCGTGAAAATTTAGTATGATTTCCCCCCAAATATATTAGAATTTTTGGCACTAAACACAACCCAGGGGGTGCACCAGTGAGCCACAAGCTCACACAGCGCGCCTACCCCCTTGGGCGCGCCATGTGAGCTTGTGGGACCCACATGTACCCACTCACTTGGTGCACTTGCCCACTGCTTCTCCTTCCTCCGGAAAAAAATCATGCTTGCTTCCATTCCCACGTTCTTGCTCATTTTCATGAGATTTTCAATCTTCTTGCTCGGAGCTCCGTTCCAAAACTATTTGGAGTAATTACTCCTTGATATGTGACTCCTCCGAGGGTCCAATTACTTTTTGCTCTAGGGGATTATATTTTCAATATTTTTCTACTGTTGGTGACCATGAATATGAGCTTGCATGTTGAATTTGTTTGGTTCTAAGTAGTTTTGATGCATGATATAGCCTCTAGAAACTTGTGGGAGTAGTTGCTATCAATTTTGTTAATTTTTGCTCAGCTTTTATTTGGGAACTTAAAATTTCATAAATTTTTCAGAGAAAAGAAAATGATTAGGAGGTTCTCGAGAGGCACTTCTAGCCGGGGTTCCACGGAAACTCCGAATGAGAAGCCCAAATACAACCTTCCGTCGTGAAGTCTAGGTGCGACCGTGCGAATGGTTGTGCGAAGCGTTCTTGGGAGAAGCGGGTATTCAACAAGATTTCTCTCACTTGGTGGAGAATGCTGGACTAACTCCATTCCTCGAAGGTAAGTGTGATCAGTATCTCCTCCTCACTAATACCTTCGTGCAAAACTTCCGATTTATGTCTAGGAGAGACACGCCTACCATATCGTTTCACCTTTACGATCAAACTTATGAAATGACACTTGATAAGTTCTATCAAATATGCAAAATTCCCAATGAGGGTAGTGTATTGGAACCACACACTAGATATTTCGAAGATTTTATGTTTGAAGTAACTGTGGGAGAGAGTAGAGGGGACTTGAAGTTGCCAGTTTACATTTTCCTGTTCTGCGTTACTTTCCATCGTCATCTCACCCAAAACTTGGAAACTTTGGCCACACAAAACTTAATGGAACTCATGAGAAAGGTTAGTACGATAAAGAATAAATCATTCACTTCCGTACTGTCAAGAAAAGATTCATAATTATTATTGTATTCATCATTGTGACAATTTATATCACTTAATATAAGCTATGGAAACTCCAAAACAAGTAAACAAAGAAAACTAGACAAAATTTGTCAAAAACAGAACAATATGTAAAGATATATTTTTTACCATACTTCTGTAACTCCAAAAATTCTAAAAATTACCATGTGTCATAGAACTCATGCATGCTTACTATGTAAACATTTCAAGATTTTTTCATATTCTAATTATTCTGGACATAACATAAAACTTTCTATTTTCAAACAACAACTCATCAGCAATAAACTTGCAAACTGAACATTGTAAAGGCTATACTCGGCACTTTATTAAAATAAATATAGAAAACATTATTACTACAGTAGCACTAATCATGTAGACACACAAAAACAGTAAGGATAAATATTGGGTTGCCTCCCGACAAGTGCTTTTCTTTAAAGCCTTTTAACTAGGCATTGATATTTTTAATTATGCTCATAAAGGTAGGAATTGAAACATAAAATAGAGCATCATGAAGCATATATCAAACACATTTAATCCTAACCCACTTCCTTTGAATAGTAATTTTATAAGCAACAATTTATTGAAGAACAAAGTAATTAGCATAGTAAAGCATAACAAGTGCAACTTAAAAAATTTCAGGACATAGAGAGGAAACTTGATATTATTGAGATATATATATATATATATATATATATATATATATATATATATATACACGCATATATTCCTCTCTCATAATAAATTCTAGTAGCATCATGAAAAAATTCAACAATATAGCTATCACATAAAGCATCACTTTCATGATCCACAAGCATAGACTTTTTATTACTCTCCACATAAGCAAATTTCTTCTCATCAATAGTAGTGGAAGTATCATATAAAACTTGAACACTATAAACTAATTCCACGTTAAAAAAGTAATGTACAGTAGAAGAATATTCATAATAATGACAAGTTTCAAAATAATAATTATCACTGTTATTTATAGCATAAGTGTCATCACTATAATCATCATAAATAGCAAGTTTGTTCTCATCACAATCAATTGAAACCTCTTCCAAAATAGCGGAATCATCACTAAAAAGTTATGACCTCTCCAAATCCACTTTTATCATTATTCCCACAAGATTCAACACCCTCCAAAATAGTGGGATAATTTCTGCCTAGAGTTGATACTCTTCCAAACCCACTTTCATCATCATTGCAATCATCATAAATAGGAAGCATGTAATCATCATAATAAATTTGCTCATCAAAACTAGGGGGACTAAAAAGATCTGACACACCCCTACCTGGCATGCCAAATGTTAGATTTCGGGATCCGGCAACCCTTGAGAGGTTCGAACTCTGGGGTGCGTGCGGAGATCTCAACCTGCCTAGCCTGCCTACTCGTGATCCTCCCTAGCCTAGCGCGTAGAGCTCACAGAGACACAAAGACACATAGATTTATACTGGTTCGTGCCACCATTGTGGTGTAATACCCTAATCTAGTGTGGTGTGGTGGATTGCCTCGAGGGGCTATGGATGAACTAGTACAAAGGATGAACAAGCCTCGGGAGGTGAGGTGTTCTTGTGCCGGTGTGATGCTTAGGGTGGAATCCATCTCTCCCACTATGGTGGTGGCTAAGTCCTATATATGGTGGCCTTGGTCCTCTTCCCAAATATGAGCAGGAAGGGATTCCACAACGGCAGGATTTAAAAGGGGACAATTAGTACAGTCTATCCTGACAAAAGTAGTCTTTGCCTGCGAAAAGCCTCTGGTCGTGACGCTGCGGTGGGCTCGGTGATAACCTCCGTCTTGCCGTCCTGGCGGTCTTGGTCTTGTTGCACCAGAATGGAAACCTTTGGCTGATTCCTTGGGACTCCGTGCCTGTGGCTTGCCTCGCTTGCACCGAAGAGGAAACCTGCGCTCTGCACCCGCCTGGCGCCCGCCTGGCCTTGGTCGTCATGGCTCACGTCAGCTGATCCTCATGAGGTAGATGCATAGAACTCTCCGCCACTCAGGAGGCCAACTCCTTTAGGGGTCTTGGCGTCATCCGCCTCGCGAGGCTTGGCCCCTCGCGAGGGTCTTGCCGTGTTGGTGTTGAAGCTAGGTCGTATCAGGCCGTCGACGGAGCTACATGGTGGGCCGCAGGCAGGCAGGACTTGATACCCCCAGGTCCAGGACGCCGACGGTAGCCCCCAGGCCCAAGGAACGCTCGGACTTGGCTTCTAGGCGAAGCCAAAGGGCAAGTGCGGAGCGCCGCGGGCCCTAACCGCATGCAGCCTTGATGACGCGGGAGTAGGAAAGGGCAAGGGGGGCGCCGCCCCCTTCCCCTAGTCCAATTCGGACCCATGGGGGTGCCACCTCCCCTTTGGCCTGCCTCCTCCTTTCCCGTATGGCCCAATAAGGCCCATTACTTCTCCCAGTGAATTCCCGTAACTCTCCGGTACTCCAAAACATACCCGAATCACTCGGAACCTTGGCGATTGATTGGACGTGGGCGACTCCATTTCCCCACGCTGCCTCGGTAACTGCTCGACTTGACAACTGCATGCTACATGCAGAAAGGATCATCATTACTAGAAATCATGGGAGGCCGACGATTTACCTTCTCCCGGCTATAAACGTGCGAGCGGGTGGAGCCCCTGCCCATTTCTTTTTCGTCTTGCACCAGCTTTCTTCTCCTCCTCTTCACCTCACTCCCATGGCGCTGATCAGGAGGTTCTCTGCGATAGAGAAGGGGAAGGCTCCTAGGGAGGGGCCGGACCCTCTCCCATTGAAGAAGCGACTCCACCTCCATGACGAGGCTGGCGCGGGGCGAGAGGTGGCCAGGCCTTGGCAATCAAGGCCTCCTCCTAGCTTCCCCCTCCCCTTATACGCCCGGGCGCAAGGTGAAGGATTGCATCGCCGAGCGGCGCCTTGGGAAGATGGCAGGGCCGCCATTGCCCTGCCGGCCGCGCCACAGACCCACGCTGAGGCTAGCTCACGCGAGTTCATGGTGTGGGCGGTGATGCCTCCTGATACCTGGGTCCGACTTCCTTGGTTCTTTGCCAGCGAGCTGCCTCCGAGGGGACCGGTGGAGCTGTGGCGCAGCACGCGGGGTGCAGAAGCCTAGCCACCGGGGCTGAGGTCGAGGTGGTGTCGTCCGGAGATGTCTTTATGACACGAGGATGGGGCGAGGTCGCCCGGGCTTGCCGAGCGGAGGGAGCCCTGGCGATCTACTTTGAGTACGATGGCGCGGCCACCTTGTTCTTGAAGGTCTTCAACGAGCGGGGCGAGCGGCTGGAGTGCTGCCTCGGAGGAGAAAACTCGAGGGACGCCGTGATGGGTGTTGGATATGCCGCTGCCCCCTTCAGCGCTTCGTCCAGCAGCAGCGACGACTCCTGGGAATCCAGCGACTCTCCTGAGCCCAGCGGTTCTCCGGAGTCGAGCGATGACAGCTACGTGCCGCCGAGCTCCCGCCAAGGCCGGAGTGCTGTTGCGGCTGCCGCCCGGTGTCGTCAGCGACACCGTAGGTCCCTCTAGTTGTTCCTCCTACGCGAAATGAAGTTCAGTCACTGTGGGGCTTGTAAGGACCAAGATGTATTCAATAGTATCGCTGTTCCTTTTGACTTTGTAATGAATGCGTGTATTCCAGTTTGGTTGAGTCCCTCCCTTTTCTCTTCCCTAGACAGCACGACGCTCTACGCCGGCAAGACCCAGTCCTAGACAGGCTTCAGCCGTCGCTAGTATGCCAGGTTGCAATGCCGTGGTCAAGGCTAAGAGATGAGCGGCCCAAGTTCCGGTAAGAGCTCATGAGACGTGATGCTCACGAGGTCCCCCTTGGCATCCAAGCAGCTGTATAGAAGATCGAAAAGGGAAGTTGAATCGCCTAAGTGGAACTACGAGGTGGGGTGTTTGGAGCGAAACTGGTGTCGTAGCAAGCCGAGACTTATCTTTTGCGGTCTGAGTCCATCGGAGAGGCAATGCTTGTCGTCGCGCCTGTGGTGCCATCAGGCGCAGCCCGTCTTTGCCACCCTCCTGCCTCGCTTGCCAAGGTGCTCTACGTCCTCGGGACCCGGCCCTCGAGCGAGCTCAGTCGCTGCTGGTATGCCAGGTCGCGATGCCATGGTCTAGGCCAGGGGGTGAGGGCTGGAGAGCCAGTAGGAGCTCCCAAGACGCGATGCTCGGGAGACCCTCCCCCCCTTAATGTGCAAGCGACTCGTGCGGCTAGACGGTGGCTGTCCGGGCCAACCTTTGGCCCGTTGCTGGGTGAACCTGCAGGCTGGATGACAGAGGAGACCGAGAGCCCCAGGCGTGAGACGGAGGCACCAAGGACCCTGCGAGGTGGTGTATGCAAAGTGGGCCGTGAACCAGAGCTCGATCCCCGGGTTTATCGGCGTTGCAGGGACGGACCCGAGCACAAGCGTCGTGCCAATGTGAGTGTCGTGCAGGAATGGTGTTAATCAGACGCATCAGGGTCGTGAGGCGGTGGTCACGAGGTGACGATCATAGATAAATTTACGGAAACGATTAGATAGTCCTGGTGAATGCAAAACGATACACATCGTAGGGACGGACCCACACGGCCTAGGGATGATGCAGCCCGAGGGGCACCCCCAAACTGAACGAACTAGGGAGATGTCACCTGGTATCGTTGCTGAAGAGTTGTTGAAGTAGCCAAAAAACGCGTGCTGCTGAAGCCGTTCCTCATGAGCCACTCCAGTGCCGAGCCTCGGGAGGCTCGGAGGGACCGAAAGGCTCCTGAGGGTGCTCCTCCATCTCTGCCAAGATCGCCTGGTGCCTGGCTTCGCAGGCCACCTGGGCGTCCCTCATGCAGCGCTGAAACTCCTCAGCCGCGCCCGCCAGGCCGAAAGGTATGCGGAAGTAGCTGTGAGGCGGTCCCTCACATCAGCCGACACGAGACGGCCACATGAGCTGCCGAGATGTGGCCCTATTGAGCTCAGGGATGTCGATGCATACACGAAACTCTTTACCCTTGCTAGGGTAGCGAGCTCCACCTCGCGGCAGGCGATGATCGCCTTGCAGAACCCTTCTTCCTGAATCTCCTCGATTGCCTCGGTGATGAACTCCTGAACGCCTGGTGACTCACGCCTGCTACCTTCTCCTGGGAAGCGTGCTCTGAGGAGTGCCTCCACATGGTGTCCGAGCGCCACTCTCGCGACATGGGCTAGGTCTGAGGCCCTCTAGAGGAGAGCCCCCGAGCCCAGCCTGGGAGGGGCGCCGGGCGTGCCTTCCTATGCAATGGGTGAAGGTGCCGTGTCTGGGGACGCGAGGCTCAGCGTTGTGTCCTCGAGTGATGCTCCCTCACGAGACCCCTGGCCCAGCTACAACTTCTTCATCTTGGGGGCGACCTCAGGAGGGAGGGCGCCGTCTTCGTCTTCCGGGTTCTCAACTGCTGCAACCTGGAAGGCGCGCTCGAGGGAGCACACCGCATCCTTCTCTTGGCAGGCGACCGTGATGATGTCGCCGCTTCCTGGCATCTTGAGTATGTTGTAGCCATGGTGCGTGGCCGCCATGAACTTGGCTGGTGTTGGGTACCCTAGGATGGCGTTGTAGGGAAGGCGAATGTCGACGACGTCGAAAGCGATGAGCTCGGTGCCGTAGTTGTTGCACTCGTGGAAGGTGACAGGGAGGTGAACTTGCCCGATCGGGTGTGTTGATCCGTCGGTCACCCCTGAGAATGGCTTGGTGGGGTGCAGCTGGTAGTATGGCACCTGGAGTCTGTCGAATGTCTGAACAGAGAGAACATTGAGCCCTGCTCCACCATCGATGAGGGTCTTGGTGACGGTCACATTGCTGATGACGGGGGAGCAGAGCATGGGGAGCGCGCCAGCGGTGGACGCGCACTTGAGCCGGTCTGTGGAGTCGAAGGTGATGGCGCACTTGGACCACTTGAGAGGGAAAGTTGCCTCAAGCTTGGGGAACACTGCATTGACCTCGCACGCAAACTGCTTGAAGACACGGTGGGAAGCTGGGGCTTGTGAGCCGCCCAAGATGCAGGCGATGGCCCGCGGCTCCTGGAAGCCCCCAGCCCCCTCGTCCTGATGGTGATCTTCGTTCCTTCTTGGCGATGGAGGCAGAGGAGGCAAAGCTGCATTTCCCTGAGGACGGTCCTCACGAGGCTGCTACCTCCAGTTGCCCTCGCGAGGCTGGTCCTGCCAGCGGTCCTCACGAGGCTGGTCGCGCCACTCCTGACGGCGGTCACGTCCATCCCATCGTCCTCCACCTCGGCCACCTCCACGACCATAGCCCAATTGTTGCGCTCGGGGCGTCGACCGAGGCACCCGTCACGGAGAGCCCTGAGCTCCTGGCAGTTGCTGGTGTTGTGGCTGTAGACGTTGTGGAAGGAGCAGAACAGCCGCTTGCCCTTGGATGACTCAGGGTAGTCGCAGCCGCGCTTGGTCTCTGGTTCTGCCGCAAGCACGGCTGGCCCCTTGTGCTTCGTGTCCTTGGTCTTGGTCTTCTTGTCTTCTAGATTAGCATCAGGGAGCTCGAGGAGGAAGAGGCGTCCCTCCTCAGCCCTCGCACTCTTGTTCGCCATGTTGAACATCTCTAGAGCAGTGCAGAGGTCCTCATGGATGGCGAGCTCCTCCTTCATCTTGACATCGCAGACGCCATCGGTGAACGCAGAGATGATGGCCTCGTCAGATGCCTTGGGAATCTTGAGGCGGACGTTGTTGAAGCGCTAGATATACTTATGTAGGGTCTCCCCAGGCTAATGCTTGACGCGGCGCCGGTCACCCGCGGCCGGCGGACGGTCGTGAGTGCCCTGGAAGTTAGTGATGAAGCGGCTGTGCATCTCCTCCCAGGAAGAAACCGGCCCCTCGATTAGGTTCAGGAGCCAAGAACGCACGCCGTCCTTGAGGGCCATCAGGAACCAGTTTGCCATGATCTTCTCGTCACCGTTGGCCTCCTCGATGCTTAGCTCGTAGAGCTGTAGGAACTCGGTGGGGTCTGCGGTGTCGTCGTAGTGTGGCGGCAGGTCAGGCTTGAACTTGCTCGGCCAAACGATGTTGCAGAGCTCTGCAGTGAATGCACGGCATCCTGCCGTGGCCACCAGAGGTCGTTGAGGGGGTGGAACGTGGTCCTGGTGCACGCGCACCGCCACCTCCTATGGCGGCTCGCGGGCCTAGTGCTGGGGTGCTGGAAGCACGCGCACTTCTCCTTGGGGATGTTGAACCACCTGGCAGCTCACGTCGTCCCGAGCCGGCGTCGGGCGCTGCGGGTCGCGCCGTGGAGCCATACGCCTTGGCTCGATGATGGAGCCCCAGGCCGAAGGCAGAGGAGGAGCCTCATGCGCGACGTCGCCCGCTGTAGGTGGTTCTGAGGCAGCGACCAAATCGGGCCGTCGAAGCCCCCGTGCGCGACGCTGATGAGCTCGGCGATACGCTCGAGACACTCCTCATAGAGATCACCCACAGGACAGTAGCAAAGAAGCTCCCGCGCCGTGAGCAGAGTGGCCTGCGCGTCCACCTTGCCGTGGCGCGCGTGGGATGATGAAGCTGCTGGAGTCAGGGACGGAGTAGCGGTGCAGCCGTTGCAGCGCACCGACGGGTGCAGCGATGAAGCTTGATGCTCATGGCCGGCAGGGCCCGTGGCGGCGTTGGCCACCGGAGAAGGAGCACGGCGGGCGCAGCCATCACCCGCCGGAGCCGTCTGAGCGACACGGGCGGCGACCGCGGCCCGACGCTCGGCACGAGCCCTGCACGCGTCGGCCATGGAGATGTCGGAGCGGAGACGGATCGAACGATGGAAGAGAGGATCCGGCGCACCCCTACCTGGTGCGCCAAATGTCGGATTTCGGGATCCGGCAACCCTTGAGAGGTTCGAACTAGTGCATGTGGAGATCTCAACCTGCCCAGCCAGCCTACTCGCGATCCTCCCTAGCCTAGCGTGTAGAGCTCACAGAGACACAAAGACACGGAGATTTATACTCGTTCGGGCCACCGTTGGGTGTAATATCCTAATCTAGTGTGGTGTGGTGGATTGCCTCGAGGGGCTATGGATGAACTAGTACAAAGGATGAACAAGCCTCAGGAGGTGAGGTGTTCTTTTGCTGGTGTGATGCTCGGGGTGGAATCGATCTCTCCCACTATGGTGGTGGCTAAGTCCTATATATAGTGGCCTTGGTCCTCTTCCCAAATATGAGCGAGAAGGGATTCCACAACGGCGGAATTTGAAAGGGGACAAGTAGTACAGTCTATCCTGACAAAAGTAGTCTTCGCATGCGAAAAGCCTCTGGTCGTGACGCTGCGGTGGGCTCGGTGATGACCTCCGTCCTGCCGTCCTGCCGGTCTTGATCTTGTTGCACCAGAATGGAAACCTTTGGCTGATTCCTCGGGACTCCGCACATGTGGCTTGCCTCAATTGCACCAAAGAGGAAACCTGCGCTTTGCACCCGCCTGGCGCCCGCCTGGCCTTGGTCGTCACAGCTCACGTCAGCTGAGCCTCATGAGGTAGCTGCATAGAACTCTCCGCCCCTCAAGAGCCCCTCCTGAGGAGGCCAACTCCTCCAGGGGTCTTGGCGTCATCTGCCTCGCGAGGCTTGACCCCTCGCGAGGGTCTTGCCGTGTTGGTGTTGAAGCTGGGCCGTATCAGGCTGTCAACGGGCCACGTGGTGGGCCGCAGGCAGGCAGAAGTGGATACCCCCAGGTCCAGGACACCGACAATCAAGTGTATCCATCTTCCACAATTCGTGACTTATCACATAGGACATAACCTTGGGAGCAACATTATTTGAGAGAGATGCCCTTTTACTTTGGTTCTCCTTCACCACATTAAGTGTTGGTTTAATTAATTTTTCTGAGCTCCTTCTTGGGGAGATTGGTTGGAAAGGAAGCTTCCCCTCATCACCTAATTCATCATGAGAAACAATAGGAGGAAATTGGGAGAAAATTCCCTTTAATTAGTAGAAAAATTATTTTCATATTTCATTGGCGTTCCTGTCTTTCTATAATTGGCTATATAAGCATTATCATTGCAATTTACTATGCAAAACATATAAATTTCCCTTAGATTAATTTCAATATCCTCTGTGAGAATGAATAACTCAAACCAACTATTTTCATGTGTCACTTCTTCACACCCCAAAAATAAACTAAGTTCATTATAAATTTCAAGGATGATCATGTTATTACAATATTTGGCCATGATTCGATCTTGAAAATGCATACATGCATTTGAAAATAAGATGACCAACTTCATTGCAAAGTTCACAAGTAATGGGATGGAGAGAACATAATTTTCTAGCATAGTCATCTAATATTTTAAGCCGCCATTTAGTTTTGTCATGTTTATGTTGATTTAAAGAAGATACTTTCAAGCACTCACCTCCCCAGAAATGGTGCTAGAAATAGCTTGATGTCTACTACACAGATTTAGTCCTATAGACTTTGTTGGGCCTCCAAGCACAGAGTTTTGTAGGACAGCAACAAATTTCCCTCAAGTGGATGACCTAACGTTTATCAATCCGTGAGAGGTGTTGGATGAAGATGGTCTCTCTCAAACAACCCTGCAATCAAATACAGAGAGTCTCTTGTGTCCCCAGCACACCCAATACAATTGTCAGTTGTAGAAGTGCTCTAGTTCAGCGAAGAGATGATGATAGATGTGTAATATGGATGGTAGAAATAGCTTTTATAATCCAAATAGATAAAAATAGCAAGGTAGCAAGTAACAAAAGTGTGTGAACATGGTGTCTCAATTCTTGGAAACAAGGCCTAGGGTTCATACTTTCGCTAGTGCAATCTCTAAACAACATTAACATAATTGAATCACATGAAAATCCCTCAAAATGCAGCAAAGAATCACTCCAAAGTCTCTATTCCTATTGGAGAAAGTAGGATGAAATCATGTAGGCAGTAAGCCACCTCAAAGTTGTGTTTCCAATCAATCTATTGAACCACCCCCAAAGTGTCATGAATAATTCTAGAGATCGTACTACAACAACACCATATGATACGTATTAATCAACTCGTACGTCACCTAGATTACCCCAATGTCACCACGTGAATCCATGAGTTAGACATGCATCAAGTGATCTCAAATCCAAAATATTCAATCCAATCATAAAGAAACATCAAAGATCAAGACTCAATTCACCACAAAAGAGATAGAGGGGAAGAACATCATAAGATCAAATTATGTTAATAAAGCTCATGATACATCAAGATCATGTCAAATCAAGAACATGAGAGAGATATAAACACATAGCTACCAATACAAACCCTCAACCCCGAGGATGAACTACTCACACATCACCATGGAGGCAGCAAGGATGATGAAGATGGCCTCCGTGATGGCTTCCCCCCTCTTGCAGGGTGTCCGAAAAGGCCTCCAGATGAGATCGCTTCGGAACAGAGCCTTGCGGCGGCGGAGTAAAACATCTAGGTTTCTTTCTGGGGTTTCTCGATCTATAGGAATTTTTGGCATTGGAATCACGCCAAAAAGAGTTATGAGAGACCCACAAGGCAAGATGTCCCTCCCTACCCCCCCCCCTCAGGGCGCGCCCCCTACCTTGTGGGGCCCCAGTGAGTCTTCTAGTCCTCTCCCGAAGCTTTGAGGGTCTCTTATGCTCCAAAACAATCGTCAAAATATTTCGTCGTGTTTGGACCTTCATAGGTTTCAATTTTGTGTAAAACCAAAAACAAGCAGAAAATAACAACTGGCATTGGGCACTAGATTAATATGTTAGTCCATAATAATAATAATAATAATAATAATAATAATAATAATAATAATAATAATAATAACAGTAATCATAATAATAATAAGTGCACCAAAATCATATAGAAGTCATGTAAATATAGGATGAATGCTTCATAAAGTTGGTTGCCGCGCTGGCTATGAATGGCCTGGGAGTGGCCTCGTTAACTTTGGGGAGCTCGGGGTTGCTGCCAAGGCAAGTGTCGCCATGCCGTCCAAGAGCTCTGGGGAATAAGCGGCTTAGCTTAGTCATGGCGGTCGCATTGTCAGTAGAGGCATTGCCATAACGACTATTCGACCATTCTGGCCAGCAAAGGCACTACGATGGAAATGATGGGCGACGACTGGGTGGAGTCGGCCTGAATCGGTGTGGCGGAGGGACTATTGTGGCCGTTCAGGGCGAGAGGTCATGCAGCGGAGTCGAGGCTGAGCCGGGGGCAGATGGAGGACTCGCAGCAGTGGTGTTGGTGACCACGATCCTGCCGGCGGCTGTTGGGGGAGAGGAAGGTGCAGCAGAAGGAAGTTTCGGTGTGGCAGTTAGTTTGTGTGTGGCTTCGATTTTGTTTTGCAGTAGCCGCGTGGGTGTTTTATATTTGCAGCACTTGGGGCCAAAATATAGGGTTGTCCCCAAAAAACTACAACATCATATATAGGGCATCTGTTGGAGATGTGTTTTTTGGTCCAAATGCCCTAAAATTCAGGGGGGGGGGGGGTTGCACTTGATGCTCATAAGTCACGTGCCACCACATTTTCTTCTTGACAAATCTAGCTGCTAGTTGCTAACAATCTTCATGAACTATTGTTTATGGCCGCCTTGATTGAATACCATCTAGCATTGTTTGCACAACCTTAAGACAATAAGAGCCATCACTCGTACATGAAGGTTCAATTGAAACATGCAAACATGCTCATTACTCATGCTCCGAGCCCCCATTGGCACAGGAACCTCAACCCACATGGTTACTTCACTGTAATACATGTGCCATCATAGAAATGGAGAAAATACAAGTGTATGTGGTGTCTACACAATGAAATACCGTTGAAATGTCGACGTTGGACACACAAATGTAAACGAGGAGACGAGGAACGTGTACACAATGAGAACACATTACATTAGTGCCTCTTCCTAGAAAGGATATGAGAAAGGGTTGTTGATGCAAAGCATGCCGTGGACATCACCAAGTCATGTTCCCCATGGTCAAGAGACACGTGCATCATACACTTGATATATGCAAGGGTAAATCTTCTCCTTTACACGTGTCTACCAAACACCTTTGAGTATGGTATACTACCTGACCCTCCTCAATAGATTTGGGTGGAGCATCACACGTGTCGAGGGGGAGTGCAAGCACAAGAGTACGCCTACACCACCCGTGAGGGAATCTTGAAAACAGACATAGAAGCGCAAGAGAAAGGACTTGGGCTTCCCAAAAACAAATGGTCGGATAGTTCGGCTACAACTTCGCGCATACTTGAGAGCCAAAAATCAAGCTGGAAAAAAAATCCCCCTTTCTGTGTGACAACTTCGTCAAGAAACCTAGACTATCCGGCCATCCTCCCAGACTATCCGCCCACTAGATTTCTGCAGCCGATTGACGCTCGCCGATCCAAGGAGGCGCCTTGCATCAATGACCAGATTGTCTATGTACTTTTCTACCAAACTATCCAGCGACCTACCTACATGAAGGAATTTGGCACACGGGACATGTATCCCCTTTCTCACCTACCTCACTTACCTCTTCATGGGTGTACCTATATATACCTGATCGGAGTGCTTACCGGCAAATCCCTCAATAGGGTATTCGTCCAGGCAAGTAGATCATATGGCAACAGGGGCATAATTTTACCTAGGTTCAGACCCTAGGTTCAGATGTTGTCTATTTAACTATCCTAACCTCGGCTTATATGGGTATTAGGGTCTAGGTTTACAAGGTTCTAAGTCAGTCAGGAGGATTCCTCCATGGGCCGATTGCCTTGTCTAGTACTTCAATCCTTCCGGGCCGACCACATTGAAGGGCCATGGGCTGAGTTGATTGGCCCATGAAATAATATACCTAGGGGGCCCATGCCACCTTAGTCAGGTCAGCTTCCATTAAGGTGAGGCACCCTTGGGTCATAGCACCATCAGTAGCCCATGAACTGGTATTTGAATCTGGATGGTTCCTAGTCGAGGTCGATTTGCTCGCGCCAACATGTGCCATCTTGTCAAAGTCGAAGCCGGTTCATGAAGCTACCTTGGTCTTGAATTTGTTGATTTAGATAGCCAGTCTCCACAGTCAGGTCATCCTACAAAGCCGGCTCCCGTGGGCCGGTTTTCCGTCTAGTGTGTATTAAAATACTTTTGAAGCCGGAGCCTGAGTCCTTCGAAGGGACCGGGCCAGGCTCTAGTTCAACTAGTCAAATCAAACCACATCGGTCAGGCCAATCGTTAGTCAACATGATGTGCACGTGGAATTGTGGGACCCACATGAGCCATGTCTTGACATCCATCATGACGTGACTGCACGACGCATCTCGGACCCCAAAACTATTAACAAAAATGCCTCGATCCCCATGCGAATTAAGAAAGGTTATGGGGTATGTACATGCTTGTATCTCCATATGCCATGACATTATGCACGCCTCTTCCCATATTGCAACGGCTGATAAGGAAAGAACCATTATGGTCATGACACCTGCCCATTTTATCCTCTTTTCCTCCATCATTCTTTCTCTCATCAAGCGCTCTGCCGCCATTCCTGTTGCTGCTCTTCTCGAGCTTTCCACCCGTTTCTCTCCACTTCGCTCATGTGCACACACCTCCTCCATGCCGCCCAAGTCAAGAAAGACCCAGGCACCGAGGGGCACCATTGTGGGCAAGAAGGGCGCAACTGGCAAGAATGTCGCCGACAACAAGGGGAAATTGAAGGTGGCATCGGAAACCAATGGCAAGAGGATGATGTCCACCACCAACAAAGGGCATCCCACGCACTTTCATCGAGTTGGGGTATATGCCACCACCGAAAGTAGTTGGGTGCCACTCGCCGACGATGACCAACGAGGATGGGAAGACATCACCGAGGTGAATCCACACCCGCGCGCTGATGAGTGGGTATGCTTTGTTCCATTCGCATGTTGTGGATTTTCCTCCTCACCCCTTCTTCTAGATCTTCTGCAATTTTTACAGCCTTCAACCCCATCATCTGACTTCAGATTGTGTCCTCCACATTGCCTATTTTGTAGCCTTGTCTGAGCTTTTCCTCGACATTGAGCCACACTTCTTCCTCTAGCGCCGCTACTTCTTTATCAAACTCCAGAAAAATGTGCTGGAGACTTGAGAATGTGGAGGATCCACCATCACCAAGGTGGCTGGATCTAGATATCTCAACTGAGAAATGGTCGAGACCAACAAAAAGTGGCAATAGGGGTGGTCTACATCTCAGATATTAAATGTTGTAATGTGACATTGTCCGGGCCTATCGAGGTCTTCACCTCGGTTCCGCCAAAGAAGCACAACTCTTGGAGCACGATATACACACTGACAAGAACCAAAGAGATTACCAGGCTGCATAAAGTACAATCAACTTCCCCGCTAAAATCGAATGGATCAGCTTCACGGCCATTAAACCATTGACTAAGGTAGGTGCAAAAAATTTCTAGGTTTTTCATTTCTTCCTTGCCAATCTGCTAGCTCTGCTTTGCTTAGAAATGGCAGGAAATCTTTGAATCCACATCATCCATGACATCCCAACCTAAGGACCCGGTGGATGCCAATCTGCAGTAGCTTCTTCTGGTCAATATTACACAGGCTGATAAAGGGGTTGCTGACATCGGGGGGCTGAGGTGACGAAAGGAGACCGGAAGTGTAGACGTGTCCTAGAGCACCAAGGATGAGGATACCTGCTCGAGGAAGTTAATTATTAGGAAGATAGGTAATGATGAAGTTGAGTCAGACTCAATGCCCGACCACTTCAGAAGATAGATAGAAAATGATGGTCATTCCCTATGCTTCAGCCATAGGTTCTATAATGTATGCAATGCTGTGTACCAGACCTGATGTGTGCCTTGTTATAAACATAGCAGGGAGGTACCAAAGTAATCCCGGAGTGGAGCACTGGACAGCGGTCAAAAACATCCTGAAATACCTGAAAAGGACTAAGGATATGTTTCTCGTTTATGGAGGTGAAAAAGAGCTCGTCGTAAACGGTGATGTCGATGCAAGCTTTGACACTAATCCGGATGAGTCTAAGTCACAAACCAGATACGTATGTTTATTGAATGGAGGAGCTGTCAGTTGGTGCAGTTCCAAGCAAAGCATCGTGGCGGGATCTACGTGTGAAGTGGAGTACATTGCTGCTTCGGAAGCAGCAAATGAAGGAGTTTGGATGAAGGAGTTCATATCCGATCTAGGTGTCATACCTAGTGCATCGGGTCCAATGAAAATCTTTTGTGACAATACTGGTGCAATTGCATTGGCAAAGGAATCCAGATTTCACAAGAGAACCAAGCACATCAAGAAACGCTTCAATTCCATCCGTCATCAAGTGTCGGAAGGGGACATAGAGATTTGCAAGATACACACGGATCTGAATGTTGCAGACCCGTTGACTAAGACTCTTCCACGAGCAAAACATGATCAGCACCAAAGCTCCATGGGTGTTAGAATCATTACTATGTAATCTAGATTATTGACTCTAGTGCAAGTGGAAGACTGAAGGAAATATGCCCTAGAGGCAATAATAAAGTTATTATTTATTTCCTTAATTCATGGTAAATGTTTATTATTCATGCTAGAATTGTATTAACCAGAAACTTAGTACATGTGTGCATACATAGACAAAACATATAGTCCCTAGTATGCCTCTACTTAACTAGCTCGTTCATCAAAGATGGTTATGTTTCCTAACCACGGACATGTGTTGTCATCTGATGAACGGGATCACATCATTAGGAGAATGATGTGATGGACATGACCCATCCGTTAGCTTAGCATTATGATCGTGTCAGTTTCATTTCTACTGCTTTCTTCATGACTTATACAAGCTCCTCAGACTATGAGATTATGCAACTCCCGAATACCGGAGGAACACTTTGTGTGCTACCAAACATCACAACGTAAATGGATGATTATAAAGGTGCTCTACAGGTGTCTCCGAAGGTATTTGTTGGGTTGGCATAGATCGAGATTAGGATTTGTCACTCCATGTTTCGGAGAGGTATCTCTGGGCCCTCTCGGTGATACTCATCACTATAAGCCTTCCAAGCATTGTGACTAATGAGTTAGTTGCAGGATGAAGTATTACGGAACAAGTAAAGAGACTTGCCGGTAACGAGATTGAACTAGGTATGATGATACCGACGATCAAATCTCGGGCATGTAACATACCGATGACAAAGGGAACAACATATATTGTTATGCGGTTTGACCGATAAAGATCTTCGTAGAATATGTAGGAACCAATATGAGCATCCAGGTTCCGCTATTGGTTATTGAGCGGAGACGTGTCTCGGTCATGTCTACATAGTTCTCTAACCCGTAGGGTCCACACGCTTAATGTTCGATGATGATTGGTATTATGAGTTTATGTGATATGATGTACTGAAGGTTGTTCAGAGTCCTAGATGTGATCACAGACATGATGAGGAGTCTCGAAATGGTCAAGACATAAAGATTGATATATTGGACGACTATATTCGGACACCAGAATTGTTCCGAAGAAGTTTCGGATAAAACGGGAGTGCCGGAGGATTATCGGAACCCCCGGGGGAACTAATGGGCCTCAATGGACCCTAGTGGAGAGAGAGAGGGGGGCGGCCAGGGCAGGCCGCGCACCCCCTCCCTCTTGAGTCCGGATAGGATAAGGAAGGGGGGCGGTGCCCCCCTCTCCTTCTCCCTCTCCCTCTCTTTCCTTCCTACTCTCTCCCTTTTGGTGGAAACCTACTAGGACTTGGAGTCCTAGTAGGATTCCCCTCTTGGGGGCGCGCCAAGGAGGGCCGGCCGGCCTCCCCTCTCCTCCTTTATATACGTGGAGGGGGACACCCCATAGACACACAAGTTGATCAGGTTGAACTTTTAGCCATGTGTGGTGCCCCCCTCCACACATTTCCACCTCGGTCATATCGTCGTAGTGCTTAGGCGAAGCCCTGCGCCGGTAACTTGATCATCACCGTCACCACGCCATCATGCTGACGGAACTCTCCCTCGGCCTCAGATAGATCTAGAGTTTGAGGGACGTCACCAAGCTAAACGTGTGCAGATCGCAGAGGTGTCGTGCATTCGGTACTTGATCGGTTCGATCGCGAAGACGTTCGACTACATCAACCGCATTACATAACGCTTCCACTTTCGGTCTATGCATAGATGTTATATGCACAAGTAGAACACAAAGAGTTGTGGGTGATAATAGTCATACTACTTACCAGCATGTCATACTTTGATTCGGCGGTATTGTTGGATGAAGCGGCCCAGACCGACATTACATGACCGCGTTCATGAGACTGGTTCTACCGACGTGCTTATGCACATAGGTGGCTGACGGGTGTCTGTTTCTCCAACTTTAGTTGAATCGAGTGTGGCTACGCCCAGTCCTTGTTGAAGGTTAAAACAACACACTTGACGAAAAATCGTTGTGGTTTTGATGCGTAGGTAAGAACGGTTCTTGCTAGAAGCCCGTAGCAGCCACGTAAAACTTGCAACAACAAAGTAGAGGATGCCTAACTTGTTTTTGCAGGGCTTGTTATGATGTGATATGGTCAAGGCATGATGTGATATAAATTTTTGTATGAGATGATCATGTTTTGTAACAAATTTATCGGCAACTGGCAGGAGCCATATGGTTGTCGCTTTATTGTATGCAATGCAATTGCCATGTAATTTGTTTTACCTTATCACTAAGCGGTAGCGATAGTCATCGTAACAATAGTTGGCGAGATGACAACGATGCTATGATGGAGATCAAGGTGTCGCGCCGGTGACGATGGAGATAATGACGATGCTTCGGTGATGGAGATCATGAGCACAAGATAATGATGGCCATATCATGTCACATATTTTGATTGCATGTGACGTTTATCTTTTATTCATCTTATTTTGCTTAGTACGACGGTACCATTATAAGATGATCCCTTACTAAATTTCAAGATACAAGTGTTCTCCCTAAGTATGCACCGTTGCTACAGTTCGTCGTGCCGAGACACCATGTGATGATCGGGTGTGATAAGCTCTACGTTCACATACAATGGGTGCAAGCCAGTTTTTGCACACGCAAAATACTCGGGTTAAACTTGACGAGCCTAGCATATGCAGATATGGCCTCGAAACACTGAGACCGAAAGGTTGAACGTGAATCATATAGTAGATATGATCAACATAGTGATGTTTACCATTGAAAACTACTCCATCTTACGTGATGATCGGACATGGTTTAGTTGACTTGGATCACGTGATCACTTAGATGACTAGAGGGATGTCTATCTAAGTGGGAGTTCTTAAGTAATATGATTAATTGAACTTTAATTTATCATGAACTTAGTCTTGATAGTTTTTTTGCATATCTATGTTGTCGTAGATCAATGGCCCGTGCTACTGTTCCTTTGAATTTTAATGCGTTCCTAGAGAAAGCTAAGTTGAAAGATGATGGCAGCAACTACACGAACTAGGTCCGTAACTTGAGGATTATCCTCATTGCTGCAAAGAAGAATTACGTCCTGGAAGCACCATTAGGTGTACCATCAGCGCCCGCAACTGCAGACATTGTGAATGCATGGCAGACGCGTGTTGATGACTACTCGATAGTTCAGTGTGCCATGATATACGGCTTAGAATCAGGACTTCAAAGACGGTTTGAACGTTATGGAGCATATGACATGTTCCAAGAGTTGAAGTTAATATTTCAAGCAAATTCCCGAGTTGAGAGATATGAAGTCTCCAACAAGTTCTACAGCTGCAAAATGGAGGAGAATAGTTCTGCCAATGAACACATACTCAGAATGTCTGGGTAACATAACCACTTGACTCAGCTGGGAGTTAATCTTCCTGATGATAGTGTCATTGACAGAGTTCTTCAATCACTGCCACCAAGCTATAAAGGCTTCGTGATGAACTATAATATGCAAGGGATGAACAAGACTATTCCCGAGCTCTTCGCAATGCTAAAGGCTGCGGAGGTAGAAATCAAAAAGGAGCATCAAGTGTTGATGGTCAACAAGACCACTAGTTTCAAGAAAAAGGGCAAAGGAAAGAAGGGGAACATCAAGAAGAACGGCAAAAAGGTTGCTGCTCAAGAGAAGAAACCCAACTCTGGACCTAAGCCTGAAACTGAGTGCTTCTACTCGAAAGGGACTGGTCACTGGAAGCGGAACTGCCCCAAGTATTTGGTGTATAAGAAGGATGGCAAAGTGAAAGGTATATATGATATACATGTTATTGACGTGTACCTTACTAATGCGCGTAGTAGCGCCTGGGTATTTGATACTGGCTCTGCTGCTCATATTTGCAACTCAAAACAGGGGCTATGGATTAAACAAAGATTGTCTAAGGACGAGGTGACGACGCGTGTGGGAAATGGTTCCAAGGTCGATGTGATCGCCGTCGGCATGATACCTCTACATCTACCATCGGGATTAGCTTTAGACCTGAATAATTGTTATTTGGTGCCAGCGTTGAGCATGAACATTATATCCAGATCTTGTTTGATGCGAGACGGTTATTCATTTAAATCAGAGAATAATGGTTGTTCTATTTATATGAGTAATACCTTTTATGGTCATGCACCCTTGCTGAGTGGTCTATTTTTGTTGAATCTCGATAGTGATGATACACATATTCATAATATTGAAGCCGAAAGATGCAAAGTTAATAATGATAGTGCAACTTATTTGTGGCACTGCCGTTTGGGTCATATCGGTGTAAAGCGCATGAAGAAACTCCATGCTGATGGACTTTTGGAATCACTTGGTGCTTGCAAACCGTGCCTTATGGGCAAGATGACTAAAACTCCGTTCGCCGGAACAATAGAACAAGCTACTAACTTGTTGGAAATAATACATACCTATGTATGCGGTCCAATGAGTGTTGAGGCTCGTGGTGGGTATCGTTATTTTCTTACCTTCACAGATGATTTGAGCATATTTGGTTATATCTTCTTGATAAAACATAAGTCTGAAACATTTGAAAAGTTCAAAGAATTTCAGAGTGAAGTGGAAAATCATCGTAACAAGAAAATAAAGTTTCTACAATCTGATCGTGGAGGAAAATATTTGAGTTACGAGTTTGGTCTTCATTTGAAACAACATGGGATAGTTTCACAATTAATGCCACCTGGAACACCATAGTGAAATGGTGTGTCCGAATGTCGTAACCATACTTTATTGGATATGGTGTGATCTATGATGTCTCTTACTGATTTACCGCTATCATTTTGGGGTTATGCTTTAGAGACGGCTGCATTCACTTTAAATAGGGCACCATCAAAACCCGTTGACACGACGCCTTATGAACTGTGGTTTGGCAAGAAACCAAAGTTGTCATTTCTTAAAGTTTGGGGCTATGATGCTTATGTGAAAAAGCTTCAACCCGGTAAGCTCGAACCCAAATCGGAGAAGTGCGTCCTCATAGGATACCCAAAGGAAACTATTAGGTACACCTTCTATCACAGATCCGAAGGCAAAATCTTTGTTGCTAAGAATGGATCCTTTCTAGAGAAGGAGTTTCTCTCGAAAGAAGTGAGTGGGAGGAAAGTAGAACTTGATGAGGTAATTGTACCTTCTCCCTTATTGGAAAGTAGTTCATCACATAAATCGGTTCCAGTGATTCCTACATCACTTAGCAAGGAAGTTAATGATGATGATCATGAAACTTCAGATCAAGTTACTACCGAACCTTGTAGGTCTTCCAAAGTAAGATCTGCACCAGAGTGGTACGGTAATCCTGTTCTGAAAGTCATGTTACTAAACCATGATGAACCTACAAACTATGAGGAAGCGATGAAGAGCCCAGATTCCGTGAAATGGCTTGAGGCCATGAAATCTGAGATGGGGTCCATGTATGAGAACAGAGTGTGGACTTTCATGGACTTTCCCAATGATCGGCAAGCCATAGAAAATAAATGAATCTTTAAGAAGAAGACTGACGTAGACGGTAATGTTACTGTTTACAAAGCTTGACTTGTTGCAAAAGGTTTCTGACAAGTTCAAGGAGTTAACTACGATGAGACTTTCTCACCCGTAGCGATGCTTAAGTCTATCCGAATCATGTTAGCAATTGTTGCATTTTATGATTATGAAAATTGGCAAATGGATGTGAAAACTGCATTCCTGAATGGATTTCTGGAAGAAGAGTTGTATATGATGCAACCAGAAGGTTTTGTCGATCCAAAGGGTGCTAACAAAGTGTGCAAGCTCCAGCGATCCATTTATGAACGTGTGCAGATCGCGGAGCTGTCGTGCGTTCGGTACTTGATCGGTTGGATCGCAAAAACGTTCGACTACATCAACCGCGTTACATAACGCTTCCGCTTTTGGTCTACGAGGGTACGTGGACACACTCTCCCCCCGTTGCTATTCATCACCTAGATAGATCTTGCGTGATAGTAGGAATTTTTTTGAAATTATTGTGTTCCCCAACACCGGCTCCCTTCGCAACCACTACAGGTGCAGCGTCACTACTTCCTCCACCTCATGAAATAAAGAAGAGGATCATGTGCACCAAGTAAGTAATGATACTCCTCTCAACTTATGATTTATGATTGAATTGTTATTATGCCCACTCCTTCGGTCTCCATACGAAACAGAGAAACTTGGGTGACGATCTGCCTGGCTAATCCAGCCACACCACCAACGAACCACTCCTTTCCGAAGTTCTGAGGACCATCGAGGGATCCCTGATGGCGACGCCATTCTCCATGGTTCCACCGCCAGAAGGTGCGATAGCACAAGAGGTGACAACAAGTGTGTCAGAGATTACGTGGATGCATTGGAGCACGCCAGCCCGGTCATCCCTCCTAGCGAGGAAACCATGCCAATCATCGTGCATGTGGTCGTTGTCAGTACCAAAGACCCTTCTGCCAGTTTGCTCGTGAGGGGTGATGAAGACATGACTCCGGCTCGCGGGACTAGGAAAAGCGATATGGACGTCGGGGCACCACTACAGGATCTGGTCAACCCACGCCATAAGCAACGCAAGAGCTGGTCATGGCCGAAAATTACACTAGCTACCCCGATTCCTCAAGTTTTGTCTTCAAACCGGTCGCCTTTTGATGTGGAGGCCATGGTGACCTCATGTCCCTGACGTGCCCTGCCTCGTTCCTCATCCAGTGCGGCCATCGGGCGAGTCCCATCATAAATGCCTATGGACTCCTCAGAGGCGTGGAACTTGATCTACCAACGGACCATAAGCTGCCTTGGTTCAATGCGCACTTGACCTAGGAGTAAAGGACCACTCTAACCAGCATGCTCGAAGCCTGCAAGACCATTGCGGACACTGTGAAGTAGCTGACTATTGCCTTTGAGTCATTTGTTGAGGTAAATGCTCTTGCTGACTTTGTGTATTGATTTTCTCATATATGTTGCAGCCCTTGGGTTGTAGGTTGGTTTTATGAATCTGGCATGCAGCTTGAAGTTTCTCCTTTTTTGTTGAATTGTTCATCCAGTAGCCCTTGAGCTGATGTCCGGCTTACATCGTAAGCCAGACTATGGGTCATTTTGTTTAGAACTTTGGTTTTTTCCGCACATTATCCCTTACCCTCGAGTCTCAGACCAAGAGGCACGGGGCAGAGTTTTCCATGCAATACCCAATCTACTCGTCTAGCTTGATACCCTACCTAGCGTCCCACTTTTGATATGTTTTCTGGCATATCCCTCGAAAGGGTATCCAACCAAATGGGTAATCAAATGGCAATAGATGTAGAGTTTACCTAGGTTCAGGCACATCTCAAGTATATTTATTGTATAGGGGTTACAAAGATCAAAGGACTGAGCAAATCTCTAGGTTAGGATGTTTTCTATTCGATTACCCTGACCTCGGCTTACATGGATACCGGGGTGATGACCCACAATTATATGGGATCAATTGTAGCTCTTTTCGATAAGTAAGAGTGTCCAACGAGGAGTAGAAGGAAATAACAAGTGGTTTTCAGCAAGGTAATGTCTGCAAGTGCTGAAATTGTAAGTAACAGAGTAGTTTGATAGCAAGATATTTGTAATGAGCAAGTAATCATAGTAGTAATAAAAGTGCATCAAGGTATCCCAATCCTTTTGAAGCAAAGGAGAGGCCAAAACGGTCTCTTATAATAAGCAAAGCGTTCTTGAGGGTACACGGGAATTTCATCTAGTCACTTTCATCATGTTGGTTCAATTCGTGTTCGCTACTTTGATAATTTGATATGTGGATGGACTGGTGCTTAGGTGTTGTTATTACTTGAACAAACCTCCTACTTATGATTAACCCCCTCGCAAGCATCCGCAACTATGAAAAAAGTATTAATAATAAATTCTAACCATAGCATTAAACTTTTGGATCCAATCGGTCCCTTACGGAATAGCGTATAAACTAGGGTTTAAACTTCTATCACTCTCGCAACCCATCATCTAGTAACTACTTCAGAATGCATTCCCTTAGGCCCAAATATGGTGAAGTGTCATGTAGTCTGCGTTCATAACATACATACTATCAAAATATCAAACACATATCAAGTTCACATGATTACTTGCAACATGATTTTTCCGTGACCTCAAGAACAAAAGTAACTACTCACAAGTGATAAACATGCTCAAGATCAGAGGGGTATTAAATAGCATAATGGATCTGAACATATAATCTTCCACCAAATAAACCATATAGTAATCAACTACAAGAAGTAATCAACACTACTAGTCATTCACAAGCACCAACCTATAGTTCCGGTACAAGGATTGAACACAAGAGATGAACTAGGGTTTGAGAGGAGATTGTGTTGTTGAAGATGTTGATGGAGATTGCCCTCCCCAAGATGGGAGAGTTGTTGATGATGATGATGACGATGATTTCCCCCTCCGGGAGGAAAATTTCCCCAGCGGAATCGCTCCGCCGGAGGGCAAAAGTGCTCCTGCCCAAGTTCTGCCTCGAGACGGCGGCGCTCCGTCCGGAAAGTCCTCTCCTTATTTTTTTTTCTAGGTCAAAATGACTTATATACCAGAAGATGGGCACCAGAGGTGGGCCTGGATGAGCACAACCCACCAGGGCGTGCCTGGGTTCCCTAGCGCGCCCAGGTGGGTTGTGCCCACCTGGTGGACCCCCTCTTGTACTTATTGGCTCCAATATTCCTCATATATTCCATAAAAAATCTCTATAATGTTTCAGCTTGTTTGGAGTTGTGGAGAATAGGTAGCCCGACGTAGCTTTTCCAGGTCCAAATTTCCAGCTGCCGGAATTCTCCCTCTTTGTGTGTACCTTGCATATTATGAGAGAAAAGGCATTAGAATTACTCCAAAAAGCATTATTATGCATAAAAACATCATAAATAACAGTAGGAAAACATGATGCAAAATGTACATATCAACTCCCCCAGGCTTAGACCTCGCTTGTCCTCAAGCGAAAACCGAAATTGAAAAACATGTCAACATGCTTAGAGAGAGAGAGAGAGAGAGAGAGGTGTCAATAAAAACAAAATACGGACATAGAAGCATCATGTAGATTATTATAACAGCAACAAAATTTAACATAAAATCTTTATCATGGAACTTTTATCATAGACTTCTCATGAATTAGTAACAATTCATCACACTATCGAAGTATAAAGCATAAACTCTTTTAGAAACCATAAACTCTTTTAGAAACCAACAAACTATGTTCTCAGTCAACTTTGCAACTAAAATTCATCATCTTTTCAGGAAGGGTCACGTATTGGAGCCTTTAGGCAAGTCCACATACTCAACCATCATATAGTCCTCTACGATTTCTAACACTCGATGCATACACATGAGCAAAATGTCTCAACCGGACACATAGAAAGATAGGGGCTTATAGTTTCGGCTCCCAACGTATTCACCTCAAGGGTGATGTTAACAATAATAACTCATGCTACCATATTCAACTAGACATATATCTTTCCTCACCACATGATGCTTGCCAAAGGAGAAAATTAAAAATGAATAGAGAGAAAAACTTTGACTCATGCATAAAAGTAAATACATAAAAGTAAAAGATAGGGAAGCAGAGGTTGGCATGCGCTTATTTGTTTGTATGCTCAACCCCTTAGTGTAAAAGAACATCACATTGTATTGCTCCTTGTGATGGCAACCTTTATTATGCAGTTTGTCGCTTTTATTCTTCACCATCACAAGTTCGTACAACGCTCAATTTTCTCTTACACTAAATGATCTTACACTTTTGGAAGCAATTTTTATTGCCTTATTACACCGATGACAACTTACTTGAAGGATCTAACTCAATCCTTAGGTAGGTATGGTGGACTCTTGAAAATAAGATTTGGATTTAAGGGTTTTTGGATGCACAAGTAGTATCTCTACTTAGTGCAGAATTTTTGGCTAGCAAAGATAGGGGGCAAACACCACATGTTAAAGGATCTATGACAATATAACTTCTATGTGAATATGAACAACATAAATTATTACGTTGTCTTCCTTGTCCAACGTCAACAATTTTGGCATATAATATTTTGATGGGGGCTCACAATCACAAAAGGTTTCTAGGATAGTATATTTATATGTGAATCTTCTCTTCCCTTATTAATTCTTTCATGAATTGTATCATTGACCAATGCTATGTTTGTCAATCTCTAACAAAATTTTCTACTTACACTTTTCCTTATGTGGTGTCATCACCTACCATAAGATTAGCATATGATCTTTTTAATTTACTTACTTTCTTTTTATTGCAACATGAAAGTAAAGAAAGCAAAAACTCAAACTAAACTTTATTATATATCTCGCACACTATTACAAGGATAGATCACTAAGCAAGCTCTCGAAAAGAAAGGATCGAACTAAACTTTTATTCATCTAAGGCAAAAGATAGAACTAAAATAAGTAAAGGCAAAAGATAGTGGGGGTGATACGATACCGGAGCACCTCCCCCAAGCTTGGCGGAAGCCAAGGGGAGTGCCCATATCCGATACTCAATTTTCTTTTGGTGATGAAGAAGAAGGTGGTGGTGATGAATCAGAGATCTTGTCCTCGGGTTTCCATGGCAGATGTCCACTATCATAAGAGGAGGAGTGAGTCTCACGGGTCCTGCAACCGGCAGCCAAACTCATACCTTTGAACCTTGCCTCATATTCAAAGACTTGGTTTTGGAGATCATAGATCTGGCTTTGGAGGAAGTTGATTTGCTCATTGAGGGTGAGGATGATGTCCTTCATGGACTTGCCATCCACCTTGAGATCACGGGTAAGGTCCGTGATGATGAGGTGATTGGCATTGAGTCCACGCTCCATCATCCCCTTGCACCAGGAGACCTCCTGCTCCATAGCTTCAAGCCTAGCCTCCATGGTTCCCGTCCCCTTGGGACCTTGCACCTCATGGATGTGAAGCACCCCCTCATGCATCTGAATGACTTGAGGGTGTGGCACCACCTCCCGCAAATATGGGTTGATGACGTTCTTGAAGAACTTGTCCTTGGAGGAGCTTGAAGCAGCCATGGTAGATGGGATCTGACAGAAAACAGCAAGGAAAAGAAAACAGAAGATTTCTCCGTGATACGGTGGTCAATAGGTTCGGGGGGTATATAAAGATTTTTTATCTTGGTAAACAAGCAAACTGTAGAAAAACAGAGTCCGGAAGGTACCCGAGATGGGCACAACCCACCTGGGCGCGCCTTGGTGTCTTGTGCCAACCAGGGTGCGTTTCCCGGTAGTTTCTTATTTCCTAATTTTTGTTATATTCCAAAACTGACAAAAAATATTTTTGCGGATTTTTTGGAGTCTGTTTACTTACCGTATCACGTACCTCCATTTTTTCATGATTCTAGAGTGTTCTTTCTTTTATGTGTTCTTCCGGTGTCAAAGTTTGGATAATATTACTTTCAACATTAATGGGCGTACTTGAGATTTAATGTTTTATTCGTTGCCCATTAACAACCTTCAGGTTAGTGCCTTTGGCATTATTTATTTTGATAGCTCTAGACTGATAAACCTCCTCGATAACATAGGGTCCTTCCCATTTGGAGAGGAGTTTTCCAGCAAAGAATCTAAAACGAGAGTTATACAAAAGAACATATTCTCCAACTTTAAACTTATGCTTTTGGATTCTTTTATCATGCCATCTTTTAACTCTTTCTTTAAATAACTTGGCATTTTCATAAGCTTGGGTTCTCCATTCATCTAAAGAGCTAATATCAAATAACCTCTTTTCACCGGCAAGTTTGAAGTCATAGTTGAGTTCTTTAATTGCCCACTATGCTTTATGTTCTAACTCAAGAGGCAAATGACAAGCTTTTCCATAAACCATTTTATAAGGAGACATACCCATAGGATTTTTATATGCTGTTCTATAAGCCCAAAGTGCATCATCTAATTTCTTAGACCAATTCTTTCGGGACCTATTGACAGACTTTTGCAAAATTAATTTTATTTCTCTATTACTAAGTTCAACTTGACCACTAGACTGAGGATGATAAGGTGATGCAATTCTATGGTTAACATCATACTTGGCAAGCATTTTATGGAAAGCACCATGAATAAAGTCTGAACCACCATCAGTCATTAAATATCTAGGAACTCCAAACCTTGGGAAAATAACTTCCTTAAGCATTTTAATAGAGGTGTTGTGATCAGCACTACTGGTTGGAATAGCTTCTACCCATTTAGTAACATAATGAACAACAACCAAAATATGTTACCCATTAGAGGAAGGAAAAGGTCCCATGTAATAAAATCCCCAAACATCAAATGGTTCAACAACAAGTGAATAATTCATAGGCATTTCTTGATGCTTACCGATATTACCTATTCTTTGACATTCATCACAAGATAAGACGGACTTACGGGCATCATTGAAGAGAGTAGGCCAATAAAATCCAGACTGCAATACCTTATGAGCAGCTCTGTCTCCCGCATGATGCCCTCCATAAGCTTCGGAGTGACATTTCCATAGGATTTATCCTTGTTCATGCTCAGGTACACAACGTCTAATAATACCATCCACTCCTTTAGAAAGATGTGGGTCATCCCAAAAGTAATGTCTTAAATCATAGAAGAATTTTTTGTTTTGTTGGTATGTAAAGCTAGGTGGTAAATGTTTAGCAAAGATATAATTAGCATAATCAACATACCAATGAGTGTTATGAGAAACATTTATTGCATCTAACTACTCATCAGGAAAACTATCATCAATAGGTAGTGGGTCATCAAGCACATTTTCCAGCCTAGACAAGTTATCAGCTACGGGGTTCTCAGCTCCTTTTCTATCAGTGATATGTAAATCAAATTCTTGTAGCAAGAGAACCCATCGAATAAGTCTAGGTTTAGCATCTTTCTTTTCCATAAGATATTTTATAGCGGCATGATCGGTGTGAACAATTACTTTTGAATCAACAATGTAAGACCTAAATTTATCACAAGCAAACACCACTGCTAGGAATTCTTTTTCAGTAGTAGCATAATTCCGTTGAGCACTGTCTATAGTTTTACTAGCATAATGAATAATATTCAATTTCTTATCAACTCTTTGTCCTAGAACAGCACCAACAGCATAATCACTAGCATCACACATAATCTCAAAAGGCAAGTTCCAATCAGGTGGTTGAACAATGGGTGCAGAAATTAAGGCTTTCTTGAGTGTTTCGAAGGCTTCTTAACAATCATCATCAAAAACAAAAGGAACATACTTTTGCAAAAGATTCGTAAGAGGCCTAGAAATTTTAGAAAGTCTTTGATAAATCTCCTATAGAAACCAGCATGACCTAAGAAATTATGAATACCTTTGATATCTTTAGGACATGGCATTTTCTCAATTGCATCAACCTTATCTTTGTCCACTTCAATACTTCTTTCAGAAATTTTATGGCCCAAAACAATACCTTCATTAACCATAAAGTGGCACTTCTCCCAATTCAAGACAAGATTTGTTTGCTCGCATCTCTGCAAAACTGGATCAAGATTGCTTAAACAATCATCAAAAGACTTCCCATAAACAGAGAAGTCATCCATGAAAACCTCAACAATCTTTTCACAAAAGTCAGAGAATATAGCAGTCATACATCTTTGAAAGCTAGCAGGTGCATTGCATAAACCAAAAGGCATACATCTATAAGCATAAGTTCCAAAGGGACAAGTGAAAGTGGTCTTTTCTTGATTAGGTTGAGAAACGGGTATTTGTGAAAAAGCAGAGTATCCATCAAGGAAGCAAAAACGTGTGTGTTTAGATAATATTTCTAGCATTTGATCAATAAAAGGCAGAGGGTAATGATCTTTTCTAGTTGCTTTGTTTAATTTTCTAAAATCAATTACCATTCTATAGCCCGTAACAATTTTTTGTGGAATAAGTTCATTCTTATCATTAGGAACAACAGTAATACCTCCTTTCTTAGGGACACAATGAACAGGATTTACCCATCTGCTATCAGCTAAGGGATAGATTATACCTGCTTCCAGAAGTTTTAATATTTCCATTCTTACCGCTTCTTTCATCTTCGGATTTAACTGACGTCGGTGATCAACAACGGGTTTATCATCAGGTTCCATACTAATCTTGTGCTGACATAGAGTGGGACTAATGCCCTTTAAATCATCAAAAGTATATCCAATAGCAGCTCGGTGCTTCCTTAGAACTCTCAATAATCTTTCTTCTTCATGTTCTGAAAGGTTAGCACTAATAATCACAGGATATATCTTCTTTTCATCAAGATAAGCATATTTCAAAGTGTCTAGCAATTGTTTTAATTCAAACACAGGATCACCTTTAGGTGGAGGAGGACCTCCTAGAGTTCCAATAGGCAAATTGTGTTTAAGCAGAGGACGTTGTTCAAAGAAAATCTGATCTATTTCATTTCTTTCATGCATATGTAATTCGTTTTCGTGGTCTAGCAGATATTATTCTAGTGGATCAGTAGGAGGCACAGCAATAGAAGCAAGACCAATTATTTCATCCTTACTAGGCAATTCTTTTTCATGAAGCTTTCTACTAAACTTGGAAAAATTAAACTCATGAGACTCACCACCAAAACTAACACCGACAGTTTGTTTCTCACAATCTATTTTAGCATTAAAGGTGTTCAAGAAAGGTCTACCAAAGATAATGGGACAAAAGTAATCTTGTGGGTTTGGCACCTATGTCGCATAAATCATGATAATAGTGATCTCCTATTTTAACTGAGACAACAGGCATGCCAGCAATGGGTCTATGATTATCCGTTCTATTGGGTTTGGCAATTCTAGTAGCTTCATTACAGAAGTAAATAACATGCCCATCTATGTTTTCTTCCAAGAGATCCTTAACCATAGCAACACTAGGCTCTGCTTAAATTTGTTCATCAGGTTTAGGTGTTCTAATATAACTTTTGTTGACCACAGTTGAAACTTTAGCATGTTCCTTGATCCTAACAGGGAAAGGTGGTTTCTCAATATAAGCAGTAGGAACAATTGGATCAACATTATAAAGTATAGTTTCCTCTTTAGCTAGTACCGGTTCTTTAATTTCTTATTTAATAGTTGGGTGATATTTAAACCACTTCTCTTTAGGGAGATCAACATGAGTAGAAAATGAGTCACAAAAGGAGGCTACTACCTCAGAGTCAAGTCCATATTTAGTGCTAAAATTCTGAAAAGCATCGGTATTAATAAAAGATTTAACACAATCATACTCAAGCTTAATACCTGACTCTTTACCTTCGTCGAGTTCCCAATCTTGAGAGTTGCGTTCAATTCTTTCCAAAAGATCCCATCTGAATTCAATAGTCTTCTTTATAAAAGAACCAGCACAAGAAGTATCAAGCATGGATCGATCATTATGAGAAAGCCGAGCATAAAAATACGAAATAATAATTTCTCTTGAGAGCTCATGATTGGGGCATGAATATAACATTGACTTAAGCCTCCCCCAAGCTAGAGCGATACTTTCTCCTTCACGAGGCCAAAAATTATATATGTAATTCCGATCACGATGAACTAGATGCATAGGATAATTTTTTTGGTGGAACTCCGATTTCAATCGATTCCAATTCCAAGATCCAATATCATCGCATAGCATATACCAGGCCAATGCATTTCCCTTCAAAGATAAAGGGAAAACCTTCTTCTTAACATCATCTCCGGGTAAACCTGCAAGCTTAAACAATCCACAAATTTGTTCCACATATATCAAGTGCATATCAGGATGTTCGGTTCCATATCCTGCATAAGGATTAGCTAGCAGTTGTTCTATCATACCCGAAGGAATTTCATATTCAATATTTTCAGTAGGTGCAGTAGGTTGAGGGGTAGCTAACTGTGGTTCCAGTTGAGGTGAAGATACCCCGAACAAACCCCTGAAAGGATTGTTTTCCATATTAACAAGTGACAGTAAATTTCAGCAAACTATATAAATGTTTCCTTGCCAAAGGCGCTTCACTCCCCGGCAACGGCGCCAGAAAATAGCCTTGATGACCCACAAGTATATGAGATCAATTGTAGCTCTTTTCGATAAGTAAGTGTGTCGAATCCAACAACGAGCAGAAGGAAATGACAAGTGGTTTTCAGCAAGGTAATGTCTGCAAGTGCTGAAATTGTAAGTAATAGAGTAGTTTGATAGCAAGATAATTTGTAACGAGCAAGTAATGATAGTAGTAACAAAAGTGCAGCAAGGTAGCCCAATCCTTTCGAAGCAAAGGACAGGCCAAAACAGTCCCTTACAATAAGCAAAGCGTTCTTGAGGGTACATGGGAATTTCATCTAGTCACTTTCATCATGTTGGTTCGATTCGTGTTCGCTACTTTGATAATTTGATATGTGGGTGGACCGGTGCTTAGGTGTTGTTATTACTTGAACAAACCTCCTACTTATGATTAACCCCCTCGCAAGCATCCGCAACTACGAGAAAAGTATTAAGAATAAATTCTAACCATAGCATTAAACTTTTGGATCCAATCGGTCCCTTACGGAATAGCGCATAAACTAGGGTTTAAACTTCTGTCACTCTCGCAACCCACCATCTAGTAACTACTCCACAATGCATTCCCTTAGGCCCAAATATGGTGAAGTGTCATGTAGTCGACGTTCACATGGCACCACTAAGGGAATCACAACATACATACTATCAAAATGTCGAACACATATCAAGTTCACATGATTACTTGCAACATGATTTCTCCCGTGACCTCAAGAACAAAAGTAACTACTCACAAGTGATAAACATGCTCAAGATCAGAGGGGTATTAAATAGCATAATGGATCTAAACATATAATCTTCCACCAAATAAACCATATAGTAATCAACTACAAGATGTAATCAACACTACTAGTCACCCATAATCACCAATCTAGTTCCGGTACAAACATTGAACACAAGAGATGAACTAGGGTTTGAGAGGAGATGGTGTTGTTGCAGATGTTGATGGAGATTGCTATCCCCAAGATGGGAGAGTCGTTGGTGATGATTATGACGATGATTTACCCCTCCAGGAGGGAAGTTCCCCCGGCGGTATCGCTCCGCCAGAGGGCAAAAGTGCTCCTGCCCAAGTTCCGCCTCGAGACAGCGGCGCTCCATCCCGAAAGTCCTCTCCTTATTTATTTTTCTAGGTCAAAATGACTTATATACTAGAAGATGGGCACCGGATATGGGCCTGGATGAGCACAACCCCCCTCTGGTACTTATTGGCTCCAATATTCCTCATATATTCCATAAAAAATCTCTGTAAAGTTTCAGCTTGTTTGGAGTTGTGCAGAATAGGTAGCCTGACGTAGCTTTTCCAGGTCCAGATTTCTAGCTGCCAGAATTCTCCCTCTGTGTGTACCTTGCATATTATGAGACAAAAGGCATTAGAATTACTCCAAAAAAGCATTATTATGCATAAAAACATCATAAATATTAGTAGGAAAACATGATGCAAAATGGACATATCGCGGGGTCTAGGGTTATAGGTTCTAAGTCAGTTAGGAGGAGTCCTCTGGGCGTCGGTCGCCTTGTCTTGTACTCTAAGCCTTCCAAGACCACCACAATGTAGGGCCATAAGCCGGGTTGATTGGCCCATGACATAAGAAACCTAGGGGGCCCAGGCCGGCCTAGTCAGGCCGACTTCATATAGGCGAGGAACCGTTGGGTCGTAACACCATCAATACCTCTCCCCCACCTCAGATTTAGGGTTAGCAAAGACAAAAACTAGGATCATAGAGCTTTGCTCATGTATCACCCCTTGTGGGATTACTCCTACATGGATATTGCTCCCTTAATGGAGATAAAGGCATCCTCGTCAGGGGAAGACTCGATAAGGGTATCAAAACCTCCACCTGTGGGGAGGATTGATCCATATAATTCAAGACCTGCATTACTTAGGACTTGGGGAAGAGCCCTAGCTTGTTCGGTATCTCTCTTCTGAATGATTTGGATCACCTATCCAGGTCTACCTTTTGTTTTAACTTTGTGTATTGATTTGTGCTGGTTTTCCTTGTGATTTTACCTTGTTCCCCGTGTTCTTCCTCAAATTCACCTCCAATTCATGAAGATCGGCCCACCCAAGTGGCATGCCCCTTATAATTTGGTATCATGAGCAAGGTTGCCACGAATTGGAACCCTCCCCTGCATTTGCTATCCTCTTCTTACTTTTCTTGCCCAAGTAGAAAATTTGCCAAAATGAAATAACCTCACTCTTGTGGTTCATTGGATTTCGTGTGAAAAGTTTGGATTTGATCCATGGATCTCTTGCTATACTGGTTGGTCTACCTTCCTTTGTGTTCCCATAGCCCTTTTTTTCCTTCAACTTTGATCGAGAAATAGTGTTTTTGTCTAAATTCGTGATTTAGAAGAAGAAAAATCCATTTGTCGATTGTTCATCTAATTCAACCCGAAACAGAAGGTATTCGCAATAAGCCATACTATTAGGGAACCTTTGATCGTACTATGTACCTCCCATAATATTGTTGGGGGTGCTTCGCTGTTTTGGCCATAACTTTCACATCCGGATGTTTGAGTGTTCTTTGGGCTTGTTTGGAAGCTATCGACGTGCCCATGGTCACCACATAGGTTTCCACATCATTTGGCCAAGATAAATTTGGAGGAACGTCATCAACACTAAACATTTCCACACACCATCGCATGTGTGGCATCACTTCATCGCCTAAGCATCATCCAAGTGACCACTAGGTACTGTCTGCATAGACAACCACCAAGTGCATCGCCAGTGACCACTTCATCCTTTGACACCTTCAACTGGAAGCAATGATCGTTATACCCGACTTCGTCAAAATTTAAGAGTGAAAAAGATAACCATTATGTCACAAGCTTTGCCTTCTCGTGGCATTACCTTTCTGAGCCATTCTACCCTTTGCAATATCATTGATCCCATTGAGCCTAGCTATTTGAGTATTGTAAGGAATTGTACACTTGAGCACTATAGTGATATCGTCATCATATACATCATTGCTATTTTGAGCATTGCATAGTGAGATTCATCAGTATCTACTCTGCACATCACTTGGTATCTTGTGTAAATGTTAGTCATATCTCGTGATTGTCGGTATTATATCTTGGATTTGGCACAAAGAAAAATTCATAGGAAGAAAAGGTCAAAAGAACTTATAAGAAAAAGAGAAAGAACACAAAGATACATGTGCAAGTATACTTCATATAGGGAAACGTCAAGTTTGTGAGTTGATAATGTGGTGCCAAGTAATGAATATGTTGCCCTCTATGTGCAATCGAGTTTCACTCCTTGTTTTTGTGCAACATGAGCTTAGACTTTGGTATGCCTTGTTGCTCATTCCTTTGGTTGCCCAAGACCCATTCTATTTTTGTGTGTGTTCCATTTGCCTCCTTTCTCTAATTTGAGATAAACTTGCATTGCTTTGAGTTGTGACGCCCCCGATTCAATCGTACACTAATCATGCACGCAAATGTGTACGATCAAGATCAGGGACTCACGGGAAGATATCACAACACAACTCTAAAAACATAAATAAGTCATACAAGCATCATAATACAAGCCAGGGGCCTCGAGGGCTCGAATACAAGTGCTCGATCATAGACGAGTCAGCGGAAGCAACAATATCTGAGTACAGACATAAGTTAAACAAGTTTGCCTTAAGAAGGCTAGCACACTGAGATACAGATCGAAAGAGGCGCAGGCCTCCTGCCTGGGATCCTCCTAAACTACTCCTGGTCATCGTCAGCGGGCTGCACGTAGTAGTAGGCACCTCCCGTGTAGTAGTCGTCATCGACGGTGGCGTCTGGCTCCTGGGCTCCAGCATCTGGTTGCGACAACCAGAAAGAAAGGAAAGGGGGGAAAGGGGGGAGAAAGCAACCGTGAGTACTCATCCAAAGTACTCGCAAGCAAGGAACTACACTACATATGCATGGGTATATGTGTAAGGAGGCCATATCAGTGGACTGAACTGCAGAATGCCAGAATAAGAGGGGGATAGCTAATCCTGTCGAAGACTACGCTTCTGGCAGCCTCCGTCTTGCAGCATGTAGAAGAGAGTAGACTGAAGTCCTCCAAGTAGCATCTCCAAGTAGCATCTCCAAGTAGCATCTCCAGTAGTATCACATAGAATAATCCTACCCGGCGATCCTCTCCTCGTATCCCTGAGAGAGAGCGACCACCGGGTTGTCTGTGGAACTTGGAAGGGTGTGTTTTATTAAGTATCCGGTTCTAGTTGTCATAAGGTCAAGGTACAACTCCAAGTCGTCCTGTTACCGAAGATCACGGCTATTCGAATAGATTAACTTCCCTGCAGGGGTGCACCAACTTACCCAACACGCTTGATCCCATTTGGCCGGACACACTTTCCTGGGTCATGCCCGGCCTCGGAAGATCAACACGTCGCAGCCCCACCTAGGCAAAACAGAGAGGCCAGCACACCGGTCTAAACCTAAGCGCACAGGGGTCTGGGCCCATCGCCCATAGCACACCTGCACGTTGCGAGGGCGGCCGGAAGTAGACCTAGCCTAGTGGCGTTCCAGCCCAATCCGGCGCGCGCCGCTCCGTCGCTGACGTCTGAAGTGCTTCGGCTGATACCACGACGCCGGGATACCCATAACTACTCCCACGTAGATGGTTAGTGCGTATAAGCTCGTAGCCAACTCAGATCAAATACCAAGATCTCGTTAAGCGTGTTAAATATCCGCGAACGCCGAACAGGGCCAGGCCCACCTCTCTCCTAGGCGGTCTCAACCTGCCCTGTCGCTCCGCCACAAAGATCCACTCGCGGGTGCTCCACCAGCCGACCCGACTTTAGTCTCCACATGTATCATGTATAAAGTATATAGTATAAACCCGTGATCACCTCCCGAGTGATCACGGCCCGATAGTATAGCACGGCAGACGGACAAGAATGTAGGGCCAATGGTGATAAACTAGCATCCTATACTAAGCATTTAGGATTGCAGGTAAGGTATCAACAGATGTAGCAACAATGTCAGGCTATGCATCAGAATAGGATCAATGGAAAGCAGTAACATGCTACACTACTCTAATGCAAGCAGAATAGAGGAGAATAGGCGATATCTGGTGATCAAGGGGGGGGGGGCTTGCCTGGTTGCTCTGGCAAGAGAGAGGGGTCGTCAACTCCGTAGTCGAACTGGGCAGCAGCAGCGTCGTTCTCGTAGTCTACCGGAGAGAAGAGGGGGAAGAAACAATGAATACCATGTAAACAGATGCATATCGATGCATGACAAGACAAGTAACGATGCTAGGCGTGCCCTAACGTGGTATGAGGTGGTACCGGTTAAGGGGGGAAACATCCGGGAAAATATCCCCGGTGTTTCGTGTTTTCGGGCAGAGGAGCCGGAGGGGGAAAGTTGCGAGTTCGATAGGTTAGGGGTGTGTGGCGGACGAACGGACTGCGTATCCGGGTTCGTCTCGTCGTTCTGAGCAACTTTCATGTTGAAAATATTTTAATCCAAGTTACGAATTAAAAGATATGATTTTCTAAAGATTTTATTAATTTCTGAGATTTACTTAATTATTTAATTAATTCAAAAATGATTTAATGACATCAGCATGATGTCATGCTGACATCAGCAGTCAACAGAGTTGACTTGGTCAACCTGACATGTGGGTCCAGGGGGGACCCACCTGTCATCCTCTAAGTAGGTTAATTAGGGTTTAGGTTAATCTAATTACAGTATAATTAAACTTAACTAGTTAATTAAATTAATTAAACCGGATTAATTAACTAAATTAATTACTTAATTAATTAATTAATTAATTAATAATTTTATTAAATCATTTTTATTTTTATTAATTATATTTATTTTATTTTATTTTTATTTTTATTTTTTAAATTCCTCCTCCTTTTTTTAAAAAAAAATGTTATGGGGCGGGGCCCCCTAGTCAGTGGCCCGGGGGGGCTAGCGGGCACAGGGCGTTGCGGCGCCCGACTGGGCGTTCGCCCAAATCGATGGGCGAGGAGGACCGGGGCATGGCCGGGCGGAGGGCGACGCCGTCCGGGGCAAGACGAGGCCGGCGCGGGCGGAGGCACGCCGGTCAGGGCGAGTGCGCGCGAGACGGAGAGAGAGGGAGGGCCGGGGTCGAGGGCGCGGTCGGTGGTGCCGGTGCACGTGGCCGAGGCGACCAGGGGGGGAGGGCGCGGCGGCCGCGGCAGGGGAGCCGCACGGGGAAGCGGGGAGGGGCCGGGGGCGGGACGGCCCGGCGCGGGCGACGGTGGCGCCGGAGCGCGTCGAGCGGCGACGGTGGCGCCGGAGCGCGTCGAACGGCGACGGCCGAGGCGACCTAGGGGGAGAGGAGGGCGAAGGGGGGAGCTCACGGGGGGGAGTAGGGCAACGGGGCAGTGGGCTCGGGGGCGGTCAGGGAAGACCGGTGAGGAGGAGGACAAGGAGGCGTTCGGCGGCGATGGGGCGGTCCGGCGACGAGGGTGGCGGGCGACGAGGTCGGGGGGCGCGGCGCTGTAACGGCGGCCTTGGCACGGGGCGAGGAGGAGGCCGAGGCACGCGGGGCGATGGCGGCGTCCACAGAGACCTCAGGCAGCGGGCACGCCGGCGAGGTGGCCGTCGACGAGGCAGGCCGCGGCGGGGCGGCTCCGGCGGGGGTTCCGGGCGGCGGCGGGGCGCCTTTTCCCCCGATCCAGATCGGGGGGGAGCGAGGGGGGCGAGCGGGGGTCTCGTCCCCGATCCGGATTGGATCGGGAGGGGGAAACGACGTGGGGGGGGGGGGGAGTGCGGGGGCGAGTGGATAGGATTCGGGTGGGGGTGAGAGGATAAGGGAGGAGTGGGGGTCGGCTGGGCCGTGCGGGTGGGCCAGTTGGGCTGGCCTGGCTGTCAGCTGGGCCGGTTGGCCCAGTGGGGGTCCCTTTTCTTTTCTTTTGTTTTTACTTTTTATTTATTTTACCTCTTCTGTTTTAGTTTTGTTTCCTATTATTTTAGTTTTATTAAAATATACACGTAGCATTTAATTTAGTATTTCAACTTAGTCCATAGTCACAAAAAGTCTAATCCGCAAATAAATTAGTTTGACATTTTATTAATTACAAAAGGTCTTTAAATAATTGTTTTCACTATTGTTTTAATTGTTTTAGGGCCTTTAAACACTTTATCAAAGTTTGGTTTCTCCACCATAATTACCTATGTATTATTTGGTTCACCCCGAACATTTAACTTTTAATATTTGAAAACTTTTATTGTTTGCTCGATTTTGAATTTGAAATTCGAACTAGGTTCCGAACTAACGCGAGTTTATCCACAGTAACCGAGGTGACGTGGCATCATTAGTGGGGATTACTATAGCTTAATTACCCAGGCGTCACAATTCTCCTCCACTACAAGAAATCTTGTCCCGAGATTTAAGAGGGGAGTAAGGGGAAAGTTCTGGTTACGATATTCTAACGGATCTTCTCGAAGAAGTTAATTTCTTTCGTTGATGTCTTCAATCCTTTATTCCGATGCATCATGAAAACTTGTCATCATTTCTTCGGGAACTCCATCGTACTTACGAAAAGATAAGGGGCAGCTCACTACGACATAATGCTTTTGAGGGAAACAATCTGGGGTTAACCCATGAATTAGTATAAGATTATCTCTCGAGTTGAACATATGAAATACCTCAAGAGTAAGGTACGAAGGTACCATAATAGGCTCCAAGCGGATAGATAGTTGCTCGAAGCCTGAACCAGAGTGAGAAAGGGGTTCAGAGTAGCGAGAGTAAGTATTGCGTCTGATACCAGAATAGACCAACAGGCAAGTGGCCCGTGAATTACATACAAAGTCAAGCACGAGGAATAACTTTGACAACAGGTTGTACAGGAGAGTCAGGTTTCGTTCCTGGGACCTGTGGGTTATGGGCCCACCATGTGGGTTAAAAGTAGAAAGGGGGGGCTGACATCTTGTACGATCACGATAGCAAGGCATGTCAGAGAGTAGCATGTCAGTTATGTCGGCAACAATGTCGCTACCAAGGGCGAGGGACGAAGAGAACCATTTTCCTGCTCGTTGAACAAGGCGGACCAGTAGGCGAAGTTCTCGTCCATCGGTGGTTACCGAAATGTCATCAACAATAGTAACAGGGTCTTGCTGACTGAATTGTACACCGAGGTGTTTACATAAGTAGGAGAATATTACCGCTTAGATCATATAGATCACAAGAAAGCTTAACAATACAACGGGAAGGAAAATGTGATTATCAGGTTTAACAGAAGAATGGAAAGGAAAATGTGTTTTAAACACATAATTCAGGGATATATCCCTCCCAAGGACCAGCAGAGCATGATATCCGTGGCAGGATATCATGTAGAAAACCCTTTAAGTCAGGGGAGAGAAATTTCATAACATTACCCATACAACGGTGTTTGGATAACGGTTAAAGAAAACTTAGCATTGAGCTTTCAATGCTCTTATTGAAAATCGGAGTACCACAGACATGCCTCGAGATAGCATGGACATGGTCAACAGGTGAAGATCAAACTTTGGAAACACCAAGGATCCATCAGGAATAACTTATAGAATAAGCCTTACAATTTCCTCATGGAAGAATGGATAACCTTACCGAAAAGGAATCTATAACCATAGGGCCTCCGGCCAGGGGTGCTAGGCATGACATCACCTTAGTAGGTTATATAACGACCAATGTTATGACTCTTGGAAAAGGTTCCAACCATCATATCTGACCGAGATTCAGATCTCATTAATGTCAGGATACCTCAGACTCAGGATGCCTAAGAAGAAAAGGTGCAACACAAATTGACGAGATGACAATGTAAGATTCTCAAGAAATGAAATATGGGAGCGAGTTCCGACACAAGAGTTCATTTAAACCAAGGAGAGGATGAGGTGGATGACGGGCTCAGGGACAATCCATCGAGATTTCCAAAAGATGAATTTCCACAACCATGTGAACAAGGAGATAACAATTGTCAAGTCAAATAATATACTAAGGTATGCTCGAGGAAAACATACACAATTAAACATTGGTTGAAAGGTGCAACCGAATTGTGGGTTGGGTTGCACGACCAATGTCAGAATTGGTGATTCAATAATCAATATTCTAAGAATGAACGGATAAGGTAAGAAGTATCACTTGTACCAAGAATGCATAAGAGGCAGAGAAATCCCCACAACATTCTTGACATAATAGGCGCAATATCCAAGGTAAAGAAGAACAATGCTGGGTAGCAAGGAACTCAAGGTATAACACAAATCACGAACAAGTTTGTGTCGAACGGAAGGCAATAAAGTGGTAGATGATAAAACAAATCATCAAAGACAAGGATGGTATTTCTCATCATGAATTCGATATAAATCTTGGAAGGGCTTAGGATGTTGCTGATGACCACGACACATTTGTCGAGAGATTTCATGAAGATGTGATCGGTCGGCGATGACATCAAGTCAAATGATGATGCAACAAAAGTCAAATAATACTTGAAGAAGAACTCATAAGAAGTTATGCAGTTCCGTGATAATCTTGAGATACCAGAGGGGGTAATACTCGACGACAAATCAAAGTAGAGGTTGGGCTGGGGTATTACCCTGCAGAAGACAAGTGCTTAAACTTGCACGAGAAATGGTATTTAAAGGAGAACATGGTCGGAACCACGATTGCAAAAGGCCAGATCCCAGATATAAGATGAACTTATAACAAAGGAGTAATTAATTTTAAGAGAAGCTTTAATGTTAAGATCTACATCGTGTCCATGGGCATGAACACAAAGTTCAAGGTCGACTCCCACTTCTCCAATGCATAATCTTTCATTCACTTCTCACTTTTGAAGAAGTCGTAGTGTTGAAATTTTATTTGGCAAAATACCAGAAGTGTATGGCTCGTGAAAACTTTCGAGTTCACACAGTTTAGAGAAGGCATAGGTTCAACCCATCAGGGCATCATAGGAGTATATACAACAAATTTCAAGAATAAATAACACAAGCTCAATAGTAGAGCATGCTTGAGAAGGCAGAGGATACAATTTACCAAAGGCATTATGTATCCGAGGAAAGGCTCACAGACTTATTGAATATGAAGGACGCTGTCGGATAAAATCCAACAAATGATCTGGTGGTCCTCAAGGGATCTGGTGTGAGCATTGATACTCAACCAGAGGGAGAAACAATGCAAGGAGATCAGACTTTAGAAACAACTGACTAATTCAAGGCTCAAATGCAAAGGATTTATGATTTCCAATCAAGGGATCAGAAGCAAACACTCTGATTAAGGATAGATAAGTTGCGTATGCTTAGGGGTACAATCGATGGCAATCTGATTGGTCGAGAACCAGCTCATGTTAAAATTGAGGTCTGAGCCGGAAAGATAATTTAAAAGAATCAACTGATGATTGCGTGCATTCGCACTCATGTTGAATCAATAGGATCAAAATGACGGTGTCTAAGGATACTAACGAATATTGCCAGACATATGGAAAGCATCCATAATGCAAGCAGACAAGTATTTGCAGAGCAATAAGCTACTAAGGATTTTTGGAGGATCGAATAGTATTTCGAAGACCATTGAGAAACACATGAACAACTGGGGGATGAGCAGATACTTGATAAGCGCGAGCATTATCTATAGGGGTATTCAGGTGACAAAGAACATCAAGGCAGTAAGCTCAAAGGATTATCGAAACAACGACGAGTATTTCGGGGTATCCTGTAATAACAAGACCAACTGGGGATGATTGTAAGAATAACAACTGAAAGTAGTTATCCATAAGGGTTGACGGTGGAAGGGGAATTGCAAACGCGATGAACACAAGTCCTCGGGTTAACAGCGGAGAGTATCTTCAGGGTCTTCATCTGCAGCAGACGATCATCAGTAATAAGGGGCTCTCCGGGTGAAAGTGATAACGAGATCCTAATGTTAGGTTTAGCAAAATTCATTTAACCCGAATAGAAGAGAGATAAGAGTCCCAGAGTATAGACAAGGAGTAAAGGATCCTAATACCACCCAATGGCGACGTGGGCCCATGGGCCGCACAGCCATGTTAGTAAAACTGTTTTCAATGTCTAGACTCGACTTCGGCCAAGGAGTGTGGAAGGGGGATTCCTACAGGCAGTCGGCTCTGATACCAACTTGTGACGCCCCCGATTCAATCGTACACTAATCATGCACGCAAATGTGTACGATCAAGATCAGGGACTCACGGGAAGATATCACAACACAACTCTAAAAACATAAATAAGTCATACAAGCATCATAATACAAGCCAGGGGCCTCGAGGGCTCGAATACAAGTGCTCGATCATAGACGAGTCAGCGGAAGCAACAATATCTGAGTACAGACATAAGTTAAACAAGTTTGCCTTAAGAAGGCTAGCACACTGAGATACAGATCGAAAGAGGCGCAGGCCTCCTGCCTGGGATCCTCCTAAACTACTCCTGGTCGTCATCAGCGGGCTGCACGTAGTAGTAGGCACCTCCCGTGTAGTAGTCGTCATCGACGGTGGCGTCTGGCTCCTGGGCTCCAGCATCTGGTTGCGACAACCAGAAAGAAAGGAAAGGGGGGAAAGGGGGGAGAAAGCAACCGTGAGTACTCATCCAAAGTACTCGCAAGCAAGGAACTACACTACATATGCATGGGTATATGTGTAAGGAGGCCATATCAGTGGACTGAACTGCAGAATGCCAGAATAAGAGGGGGATAGCTAATCCTGTCGAAGACTACGCTTCTGGCAGCCTCCGTCTTGCAGCATGTAGAAGAGAGTAGACTGAAGTCCTCCAAGTAGCATCGCCAAGTAGCATCTCCATGTAGCATCTCCAAGTAGCATCTCCAGTAGTATCGCATAGAATAATCCTACCCGGCGATCCTCTCCTCATATCCCTGAGAGAGAGCGACCACCGGGTTGTCTGTGGAACTTGGAAGGGTGTGTTTTATTAAGTATCCGGTTCTAGTTGTCATAAGGTCAAGGTACAACTCCAAGTCGTCCTGTTACCGAAGATCACGGCTATTCGAATAGATTAACTTCCCTGCAGGGGTGCACCAACTTACCCAACACGCTTGATCCCATTTGGCCGGACACACTTTCCTGGGTCATGCCCGGCCTCGGAAGATCAACACGTCGCAGCCCCACCTAGGCAAAACAGAGAGGCCAGCACACCGGTCTAAACCTAAGCGCACAGGGGTCTGGGCCCATCGCCCATAGCACACCTGCACGTTGCGAGGGCGGCCGGAAGCAGACCTAGCCTAGTGGCGTTCCAGTCCAATCCGGCGCGCACCGCTCCGTCGCTGACGTCTGAAGTGCTTCGGCTGATACCACGACGCCGGGATACCCATAACTACTCCCACGTAGATGGTTAGTGCGTATAAGCTCGTAGCCAACTCAGATCAAATACCAAGATCTCGTTAAGCGTGTTAAATATCCGCGAACGCCAAACAGGGCCAGGCCCACCTCTCTCCTAGGCGGTCTCAACCTGCCCTGTCGCTCCGCCACAAAGATCCACTCGCGGGTGCTCCACCAGCCGACCCGACTTTAGTCTCCACATGTATCATGTATAAAGTATATAGTATAAACCCGTGATCACCTCCCGAGTGATCACGGCCCGATAGTATAGCACGGCAGACGGACAAGAATGTAGGGCCAATGGTGATAAACTAGCATCCTATACTAAGCATTTAGGATTGCAGGTAAGGTATCAACAGATGTAGCAACAATGTCAGGCTATGCATCAGAATAGGATCAATGGAAAGCAGTAACATGCTACACTACTCTAATGCAAGCAGAATAGAGGAGAATAGGCGATATCTGCTGATCAAGGGGGGGGGGCTTGCCTGGTTGCTCTGGCAAGAGAGAGGGGTCGTCAACTCCGTAGTCGAACTGGGCAGCAGCAGCGTCGTTCTCGTAGTCTACCGGAGAGAAGAGGGGGAAGAAACAATGAATACCATGTAAACAGATGCATATCGATGCATGACAAGACAAGTAACGATGCTAGGCGTGCCCTAACGTGGTATGAGGTGGTACCGGTTAAGGGGGGAAACATCCGGGAAAATATCCCCGGTATTTCGTGTTTTCGGGCAGAGGAGCCGGAGGGGGAAAGTTGCGAGTTCGATAGGTTAGGGGTGTGTGGCGGACGAACGGACTGCGTATCCGGGTTCGTCTCGTCGTTCTGAGCAACTTTCATGTTGAAAATATTTTAATCCAAGTTACGAATTAAAAGATATGATTTTCTAAAGATTTTATTAATTTCTGAGATTTACTTAATTATTTAATTAATTCAAAAATGATTTAATGACATCAGCATGATGTCATGCTGACATCAGCAGTCAACAGAGTTGACTTGGTCAACCTGACATGTGGGTCCAGGGGGGACCCACCTGTCATCCTCTAAGTAGGTTAATTAGGGTTTAGGTTAATCTAATTACAGTATAATTAAACTTAACTAGTTAATTAAATTAATTAAACCGGATTAATTAACTAAATTAATTACTTAATTAATTAATTAATTAATTAATAATTTTATTAAATCATTTTTATTTTTATTAATTATATTTATTTTATTTTATTTTTATTTTTATTTTTTTAATTCCTCCTCCTTTTTTTAAAAAAAATGTTATGGGGCGGGGCCCCCTAGTCAGTGGCCCGGGGGGGCTAGCGGGCACAGGGCGTTGCGGCGCCCGACTGGGCGTTCGCCCAAATCGATGGGCGAGGAGGACCGGGGCATGGCCGGGCGGAGGGCGACGCCGTCCGGGGCAAGACGAGGCCGGCGCGGGCGGAGGCACGCCGGTCAGGGCGAGTGCGCGCGAGACGGAGAGAGAGGGAGGGCCGGGGTCGAGGGCGCGGTCGGTGGTGCCGGTGCACGTGGCCGAGGCGACCAGGGGGGGGAGGGCGCGGCGGCCGCGGCAGGGGAGCCGCACGGGGAAGCGGGGAGGGGCCGGGGGCGGGACGGCCCGGCGCGGGCGACGGTGGCGCCGGAGCGCGTCGAGCGGCGACGGTGGCGCCGGAGCGCGTCGAGCGGCGACGGCCGAGGCGACCTAGGGGGAGAGGAGGGCGAAGGGGGGAGCTCACGGGGGGGAGTAGGGCAACGGGGTAGTGGGCTCGGGGGCGGTCAGGGAAGACCGGTGAGGAGGAGGACAAGGAGGCGTTCGGCGGCGATGGGGCGGTCCGGCGACGAGGGCGGCGGGCGACGAGGTCGGGGGGCGCGGCGCTGTAACGGCGGCCTTGGCACGGGGCGAGGAGGAGGCCGAGGCACGCGGGGCGATGGCGGCGTCCACGGAGACCTCAGGCAGCGGGCACGCCGGCGAGGTGGCCGTCGACGAGGCAGGCCGCGGCGGGGCGGCTCCGGCGGGGGTTCCGGGCGGCGGCGGGGCGCCTTTTCCCCCGATCCAAATCGGGGGGGAGCGAGGGGGGCGAGCGGGGGTCTCGTCCCCGATCCGGATTGGATCGGGAGGGGGAAACGACGTGGGGGGGGGGGAGTGCGGGGGCGAGTGTTTAGGGTTCGGGTGGGGGTGAGAGGATAAGGGAGGAGTGGGGGTCGGCTGGGCCGTGCGGGTGGGCCAGTTGGGCTGACCTGGCTGTCAGCTGGGCCGGTTGGCCCAGTGGGGGTCCCTTTTTTTTTCTTTTGTTTTTACTTTTTATTTATTTTACCTCTTCTGTTTTAGTTTTGTTTCCTATTATTTTAGTTTTATTAAAATATACACGTAGCATTTAATTTAGTATTTCAACTTAGTCCATAGTCACAAAAAGTCTAATCCGCAAATAAATTAGTTTGACATTTTATTAATTACAAAAGGTCTTTAAATAATTGTTTTCACTATTGTTTTAATTGTTTTAGGGCCTTTAAACACTTTATCGAAGTTTGGTTTCTCCACCATAATTACCTATGTATTATTTGGTTCACTCCGAACATTTAACTTTTAATATTTGAAAACTTTTATTGTTTGCTCGATTTTGAATTTGAAATTCGAACTAGGTTCCGAACTAACGCGAGTTTATCCACGGTAACCGAGGTGACGTGGCATCATTAGTGGGGATTACTATAGCTTAATTACCCGGGCGTCACATGAGTTCACTAGGATCTTGCCCAATCCTTTTGATCCAACTATTGCTTGATTCCGATCCACTAAGCTTACCGAGCTCCACGCATAGCGTTCTTGTGAGTTTGTAGGTGTGTGTTAGGGAACACTTACCAACATCATTTTGCTCACTTGGTATGTATTTGTCAATCTTTAATCCTTTTCCTCCAAGGAGTGGAGAAGGTAACTTGTTATTGTTCTTTCCATTTTATCCACTTACTATCTACACCTAGTGCCATCATGTCTAGGCAGAGTGGACTATGATGAACACGCGACAAATCCTCAAAAACTCCATCGCCATCACTCTAGGAGAGAGTACCACACAAGAAATAAGGATGTTAGTGGCCATGGAAACTTCACAAACAACTACTGTAAATCAAGTACCACTACATCAAGAAGGTACAATGACACGGGCCCCATATGAACTCATCGACAAGTGTCGCATCGAAAAGCCCCACAAGACAATGGACAAGAGAAGCTTCCCAAGCTCAAGTCCACTACCGCCAGTAGCTACTTCGACTTCAACAATGAAAGTGCATTTGTCCCTAAATGGTGTTCTGATGTGATGAAAATGTGGTTAGTGGGACTAATAACGATTACTAAGTTTATCTCAGCTCATTGGTCCCTCGGAGGTTATTTCAAGGATATGGTTGCCCCCCCCCCCCCCACACACACACACTTCAAAAAGGAAAAAAGATGTGGTTCTCCGATGACTCAAATTTTTGTTTTGGTGTCTTCAACCACACTACTAATAGTGGTCGAAATGCTTGGATGAAAAGTGTGGGAAGATGCAAAACATATACACCAGCCATCACACTTTTATCAACCAAAAACTTGTCAAAGTCCACCTAAGGATGTACAGGGGTCGTGCACAGGCAGCCTACCTTGTGCACCCGAGGTACAGGGGCAGCGGCAACTCTCTATACACCCCGCGTGCACGGGGTTGAGTTTGAAACCCTCTAGATACCCCATGCACACGATCTTTTACGGTGCACATGCGGGCATGCACACGGGGTCTGAACCCGTGCACATGGGGCCTTAAGCCCATGCACGTGGGGTCTCCGGGCTGCCAATGCTTACATTTAAAGGTGAGCTATATAAAGCCCCATTCTCCTACCTCCAACTCTAACTCTAATGTCTTGTGAGACTTCTACCATTATTACACATTGATTTGCTCAATACTCTCAATCCCTCCACCCAAATTTGTTGATACTTTGGAATTTGAGAGAGCAAGACCTGATCTACACTTTGACCAAACGAACTCGTGTTCTTCGGTGATTTCTTCATCAACACTTGTCACTATTGGTGATAGGGCTCCTAGTTGGATAGGATTCAAGGCCCGGAAGCTTCCTTGCTTGTGGTGTGCTCTAGAAAGTTTGTAAATGTGTGGTGGTCGCCTTCAAGACCAACCTCGAGTGATTTTAGGATCGTCCTTTGGGGGTGACTCAAAGGAAGAATAATATTAGCCACTTTGTGGTGCTTCGGAGCTTTGGCTCCTGCACCTCTCCAACGGAGATTAGCACTCCCCGAAGAGTGTGAACATCGGGATAAATCTGCGTCCTTGGCTCACTTGTGGCTAATCATTTCCCATACATTTACTTGCCTTGTATGCTTGTTGGCTTGCTAATTAGATTGTTGCCTAGCAAACCTTCTTTGGGCTTGCTTGACATATAGGTTGTTCTCACCTAGTTGCATATCTAGAGAACTTAGTTTATCTGCATTGCCCTAAATTTCAAGGTTAAGCTCAAAAATTGTAGTCTCCTATTCACCCCCCCCCCCCCTTCTAGTCAACCTCTCGATGATCCTTTCAGACAACAACTATGAGATATTGTTCTATGGGGCTCATGACCCCTGAATAGTACCACAAGTGAGAATGGACGACTACCTCAAGCTCCATGAAGTACCCTCTAAAGAACAAGTGATGTGCGCCACAAGACACTTCCCGCGGCTACACATCTACATGATGGCTTCACCTACTTTTGAATACACTCAAACAAGTTGGTACTAGATGAAGAAAGCTATGTGGTGGGAGTTTGTGACATCCACATTCTCGGAACAATTGGAGAACACCACACAAGGATCCAAGTCCCTCGACGAGTACTTCTTTGAGATGAAGCAAGCCTTGTGACAAGCCATTGAAGACGACACCATTTGGATGAAGTACCACTTCACGAATGGATTACACAATGATTTCACTAAGGTTATCTACCTCAAGAAACACAATTCCCTCGATGACCTGTACAATGGTGCTCTCAAGGCAGAAAGATACATCAAGGAGGCCAAGGCTACTCGCACCCAAGCACACTTGACAACAGCCAACCTCCAAGAAGGAGAGCATGACGATAGAACCACCACGATGTCCAAGCCCGACACGACATTCTTCTAAGATGGCGCTACGAAGTTCGATATCACCGTCCTCCCTCTTAGTCATGGAACTGAGATGCCTTGTCGAGCATGACTCTTTTTGAAGACAACGCAACGACGACTACGACTATGGAGCCACTCAGGAAACATGCTTTGGAGGCAGGAGACATGGTGGCAAGCAAAGAAGAAGCTTCCACCTTTGGCGGCAAAGATAGTGAGATGGCCGAGCATGATATGTTCCCTTTGGTCATGGAGGTGAGTGATGATGTGCCATGGTGACGAGATGGTCATGATGAAAAAAGATGATGCACCCCCACATTAATCCACCAAGATGATGATGGCCACAAGTTGGTACTTTAAACCACACCTACTTCACATGAGCAGGACAATTAGGATAACAAAGGTGGTGATGATGTGAGTGTAACTCTAGCGGACATTGATTGCTTGCATGATATTGATACTCCTTTTGCTATGTCACATGATATTTTGCATTCTACGTGCTTTGTTTTGCCACCAACCTATGATGGTATGATGATGGGTATGTGATGTCAAGTAGTTTTTATACCATGCTACATAGGATGTCTTCTGATAATTCCGTATGTCATATGATTTTTGCAACCCTTCAATCTTTGTCATATGCAATGAATGAGATTTTCAAATTCACATATTTGCAATCTTTCCATTTCCGTAGGAACTATGTCATTCCCATTAAGAGGTGTTTGGCTAGAGAAACGGTAACGTAACGTAAACGTAATCGGATCACGTAAACGTAATCAGATCACGGCATTTTAGGAGGTGTAATGAATTCTTTCCAAGTTTGTTTGGTTCGCTCACGTAAAGGAATTGATGCCGCTTGCCGACCATGATCCTCTCCATCAGCGACCTGTTCTTGCTAGGCCCCGGCCGTCTAGGATCTCAAGCGCCGCCGTCCATCCTCGAAATCAGCACCGCCGGTCGCTCAGATCTTAAGCGCCGTTGGCCCTTTGGATCATGCGCGCGGCGGCCGTCCACCGATCTCAAGCGCTGCCAGGCGGCCATCGCCGGTCTCGCGCGCCGCCGGCCGCCGCCGGTCTCGCAAGCCCCGAGCATGTGCGTCTTTGCCTCTGTTCTAGACCGAGAGAATAACTGCTGCTACAAAATCGGGAGGTACCGGATACCGGAGAGGTGTTGACGGAATTAGATTTGAACAGCGGTGTAATCTGATTACACGGGACCTCATTACGCTTAACTCAAACCAAACAGAAAATAACGTTTTCAGTTCCCGCCCCTCAAGAAAAAACGTTTTCAGTTCCCGCTCTTATCAGGTTACGTTACCAAACGTCAAACCAAACACCTCCTAGTTCAACTTGGGACTGGATATGTCCCATAAATTGAGGCAGCCATTCTAGTTGCCATCTAAACTGACTGCAAAACTGAAGATGGCGGTAGAGACTAAAAAGAGATGGATCGGTCGAACCTGAGACATATTGCAGCTGAAATGAGCTTGCCTTTGGAGATAAAATGTTTATGTTTGTGTTACGTGAGCAGAATAGCAAATTTTGCGAGGGTTAATCGTTACCCCGATATCTGGGTGCAGGATGCTCCCGAGTTTGTAGCTAACCTTGTGGCGGCAGATTGTACAAATTTACGAGAGTAATAAACTCCATTTTCCACCTCAAAAAGAATCTCCCTCGCGAAATTCACAGCTCGTCTGCAGACCAAAAAAACTCAATTCCAATTAAATCCGTAAGTGAAACTATTGACAACAATCTTTCACCGACCAGGTGAAAAACTCGATTCCAATTAATGCAGTTCTCCATCTGTACCAAAAGGTGAGATTTGCCCTCTCACTAAGTATGTACACTAAAAGCCTCGCATACAAAACGCATACTACGCGCTAACCCTTAAAAGACGAGCTGAAATGCGTAGCTGTGATTCCACATGGAGTAAGCCAAGTGGGGTCACCTCAATCTACCATCTGATCTGTTTAGTGTCTCCCAACTAATGTTCTGGCCACATTCGTCACAGCTTGTCGTGCATCCAGCTTTGGTACCGTGGCTTCTTAGAGTCAGCATGTGGTTCAAGTTGGTGCATTTCTTCTGGTTGTTCGAATGAGATTTTGGTTGCTGCGCCTGCCGACTTCTTGAAGTAACTTTAGGCGGTCGAGGGTTGGTCTCTATTGGTTTTCTCTCGGAATCATGTGCACCTTTCCTTGCCACGGCATCCAACTGCTGCGATTGTTTAAAATTTGACCATGCCATATCTTGCTCTTCCTTGGTGAGTCTTTCCTCTTCATTTTCTTGCAGAAGAACTTCGTGCTCATGGTAACCTGCAATCCACCTGTAAATTTGAAGCAGATATTACGCTTCCAACAACTGCTTAACACACATATACATTCATAGCAAGCAAACAACTTAAATTAGGCAGTCGAGAAAAGAAATAAACGACGTCCCCATGTGTGATAAGTTTATGAATTCCAAAATATTGGGCATTATAGATTTTATACCATGTCATTTTCTTACAGAAGAGATTTGTGATGTGATATCTCTTATAAGTTTAACATAAATAGGTTAGGCATTACCGAGGGTGATCACTAAGTAGGTTCTGCATGAGCGTGTCCACCGGTAGTTCAGTGCTATTGGGCATGGATAGCTTCTCCGTTCCAACCTTACTGTGATCAATTATGGTATCATTCCCACTCTCGTCCAACATTTCCTCATCACCAAATTCAAAGAGATGCAACATCTCTTCTTTGGAGATTGTTCTAGACACTTGCTGTCTATCCACCACTCTTGCTGCGAGCCCTTCTTTTGTAACCTAACAACCAAGGGATTCATATTGATAAGATTCTGAACAAAAACTTTATTTTACTATGTAAAAAACAATTTAGTTCTAACTTGGGACCCCACCAAAAGGCAGCAAATGTCACAATACCTGCCGCTTATATATTTTCTCTTCCATTGTTCCATGTGCCATTAGGCGGTAAGCATACACAGGTTTCATCTGGCCATACCTGTATACAGAGTACACATCAAATAAACATATAATCACATAATAATGCAATTAATGTGTGAATCTAGTTCTTACCTCCAAACCCGATAAATGGCCTGCAAATCATGTGTTGGATTCCATGAACCATCCAGAAGGACAACACGGTTTGCTGCATGAAGGTTGATACCCAGAGATCCAGCTCGAGTAGATATCAATGTGCATTTTACTTTTGTGTTTGCAGGGTCATTAAATCTTTCAACAAGGTTCTGCCGCTCGGAAGATGGAGTGCTCCCATCAAGCCTGTATGGCACAGTACAAGTATGTGGTATTTGGAGAATTAAAATTGATGATACACAAATCTTTGCAGAACAGGGTGCTAAAAATAACAACACCATCTTTGCATAAATAAATAATTATTATAGACACTATTTGTCAAACTACACGCTGGTAATACAGCAGTCAAACTACACGCTGGTAATGCAGCCCTGATTCACGCAGTCCTAAAGAATCACCACTTACCAGTCAACAAGAACAGGTCCTCTTTTCTGAACCCCGTCTACTTCAGTGCTATAGAATTAACCACCCACTCTCTTGCAGGATTGCTTAGAAAACAATATAAGATCGTTTCCTCAAGCTATGTTAGCTTGAAAAAATGATCTTATATTGTGGGACGGAGGGAGTACACTATAGTTGGATTCAATCCCAAAGAATTGAAAGAAAAGAAAAGAAAACATAACCCAACAAGTTTCCAGAAAAAAAAAGGCACTATGTACCACTGTTATAAAGGCACGCAAACTCTTGGAATAGAAGGCACATTTTCTTTCACATTATCATGTAATAACTAACGAACTGCAAATTATTCATGATATATTTTTTAGTTTACTAGAATAAACACCATATTGTGGTAAACACTTGCATACTGTCGTCGCAAACAAAAAAAAAAGACACTTGCATACGAATAGGTTCAGGTCTTCAGTTGTCCACAACAAAAAATAAGTTAATTCAAAAAATAGACGAATTGACAACACACAAGTTATTATGATTCTCTCATCCACACGCCAAAACAACAAACTAAAGCAACAAAAAGTTGTGAAACTACCAATATGCAAAAGAAATACAGTCAAGTGTGGAGATATACCTGTACCAGTCCTTGCCCTGCTTCCAATATTTTCCTTCCTTTCCTTTAATTTGCATCTTAGATAGATAAAACTCCACCAAATCCAAAGTGGTCAAATTCTGGCTGAACACTAGTGCCTTGTCACCCAATTCATAACAAGTCGCCAGTATATCAAGGAGCAAGACCATTTTGCCACTGTAATCTGCTTCCTTAAAAGTATTATCATCCAGAAGGTTGTCCCACCAGTTACTTTCCTACAGGAAAACAGAAGCACATAAAGGTAAAATTTTCATAATCAACGACAATAATGTGCGGGTGGAAAGCATTGCACCACTAAAGGGTCTGCATATGTTTCAATTTATACACCATGATGGTACATATAGACCATATTAGTAAACAGAGACTCAGTACACAGCTGGACAGTATAAATAACTGAATAGCATTGTATGCACAATGCACTACAGAATATCATGCCAATTTAATTTTTGCAATACTTTAAATTGGAAATTTCTGACAATCTACATTGTGTGAATAATCAAGTACCTCGTCCAGAAAGTCAATTTTCTTGGACTGCTGATCAGTTCTACTCTTCTGTTTCCCTGAAACGACAAAAACAGTTCAAACCAGGTGTAAATTCTGCACAGAAGAACAAAAGGGAAAATGCATTGGAGGAGCTTCAGGCTAAGAGATCAAGGGAAGGACACTAAATAACAAATTACCTCCATTTGGCAATTGAATTTCAATATTATGATTATCGTCACTAGAACTCTCATCCGTCAGAAAGTTCTCAACAGCATCTTCTCGGCGCAGACTTCCTCTCTGCTCTTTAGCCATCTGGAGAAGGCCCGGGTGGTTCCATATCTACACATTAACATATAGACCAGCATAAGGAACAAAAGTATAAAGAAATATGATCGTGGTATAACACAGTAATACTAAGGTTAGTTCAAAGCTGTGACACTTATTTTGGAGTAGCATTTTAGCAACAACAAATAAGACCAGACAATGTTACATTTTTTTGTTTAATGAAATGCACAATGACTCAAACTTATACCAGGGCTAGTTTTTGATATTTGGCAAAGAAGCCACCGTGCTGATAAGGTTTTTCAGAAGTGCCGCTTGAGAAACCATGCACATCCAAGAATCTTCGGTATAGTTTTCTTTGCAGTTGAGAGAGCTTTACGGTAATGACAAAAACCTTCTTTGGCGGTAGATCATTCTTCACCACATTCATGTCCATTCGCTGGACAAAGCCTTTCAGCTGTTCATACAGAATGTGTGACCGTTGGTTCATGATCTTGACATCATCTGATGTAGAATTTGTGTGTTGCCCATTTTCAATGGGGTTCTGGAACCTGATAGGGCAAAACATCTCAATCCCAAGATTTAAAGACATTAAGGTGCCAATGTAACTGAGCATTACATTACCTATTGCGGAACTCATGGCTGCTTCCAAGAAAACCTTCCCTGACAAAATCAACCATCTGTTCATAGGATGAACCAAAAGCCATTAGGCATCAAATATTGTCAGTAACTGGAAGATAAAACTGTATATGGTAAAGTGCAAGTTTCTTACACAGTAATATTCCATCAAATTATTCTGTAACGGGGATCCAGTTAACGCAATTCTTCTTTGCGTCTTTACTTGTTTTAGAGCGTGTGTAGTGTCAGCCTTCCTATTCTTGATCATATGTGCTTCATCACATACAAGAATATCTGGCCCACACTGACAGTGACATGTAAGTGAACTACATCAGAACCCATGGCTAGCCGAAAACATTATACGTCATAATTCATGCAAGACACGAACATCTACAAGTTATTATGCTCTCATATAATGAGCTGGCATACATAGAAGCTTGAAACAAAATAACACAGCATATGGAATATCACCTGCAATGCATTAGAAATCTCATCTGCAGTATCTTTTTCCTTCACATGTCTTCCAAGAGATAAGTTCCTAAATGATGAATAACCAATGAGAAGTACTCCACCTTTTGCTCGCCACTTGTTAAGTAAATACAGCCTTTTTAGCCTGCAAAAATAAAGATTAGAGTGGAAATATGTAGTTCCATGACAAATACTCCCTCCGTTCCTAAATATTTGCCTTTCTAGAGTTTTCAAATGGACAACCACATACGGATGTATATAGACATATTTTAGAGTGTAGATTCACTCATTTTGCTCCGTATGTAGTCACTTGTTGAAATATCTAGAAAGACAATTATTTAGGAACGGAGGGAGTATTAATAATGAAAACATCACAAACAGAGTGAACCCACATTTCCACAAAATATTTACATATAAACACACAGGTTTTTCTGAACTGAAAACTGTAGAAGAAGCCGCTTTGTTTCACAAAAACTGCACGATTCCAGTACAGGAACAGAACTCCTTCATATTGAATCAAGTGAGCGTTGCAGGTAAGCTTGAGATAAGAAATAAGGGTTACCGCTGATGTTTCAAAATTTAGGAAAAACACAACAGACGCACCAAATAAAATCCTTAAGTTATGTCACAAAATACAAACCACCAATCATGTTCCATCTCCCATGGTAGGAATCAGTGTATCAATGGTAGTAGTTGTTTAACATAACAGATGGCCCTTTTCGGAGAGCACATTAAGTTTTTACAAGCTGGAATTATTGGCACCAGACAGCCTCTAGGCTACAGCCATTGAGTAAACAAATTTAACTACATTAACAGTAACACAAAGGATAACATAATTACAAGTAAATTATCCGCACCTCGGAACATCTTCTAGCATATACACACGAAGAGGCTTTAGTTCGGCTGGTTGCCACTTGGTGAACTCTTTCTTCCAATTATGGAGAACATTAACAGGGGTAACTATAAGTGCCGTGCGGAGTCCCAACTGGGCACATCTCATAACAACGTACAGGAAGGTAATAACCTGCAAAGTACAACTCATAAATATAGGTATGCAACTCCAACAATAGTTCATGTCATGGGGGTGGAATAAGGCCAAACAAAGGCCGCCTTGAAAAACATTAACACTCGCTACATAATTAATACAGCAATTAAGCACGTACACCAAAACCGGTAAAAGTGAAAAGCACACGTCGCATACGTTAGAATAGCTCGCAGCACATAATTTAAATCGACATCAGAATATGTTCCATGTAACTGGATCAAGGTAAAATATCTACACATACCTGAAAAGTTTTCCCAAGCCCCATGTTATGCGCCAAAATGCAGCCAAAACCTTTATCACCAGATTTGACTGTTCTAACAGACTGGATAACATTTTCCCACATAAATATTATTCCTGCTACCTGAAATATGAGAATGCAACATATAAGGGGTCCAGTTGCAGTATGGGGTAGAGGTCATGACTGGTATGCAAGTGACATGGTGCCACCTAGCAAACAATTACAATTAAAGAATGTTAAGCATTTTAAAGCAAAATTATGAAAGCAATGGTAGGGAACACATTCAATCGTCATGTGATAAAGATTTCTATTTGTACATTTCACCATGCAAGCACATTACAAGCCAGCACATCATTTTTGATACAGGGTTTTACAAATCAAATTTAATTGCAAGGATGAATGCGCATCACAGTGTTTATAGGGTATATATCAAAAACAAACCTGATGAGGCTTCAGTTTAGCAGATATACTGCTTGGAATTCTAACAGGTTCCTCGTCTTCCTCCCTGGCAGGGTTGACAATATGGCCATCCCCAGCATCCTGTAGAAAGACTTCCGATAGAGCCCCAGAGGAAGTTCCAATGTTGCTGCTCCTTAACTTGCTGGCAGACTGCTCATGCATGGACTTCAAATGTTCTTGCCTAGCCTATAAAAGAATGTACAAATTACAACCTGGACAGCTTCCAATAAAAACAAATGTTTGATATTGTCAAAACAAAGGTTCAAGACGTAAAAGACTACACACCTTCTCCATTGCAATTTTACGCTTTGTTTCCTCCCCAAGTTCTGTATCATCCATGATTCTTCTTATCTTCTTTTTCCTTTTGTGCTTGCTGACCAGGATTTACATATTCGATTAGCTTGAAAAAATCTTCAGTGTTATATCTATAGTGTGATAAATAATAAGTATACTGGTAAAAGTGCAAAAGGGCATACCTAACAGGGTCATTGGTTTCGGTTCCAGAAGTGTTGTCACCCTCGAGATCAGAAGATTCAACACCACTCAGAGCCCTATCACATTCAGAAATTAAGTGTTCCAGTTGACTGGGTTGGCAGCAGCAACACTGCCAGCCAGTGACTTTAGCTTCTGATATGCATTTCTCACCAAGATTCTTTAACAAGCATTTTGTACAAAAAAGCATCTTACAGGAACTGCAACTTAGAAGTTGTTCACATTGAACACACCAGGTGCAATAACCACCAGATACAGGGCCCTGTAATAAAAATAAACAGCATAACTAAGAATATTACAAAGGCATTGTTCATCCCCAAAAAAGAACTGATGTTATTTTTAAACAGTTCGAAACTATCAGCAAAGAGGGTAAGTATTCACCTCAAGACGATTCTTCTCTATCACCAGAAATCTGCAAGACCCACAAACAGCAACATCCAGTACTGGGTGACGATGCACATCAGAGGCATTCAACATTTTGGTGCAAATTGTGCACTTAAAAGACTTAGGTAAATCCATATCACTAAATTTAGGGCTTTGTGATGGGAAAAGATCAAGATCAATAATGTCAACCCCCTTTTCAAGCTCTGCTGAACTATGCTTACTGTCCTTGATATGCAGAACTAGCTTGCTGTCCATCTGCATGTCATCGTCACTCTCTATCACTACAGTTTTTGACCTCTTGTGGTCAAGCTCAACATCATCTTCGCGTGTGCGCTTCAGCAACTCAGCGGAAACTTCATCTTTACCCATTTTCTGTTTTTCAGATTCAGGACAACCACTGTTGGCGTCCAAAACACCATCATCTAGAGGTAGCTTACAGCATCCATTTGATGACGAGGCCAAACCGATGTTTCCCTGCATTGAATGTTAATTAGAGCACCCAAGAGAAACAGAACCAATCCAGCAGAGTAAGAAAAAGACTGATCCGCACCAAATACTAACATGAGCAGTTACCTTACACCAGCCGTCTGTCCTTTTTTCCATATAACGCCGCAACCGTTTTATCGCCTTTGCATCATCTTCTTCTCTTACCTACATAAGGTATTTCAGTGATATTTACATAAAAACAAATAACATGATGTACAGCATATCAGCAATCCTCAGCTTTTAAACAAGCCGTCACTTGTATTGCAACCGAATCAGAGAATCAGCATGACCACATTAGTACTGAGCGGTGTTTCGTCATAAAAAGAAATAGGAACCGAGCAATAGACAACAATCAGGAACGGTAGATAGATACAACGATTATAAGCATCGCAGCAAAGTCATTGGTATGCAAAGTAAATGTTTGCAATCAGCATTTTATCAAAGTAGACATGTAACTATAAAATACCATTTGAGATTTTAACATATTATGCATCCACCGTGAATAAAACATACAACTCTATCAAACTAGGAGGAACTAGGTGTTATAGAAAGCAATAAATCAAGTAAAAACTGGAAACAAGCACACAGCCACACACACACACACACACTCACACACTAAGACTATACAAAAAGCCAAAAGGAGATATTTAAGGATAGGAACATCAGGACAAAGAAGGGCGAATGGTTAGTTTCGACTGACCTTTCTGTATTTTCTCCTCTGTTCTTCAGAAAGCTCTATTTCATCAACGCATTTTATGTCATCAACAGCACCATCAACTTCAGCTATCTCCTCCACCTATAGAATAATAATTGGAACTTTGGTCGAACTATTCCATGGAAAAAACAAATAAAATAAGTGGAAATTTGGATGGTGGCCAGCTTTACGGAATATATCATTATAATGGTAAGTACCATGGTGAACCAGTTACACGAAAGAATAATAAACATGGAACTCAAAACCAAAAAAATACTGTCTCATTATTAAAACTGAAAAGGGATGCAGAGAAATAATATAAGTGTCACACTAATATTAACAGAACAACCCATTTTCTTTCTAGAACTTATAAAAAACCTTTAACAACAATGCTTATAAACAATTGTATCATGCATAGCTTTTATAATGATAAAAAATATGGTATCTTTACGTTAAAATATATGTTGCACTCTTGTCTAATGTAAGCACAAAAAATACAACTCTGACAGGTGAACTCAATGTGCACAAGAGGAAAATGTTTCAAGATGCAATGATGCTTAGGTTGATGGAAATTACAGTAGATCAACTAACAAAAGCATCACCAATCTGTAAAGAAAATGTATGGGGGGAGCATGCACGATGAGTCACTTAATTCTTGGATGTTTTCAGTTTTGAAAGACCTCAAAGCTAATTGTGGTGTACTTATTAGTTACTTAAAACACATAGAACCCAGACGAGATACCTGCCCTTGGTGACTCAACTTAAACCTAGTTTTGTTTGCCAAACTGATAGGCTAAAACACACCTTTCACAAACTGGGCCTTATATTTTGAAACAGAGGAGCAATCGAAGGCACAAAGAAGGTTAAAAAACACTTAATACATCAGCTTTTGGTGTACCTTCCCCAGCTAATTGTATATCAATTTCCCTAACATAAATACATACTACCCATCAAAATGTTACCGGCCAACCACATGCCTTCTGCCAGAGAGCTGGGGGCTCCCAGTTCTGGCAGTCCGTCATCCAGTTGCTCCCGTTCTCTGCATCGGGACCTCCATCACAGTTGGATCAGGGACGTCCGCCCTGTTCTTGTTCGACCGGTGGGCTGGGGACTCCCCATTCGCAGCCTGCTTCTCGGACCTGTTCTCAATCGCAGTCGAGCCTAGGGTGTCCGTCGAGATGGCCCTTATTGATTTAGGGCGTCTCGCGTTCCGGCGGCCATTTGGGCCCCCGAAACTAATCGCCTGGCACGAGCTCCTGGAGACCGTCGCGCTCCATGAACCGGATTTGGAGCTGGCGCACAACCGCTTCTCCTGGCGCCTAGAGCCCTCGGGCAAATTCTCCACGAAGTCCCTATACCAGGCCATTGCTCCCACTCCTGGACCTGCGCCCCTGGAGACGATCTGGTCGATCCGTGGACGGGTGTCCTCCGGTGTGGAGGTGTTAAAACGGAATGGTCCGGGCGATGGGATATGTCCCTTATGTGGGACAGAAGAAGACTCGAATCACATCTTCTTGTGTGTCTCCGCCCAGTTCCTCTGGAGCTGCCTCCACGAGGTGGTCGGTGGTCGTTGGTGTAACACCAACTTAATGGACCTCTTCGCCGAGATCCAGGCTTCGCCTCCATCGGGTTGCCACATTAGGTGGCTGCTCATTGGGGTCCTCGCTTGGACACTTTGGACGGTTCGAAATAAGCTTGTCATACAGTGTGTGCCTCTTCGACGTGCCACTGACGCGGTGTTCAAAATGTGTGGCTATTTGCAGCTTTGGAGACGCTTAGCCGCCGCCAGGACCGGAATGTCATCAACATCATCATTGCTGATCTCCGCGCGATGGCTCTTCGCTTGGCGCCGCCGCTTCCTCCTCCACCACCTGAGCCGGATTAGCTACTTCGCTGCGGTGCCACCGCCTTTGTATTTTTTTTTAGGGCTTGTTGAGCTGTGCCCTCAGCAGAACCCTCCTGTACTCTATGTTGTGCGACTTTGTGTGTGTGTGTGGACTTTTGTGGTACCCTGTGGCTGTGGTGGTTTGCTTTATCTATAAAGCGGGGCAAAAGCCTTTTTCGGTAAATGTTACGGATTGACAAGAATGCTGCCTTGGACCCCAAAACAGGAACTACTTGCAAACCAATATAAACTTCCTGAAGAAGTCATCTAATCTGAACTGGAGGGAATAGTATGTTACTGAAGGCAATGACGGCATATAAGATAATTGATGTGCTTTCAACAATACAGCTCCAGCATTAGTTTTGCCAGATCAATCTAGACACCTTTTGAACATGCAAGCACTGGCGGTACTATAAGTGTGGCCGCATTCATACAGTGATACATTGTTAAATGGAGGGAATAGTAACCTGAATAACAGGATTGGTCATCAAGACACTGTGCATGAAACGGTTTGTATCCACGCCATATCATATTCATTACAAACATACAAGGTATATCTTTACTTGTCTTAATCTTATCCAATTCATTGACCTGATGTTGCACTAATCAGATTGCACGCTTCAATAAATACAAATTCAAGTTAACTACTACTAAAGTTTACATTTCCCCAGACTGGAGAAGCATCAAAAAGAATAGCTTCCTCTCTAAGGGAAATACATAAGTTTAAGATAGAATTATATTTCAAGAACGTATTGGATGAGGGCATGAGGCTAAGTAAAATGCAACGGTGACACCACACAATATAACAATTAACAGTTAAAGCTGGTACCTCATCAACACCTGGAAATTGGAGACCTAAGGCGGCAGCTTCCTGGGGTGTATTGGCCAGATAAACTGATGCCCAGTTACTGCTTCCAAAAGAAGTTTTGGCACACTCACTAGATTTAATAAGTTCATTGAATGAACTCCAACTTTTCTCATGGCACTGTACAGAATCATCATCCACAACAGGAACTTTTCCTGCAAGAAAGCCACTAGCACCTTCCTCCAGCAGCCTTCCATGTTTTCTGTTTGAACCAAATAGACTAAAGCTCAGGCTCGAAAACAGAACAAAGGAGTAACCAACTTCTGTCCCTGACAGTTTACGTCAAAAAATTGTTTGCCCTAACATTACCTCCTTACAGGTCTACAAGACTGCAGGTACTCATCAGCTTTTCTGATTGATTGATTAGCTTGTTCAGGAACTTGAGAACCAGCCCAATGAGTCCTGTTTTTCCATGCTTCAGTCTCACAAACATTTGGCGCTTGACTTTCTATTGATTTATAAAGGCTGGGAAGTTCAACGCCAGCAGCATCAAGTTCTTCCTGCAGTTAAAATTGCAATTTAGCACCTAGATATACTGAAATAAACATCTACCAAAGGAAATGTAAGTAAAATAATGTCTCAAATTTCCTTCAAAAAAGTAAGTCTCAATTTAATATGACTAGAGTTGTGATATACTTTTTTCAAAAAGGGGCGCTTTAGATTTAAGCATTACACCCGACCTCTGCATAACTAAGATGCACACAGACAACACAAGGTCATGAGGCCTATGATAGAACAAGTTTAACACTAATCGCCTTTGTTATTATGTCTTAGCAAGGTCGAGAACTTCAGTGAATCTAATCAAGAGACTAGAAGTACATGGTTAATCTAATATGAATAAACGATGAAACTTATTTTTATTTAAATAAATAAATATGGCACGGGCATTTTGGACATGCTAGGATATCACATGGCAATGCCAGCAGGCATCACTATAGCACTGAGATATAATTTATCACCGAGTCTATTAAATGGAGAAAGATCCTCTTTCGAGCAAAAGCATACCAACAGAACAGCACTACGGATCTCCAAATCATCAAGTTCGGTTGACCATTCCTTCTTGAATTGCTCCATTTCAATTGACACAGCTAAGTCCAACTATTTTAAGTAAAAAAAATATATCATTGTATTGAACAGAGAGACTAACAGTTAAGAATTTATAAACTGAAGCAAAGCATAAACATATTCACAAACCGCATCTCCTTGGAGCCTCTCAGATAACTCCAATCTTACTTCAGCCTCAATTTTTTCCAGTGATTCCTTTTCAAGTGATTCTTGCGCCTCAGCAGCCTGAGTGTTACCAAAGAAAACAATGAATGAAATGCTCAGGAAACAAAGGTGTCCATAAAACAACAGGGGTTATAAAGGTTACTTTGCTCTCAACATCATGGAATTCAGCAATTAATTCTTCGACTTTTTCCTCGGGCAGAGCCACCTGTTGGAAATCAATTGAGAGAACTTATAACCAAAATATGCACCCAAAAGATGGATGACAACACATCAAAATTACAGATTGCTGAATAGAACTTGATATAGTACAGAACAGATGTGAGTAACATAAGTTGCACCTGCTATGTTTCAATCTGTTCAGCCAATCAATTGTCAATCAAAACTCAATCGATCGACAAGAGAAACAAAACTAGCATAATATATGTTAGGCATTAAATAATACAATCATAGAAATGTTGAGGTGCAGCTGCAGCCTGATAGATAAGATAACATTGATGATTAGTCTAGACATCATAAATGTGCTTCACAACTAAGGGGGGCAAGGACAGAGAAAAGTATATCAAGCAAACAATAGAAAATACTAAATGGTGTTCATCAACAAAAGCTGTCGAGAGTTCCATGTCAAGTTGCCATATTAACTACAATCCATACAGCAAACATACATTTTTTAGGGACATGGTGACCATACTTTTTTCTCTGATTTAGAAGTTCTGATCTCGAAATTGAGCATGTTAAAAGTTAAAAGTTGGCCAGCCATAGATTTAAGTACATAATTAGATGCACAAACCTCAATGTCTGTCTCCTCAACATCAGACTCTGAAGTTTGTTCATTCTCTGACTCGCGGAGAAATCCATACAGGTCACTGTCTGAACCATCATCAGTGCTAGTGGATGCTTCTTCATGCACACTATTGTCCGTTTTGCCACATCTGTGTTCCTTGTGCTCCTCAAATGGACCTTCTATGATGTTAGTTTCTACTACAACTTTGTTCTCATCCCCTTCAGATTCTATAATTATGACATCATCTACCGGCTGTCCATTCGAGTGAAGAGCTTCCCTTTTTTTTAAATCGCCATCAGATAATTTTCCATTCACATCCATAGCTAGTGTTGACTAGCAGCGCTGCTACACATACATGTGTACGATTGTTTTCTGCAAAACACAAAGAAGACAAAGATTAGAATAATTTGAATGTAGAATTTATACATGTTCAAGCAATAATAAAAGAGATAGTAAATGTCATGTACTTTCTGCATTTTCGCGAGCAGCAGTTAACAACTTAACAATAATGCAGTACGACGCGTATCATCTAATGAAGAACTAAACAGAGCAACATCTGAAGAACTTGGCAGTTGAGCCGACCGCCGCACTGAATAAATGTTTGCAGCCACACCATTGCCGGTGGGACCCCATGCGTAAGACAAAACATTTTTTCAGAATGCCAAAAGCGCCCTGCAGTTGGTTAGTCAAATCATTTCAGCTCGCAGAATCGCACCGAACCCGATCAACCCAGAAATAGACCAGACACCATGACACGTCACTAAACCCTAAACAACATCTCACATGCAGCATCAGCAAACAAGGAAACTCTCCGTAATTCTCCGAGAACACCTCAGCTTTACACTGCACGCGCAGAAAAGAGACGCGCCAAAACATGGAACCGAAAACACCCAGAATAGGACACAGCACGACTGAGAAGAAACAATCGAGCGGTCCCGAGGGGCCGAGTCCCCCCGCCCAGAAACGATCACATTTCCCCAGCAATTCCAACCGCTCACCGGCCGCCATTTCGTCGGAGCCGATCGGGGGAGGAACCGCTCGAACCCCCTCCGCTTCGATCACGGAACACCATTCCTTGCTAGAGCAGGGCAACGCAGAGCCAGGCGCGCGGAGTACAAGGAGAGGTGGCGAAGATTTACCTCGGAACGACGCACGCGGGGAGCCCCTTCTAGGGTTTTCGTGCGCCTATGCGCCCAAAAAACCCGACAAGGGCGGGCCGGGGAGGAGGCGCGGGACGGGACGAGGTGAGGTGGGCAAAGGGGCGCGAGGTTCTGTGGGGAAAGCGAAGGGGGGAGATGGGGGAAATTGGGGAAACAATGAACGGGAAAAGGAAGGTTTTCTTTTCTTTTATCGAGGGAAAAACGAAAGGTTTCTTCGCTTAACGGCAAGCGAAACGACCCACGACCCGCCTCCTGCTTTTCAACTCGTCGCTCCTCCTTCCTGCGTACTCTACCCACTCCACGACAGCAAAATACCCCTCTCTCTCTCTCTCCCTCTCTCTCTCTCTCTTGCGAAAACACCCCTCTCTTTACTTTATGTTTTTAGGGGGTCCCTCTCGCTCTAATCTGTACCTCCGCACGGCAGGAGACGAAAAGTTAGTGGGGGGCCTCATCTCGACTTTTCGGATTTTTCTTTTGTTGTGTTGGGCTTTGTGTGAAATTAAATGGGATGTAATTAAATTAAATCTTTTACAGGGAATGTATTTATTTTAAGTCTTTTGAAAACAAAAGTTTACACACAACTGATGCAAGGACGCATAAAGCTAGTCATACTAGGAGTAACTTAGCAAGTAACATATCGCAGTCCAAGGCAGATTTGCTTACATGGCATGTATTTAATGAGGAGACATGTGTTTAGGCTAGTCAGGCCTCTTTCAATGCATGAGTGCTTAGATGAGGTGTTAAGTGTATTTAAAATCTTAGCAACTAGTCTTCCTAATGCATAAGTGCTTAGCTTTGGTAGCTAAGCTTCCCACATGGAATTGTTTAATAATTAAACTTCCTCGTGCATTGGTTGGTAGTCTTTTTACATAGGTCCGCGTGCTTAGCATTGTTTTTTCATGGGTCACCATAATGCCCTCTCTCTCTTTAATTGCTTTGTCACATCGTATTTTTGCCTACTAAAAATGGCGTCCTTAGCACCTGTACACCTTGGAGCACTAGGAAGGATCTCATAGTGGGAGTGACTTAGGTAGTAACATAGCACGTCTCAAGACAAATTTGCTTACGCGGCATGGAGTTAATAAGGAGAGAGATGCTTGTGATAACAGAATATGTTACTGCAACATAACACACCCCAAGGTAAAAAAATCTATATCTCAATTAATGAAGGCTTGCATGTTACCCTCTATATGTTACTATCCATGTTACTAGTCTAAGTTACTCCACACAGACTACTCCTACTAAAGAGTATCATATATTAGTATCATGCATATATACTAGTGTATGATACTATCTTCATAGTGTATAGTATCATAGAGTAGTATCATAGATGACCTTATTTATGGCCATGCATTACACAAAGTAGTATAACACTTATTATGTTACGGTGTCTGCCTATATTACTCTAATCCTCTTTCTCTTATTTAATTCTCTGTCATATCGTCATGTTTGCTATTATTGAGTGCATGATACCGGCTATGATATCCCCACTATGCCCAGCCTGACCAGCCTTAGAGGAACATAATGTTCCTGTAACATAGCGATTCCCAAGAGAAACTGAGTCTATAAGCTAATAAATGAAGTCATCTATAAGACTAGCCACAATGGGTAGTAACATAGAATAGTAACATGTCCATGTTACTACTCTATGTTACTATCTCTATAGTGGGGAGTAACATATGTGTGGTAACATGTGCAACACTTCATTTATTAAGCTATAGACCCATCTTGCCTTGATATGTGTGATGTTACACATACTATTAGTAACTAGTTATGTTATCATGCCTCTCTTTTTTCATTTATTGCTTGCAACATCATCTATTTTATCTAGATATGTGTGATGTTACTACCTATGTTACTCCCACTGTGGGTAGTCTGACACTACTACTATGTTACTTTGCACTATGAAGGTAGTAACTTAGACTGGTGTCATACGCATGACACTAGTATAAGTTACTCCCCACTATGACCAACCTAAATACTTAGTTCGTATTGGTTTTCATAACAATCAAGGTTCACATACTTTGACAAAAGTTTTCAGAAAAAACTAGATAATTGTTGGGAAACGCTATCGCTCAACCGGTGGATGTTTGTGTGTGCGTCCACCTTCTCTGTAGCCATCGGATTTGATTTAGATCGAACAACTCAGAAGCAATCTTTATCCTAGTACAGTTCTTGCAACCCACCCATTGTTTCAGTTGGCCTCACCGAAACAAATGGTCTGTTGGAGACCGAGCACTTGCGACCAGCAGCCAAACCGAGCGCCCTTGCCTATAGATTGTCGTCGTGAGCGCATCCATGCCAAATCTCCGCCGCCAAACGCCTCCCGACAACCGGATCCAGCGAGATCCGCCACGTAGGCGTGGAGCACCAACAACCTCATTGTTGTTCTGGCACCACCAGCCTAGCAGCAGCCACATCACCACATCGTACTTACATGTCAACTCCAAGTTTCTGAAACAACAATATTGTTGCGGAACAACGACATCGAAAGATGACTGTGTTAGTGCGTGATGCGGCCGAAGATGTTGTTGCAATTTTTGCAACAAGGGTCTTGTTACAGAATATTAGACGGAGCGGGAGATGTTTTTGCAATTTTTGCAATATGGGTCTTGTTGCAAAAAATTTAGAGAAGAAGAGGTTTAGCGACGAAGGTTTGTTGCAGGAAATTAAAGAAGAATGGGTTTCGTAACAAAGGTCTTGTTATAGGAAATTAGAGAAAGGAAATTTGCGCAACAAGCGTATTGTTGAAAGAAATTAGAGAGGAGGAACTGACAGCTCGAGTCACGCAATCGAACGGCTCGCGAGGCAGCGGATCTACCAAGGCCCATAATTGTTTGTACATTAGCTTATAGGTTAGCTCATGCTTTACATGCCCATGTTATTAACAAGATGGGTAAGGAAAAATATTCACACTGTTCGAAAATACTCGTCAGAGAAATGGATAAAATGGATGTATTTAGAAGTAAAATACGTCTAAATACATTTATTTCTCTGACAAGTTTCCGGACATAGGAATATTAAACACTTATTGGCTTACCAAATAAAATGAACCTTTTTCTTAAGCCGATAATTACTTACCAAATAAATGTTTATCAAATAAAATCATATTTTTTCACACAGTCGCATTAATATGGACAGTCAAATCATGGCCAACCTACTAAAATATTTATGGCTCGTTATAGTATGTGGACAATTATCTAGTAAAATATATATCATATGAAAATGTATTTTTCTAAATCTAATTGCATGGAGATTTGATAAAAAAGTATAAACTTGGGCAAAGTTTACAAATTTTGACTCTTATAAACAAATATGCACTATATTTTCAAACAAAGTACTTACATAGAAAAGGGATTGACTATATTTTTGCGAGGGAAAAGGGGATTGATTGTTTTTTAATACATTACAGACGTAGAAACTCATACATATGCACATACACTCATCCTTATGAGTGCACGCACGCACACCCTACCTCTATGAGCACCTCCAAGAGATTGAACCGGCACATCATTTTGAGATTGATGAAATCGCCACAAATGTCTTCATAATTGGTGGGAATGTTGCCTCCACATCGCCGGAAGGTCTGAAATAAATTTAGAAAAATACGAGCACTGATATAAGTCTAGGACTTGAGCCCTGATGGGAAGGGGGTACCACTGTCTTCCTAACCATCCAACCACAGATTGGTTAAAAAAGGAATTGATTGTTGAACATACATGAATGAGCACTTTTTTTTAACAAAGATACCCTTTTCATCTTAACTATTCAATGTAAGACTTAGGCCATGATTTTTACGGTTGTCCCTCCTTAGGAATGTACAAGCTATGGATTGGTTGGCTTCCAAACTTTTTCACAAACAATCCTTCTTTTAGGACGCCACCGTTCGCTACCAGGGATGGTATTTGCAAAACGGCTCAGTTGGCAGTTTTTAGAGTATGGGTGGCATTTTTTGTAAACTTCCATGGTAGTTCTTTAATTTCAAAATAATTTTTTGAGAAACCGCCATCCACGATATCTTGATCGTCTAGCTCTAGGGCCGTTCGTTGGGGCCTCATCCCAACGAACGTCGCCAGGTATTTTCGTTCTTTTGTACATATTTAGGTAACTTTGAACATTTTTTGCAAAATCGTTAAGTTCAAAAAAGTTCATTGATAGTACACGATCTAATCTGTATGGATCTCTCGACCGTCGCAAAACATCAAAATCCTGCATGTGGCACATTTTTCTCAATGCATGCAATAAACCCTCGATGTATTCATATGTTATCACAACATTTGAAGCACATCCCACAACAATGGAAAACCTTGATATATGTAATAAATCACCATTCATGCTATCAAAGCAATGAAGATGGATTGCAACATAGTGGCGTCTTTATCTTTACTACATACTAGCTACAATGAGGACATGCATATTTCAATGGTTCAACACCAATCTTGTCTGATGTATACATACATCCATCAGATTCTAGATTTGGTAAGAATTAATTTGATTTGAGTATGAATAAGGGAAGACAAGGTAAGTGATAACCCATAAGTATAGGGGATCGCAACAGTTTTTGATGGTAGAGTATTCAACCCAAATTTATTGATTCGACACAAGGGGAGCCAAAGAATATTCTCAACTATTAGCAGCTGAGTTGTCAATTCAACCACACTTGAAAGACTATCTGCAGCAAAGTATTTAGTAGCAAAGTAGTATGAAAGTAGCGGTAAAGGTGGCAAAATTAACAGTAGCAGTTTTGTAGCAATCGTAATAGTGGCAACTGAAAAGTAATAAAGCAAAGATCAATATGTGAAAAGCTCATAGGCAATGGATCAATGATGGATAACTATGTCGGATGGCATTCATCATGCAACGGTTATAACATAGGGTGACACAGAACTAGCTCCAATTCATCAATATAATGTAGGCATGTATTTTGTATATAGTCATACATGCTTATGGAAAAGAACCTGCATGACATCTTTTGTCCTACCCTCTCGTGGCAGCGGGGTCCTAATGGAAACTAAGGGATATTAAAGCCTCCTTTTAATAGAGTACCGGACTAAAGCATTAGCACTTAGTGAATACATGAACTCCTCAAACTACGGTCATCACCGGGAGTGGTCCCGACTATTGTCACTCCGGGGTTGCGGGATCATAACACATAGTAGGTGACTATAACTTGCAATATCGGATCAAGAACACAAATATATTCATGAAAACATAATAGGTTCAGATCTGAAATCATGGCACTCGGGCCCTAGTGACAAGCATTAGGCATAGCAAGGTCATAGCAACATCAATCTTAGAACATAGTGGATACTAGGGATCAAACCCTAACAAAACTAACTCGATTACATGGTAAATCTCATCCAACCCATCACCGTCCAGCAAGCCTATGATGGGATTACTCACGCACGACGGTGCGCATCATGAAATTGGTGATGGGGGATGGTTGATGACGATGATGGCGATGGATTCCCCTCTCCGGAGCCCCGAACGGACTCCAGATCTGCCCTCTAGGGAAGAACAGGGCTTGGCGACGGCTCTGTATCATAAAACACGATGAATCCTTCTTCCTGATTTTTTTCTCCCCGAACGTGAATATATGGAGTTGGAGTTGAGGTCGGTGGAGGTCCAGGGGGCCCATAAGGTTGGAGGGCGCGCCCCCCACCCTTCCGACCAGGGTGTGGGCCCCCTTCACTTGATTCTTTTGCCAATATTTTTTATTAATTCCAAAACTTATCTCAGTGAAGTTTCAGGACATTCCGAGAACTTTTTATTCTGCACAAAAATAACATCATGGCAATTCTGCTGAAAACAGCGTCAGTCCGGGTTAGTTCCATTCAAATCATGCAATTTAGAGTCCAAAACAAGGGCAAAAGAGTTTGGAAAAGTAGATACAACAGAGACGTATCAACTCCCCCAAGCTTAAGCCATTGCTTGTCCTCAAGCAATTCAGTTGACAAGCTGAAAGTGATAAAGAAAAACTTTTACAAACTCTGGTTGATCTTGTTGTTGCATATATGTAAAGCCAACATTCAAGTTTTCACCAAAGATCATGAACTAACCATATTCACAATAACATTCAGGTCTCATATTTACTCATATCAATGACATAATCAACTAGCGACTAATAATAATAAATCTCGGATGACAACACTTTCTCAAAAAATCATGATATAATATAACAAGATGGTATCTCACTAGCCCTTTTTGGGACTGCAAAACATAAATGCAGAGCACCCCTGAAGATCAAGGACTGACTAGGCATTATAATTCATGGTAAAATAGATCCATTCACAGTCATACTCAATATAAATTAATAACAATGCATACAAATGACAGTGGCGCTCTCTAACTGGTGCTTTTTATAAGAGGATGATGACTCAAGAATAAAACTAAATAGATAGGCCCTTCGCAGAGGGAGGCACGGATTTGCAAAGATGCCGGAGCTCGAGTTTTGAAATGGTGGTAAATAATATTTGGAGCGGCATGCTTTCATTGTCAACATAACAACTAAGAGATCTCGGTATCTTCCATGCTACATACATTATAGGCGGTTCCCAAACAGAATGGTAAAATTTATACTCCCCCACCACCAACAAGCACACTCCACGAATGATCTGAAACAACGGGTACCGTCCAACTAACAACAATCCTAGGGGAGTTTTGTTTGCAATTATTTTGATTTGATTGGAGCATGGGACTCGGCATCCTGGTTACCAGCCATTTTCTCGTGAATGATGAGCGGAGTCCACTCATCGTGAGAATAACCCACCTAGCATGGAAGATATTGACATGCCTAGTTGGTACATGAGCGATTCGAGCATACAAAATAGATTATCATTTGAAGGTTTAGAGTTTGGCACATGCAAATTTACTTGGAACTGCAGGTAAATACCGCATAAAGGAAGGTATGATGGACTCATATGGAACAACTTTGGGGTTTATGGAAGTGGATGCATAAGCAGTATTCCTGCTTGGTACAAGTGAAGGCTAGAAAGAGACTAGGGAGGGACCAACTAGAGAGCGACAACAGTCATAAACATGCATTGAGTTTAACCAACATTGAATGCAAGCATGAGTAGGATATAAATCACCATGAACATAAATATCATAGAGACTATGTTAATTTTGTTTCAACTACATGCGTGAACATGTGCCAAGTCAAGCCACTCAAATCATTCAAAGAAGGATACCATCCTATCATACTACATCACAACCATTTTAATTTCCATGTTGGCATGCAAGATAAACCATTATAAACTCCTAGCTAATTAAGCATGGCATGAATAACTATAATCTCTAATTGTCATTGCAAAACACATTTCATTCATAATAGGCTGAATCAGGAACGATGAACTAATCATATTTACAAAAACAAGATAGGTCGAGTTCATACCAGCTTTTCCTCATCTCAATCATTTCATCATATATCTTCATTATTGCCTTTCACTTGCACGACCGAACGGTGTGAATAATAATAATAGTGCACGTGCATTGGACTAAGCTGGAATCTGCAAACATTTATTCAAAGGAGAAGACGAGGTAATATGGGCTCTTTGTTAGATCAACAATAATGCATATGAGAGCCACTCAACATTTTCATCGCGGTCTTCTCCTCTCGATCCCCAAAGAAAAGAAAAGAATTTCGAAGAAACACACTGAAATATTTTTGGAGTTTTTGTTTTTCTGAAGGAAGGAGAAATAAGAACGAGAAAAACTATTTACACGGGAAAGCTCCCGACAAGCAAAAGAAGAACGAGAAATCTTTTTGGGTTTTCTATTAATACTACAACTAAGCATGCATAGAAAGTAAACTAACTACAACTATTTTTTTTGGTTTTTCTGTTATCTTAAGGTTTCTCAAACACACAAGAAGAAAGCGGAAAAAGAAATAAACTAACATGGATAATACAATGAAAAAGTATGAACACCGACAACTAGAATGAGTGTGCGAACATGAATATAATGTCGGTGAGAAATACGTACTCCCCCAAGCTTAGGCTTTTGGCCTAAGTTGCTCTACACCCACGGCTGGCCTGGTGGATATCCAAAGTTGTAGTTGGGGTTGTACTGAGACGCATCAGCTACTGCCTGAAGGGCTGCAGCATGGAGGCGAGCAGCCTCCACTGTACTATCATACTCGTTTGCCTCCTCTCTAGTTATAAAATATCACCCATTTGCCTGAAAGTTATAGAAAGCAGGAGCAGGAAGAGTAACATGGACGGCGCGCCGTCGGTCAAAGATTAGTCGGTACTGGAGGAACTGTTTGTTCCTCTTAAGAAACTAGTAATGAACCATAGCCTCATAATCAAGAAAAGCAGGTGGCAATTCAATATCATACCCTCTTATGGGTACACCCAAATAATTAGCTAAACGAGTTGCATAAATCCCACCAAATAAATCTCCGTCTTTAGCATTAAGGTGTAACCTCCTCGCAATAATAGCCCCCAGATTGTATTGTTTATCGCCTAACACCACACACTTGAGGACATTGAGATCTGAAATGCAAATGTGGCAATTCTCATGTTTACCATTAATGCACCTACCGATAAAGAGAGCAAAATAATGCATGGCAGGAAGGTGAATGCTCCCTATGGCAGCTTGTGTGATATTTCTAGTTTCTCCAATAGTGATGCTAGCAAGGAAATCATTATATTCAGATTTAAGAGGCTCACTAAGACTAACCCATCGTGGAATTTTACATGCAATTCACAAATATCTTCTAGGTCCATGGTATAAGATTCATCATAAAGATCAAATAGGACAGCATGAGTATTACGATTAGATGAAAACTCAAACCTCCGCACGAAGGAATCGGTGAGATAATAATACTGTAAGCACTTGTCTGACAAGAAATCCTCAAGGCTGGCATTTTGTACGTATGCATAGAACTCATCCTTGAAACCCGCACGATCCATAAAATCATCCAACGGCCATGCACATGGCTTCACTTGAGCTTCCCTTGGTGGTTCAGGGTCCAGTTCGCGCATCGCACGCCTCGGTGCTTGTTTCCTTGAAGAGCCACCTTGGTACATTCTCCTAGACATTTTTCTTTCTCTGAAAGTTTTCTGAAATTTTTAGTGACTCAAAATAAAAGTGAACCAAACTCAACAAAATTGATAACAACTACTCCTACAAGTACCTAGAGGCTATATCATGCATCAAAAAAACTTTGGACTATATAAATTTGACATGCAAGCTCAAGAACAGGGTCACCAAGGCAGCCAAAAATTTGCAATGAATAAAGCACTAGAACAAAAACTAATTGGACCATTGGAGGAGTCACACACCAAAGAACAATCCCCCAAAGCAGTTTTGTGAATGGAGCTTTGAGCAAGGAGATTGAAAATGGCTGCAAGATGAGCAAGAACATGAGTTTGAGCTATGGAGTGATTTTTTCTGGAGGAAGGAGTGGATGGGTGCTGGAATAAGTGGAGGGGGGCTACGTGGGGCCGACAAGGTCAGGGGGCGCGCCCTCCATCCTTGTGGCCAGCTGGTGAGGCCCCATGGTGTGTGTTTAGCACCAGAAATTCTAAAATATTAAATAAAAATCATACTAGATTTTCAAGGCATTTGGAGAACTTTTATTTTTGGGACATTTTTTTATTGCACGGATAGTTCAGAAAATAGATAGAAAATACTATTTTTGCTTTATTTAATCTAAATAACAGAAAGTAAAAGATGGGTACAGGGAGTTGCTTTCTAAATTCATCCATCTCATGCTCATAAAAAGGAATCCATTAACAAGGTTGATCAAGTCTTATTAACAAATTTCTTCTGAATGACATGAAACCGGAGAATTTTCGAATAACACTAGGTTACCTCAATAGGGATATGCATTTACCCAATGATAAGAATATCATAATTCTTTTTGGCAGTAGGAAGAGGGAATTCAAAACCTCCAATATTAATAGTTGAAAATTTTCCAATAGAATTGATACTATGGACTTGAGGTTGTTTCTTCGGAAAGTGTACCGTATGCTCATTACCATTAACATGAAAAGTGACGTTGCCTTTGTTGCAATCAATAACAGCCCTTGCAGTATTAAGAAAAGGTCTACCAAGGATAATAGACATACTATCGTCCTCGGGAATATCAAGAATAACAAAGTCCGTTAAGATAGTGACATTTGCAACCACAACAGGCTCATCCTCACAGATACCGACAGGTATAGCAGTTGATTTATCAGCCATTTGCAAAGATATTTCAATAGGTGTCAACTTATTCAATTCAAGTCTACGATATAAAGAGAGAGGCATAACACTAACACCGGCTCCAAGATCACATAAAGCAGTTCTAACATAATTTCTTTTAATAGAGCATGGTATAGTTGGTACACCCGGATCTCCAAGTTTCTTTGGTATTCCACCCTTAAAAGTATAATTAGCAAGCATGGTGGAAATTTCATCTTCATGTATCTTTCTTTTATTTGTAACAATATCTTTCATATACTTAGCATAAGGAGGCATTTTAAGCATATCAGTCAAACACATGCGCAAAAAGATAGGTCTAATCATTTCAGCAAAAGCGCTCAAAATCCTCATCATCCTTTTTTCTTGGATGGCTTAGGAGGAAAGGGCATGGGTTTCTGAACCCATGGTTCTCTTTCTCTACCATGCTTCCTAGCAACAAAGTCTCTTTTAACATAATATTGATTCTTTGATGGTGGGTTATCAAGATCAACAACAGGTTCAATCTCTACATCAGTATCATTACTAGGTTGAGCATCAACATGAACATCATTATTAGCATTATCACCAGGTTCATGTTCATCACCAGATTGTGTCTCAACATCAGAAATAGAAATATCATTGGGATTCGCAGGTTTGTCTATAGCAGGTTCACTAGCATGCAAAGTCCTATCAGTTTTCCTTTTCTTTTTAGTACTAGGACTAGGTGCATCAGTATTAATTCTCTGAGAATCTTGCTCAACTCTCTTAGGATGACCCTCAGGATACAAAAGTTCCTGGGTCATTTTACCACCTCTAGCCATAACCCTAACAACATTATCACTATTCTTACTATTCAACTCATTAAGCAAATCATCCTGAGCTTTAAGTACTTGTTCTACATGAGTTGTAACCATGGAAGCATGTTTACTAATAAGCTTAAGGTCATTATCAGTTCTACTCATATAATCACCCAAGTGGTCAAGCATGTAAGCATTATGTTTCAATTGTCTACTAACATAATCATTGAAGTTCTCTTGTTTAGCAATAAAATTATCAAACTCATACAAGCACTGTCTAGCAGACTTATTATGAGAAATATCACCTTCATCAAATCTATGGAGAGAGTTTACCTCTACTACATGTGTCGGGTTATCAAGACCATGTATTCTTCAATAGGCGGTAAATTTTTAACATCTTCAGCTTTAATACCTTTTTCTTTCATAGATTTCTTTGCCTCTTGCATATCTTCAAGGCTGAGAAATAGAATACCCCATTTCTTCGGAGTTGGCTTCGGAGTTGGTTCATGAATGTCCAATCATTATCATTACTCAATATATTATTAAATAACAATTCAGCTTGCTCAATAGTTCTTTCCCTGAAAACAAAACCAGCACAACTATCCAGGTGGTCTCTGAAAGCATCAGTTAGTTCATTATAAAAGATATCAAGTATTTCATTTTTCTTAAGAGGATGATCAGACAAAGCATTAAGTAATTGTAGAAGCCTCCCCCAAGCTTGTGGGAGACTCTCTTCTTCAATCTGCAAAATTTAAATATTTCCTTCAAAGCAGCTTGTTTCTTATGAGCAGGGAATATTTTTGAGAGAAGTAGTAAATCATATGTCGGCGTCCTGGACTTGGGGGTATCCAGTCCTGCCTGCCTGCGGCCCACCACGTGGCTCCATCGACGGCCTGGTATGACCCAGCTTCGACAACAACACAGCAAGACCCTCGCGAGGAGCCAAGCCTCGCGAGGCGGATGACGCCAAGACCCCTGAAGGTGCTGGCCTCCTTAGGAGGGCTCCCGAGGGGCGGAGGGTTCTATGAAGTTACCTCGTGAGGCTTAGTTGACGTGAGCCATGACGACCAAGGCCAGGCGGGCACCAGGCGGGCGCCAGGCGGGCACAAAGTGCATGTTTCCTCTTCGGTGCAAGGGAGGCAAGCCACAGGCGCGGAGTCCCGAGGAAGCAGCCAAAGGTTTCCATTCTAGTGCAACAAGACTAAGACCGCCAGGACGGCAGGACGGAGGTCATCACCGAGCCCACCGCAGCATCACGGCCAGGGGCTTTTCGCAGGCAAAGACTACTTTTGTCAGGATAGACTGTACTACTTGTCCCCTTTCAAATCCCGCCGTTGTGGAATCCCTTCCCGCTCATATTTGGGAGGAGGACCAAGGCACTATATATAGGACTTAGCCACCACCATAGAAAAAGACCGCAAACCAGAGCAAGTAGAGCACCACACCAGCTCAAGAAAACCTCACCTCCTAAGGCTTGTTCATCCATAGCTCCTCGAGGCAATCTACCACACCACACTGGAGTAGGGTATTACACCACAACGGTGGCCTGAACCAGTATAAATCTCTATGTCTTTGTGTCTCTGTGAGCTCTTCGCACTAGGCTAGGGAGGATCGCGAGTAGGCAGGCTAGGCAGGTTGAGATCTCCGCATGCACCCCCAGTGTTCGAACCTCTCACGGGTTGCCGGATCCCGAAATCCGACATCATAGCCTGGGGACTAGGCACACAACCAGTAGCAAGATAATTAAACCATATCTTAGCATCACCCTTTAATGAGAAAGGAAACAACTTAAGAATGTAGTAGTAGCGAAATTTTTCCTCATGAGCAAATAGGGTGGCTATATCATTCAACTTAGTAAGATGTGCCATAATAGTTTCAGATTCATAACCATGAAAAGGATCAGATTCAACCAAAGTAATTAACTCAGGATCGACAGAGAATTCATAATCCTTATCAGTAACAAAGACAGGTGAAGTAGCAAAAGCGGGATCATATTTCATTCTAGCATTCAAGGATTTTTTCTTTCAGCTTAGCTAACAATTTCTTAAGATCCTCTCTATCATTGCAAGCAAAGAAGTCTCTACCAGTTTATTCATCCATAACATAACCCTCAGGTACAACATGCAATTCATATCTAGTGGGAGAATCATAATCTTCAGTTTCAATAATATCATCACTTTTAGTAATTTCATTCTCTCTAACCCTAGCAAGTTGTTCATCAAGAAATTCACCTAGTGGCACAGTATTATCAAGCATAGAAGTAGTATCATCATAAGCATCATGCATAGCAGAAGTGGCATCATCAATAACATGCGACATATCAGAATCAATAGCAGGTGTAGGTGTCACAAGTATACTCAAAACAGAAGGTGAATCAAGTGCAGAGCTAGATGGCAGTTCCTTACCTCCCCTCATAGTTGAAGGAAAAATCTTGGTTCTTTGATCTTTAGGATTCGTCATAGTGATCAACAGATATAAATCCCAAGTGACTCAGAGAATAGAGCTATGCTCCCCGGCAACGGCGCGAGAAAAAGATCTTGATAACCCACATGTATAGGGGATCACAACAGTTTTCGAGGGCAGAGTATTCAACCCAAATTTATTGATTCGACACAAGGGAAGCCAAAGAATATTCTCAAGTATTAGCAGCTGAGTTGTCAATTCTACCACACCTGAAAGACTTAATATCTATAGCAAAGTATTTAGTAGCAAAGTAGTATGGAAGCAGTGGTAACGGTGGCAAAAGTAACAGTAGCAGTTTTGTAGCAATGGTAACAGTGGCAACGGAAAAGTAACAGAGAAAAGATCAATATGTGAAAAGCTCGTAGGCAATGGATCAATGATGGATAATTGTGTCGAATGGCATTCATCATGCAACGATTATAACATAGGGTGACACAGAACTAGCTCCAATTCATCAATGTAATATAGGCATGTATTTCGTATATAGTCATACATGCTTATGGAAAAGAACTTGCATGACATCTTTTGTCCTACCCTCCCGAGGCAGCGGGGTCCTAATGGAAACTAAGGGATATTAAGGCCTCCTTTTAATAGAGTACCGGACCAAAGCATTAGCAGTTAGTGAATACATGAACTCCTCAAACTACGGTCATCACCGGGAGTGATCCCAACTATTGTCACTCCGGGGTTGCCAGATCATAACACGTAGTAGGTGACTATAACTTGCAATATTGGATCAAGAACACAAATATATTCATGAAAACATAATAGGTTCAGATTTGAAATCATGGCACTCGGGCCCTAGTGACAAGCATTAGGCATAGCAAAGTCATAGCAACATCAATCTTAAAACATAGTGGATACTATGGATCAAACCCTAACAAAACTAACTCGATTACATGGTAAGTTTCATCCAACCCATCACCGTCTAGCAAGCCTACGATGGGATTACTCACGCACGGCGGCGAGCATCATGAAGTTGGTGATGGAGGATGGTTGATGATGACGATGGCGACGGATTCCCCTCTCCGGAGCCCCGAATGGACTCCAGATCTGCCCTCCTGAGGAAGAACAGGGCTTGGCGGTGGCTCTGTATTGTAAAACACGATGAATCCTTCTCTCTGATTTTTTTCTCCCCAAACGTGAATATATGGAGTTGTAGTTGAGGTCGGTGAAGGTCCAGAGGGCCCATAAGGTCGGAGGGCACGCCCTAGGGGGGTGGGCGCGCCCCCACCCTTGTGGCTAGGGTGTTGGACCCCTTCACTTTCTGAGAACTTTTTATTCTGCACAAAAATAACACCATGGCAATTCTGCTGAAAACAGCGTCAGTCCGGGTTAGTTCCATTCAAATCATGCAAGTTAGAGTCCAAAACAAGGGCAAAAGAGTTTGGAAAAGTAGATACGATGAAGACGTATCAATAAGATTTGATTTAGTTGAGGTTTTAGTAATATTTGAATTGATTTGGTTATGGGTAGGGGAAGGTAAGGAAAGTTTTGATTTTGAGATTTGGTAATATTTGACTTAATTAGATTGAGTAAGTGCGGGACGTGATTTTGGGAAATGTTGATTTTTTTACATTAATCCAAATTTCTGTGGTTTTCATTTTGTGTGGCATCGGTTGTGATTACCAAACAAAAATCGAGAGGAAACCAAAGGGGTAGGGGTGTGTGGAGGAAAAAAATGGAGGAGGATGTGAGGTGAACCTACCTACTCCCTTCAATAGTATATAGAGATAAAAGGACGTACAGTTCCGTTTTACATCAAAAAAAAATTACGCCCATACTTCGTCTACCCCCCTTCCATACATTACCCCACCCTCCCATCGGTTTTTCATCATTTCGATCTTCTTTGGCTACGATTTTCATCTGTCGGTCAAATCTATACTGCCTAAAAAGGCGTAAGGTTTCATCTTACATCAATTTTCTTCTTCCCACCCTTCGTCCACCCTTCCTTCATACATTACCTCAACCCTTCCATCATTTTTTCATCCCTCCCAATGTTCTTTGGTAATGGATTTCATATGTTGAGTCAAATAAGGTCAATATTTGGTAACTCTGATCGGTCGAATCATATCAATATTTGGTAAGGCAATAAATTCGCAGGCGGTACATCAATATCTTCTTTGGTAATAAATATTTGATAGTACAATAAAAAATGAATGGTCACTGGGGAGGAGAGCTTCCCCACTTGAACATATTACCACTCAAACAAAGTTTTACAAGTCAAATTACAACACATATCACATCTCAAAAAGTGGGGAGTTTAGAGGATAAGTTCATGAGCCACTACCTAACAAAGTCTCTTTGTTCATTGCCTTTGAAGCGGTGGGTCCATAGAGAGAAATCAATGACAATGTTTCTTAGAGTGATTCTAGACAGGTGAAATTCATCCTCGAAGACTACAAAATTTCTTGAATTCCACATGTTCCAGAGTATAGATAGGGCAAGATTAAGCCAAACATTGGGGTTTAGCCCATCAGGTTATCTAGTACCCTGAATGGTAGTCAAGTCTGTTGGAGGTAAAATACCAAGCAACACCCAAACTTGTATTGCAAAGGAGCATCGACAAACCAACTAAATGGCAACCAAGACCATTGGAGGTATAGTACAATAAATCCATGGGGAGGAATCAATCATGATCAATAATTATTTGCTAACACAATAAATTCACAAGAATGAATCAATCACAATCGGTCATTCTTCATTCCTATCTAAAATCTCTTATTTCCATCTATCATATATATAATCTATAAATCTATATCTCTTCTCTCCTTCATCGGCTCTCCTGTTCAGTTTTCCTTTGTCTGCCCATGTTGTTCGACTCCCGAGAATTACTCAATTTTTCCCTCTCACATATCACCAACAAAAAAAAGAGGGATATACTGTGTATGTCAAACCCAAAATAATTGGGACACAAACCCCTCTTAGGTTGACCCCGCCCCATATCCTCCCTACCTCAAATCTCTCTTCTCGATCTGGTGCAACATCCACAAAATGGTGGATTTGGCAATGGAGAGCACGACCACTACATCTTGTGCTCGTCGTCTCCATAGCTGCAACTGCAAGCCAATGCGTTGCACACCATGTTGCGAAACAGTGGGTACTGGCCAAGTGAGGTGCACCCTTCCTTGTATCCTACCATGGCTACTACGCCAAGGCACGCATTAGCGGTTTCTCGTGCCATATCAGCTGATAGGTAGATGAACATGCAGCTCAACACAGATTTTAACACCCCGATACCACCATCATCGCGGTCGCCGCTACCCCTAATTGCGTCGCCACCCTCATCCTCAATGACCACTAGGCTCTCCATGCACTCCTTCCTCATGCACACCCGCGATCAGCTGATCACACTCGGCTAGGCAGAGCTTGCTTCATCAAACTAGAGCACATCATATTCAATGAAATGCCTAGTTCATGGTCCTTTGCTTCTCCAATCACATCCATAACTGCATATATGATACATGCATGTGTGTTGTTTCAGTAGCTCGGTAATTGATGTAGGGTGGAAACCCTAGGGCTGATCTTTCACGATTGGAGTGGATCCTACGAAGAACACGAGGGAAATCACTCAAAAACAAGATTCGATTACACATGTGCTAGATCCTCAAAACACAAAGAGATACACGATCCACGATCAACAAGGGACAATACAAGTAGCAAGTTCTTCTCCGTGAGGAGGTCTTGAGGGGTCTTCCCGTGAGAGGTCTTGAATCCGCTTGGGGGATCTTCTCCGTAGAGGTCATGAACTCCAATGGAGAAGTAACCAAGTGGATGAGTGCTACATCTTGAGCACTGTGTTGGTTTCCCTTGAAGAGGAAAGGGTGATGCAGCAAAGTAGCGCAAGTATTTCCCGTGAGGGGTCTTGAATCCGCTTGGAGGATCTTCTCCGTAGAGGTCGTGAACTTCAATGGAGAAGTAACCAAGTGGATGAGTGCTACATCTTGAGCACTGTGTTGGTTTCCCTTGAAGAGGAAAGGGTGATGCAGCAAAGTAGCGTAAGTATTTCCCTTAGTTTTGAGAACCAAGGTATCAATCCAGTAGGAGGCTCCACGCAAGTCCCTCATACCTACACAAACAAACAAGAACCTCGCAACCAACGCGATAAAGGGGTTGTCAATCCCTTCATGGCCACTTGCGAAAGTGAGATCTGATAGAGATAATAAGATAAGATAAATATTTTTGGTATTTTTATGATATAGATTGGAAAGTAAAGATTGCAAAATAAAGTAGATCGGAAACTTATATGATGGAAGATAGAACCAGGGGCCATAGGTTTCACTAGTGGCTTCTCTCAAGATAGCATAAGTATTATGGTGGGTGAACAAATTACTGTCGAGCAATTGATAGAAAAGTGCATAGTTATGAGAATATCTAGGCATGATCATGTATATAGGCATCACGTCCGCGACAAGTAGACCGACTCCTGCCTGCATCTACTACTATTACTCCACACATCGACTGCTATCCAGCATGTATCTAGAGTATTAAGTTCATAAGAACAGAGTAACGCATTAGGAAAGATGACATGATGTAGAGGGATAAACTCAAGCAATGTGCTATAAACCCCATTTTGTATCCTCGATGGCAACAATACAATATGTGCCTTGCTGCCCCTACTGTCACTGGGAAATGACACCGCAAGATTGAACCCAAAGCTAAGCACTTATCCCGTTGCAAGAAAGATCAATCTAGTAGGCCAAAGCAAACTGATAATTCGAGGAGACTTGCAAAGATAACCAATCATACATAAAAGAATTCAGAGGAGATTCAAATATTTCTCATAGATAAACTTGATCATAAACCAACAATTCATCGGATCTCGACAAACACACCGCAAAAAGAGTTACATCGAATAGATCTCCAAGAAGATTGAGGAGAACTTTGTATTGAGATTCAAAGAGAGAGAAGAAGCCATCTAGCTAATAACTATGGACCCGAAGGTCTGTGGTAAACTACTCACAACTCATAGGAGAGGCCTTGGCGATGATGTAGAGGCCCTCCGTGATCGATTCCCCCTACGGCAGAGCGCCGGAAAAGGCTCCAGGATGGGATCTCACGGGTACAGAAGGTTGCGGCGGTGGAAATTGGGTTTCGTGGTGCTCCTGGATGTTTTTAGGGTAGGAGAGTATATATAGGCGAAGGAGGTCGGTCAAGGGAGCCACAAGGGGCCCACGAGGATGGGGGGCGCGCCCTCCTACCTCGTGGCCGCCTCGGCTGCTTCTTGACGTCCACTCTAAGTCTCCTGGATTGTGTTTGTTCCAAAAAGATCGCTCCCGAAGGTTTCATTCTGTTTGGACTCCGTTTGATATTCCTTTTTTTCGAAACACTGAAATAGGCAAAAAAACAGCAATTTGGGCTGGGCCTCCGGTTAGTAGGTTAGTCCCAAAAAATGATATAAAAGTGTAAAGTAAAGCCCATAAACATCCAAAACGGTTAATATAATAGCATGGAACAATAAAAAATTATAGATACATTGGGGACGTATCAATGAGCAAAGCTCTATCTGTCAAATGAGCTATCACATTGCTAACCCTAGCTAGGAGGAGGCAGGGGAGTATATATAGTCAAGGGACACAAAGGGGTAAGTGGGAGAGAGTTTACATGGGATCTTGTGTTGGAAATATGCCCTAGAGGCAATAATAAAAGTATTATTATATTTCCTTGTTCATGATAATTGTCTTTTATTCATGCTATAACTGTATTATCCGGAAATCGTAATACACGTGTGAATACATAGACCACAATATGTCCCTAGTGAGCCTCTAGTTGACTAGCTCGTTGATCAACAGATAGTCATGGTTTCCTGGCTATGGACATTGGATGTCGTTGATAACGGGATCACATCATTAGGAGAATGATGTGATGGACAAGACCCAATCCTAAGCATAGCACAAGATCGTGTGGTTCGTTTGCTAGAGCTTTTCCAATGTCAAGTATCTCTTCCTTAGACCATGAGATCATGTAACTCCCGGATACCGTAGGAGTGCTTTGGGTGTATCAAGTGTCACAACGTAACTGGGTGACTATAAAGGTGCACTACAGGTATCTCCGAAAGTGTCTGTTGGGTTGACACGGATCGAGACTGGGATTTGTCACTCCGTATGACGGAGAGGTATCTCTGGGCCCACTCGGTAATGCATCATCATAATGAGCTCAAAGTGACCAAGTGGTTGGTCACGGGATCATGCATTACGGTACGAGTAAAGTGACTTGCCGGTAACGAGACTGAACAAGGTATTGGGATACCGACGACCGAGTCTCGGGCAAGTAACGTACCGATTGACAAAGGGAATTGTATACGGGGTTTGATCGAATCCTCGACATCGTGGTTCAACCGATGAAATCATCGTGGAACATGTGGGAGCCAACATGGGTATCCAGATCCCGTTGTTGGTTATTGACCGGAGAGTCGTCTCGGTCATGTCTGCATGTCTCCCGAACCCGTAGGGTCTACACACTTAAGGTTCGGTGACGCTAGGGTTATTAGGAAGACTTGTATGTGATTACCGAATGTTGTTAGGAGTCCCGGATGAGATCCCGGACGTCACGAGGAGTTCCGGAATGGTCCGGAGGTGAAGTTTTATATATGGGAAGTTGTCATGCGGACACCGGAAAGTTTCAGGGGCGTATCGGTATTGTACCGGGGCCACCGGAGAGGTTCTGGGGGTCCACCGGGAGCGGCCACCCCTCTCGGAGGGCCACATGGGCCGCAAGGGGCAGGGAGCCAGCCCCTGGAGGGCTGGGCGCGCCCCCCATCTTGGGCCCATGCGCCTAGGGTTGGGGGGGAAACCCTGAAGGGGGCGCCCCCCTTGCTTGGGGGGCAAGTCCCCCCTCCCTGGCCGCCGCCCCCCCTCTAGATCCCATCTAGATGGGTCGGCCCCCCTTGCCCCTTCCCCTATAAATAGAGGGGTGAGGGGAGGGCTGCTGGACACATCCTAAGGCGCAGCCCCTCCCCTCCCCAACACCTCTCCTCCTCCGTTACGCGCTTGGCGAAGCCCTGTCGGAGTACTGCTGCACCAACACCACCACGCTGTCGTGCTGCCGTTGGAGCAATCTTCCTCAACCTCTCCTTCCTCCTTGCTGGATCAACACGGAGGAGACATCGACCGTCCCGTACGTGTGTTGAACGCGGAGGTGCTGTCCGTTCAGCACTTGGTCATCGGTGATCTGAATCACGGCGAGTACGACTCCATCATCACCATCCCCTTGGACGCTTCCGCACTCGATCTACAAGTGGTATGTAGATGCAAGGTCACTCCCTTGACTCGTTGCTTAGATGAACTCATAGATGGATCTTGGTGAAACCATAGGAAAAATTTTAATTTTCTGCAACGTTCCCCAACAGTGGCATCATGAGCTAGGTCTATGCGTAGTTCTCTATTGCACGAGTAGAACACAATTTTGTTGTGGGCGTGGATCTTGTCAACTTTCTTGCCACTACTAGTCTTTTCTTGCTTCAGCGGTATTGTGGGATGAAGCGGCCCGGACCAACCTTACACGTACGCTTACATGAGACCGGTTCCACCGACAGACATGCACTAGTTGCTTAAGGTGGCTGGCGGGTGTCTGTCTCTCCCACTTTAGTTGGAGCGGATTCGATGAAAAGGGTCCTTATGAAGGGTAAATAGAAGTTGACAAAATCACGTTGTGGTTATTCGTAGGTAAGAAAACGTTCTTGCTAGAACCCAATTGCAGCCACGTAAAAGATGCAACAACAATTAGAGGACGTCTAACTTGTTTTTGCAGCAATTGTCATGTGATGTGATATGGCCAGAAGTTGTGATGAATGATGAATGATATATTGTGATGTATGAGATCATGTTCTTGTAATAGGAATCACGACTTGCATGTCGATGAGTATGACAACCGGCAGGAGCCATAGGAGTTGTCTTTATTTTTGTATGACCTGCGTGTCATTGAAGAACGCCATGTAAATTACTTTACTTTATTGCTAAACGTGTTAGCCATAGAAGTAGAAGTAGTCATTGGCGTGACAACTTCATGAAGACACGATGATGGAGATCATGACGATGGAGATCATGGTGTCATGCCGGTGACAAGATGATCATGGAGCCCCGAAGATGGAGATCAATGGAGCTATATGATATTGGCCATATCATGTCACTACTATATAATTGCATGTGATGTTTATTATGTTTATGCATCTTGTTTACTTAGAACGACGGTAGTAAATAAGATGATCCCTTACAACAATTTCAAGAAGTGTTCTCCCCTAACTGTGCACCGTTGCTAAAGTTCGTCGTTTCGAAGCACCACGTGATGATCGGGTGTGATAGATCCTTACGTTCACATACAACGGGTGTAAGACAGTTTTACACATGCAAAAACACTTAGGGTTAACTTGACGAGCCTAGCATGTACAGACATGGCCTCGGAACATGGAGACCGAAAGGTCGAAAACGAGTCGTATGGAAGATACGATCAACATGAAGATGTTCATGGACGATGACTAGTCCGTCTTACGTGATGATCGGACACGACCTAGTCGACTCGGATCGTGTAACACTTAGATGACTAGAGGGATGTCTAATCTGAGTGGGAGTTCATTGTAATAATTTGATTATATGAACTTAATTATCATGAACTTAGTCTAAAACCTTTGCAAATATGTCTTGTAGATCAAATGGCCAACGCTCATGTCAACATGAACTTCAACGCATTCCTAGAGAAAACCAAGCTGAAAGATGATGGCAGCAACTATATGGACTGGGTCCGGAACCTGAGGATCATCCTCATAGCTGCCAGGAAACAATATGTCTAGAAGGACCGCTAGGTGACGCTCCCGTCCCAGAGAACCAAGACATTATGAACGCTTGGCAGTCTCGTGCTGATGATTACTCCCTCGTTCAGTGCGGCATGCTTTACAGCTTAGAACCGGGGCTCCAAAAGCGTTTTGAGCATCACGGAGCATATGAGATGTTCGAAGAGCTGAAACTAGTTTTCCAAGCTCATGCCCGGGTCGAGAGATATGATGTCTCCGACAAGTTCTATAGTTGTAAGATGGAGGAAAACAGTTCTGTCAGTGAGCACATACTCAAAATGTCTGGGTTGCACAACCGCCTGACCCAGCTGAACATTAACCTCCCAGATGAGGCGGTCATTGACAGAATCCTTCAGTCGCTCCCACCAAGCTACAAGAGCTTTGTGATGAACTACAATATGCAGGGGATGGTGAAGACCATTCCTGAAGTATTTTCAATGCTGAAGTCAGCAGAGGCTGAAATCAAGAAAGAACATCAAGTGTTGATGGTCAATAAGACCACTAAGTTCAAGAAGGGCAAGGGCAAGAAGAACTTCAAGAAGGACGGCAAGGATGTTGCTGCGCCCGGTAAGCCAGTTACCGGGAAGAAGTCAAAGAATGGACCCAAGCCTGAGACTGAGTGCTTTTATTGCAAGGGGAAGGGTCACCGGAAGCGGAACTTCCCCAAATACTTAGCGGATAAGAAGGCCGGCAACACCAAAGGTATATTTGATATACATGTAATTGATGTGTACCTTACCAGTACTCGTAGTAACTCCTGGGTATTTGATACCGGTGCCGTTGCTCATATTTGTAACTCACAGCAGGAGCTGCGGAATAAACGGAGACTGGCGAAGGACGAGGTGACGATGCGCGGTGGGAATGGTTCCAGAGTCGATGTGATCGCCGTCGGCACGCTGCCTCTACATTTACCTACGGGATTAGTTTTGAACCTTAATAATTGTTATTTAGTGCCAAGTTTGAGCATGAACATTGTATCAGGATCTCGTTTAATACGAGATGGCTACTCATTTAAATCCGAGAATAATGGTTGTTCTATTTATATGAGAGATATGTTTTATGGTCATGCTCCGATGGTCAATGGTTTATTCTTAATGAATCTCGAGCGTAATATTACACATATTCATAGTGTGAATGCCAAAAGATGTAAAGTTGATAACGATAGTCCCACATACTTGTGGCACTGCCGCCTTGGTCACATTGGTGTCAAGCGCATGAAGAAGCTCCATGCTGATGGACTTTTAGAGTCTCTCGATTATGAATCATTTGACACATGCGAACCATGCCTCATGGGCAAAATGACCAAGACTCCGTTCTCCGAAACAATGGAGCGAGCAACCAACTTGTTGGAAATCATACATACCGATGTGTGCGGTCCAATGAGCGTTGAGGCTCGCGGAGGATATCGTTATGTTCTCACTCTCACTGATGACTTGAGTAGATATGGGTATGTCTACTTAATGAAACACAAGTCTGAAACTTTTGAAAAGTTCAAGGAATTTCAGAATGAGGTAGAGAATCAACGTGACCGAAAGATAAAGTTCCTACGATCAGATCGTAGAGGAGAATACTTAAGTCACGAATTTGGTACACACTTAAGGAAATGTGGAATCGTTTCACAACTCACGCCGCCTGGAACACCTCAGCGTAATGGTGTGTCCAAACGTCGTAATCACACTCTATTGGATATGGTGCGGTCTATGATGTCTCTTACCGATTTACCGCTATCATTTTGGGGATACGCTCTAGAGACAGCTACATTCACTTTAAATAGGGCACCGTCTAAATCCGTTGAGACGACACTGTATGAATTATGGTTTGGGAAGAAACCTAAGCTGTCGTTTCTAAAAGTTTGGGGATGCGATGCTTATGTCAAGAAACTTCAACCTGAAAAGCTCGAACCCAAGTCGGAAAAATGCGTCTTCATAGGATACCCTAAGGAAACCGTTGGGTATACCTTCTACTTAAGATCCGAGGGCAAGATCTTTGTTGCCAAGAACGGATGCTTTCTGGAAAAAGAGTTTCTCTCGAAAGAAGTAAGTGGGAGGAAAGTAGAACTCGATGAAGTACTACCTCTCGAACGGGAAAGTAGTGCAGCTCAGGAAAATGTTCCTGTGATGCCTACACCAACTGAAGAGGAAAATAATGATGATGATCAAGGTACTTCGGATCAAGTTGCTACTGAACTTCATAGGTCCAGAAGGACACGTTCCGCACCAGAGTGGTACGGCAACCCTGTCCTGGAAATCATGTTGTTAGACAACGGTGAACCTTCGAACTATGAAGAAGTGATGGCGGGCCCAGATTCCAACAAATGGCTTGAAGCCATGAAATCCGAGATAGAATCCATGTATGAAAACAAAGTATGGACTTTGACAGACTTGCCCGATGATCGGCGAGCGATAGAAAACAAATGGATCTTTAAGAAGAAGACAGACGCGGATGGAAATGTTACCATCTATAAAGCTCGACTTGTCGCTAAGGGTTATCGACAAGTTCAAGAGATTGACTACGACGAGACATTCTCTCCCGTAGCGAAGCTGAAGTCCGTCCGAATCATGTTAGCAATTGCCGCATACTATGATTATGAGATATGGCAGATGGACGTCAAAACGGTATTCCTTAACGGACATCTTAAGGAAGAGCTGTATATGATGCAGCCGAAAGGTTTTGTCGATCCTAAGAACGCTAACAAAGTATGCAAGCTTCAGCGATCCATTTATGGGCTGGTGCAAGCATCTCGGAGTTGGAACATTCGCTTTGATGAGATGATCAAAGCGTTTGGGTTTATGCAGACTTATGGAGAAGCCTGCGTTTACAAGAAAGTGAGTGGGAGCTCTGTAGCATTTCTCATATTATATGTAGATGACATAATCTTGATGGGAAATGATATAGAACTCTTGGACAACATTAAGGCCTACTTGAATAAGTGTTTTTCAATGAAGGACCTTGGAGAAGCTGCTTACATATTAGGCATCAATATCTATAGGGATAGATCGAGACGCCTCATAGGTCTTTCACAAAGCACATACCTTGATAAGATTTTGAAGAAGTTCAAAATGGATCAGTCCAAGAAAGGGTTCTTGCCTGTGTTGCAAGGTGTGAGATTGAGCTCGGCTCAGTCCCCGACCACGGCAAAAGATAAAGAAGAGATGAGTGTCATCCCCTATGCTTCAGCCATAGGATCTATTATGTATGCCATGTTGTGTACCAGACCTGATGTAAACCTTGCCGTAAGTTTGGTAGGAAGGTACCAAAGTAATCCTGGCAAGGAACACTGGACAGCGGTCAAGAATATCCTGAAGTACCTGAAAAGGACAAAGGACATGTTTCTCGGTTATGGAGGTGACGAAGAGCTCATCGTAAAGGGTTATGTCGACGCTATCTTCGACACAGATCTGGATGACTCTAAGTCACAAACCGGATACGTGTATATGTTGAATGGTGGAGCAGTAAGCTGGTGCAGCTGCAAGCAGAGCGTCGTGGCGGGATCTACATGTGAAGCGGAGTACATGGCAGCCTCGGAGGCAGCGCATGAAGCAATTTGGGTGAAGGAGTTCATAACCGACCTAGGAGTCATACCCAATGCGTCGGGGCCGATCAAACTCTTCTGTGACAACACTGGAGCTATTGCCCTTGCCAAGGAGCCCAGGTTTCACAAGAAGACAAGGCACATCAAGCGTCGCTTCAACTCCATCCGTGAAAATGTTCAAGATGGAGACATAGAAATTTGTAAAGTACATACGGATCTGAATGTCGCAGATCCGTTGACTAAACCTCTCTCGCGAGCAAAACATGATCAACACCAGAACTCTATGGGTGTTCGATTCATCACAATGTAACTAGATTATTGACTCTAGTGCAAGTGGGAGACTATTGGAAATATGCCCTCGAGGCAATAATAAAAGTATTATTATATTTCCTTGTTCATGATAATTGTCTTTTATTCATGCTATAATTGTATTATCTGGAAATCGTAATACACGTGGGAATACATAGACCACAATATGTCCCTAGTGAGCCTCTAGTTGACTAGCTCGTTGATCAACAGATAGTCATGGTTTCCTGGCTATGGACATTGGATGTCGTTGATAACGGGATCACATTATTAGGAGAATGATGTGATGGACAAGACCCAATCCTAAGCATAGCACAAGATCGTGTAGTTCATTTGCTAGAGCTTTTCCAATGTCAAGTATCTCTTCCTTAGACCATGAGATCGTGTAACTCCGGGATACCGTAGGGGTGCTTTGGGTGTATCAAACGTCACAACGTAACTAGGTGACTATAAAGGTGCACTACAGGTATCTCCGAAAGTGTCTGTTGGGTTGACACGGATCGAGACTGGGATTTGTCACTCCGTATGACGGAGAGGTATCTCTGGGCCCACTCGGTAATGCATCATCATAATGAGCTCAAAGTGACCAAGTGGTTGGTCACGGGATCATGCATTACGGTACGAGTAAAGTGACTTGCCGGTAACGAGACTGAACAAGGTATTGGGATACCGACGATCGAGTCTCGGGCAAGTAACGTACCGATTGACAAAGGGAATTGTATACGGGGTTTGATCGAATCCTCGACATCGTGGTTCAACCGATGAAATCATCGTGGAACATGTGGGAGCCAACATGGGTATCCAGATCCCGCTGTTGGTTATTGACCGGAGAGTCGTCTCGGTCATGTCTGCATGTCTCCCGAACCCGTAGGGTCTACACACTTAAGGTTCGGTGACGCTAGGGTTATTAGGAAGACTTGTATGTGATTACCAAATGTTGTTCGGAGTCCCGGATGAGATCCCGGACGTCACGAGGAGTTCCGGAATGGTCCGGAGGTGAAGTTTTATATATGGGAAGTTGTCATGCGGACACCGGAAAGTTTCGGGGGCGTATCCGTATTGTACCGGGGCCACCGGAGAGGTTCCGGGGGTCCACCGGGAGGGGCCACCCCTCTCGGAGGGCCACATGGGCCGCAAGGGGCAGGGAGCCAGACCCTGGAGGGCTGGGCGCGCCCCCCACCTTGGGCCCATGCGCCTAGGGTTGGGGGGGAAACCCTGAAGGTGGCGCCCCCCCTTGCTTGGGGGGCAAGTCCCCCCTCCCTGGCCGCCGCCCCCCCTCTAGATCCCATCTAGAGGGGTCGACCCCCCTTGCCCCTTCCCCTATAAATAGAGGGGTGAGGGGAGGGCTGCTGGACACATCCTAAGGCGCAGCCCCTCCCCTCCCCAACACCTCTCCTCCTCCGTTACGCGCTTGGCGAAGCCCTATCGGAGTACTGCTGCACCAACACCACCACGCCGTCGTGCTGCCGTTGGAGCAATCTTCCTCAACCTCTCCTTCCTCCTTGCTGGATCAAGACGGAGGAGACGTCGACCGTCCCGTACGTGTGTTGAACGCGGAGGTGCTGTCCGTTCAGCACTTGGTCATCGGTGATCTGAATCACGGCGAGTACGACTCCATCATCACCATCCCCTTGGACGCTTCCGCACTCGATCTACAAGTGGTATGTAGATGCAAACTCACTCCCTTGACTCGTTGCTTAGATGAACTCATAGATGGATCTTGGTGAAACCGTAGGAAATTTTTTAATTTTCTGCAACGTTCCCCAACATCTTGGCCCGCAGCTACATAGAGGCGCCGGATGTTCGGCGGTTGATAACCCACAAGTGTAGGGGATCGCAATAGCTTTCGAGGGTAAAGTATTCAACCCAAATTTATTGATTCGACACAAGGGGAGCCAAATAATATTCTTGAGTATTAGCAGTTGAGTTGTCAATTCAACCACACCTGGATAACTTAGTATCTGCAACAAAGTATTTAGTAGCAAGAGTGGTATGATAATAAAGGTAACGGTAGCAAAAGTAAAGATAAATGTTTTTGGGTTTTTGTAGTAGTTCTAACAGTAGCAACAGAAAAGTAAATAAGCGAAGAACAATATGTGAAAATCTCGTAGGCAATGGATCAGTGATGGATAATTATGCCGGATGCGATTCCTCATGCAATAGTTATAACATAGGGTGATATAGAACTAGCTCCAATTCATCAATGTAATGTAGGCATGTATTCCGTAAATAGTCATACGTGCTTATGGAAAAGAACTTGCATGGCATCTTTTGTCCTACCCTCCCGTGGAAGCGGGGTCCTTACGGAAACTAAGGGATATTAAGGCCTCCTTTTAATAGAGAACCGGAACAAAGCATTAGCACATAGTGAATACATGAACTCCTCAAACTACGGTCATCACTGAGAAGTATCCCGATTATTGTCACTTCGGGGTTGTCGGATCATAACACATAATAGGTGACTATAGACTTGCAAGATAGGATCAAGAACACACATATATTCATGAAAACACAATAGGCTCAGATCTGAAATCATGGCACTCGGGCCCTAGTGACAAGCATTAACCATAGCAAAGTCATAGCAACATCAATCTCAGAACATAGTGGATACTAGGGATCAAACCCTAACAAAACTAACTTGATTACATGGTAAATCTCATCCAACCCATCACCGTCCAACAAGCCTACGATGGAATTACTCACGCACGGCGGTGAGCATCATGAAATTGGTGATGGAGGATGGTTGATGATGATGACGGCGACGAATCCCCCTGTCCGGAGCCCCGAACGGACTCCAGATCAGCCCTCCCAAGAGAGAGGCGGCGGCTCCGTGTCGTAAAATATGATGAAACTTTCTCCCTGGTTTTTTTCTCCCCGAACGTGAATATATGGAGTTGGAGTTGAGGTCAGTGGAGGTCCAGGGGGCCCACGAGATAGGAGGCCGCGCCCTGGGGGGGAGGCGCCCCCTGTCTCGTGGACAGCCTGTGGGCCCCCTGGTATTGATTCTTTCGCCAAAAATTCTTATTAATTCCAAAAAGTGCCTCCGTGGATTTCCAGGACATTCCGAGAACTTTTCTTTTCTACACATAAAACAACATCATGGCAGTTCTGCTGAAAACATCGTCAGTCCGAGTTAGTTTCATTCAAATCATGCAAGTTAGAGTCCAAAACAAGGGCAAAAGTGTTAGGAAAAGTCGATACGTTGGAGACGAATCAACTCCCCCGAGCTTAAACCTTTGCTTGTCCTCAAGCAATTCAGTTGATAAGCTGAAAGTGATAAAGAAAAACTTTTACAAACTCTGTTTGCTCTTGTTGTTGTAAACATGAAAAGCCAACATTCAAGTTTCAGCAAATATTATGAACTAACACGTAGGTCTCACAATTACTCATATCAATTACATAATCAGCTAGCGAGCCATAATAATAAAACTCAGATGACAACACTTTCTCAAAATAATCATAACATGATATAAAAAAATGGTATCTCGCTAGCCCTTTCTGAGACCGCAAAACATAAATGCAGAGCACTTTTAAAGATCAAGGACTGACTAAACATCGTAATTCATGGTAAAAGAGATCCAGTCAAGTCATACCCAATATAAACCAATAATAATGAATGCAAATGACAGTGTGCTCTCCAGTGGGTGCTTTTTAATAAGAAGGGTGATGACTCAACATAAAAGTAAATAGGTAGGCCCTTCGCAGAGGGAAGCAGGGATTTGTAGAGGTGCCAGAGCTCGATTTTAAAAATAGAGATTGAATAACATTTTGAGTGGCATACTTTTGCTGTCAACGCAACAACTATGAGATGGCTGTATCTTCCATACTACATGCATTATAGGTAGTTCCCAAACAGAATGGTAAAGGTTCATACTCCCCCAACCACCAACAAGCATCAATCCATGGCTTGCTCGAAACAACAAGTGCCTCCAACATACAACAACCCTGGGGGAGTTTTGTTTAATTATTTTGATTCGCTTTGATTGTTTTGGATCATGGGACTGGGCATCCTGGTTATCGGCCCTTTCTCGTGAATGAGGAGCGGAGTCCACTCCTCGTGAGAATAACCCACCTAGCATGGAAGATATAGGCAACCCTAGTTGTAACATGAGCTGCTCGAGCATACAAAAGAGAATTTCATTTGAAGTTTGGAGTTTGGCACATACAAATTTACTTGGAACGGCGGGTAAATACCGCATATAGGTAGGTATAGTGGACTCATATGGAACAACTTTGGGGTTTAAGGAGTTTGGATGCACAAGCAGTATTCCCGCTTAGTACAGGTGAAGGCTAAGAAAAGACTGGGAAGCGACCAACTGAGAGAGCGACAACAGTCATAAGCATGCATTAAAATTAATTTACACCGAGTACAAGCATGAGTAGGATATAATCCACCATGAACATAAATATCTTGAAGGCTATGTTGATTTGATTCAACTACATGCGTGAACATGTGCCAAGTCGAGTCACTCAATTCATTCAAAAGAGGATACCATCCCACCATACCACATCATAATCATTCTAATAGCATGTTGGCACGCAAGGTAAACCATTATAACTCATAGCTAATCAAGCATGGCACAAGCAACTATAATCTCTAAATGTCATTGCAAATATGTTTACTTCATAATAACTGACTCAGGAACGATGAACTCATCATATTTACAAAAACAAGAGAGGTCAAGTTCATACCAGCTTTTCTCATCCCAATAAGTTCATCATATATCATTAGTATTGCCTTTCACTCGCATGACCGAATGATGTGTATAATAATAAGAGTGCACGTGCATTGGACTAAGCTAGAATCTGCAAGCATTCAACTCAAGAGAGAAGACAGGGTAATATGGGCTCTAAGTTAAATAAACAATCATGCATATGAGAGCCACTAAGCATTTTCAATATGGTCTTCTCGACCCCCAAAGGAAAGAAAAAGAAAATAAAACTATTTACACGGGAAAGCTCCCAACAAGTAGGAAGAAGAACTAGAAATCTTTTTGGGTTTTCATTTTAATTTCTACTACAAGCATGGAAATTAAACTAACTAAATTTTTTTGGTTTTTCTTAAGGTTTATCAAACACACAAGAAGAAAACTAGAAAAAAGAAATTTAAACTAGCATGGATAATACAATGAAAGAGTATGAGCACCGACGACTAGTGTGTGAACATGAATGTAAAGTCGGTGAGAAATACGTACTCCCCCAAGATTAGGCTTTTGGCCTAAGTTGGTCTAGTACCAAGGACCGCCGCTACTCTCCCCGGTGTAATGGGAGGTGTAATCAGGGTACCACTGGCTGGTCATCTCCGGGTCCCACTGGACAGATGATGCACGATAAGGGTCCAGCTCAGGTTCCGGCTCGGGTTCAGGTTCTAGAGTAAAAGCTTGAGCTCGATGATTGTTCACCGCTTTCGGTGTGACAAGACGATTTTCTGCAAGCAAATCAAACAACAGAGGCGCATGCAAAATAATAATCTCAGTGTGTTTCTTATTGAATCTAAGTTTATACAAGAGCATCTTCTCTTCATTGTCAACAATAAACTTGTGTGCTACCATGCTCTTGTAATCTAAGATGTGAGGAAGCAATTTTATCTCATCCTCCTCATGGTGCCTAAGGGGTATATGAAAATGTTTAGCAAGACGTGCAGCATAGATACCTCCAAATATGGGGCCTTTTGTACGATTCGGGGCTAGCCATTTAGCAACGACGGCACCCATACTAAAAGTATTGTCTCCCAGCAAAGCATGTTGAAGAATAATAATATCTGGAACGCTCAAATTTCCACTATTTCCACGACCAATCAAGCATCTACTAGCAAATATGGCAAAGTAGCGTAAAACAGGAAAGTATGCTAGAGACTTTTGCCTTAGAGCCCTTCTTTGGCTCTTCTACAGCAATAGTTTTAACGAAGCCACCCACATCTTCACGATGGGGTTCCTATAATTCTCCCTCATAAGGTATCCTACATACCGCACAAAAATGACGTAAAGACATTTCTTTGAATTCATCATATAAATGAAATGATACTGCAGGCGGTGACTTCTTAGGATAATAATAAAAGTTTTGCACGAAAGTATTGGTAAGTAAGAGATACTGATCGATTCGGTCGTTGATGAAACCGGTGAGGCCTGCAGTCTCGATTAAAGCATAAAAGTCTTCATGAATTTCGGCTTCTTTCAAGAATCCTCGCATGGCCATTCACACGACCGTACTTCCGCTAAGCGAGGAAGATTATACTTGGCCTTTTCCTTCTCTTTGGCTTGTTTTTCCTGAGAGCTTTGGCTAGAAAAGCCCCTCAAAAGGTTCCTCAACATTTTCTAAAAATTTCTGAAATTTTAGTAACTTCAAAATAAAGTGAATAAAACTAAACAAGATTGATAGCAACTACTCCTACAAGTGCGTAGAGCCTATATCATGCATTGGAATTGCTTGGGACCTCAAAAATTTAACATGCAAGCTCAAGAACATGGTCACCTATGCAGCAAAAAATTGCAATGAATAAAGCACTAGAACAAAAACTAATTGGACCAATGGAGGAGTCACATACCGAGCAACAATCTCCCAAAGCAGTTTTGTGAATGGAACTTTGAGCTAAGAGATCGAAAATCGCAGCAAAACGAGCTAGAACTCGTGCTTGAGCTGGATGGGGATTTTTTTGGGTAGAAGATGAAGTGTGTGGGTGCTGGCATAAGTGGAGGGGAGCCACCAGGGGCCCACGAGACAGGGGGCGCACCCTCCTCTCTCGTGGCCTGGTGCTTGCCCCTCCTGCAGTGTTTTCAGTGCCTAAAATCCTCAAATATTCCAGAAAAAACCATACTAAATTTGCAAGGCATTTGGAGCACTTTTATTTTTAGACTATTTTTTTAATGCACGGATAATTCAGAAAACAGACAGATAATACTATTTTTGCTTTATTTATTCTAAAAAAATAGAAAGTGAAAAGAGGGTACAAAAGGTTGTGCCTTCTAGTTTCATCCATCTCGTGATCATCAAAATGAACCCACTAACAAGGTTGATCAAGTCTTGTTAACAAACTCATTCCGAATAACACGGAACCGGAGAAATTTCGAATAACACTAAGTTACCTCAACGGGGATATGAAAATCCCCAACAATAAGAATATCATACTTTTTCTTGACAGTAGGAAGAGGAAATTCAAAACCTCCAAAAATGACAGTTGGAACTTTTTTAATAGAATTGATGCTATGAACTTGAGATTGTTTCCTCGGAAAGTGTACCGTATGCTCATTACCATTAACATGAAAAGTGACATTGCCTTTGTTGCAATCAATAACAGCCCCTGTAGTATTAAGAAAAGGTCTACCAAGGATAATAGACATACTATCGTCCTTGGGAATATCAAGAATAACAAAGTCTGTTAAGATAGTGACATTTGCAACCACAACAGGCACATCCACACAAATACCGAAAGGTATAGTAGTTGATTTATCAGCCATTTGCAAAGATATTTCAGTAGGTGTCAACTTATTCAATTCAAGTCTACGATATAAAGAGAGAGTCATAACACTAACACTGGCTCCAAGATCACATAAAGCAGTTCTAACATAATTTCTTTTAATAGAGCATGGTATAGTTAGTACACCCGGATCTCCAAGTTTCTTTGGTATTCCACCCTTAAAAGTGTAATTAGCAAGCATGGTGGAAATTTCAGCTTCCGGTATCTTTCTTTTTTTGTAATGAAATCCTTCACATACTTAGCGTAAGGATTTACTTTCAGCATATCAGTTAAGCGCATACGTAAGAAAATAGGTCTAATCATTTCAGCAAAGCGCTCAAAATCCTCATCATCCTTTGACTTGGATGGTTTAGGAGGAAAGGGCATGGGTTTCTGAACCCATGGTTCTCTTTCTTTACCGTGCTTCCTAGCAACAAAATCTCTCTTATCATAACGTTGATTCTTTGATTGTGGGTTATCAAGATCGACAACAGGTTCGATCTCTACATCATTGTTTTTGCTAGGTTGAGCATCAACATGAACATTATCATTAACATTATCACTAGGTTCATGTTCATCACCTGATTGTGTTTCAGCATAAGAAATAGAAATATCATTGGGATTCTCAGGTGTGTCTACAGTAGGTTCACTAGAAGCATGCAAAGTCCTATCATTTTTCTTTTTCTTATTTTTAGAAGAACTAGGTGCCTCTAAATTATTTCTCTGAGAATCTTGCTCGATTCTCTTAGGGTGGCCTTCAGGATACAAAGGTTCCTGAGTCATTCTACCAGTTCTAGTAGCCACTCTAACCGCAAAGTCATTTTTATTATTTAATTCATCAAGCAAATCATTTTGAGCTTTAAGTACTTGCTCAGCTTGAGTAGCAACCATAGAAGCATATTTGCTAACGCGGTGAAGTTCATCTTTAACTCTAGCCAGATTATCACATACGCGTCCTATCTCAAAAGCATTATTCTTTAACTCTCTACCAACATAAGCATTAAAACTTTCTTGTCTAGCCATAAAGTCATCAAATTCATCTAAGCATGGGCTATGAAATTTAGTAGAGGGTATTTCAACTTTATCATATCTATAGAGAGAATTTACCTTTACTACCTGTGTCGGGTTATCAAGACAATATGGTTCTTCAGGTGGTAAATTAAGACCATGTATTTCTTCAATAGGAGGTAAATTCTTAACATCTTCAGCTTTAATACCTTTTTCTTTCATTGATTTCTTTGCCTCTTGCATATCTTCAGGACTGAGAAATAAAACACCTCTCTTCTTCGGAGTGGGTTTAGGAATAGGCTCAGGAGTTGGCTCAATTGGTTCAGGAATTACTTCAGGAACTAGCTCGGGAAGAGTCCAATTATTTTCATTAGTCAACATATTATTCAATAATATTTCAGCTTCGTCGACTGTTCTTTCCCTGAAAACACAACCAACACAACTATCCAAGTAGTCCTTGGAAGCATCGGTTAGTCCATTATAAAAGATATTAAGTATTTCATTTTTCTCAAGAGGATGATCGGGCAAAGCATTAAGTAACCGGAGAAGCCTCCCCCAAGCTTGTGGGAGACTCTCTTCTTTAATTTGCACAAAATTATATATTTCCCGCAAAGCAGCTTGTTTCTTATGAGCAGGGAAATATTTAGCAGAGAAGTAATAAATCATATCCTGGGGACTACGCACACAACCAGGAGCAAGAGAATTATACCAAGTCTTAGCATCACCCTTTAATGAGAACGGAAATATCTTAAGGATATATAAATAGCGAGAATTCTCATCATTAGTAAATAGGGTGGCTATATCATTCAACTTGGTAAGATGTGCCACAACAGTTTCAGATTCAAGGCCATAAAAAGGACCAGATTCAACTAAAGTAATAATCTCAGGATCAACAGAGAATTCATAATCCTTATCAGTAACACAGATAGGTGAAGTAGCAAAAGCAGGATCGGGTTTCATTCTAGCATTAAGAGACTGCTGCTTCCATTTAGCTAATAATTTCTTAAGATCATTTCTATCATTGCAAGCAAAAATTTCCCTAGCAGCTTCTTCATTCATAACATAACCCTTAGGAACAACAGGTAATACATAATCATTGGGGGAACCTTCATCATCACTATCATCAATAATAGGTTCTTCAATATTTTCATTCCCCCTAACTCTAGCAAGTTGTTCATCTAGAAATTCACCTAATGGCAAAGTAGTATCACGCACAGAAGTAGTTTCATCATGCATAGCAGAAGTGGCATCATCAATAACATGCGACATATCAGAATTCATAGCAGTAGTAGGTTTAGGTGTCGCAAGCCTACTAATAACGGAAGTAGAATCTAGTGTAGAGCTAGATGGCAGTTCTTTACCTCCCCTCGTAGTTGAGGGCAAAATCTTGGTTTTAGCGTCTTTCAAGTTCTTCATAGTGATCAACAGATATAAATCCCAAGTGACTCAGAGAATAGAGCTATGCTCCCCGGCAACGGCGCCAGAAATTAGTCTTGATAACCCACAAGTGTAGGGGATCGCGACAACTTTCAAGGGTAAAGTATTCAACCCAAATTTATTGATTCTACACAAGGGGAGCCAAAGAATATTCTTGAGTATTAGCAGTTGAGTTGTCAATTCAACCACACCTGGATAACTTAGTATCTGCAACAAAGTATTTAGTAGCAAGAGTGGTATGATAATAAAGGTAACGGTAGCAAAAGTAAAGATAAATGTTTTTGGGTTTTTGTAGTAGTTCTAACAGTAGCAATAGAAAAGTAAAAAAGCGAAGAACAATATGTGAAAATCTCGTAGGCAATGGATCAGTGATGGATAATTATGCCGGATGCGATTCCTCATGCAATAGTTATAACATAGGGTGATATAGAACTAGCTCCAATTCATCAATGTAATGTAGGCATGTATTCCGTAAATAGTCATACATGCTTATGGAAAAGAACTTGCATGGCATCTTTTGTCCTACCCTCCCGTGGAAGCGGGGTCCTTACGGAAACTAAGGGATATTAAGGCCTCCTTTTAATAGAGAACCGGAACAAAGCATTAGCACATAGTGAATACATGAACTCCTCAAACTACGGTCATCACTGAGAAGTATCCCGATTATTGTCACTTCGGAGTTGTCGGATCATAACACATAATAGGTGACTATAGACTTGCAAGATAGGATCAAGAACACACATATATTCATGAAAACACAATAGGCTCAGATCTGAAATCATGGCACTCGGGCCCTAGTGACAAGCATTAACCATAGCAAAGTCATAGCAACATCAATCTCAGAACATAGTGGATACTAGGGATCAAACCCTAACAAAACTAACTTGATTACATGGTAAATCTCATCCAACCCATCACCGTCCAGCAAGCCTACGGTGGAATTACTCACGCACGGCGGTGAGCATCATGAAATTGGTGATGGAGGATGGTTGATGATGACGACGGCGACGAATCCCCCTGTCCGGAGCCCCGAACGGACTACAGATCAGCCCTCCCAAGAGAGATTAGGGCTTGGCGGCGGCTCTGTGTCGTAAAACGCGATGAAACTTCTCCGTGGTTTTTTTCTCCCCGAACGTGAATATATGGAGTTGGAGTTGAGGTCGGTGGAGGTCCGGGGGGCCCACGAGATAGGAGGCCGCGCCCTAGGGGGGGCACCCCCCTGTCTCGTGGACAGCTTGTGGGCCCCCTGGTATTGATTCTTTTGCCAAAAATTCTTATTAATTACAAAAAGTGGCTCCGTGGATTTCCAGGACATTCCGAGAACTTCTCTTTTCTACACATAAAACAACATCATGGCAGTTCTGCTGAAAACAGCGTCAGTCCGGGTTAGTTTCATTCAAATCATGCAAGTTAGAGTCCAAAACAAGGGCAAAAGTGTTTGCAAAAGTAGATACATTGGAGACGTATCAGCGGCTCGCGAGGAGCCGGATGTCCGTGCCTCTGGCCGGATGTCCGGGCTAGACTTGCCCATTCATGTGCTCTCTGGATAGGCGGGGCCAGATGTCCGGGCGAAGGGGTCGGATGTCCAGGGCTTCAGGAGGAGCCAGATGTCCGGGGTGATGACCGGATGTCCCGGCTGCGTTGGTCCTTTCCGGTGCTCTCTGGATAGCCAATGCTGGATTTCCGGGGCAGGGGGTTAGATGTCCGGCCGGGGCCGGATGTCTGGCTATTGTAGTAGCTGGCTCTTCTTCCTTCGCCTTCCTTCGCTCCCGCGCACAGTTGGCCTTGGTCCTTGGGCTCTCCATGGTCTCCTCGGGTGTACCTGAGTATGCACAAAGGTCCGCGCTTGAGGTAGCATCCATGTCTTACATGCAGAAAAGGGAAGATTCAGAAAGGAGCGAGTTCACCTTAGGTCCAATGGCGTATGCTCGATGTCTCATTGTATGGACACTTGGGGCTTGGGGAGTAGTCATAATGTACATGGGGATTATCGTAGGATGCTCCACATCATCCCCCCCCCTTGGGAAAGATCTGACCTCGGATTGTGATCCTCATCACCATGGAAACGGTTGTTGTGGACGGACTTGTAGTTTGACTAAGTTGAAGACATTGCACAATCCAAGTACTCCAAAGTGTCTCAGGAGGGGTATACATGCAAAAAGAGCAAACACAAACAACACTCGGAAATACAATGGTTATCTCACACAAGGTTTCCGTCAAATAAGCATGAGTTCATCCGATAAGATTGATCATGACAAGGTGCATGAAGCTTATCCAAATGATGTAGAATGATATGTAATGCATTCATGGGAGTAATTTCATGAAGGAAATATGCCCTAGAAGCAATAATAAATTTGTTATCTTATATTTCCTTATTAATGATAAAGGTTTATTATTCATTCTAGAATTGTATTGATCAGAAACCTTAATACATGTGTGAATACATAAACAAACACCGTGTCCCTAGTGAACCTCTACTAGGCTAGCTCATTGATCAAAGATGGTTAAGGTTTCCTAACCATGGACATGAGTTGTCATTTGATAACGGGATCATATCATTAGGAGAAAGATGTGATGGACAAGACCCATTCCTTAGCTTAGCATAATGATCGTTCAGTTTTATTGATATTGCTTTCTTCATGTCAAATACATATTCCTTCGACTATGAGATTATGAAACTCCCGGATATCGGAAGAATGCCTTGAGTGCTATCAAACGTCACAACGTAACTTGGTGATTCTAAAGATGCTCTATAGGTATCTCCGAAGGTGTTTGTTGAGTTGGCATAGATCGAGATTAGGATTTGTCACTCTGAGTATCGGAGAGGTATCTCTGGGCCCTCTCAGTCATACACATCATAAGCTTGCAAGCAAACGACTAAGGGGTTAGTCACGAGGTGATGTATTACGAAACAAGTAAAGAGACTTGCCAGTAACGAGATCGAACTAGGTATGAAGACCGACGATTGAATCTTGGCCAAGTAACATACCGATGGACAAAGGGAATTACGTATGTTGTCATAACGGTTCGACTGATAAAGATCTTCGTAGAATATGTAGGAGAAATATGGGCATCCAGGTTTCGCTATTGGTTATTGACCGGAGAGGTGTCTCAGTCATGTCTACATAGTTCTCGAACCCGTAGGGTCCGCACGCTTAACGTCCGTTGATGATATAGTATTATATGAATTATGTGATTTGGTGATCGAATGTTATTCGGAGTCCCGTATGAGATCACGAACATGAAGAGGAGTCTTGAAATGGTGAGAGGTAAAGATTTCTATATAGGACGATGGTATTCGGAAGTGTTCCAGAGGGTACCGGGTACATATCGGATCACCGGAAGGGGTTCCGGGCACCCTTGGCAAAAGATATGGGCCTTATGGGCCAAGAGGGGAAATGCACGAGCTGAAGGAAATATGCCCTAGAGGAAATAATAAAGTTGTTATTTATATTTCCTTATATCATGATAAATGTGTTGTCATTTGATGAACAGGATCACATCATTAGAGAATGATGTGATGGACAAGACCCATCCGTTAGCTTAGCATAATGATCGTTAAGTTTTATTGCTATTGCTTTCTTCATGATTTATACATGTTCCTCTGGCTAATAGATTATGCAACTCCCGAATACCGGAGGAACACCTTGTGTGCTATCAAATGTCACAACGTAACTGGGTGATTATAAAGATGCTCTACAGGTGTCTCCGAAGGTGTATGTTGAGTTGGCATAGATCGAGATTAGGATTTGTCACTCCGTGTATCGGAGAGGTATCTCTGGGCCCACTCGGTAATGCTCATCACTATAAGCCTTGCAAGAAATGGGACTAATGATTTAGTTACGGGATGATGCATTACGGAACGAGTAAAGAGACTTGCAGGTAATGAGATTGAACTAGGTATGAAGATACCGATGATCGAATGCCGGGCAAGTAACATACAATGACAAAGGCAACAACGTATGTTGTTATGCGGTTTGACCAATAAAGATCTTTGTAGAATATATAGGAACCAATATGAGTATCTAGGTTCTGCTATTGTTTATTGATGGGAGATGTGTCTCGATCATGTCTACATAGTTCTCGAACCCGTAGGGTCCGCACGTTTAACGTTCGATGACGATTTATATTATGAGTTATGTGTTATGGTGACCGAAGTTTTGTTTGGAGTCCCGGATGAGATCACGGACATGACGAGGAGTCTCAAAATGGTCGAGAGGTAAAGATTGATATATTGGGAGGTTATATTCGGACATCGGAATGGTTTCAGATAAGTTTCGGAGTACCCGGAGGTTACCGGACCCCCCCCGGGAAAGTAATGGGCCTACATGGGCCTTAGTGGAGGACAGAGGGCCGGCCATAGGAGGTGGTGCACGTCCCCCTTGCCAATCTGAATTGGACAAGGGGTGGGGGCGGCGCCCCCTTTCCTTCTCCTACCCCCTCTCCTTTCCCCCTTTGCTACTCCAGAAAAAAGGAAAAAGTGTGTATGTGGGGGGGGGGGGGGGGCGAAACATACGAGTGGAGTCCTAGTGTGACTCCCCCTCCATGACGCGCCCCCTGGTGGCCGACCTCCTCCCCCTCCTTTATATACGGGGGCAGGGGGCACCCCAAAGGCACAACATTATCTTAGCCGTGTGCGGTGCCCCCTCCACTGTTTACTCCTCCGATAGTATCATCATAGTGGTTAGGCGAAGCCCTGCACGGAGCACATCATCAACACCATCATCACGTCGTCGTGCTGACGAAACTCTCCCTCGACCCTCTGCTGGATCAAGAGTTCGAGGGACGTCATCGAGTTGAACATGTGTTGAACTCGGAGGTGTCGTACGTTTGGTGCCAGATCGTTTGGGTCGTGAAGACGTTCGACTACATCAACCGCGTTAACCTAACGCTTCCGCTTTCGGTCTATGAGGGTACGTGGACACACTCCCCCCTCTCGTTTCTATGCATCTCCTAGATAGATCTTGCGTGATCGTAGGAATTTTTTTGAAATTGCATGCTACGTTCCCCAACAGTGGCATCTGAGCCAAGTCTATGCGTAGATGATATGCACGAGTAGAACACATGGAGTTTTGGGCGATAATAGTCATATTGTTTACCACCAACGTCTTACTTTGATTCGACGGTATTGTTGGATGAAGCAGCCCAGACCAACATTACATGACCACGTTCATGAGACCGGTTCTACCGACATGCTTTGCACACAGGTGGCTGGCGGGTGTCTGTTTCTCCAACTTTAGTTGAATCGAGTTTGACTACAGCCAGTCCTTGTTGAAGGTTAAAACATCACACTTGACAAAAAATCGTGGTGGTTTTGATGCGTAGGTAAGAACGGTTCTTGCTAGAAGCCCATAGCAGCCACGTAAAACTTGCAACACAAAGTAGAGGACGTCTAACTTGTTTTTGCAGGGCATGTTGTTGATATGGTCAAGACATGATGTGTATAAATTGTTGTGTGAGATGATCAAGTTTTGTAACAAAGTTATCGACAACTGGTAGGAGCCATATGGTTGTCACTTTATTGTACGAAATGCAATCGCCCTATAATTGCTTTACTTTATCACTAAGCGGTAGCAATAGTCGTAGAAGATATAGTTGGCAACACAACACGATGCTACGATGGATATCAAGGTGTCAAGCCGGTGACAATGGAGATCATGATGGTGCTTTAGAGATGGAGATCAAAGGCACAAGATGATGATGGCCATATCATGTCACATATTTTGATTGCATGTGATGTTTATCTTTTATGCATCTTATTTTGCTTAGTACGGTGGTAGCATTATAAGATGATCCCTCACTAAATTTCAAGATATAAGTGTTCTCCTTGAGTATGCACCGTTGCTATAGTTCGTCATGCCGAGACACCACATGATGATCGGGTGTGATAAGCTCTACGTTCACATACAACGGGTGCAAGCCAATTTTGCATGTGCAGAATACTCGGGTTAAACTTGATGAGCCTAGCATATGATGATATGGCCTCGGAACACTGAGACCGAAAGGTCGAACATGAATCATATAGTAGATATGATCAACATAGAGATGTTCACCATTCAAAACTACTCCATCTCACGTGATGATCGGACATGGTTTAGTTGATATGGATCACGTGATCATTTGGATGACTAGAGGGATGTCTATCTAAGTGGGAGTTCTTTAGTAATATGATTAATTGAACTGTAATTTATCATGAACTTAGTCCTGATAGTTTTTTGCATATCTATGTTGTTGTAGATCCATGGCCCATGCTACCGTTCCCTTGAATTTTAATGCGTTCCTAGAGAAAGCTAAGTTGAAAGATGATTGTAGCAACTACATGGACTAGGTCCGTAACTTGAGGATTATCCTCATTGCTGCATAGAAGAATTATGTCCTTGAAGCACCGCTAGATGCAAGGCCTGCTGCAGGAGCAGATGCTGATGTTATGAACGTCTGGCAAGCTCAATTTGATGACTACTCGATAGTTCAGTGTACCATGCTTTACGGCTTAGAATCGGGACTTCAAAGACGTTTTGAATGTCATGGAGCATATGAGATGTTCCAAGACTTGAAGTTAATCTTTCAAGCAAATACCCGAGTCGAGAGATATGAAGTCTCCAACAAGTTCTATAGCTGCAAGATGGAGGATAATAGTTGTGTCAGTGAACACATACTCAGAATGTCTGTGTACCATAACCACTTGACTCAGCTGGGAGTTAATCTTCCTGATGATAGTGTCATTGACAGAGTTCTTCAATCACTACCACCAAGCTATAAAGGCTTCGTGATGAACTATAATATGCAAGGGATGGAAAAGACAATTCCCGAGCTCTTCACAATACCACTAGTTTGACACGAAGGTAGAAATCAAGAAGGAGCATCAAGTGTTGATGGTTAACAAGACCACTAGTTTCAAGAAAAAGGGCAAAGGGAAGAAGGGGAACTTCATAGAATAGCAAGCAAGTTGCTACTCCCGGGAAGAAACCCAAGTCTGGACCTAAGCCTGAAACTAAGTGCTTCTACTGCAAAGGGACTGGTCACTCGAAGCGGAACTGCCCCAAGTATTTGGCGGATAAGAAGGATGACAAAGTGAAAGGTATACTTGATATACATGTTATTGATGTGTACCTTACTAATGCTCGTAGAAGCGCCTGGGTATTTGATACGTCTCCAACTTATCTATAATTTTAAATTGTTCCATGCTATTATATTATCTGTTTTGGATGTTTAATGGGCTTTACTATGCACTTTTATATTATTTTTTGGACTAACCTATTAACCGGAGGCCCAGTCCAAATTGCTGTTTTTTGCCTATTTTAGTGTTTCGCAGAAAAGGAATATCAAATGGAGTCCAAACGGAATGAAACCTTCGGGAGAGTTATTTTTGGAACGAACATGATCCAGAGGACTTGTAGTGGATGTCAAGAAAGAAGCGACGAGGTGATAACCCGCAAGTATACGGGATAGTTTTAGCCTCTTTTGATAAGTAAGAGTGTCGAACCCAACGAGGAGCTAAAGGTAGAACAAATACTCTCTCAAGTCCTATCGGCCACTGATACGACTCTACGCACGCTTGACGTTTGCTTTACCTAGAACAAGTATGAAACTAGAGGTACTTTGTAGGTGTGATATGATAGGTTTGCAAGGTAATAAAGAACGCGTAAATAAAAAGTAGGGGCTGTTTAGATAAATATGCAATAAAGTAAGTATAGCGAGTGTGGAAAAGTGGTGGTAGGAGTTGCGGAATTGTCCCTAAGCAATTGACTACTTTACTAGACCGATAGCAAGTATTATGTGGGAGAGGCCACAGCTAGCATGTCATCCCTGACTTGGAATTCTATGCACTTATGATTGGAACTATTAGCAAGCATCCGCAACTACTAACGTTCATCAAGGTAAAACCCAACCATAGCATTAAGATATATTGGTCCCCCTTCAATCCTGTATGCATCAATTTCTATGCTAGGTTGAAGCTTCTGGCACTCTAGCCCTCCAATACATAGTCCTATCAACATACAACTAACCCTATGGTGTGATCCATGTGCGCGCTCATATGATGGGCACCAAAGGACAACAACATAACCACAAGCAAATTAAATCAATCATAGCAATTCATCAACCACCAATAGGACAACGAAAATCTACTCAGACATCATAGGATGGCAACACATCATTGGATAATAATATGAAGCATAAAGCACCATGTTCAAGTAGAGGGTACAGCGGGTTGCGGGAGAGTGGACCGCTGGATATAGATGGGGGAAGGTGATGGAGACGTTGTTGAAGATGATGGAGGTGTTGGTGAAGATCGCGGTGATGATGATGGCCCCCGGCAGCGTTCCGGTGCCACCGGAAGCAAGTGGGAGAGAGCCCCCCTTCTTCTTATTCTTCCTTGACCTTCTCCCTAGATGGGAGAAGGGTCTCCCCTCTGGTCCTTGGCTCCCATGGCTTGGGAGGGGCGAGAGCCCCTCCGAGATTGGATCTATCTCTCTGTTTCTGCGTTCTAGAATTCTGCCCTGGCACCGTTTCCTTTATATCTGGAGATCCGTAACTCCGATTGGACTGAAACCTTCGTCCAGATTGTTTTCCAAAAGTTAGCTTTCTTGCGGCCAAAGAAGGGCATCAACCTCCTTATGGGTGGCCCACGAGATAGGGGGGCGCGCCCCCCTGGAGGGGTGGCGTGGGCCACGCTCGTGGCCACCTCGGGCACCGTTTCGCGTTGATTCTTCCTCCCAAAAATCACAAATATTCCAAAATAATTCTCCGTCCGTTTTTATCCCGTTTGGACTCCGTTTGATATTGGGTTTCTGCGAAACATAAAATATGCAACAAACAGGAACTGGCACTGGGCACTGGATCAATAGTTAGTCCCAAAAAATAGTATAAAAAGTTGCCAAAAGTATATGAAAGTTGAATAATATTGGCATGGAACAATCAAAAATTATAGATACGACGGAGACGTATCAGCATCCCCAAGCTTAATTCCTGCTCGTCCTCAAGTAGGTAAATGATAAAAAATATAATTTTTGATGTGGAATGCTACCTAGCATAATCTTGATCATAAGTCTAATCATGGCATGAATATTAAGACATGAGTGATTCAAAGCAATAGTCTATCATTTGACATAAAAACAATAATACTTCAAGCATACCAACCATGCAATTATGTCTTATCGAAATAACATAGCCAAAGAAAGCTCATCCCTACAAAATCATATAGTCTAGCTATGCTCCATCTTCGTCACACAAAATGCTCTCATCATGCACAACCCGGATGACAAGTCGAGCAATTGGTTCATACTTTTTAACACGCTTCAGCTTTTTCAACTCTTACGCAATACATGAGCGCAAGCCATGGACATAACACTATGGTGGTATAAGGTGGTGGTTGTGAGGACAAAAAGGGAGAAGATAGTATCACATCAACTAGGCGTATCAACGGGCTATGGAGATGCCCATCAATAGATATCAATGTGAGTGAGTAGGGATTGCCATGCAACGGATGCACTAAGAGCTATAAGTGTATGAAAGCTCAAACTGGAAACTAAGTAGGTGTGCATCCAACTTGCTTGCTCATGAAGACCTCGGGCGTTTGAGGAAGCCCATCATTGGAATATACAAGCCAAGTTCTATAATGAAAATTCCCACTAGTATATGAAAGTGAAAGCATAGGAGGCTCTCTCTATGAAGAACATGGTGCTACTCTGAAGCACAAGTGTGGTAAAAGGATAGTAACATTGCCCCTTCTCTCTTTTTCTCTCATTTTTTCTTTTTCTTTTTCATTTTTTTATTTCTTTTTGCTGGGCTTCTTTGGCCTCTTTTTTTATTTGGGCTTCTTTGGCCTCTTTTATTTTTCATAAAGTCCGGAGTCTCATCCCGACTTGTGGGGGAATCATAGTCTCCTTCATCCTTTCCTCACTGGGGCAATGCTCTAATAATGATGATCATCACACTTTTATTTACTTACAACTCAATATTACAACTCTCGAACAAAAACATGACTCTATATGAATGCTTCCGGCGGTGTACTGGGATGTGCAATGATCTAGCATAGCAATGACATCAAAGAACGGACAAGCCATGAAAACATCATGCTAGCTATCTTCCGATCATGCAAAGCAATATGACAATGAATGCTCAAGTCATGTATACGATGATGATGGAAGTTGCATGGCAATATATCTCGGAATGGCTATGAAAATGCCATAATAGGTAGGTATGGTGGCAGTTTTGAGGAAGGTAAATAATGGGTTCATGATACCGGCGAAAGTTGCGCGGCACAATAGAGGCTAGTAAAGTGGAAGGGTGAGTGTGCGTATATCCATGGACTCACATTAGTCATAAAGATCTCATATACTTATTGCAAAAGTCTACTTAGCCCTCGAAGCAAAGTACTACTACGCATGCCCCTAGAGGGATAGATTGGTAGGAAAAGACAATCGCTCGTCCCCGACTGCCACTCATAAGGAAAGCAATCAAAGAGCACCTCATGCTCCAACTTCGTTACATAACGGTTCACCATACGTGCATGCTACGGGACTTGCAAACCTCAACACAAGTATTTCTCAATTTCACAATTACTCAACTAGCACGACTCTAATATCACCACCTTTATATCGCAAAACTATTGCAAGGAATCAAACATGTCATATTCAGTGATCTACAAGTTTATGTAGGATTTTATGACTAACCATGTGAATGACCAATTCCTGTCATCTCTCTAAATAGATATAAGTGAAGCAAGAGAGTTTAATTATTTCTAAAAAAGATATTCCCACGCTCTAACAAATATAAGTGAAGCAAAAGAGCATTCTACAAATGGTGGTTTTTTATGTGAAGAGAAACAGGCAATCCAAACTTCAAATGATATAAGTGAAGCACGTGAAGCATTCTATAAAGCCATACTCAAAAGATTTAAGTGAAGTGCGATGAGAATTCTATAAATCAACCAAGGACAAACTCATACCAGCATGGTGCATAAAATGAAAGTGAAAACTAAATGCAAAAGACGCTCCAAGACTTGCACATAATGCATGAACGAAATGAATTCGAAAACATACCGATACTTGTTGAAGAAAGAGGGGATGCCTTCTGGGGCATCCCCAAGCTTAGACGCTTGAGTCTCCTTGAATATTTTACTTGGGGTGCCTCGGGCATCCCCAAGCTTGAGCTCTTGCCTCTCTTCCTTTTCCTCATATCGAGACATCCTCGATTAGACACTACATCCACACAAAACTTCAACAGAAACTCGGTAAGATCCGTTAGTATAATAAAGCAAATCACTACTCTAAGTACTGTAGCAAACCAATTCATATTTTGTTTTTGCATTGTGTCTACTGTAATATAACTTTTCCATGGCTTAATCCACTGATACAAATTGATAGATTCATCAAAACAAGCAAACTATGCATCAAAAACAGAATCTGTCAAAAACAGAACAGTCTGTAGAAATCTGAACATCCACCATACTTATGGTACCCCAAAAATTCTACCAAAATTAGGAAAATAAAAAAGTTGTATATCAAGACAGTGCAAAAGGAATCAGAACCACTTGACGTTCCAGTTAAAAATGTAAAATCGCGCACTACAGCCAAAGTTTCTGTCCTGCACCGTACAAACCAACAAGCATTGTAAACATCCTAAAGGCAAACCTTGGCACATTATTTTTATAATACAATGGAATTGTACAAGGGGATAATTATTTTTGTTGAAAAGTTTCTGTAATCAAGATTCACAAAGTTTCCGTGAGCATGAACAAAGTTCAAGGCTAGCTCCCACTTCAACAATGCTTGACTTTCTCACTTTCACTTTCCTTTTTGAAAAGTTTTTAGGTTCCCCTCTTTTTTTTAAACTATATGAAAGCACTCAACAGAAATAAATGACTCTCTAAAACTTCCGGGTTGTCTTCTTGGCAGCGCTTTCTTTAAAGCCATTAAGCTAGGCATATAGTGCTCAAGTAAGGAATCCACCCGGATCCCAAGGTATATCAAAGCCAATTTTGATTAACAATGATTTGTAATTTAGTAGTGAGCACAAAGCAACATATATCATGCAACAACGAAGTCTAACTCTCTTCCTATGCATCGGCATGTCATAAAAGAACAATTCATGCACACATAGTAAAGGCCAATGCATAGTATAAGCAGTTTTTTGCAATTCTATCATGTTGGAAACATAACGAGGCGGAGATGTAGTTCCTCTCTCGTAATAATTGCAAGTAGGAGCAGCAAGCACATGCATATTATATCTATCTAAATCATCATGTGCAATAGTAAAAGGCAACCCATCAATATAATCCTTAATAAGCACAAACTTCTCCGATATAGTGTAGTTTGGAGAATTCAAAAAGATAATAGGACTATCATGCGTGGGTGCAATAGCAACAATTTCATGTTTAACATAAGGAACTATAGCAATTTCATCTGCATAAGCATAATTCATATTGGTATCTTGGCCACAAGCATAGCAAGCATCATTAAAAAGGGATATTTCAAACAAATTCAAGGGATCATAGCAATTATCATAGCAATCATCCTTCGGTAAGCACGAAGGGGAATTTAATAATGTATGAGTTGGAGGGTTACTCTCATTAGAAGGTGGGTACGGGTAGCTAATCCGCTCTTCCTCCTTTTGTTCTTCGCTGTCCTCATCATCTTTTTCATCCAATGAGCTCACTGTTTCATCAATTTCTTCTTCCATAGCTTCCTGAAAAATATTAGTCTCTTCTTGGACAGCGGAGAAGTCCTCAATATATGGTTTAACATAGGCATTAGAAGCATAATTATCATAATAATATTGAAATATGGCAAAATTTTCAGATTTGTAAAGAGTAGCATCATACTTTTCAATCAAGGAGGCAATCTCATAAGCACCTTTAAAAGCAACAAATTCTTCAATTTGTTGAACATCACAGTAATTGTAAACACCCTTAGTATATGAAGATACGATTCCATTATCACTAAACAAGCATTGATAGGGTAGGTGTTTCTTAGGGTCTTCAGAACAACAAGTAAACTCATATATTTCACATAAATTCCATGCATAGCATTGCAAACGTTGAATTTGATCCCATAATAGTTTCCCTTTTTCAGATATACGGTGTCGCACAAAGCAAGCATGCTCATCTAAAGATTTGCCCTCAACTAAACTAGTGGGGGTTTCAGCACGAGCACAAAGGGATCGAAGATGATCCAAGTAAAAAGCTTCAGGAGTGTTATAGATTTTGAGTGGTTCTTCAACCATTGGTGCAGTAGGTACAACTAATTTTTTTGGTATTTTGCGTTTCCTACCCATAACTAAAGATAGAAAACAACTAAGAACAGCAAATAAAAATTACTTAGTGATAAAGCAAACAAGCACACACGAGAATATTCACCCCACACTATGATACCCCGGCAACGGCGCCAGAAAAAGGTCTTGATAACCCGCAAGTATACAGGATAGTTGTAGCCTCTTTCGATAAGTAAGAGTGTCGAACCCAACGAAGAGATAAAGGTAGAACAAATACTCTCTCAAGTCCTATCGTCCATTGATACGACACTACGCACGCTTGACGTTCGCTTTACCTAGAACAAGTATGAAACTAGAGCTGTACTTTGTAGGTGTGATAGGATAGGTTTGCAAGGTAATAAAGAACGCGTAAATAAAAAGTAGGGGCTGTTTAGATAAAGATGCAATAAATTAAGTATAGCGAGTGTGGAAAAGTGGTGGTAGGAGTTGCGGAATTGTCCCTAAGCAATTGACTACTTTACTAGACCGATAGCAAGTATTATGTGGGAGAGGCCACAACTCGCATGTCATCCCTGACTTGGAATTCTATGCACTTATGATTGGAACTATTAGCAAGCATCCGCAATTACTAACGTTCATTAAGGTAAAATCCAACCATAGCATTAAGATATATTGGTCCCCCTTCAATCCCGTATGCATCAATTTCTATGCTAGGTTGAAGCTTCTGGCACTCTAGCCCTCCAATACATAGTCCTATCAACATACAACTAACCCTATAGTGTGATCCATGCGCGCGCTCATATGATGGGCACCAAAGGACAGCAACATAACCACAAGTAAATTAAATCAATCATAGCAATTCATCAACCACCAATAGGACAACAAAAATCTACTCAGACATCATAGGATGACAACACATCATTGGATAATAATATGAAGCATAAAGCACCATGTTCAAGTAGAGGGTACAACGGGTTGCGGGAGAGTGGAACGCTGGACATAGATGGGGGAAGGTGATGGAGACGTTGGTGAAGATGATGGAGGTGTTGGTGAAGATCGCGGTGATGATGATGGCCCCTGGCAGCGTTCCGGCGTCACCGGAAGCAAGGGGGAGAGAGCCCCCCTTCTTCTTCTTCTTCCTTGACCTTCTCCCTAGATGGGAGAAGGGTCTCCCCTCTAGTCATTGGCTCCCATGGCTTGGGAGGGGCGAGAGCCCCTCCGAGATTGGATCTATCTCTCTGTTTCTGCGTTCTGAAATTCTGCCCTGGCACCGTTTCCTTTATATCTGGAGATCCGTAACTACGATTGGACTGAAACCTTCGCCCAGATCATTTTCCAAAAATTAGCTTTCTTGCGGCCAAAGAAGGGCATCAACCGCCTTATGGGTGGCCCACGAGATAGGGGGCGCGCCCCCTTGGAGGGGTGGCGTGGGCCACTCTCGTGGCCACCTCGGGCACTGTTTCGCATTGATTCTTCCTCCCAAAAATCACAAATATTCCAAAATTATTCTCCGTCCGTTTTTATCCCGTTTGGTCTCTGTTTGATATTGGGTTTCTGCGAAACATTAAACATGCAACAAACAGGAACTTGCACTGGGCACTGGATCAATATGTTAGTCCCAAAAAATAGTATAAAAAGTTGCCAAAAGTATATGAAAGTTGAATAATATTGGCATGGAATAATCAAAAATTATAGATACGACGGAGACGTATCAGGAGGCCACGAGACAGGGAGGCGCGCCTGCCCCCTGGGTGCGCCCCCCACCCTTGTGGGCCCCTCGCAGCTCCACCGACCTACTTCTTCCTCCTATATATACCCATATACCCCGAAAACATCCAAGAGCATAATAGATCAGAAGTTCCGCCGCCGCAAGCCTCTGTAGCCACCAAAAACCAATTGGGACCCTGTTCTGGCACCCTACCGGAGGGGGGATCCCTCACCGGTGGCCATCTTCATCATCCCGACGCTCTCCATGACGAGGAGGGAGTAGTTCACCCTCGAGGCTGAGGGTATGTACTAGTAGCTATGTGTTTGATCTCTCTCTCTCTCGTGTTGTTGATTTGGCACGATCTTGATGTACCGTGAGCTTTGCTATTATAGTTGGATCTTATGATGTTTCTCCCCCTCTACTCTCTTGTAATGGATTGAGTTTTCCCTTTGAAGTTATCTTATCGGATTGAGTCTTTAAGGATTTAAGAACACTTGATGTATGTCTTGCATGTGCTTATCTGTGGTGACAATGGGATATTCATGTGATCTACTTGATGTATGTTTTGGTGATCAACTTGCAGGTTCCGTGACCTCGAGAACTTATGCATATGGGTAGGCACACGTTTTCGTCTTGACTCTCCCGTAGAAACTTTGGGGCACTCTTTGAAGTACTTTGTGTTGGTTTGAATAGATGAATCTGAGATTGTGTGATGCATATCATATAATCATACCCATGGATACTTGAGGTGACATTGGAGTATCTATGTGACATCAGGGTTTTGGTTGATTTGTGTCTTAAGGTGTTATTCTAGTACGAACTCTATGATAGATTGAACGGAAAGAATAGCTTCGTTTTATTTTACTACGGACTCTTGAATAGATCGATCAGAAAGAATAACTTTGAGGTGGTTTCATACCATGCAATAATCTCTTCGTTTGTTCTCCGCTATTAGTGACTCTTTGTTGCATGTTGATGGATAGTTATATGATGCAGTTATGTTATTATTGTTGAGAGAACTTGCACTAGTGAAAGTATGAACCATAAGACTTGTTTCCTAGCATTGCAATACTATTTATGCTCACTTTTGTTACTAGTTACCTTGCTGTTTTTATATTTTCAGATTACAAAAACCTATATTTACCATCCATATTGCACTTGTATCACCATCTCTTCGCCGAACTAGTGCACCTATACAATTTACCATTGTATTGGGTGCGTTGGGGACACAAGAGACTCTTTGTTATTTGGTTGCAGGGTTGTTTGAGAGAGACCATCTTCATCCTATGCCTCCCATGGATTGATAAACCTTAGGTCATCCACTTGAGGGAAATTTGCTACTGTCCTACAAACCTCTGCACTTGGAGGCCCAACAACGTCTACAAGAAGAAGGTTGCGTAGTAGACATCAAGCTCTTTTCTGGCGCCGTTGCCGAGGAGGTGAGTGCTTGAAGGTATATCTTTAGATCTTGCAATCAAATCTTTTTGTTTCTTGTTTTATCACTAGTTTAGTCTACAAAAGAAAATTACAAAAAATGGAATTGAGGGTGCCTCATATGCTTCATCTTTTTAATGTCTTCCGTGAAAATAAGGATTCCGATAATTGTGCTCAATTGCTAGAGGAAGAATGCATTAAAATGTTTGGCACTAAATATTTGAATGATGAACATGATTGCAATGTTGTTAGTATGAATTCTTTGAATAGCCATGATGCTAATGATATGCAAAGCTTGGGGATGCTATGTTTGATGAATATGATATTTTTAATTCCCTAAGTTTTGATGAGCAAATTTATTATGATGAAAGCATGCCTCCTATTTATGATGATTATTGTGATGACACATATGCTATAAAGAATAAAGATAACCATGAAACTTGTCATCATGATTTTAATTTTCAGTTGGATTATGCTTCACATGATAGTTATTTTGTTGAATTTGCTTCCACTATTATTCATGAGAAGAAATTTGCTTATGTGGAGAGTAATAAAAATTCTATGCTTGTGGCTCATGAAAAGAATGCTTTATGTGATAGTTATATTGTTGAATTCATTCAGGATGCTACTGAAAATTATTATGACGGAGGAATATATGCTTGTAAGAATTGCAATAATATCAAGTTTCCTCTCTATGTGCTTAAAGTTTTAAAGTTATGCTTGTTTTGCCTTCCTATGCTAGTTGATTATTGTTCTCATAAGTTGTTTGCTCACAAAATCCCTATCTATAGGAAGTGGTTTAGGCTTAAATGTGCTAGTCATATGCTTCATGATGCTCCCGTTATGTTTCAATTCTTATCTTTTATGCGAGCATCACTGAAATCATCATGACTAGCTAAAAGGCATTAAAGAAAAGCACTTGTTGGGAGACAACCCAATATTTACCTTTACTATTTTTGTGTTTTCACGTGATTATGCTACTGTAGTAATCATGTTTTATAGCTTTGTGATGAGCACATGGGTACATCATACATGACATTTCAGAAAAGTGCACAATTTAGTTGGAAAGAATTATTAAGCCGAATCAAGCAAACATATGGCCACGTGAATGCTAACTTAAGTTCATACTATAATCTTGAATACATGGCTGCACCTTCATCACCATTATTTTTGGTTGAACTTAGGTATCACATGGAAGAAATCCAACAACACATGAGCTCTTGAAGCAACCACTTTGAAGAAACAAGTTTGGAGAAAAGAAGTTTCAAGTGAAGCTGATGCTGTCAGTTTTTACCCCTGATGTTTTGGTGTGCCACACCCATGTGATGGAGATACGGGGCCATAGGGGTACATCAACCGAAGCTAAATCAAATTATCTTTCCAATGCAAAAAACCTCACATCATTTGGAGTTGTGAGTCAAAAGTTCTAGTCATTCTCGTGGAAGGTGTCCAGGCTGTCAAGACTTCGCGAATTTCTGAGGAGCTCTCCAACAACTCCCAAAGTTGACTGCTTATTCACCCAAGAAAGCCATGCAAACCTGTTTACTTTTGAAACCATTTTCACACCTAGCTAAGGGGGGTTGTCCCTGCTATAAAACCCCATCTCCCTCATCCTTTAGAGAACCTTTTGTCAGAACCATTCAGCTACAAGCTTATGCAGCAAGACTGCTAGAGAGATCCGAGAGATCTTGCTACCTTTGCTCTTGTGAGTTCATTCGGATCCGCGAGAAGGAGCCTCTGGTTCCCCCTAGTTCGTGCTCTATGGTTCCGACCGTTTTGTGTGGATTAGTCCCGGTTTGTGGTTCTGCGATTGTTCGGATAGCGGGTTGGAGTTCTTGTAGCTTCGGTCAGCCATCCCCAACGTATGGGTTGCATCCAACCTTGGCAGGTATAAAGCTAGTTATCCCGGCTGCTTGCAGCTAGTTATCCCTCTCGATTCGATTCTACAATGTGAAGATCGGGCCACCCTCAGGCGTGAACTCGTTCATCGGGTTCCCACCTATCACTTTGTTTCAATGAAGTGCCAAGTAAGACCTTTAGGATAGCTTACGGTGATAGTTGTGTTGATCCTGCTGAAAATCAGAAACTTTTGCACCCAGTAAATTAGTTTTGATAATTCACGTAAACGTGATTTTGATCTGATTCTTTCTGCTCTGTATTGGTACACAAATTTCTCAGGTTTTCCTAATTTTGTAGAATATTTGAGTTACAGAAGTATTCGAGAGTTACAGATTACTACAGACTGTTCTGTTTTTGACAGATTCTGTTTTCTATGTTTTGTTTGCTTATTTTGATGAATCTATGAGTAGTATCAGAGGGTATGAACCATAGAGAAGTTGGAATACTGTATATATTACACCAATATGAATTTAGAATGAGTTCACAACAGTACCTGAGTGGTGATTTATTTTCTCATAGTATAGGTTAAAAAGCCCAGTTGTGAGCGCCTCCCCCCTCTCTGCGCGTCGGCGGCCACTCCAGCCCCGGCGGCCACCAAACCTCGTCGGCTTCCGCTCCGGGGCCGATGCCCACCACCGACGCTTCCGTTTGGCATCCATGGTCTCGCTCTCCACCGGCTCCTCCTCCTCCCCGAGCCCTTCGCCCGCTCTCCCGCCGCCTAGGCCGCAGATCCGCTCCCTCGCCGTCATCCCCGGTCCGGAGGTGTTGGGCACGCGCTTCGGTCCGATTTGCCAGGCCGCGGGTGCTGGCCCCTCCCGCCCCCTATGGCGGCTAGGCTGGGATGGTAGACCAAGACCGGCAAGCGGCCACGGAGTCCCACGCATCGGCCACCGTCCCCGCCGGCGCAGCGGCGGCGCCAAGGCTTCACCTTGCCCACGTTGAGGCCACCCAGATCCAACATCCCGCTGGAGCTGTACGGCTGCTGCTACAACTGTGGACACGAGGGTCACATCTCCGCGGAGTGGTGGAACAAGACCAGATGCGTCCGCTGTGGAGGGGAGGGGCACATCGCGCGGGAGTGCCTGTCTCCCTAACGGCGCTCCCCGCCGGTGGTGGGACGCTCGCTGCCTACGCGGGACGCTTCTCCTGGACAGGCGCGGGTTCTGTTGAGCTCGCCGGCGCAGGCTCCGCCCCCTGGTCAGGCGCGGGGTCAGGCAAGCTTGCTCGCATCTGCTCCGAGCCGCGCTGCAGTTCCACCGCCGCCGCTGCCGGGGCCGCCTCCCCCAGGCACTGTTCGCTTCCCGCGCCCGTGGAGTGAGGTGGCGCAGTCGTCTTCCATGGCGAGCGTGCCGGGGCCGGAGTTTGCCGTCTCGTTTGACTGCGCTGTGGTGGACTCGGCGGCCGTCGCGCCGCCCGTGGAACAGGTGGAGGACTGCTTCCTGGAAGACTCGGAGGATATGCGACGCATGGAGGCGGAGCTTTCCCGCGCGGTCGTGGTGACCATCACGGGTACGAGGCCGCGCGTGGACTTGGCCGCGGCGGCCGAGGCGCTTCACGCCGAATTCGGCATCGGGCCAAGCGACATGTCCATCCGCCCCTTCCACCCCGAGGATTTCCTTGTCCTGTGCAAGCATTAGATGATCTGGCAGATCATGGTGGACCGTGGGCAGGCTCCGGGGCAAGGTTTCTCCTTGGCCCTGCGACCGTGGACGCGGCAGGCGCAGGCTTCGGGGGCTAGCTTGCCATATCTGGTGCCGCTCAAGCTGGTGGGTGTGCCGGCGCATGCATGGACGCGCCGGGCCGCTGAGGCCGTCCTGCGCGGCCTGGGTTTCGTTGTTCAGGTGGCTGAGCGCACGGCGCGGAGATTCGACATGTCCGGGTTCCACGTTTGGCTCAAGACGGCCGATCCTTCAAGAATTCCGGCTCGCCGCAGGCTCTACGTGCCGGAGCTAGTGCTGGTGGATGGGGCACCGGAGGCGCTTTGGTACCCTGTTCAGATCGTCAAGCTTGCGCCGCTGGTGCGTGCCGGCCCTGGTGGAGGGGGCGCCCCCCCTCCGCCACCCCCGCCGCCACCCTCCCCGTCATCGAATGAGGAAGGCCGCACGCAGGACCATCTTGGCGGCTCGACGCGGCCGGGGCAGGACGAGTCCGGTGAGTCGCAAGGATCCACGGAGGCGCCGGCGCCGGAGCCGGCGCCGATGCAGAGAAGGGTTGCCCATGGGCATGGAGGTAGAGCTGCGGGTCGGGCGCTCGTCGGTGGGGCCGGCGGCGAGGGTGGGCCCTCTGACGAGGCCGCTTGCGTCCAAGACTCTGCTTTGCAGGTGGCCCCTCCCCCCCGGCTTTACAGTTGCCCCCCCTGGCCCGTAGTGCTGTGGACGCACGTACTTCAGCACCCTGCGCGGCTTCGTCCTGCGGTTCAAACGGGGAGGCGCCCGAGGCGGACGGTCGCGCCTCCGTGGATGGCCCGGGCTCCCTGACATCTGTGTGCTTGAGCAGGTGGAAGCAGCGCGGGCCAGGCAAGGACAGTCCTGCCATTCTTTTGACCAACAGCCTTGTGGAGGGGGATCCGATGCGGGCCGAGACGGATATGGCTACAGGACGCGGCAACAGGCAGATACAGGTGGGGTCCATCGACTGTGCTTTCCTCGAGACCGCGGGATTCGATCCTAGGGTGGGGCATGTGCCTGCATGCTCCGAGAGGGCCAGCGACCATTTGCTGGATCCGGACAACGACAAACTGGAACGAGAGGACGATTGGGTGGACGCGGCTTTCGAGGACGCGCTCCCATGCAGTGGATGCACAGGAGTTAGCTCAGGCGGGGCCCCCTAACAATGCGGACCGGTGGGGAGCATGTTCTGCGTCTCCCTCTCCAGCGATCGAGACGCTCCCACCTGTCCACCCAGGGATGGTGGATCGCCATGCAGGCTGGGTAGCCCATGCACGTCGCTCCGGGCGAGCCTAGTGAGCCAAGTGGATGATTTTTGCGCCCAGTTGAGGAAGGCCGTTGCGCCGGTTTTGTCGACCCCACCGGCCACGCTTCATGCAGTTTCACAGCGGCATACTAGGCAGCGGAGAATGCCCGTCTCCATCCCTCGGAGGAGCGCCAGAATCACTAGGGGCGTTGGGCGGGGCTCGACAGCAACAAAACAGCAAGGGGTGCTGATCCGGGAACTATGCCTAGCAAGCGAAGCCGAGATCATCACTGACGAGGCGCTTGACGCATATGCTCAATTATTCGACCAGCCACTCTCAGAGGGCCACATCAAGGCGATCTTGGCCTTGTTCGGATGGGAGGCCTCGGCGCTGCCGCTTGGGGACGCGGAGTTGGTAGTGGAGGACCAACTTTAGGGCCGGTACTGGTGGTCCCTTGGGTAGGCTTGCAAAATGTGTACGCCATCCCTAAAGACGCTAGTGTGGAACATGAGGGGCCTTAACACCCCGGCACGTCGGAGTGCAATATCTCAGGTGGTTCTATTGATCGCACCAAGCATTGTCTGTCTCCAAGAGACTAAGATGGAACATGTATCGGCGGAGGTGGTTGCCCACTGCCTTGGGAATAAATTGGACAACTTCTACTACTTGCCCGCGATAGGAACGAGGGGAGGCATCCTTATAGCTTGGGATGCAACCGTGGTCAAACTATCCAACCCGCACTACACGACGAATGCCCTCACCGCGCTAGTCACGCACGCGGGAGGGGCGCAATGGTTGATGACTGGGGTCTACGGCCCACAGCATGACCATGAAAAAGTGGAGTTCATGCAGGAATTGGTGGATATCCGTGAGCTGATCGCCGGGCCATGGACTGTGATGGGAGACTTCAACTTGTTGGTTAACCCGGAGGACAAAAACAACACGTTGGTGAATAGGCGTATGATGGCACGCTTCCGTGCAAAGCTCAACAATCTTGAGCTCAAGGAGGTTTATCTGAATGGCCGGAGGTACACTTGGTCCAACGAACGGGCACATTCGACAATGGAGAAGATTGACCGAGTTTTCACCACGTCACCTTGGGAGGATCTATACCCGACATGTCAGCTCACTGCCCTGGGCTCCTCAATTTCGGACCACTGTCCCCTCTTGCTGGACATGGAGGCGGATCTGCGCATGGGTAAACGGTTCAAGTTTGAGGCATTCTGGACAAGAGCGGAGGGTTTTATGCAAAAGGTGGAGGAGTTGTGGACCTCCGTTCCCAGAGAGGAGAACCCATATGTCACGCTTGATCTCAAGCTGCGCGCCACGGCAAAAGGACTGAAGAAGTGGAGCGACCGCTGGATAGGAAACATCAAGCTGCAGATTGGCATTGCCATGGAGATAATTACACGCCTGGACAAAGCAATGGATACAAGAGCTCTATCACCACAGGAGAGGGATTTGCGACGAACACTGAAGCTGAAGTTGCTCGGCCTTTGCTCTCTGGAGCGATCAATTGCGCGGCAAAGATCCAGAATTCTCTCCCTCCGGAAGGGAGATGCAAGCACAAGCTTCTTTCACCAACATGCTTGCCACCGGCAAAGAAGGAACATGATCACGACAATCCGCAGCGGAGACACCACGGTCAGCACACATGAAGAGATTGCTTCGGAGGTGGATGACTACTACGCGAACGTGTTCACTGGCACCCTTGGAAGGGCGCACACCATTGATCTGGACCTCCTAAACCTGCCCACCATGGATCTGTCGCACCTTGAGCTGCCTTTCACCATGGAAGAGGTGGAGAAGATTGTGAAAAACATGCCCATGGACAAGGCGCCAGGCCCAGACGGCTTCACGGGCCGATTCTTTGCAACTTGTTGGCCTATAATCAAGGAGGATCTAATGAGGGCACTTCACGCATTTTACCAAGGGGACATGAGAGGGCTGCATGCAATTAACAAGGCGATTGTATCCCTGCTGCCCAAGAAGGATGGTGCTGTGGACATCCATGATTTTCGACCGGTGAGCTTGGTTCATAGCGCGATCAAAATCTTCGACAACACTCTGGCCACGCGGCTGGCCGTGGACCTTCCCTCCATTGTGGGAAACCACCAGAGTGCGTTCGTGCGGGGACGATCGATCCACGACAACTTCATGCTCGTCCAGTGCACAGCTAGGAGGCTACACGCCCTGCGGGACCCGGCCATCATGCTCAAGCTGGATATATCTAAGGCGTTCGACTCGGTGCATTGGCCTTTCCTACTGGAAGTGCTGCGCAAGGCAGGGTTTGGAGAGCGTTGGATCACATGGATCTGTGGACTACTGGCAAGTTCATCAACTAGGATCATGATCAATGGTACGCCGGGTAGACCAATATACAACACCAGGGGCTTAAGGCAAGGTGCTCCATTATCCCCAATGCTCTTCATCCTTATCATGGAGCCCCTACACCGCATGTTTGAGCTCGCGACCACTAGGGGCTTGTTGGCTCCCTTGGCAAGAACCGGACTACATCACCGCCTCTCGATGTTCGCTGACGATGTCATGATCTTCCTCAAGACAAATGAGCGGGATTTGAACACCTGGGCATCTATGCTTACCCTGTTTGGTGAGGCATCGGGCCTCCGTGTAAATTTGGCCAAAAGTGCGGTCTACCCTATACGCTGCTCTGCCGAGACCTTGGAGATTGTGGAGCGGGCACTTGGGTGCCCGCGAGGTACCTTCCCGTGCAAGTACCTTGGATTGCCGCTCACCCTCAGAAAACAGTCACATGTTCAGCTATCAGGCCTTGTGGATCAACTTGCCATGGCATTGCCAAAGTGGAAAGCTACGAAGATGCCAAAGAGTGGAAGAATGCTCCTTGTACAAGCCATGCTGTGTGCAATACTGCTACATGCGATGATGGCACTCGACCTCCCGCAGAAGACAATCTCAGCAATGAACAGAATATGCCGCAGTTTTCTCTGGTGCGCGGAGGCGAACTCCTCTGGTGGCAGATGCGCGGTAGCTTGGGAGTCGGTCTGCGCCCCGAAGTGGGCAGGTGGACTAGGCATCCCCAACCTAGGATGGATGAACAAGGTGGTGCAAGCAAGATGGCCCTGGTTGCAACGAGCGGATGAAACAAGGCCATGGGAAGAATTTGACATCAAGGTGCCAAAAGCCTCAACGCAAATCTTTTACACGGCTGCTCGCTGGACCCTAGGGGATGGAAATACAGCACTCTTTTGGGAGGATAGATGGCTTAAAGGCCACAGGATCGGTGAGATCGCACCTTTGATCTATGGGCGAGTCAGGAGGAGAACAAGAAGAACATGCACCGTTGCCCAGGCGCTTCTGAATGACAACTGGATCACCCAGCTGAGCCCGGAAGTCACTGCTGAATCATTGCATGAGTACCTGCAGTTGTGGACGATGATACAACAAGTCGAGCTGGACCCAGCACAAAACGATGCCATTTCTTGGACATGAGAGGCTAGTAGATGTTATTCAGCACGGAGCGCCTATGCGGCCAAATTCTGGGGCAGGCAGGTCGCCCCCACAACTGAATTCGCATGGAAATCAAGGGCACCGGCGCCATGCCGTTTCTTCACATGGCTCGCAATCCAGAACAGGTGCTGGACTTCCGATCGACTAGCAAGACGTGGACTGGATCATCAAGAGTCCTGCCCTTTGTGCATCCAAGATGATGAGAGCATAAACCACGTTCTACTCGAGTGTGTTGTTGCGCTGGAAGTATGGACAGCAATCTGCCATCCCTTGTGCAAGCCGGAATGGATACCCTCTGCGAGTGAAAGCCTAGGGGCGTGGTGCCAAGACAAGGGAGGAAGAAGGCCGGCCGAGAGGGATGCCAACGCAATCATCATTCTAGGACTATGGCAGATATGGAAGCACCGCAACTCGATTGTCTTTGACGGAGCTACACCCTTGAAGAACAAAATCATACAAGCAGTCGTCCGAGAGGGCCGTATATGGAAGCAAGCGGGCATACTACAAGGAGACACAGACGCCTTCTTTGCAGAGGTGGAGGAGTGGGCAGGGGAGCGTAGGTAGCCATAGGAGAGATGGGCGGAGGGTGCAGTTAGTGTTCAGTGTATATATGTAACCTGTAACACTAACGTGGACAGGCTCTTTACCCCGATTCCTTCTTTATAATATAGTATGCACACTCGTGCGTATTCGAGAAAAAAAAGAAAAAAAATTATTTTCTCATACTAACGGAGCTTACGAGTTTTCTGTTGAGTTTTGTGTTGTGAAGTTTTCAAGTTTTGGGTAAAGATTCGATGGACTATGAAATAAGGAGTGGGAAGAGCCTAATCTTGGATATGCCCAAGGCACCCCAAGGTAATATACAAGGACAACCAAGAGCCTAATCTTGGGGATGCCCCGAAAGGCATCCCCTCTTTCGTCTTCATTCATCGGTAACTTTGCTTGGAGCTATATTTTTATTCACCACATGATATGTGTTTTGCTTGGAGCATCTTGTATGATTTGAGTCTTTGCTTTTTATTTTATCACAATCATCCTTGTTTTACACACCTTTTGGGAGAGACACACATGAATCGGAATTTATTAGAATACTCTATGTGCTTCACTTATATCTTTTGAGCTAGATAATTTTGCTCTAATGCTTCACTTATACCTTTTTAGAGCACGATGGTGGTTTTATTTTGTAGAAATTATTGATCTATCATGCTTCATTTATATTATTTTGAGAGTTTTTTAGAACATCATGATAATTTGCTTTGGTTATGAATTTAGTCCTAATATGATAGGCATCCAAGAGGGATATAATAAAAACTTTCATATAGAGTGCATTAAATACTATGATAAATTTGATACTTGATAATTGTTTTGAGATATAAAGGTGGTAATGTTAGAGTCATGCTAGTTGGGTATTTATGAATTGAGAAATACTTGTGTTAAAGTTGGCAAGTCCCGTAGCATGCACGTATGGTGAACCTTGTGTGACAAATTTGAAGCATGAGGTGTTCTTTGATTGCCTTCCTTATGAGTGGAGGTCGGGATCGCGCGATGGTTAACTCCTACCAACCCTTTCCCTAGGAGCATGCGTAGTAGTACTTTGCTTCGAGGGCTAATAAACTTTTGCAATAAGTATATGATCTCTTTATGACTAATGTGAGTCCATGGGTTATACGCACTCTTACCCTTCCGCAATTTGCTAGACTCTACGGTACCGTGTATTGCCCGTTCTCACCTTGAGAGTTGGTGCAAGCTTTGCCCGTGCATCCAAACCCCGTGATACGATACGGTCTATCCCACATAAACCTCATTATATCTTCCTCAAAATAGCCACCATACCTACCTATTATGGCATTTCCATAGCCATTCCGAGATATATTGCCATGCAACTTTCCACCGTTTAGTTTATTATGACACGCTCCATCATTGTCATATTGCTTTGTATGATCATGTAGTTGACATCGTATTTGTGGCAAACCCACCTTCATAATTCTTTCATACATGTCGCTCTTGATTCATTGCATATCCCGGTACACCGCCGGAGGCATTCACATAGATAGAGTCATATTTTGTCCTAAGTGTTGAGTTGTAATTCTTGAGTTGTAAATAAATAGAAGTGTGATGATTTCCATTACTAGATCATTATCCCATGTGAGGAAAGGATGATGGAGACTATGATTCCCCCACAAGTCGGGATGAGAATCCGGACTTTATGAAAAATAAAAGAGGCCAAAGAAGCCCAAATAAAAAAAAGAGGCCAAAGAAGCCCAAATAAAAAAATAAAAAATGAGAGAAAAAGAGAGAAGGGACAATGTTACTATCCTTTTTCCACACATGTGCTTCAAAACCATGATCTTCATGATAGAGAGTCTCCTATGTTGTCACTTTCATATACTAGTGGGAACTTTTCATTATAAAACTTGGCTTGTATATTCCATGATGGGCTTCCTCAAAATGGCCTAGGTCTTCATGAGCAGGCAAGTTGGATGCACACCCACTTAGTTTCTTTTTGATGAGCTTTCATACATTTATAGCTCTAGTGCATCCGTTGCATGGCAATCCCTACTCCTCGTATTGACATCAATTGATGGACATCTCCATAGCTCGTTGATTAGCCGCGTCAATGTGAGACTTTCTCCTTTTTTGTTTTCACACATAATCCCTATCATCATCCTCTACTCCAGCCATAATGCTATGTCCATGGCTTACGCTCATGTATTGCGTGAGGGTTGAAAAGGCTGAAGCGCGTTAAAAAGTATGAACCAATTGCTTGGCTGAAACCGGGATTGTGCATGATGGGAACATTTTGTGTGACGAAAATGAAGCATGGCCAAACTATATGATTTTGTAGGGATAAGCTTTCTTTGGCTATGTTATTTTGATAAGACATAAACTACTTGGTTAGCATGCTTGAAGTATTACTATATTTATGTCAATATTAAACTTTTATCTTGAATCTTTTGGATATGAACATTCATGACACAATAGAGAAGAATATATTGATAAATATGTTAGGTAGCATTCCACATCAAAAATTCTGGTTTTATCATTTACATACTCGAGGAGTAGCAGGAATTAAGCTTGGGGATGCTTGATACGTCTCCAACATATCTATAATTTTTGATCCATGCTATTATATTATCTGTTTTGGATGTTTAATGGGCTTTACTATGCACTTTTATATTATTTTTGGGACTAACCTATTAACCGGAGGCCCAGTCCAAATTGCTATTTTTTTGTGCCTATTTTAGTGTTTCACAGAAAAGGAATATCAAACGGAGTCTAAATGGAATGAAACCTTCGGGAGAGTTATTTTTGGAACAAACGTGATCCAGAGGACTCGGAGTGGACGTCAAGAAAGAAGCGAGGAGGCCATGAGGCAGGGAGACGTGCCTGCCCCCTGGGCGCGCCCCCACCCTCGTGGGCCCCTCGCAGCTCCACCGACCTACTTCTTCCTCCTATATATATCCATATACCCCAAAAACATCCAAGAGCACAATAGATCGGGAGTTTCGCCGCCGCAAGCCTATGTAGCCACCAAAAACCAATCGGGACCCTGTTCCGGCACCCTGCCGGAGGGGGGATCCCTCGCCGGTGGCCATCTTCATCATCCCGTCGCTCTCCATGACGAGGAGGGAGTAGTTCACTGTTATGGCGCTGCTAGAAGGAGGGCGCGAGAGGGCCGGCCGGGGGCCTTTTGCCCACGGCCGGGCAAGAGGGAAGGGATTTCCTTCTTAATTCTTGCTTGATTAGATTGATACATCTCCTCTCTTTATATAGAGAGGTTTACTTGACTCCCAAGCAAGGCTTACTTGACCCCTAAGCAAGCGACCCTTATCTCTAATTAACCCTAAGACTAACGGGCCCACTAGGCCCATTACGTACTCTAACACTACACCCCACCTGGACATGCAACTTGTCCTCGAGCTGCAGCCTAACCAACTTATAACCATGACTCGATGCAACACAAACCTAACACCTAAAAACAAGCCTTTTACATCTCGGCTTGTGTTATTACTCTCAACCTGAAATAGACTGGGACACTTTATTTTGGACGTGCACGTGTACAGCCACCTAGATCACATGGACACCACCTGGACAAAAGGAGTGCATGTGTATGGCTGTTGGTCTGCACTACACATAGAAGAGTGGAGGGCTTGCGATGGAGAATGTCGAGGAGAGGTGCGCCCCCAACCACCGATGTCGCAGACTTTGAGGTCGCTGCCCATGGGGTAAACAACATGCCCGCCGCCCGTGGGGGAAACCGCATGCCCAAGATCCCCGACGTAGCGGACGAGATCGAGGTCCTTTGCACAGCGAAGGGCAACTGGGAGGAGTGGCATTTGCAGACCACGCATCTCCCGCACACGCCGACGCGCTAGGAGGCCGCGCGCAGCAGCCTACAGCCTCACCGCCGCCGACACATGGTGGGTAGCGATCCAAGACGGAAGCGGTGACGGCGGCGGCGGGGACTTGATCTGCTGGATGTGGACGCCCTGGGATGGCGGCGGCGCTGATGGGAACAAGGTTGTCGCAGTCCCGTCGTAGGGCATCCCATACTGGGCGGCAGAGCTGACTGACGATGGCTGCTGCAGCTGCAGCGGCTACTGCGGTGTCTTGCCGGGCAGCGGCAGCGGCTACTGCGGCAAAGCGCTAGGCATGGCAGAGGCCGCTAGGAGCGGTGGCTGCCACTGCCGCCAGGGCTGGGCGATGGTGGCGATGGATGGCAGTTGCAGCGACCCGGCGAGCATGGCGAAGGCCGCCAGGTGCGGCGGCTGCCATGGCAGCCACGACAGCGCGGGGGCGGCGATGGGCGGCGCAGCCGGGGGCGACCTATAGGACCCGACCAAGAACATTTGGATCTCCTGGACCGCCTGGGTTAGGTCCCGCAGCACCCCGAACACCTCCTCCGGGGTGAGGACGGCGGTGGCGGGCGGGACGGAGGATCCCGGCGCGGGCAGGAGCGAGGTGATGTTCGTGGTGGTCACCGGAGGCGACGAGGTGACCTGCAGCGGAAGAGACGAGCTTGGCGGCGGTGAAGACATGATCGAACCGAAGCTAGCTCTGATACCAAATTGTTATGGTGCTGCTAGAAGGAGGGCGCGAGAGGGCCGGCCGGGGGCCTTTTGCCCACGACCAGGCAAGAGGGAAGGGATTTCCTTCTTAATTCTTGCTTGATTAGATTGATACATTTCCTCTCTTTATATAGAGAGGTTTACTTGACTCCCAAGCAAGGCTTACTTGACCCCTAAGCAAGCGACCCTTATCTCTAATTAACCCTAAGACTAACGGGCCCATTAGGCCCATTACGTACTCTAACACTAAATTGTTATGGTGCTGCTAGAAGGAGGGTACGAGAGGGCCGGCTGGGGGCGTTTTGCCCACGACCAGGCAAGAGGGAAGGGATTTCCTTCTTAATTCTTGCTTGATTATATTGATACATCTCCTCTCTTTATGTAGAGAGGTTTACTTGACTCCCAAGCAAGACTTACTTGACCCCTAAGCAAGCGATCCTTATCTCTAATTAACCCTAAGACTAATGGGCCCATTAGGCCCATTACGTACTCTAACACTACACCCCACTTGGACATGCAGCTTGTCCTCGAGCTGCAGCCTAACCATCTTATAACCATGACTCGACGCAACACAAACCTAACACCTAAAAACAAGCCTTTTACATCTCGGCTTGTTTTATTATTCTCAACATGAAATGGACTGGGACGCTTTATTTTGGACCCCTTAACAAAAAGTGGACACCATCCGCACGTCGGACGTGCACGTGTACAACCACCTGGATCCCATGGACACCACCTAGACAAAAGGAGTGCATGTGTATGACCACCTGGAAGTGGTCGCAAGAGTGACCAGCAGAGGCGCCCTCGCGGCGGCCGGTGGCGGAATGCAGTGGTGCAACGCGGTGCGCTGCTGTCGGTGAGACCATGCCTTCTCCCTGTCGGACGGCTGTTGGTTTGCACCGCACAGGAAAGAGTGGAGGGCTTGCGATGGAGAATGACGAGGAGGGGTGCACCCCCCAACCGCCAATGTAATGGGCCCATTAGTCTTAGGGTTAATTAGAGATAAGGGTCGTTTGCTTAGGGGTCAAGTAAGCCTTGCTTGAGAGTCAAGTAAACCTCTCTATATAAAGAGAGGAGATGTATCAATCTAATCAAGCAAGAATTAAGAAGGAAATCCCTTCCCTCTTGCCCGACCGTGGGCAAAAAGGCCCCCGGCCGGCCCTCTCGCGCCCTCCTTCTAGCAGTGCCCTAACAATTTGGTATCAGCTAGCTTCGGTTCGATCATGTCTTCGCCGTTGCCAAGCCCGTCTCTTCCGCTGCCGGTCATGGTGTCGCCTTCGGCGACCACCACGACCGTGACCCCGCTCCTGCCCGCGCCGGGATCTTCTATCGCGCCCGCCCCCACCGTCCTCACCTGGGAGGAGGTGTCCGGGCTGCTGCGGGACCTAACCCAGGCGGTCCAGGAGATCCACCTGTTCTTGGCCGTGTCCTACGGGCTGCACTCGGTTGCGTCGCCCATCGCCGCCCCCACGCCGTCGTGGCTGCCGTGGCAGCCGCCGCACCTGGCGGCCTTCGCTATGCTCACCGGGCCGCTGCAACTGCCATCCATCACCACCATCGCCCAGCCCTGGCTGCAGTGGCAGCCGCCGCTCCTAGCGGCCTCCGCCGTGCCCGGCGCTTTGCCGCAGCAGCCGCTGCCGTTGCCCAGTGCGACACCGCAGCAGCCGCTGCAGCTGCAACAGCCATCGCTGGTCAGCTCCGCCGCGCAGTATGGGATGCCCTACGATGGGACTGCGACGACCTTGTTCCCATCAGTGTCGCCGCCATCCCAGGGCGTCCACATCCAGCAGATCAAGTTCCCGCCGCCGCCGTCACCGCTTCTGTCTTGGATCGCTACCCGCCATGTGTCGGCGACGGTGAGGCTGCAGGCTGCTGCGCACGGCCTCCTAGCGAGTTGGCGTGCGCGGGAGATGCGTGGTCTGTAGCTGCCGCTCCTCCAAGTTGCCCTTCGCTGCGCAAAGGACCTCGATCTCGTCCGCTGCGTCGGGGATCTTGGGCATGCGGTTTCCCCCACGGGCGGCGGGCATGCTGTTTTCCCGTGGGCAGCGACCTCAAAGTCTGCAACATCGGCGGTTGGGGGGCGCACCTCTCCTCGACATTCTCCATCGCAAGCCCTCAACTCTTCCATGTGCAGTGTAGACCAACAGCCATACACATGCACTCCTTTTGTCAGGTGGTGTCCATGGGATCCAGGTGGCTATACACGTGCATGTCCAAAATAGAGTGTCCCAGTCTATTTTCAGATTGAGAGTAATAACACAAGCCGAGATGTAAAAGGCTTGTTTTTAGGTGTTAGTTTTGTGTTTCGTCCAGTCATGGTTATAACTTGGTTAGGCTGCAGCTCGAGGAAAAGCTGCATGTCCAGGTGGGGTGTAGTGTTAGAGTTTGTAATGGGCCTAATGGGCCCGTTAGTCTTAGGGTTAATTAGAGATAAGGGTCGCTTGCTTAGGCGTCAAGTAAGCCTTGCTTGGGAGTCAAGTAAACCTCTCTATATAAAGAGAGGAGATGTATCAATCTAATCAAGCAAAAATTAAGAAGGAAATCCCTTTCCTCTTGCCCGACCATGGGCAAAAGGCCCCCGGCTGGCCCTCTCGCGCCCTCCTTCTAGCAGCGCCATAACATTCACCCTCGGGGCTGAGGGTATGTACCAGTAGCTATGTGTTTGATCTTTCTCTCTCTTGTTCTTGATTTGGCACGATCTTGATGTACCGCGAGCTTTGCTATTATAGTTGGATCTTATGATGTTTCTCCCCCTCTACTCTCTTGTAGTGGATTGAGTTTTCCCTTTGAAGTTATCTTATCGGATTGAGTCTTTAAGGATTTGAGAACACTTGATGTATATATTGCATGTGCTTATCTGTGGTGACAATGGGATATTCACGTGATCTACTTGTATGTTTTGGTGAAAAACTTGCGGGTTTCGTGACCTCGAGAACTTATGCATAGGGGTTGGCACATGTTTTCGTCTTGACTCTCTGGTAGAAACTTTGGGGCACTCTTTCAAGTACTTTCTGTTGGTTTGGATAGATGAATCTGAGATTGTGTGATGCATATCGTATAATCATACCCACGGGTACTTGAGCTGACATTGGAGTATCTATGTGACATTAGGGTTTTGGTTGATTTGTGTCTTAAGGTGTTATTCTAGTATGAACTCTATGATAGATTGAATGGAAAGAATAGCTTCGTGTTATTTTATTACAGACTCTTGAATAGATCGATCAGAAAGAATAACTTTGAGGTGGTTTCATACCCTACAATAATCTCTTCGTTTGTTCTCCGCTATTAGTGACTTTGGAGTGACTCTTTGTTGCATGTTGAGGGATAGTTATATGATCCAGTTATGTTATTATTGTTGAGAGAACTAGGACTAGTTAAAGTATGAACCCTAGGCCTTGTTTCCTAGCATTGCTATACCATTTACGCTCACTTTTGTTACTAGTTACCTTGCTGTTTTTATATTTTCAGATTACAAAAACCTATATCTACCATCCATATTGCACTTGTATCACGATCTCTTCGCCAAACTAGTGCACCTATATAATTTACCATTGTATTGGGTGTGTTGGGGACACAAGAGACTCTTTGTTATTTGGTTGCAGGGTTGTTTGAGAGAGACCATCTTCATCCTACGCCTCCCACGGATTGATAAACCTTAGGCCATCCACTTGAGGGAAATTTGCTACTGTCCTACAAACCTCTGCACTTGGAGGCCCAACAACGTCTACAAGAAGAATTTGTGTAGTAGACATCAGTATTTGATACTAGTTCTGTTGCTCATATTTGCAACTCGAAACAGGGGCTACGGATTAAACGATGATTGGCTAAGGAAGAGGTGACGATGCGTGTCGGAAATGGTTCCAAGGTCGATGTGATCGCCGTCGGCATGCTTCCTCTACATCCACCTTCGTGGTTAGTTTTAGACCTGAATAATTGTTATTTGGTGCCAGCATTAAGCATGAACATTATATCTGGATCTTTTTTGATGCAAGATGGTTATTCATTTAAATCACAGAATAATTGTTGTTCTATTTATATGAGTAATATCTTTTATGGTCATGCACCCTTGATGAGTGGTCTATTTTTGTTGACTCTCAATCGTAGTGATACTCATGTTCATAATATTGAAGCCAAAAGATGCAAAGTTAGTAATGATAGTGCAACTTATTTGTGGCACTGCCATTTAGGTCATATTGGTGTAAAGCACATGAAGAAACTCCATGCCGATGGGCTTTTGGAATCACTTGATTATGAATCACTTGATGCTTGCGAACCATGCCTCATGGGCAAGATGACTAAGACTCTGTTCTCCGGAACAATGGAGCGAGCCACAGACTTATTGGAAATAATACATACCGATGTATGCGGTCCGATGAGTGTTGAGGCTCACGGCGGGTATCGTTATTTTCTGACGTTCACAGATGATTTGAGCAGATATGGGTATATCTACTTAATGAAATATAAGTCTGAAACATTTGAAAAGTTCAAAGAATTTTAGAATGAAGTGGAAAATCATCGTAACAAGAACATAAAGTTTCTACGATCTGATCGCGGAGGAGAATATTTGAGTTATGAGTTTGGTCTTCATTTGAAACAATGTGGAATAGTTTCGCAACTCACGCCACCTGGAACACCACAGCGTAATGGTGTGTCATAATTTTGTAACCGTACTTTATTAGATATGGTGCGATCTATGATGTCTCTTACTGATTTACCGCTATTGTTTTGGGGTTATGCTTTAGAGACGGCTGCATTCACGTTAAATAGGGCACCATCTAAATCTGTTGAGATGACACCATATGAACTGTGGTTTGGCAAGAAACCTAAGCTGTCATTTCTTAAAGTTTGGGGCTGCGATACTTGTGTGAAAAAGCTTCAACCTGATAAGCTCGAACCCAAATCAGAGAAATGCATCTTCATAGGATACCCAAAAGAAACTGTTGGGTACACCTTCTATCACAGATCCGAAGGCAAGATATTCGTTGCTAAGAATGGATCCTTTCTAGAGAAGGAGTTTCTCTTGAAAGAAGTGAGTGGGGGGAAAGTAGGACTTGATGAGGTAATTGTACCTTCTCCCGAATTGGAAAGTAGTTCATCACAAAAATCAGTTCCAGTGATTCCTGCACCAATTCGCGAAGAAGCTAATGATGATGATCATGAAACTTCAGATCAAGTTACTACCGAACCTCGTAGGTCAACCAGAGTACGGTCCGCACCAGAGTGGTACGGTAATCCTATTCTGAAGTCATGTTACTAGACCATGATGAACCTACGAACTATGAGGAAGCGGCGATGAGCCCAGATTCCGCGAAATGGCTTGAGGCCATGAAATCTGAGATGGGATCCATGTATGAGAACAAAGTGTGGACTTTGGTGGACTTGCCCGATGATCGGCAAGCCATAGAAAATAAATGGATCTTTAAGAAGAAGACTGACGCTGACGGTAATGTTACTGTCTACAAAGCTTGACTTGTTGCGAAAGGTTTTCGACCAGTTCAAGGAGTTGACTACGATGAGACCTTCTCACCTGTAGCAATGCTTAAGTCTGTCCGAATCATGTTAGCAATTGCCGGGTTTTATGATTATGAAATTTGGCAAAAGGATGTCAAAACTGCATTCCTTAATGGATTTCTTAAAGAAGAGTTGTATATGATGCAACCATAAGGTTTTGTCGATCCAAAAGGTGCTAACAGAGTGTGCAAGCTCTAGAGACCCATTTATGGACTAGTGCAAGCCTCTCGGAGTTGGAATATACGCTTTGATATTGTGATCAAAGCATATGGTTTTATACAGACTTTTGGAGAAGCCTGTATTTACAAGAAAGTGAGTGGGAGCTCTGTAGCATTTCTAATATTATATGTGGATGACATATTGTTGATTGGAAATAATACAAAATTTCTGGATAGCATAAAAGGATACTTGAATAAGAATTTTTCAACGAAAGACCTTGGTGAAGCTGCTTATATATTGGGCATCAAGATCTATAGAGATAGATCAAGACGCTTAATTGGACTTTCACAAAGCGCATACCTTGATAAAGTTTTGAAGAAGTTCAAAATGGATCAGTCAAAGAAAGGGTTCTTGCCTGTGTTACAAGGTGTGAAGTTGAGTCAGACTCAATGCTCGACCACTACAAAAGGTAGAGAGAAAATGAAAGTCATTCCCTATGCCTTAGCCATAGGTTCTATCATGTATGCAATGTTGTGTACCAGACCTGATGTGTGCCTTGCTATAAGTTTAGCAGGGAGGTACCAAAGTAATCCAAGAGTGGATCACTGGACAGCAGTCAAGAACATCCTGAAAGACCTGAAAAGGACTAAGGATATGTTTCTCGTTTATGGAGGTGACACAGAGCTTATCATAAATGGTTACGTCGATGCAAGCTTTGACACTGATCCAGATGACTCTAAGTCGCAAACCGGATACGTATTTATATTGAATGGTGGAGCTTTTAGTTGGTGTAGTTCCAAGCAGAGCGTCGTGGCGGGATCTACGTGTGAAGCGGAGTACATAGTTGCTTCGGAAGCAGCAAATGAAGGAGTCTGGATGAAGGACTTCATATCCAATCTAGGTGTAATACCTAGTGCATCGGGTCCAATGAAAATATTTTGTGACAATACTGGAGCAATTGCCTTGGCGAAGGAATCCAGATTTCACAAAAGAACCAAACACATCAAGAGACGCTTTAACTCCATCCGCGATCAAGTCAAGGAGGGAGACATAGAGATTTGCAAGATACATATAGATCTGAATCAACTCCATCCATTGACTAAGCCTCTTCCACGAGCAAAACATGATCAACACCAAGACTCCATGGGTGTTAGAATCATTACTATGTAATCTAGATTATTGACTCTAGTGCAAGTGGGAAACTGAAGGAAATATGCCCTAGACGCACTAATAAAGTTTTTATTTCTATTTCCTTATATCATGATAAATGTTTATTATTCATGCTAGAATTGTATTAAGAGGAAACTTAGTACATGTTTGAATACATAGACAAAACAAAGTGTCCCTAGTATGCCTCTACTTGAATAGCTCGTTAATCGAAGATGGTTATGTTTCCTGACCATAGACATGGGTTATCATTTGATGAACGGGATCACATCATTAGAGAATGATGTGATGGATAAGACCCATCCGTTAGCTTAGCATAACGATCGTTAAGTTTTATTGCTATTGTTTCTGCATGACTTATACATGTTCCTCTAACTATGAGATTATGCAACTCTCGAATACCGGAGGAACACCTTGTGTGCTATCAAACATCACAACATAATTGAGTGATTATAAAGATGCTCTATAGGTGTCTCCGAAGGTGTTTGTTGAGTTGGCATAGATCGAGATCAGGATTTGTCACTCCGTGTATCAGAGAGGTATCTCCGGGCCCTCTCGGTAATGCTCATCACTATAAGCCTTGCAAGCAATGTTACTAATGAGTTAGTTATGGGATGATGCATTACGGAACGAGCAAAGATACTTGCCGGTAACGAGATTGAACTAGGTATTAAGATACCGACGATCAAATCTTGGGCAAGTAACATACCGATGACAAAGGGAACAACCCATGTTGTTATGTGGTTTGACCGATAAAGATCTTCGTAGAATATATAGGAACCAATATGAGCAGCTAGGTTCCGCTATTGGTTATTGATCAGAGATGTGTCTTGATCATGTCTACATAGTTCTCAAACCCGTAGGGTCCGCACGCATAATGTTCGATGACGATTTGTATTATGAGTTATGTGTTATGGTGACCGAAGTTTTGTTCGGAGTCCTGGATGAGATCACGAACATGACGAGGAGTCTTGAAATTGTCGAGAGGTAAATATTGATATATTGGAAGGTTATATTCAGACACCTGAATGGTTTCAGGAAGTTTCGGATAAGTTTCGGAGTACCGGGAGGTTACGAAACCCCCAGGGAAAGTAATGGGCCTACATGGGCCTTAGTGGAGGAGAGAGGTGGCGCACGCCCTCGTTGCCAATCCGAATTGGACAAGGGGTGGGGCGCCGCCCCCCTTTCCTTCTCCTACTCCCTCTCCTTTCCCCCTTTGCCACTCTGAAAAAAAGGAAAAAGTGGGGGAGGGGGCGAATCCTACTTGGAGTGGAGTCCTAGTAGGACTTCCCCCTCCATGGTGCGCCCCTGGTGGCTGGCCTCCTCCACCCTCCTTTATATACGGGGGAAGGGGGGCACCCCAAAGGCACAACATTATCTTAGCCGTGTGCGGTGCCCCCCTCCACCGTTTACTCCTCCGATAGTATCATCGTAGTGCTTAGGCGAACCCCTGCGCGGATCACATCATCAACACCATCATCACGCTGCTGTGTTGATGAAACTCTCCCTCGACCCTCTGCTGGATCAAGAGTTTGAGGGACGTCATCGAGCTGAGCGTGTGCTGAACTCGGAGGTGCCGTATTTGGTGCTAGATCGGTTGGATCGTGAAGACGTTCGACTACATCAACCGTGTTGACCTAACGCTTCCACTTTCGGTCTACGAGGGTACGTGGACACACTCTCCCCCTCTTGTTGCTATGCTTCTCCTAGATAGATCTTGCGTGATCATAGATTTTTTTTTTTTGAAATTGCATGCTACGTTCCCCAACACCGGCCACCAGGGGCTGGTGCGCCCCCATATGGGCCAGCCAAGGTGGAGAAGAAAAGGGGAAGGAGGAAAGGAAAGACAGGGAATATGATTCCCCCTTCCTTCCTCCTTCCCCCTCTTTCCTTCCCCCCAACAAACATGGCACGGGGGGCGCGGCAGGGCAGGAGCACAAGTAGGATTCAGACCTACTTGGGGCGCCCCTTGGCCTCTCCCCTCTCCCTCCCACCTATATATATGAGGAGGGGGGCGCCTAGCACACACCAGATCAATTGTTAGCTGTGTGCAGCACCCCCCCTCCACCGTTTACACCCGCGGTCATATTTTCGTAGTGCTTAGGCGAAGCCCTCCGAGGATCACTTCACCATCACCGTCACCACACCGTCGTGCTGACGAAACTCATCTACTACCTCGACGACTTGCTGGATCAAGGAGATGAGGACATCACCGAGCTGAACGTGTGCAGAATGCGGAGGTGTCTTTGGTACTTGATCGGTTGAAACACGAAGAAGTTCGACTACATCAACCGCGTTGAGAAACGCTTCCGCTTATGGTCTACGAGGGTATGTAGACACACTCCCCCCTCGTTGCTATGCATCTCCATGGATAGATCATTGCGTGTGCATAGACATTTTTTGTTTTCCTTGCAATAGTTCCCAACAGTGGCATCATGAGCCAAGTCTATGCGTAGATGATATGCACGAGTAGAACACAAAGAGTTGTGGGCAGTGATAGTCATACTGCTTACCAACAACGTCTTATTTTGATTCAGTGGTATTGTCAGATGAAGTGGCCTAGACCAACCTTACATGTCCACGCACATGAGACCGGTTCCACCGACAGACATGCAACTAGTTTTGCATAAAGGTGGCTGGCGGGTGTCTGGTTCTCCTACTTTAGTTGAATCGAATTTGACTGCGGCCGGTCCTTGAAGAAGGTTAAAACAACAAACTTTATGAAACACCGTTGTGGTTTGATGCGTAGGTAAGAACGATTCTTGCTAGAAGCCCGTAGCAGCCGCGTAAAACTTGCAACAACACAGTAGAGGACATCTAACTTGTTTTTGCAGGGTATGTTGTGATGTGATATGGTCAAGACATGATGTGGTATACGTTATTGTATGAGATGATCATGTTTTGTAAGATATCTGACAACCGACATGAGCCTTATGGTTGTCTCTTTATTGTATGAAATGCAAATGCCATGTAATTGCTTTACTTTGTCACTATGCGTTAGCAATAGTTGTAGAAGCAATAGTTGGCGAGACGACCACAACACAACGATGGAGATCAAGGTGTCGAGCCGGTGACGATGGAGATCATGACGATGCTTTGGAGATGGAGATAAAAAGCACGAGATGATGATGGCCATATCATGTCACAAATTTTGATTGTATGTGATGTTTATCTTTTATGCATCTTATTTTGCTTAGTATGGCAGTACTAAATTTCAAGGTAAAAGTGTTCTCCCTAAGTATGCACCATCTCTACAGTTAGTCGTGTTGAGACACCACGTGATGATCGGGTGTGATAGACTCTACGTTCACATACAATGGGTGCAAGACAGTTTTGCACATGCGGAATACTTGGGTTAAGCTTGATGGGCCTAGCATGTACATACATGGCCTTGGAACACTGGAGACCGAAAGGTCGAACGTGAATCATATAGTAGATATGATCAACATAGAGATGTTCACCATTGATGACTACCCCATCTCACGTGATGATCGGACATGGGTTAGTTGATTTGGATCACATATCACTTACATGACTTGAGGGATGTCTATTTAAGTGGGAGTTCTTAAGTAATTTGATTAATTGAACTTAATTTGTCATGAACTTAGTCCTGATAGTATTTGCAGATCTATGTTGTATATCAATAGCTCACGATATAGCTCCCCTAATTTTGATATGTTCCTAGAGAAAACTGAGTTGAAATATGATGGTAGCAATAATGTGGACTGGGTCCGTGATCTGAGGATTATCCTCATTGTTGCACAGAATAATTATGTCCTTGATGCACCGCTAGGTGACAGACCTATTGCAGGAATAGATGTAGACATTATGAATGTTTGGCAAGCTTGATATGATTACTACTTGATAGTTTAGTGCACCATGCTTTACGGCTTAGAACCAGGACTTAAAAAACATTTTGAACGCCACAGAGCATATAGATGTTGCAAGAGCTGAAATTGGTATTTCAGACTCATGCCCGTGTTGAGAGGCATTAGACCTCTGACAAGTACTTTGCCTGCAAGATGGAGGAGAATAGCTCAGCTAGTGAGCATGTGCTCAGAATGTCTGGGTACTACAATCGCTTGAATCAAGTTGGAGTTAATCTTCCAGATAAGATAGTGATTGACAGAGTTCTCTAGTCATTATCACCAAGGTGCTAGAACTTCATGATGAACTATAATATGCAAGGGATGACAAAAACGATTCCCGAGCTCTTCGCGATGCTAAAACCAGCTAAGGTAGAAATCAAGAAAGAGCATCAAGTGTTGATGGTTAACAAGATCACTAGTTTCAAGAAAAATGGCTAGGGAAAGAAAGGGAACTTCAAGAAGAGTGGGAAGCAAGTTTCCGCTTCCATGAAGAAGCCCAAAGCTAGACCCAAGCCTGAAACTGAGTGCCTCTACTGCGAAGGAAATGGCACTGGAAGCGGAACTGCCCTAAATACTTGGCAGATAAGAAGGATGGCAAAGTGAAAAAGGTATGTTTGATATACAAGTAATTGATGTGTATTTTACTAATGTTCAAAGTAACCCCTGGGTATTTGATACCGGTTCAGTTGCTAAGATTAGTAACTCGAAATAGGAGTAGTAGAGACTAGTTGAAAGCGAGGTGACGATGTGTGTTGGAAATGATTCTAAGGTTGATATAATCACCATCGCACACTCCCTCTACCTTCGGGATTAGTGTTGAACCTAAATAAATGTTATTTGGTGTTTGCGTTGAGCATGAATATGATTAGATCATGTTTATTGCAATACGTTTATTCATTTAAGTCAGAGAATAATTGTTGTTTTGTTTACATGAATAAAACCTTCTATGGTCATACACCCAATGTGAATGGTTTATTGAATCTCAATCGTAGTGATACACATATTCATAATATTGATGCCAAAAGATGCAAAGTTGATAATGATAGTGCAACATATTTGTGGCACTGCCGTTTAGGTCATATTGGTGTAAAGCGCATGAACAAACTCCATGCAGATGGACTTTTGGAATCACTTGATTATGATTCATTTGATACTTGCAAACCATGCCTCATGGCAAGATGACTAAAACTCCGTTCTCTGGAACAATGGAGAAAACTAATGACTTACTAGAAATAATACATACCGATGTATGCAGTCCGATGAGTGTTGAAGCACGCGGCAGGTATAGTTATTTTCTAACCTTCACGAATGATTTGAGTAGGTATGGGTATATCTACTTGATGAAACACAAGTCTGAAACATTTGAAAAGTTCAAAGAATTTCAGAGTGAAGTGGAGAATCATCGTAACAAGAAAATAAAGTTCCTATGATCTGATCGCGGAGGCGAATATTTGAGTTACGAGTTTGGCCTTCATTTAAAACAATGTGAATAGTTTCACAACTCACGCCACCTGGAACACCACAGCATAATGGCGTGTCCAAACATCGTAACCGTACTTTATTGGATATGGTGCGTTCTATGATGTCTCTTACCGATTTACCACTATCGTTTTGGGGTTATGCATTAGAGATAACTGCATTCACATTAAATAGGGCACCTTCTAAATCCGTTGAGACGACACCGTATGAACTATGGTTTGGCAAGAAACCTAAGCTGTCGTTTCTTAAAGTTTGGGGTTGCGACACTTATGTCAAAAGGCTTCAGCCCGATAAGCTCAAATCCAAATCGGAGAAGTGCGTCTTCATAGGATGCCCTAAGGAAACAATTGGGTACACCTTCCATCACAGATCCGAATGCAAGATCTTTGTTGCTAAGAATGGATCCTTTCTAGAGAAGGAGTTTCTCTCGAAAGAAGTGAGTGGGAGGAAAGTAGAACTTGATGAGGTAATTGTACCTTTCTCTCAAATTGGAAAGTAGCACATCAGAGAAATCCATTCCCGTGATGCCTACACAAACTAGAGAGGAAGATAATCATGATGATCATGAAACTTCATATCAAGTTACTACTGGACCTCATAGGTTGAACAGAGCACGTTTCGCACCAGAGTGGTACGGTAATCCTATCCTGGAAGTCATATTACTAGACCATGGCGAACCTGCGAACTATGAAAGCTATAATGAGTCCAGATTCCGATAAATGGCTTAAGGCCATGAAATCTGAGATAGGATCCATGTATGAGAACAAAGTGTGGACTTTGGTGGATTTGATCGATGATCGACAAGCCATTGAGAATAAATGGATCCTCAAGAAGAAGACACACGCTTATGGTAATGTCACCATCTGCAAGGCTCGACTTGTCGCGTAAGGTTTTCGACAAGTTCAAGGGGTTGACTACGATGAGACCTTCTCACCCGTAGCGATGCTTAAGTCAGTCTGAATCATGTTAGCAATTTCCACATTTTATAATTATGAAATTTGGCAAATGACGTCAAAACTGCATTCCTTAATGGATTTCTTAAAGAAGAGTTGTATATGATGCAACCAGAAGGTTTTGTCGATCCTAAAGGTGCTAACAAAGTGTGCAAGCTCCAGCAATCCATCTATGGACTGGTGCAAGCATCTCAGAGTTGGAATATACGCTTTGATGAGGTGATCAAAGCATATAGTTTTATACAGACTTATGATGAATCCTGTATTTACAAGAAAGTGAGTGGGAGAGCTATAGCATTTCTGATATTATATGTGGACGACATATTATTGACTGGACATAATATAGAATTTCTGTATAGCATAAAAGGATACTTGAATAAGAATTTTTTCAATAAAAGACCTTAGTGAAGCTGCTTATATATTGGGTATCAAGATCTATAGGGATAGATCGAGACACTTAATAGAATTTCACAAAGCACATACCTTGATAAAGTTTTGAAGAAGTTCAAAAATGGATCAGTCAAAGAGAGAGTTCTTGTTTGTGTTACAAGGTGTGAAGTTGAGTAAGACTCAAAACCCAACCACGGCAGAAGATAGAGAGAGAATGAAAGTCATTCCCTATGCCTCAGGCATAGGTTCGATAAAGTATGCCATGTTGTGTACCAGACCTGTTGTGTGCCTTGTCATGAGTTTGGCAAGGGGGTACAGTAGTGATCTAGGAGTAGATCACTAGACAACGGTCAAGATTATCCTTAGGTACCTAAAGAGGACTAAGGAAATGTTTCTCGACTATGGAGGTAATAAAGAGTTCGTCATAAAGGGTTACATCGATGCAAGTTTTGACACGGATTCAGATAACTCCGAGTCTCAATCTGAATACATATTGAAAGTGGGAGCAATTGGCTAGAGTAGCTTCATGCAAAGCATTGTAGACATAGAAATTTGCAAAATACATATGGATCTGAATGTGGCAGACCCGTTGACTAAACTTCTCACAAGCAAAACATGATCACACCTTAGTACTCTTTGAGTGTTAATCACATGGTGATGTGAACTAGATTATTGACTCTAGTCAAATCTTTCGGTGTTAGTCACATGGTTTTGTGAACTATGGATATTAATCACATGGTGATGTTGTCGGTGTCAAAACCGGCGGATCTTGGGTAGGGGGTCCCGATCTGTGCGTCTAAGGCTAATGGTAACAGGAGGCAAGGGACACGATGTTTTACCCAGGTTCGGGCCCTCTCGATGGAGGTAAAACCCTACTTCCTGCTTGATTGATCTTGATGATATGAGTATTACAAGAGTTGATCTACGACAAGATCGTAGAGGCTAAACCCTAGAAGCTAGCCTATGATGATTATGATTGTCCGTCTAAGGACTAGACCCTCCGGTTTATGTAGACACCAGAGGGGGCTAGGGTTTACACAGAGTCGGTTACAAAGAAGGAAATCTAATATCCGGATCGCCAAGCTTGTCTTCCATGCAAAGGAGAGTCCCAACCGGACAGGGGACGAAGTCTTGAGTCTTGTATCTTCACGGTCCAACAGTCCGGCCAAAGTATATAGTCCGGCTGTCTGGATACCCCCTAATCCAGGACTCCCTCAGTAGCCCCTGAACTAGGCTTCAATGACGATGAGTCCGGCGCGTAGATTGTCTTCGGCATTGCAAGGCGGGTTCCATCTCCGAATACTCCAACGCAGATTGAGGATTGTGTCCAGCTTTGCGAGATAATTTCCGCACATCACCGTAGAGAGCATAACACTTCATAAATCCGGTCTGCTGACAATTTTTGTATGGCGTGCCCTTACGCCGTGGCCTGGCCCAACACGAACCGTTTTTTCTTGGCCTACCTCGATACGCGTTGCGAGGCGGTTTTATTGGCACACCTTGCCAAAGCAGAGATCGTGTTCCCCTTATCGCGGGATCTTCCATCAATACAGGCGCGTGCAACCCCACGACGCCTGTTGGTATGACTCTGTGTTATTAGGTAAGTCCCAAGCGGTTACGCTGAGGACGCTTGATATTCACCCCCTCTATAGAGGGGCCGAGGCCTATCCCTCTTTTCTACCACGCTTGCGCCTTTTCGCAACTCGAGTCCCAACACCCGAAGCCCAAGATTAAGCACTTCGGATCTTCAATCATGTCCGGATCCAACCTTCAAGGCCGGTGGATGGCCTCCTCTGTCACAGAGGAGGATATTGTGAAGCTCACGGAGGTCAGATATCTGACCGCCGACATCAAGCACAGGCTTCCTGCTCCAGGGCAGGTCATCCCTACTCCCGAGCCCAACGAGAGTGTCATATTTGTTTCTCACTTCCTCCGCGGCTTAGGTTTCACCCTTGATCCCTTTGTGAGAGGGCTCATGTTCTATTATGGGCTATATATTCATGATCTAGCTCCGGACGCCATCCTCCACATCTCGTCGTTCATCGTCGTGTGCGAAGCCTTTCTCCACGTCACCCCGCACTTCGGCTTATGGCTCAAGACCTTCAGTGTGAAGCCGAAGATGATTGAGGGGTGACACGCAGAGTGTGGAGGTGCTGTAATAAGCAGGAACACCGACGCCCCATGTCCAGAGGGCTCCTTCCCAGAGGTGTCCGATCTATGGCAGCGGAGATGGTTTTACGTCACGGCTCCTAGAGACACAAAGTGGGTGGCTGCCCCTGACTCCCGTTCGGGCCCTCCGCCTCAACTAGCGTCATGGGCCAATATGGGACTGGATTGGGGGCCTGCTAATGACGTACCAACATTGCAGAGCCGCATTCAGGAGCTTCTTGAGAGGGACATTAGCCTTGTCAGTGTGATTCAGGTAATGCTAGTCCGATGGATCTTGCCGTGCAAACGCCGGCCTCTCCGGATGTGGGAGTTCAATCCAGAAGGTCCGCGGACTATTCTGCACTTCTTCGGCATGGCGCTCGAAGGGATGTGTAAGTTATTCTTCGGACCACAAGTAAAGTGTCCGGACACCACCGAGGATGCGGGCCTGAGCTGTAACCTCCTAGATACCCAAGTAAGTAACCTAGAAAACCGAACATTTCATTTATATTTATCATAACATTATTCTAAAAACCATCCGCGGCCAGAAATGGCTCAGCAAGGTGGAGAGAATCAGGTGTCCGGCGCCACTTCCCGAAGGCTCGCCTAGTCCTGCCATAACCAAGATGCTTAGTCGTGTGCTAAGTCAAGTGCCCTCGGGGAAAGACGAAGGGAAGAACAGAGAAGCAGAACTTCACACATTGCACATCCAAACCGGGGGAATTACTACCTCCACTAAGGAGGATAGTCGGGGAGGGGAGTCTAAGGTCTCCTCCCCTCGCAGGAAGAAAAGGGCCACCTCCGAAGACTTGGAGACGGAGGTGCCTGAGCAAGGGAAGAAAATTTCACCATGGGGCCCTGCCCCGAAGGGCGTTCTCATCGCGCCATGCCCGCAAATGGGCCAGCCCTCAGCCGAGCTGTAAGTTAATTGTAGATACAAAGCTACTGCTTCCTCCTCCTCCGAGAACAATAACCAGGATCCCTCTTTTGCAGTCCGGCTAGCAGTTCTTCTTGACAGAGCTCGTCTTCGGGGGATCTCCTTCCGGAGATGATGGAGAGTGAAACCCCACCAGCCTCTCCGCCTCATGGGGCGGGCAACCCCGAGGTGTCGTCACAGAGGAGTAAAGATTTGCCGAGGCCAGAAGCTAGTACTTCGACCGCCCTAAGCCCGGAGCATTCGGCTCCCACGGGGGGTGATAAGAAGGGTCCGACACAGTTCGGCGACCGGCCGGATACACTGACAGGCCTTCTGGATCAAGCTGCTCTCTCGGAGGATCACCATTCATTGATGAGCACGGTGCTTGAGAAGATTTCATCCGCCACAAGCGGGTTGAATGAAGCTTTTACAAGCCTTCTCAGAGGCTTTGAGGTATGTAATGAAATACGTAAATTTTTTTGATTGTGGTGCACGCGCTAGGTGTGCTCCATATGGATAGTAGCCCCTGAGACTCTGGTTGCCAGCCCTAGGCGGTAAACGGAGGATCACATTGTTGAGTAATGATCTCACTGTATTTATGTGCAGGCGGCTAAGGATCCGGCAGTCGACCGGTCCGTTGAAGTCGCCGAACTGAGGAGGCTGATTGGAGTTGTGGATGCCTAAAACGTCTCCAACGTATCTATAATTTATGAAGCATTCATGCTATATTACTATGTGTTTTGAATGATTATAGGCTTTATTATACGCTTTTATATTACTTTTGGGACTAACCTATTAACCGGAGGCCCAGCCCATATTGTTGTTTTATTGCCTGTTTCAGTATTTCAAAGAAAAGGAATATCAAAGGGAGTCCAAACAGAATGAAACCTTCAGCAGCGTGATTTTTTTGGAAGAATATGATCCTGGAGACTTGGAGTTCATGTTAGAAGATCCTCGAGGAGGCCAGGAGATAGGGGGCGCGCCCCCCCTATTGGGCGCGCCCCTTGTCTCGTGGGCCCCTCGAGCACCCCCGACCGACTTCTTTCGCCTATATAGTCCCACGTACCCTAAAAACATCCACGGAGAAGATAGATCGGGAGTTCCGCCGCCGCAAGCCTCTGTAGCCACCAAAAACCTCTCGAGAGCCCGTTCCGGCACCCTGCCGGAGGGAGAACCCATCACCGGTGGCCATCTTCATCATCCCGGCGCTCTCCATGACGAGGAGGGAGTAGTTCACCCTCGGGGCTGAGGGTATGTACTAGTAGCTATGTGTTTGATCTCTCTCTCTCTCTCTCTTTCTCTCTCTCTCTCTCTCTCTCTCGTTTTCTCTCTATGGCACGATCTTGATGTATCGCGAGCTTTGTTATTATAGTTGGATATTATGATGTTTCTCCCCCTCTACTCTCTTGTGATGAATTGAGTTTCCCTCTTGAAGTTATCTTATTAGATTGAGTCTTTTATTTGAGAACACTTGATGTATGTCTTGTCGTGTTTATCTATGGTGACAATGGGATATCACGTGCCACTTGATGTATGTTTTGGTGACCAACTTGCGGGTTCCGCCCATGAACCTATGCATAGGGGTTGGCACACGTTTTCTTGACTCTCCGGTAGAAACTTTGGGGCACTCTTTGAAGTACTTTGTGTTGGTTGGATGAATCTAAGATTGTGTGATGCATATCGTATAATCATGCCCACAGATACTTGAGGTGACAATGGAGTATCTAGGTGACATTAGGGTTTTGGTTGATTTGTGTCTTAAGGTGTTATTCTAGTACGAACTCTTGAATAGATTGATCCGAAAGAATAAGTTTGAGGTGGTTTCGTACCCTACCATAATCTCTTCGTTTGTTCTCCACTATTAGTGGCTTTGGAGTGACTCTTTGTTGCATGTTGAGGGATTGTTATATGATCTATCTATGTTATTATTGTTGAGAGTGTCGGATTTCGGGTTCCGGCAGACCCTTGAGGTTCGAACACTGGGGTGCACGCGGAGATTTCGCCCTCTACCTACCTGCTCCTCGCCGACTCGCTAGGATCTAAGCTACGAAAGGAACAACACAAGAGACACAAGGTTTATACTGGTTTAGGCCACCATTGTGCTGTAATACCCTACTCCAGTGTGTGGTGTGGTGGATTGCCTCTTGGGCTGTTGATGAACAATACAAGGAAGAACAGCCTCGCGAGGGTCTGTTCTTGGCTGGTGCGATGAACTGCTAGGAGGAGTTCAGTCACTCTCTCTACTGGTTTCCTGGTGAGGATTCTCGATGCCTCTACCTTGTGGTGGCTTGTCCTATTTATAGGCAAAGGCCCTGGGCCTCTTCCCGAATATTGAGCGGGAAGGGCGCCAACAATTGGCCATTTTGAAGGGGAACATCGGGTACACTTATCCTGACTAAAGTTGGTCCTCGCGTGTCAAAGGCTCTGGTGCTGACACCTGCTTGGGCTCCACAATGACTTCCTCCCTGCCGTTGGGCTGGTCTTGGTCTTGTTGCACCGAAATGGATGCCTTTGCCTGATGCTCTCGCCTGCGCTTGCTCCCTTTGCACCAAAGAGGAAAGGAGGACACTGCGCGGGCTGGTGCCCGACTGGCGCCCTTAGTTGTCATGGCTTGCATCATGGGCACCTCGCGAGGTACCCCCCCCCTTGATCTCTCCGCCTCCTTGTGAGCTAGCCTAATGAGGTCGTGCCTGAGGAAGCTCCTTGTTGTTTGCCCCGCGAGGCTTGGCCCCTCGCGAGGGTCTTGAGCTTGTGTTGATGAAGATGGGCCGTGCTGGGCCCCCCTTTGAGCCACGCCGCAGGCCGCACGCAGGCAAGTCTGGGGACCCCCGTTCCCAAAACGCCGACAGAGAGAACTTTCACTAGTGAAAGTATGAACCCTATGCCTTGTTTCCTACCATTGCAATACCGTTTACGATCACTTTTATCATTAGTTACCGTGCTGTTTTTATATTTTCAGATTACAAATACCCTTATCTACCATCCATATTGCACTTGTATCACCATCTCTTCGCCGAACTAGTGCACCTATACAATTTGCCATTGTATTGGGTGTGTTGGGGACACAAGAGACTCTTTGTTATTTGGTTGCAGGGTTGTTTGAGAGAGACCATCTTCATCCTACGCCTCCCACGGATTGATAAACCTTAGGTCATCCACTTGAGGGAAATTTGCTACTGTCCGACAAACCTGTGCACTTGCAGGCCCAACAACGTCTACAAGAAGAAGGTTGTGTAGTAGACATCAAGCTCTTTTCTGGCACCGTTGTCGGGGAGGCTAGGTAAGCGGCACTCACACCCCGTCAACTAAGCTCTTTTCTGGCGCCGTTGCCGGGGAGGTGAGTGCTTGAAGGTATATCTTTAGATCTTGCAATCGAATCTTTTTGTTTCTTGTTTTATCACTAGTTTAGTTTATAAAAGAAAACTACAAAAAAATGGATTTGAGTTTGTCTCATACGCTTTGTCTTTTTAATATCTTTCGTGAGTATGATGGAAAGGAAAATTGTGCTCAAGTGCTAGAAGAAGAATGCATTAGAATGTTTGGTACTAGATCTTTGTGTGATGAGCATGATTGCAATGTTGTTAGTATGAATTCCTCGAATATCCATGATGCTAAGGTTATGCAAAGCCACAAGGTTGGGGAAGCTATGTTTGATGAATATGATATTTTTAGTCCCCCAAGTTTTGATGAGAATATTTATTATGATGAAAGCATGCCTCCTATTTATGATGATTATATTGATGCAAGTGGGTTTGGAAGAGTGTCAACTTTAGGAAGTAGTGATCCCACTATTTTGGAGGATGTTGAATTTTATTGTGATGAATACGAAAGTGGATTTGGAAGAGTGTCAACTTTATTTAGTGATGATTCCACTATTCCGGAAGAGGTTCCAATTGAATATGAGAACAAAGTTGCTATCTATGATGATTATTGTGATGACTCGTATGCTATTAGGAATAATGATAACCATGAAACTTGTCATCATGATTTTAGTTTTCAATTGGATTATGCCTCACATGATAATTATTTTGTTGAGTTTGCTCCCACTACTATTCATGAGAAGAATTTTGCTTTTGTGGAGAGTAGTAAATTTTCTATGCTTGTAGATCATGAAAAGAATGCTTTAGGTGCTGGTTATATTGTTGAATTCATTCATGGTGCTACTGAAAATTATTATGAGGGAGGAACATATGCTTGTAGGAATTGCAATAATATCAAGTTTCCTCTCTATGTGCTTCAATTTTTGAAGTTATGCTTGTTTTGCCTTCCTATGCTTGTTGATTATTGTTCCCATAAGTTGTTTGCTCACAAAATCCCTATGCATAGGAAGTGGGTTAGGGTTAAATGTGATAGTCATATGCTTCATGATGCTCCCGTTATGTTTCAATTCTTATCTTTTATATTAGCATCATTGCCATCATCATGCCTAACTAGAAAGGCATTAAAGAAAAACGCTTGTTGGGAGACAACCCAATATTTACCCTTACTGTTTTTGTGTGTCCACATGATTATGCTACTGTAGTAATCATGTTCTATAGCTTTTGTTTCAATAAAGTGCCAAGTAAGACCTTTAGGATAGCTTACGGTGATAGTTGTGTTGATCCTGCTGAGAATCAGAAACTTTTGCACCCAGTAAATTAGTTTTTTTAATTCACATAAAAGTGCTTCTGATATGATTCTTTTTGATCTGGATTTTTAAACAAATTTCTTAGGACTTCCTAATTTGGTAGGATTTTTGTAGGTCCATAAGTATACGTTTGATACAGATTACTACAGATTGTTCTGTTTTTGATAGATTCTGTTTTTCGTGTGTTGTTTTCTTATTTTGATGCACCTATGGCTAGTATTAAGTGGTATGAACCATAGAGAAGTTGGAATACAGTAGATATTACACCAATATGAATTTATAATGAGTTCATTACAGTACCTAAGTGGTGGTTTTATTTTCTTATACTAACGGAGCTTACGAGTTTTCTGTTGAGTTTTGTGTTGTGGAGTTTTCAAGTTTTGGGTAAAGATTCAATGGACTATGGAATAAGGAGTGGCAAGAACCTAAGCTTGGGGATGCCCAATGCACCCCAAGATATTCAAGAATAGCCAAAAGCCTAAGCTTGGGGATGCCCCCGGAAGGCATCCCCTCCTTCGTCTTCGTTCATCGGTAACTTTACTTGGAGCTATATTTTTATTCGCCACATGATATGTGTTTTACTTGGAGCGTCATTTTATTTTGTTAGTATTTGTTTGCTGTTAGTTAGAATAATGTTTTGCATCTTTATTTTCAATAAAAATGTCAAGGATAGCCTTTGCCATGCTTATTTTGCTAGTATACATGTTGCTGTTTGAAAACAGAAAGTTTACTGCTGTTGAAAAATTCCCTAGAAAAGTAAGAGAATGATATAATGTTGAAACTTTCTGCATAATGAGCTCTGATAAGTTTACTACAGTGGGAATTTTATTTCATAATTTTTGGAGTTAGGGAAGTATGATGAATCTTGCATTCTTTACAGACTATACTGTTTTGACAGATTGCTGTTATGGTTGCATTGTTTGCATATGGTTGCTTGTTTAATGATTCTATTCGAGGATAGGAGTATTAAATATGCAGAGGCATTTAGTATTAAATGTTGAATAATAATTTTAGTGATTTGTTACAGTAGAAAATGATAAGGTTTTGCATTGGTTTATACTAACCTATCTCACGAGTTCTTGTTGAGTTTGGTGTGGATGAAGCTTTTGATAAAAAGAGAAACCATGGTATGAGAGGAGTTAAGGAGACACAAAGGTTCAAGCTTGGGGATTCTCAAGGCACCCCAAGATAATATTTCAAGATGTCTCAAGCATCTAATCTTGGGGATGTCCCGTTAGGCATCCCACCTTTCTTCTTCAACAACTATCGGTTAGTATCGGTTGAGCCTAAGTTTTTGCTTCTTCACATGAGTTGTGCTATCCTTGCAATGTTATTTTATTTTATTTTGCTTGCTGTTTGAATACAATACCAAGATCTGAAATTCTTAAATGAGAGAGGGTCTTCATATAGTTACATAATTATTTAGCTACTCTTTGATCTTCACTTATATCTTTTTGGAGTAGTTTGTCATTTACTCGTGTGCCTCACTTATATCCTATGAGTAAATGGTTGAATGAGTTGAATGTCATAAATCTGAAATTATATATGTCTCATTTGCTTATCCCATGGGGAGTTATGACTTCACATCTAAGAAGTAGAGGTTGTAAATTTATTGAAGGTTAGCAAGCGTTGTATTGGTCATTTAAACAATTCATGAAAGAATATTTAAGGAAGAGAGATTTCACATATAAATACACTATCCTAGACATCTTTATAGTTGGGAGCCCTCATTAAGTATGACATGCTAAAGAGTTGATGTTGGACAAGGAAGACAACGTAATGGTTTATGTTTTCCGACATCTCAGTTAAAGTATATTGTCATGGATAATTCAAACATGTTGAGCTTGCCTTTCCCCCTCATGCTAGCCAAAATTCCTTGCACCAAGTAGAGATACTACTTGTGCTTCCAAATATCCTTAAACCCAGTTTTGCCATGAGAGTCCATCATACCTACCTATGGATTGAGTAAGATCCTTCAAGTAAGTTGTCATCAGTGCAAGCAATAAAAATTGCTCTTTAAATATGTATGATCTTTTGGTGTGAAGAAAATAGCTTTGTACGATCTTGTTATGGAAGCAATAAAAGCGACGGACTGCATAATAAAGGTCCATATACAAGTGGCAATATAAAGTCACATTCTTTCACATTAGGATTTTGTGCATCCAACCTTAAAAGCGCATGACAACCTCTGCTTCCCTCTGCGAAGGGCCTATCTTTTACTTTATGTCTTTTACTTTTATGCCAGAGTCAAGGTGATCTTCACCTTTCCCTTTTCATTTTATCCTTTGGCAAGCACCTCGTGTTGGGAAGATCTTGATATATATATATATATATATATATATATATATATATATATATATATATATATATCCAATTGGATGTAAGTTAGCATGAACTATTATTGTTGACATCACCCAAAGGTGAATACATCGGGAGGCAACACTACAAGCCCCTATCTTTCTTAGTGTTCGATTGAAACTCCATAACCATTAGTATTGTGTGAGTGTTAGCAATTGTAGAAGACTATATGATACTTGAGTATGTGGAGTTTGCTATTCCTGAAAATAAGATGAATTGCAATTGTTTGATGACTGAGAATGAAGTTTGCTAGTTTTCACGAAAGCTTATGGTCTATGCTTTAACATGTGAATTGCTTGTTACTTTATCGTGAGAAGTTTTATGAGATGAACTACTGTTATGACATATTATCATGCTAGAAAAGGTGATTGAAATTATCATTGATCAAACTTGTGCACCTTCTAGCATTCACACTTCATAAATTCTTTCTTTATCATTTACCAACTCGAGGATGAGCAAGAATTAAGCTTGGGGATGCTGATACGTCTCCAACGTATCTATAATTTATGAAGCATTCATGCTATATTACTACGTGTTTTGAATGATTACGGGCTTTATTATACACTTTTATATTACTTTTGGGACTAACCTATTAACCGGAGGCCCAGCCCATATTGATGTTTTATTGCCTGTTTCAGTATTTCGAAGAAAAGGAATATCAAATGGAGTCCAAATGGAATGAAACCTTCGGCAGCGTGATTTTTTGGAAGAATATGATCCTGGAGACTTAGAGTTCACGTCAGAAGATCCTCGAGGAGGCCAGGAGATAGGGGGCACGCCCCCTGTCTCGTGGGCCCCTCGAGCACCCCCCGACCGACTTCTTTCGCCTATATAGTCCCACGTACCCTAAAAACATCCACGGAGAAGATAGATCGGGAGTTCCGCCGCCGCAAGCCTCTGTAGCCACCAAAAACCTCTCGGGAGCCCGTTCCGGCACCCTGCCGGAGGGAGAACCCATCACCGGTGGCCATCTTCATCATCCCAGCGCTCTCCATGACGAGGAGGGAGTAGTTTACCCTCGGGGCTGAGGGTATGTACCAGTAGCTATGTGTTTGATCTCTCTCTCTCTCTCATGTTCTCTCTATGGCACGATCTTGATGTATCGCGAGCTTTGTTATTATAGTTGGATCTTATGATGTTTCTCCCCCTCTACTCTCTTGTGATGGATTGATTTTCCCTATTAAAGTTATCTTATCGGATTGAGTCTTTGATTTGAGAACACTTGATGTATGTCTTGCCGTGTTTATCTGTGGTGACAATGGGATATCACATGCCACCTGATGTATGTTTTGGTGACCAACTTGCGGGTTCCGCCCATGAACCTATGCATAGCAGTTGGCACATGTTTTCTTGACTCTCCGGTAGAAACTTTGGGGCACTCTTTGAAGTACTTTGTGTTGGTTGGATGAGTCTGAGATTGTGTGATGCATATTGTATAATCATGCCCACGGATACTTGAGGTGACAATGGAGTATCTAGGTGACATTAGGGTTTTGGTTGATTTGTGTCTTAAGGTGTTATTCTAGTACAAACTCTTGAATAGATTGATCCGAAAAAATAACTTTGAGGTGGTTTCGTACCCTACCATAATCTCTTCGTCTGTTCTCTGCTATTAGTGGCTTTGGAGTGACTCTTTGTTGCATGTTGAGGGATTGTTATATGATCTATCTATGTTATTATTGTTGAGAGAACTTGCACTAGTGAAAGTATGAACCCTATGCCTTGTTTCCTACCATTGCAATACCGTTTATGCTCACTTTTATCATTAGTTACCTTGCTGTTTTTATATTTTTAGATTACAAATACCCTTATCTACCATCCATATTGCACTTGTATCACCATCTCTTCGCCGAACTAGTGCACCTATACAATTTGCCATTGTATTGGGTGTGTTGGGGACACAAGAAACTCTTTGCTATTTGGTTGCAGGGTTGTTTGAGAGAGACCATCTTCATCCTATGCCTCCTACGGATTGATAAACCTTAGGTCATCCACTTGAGGGAAATTTGCTACTGTCCTACAAACCTATGCACTTGCAGGCCCAACAACATCTACAAGAAGAAGGTTGTGTAGTAGACATCAATGCCGATATCACACTTGTGAACGAGCGGCTTAACGAGTCACAAAGTATGTGCTCTGCTTTCCTTATTTCGTATAGGAAATATTAAGAGGAGTATAATGTTAATTTAATGTGCTTGGGCTGTAGGCGGAGCTGCTGCCGTGGATGCCCTGAGGGCAGAACTTGCCCTGGCCAAGGAACAAGCCCGGGCTAGCAATGCGGCTGCCCTAAAGGCGACCGAAGAGTTGAGAGCCGAACAGGCTGCTCATCGCCGAAGCGAAGATAAAATAGCCGAAATAGCTGTAGAGCTGAAAAACGCCGCCAACCGGTATGAGCTCCTTAAAAAAGAGAATCAGGCTAATTCGGCTGACCTGAAGAAGGCCCTTGATGCGGCCAAGGAGACGTGTTCCGAAATTAGGGATGCGCGGGAGGAGCTTCAACAGGCCGGAGAAATCGCGGCTGGAAACCCCTATTTGTTGCGGATAAAGTTCTTAGATCCCAAGTACGCTCCTCTGGATCGACGCTCGAGTCCTGCAGACGCGTATGCGGATCTAGCGAAGAGTATGGCTGATGCAGCCAAGTTTTTCGAGGATCAAAAAGATAATGAAGTGGAAAAGCTGTTCTGGTCGCAATTCGGTGCTCCAACACACCCGTTGCCATTGAGTGAGAGGATGGCTGCTGTGGCCAAGCTCCATAGGTTGTCCGGTCTTGCAATGAGGTCTGTAATAGACCATCTATGGCCGAAGGGGCCAAAGCCGAACAATTATTTTGGTTTAGTGCAACAATTCCTTGGTGCCGTGTCGCGAATCGATGCCATGAAAAGGTCAGCGTGCATAGAGGGTGCACGGATGGCTCTTGCCCGCGTTAAAGCATATTGGACAGATATGGAGGCCACCATCATTGCGACCCAGAATCCGGCGGGAAGCCAGGATCCGGCCGAGCACTACTTGGAGCAGGTAACAGAAGGTGCTCGTTTGATATAGGCTCAGTGCTCGAAGGATGTCATGTTCGAGTGACAAATTGTTTCATTGTAAAAACAATGTTATTTTAATTATGGAGGCTATGTTTATACTTTTTGCCTGAAAGTGTTACTGTGCCTCCTCTGCGGCCGTTTTATGTATATATGTAATCTAAAAGTTAGCAGTCATTGGCTTCAACCCCCATGCATACAATGCGGGGGTGTTCGTGAAAATATGCATAATCACACTTGATCCAACGTGTTGGTCCATTAAGGAGGTGATCGCACGTCGAACTAGGCAACCGGACTATATAGCTGTAACACTTTCACTTAGCCATAGGAGTTTGACGGTGGGGCTACTATGTAGCCCATGGTACCTTTGCGTGCCTCCGAATACGGGCGCGTGTAATGCGAAGGAATCCTAAAGATTCCACTAAGTCTTCGAGTGGTTGAACAGTCTCTCGCTATATCATGACAGTCAATTTTTGGCTTTCTCTACTGAGGTGCTCATCCGGAATAACCAGGGCACAATCGCAGTAGTTCTCCTTTGGCCGCCTTAGCCGATAAGAACGGAACGTAAGGCGACAAACCCAGGAGCCGGGCAAACCCAACATTTGACCAAAGACATGATTCGGAGCTGATGCATATAAGGCCAAACTCGCGACGTCGAACACTCCCGAAGGTATTCGGACTTTATAACATATACTGGGCTGAGTAACGCCCTTTATTATGAACCCTGTATTCCCAGGTACGTGCATTAGTCTGTCGTGGCGAAATGCCAATAACGGCAGTATCCCCTGTGGGTGTAGTACCCATGGGATGTGTACGCAACAAGAGACAATAAAGAAGGTTTACACAGGGGCTTAATCTAAAGAGAAACCTTTGAGCGGGACCCTGCTGCACGTCTGCGCCTTTGTCTCCATTGTGTCGTGTCCTGGGAGGGTATCGCACAAATGGTGTCTGTAAAAAAGAAAAACTCATGTAAAAGAGTATGACGTAAGCGTGCGAAGAGTTGACTATTATTTATGGATAGTAGAAGTGTAAGACGTTGGCCTGTTAATAAGGTCCATCCAAAAGGTGGGCTTTATTGAATATTTGAAGCCCCTGGTGTCCTCTAAGGGGTTACATGTATAGTGCCCAACTCAGGTTTATCTGGGTTGCCGGACTCGTCTAACTGTGTTCGTGGTCTTAATGACCGATCATGCGTTCTGGTATTAGAGACCGCTTAGAGTCCGACTGCTAGAGCCGTCGCATACTCTTCCGCGCGTAAGGAACGCTCTGTATTTCCGTTGACGGTGATTACGCCACGTGGACCGGGCATCTTGAGTTTAAGGTAAGCGTAGTGTGGTACTGCGTTGAAGCGGGCAAAGGCCGTTCTCCTGAGTAATGCATGATAACCACTTTGGAGGGGGCGATGGTGAAGAGTAGTTCTTTACTTCTGAAGTTGCCTGAGGAACCGAATGTCACCTCTAGTACGAGGGAGCCCCTGCAGCGGGCTTCAACGCCTGGTATCACTCCTTCGAAGGTGGTGCTTTGGCTGATTCTGGATGGGTCTATCCCCATCCCGCGGACAGTGTCCTGGTATATTAGATTAATACTACTGCCGCCGTCCATGAGGACGCGAGTGAGATGGTATCCGTCGATTATTGGGTCGAGCACCAAGGCAGCTGATCCTCTGTGCCGCATACTAGTCGGGTAGTCCCTGTGATCGAAGGTGATCGGGCAGGCCGACCAGTGGTTAAGTTTGGGGGCGACAGGCTCCATAGCGTATGCGTCTCTGAGCGCACGTTCGTGCCCTCTCTTGGGTATGTGAGCCGCGTGGATCATGTTTACTATTTTTACCTCTGGTGGGAATTTTTTCTGTCCCCCAGTGTTCGGCTGGCGAGGCTCATCCTCGTCTTCACTTCGTGTTTCCCTTCCCTTGTGTTCGGCATTTAATTTGTCGGCCTGCTTAAAGACCCAACATTCTCTGTGAGTGTGGTTCGCAGGTTTTTCGGGGGTGCCATGAATTTGGCACAGTCTGTCCAGGACTTTGTTCAGGCTGGACGGTCCCTCTTTGCTGCCTTTAAATGGCTTCTTTTGTTGGCCGGGTCAAGAGCCCCTGAATCCGGCGTTGACCGTTGTGTTGTCCGGACTTTCTTCCTTGTTTCGACGTTTGTTTTTATTGTGCCGTGGCTTCCCGTTGCCATCCCTAATTTCGAATGTGCCTGGGTCGCTCGTGCCTCTATGGGCTAACCAGCTGTCTTCACCCGCACAAAAGCGGGTCATAAGGCTTGTTAAGGCTGCCATTGTCCTCGACTTTTCTTGGCCGAGGTGTCTGGCGAGCCAGTCGTCCCGGATACTGTGCTTGAAGGCCGCTAGGGCTTCGGCATCCGGACAATCGACAATTTGATTCTTCTTAGTGAGGAATCTATTACAAAGCTTGTGGGCGGACTCTCCGGGCTGTTGGATTATGTGACTTAAATCGGCAGCGTCCGGAGGTCGGACATAGGTTCCTTGAAAATTGGCCCTGAAAGCGTCCTCAAGTTCCTCCCAGCTTCAGATTGAATTTTCGGGGAGGCTTTTCAACCAGTGCCGAGCTGGTCCCTTCAACTTGAGGGGAAGGTATTTGATGGTGTGGAGGTCGTCCCCATGAGCCATGTGGATATGAAGGATAAAATCCTCAATCCAGACCCTTGGGGTCTGTCATTCCGTCATATGCCTCTATATTCATGGGTTTGAAACCCTGTGGAAATTCGTGGTCCAGTACCTCTTCAGTGAAGCATAGAGGGTGAGCGGCCCCTCTGTATCTGGACATGTTGTGGCATGTTGTCGACTATTGTTGTGCTCGATGTTGGTTCCGAACTGGTACTCGATCAGTATGATCGTTTTGGTGACCATAATCCTTCGCCGAAGCGTGTCCTCTAGATCCATAGATGGACCTGGTTGCGCCGTCCTTTTTGTCCAGTAGCTCACGTAAATTGTGTGCGGCATTAGTGGCTGTTCTGTTGCGGTCATGAAGTGGTTGGTCCAGCCTACTGGACGTATTGTTCTTCGGTGGAACGGCCTCATCGTCGAATTCTGGCAGCAGCTTGCGCTTTGGATAGCTCTTCGTGTGGCGATCGTCGCCGTATTTTTCTTCAGTGTCTAGCACTTTATTCCATCTGCGATTGAGCGTTTCCTATGTGGCCTTAAGCCTTTGCTTCTGCTTCTTTAGACTTCTCGTAGTGGCCATAAGCTTTCTGTGGAGGTTATCTCATTCCAAACATTTTTTCGGGATGATGAATGCATCGTCGTCCGAACTGTGCTCCTCTCCTGGGGCGGGTTGATGAGTTCGGCCCTCGGGATCGCTATGATCGGACATCTGCTCCGGGCTGTGTTCGGTGTGACCTGGCTCATCCTGCTCCATTGCTGGGTCCATATGGTCATTGTTGCCTTTGGAGTTGTCTGGGGTGTCGATCCTTCTAGCGCTATTATCACTGTTTTTACTGTGGCTGGACTTAGAGCGGCATCTGCACCGTCATTTTGATTTTTGTCTGGGGGTTTTGTCCTCCACTTTGTCGCCATCGTCCTCCTTAGGCATGTCCACCATGTATATATCATATGATGAGGTGGCGGTCCAGCGCCCCGTGGGCGGTGGTTCGTAATCGTCCTCTGCGCCGAAGTCTGCAACGTTAGTGTCATCGGAGTCGAAGTCAAGCATGTCTGTTACATCGTCGACAGTGGCTATGAAGTGGGTGGTGGGTGGTCAACGAATCCCCTCGTCACCTGCTTCCCACTCGAGCCGGACATAGTTCGGCCAAGAGTCTCCTAACAAAGAGAGAGACTTTAACGAGTTCAGCATGTCGCCAAAGGGCGAGTGCTGGAAGATATCCGCAGCGATGAACTCCATTACCGGAGCCCAACCAGATTCGACGGGCTCGGGGGTGCGTGGACTAGAACCTACAACTGGACACGAGTCTGGGGTCCGGTGTCACAGGCTTCCTTGGGGGTGAAGTCGGTGCTCGGCTCTACCGCCGATGAATGTGCGGCCTCCAGGGTGGGGTCCATCCACCCGTCCTCGAACGATGCAATCTGCCCTGGATTTAAGTTCGGAGCTCCTGCAGGTGCGATATCCCGAGTATTGTCCGACAGCAGGTCTAAGCCGTGCTCGTCGTGACTATTCGGCGCTCCTGGCATAGGCCCGAATCCATCGAAGATCAAGTCTCCGCGGATATCGGTCGTGTAGTTCAAGTTTTCAAACCTGACCTGATGGCCAGGGGCGTAGCTGTCGATCTGCTCCAGATGGCCAAGCGAATTGCCCCGCAGTGTGAAGCCGCCGAACACGAAGATTTTTCCGGGGAGAAAAGTCTCACCCTGGACCGCGTTGTTGTTGATGATTGAAGGAGCCATCAAGCCTTGCAACAACGACATAGAGGAACTCTCAATGAAAGCACCAATGTCGGTGTCAAAACCAGCGGATCTCGGGTAGGGGGTCCCGATCTGTGCGTCTAAGGCTAATGGTAACAGGTGGCAAGGGACACGATGTTTAACCCAGGTTCGGGCCCTCTCGATGGAGGTAAAACCCTACTTCCTGCTTGATTGATCTTGATGATATGAGTATTACAAGAGTTGATCTACCACGAGATCGTAGAGGCTAAACCCTAGAAGCTAGCCTATGATGATTATGATTGTCTGTCCAAGGACTAGACCCTCCGGTTTATATAGACACCGGAGGGGGCTAGGTTTTACACAGAGTCTGTTACAAAGAAGGAAATCTAATATCCGAATCACCAAGCTTGTCTTCCATGCAAAGGAGTGTCCCACCCGGACAAGGGACGAAGTCTTGAGTCTTGTATCTTCACGGTCCAACAGTCCGGGCCAAAGTATATAGTCCGGCTGTCCGGATACCCCCTAATCCAGGACTCCCTCAGATGTGAACTAGATTATTGACTCTAGTGCAAGTGGGAGACTGAAGGAAATATGCCCTAGAGGCAATAATAAAGTTGTTATTTTATATTTCCTTATTCACGATAAAGGTTTATTATTCATGCTAGAATTGTATTGATCTGAAACCTTAATACATGTGTGAATACATAAAAAAACACCGTGTCCCTAGTGAGCCTCTACTAGACTAGCTCGTTGATCAAAGATGGTTAAGGTTTCCTAACCATGGACATGAGTTGTCATTTGATAACGTGATTATATCATTAGGAGAATGATGTGATGAACAAGACCCATCCGTTAGCTTAGCATAATGATCGTTCAGTTTTATTGCTATTGCTTTCTTCGTGTCAAATACATATTCCTTCGACTATGAGATTATGCAACTCCGGGATTCCGGAAGAATGCCTTGTGTGCTATGAAGAATCACAATGTAACTTGGTGATTATAAAGATGCTCTACATGTATCTACGAAGGTGTCTGTTGAGTTTGCATAGATCGAGATTAGGATTTGTCACTCCGAGTATCGGAGAGGTATCTCTGGGCCCTCTCGGTAATACACATCATAAGCTTGCAAGCAAACGACTAAGGGGTTTTAGTCACGAGGTAATGTATTATGGAACGAGTAAGGAGACTTGCCGTAACGAGATTGAACTAGGTATGAAGATACCAACGATCGAATCTCGGGCAAGTAACATACCGATTGACAAAGGGAATTACGTATGTTGTCATAACGGTTTGACCGATAAAGATCTTCATAGAATATGTAGGAGCCAATATGGGCATCCATGTTCCGCTATTGGTTATTGATTGGAGAGGTGTCTCGGTCATGTCTACATAGTTCTCGAAAAAGGTCTTGATAACCCACAAGTATAGGGGATCGCAACAGTTTTCGAGGGTAGAGTATTCAACCCAAATTTATTGATTCGACACAAGGGGAGCCAAAGAATATACTCAAGTATTAGCAGCTGAGTTGTCAATTCAACCACACCTGGAAACTTAGTATCTGCAGCAAAGTGTTTAGTAGCAAAGTAATATGATAGTGGTGGTAACGGTAACAAAAGTAAAGACAGCAAAAGTAATGTTTTTGGTATTTTGTAGTGATTGTAACAGTAGCAACGGAAAAGTAAATAAGTGAGAACCAATATATGGAAAACTCGTAGGCACCGGATTAGCGATGGATAATTATGCCGGATGCGGTTCGTCATGTAACAGTTATAACATAGGGTGACACAGAACTAGCTCTAGTTCATCAATGTAATGTAGGCATGTATTCCGTATATAGTCATACGTGCTTATGGAAAAGAACTTGCATGACATCTTTTGTCCTACCCTCCCGTGGCAGCGGGGTCCTATTGGAAACTAAGGGATATTAAGGCCTCCTTTTAATAGAGAACTGGAACAAAGCATTAGCACATAGTGAATACATGAACTCCTCAAACTATGGTCATCACCGGGAGTGGTCCCGATTATTGTCACTTCGGGGTTGCCGGATCATAACACATAGTAGGTGACTATAGACTTGCTAGATAGGATCAAGAACACACATATATTCATGAAAACATAATAGGTTCAGATCTGAAATCATGGCACTCGGGCCCTAGTGACAAGCATTAAGCATAGCAAAGTCATAGCAACATCAATCTCAGAACATAATGGATACAAGGGATCAAACCCTAACAAAACTAACTCGATTACATGATAAATCTAATCCAACCCATCACTGTCCAGCAAGCCTACGATGCAATTACTCACACACGGCGGTGAGCATCATGAAATTGGTGATGGAGGATGGTTGATGATGACGACGGCGACGAATCCCCCTCTCCGGAGCGCTGAACGGACTCCTGATCAGCCCTCCCGAGAGAGATTAGGGCTTGGCGGCGGCTCCGTATCGTAAAACGCGATGATTTCTTCTCCCTGATTTTTTTCTCCCCGAAAGCCAATATATGGAGTTGGAGTTGGCGTCGGAGGGCCACCAGGGGCCCACGAGGTAGGGGGCGCGCCCAGGGGGGGGGGGGCGCCCCCCACCCTCGTGAGCAGGGTGTGGGCCCCCTGGTCTTCATCTTTTGCGAGGATTTTTCTTTATTTTTTCTAAGGTGTTCCGTGGAGTTTCAGGACATTCCGAGAACTTTTATTTTCTGCACATAAAACAACACCGTGGCAGTTCTGCTGAAAAGAACGTCAGTCCGGGTTAGTTCCATTCAAATCATACAAGTTAGAGTGCAAAACAAGGGCAAAAGTGTTTGGAAAAGTAGATACGACGGAGACGTATCAACTCTTGATAACCCACAAGTATAGGGGATCGCAACAGTTTTCGAGGGTAGAGTATTCAACCCAAATTTGTTGATTCGACACAAGGGGAGCCAAAGAATACTCTCAAGTGTTAGCAGCTTAGTTGTCAATTCAACCACACCTGGAAACTTAGTATCTGCAGCAAAGTGTTTAGTAGCAAAGTAATATGATAGTGGTGGTAACGGTAACAAAAGTAAAGACAACGAAAGTAATGTTTTTGGTATTTTGTAGTGATTGTAACAGTAGCAATGGAAAAGTAAATAAGTGTAAACCAGTATATGGAAAACTTGTAGGCACCGAATTAGCGATGGATAATTATGCCGGATGCGGTTCGTCATGTAACAGTTATAACATAGGGTGACACAGAACTAGCTCCAGTTCATCAATGTAATGTAGGCATGTATTCCGTATATAGTCATACGTGCTTATGGAAAAGAACTTGCATGACATCTTTTGTCCTACCCTCCCGTGGCAGCGGGGTCCTATTGGAAACTAAGGGATATTAAGGCCTCCTTTTAATAGAGAACCGGAACAAAGCATTAGCACATAGTGACTACATGAACTCCTCAAACTATGGTCATCACCGGGAGTGGTCCCGATTATTGTCACTTCGGGGTTGCCGAATCATAACACATAGTAGGTGACTATAGACTTGCAAGATAGGATCAAGAACACACATATATTCATGAAAACATAATAGGTTCAGATCTAAAATCATGGCACTCGGGCCCTAGTGACAAGCATTAAGCATAGCAAAGTCATAGCAACATCGATCTCAGAACATAATGGATACTAGGGTCAAACCCTAACAAAACTAACTCGATTACATGATAAATCTCATCCAACCCATCACCGTCTAGCAAGCCTACGATGCAATTACTCACTCACGGCGGTGAGCATCATGAAATTGGTGATGGAGGATGGTTGATGATGACGACGACGATCAATCCCCCTCTCCGGAGCCCCGAACGGACTCTAGATTAGCCCTCCCGAGAGAGATTAGGGCTTGGCAGCGGCTCTGTATCATAAAACGCGATGATTTCTTCTCTCCGATTTTTTTCTCCCCGAAAGCCAATATATGGAGTTGGAGCTGGCGTCGGAGGGCCACTAGGGGGCCCACGAGGTAGGGGGCGCGCCCAGGGGGGACGCACCCCCCACCCTCGTGAGCAGGGTGTGGGCCCCCTGGTCTTCATCTTTTGCGAGGATTTTTCTTTATTTTTTCTAAGGTGTTCCGTGGAGTTTCAGGACATTCCGAGAACTTCTATTTTCTGCACAAAAAACAACACCATGGCAATTCTGCTGAAAACAGCGTCATTCCGGGTTAGTTCCACTCAAATCATACAAGTTAGAGTCCAAAACAAGGTCAAAAGTGTTTGGAAAAGTAGATACGACGGAGACGTATCAACTCCCCCAAGCTTAAACCCTTGCTTGTCCTCAAGCAATTCAGTTGACAAACTGAAAGAGAAAAAGAAAAACTTTTACAAACTCTGTTTGCTCTTGTTATTGTAAACATGAAAAGCCAGCATTCAAGTTTCAGCAATTATTATGAACTAACCATACTCACAATAACACGTAGATCTCACAATTACTCATATCAATAGCATAATCAGCTAGCGAGCCATAATAGCAAAACTCGGATGACAACACTTTCTCAAAATAATCATAACATGATATAACAAAATGGTATCTCGCTAGCCCTTTTTGAGACCGCAAAACATAAATGTAGAGCACCTTTAAAGATCAAGGACTGACTAAACATTGTAATTCATGGTGAAAGAGATCCAGTCAAGTCATACCCAATATAAACCAATAATAATGAATGCAAACGACAGTGTGCTCTCCAGCGGGTGCTTTTTAATAAGAAGGGTGATGACTCAACATAAAAGCAAATGGATAGGCCCTTCGCAGAGGGAAGCAGGGATTTGTAGAGGTGCCAGTGCTCGATTTTGAAATAGATATAAATTATATTTTGAGCGGCATACTTTCATTGTCAACACAACAACTTAAAGACGACGATATCTTCCATGCTAAACAGATTATAGGCGGTTCCCAAACAGAATGGTAAAGTTTATACTCCCCTTCCTCCACAAGCATCAATCCATGGCTTGCTCGAAACAATGAGTGCCTCCAACATTCAACGGGTCCCAAGGGGAGTTTTGTTTGCAATTATTTTGATTTAGTTTGCATAAAGCATGGGACTGGGCATCCCGGATACCAGCCATTTCCTCGTGAATGAGGAGAGGAGTCCACTCCTCTTGAGAATAACCCGCCTAACACGGAAGATAAGGGCAGCTCTAGTTGACATATGAGCTATTCGAGCATGCAAAACAGAATGTTTATTTGAAGGTTTAGAGTTTGGCACATACAAATTTACTTGGAACGGCAGGTAAATACCGCATATAGTTAGGTATAGTGGACTCATATGGAATAACTTTGGGTTTAAGGAGTTTGGATGCACAAGCAGTATTCCTGCTTAGTACAGGTGAAGGCTAGCAAAAGACTGGGAAGCGACCAACTGAGAGAGCGACAACAGTCGTAAACATGCATTAAAATTAATTCATACTGAGTACAAGTATGAGTAGGATATAATCCACCATGAACATAAATATCATGAAGGCTGTGTTGATTTGATTCAACTACATGCGTGAACATGTGCCAAGTCGAGTCACTCAATACATTTAAAGGAGGATACCACCCCATCATACCACATCATAATCATTCTAATAGCATGTTGGCACGCAAGGTAAACCATTATAACTCATAGCTAATCAAGCATGGCATAAGCAACTATAATCTCTAAATGTCATTGCAAATATGTTTACTTCATAATAGCTGAATCAAGAACAATGAATCATCATATTTACAAAAGCAAGAGAGGTCGAGTTCATACCAGCTTTTCTCTTCCCAATAAGTCCATCATATATCATCATTATTGCCTTTCACTTGCATGACTGAACGGTGTGTATAATAATAAGAGTGCACATGCATTGGACTAAGCTGGAATCTGCAAGCATTCAACTCAAAAGAGAAGACAAGTAATATGGGCTCTAAGTTTAAATAATCAATCATGCATATAAGAGCCACTAAGCATTTTCAATATGGTCTTCTCGACCCCCAAAAGAAGGAAAAGAAAATAAAAACTATTTACGCGGGAAAGCTCCCAACAAGTAAAAGAAGAACGGGAAATATTTTTGGGTTTTCTTTTTAATTCTACTACAAGCATGGAAAGTAAACTAACTAATTTTTTGGTTTTTTCTTAAAGTTTATCAAACACACAAGAAGAAAGCAGGAAAAAGAAAATAAACTAGCATGGATATTACAGCGAAAGGGTATGAGCACCGACATCTAGCAATGAGTGTGTGTGAACATGAATGTAATGTCGGTGGGAAATACATACTCCCCCAAGCTTAGGCTTTTGGCCTAAGTTGGTCTATTGCCAGGGATGGCCTGGCAGATACCCGTAGGTGTAGCCGGGGTCGTAGTGTGACGAAGAAGACTCTGACTGCCACTGGCTGGCAGCCTCCTCTGGATCCCAAGAATAAATAGATAGTCGTGGAGGCTCATCTTGTGGCTCTGGCTCCGTGGCTGGTGCAGGGTTCCGATAGGCTTGAATAGCCGACCACAGAATGATGTGAGGTTCTGCAGACAAGTTAAACAAAGAAGGAGCAGGCAAAGTAATAGTCTCAGGGTGATGTTGATCAAAGTATAATTTATATTTGAGCTCCCCATCGCGACTCTTAACAAGAAAATCATGCGCTATCATACTCTTGTAATCTAAATAAGCACGGGGCAGCGCTGTTTCTTCTTTATCTGCATGCCTAATAGGTATTTCAAATTGTTCAGCTAGGCGTGAAGCATAAATGCCTCCAAAGATGGGGCCCTTAGTACGGTTCAGACTTAACCGTCTAGCAACAATTCCACCCATACCAACAGAGTTATTGCGGTATAAACCATGGAGCAAAATAATAATATCAGGAATACTAAGGTTCCCACAGTTCCCGCGTCCAATCAAGCAACGACTAGCAAAAAAGGCAAAGTAGCGTAAAACAGGATAATGTATGCTAGTGATCCTCGCGTCAGAAACCTTCCTGGTTTCTCCCACCATGATAGTGTTAATAAAAGCTTCTACTTCATTACGGTGGGGGTCATCTAAGGTGCCCTCAAAGGGTATTCTGCAAACCTCGCAGAATTCAGCTAATGTCATCTCTTTAACAACGTCATATAAATGAAACTCTACTATTGGAGGTGATTTCTTAGGGAAAAAGTTGAAGTTTTGCACAAAAGTATTTGTGAGTAAGAGATACTGATGACGTTGGTCGTGGAGGAAGTTGGTGAGGCCGGCGTTCTCAATCAATAAATAGAAATCTTCATAAATCCCGGCTCTCCTCAAGAAGTCATTGGAGGGCCATTCACACGGCCGGACCTCCGCGGTGCGGGGCAAATTGAATTTGGGCTTCTCCTGTTCTTCCTTTTGTTTTTCCTTAGAGCTTCGGCTCGACGAGCCCCTCAAAAATTTCTTCATTATTTCTGAAACAATCTGAAATTTTTAGTAACTTCAAATAAAAGTGAACCAACTTCAATAAAATTGATAGTAACAACTCCCACAAGTGCCTAGAGCCTATATAAAGCATTGGAACTACTTGGAACCATATAAATTTGACATGCAAGCTCAAGAACATGGTCACCTATGCAGCACAAATTTGCAATGAATAAAGCACTAGAACAAAAACTAATTGGACCAATGGAGGAGTCACATACCAAGGAACAATCTCCCCAAGCAGTTTTGCGAGAGGTGCTTTGAGCAAGGAGATCGAAAATCACAGCAACGGGGGCTGGGACTCGTGCTTGAGTTGGTTTTTCGTGTTTGTGTGAGGCAGAGGAAGAAGATGGGTGCAGGGATAAGTGGAGGAGGGCCACCATGGGCCCACGAGGCAGGGGGGCGCGCCCAGGGGGGGTAGGGCACGCCCTCCACCCTCGTGACCAGGTGGCAGCTCCCCCCGTGGTAATTTTGGCACAGTAAATCCTCAAATATTAAAAAGTCATATTAAATTGGCATGGCATTCTGAGGACTTTTATTTTCGGGATATTTTTTTATTGCACGGATAAGTCAGGAGTTAGACAGAAAAATACTATTTTACTTTATTTCTACTAAATAACAGAAAATATAAAGAGGGTACAGAAGGTTGTGCTTCTAGTTTCATCCATCTCGTGATCATTAAAATGAACCCACTAAAAAGGTTGATCAAGTCTTGTTAACAAACTCATTTCGAATAATCACGGAACCGGAGAAATTTCAAATAACACTAAGTTACCTCAACGAGGATATGAAAATCCCCAACAATAAGAATATCATACTTTTTCTTGACAGTAGGGAGAGGAAATTCGAAACCTCCAAATATAATCGATGGAACTTTTCCAATAGAGTTGATACTATAAATTGAGGTTGTTTCCTCGGAAAATGTACCGTGTGCTCATTGCCATTAACATGAAAAGTGACATTGCCTTTGGTGCAATCAATAACAGCTCCTGCAGTATTAAGGAAAGGTCTTCCAAGAATAATAGACACACTATCATCCTCGGGAATATCAAGAATAACAAAGTCTGTCAAAATAGTAACGTTTGCAACCACAGTAGGCACATCCTATCAAATATCGATAGGTATAGTAGTTGATTTATCAGCCATTTGCAAAGATATTTCAGTAGGTGTCAACTTATTCAAGTCAAGTCTACGATATAAAGAGAGAGGCATAACACTGACACCGGCTCCAAGATCACATAAAGCAGTTTTAACATAATTTCTCTTAATGGAGCATGGTATAGTAGGTACTCCGGGATCTCTAGGTTTCTTTGGTATTCCACCCCTAAAAGTATAATTAGCAAGCATGGTGGAAATTTCAGCTTCAGGTATCTTTCTTTTATTAGTAATGATATCCTTCATATACTTAGCATAAGGATTTGTTTTATGCACATCAGTTAATCGCATACGCAAAAAGATGGGTCTAATCATTTCAGCAAAGCACTCAAAATCCTCATCATCCTTTTTCTTGGATGGTTTAGGAGGAAAAGGCATGGGTTTCTGAACCCATGGTTCCCTCTCTTTACCATGTTTCCTAGCAATGAAGTCTCTTTTATCATAGTGTTGATTCTTTGATTGTGGGTTATCAAGATCAACAACAGGTTCAACTTCTACATCATTATCATTACTAGGTTGAGCATCAACATGAACATTATCATTAACATTATCACTAGGTTCAAGTTCATCACCTGATTGTGTTTCAGCATCAGAAATAGAGATATCATTTGGATTCTCAGGTGGTTCAGCAATAGGTTCACTAGAAGTTTGCAAGGTCCTATCATTTTTCTTTTTTTCCTCTTAGAAGAACTAGATACATCAATATTATTTCTCTGAGAATCTTGCTCGATTCTCTTAGGGTGGCCTTCAGGATTCAAAGGTTCCTGAGTCATTCTACCAGTTCTAGTAGCCACTCTAATAGCATAATCATTTTTCTTACTATTCATTTCATCAAGCTCTTCTTTCTGAGCTTTAAGTACTTGTTCTACTTGAGTGGTAACCATAGAAGCATGTTTACTAACAAGTTTAAGTTCACCTCTAATATCAGCCATATAATCACCCAAGCGTTTAATCATAAAGGTATTCTGTTTTAACTGTGTACCAAAATAAGCATTAAAGTCATCATGCTTAAACATAAAATCATCAAACTCATCCAAGCACTGACTAACAATTTTAGTAGGAGGGACTTCAGCTTTATCATATCTATAGAGAGAATTTACCTTTACTACATGTGTCGGGATATCGGGAGGTTCTTCGTTAAATAAGTAATTGAGATCATATACTTCTTCAGCAGGCGGTAAATTAAGACCATGTATTTCTTCAATAGGAGGTAAATTCTTAACATCTTCAGCTTTAATACCTTTTTCTTTCATAGATTTCTTTGCCTCTTGCATATCTTCGGGACTGAGAAATAGAACACCTATCTTCTTCAGAGTTGGTTTAGGAATAGGCTCAGTAATTAGCTCTGGAACTGGCTCAGGAGGTAGCTCGGGAGGTGCCTAATTATTTTCATTTGCCAACATATTATTCAATAGAATTTCAGCGTCATTTGGTGTTCTTTCCCTTAAAAGAGAACCAACACAACTATCCAGGAAATCTCTGGAAGCATCAATTAGTCCATTATAAAAGATATCAAATATTTCAGGTTTCTTAAGATGATGATTAGGCAAAGCATTAAGTAACTTGAGAAGCCTCCCCCAGGCTTGTGGGAGACTCTCTTCTTCAATTTGCACAAAGTTGTATATTTCCCTCAAGGCAGCTTGTTTCTTATGAGCAGGGAAATATTTAGCAGAGAAGTAATAAATCATATCCTGGGGACTTTGCACACAACCAGTATCAAGAGAATTAAACCATATCTTAGCATTACCCTTTAATGAGAACGGAAATATTTTGAGTAAATAAAGGTAGCGCGATCTCTCATTATTACTAAACAGGGTAGCTATATCATTTAACTTAGTAAGATGTGCCACAACAGTTTCAGATTCATAGCCATAAAAAGGATCAGATTCAACCAAAGTAATTATATCTGGATCAACAGAAAAATCGTAATAATCGTGATCAGGAACACAGATAGGTGAAGTAGCAAAAGCAGGGTCGGGTCTCATCCTATCTCTAAAAGATTCTTTACTCCATTTAACTAGCAACCTCTTAAGTTCACATTTATCCTGGCAAGCAAGAATAGCTGCAGAAGATTCAGCATCAAGAAGATAACCCTCCAAAATAGCAGGCATAGGTTCATCATCACTAACATCATCGTGTTCAGGTTCAATAATTTCTCTTTCTCTAGACCTAGCAATTTGCTCATCAAGAAATTCACCAAGTGGCACAGTAGTATCAAGCATAGAAGTAGCTTCATCATAAGTATCATGCATAGCAGAAGTGGCATCATCAATAACATGCGACATATCAGAATTCATAGCAGTAGCAGGTTTAGGTGTCGCAAACTTACTCATAACAGAAGGAGAATCTAGTGCAAGGCTACATGGTAGTCCCTTACCTCCCCTCGTAGTTGAGGGCAAAATAGTAGTTCGATCATCTTTCAAGTTCTTCATAGTGTCCAACAGATATATAAATCCCAAGTGACTCAAAGAATAGAGCTATGCTCCCCGGGAACGGTGCCAGAAAAAGGTCTTGATAACCCACAAGTATAGGGGATCGCAACAGTTTTTGAGGGTAGAGTATTCAACCCAAATTTGTTAATTCGACACAAGGGGAGCCAAAGAATATTCTCAAGTATTAGCAGCTGAGTTGTCAATTCAACCACACCTGGAAACTTAGTATCTGCAGCAAAGTGTTTAGTGGCAAAGTAATATGATAGTGGTGGTTACGGTAACAAAAGTAAAGACAACAAAAGTAATGTTTTTGGTATTTTGTAGTGATTGTAATAGTAGCAACGGAAAAGTAAATAAGTGTAAACCAGTATATGGAAAACTCGTAGGCACCAGATTAGCGATGGATAATTATGTCGGATGCGGTTCGTCATGTAACAGTTATAACATAGGGTGACATAGAATTAGCTCCAGTTCATCAATGTAATGTAGGCATGTATTCCGTATATAGTCATACATGCTTATGGAAAAGAACTTGCATGACATCTTTTGTCCTACCCTCCCGTGGCAGCGGGGTCCTATTGGAAACTAAGGGATATTAAGGCCTCCTTTTAATAGAGAACCGGAAAAAAGCATTAGCACATAGTGAATACATGAACTCCTCAAACTATGGTCATCACCGGGAGTGGTCCCGATTATTGTCACTTCGGGGTTGCCGGATCATAACACATAGTAGGTGACTGTAGACTTGCAAGATAGGATCAAGAACACATATATATTGATGAAAACATAATAGGTTCAGATCTGAAATCATGGCACTCGGGCCCTAGTGAAAAGCATTAAGCATAGCAAAGTCATAGCAACATCAATCACAGAACATAATGGATACTAGGGATCAAACCCTAACAAAACTAACTCGATTACATGATAAATCTCATCCAACCCATCACCATCCAGCAAGCCTATGATGCAATTACTCACTCACGGCGGTGAGCATCATGAAATTGGTGATGGCTGATGGTTGATGATGACGACGGCGACGAATCCCCCTCTCCGGAGCCCCGAACGGACTCCAGATCAGCCCTCCCGAGAGAGATTAGGGCTTGGCGGCGTCTCCGTATCGTAAAACGCGATGATTTTTTCTCTCCGATTTTTTTCTCCCCGAAAGCCAATATATGGAGTTGGAGTTGGCATCAGAGGGCCACCAGGGGGCCCACGAGGTAGGGGGGCGCGCCCCGGGTGGGGGGGACGCCCCCACTCTCGTGAGCAGGGTGTGGGCCCCCTGGTCTTCATCTTTTGCGAGGATTTTTCTTTATTTTTTCTAAGGTGTTCCGTGGAGTTTTAGGAGCGTCAGTCCGGGTTAGTTCCATTCAAATCATACAAGTTAGAGTCCAAAACAAGGGCAAAAGTGTCTGGAAAAGTAGATACGACAGAGACGTATCAGGCCCCGTAGGGTCCGCACGCTTAACGTTCATTGAAGATATAGTATTATATGAGTTATGTGATTTGGTGACCGAATGTTCTTCGGAGTCCCAGATGGGATCACGGATATGACAACTAGTCTTAAAATGGTCGAGAGGTAAAGATTGATATATAGGACGATGGTATTCGGACACCAGAAGTGTTCCGGAGGGTACCGGGTACATATCGGATCACCGGAAGGGGCTGGTGTGCCCCCCATATGGGCCGGCCAAGGTGGAGAAGGAAAGGGGAAGGAGGAAAGGAAAGAAAGGGACTAGGATTCCCCCTTCCTCCCCCTCCCCCCTCTTTCCTGCCCCCTCCAACAAACATGGTAGGGGGGCGCGGCCAAGGGTAGGAGCCCAAGTAGGATTCAGACCTACTTGGGGTGCCCCTTGGCCTCTCCCCTTGGCCTCCTCATATATATATATATATATATATATATATATATATATATATTTATTTATATATGTGAGGAGGGGGGTGCCTAGCACACACCAGATTAATTGTTAGCCGTGTGCGGTGCCCCCCTCGACCATTTACACCCCGGTCATATTTTCATAGTGCTTAGGCTAAGCCCTGCGAGGATCACTTCACCATCACCGTCACCACGCCGTCGTGCTGACGGAACTCATCTACTACCTTGACGACTTGCTGGATCAAGGAGACGAGGGACGTCACCGAGCTAAACATGTGCAGAACATGGAGGTGTCGTGCGTTCGGTACTTGATCGGTTGAAGCACAAAGAAGTTCGACTACATCAACCGCATTGAGAAACGCTTCCTCTTATGGTCTACGAGGGTATGTAGACACACTCTCCCCCTCGTTGATATGCATCTCCATGGATAGATCATTGCGGTGCGTAGGAATTTTTTGTTTTCCATGCGACGATTCCCAACATTTCATTCATTGTGCACACAAAGGTATTGTGAATGTTTTAAATGCAACCATTGTTCAAAATGATGTCATAATGGGATGGTGTATCAAAAGCATGAATATGGTAATTGGTGCTCAATGTGACTATGTTATCATGAAATTGATGGTAGGAAATGTGATCATTATGTATGAATATGCCATCAAGGAAGATCACAACAAATTTGCTAAGGAAGTGCACAAGCTCATATATCATGGATGACTTAGAAATACAAGATGCAACAAGGCAATCATAATGTGAGGCAATCCATGCATAAGATGCAAATTTCTTATGGGTGTTGTTGTACCATAGCTTGATGTCGTGGTAGAAGTGGTGGTCCGGTGGAGCTTCCAAAGTAGGTGCATCCACTAAGTTTGAGCACTCCTCAACTTGAAGGTCCCCAGGGTCCATCTCCAATGCCGGTCCTCCATCCAATAGGTGTATCATGTAGACAACAAGAAGGAGGGAACAATGAAAGAATGGCCCATCAAATATGCGTATTTGAGAATGGCTCAAAGGGAATGAGTTCACCTATATGAGGATGTCGAAAATGCTGGTGTTGCGCATCATGTACGCCTTCACATACCCAATATGTCTTGCTACGTCTTGAGCTTGCGTTGGTTTTCCTTGAAGAGGAAAGGGTGATGCAGCAATAGTAGCGTAAGTATTTCCCTCAGTTTTTGAGAACCAAGGTATCAATCCAGTAGGAGGCTCCTCAAAAGTCCCACGCACCTACACAAACAAACAAAGAACTCGCAACCAACACAATAAAGGGGTTGTCAATCCCTTCACGGCCACTTGTGAAAGTGAGATCTGATAGAGATAGTATGATAATATAAATATATTTTTGGTATTTTATAATATAGATGCAAAAAGTAAAGATGCAAATAAAAGTAGATTGGAAGTTTATATGATAAAAGATAGACCCAGGGGGCATAGGTTTCACTAGAGGCTTCTCTCAAGATAGCATAAGTATTACGGTGGGTGAACAAATTACCGTCGAGCAATTGATAGAAAAGCGAATAATTATGAGATTATCTAGGCATGATCATGTATATAGGCATCACGTCTGCAACAAGTAGGCCGACTCCTGCCTGCATCTACTACTATTACTCCACACATCGACCGACTCCTGCCTGCATCTAGAGTATTAAGTTCATAAAGAATAGAGTAACACATTAAGCAAGATGACATGATGTAGAGGGATAAACTCAAGCAATATGATATAAACCCCATCTTTTTATCCTCGATGGCAACAGTAAAATACGTGCCTTGCTGCCCCTGCTGTCACTGGGAAAGGACACCGCAAGATTGAACCCAAAGCTAAGGACTTCTCCCATGGCAAGAAAGATCAATCTAGTAGGCCAAACCAAACTGATAATTCGAAGAGACTTGCAAAGATAACTCAATCATACATAAAAGAATTCAGAGGAGATTCAAATATTTCTGATAGATAAACTTGATCATAAACCCACAATTCATCGGATCTCGACAAACACACCGCAAAAAGAGTTTACATCGAATAGATCTCCACAAGAGAGGGGGAGAACATTGTATTGAGATCCAAAAAGAGAGAAGAAGCCATCTAGCTAATAACTATGGACTCGAAGGTCTGTGGTAAACTACTCACAATCATCGGAGAGGCTATGGTGTTGATGTAGAAGCCCTCTGTGGTTGATTCCCCCTCCGGCGGAGCGCTGGTGAAGGCTCCAAGATGGGATCTCGCGGATACAGAAGGTTACGGCGGTGGAAATTGTGTTTCGTTGGCTCCCTGGATGTTTTCGGGGTATGTAGGCTTATATAGGAGGAAGAAGTACGTCGGTGGCCGCCCAAGGGGCCCACAAGACAGGGGGCGCGCCCTCCCCTCTCGTGGCCGCCTCGGCTGCTTCTTGACTTGCACTCCAAGTCCTCTGGATCACGTTCGTTCCAAAAATCACGCTCCCAAAGGTTTCATTCCATTTGGACTCCGTTTGATATTCCTTTTCTTCGAAATACTGAAATAGGCAAAAAAAACAGCAATACGGGTTGGGCCTCCGGTTAGTAGGTTACTCGCAAAAATGATATAAATGTGTAAAATAAAGCCCATAAACATCCAAAAGGGGTAATATAATAGCATAGAACAATCAAAAATTATAGATACGTTGGAGACGTATCAAGCATCCCCAAGCTTAATTCCTGCTCGTCCTCGAGTAGGTAAATGATAAAAATAGAATTTTTGATGTGGAATGCTACCTAGCATAATTCTCAATGTAATTTTCTTTACTGTGGCATGAATGTTCAGATCCATATGATTCAAAATAAAAGTTCATATTGATAAAAGAAATAGTAACACTTCAAGCATACTAATCAAAGCAATCATGTCTTCTCAAAATAACATGGCAAAAGAAAGTTCATCCCTACAAAATCATATAGTTAGGCTATGCTTCATTTTCGTCACACAAAGATGTTCCCAACTTCTATACCCCCGATGACAAGCCAAGCAATTGTTTCATACTTAAATAATCTCAAACTTTTTCAATCTTCACGCAATACATGAGCGTGAGCCATGGATATAGCACTATGGGTGGAATAGAATATGATGATGGGGATTGTGTGGAGAAGACAAAAAAGGAGAAAGTCTCACATTGACGAGGATAATTAACGGGCTATGGAGATGCCAATCAATTGATGTCAACATGAAGAGTAGGGATTGCCATGCAATAGATGCACTAGAGCTATAAATGAATGCTCAACAAAAGAAAACTAGTGGGTGTGCATCCAACTTGCTTGCTCACGAAGACCTAGGGCATTTGAGGAAGCCCATCGTAGGAATATACAAGCCAAGTTCTATAATGAAAAATTCCCACTAGTATGAAAAAGACAACCTATGAGACTCATTATATGAAAAACATGGTGCTACTTTGAAGCACAATATATGAGACTCACTACATGAAGAACAAGGTGCTACTTTGAAGCATAAGTGTGGAAAAAGAGATAGTAACATTGCCCCTTTTTATTTATTTTCTTCTTTCTTCTTTTTTTTCTTTTTTTCTTTTTTGGGCCTTTCTTACATTTTTTTGGCCTTTCTTCTTTTTTTTTCTTTGGGAAATGCTCTAATAATGATGATCATCACACTTATATTGATTACAACATATGAATTACAACTCGAAACTAGAACAAGATATGACTCTATATGAATGCCTCCGACGGTGTACCGGGATGGTGCAATGAATCAAGAGTGACATGTATGAAAAATAATGCATGATGGCTTTGCCACAAATACGATGTCAACTACATGATCATGCAATGGCAATATGACAAAGGTAAAGTATGTCATGATGAACGGAACGGTGGAAAGTTGCATGGCAATATATCTCGGAATGGCTATGGAAATGCCATAATAGGTAGGTATGGTGGCTGTTTTGAGGAAGATATAAGGAGGTTTATGTGTGATAGAGCATATCGTATCATGGGGTTTGGATGCACCGGCGAAGTTTGCACCAACTCTCAAGGTGAGAAAGGGCAATGCACGGTACCGAAGAGGCTAGCAATGGTGGAAAGGTAAAAGTGCGTATGATCCATGGACTCAACATTAGTCAAAAGAACTCATATACTTATTGCAAAAATTTAGAAGTCATCAAAAACCAAGCACTACGCGCATTCTCCTAGGGGGATAGATTGGTAGGAAAAGACCATTGCTCGTCCCCGATCGCCACTCATAAGGATGCACAAGCCAGGTACACTTCATGTTTCAAATTTGTTACACAACTTTAACCATACGTGCATGCTACGGGACTTGCTAACTTCAACACAAGCATTCTTTAAATTCATAATCACCCAACTAGCATGACTTTAATATTAATACCTCCATATCTCAAAACAATTATCAAGTATCAAATTGATCATAGCATCCAATTCACTTCCTATGATAGTTTTTATTACACCCAACTTGGATGCCTACCATTCTAGGACCAATTTTATAACCATAGAAAATACCATGTTGTTATAAAAGACTCTCAAAATAATATAAGTGAAGCATGAGAGACTAGCAATTTCTACAAAAATAAGCCACCGCCGTGCTCTAAAAGATATAAGTGAAGCACTAGAGCAAAAACTATAAAGCTCAAAAGATATAAGTGAATCACATAGCATATTCTAATAAATTCAAATCAAGTAGGCTTCTCCCAAATGGTGTGTACAGTAAGGATGATTGTGGTAAACAAAAATCAAAGACTAATATAATACACGAAGCTCCAAGCAAAACACATATCATGTGGCGAATAAAAATATAGCTCCAAGTAAAGTTACCAATGAACGAAGACGAAAGAGGGGATGCCTTCCCGGGGCATCCCCAAGCTTAGGCTTTTGGCTATTCTTGAATATCTTGGGGTGCCATGGGTATCCCCAAGCTTAGGCTCTTGCCACTCCTTATTCCATAGTCCATAAAAGCGTTACCCAAAACTTGAAAACTTCACAACACAAAACTCAACAGGAAATCTTATAAGCTCCCTTAGTGAAAGAAAACAAAACCACCACATAAGGTACTGCAATGAACTCATTCTTTATTTAATTTGGTGTTAAACCTACTGTATTCCAACTTCTCTATGGTTTATAAACTATTTTACTATCCATAGATGCATCAAAATAAGCAAACAACACACGAAAAACAGAATCTGTCAAAAACAGAACAGTCTGTAGCAATATGTAACTAACGCAAACTTCTTGAACTTTAAAAATCGTACAAAAATAGGAAGTCCTGGAAAATTTGTCTATTGATCATCATCAAAACAAATCAACGCAAAATCACGTTTCTGTGATTGAACAAAACTAAATTCGTGAGTGCAAAGTTTCTGTTTTTCAGCAGAATCAAATCAACTATCATCATAGGTTATCCTATAGGTTCTACTTGGCACAAACACTAATTAAAAGATAAAAACACATCTAAACAGAAGGTAGATGCAATATTTATTACTAAACAGGAACGAAAACAAAAAACACAAATAAAATTGGGTTGCCTCCCAACTAGCGCTATCGTTTAACGCCCCTAGCTAGGCATAAAAGCGAAGATAGATCTAAGTAGTGCCATCTTTGGCACTTGGAAAGGAAAAAGAGGATCTCCTTTAAATGGCATTCATTCTTCTATTTAGGGTAAGCACATTGCCATTAATGGATGAAGTAAGATTAAGCACATTACGGAAATTTGCATCTAGGCTAGACTTCATCTCTTTGATAATTTCATTTTGATAAAAGCACAGGAGAGTAGTTGATTCAACCTTATCATTCATAGGGTGCCCAAATATGGTTTTCATTTTTTCATAAGTATCTATAGAATCCCCTTCAAGAAAACCTTCTTCAAAAATAGAATGTAAAACTTGTTTGAAAGAAGCGGGCAAGCCAACATAGAAACTTTTTAAGTAAACTTCAATTTGATATTGTGGCACATAGCCAGCCCGAATCCTTAATAACCTATCCCAAGCATCTTTTAAGGACTTCTCAAGTAAATAACGAAAAATTCCAGAGTCATCCTCATCAAAATTATTCAAGCTCTCATTGGTGACCCCGGTGGGTCTTTCTATAGCATCATTATTCATGAGCTTAGAGAGGATAGAGGGGTTATCCAAGGTACTAGAACTTAGGAAAGGGCCCTTAGTTCTTTTTGATTCGGCGATGGCAACGGGAAGGCAAACGGAAAAGAGAGAGAGATCGGGAAAGAGAGGGCAAATAAAACGGCAAGGGTGAAGTGGGGGAGAGGAAAACGAGAGACAAATGGCAAATAATGTAAATGCGAGGGAGATGAGTTTGTGATGGGTACTTGGTATGTCTTGACTTGAGCGAAGACCTCGCCGGCAACGGCGCCAGAAATCCTTCTTGCTACGTCTTGAGCTTGCGTTGGTTTTCCTTGAAGAGGAAAGGATAATGCAGCAATAGTAGTGTAAGTATTTTCCTCAGTTTTTGACAACCAATGTATCAATCCAGTAGGAGGCTCCTCAAAAGTCCCACGTACCTACACAAACAAACGAAGAACTCACAACCAACACAATAAAGGGGTTGTCAATCCCTTCACGACCACTTGTGAAAGTGAGATCTGATAGAGATAGTATGATAAGATAAATATATTTTTGGTATTTTATAATATAGATGCAAAAAGTAAAGATGCAAATAAAAGTAGATTAGAAGTTTATATGATAAAAGATAGACCCGGGGGCCATAGGTTTCACTAGAGGCTTCTCTCAAGATAGCATAAGTATTACGGTGGGTGAACAAATTACTGTCGAGCAATTGATAGAAAAGCGAATAATTATGAGATTATCTCGGCATGATCATGTATATAGGCATCACGTCCGCAACAAGTAGACCGACTCCTGCCTGCATCTACTACTATTACTCCACACATCGACCGACTCCTGCCTGCATCTGGAGTATTAAGTTCATAAAGAATAGAGTAACACATTAAGCAAGATGACATGATGTAGAGGGATAAACTCAAGCAATATGATATAAACCCCATCTTTTTATCCTCGATGGCAACAATACAATATGTGCCTTGCTGCCCCTGCTGTCACTGGGAAAGGACACCGCAAGATTGAACCCAAAGCTAAGCACTTCTCCCATGGCAAGAAAGATCAATCTAGTAGGCCAAACCAAACTGATAATTCGAAGAGACTTGCAAAGATAACTCAATCATACATAATAGAATTCAGAGGAGATTCAAATATTTCTGATAGATAAACTTGATCATAAACCCACAATTCATCGGATCTCGACAAACACACCGCAAAAAGAGTTTACATTGAATAGATCTCCACAAGAGAGGGGGAGAACATTGTATTGAGATCCAAAAAGAGAGAAGAATCCATCTAGATAATAACTATGGACCCGAAGGTCTGTGGTAAACTACTCACAACTCATCGGAGGGGCTATGGTGTTGATGTAGAAGCCCTCCATGGTCGATTCCCCCTCCGGCGGAGCGCCGGCGAAGGCTCCAAGATGGGATCTCGTGGATACAGAAGGTTACGGCGGTGGAAATTGTGTTTCGTTGGCTCCCTGGATGTTTTCGGGGTACGTAGGCTTATATAGGAGGAAGAAGTACGTCGGTGGCCGCCCGAGGGGCCCACAAGACAGGGGGCACGCCCTACAGGGGTGGGCGCGCCCTCTCCTCTCGTGGCCGCCTCGGTTGCTTCTTGACTTGCACTCCAAGTCCTCTGGATCACGTTCATTCCAAAAATCACTCTCCCGGAGGTTTCATTCCGTTTGGACTCTGTTTGATATTCCTTTTATTCGAAATACTGAAATAGGCAAAAAAACTGCAATACGGGCTGGGCCTCCGGTTAGTAGGTTAGTCCCAGAAATGATATAAATGTGTAAAATAAAGCCCATAAACATCCAAAAGGGGTAATATAATAGCATGGAACAATCAAAAATTATAGATACGTTGGAGACATATCATGTCTCGTGATGGAAATGCCTTGAGAATCCTTCAAAATGAAAGAACATGACAAACACTTGGAAAAACAAATGAGGTTAGCGGAAATGCAAAACCTATCATTCGAGTGGCGAGATACCCAACAAGTGTTTTCATCATTATTATCATAAGAAAGGACAAGGTGTGGTATGGTATGAAAGCATATGATGCAACTACAACCAAAGACAAGAAGCTTAATCAAACAAGCATGCATCACAATTAATATGTCCAAGTATCCATGATCAATAAGCATAACAAGTTGGCACTCAATACAGGAGGATATGAGAGATGCAACTAAGGTAGACAAGTGACAATGATCAATATAAATCACGTGAGAGGCATGAACATTTATGTCATTAACCCAATGCAATGAGCAATTATGTATCATGGGTAATGCGAGAAAGCAAGCAATCATAGTAAACAAGTCATGCAAGCTAGTAGTGCAAAGATGCAACATACTAGAAGGAATTATGGAGAACATGTCATGTGTGCAAATAGTGGGCATACATAATGCACATGACATAGCACAAGCATGAAAGCAAGATATGAGTAAAGTATCATCATTGTATTGGTAAGAAGTCCTATGTAAATAGCAATGGAGCATCATGACTCTCCCAACACAAGAATCAACAATAGCATGTGGCGCATGGTAAACATGGCAATAGCAACAAGGATCTCCACCAAGTATGCAAATACACATAGTAGTAAAATGGTGGCTCATGGGTAAATGCAAACAAGGGTCACAATTGCATGGGAAATACATAGAAATAGGCCTAACATGCAAAGTGAACATGGTAAAATGAGCATAAGGTGACAAGTGGTAAATAGCCCATAGTCGTGTGAGAGCCAAGTAAAAGAGAAGCGCGTAGTCATTGCGTGAAGGGAACAGTGGTAAGGATAATCCACGGGATCCCAAGTCATCGTTGCTCTCAAGAGCTCGTTTCATCAACTCCTGGGATTGAGAGCTTGACGAGTATACGTGAGTACCTATAGAAAACAAAGACAAAGGGAAAATTGTGTGTGCGTGGTATATGTACACATCATCCATCATGATGCGCACGTGCATGTGTTGGTTATCACAAAATAGTCAATGCTCGAATAAATGAGATGCGTGATATAGAAACATGTCATCCATCATGATAGGTTTGTTATTATGTATATCAGAATGGAGACTCAAATTGTGTAATGCATCATGAGAAATATGTAGAGCATTGTTATTCATGGAATGCATATGGTGCACGCAATTATGGGAATCATGCAAAGTATGGAATGCATCAAAATCTCCTAATATGTATGAGGAAACTATGGGGCTCTCCTCATGAGCATTGGTGGAAAGATCACATGGAGAATATTGACAACATCGAAAACAAAGCATATTTGGAACAATATGATCATGGCATGGCATAGTAGATGAATTGCACAAATCATGTAAAGGAAGCACGGCAATATCATCACATGAAAAACAAAAGCCAATGAACATCATCTCGTAATCCATGCCATAAGTGCAAATAGGATTTATTTTAATGTGGCATGCATAGTTACTATGTTGAGATTGTAATGATGCAATATGGGACATCTCACTCATAGTATATGACAATTTTAAAGGGTTGTCAAACATGATGTGACCAAAAGAATTTTCACATGATATCCTATGGAGCATAGCATCACAACTAGGCAATTCAACATGCTCATCATCATATTTATCATAAATGGGTGGCATATCGAAACAAGACATAGTATGCGATGGATCCATAAGGTGATCAACATCATGCAAGCAATCATTTGCAAGATAGTCCACTAGTGCGACAAGAGAAATACCATCACCTATGTTACCTTTAGAGCTTCGCTCTTGTGTTGTAGGCGAGGTTGCAAAAATTGACACTTGGTCAATAGCTTCATCAACTTGATGGTACCATGTGGGGGTGCAATAGCGTCCATCATGACCATCGGTTTGCCCATTGGAGGCATGGACTCGTTGAGGATTGGCACTTCGTATTGTTGGAGATCTAGCACCAAAAAGGAAAACACACTCGGAGTAGAGGGTAAGTCATTAGAAATCATAGTGGCCTCACGTGCCGTCTCAACTACCTCACTCACTAAGTGTTGTGGCTCACTCACTCCCTCAAGGATGCTCTCACTCATATGGTTGGAGGGGTCACTCAAATGGCTCTCAACCTCATATAGGATGTGTGGCATGATCTCATGTGTGGGGCTAGTGGTGGTCACACTCATCCTCTTATAGGAAATGCTCTGTCACGTATGGTGGAGTCACTCATGTCACTCATGTGGTGGTGGCTCTCCTCACATGGCAATTGGGGCATCTTGTCATATCTGGGTGTCAGAGAGATGTAGTTGCAAATGTCTTCATGCTCAACTCCTATCGCCGCCTTGGTTGAAGGGATAGTCCCATGCTCAACCTCCTCATCCATAACGCCTCCAAAGATGAATGCCGTAGTATGTGGCAAATCATCACTCTCCTCCGAGATCAAAGAGAAGGTCTCATGTGCGCTCGTGTAGCTTGACTCGGAGTATGGGTCCATTATGGGTGCCGTCTTCATGTTGTTGAAGAGGTTCGTGCTCGTCGCCATGGTCGAAGGTGTAGCGACCAGACCTCAAAGAGTCTGATCTCTGTGCATCAGTGTCATCCCCGGATCGGTAATGCTGACACGCACAGTACTTGAGGATTTATAACAGAGTAGTAATCACACACTTATTACACCGAATGTCTCAAAAAGAACTTATTGCAAAAATATGGCTTAAGGCCATCTAAAAACGATAACAGCGGAAGGCTTGGAAGATAAAAGTGAGTCCATCAACTCCAACGGCATCACTGAGTGAAAGACAACGACCTACGGCACCTTACTCGTCATCTGAAAAGTCTGCAACATGAACGTTGCAGCCCAAAACGGGTCAGCACATGGAATATGCTGGCAATGTAACACATAGAGTAATGAACAGAATAAATGCTATCACTACATGCATATATGGCTGGTGGAAAGCTCTATGGTTAACAGTTTTGCATAAAGCCAATTTTCCCTACAACAAAGGAATAAATTTTATTTAGCTATCGTGGTGGTTGTTAAACATTGAGAAGGTTCCTCCAACTCAATCCCAATTAAACATCATCATTAAACCCAATTAAATTATATTTAGAGTGATGAGATCAACATGATAATCCAAGAACTAGATACTCAAAATGTCCATAACCGGGGACACGGCTAACCATGATTAGTTTATACACTCTACAGAGGTTTGCGCACTTTTCCCCACAAGACTCAAATACATCCCTGGCCGGAGATTCGAGACACAGTCTTTCTGAAGCATTAACTCTCTACTCTAGATAGATAGTACCACCTACAACCCACTACATCTGCTAGTCTACCTCTTCAAGAGCTTCACACAACTTACTCAACTATGCCAGAGCCCATATTGGCTTGTGGCTGCACACGGAAGTTTCTAGCATGAATAATCTTATGATCCCTTTGAGCCTGGGTGGAGGACCATAGGATGATCACACGGGTACTCCGGGATATCCTAGGACAATACTGGATTCTCCAGGTGCCCTGACAACCACTGGGTACTCCAGGGTGCCTCAAGCAATCCAGCCAGATGTGTATTTAAGTAGCCACCTTAAGTAGACCATTAATTAACAATACTCACATCTGTCATGGATACACTCACCCAAACCACGTCTACGAGCATAGCATAGTAGTATAAGCATAACGTAGAAGTAACTCCCAAGGTTTGATAATAAACATGACAGTAGGTTCTACCTCATCATCTACTTCCCAAAACCCACATGTTAAATAGATCCTAACCATGCAATTATTTGAGGAATTCATCTAATGCAATAAAACTAGGTAGTAAAGGGGTATGATCAAAGTGTTACTTGTCTTGCTGATGGTCCGTGAAACCTAGAGACTCGTAGTAGCACGCTTCGCACTCCGGGTACTCTATCGCAAACAAACAAGCAAATAATAAGCACTCAACTAGAAGCACAGGTAAAAATCAAATAAGAGAATCTAACTAGAAAGTTCAACTTAAGAACTCCGGTTTGCAAAAAGAATCAAATCAAACGAAGCAACGAAACTCAAACTACGAAAGAAACAAGATCCATTTACTAATCTGGGCTTAAGTCAAATTTTACAGTACCAAAATCTTGTTCAAGTTGGTTAAACAGAAAGAGGGCTTTGAGACGAAGATCTAGGCGCTTGAATCGCCTGATTCCGATAAATGAGCAAAAAGATAAACTAAAGCGAAAATCAGGGCAAAAATCGCGACCGAAAATAATCGCGGAAAAAACCCTGGAAAAAGAAAAACTGACGAACAGGCTAACGAACGAATGTTCGCTGTCTGCGGCTAACGAGTGAAAACCGTTCGTTAAAACAAACATACGAACGGGCGTTCGCTAAATAACTAAACCGAAAAAAATAAACGGATCTAGAAAAAAACATCCGAGAGTTTCTAAAAAATCCGAACGGTTAACCGGCAACGGATCTGACGGCTACCTCGACGGCGGGGTCGGAGGGCGGCGGCTCCGGTGATGGCCGGCGGTGGCAACGAGTGCGGCGGGGTCGGGTGGCGGCGGCGTCGGGACTCACGGCGGTGGCGGCGACTCGCGACGGCGGCGGCTGGCGGCGGCGGATCGGACGGGGCGGGGCTAGGGTTTGGGGCGACTCGGGCCTCGCCTCTTAAAGGCCGGCCGGGCTGGAGTTCTAGTCAGGCACGGCCCGGCTAGGTCGGTTGACTTTTTTTTAATAATTTCGGGCGCAGAAAAACAAACAATAGAAATACTAAACGGACTCAAAAAATCTTGAAATAAATTTTACCCGTCCTCTAAAAATATAGCGGACAAAAGGAACAATTATTTGGGCCTCTAATGCAATTTTGAAAAACGCATATTTTTCCTAATTCAAATAAAATAGCAATAAAATTCCGAATAAAAATCTTATTTGATTTTAATATTTTCCCTTCAATATTTCTTTATTTTGGGGAAGTCATTTTATCCCCTCTCTTTTATTTTCATATTAGAAACATTAGGAGAGAAAAATAATTAAAACCAAATGATCCTCTTTTCAAAATTTGAGAAAACTCAAATATGAAAATAACGAAATCCCCAACTCTCTCCGTGGGTTCTTGAGTTGCGTAAAATTTCTAGGATCAACCCAAAATGCAATAAAATATGATATGCAATGATGATCTAATGTATAACATTCCAAATTGAAAATTTGGGATGTTAGAAACCTACCCCCCTTAAGATGAATCTCGCCCTCGAGATTCGGGTTGTCTAGAAAATAGGTGAGGGTGGTCCTTCCGTAGGTCTTCCTCTCGTTCCCAGGTGGCTTCATCCTCGGTATGGTGGCTCCAATGAACTTTGCAGAACTTGATAACTTTGCTGCGAGTGACTCGGCTGGCAAACTCGAGAATCTTGACTGGTTTCTCCTCATAGGTCAAATCGCTATCCAACTGAATCGCTTCAAGCGGCACTATATCCCTCAGAGGAATATCAGCCATCTCTGTATGGCACTTCTTTAACTGAGAAACGTGGAACACATCGTGAACTCCTGACAATCCTTTGGGCAACTCCAACTTGTAAGCAACTTCTCCCATACGATCCAAAACTTTGTATGGTCCCACAAAACATGGTGCTAACTTTCCCTTAACTCCAAAACATTTAACTCCTCGAAGCGGGGACACATGAAGATACACTCTGTCTTCGACTTCGTAAACTGTCTCCTTGCGTTTAGAATCTGCATAACTCTTCTGCCTAGATTGGGCTACCTTGAGTCTGTCGCGAATCAGCTTAACCTTCTCTTCAGACTCTTTAATCAAATCTGGTCCAAACAACTGACGGTCTCCAACTTCATCCCACAACAACGGTGTCCTGCACCTCCTTCTGTACAAGGCTTCAAAAGGGGCCATCTTCAAACTGGTTTGATAACTGTTGTTGTAAGAGAACTCCGCATATGGCAAATTGTCGTCCCAACTAGATCCATAATCTATCGCACAAGCTCTCAACATGTCCTTCAGAATCTGATTGACTCTCTCGGTCTGTCCATCTGTCTGTGGATGAAAGGTCGTACTGAACTCTAGCCTAGTACCCAAAGTCTCATGCAACTGATTCCCGAACTTTTAGGTAAACTGGGTTCCTCTGTCTGATACAATGGTCCTCGGAACTCCATGCAGACGTACGATCCTGGTCATGTATATCTTTGCTAACTTAGCACTTGTATAGGTGGTCTTCACTGGGATGAAATGAGCTACCTTCGTCAAACAATCGACTACAACCCATATCGAGTCATAGCCTGAAGGAGTCCTGGGTAATCCCGTGATAAAATCCATGCCTAGCTTATCCTGCTTCCATTCAGGTATTGCAATGGCTGTAACAATCCAGCTGGCTTCTAATGCTCTGCCTTTACTCTCTGACATCACAAACTTCTACATACTCCGCAATATCCTTCTTCATTCCGGTCCACCAGAAACTGTCCTTCAAATCCAGATACATCTTGGTATTTCCTGGGTGAATCGAATACGGCGAATCATGGGCCTCTTGTAGAATCAACTTCCTGATCTCCGGGTCATTAGGCACATATACGCGGTCCTCAAACCATAAGGTATCGTGCTCATCCTCACGAAATCCTTTAGCTTTTCCTTTGCTCATCCTTTCTTTTATCTCGGCAATCTCCTTGTCCGTCTTCTGAGCTTCTCTAATTTTATCCATCAAAGTAGACTGTATTTCCAATGCTGCTACATAACCTCTCAGAACTATCTCCAAATATAGCTCACAAAGATCCTCTGCTAACTCCTTGGGTAACTCTCCGATCATGAGTGTATTGACATGGCTCTTGCGACTCAACGCATCAGCTACTATGTTAGCCTTTTCGGGATGATAGTGCAACCTCATATCATAATCCTTGATGAGCCCCAACCATCTCCTCTGCCTGAGATTCAACTCCTTCTGTGTGAAGATATACTTCAAATTCTTGTGATCCGTGTACACCTCACAATGGTTTCCGATGAGAAAATGTCTCCATGTCTTCAACGCATGCACTACGGCTGCTAACTCCAAATCGTGTGTAGCCTAATTCAACTCATGAGGTTTAAGCTGTCGTGAGGCATATGAAACAACCCTTCCTTCCTGCATAATCACTACTCCAAGTCCTCGACGGGAAGCGTCGCAATACACTTGATAATCCTTGCGTTGATTTGGAAGAATCAACACTGGAGCTGTAACCAAGCGTTTCTTCAACTCCTGAAAACTGGCCTCACATTCCTTAGTCCATTTGAACTTAGTGTCCTTCAACAACTCTGTCATGGGCTCTGCAATCTTCGAGAAATTCTCAATGACCCTCCGGTAGTATCCTGCGAGTCCAAGAAAACTCCAGATCTCTCGAACTGATGTGGGTGCTTCCCAATTTGTCACAGTGACAACCTTGGTGGGGTCTACTGCTATTCCTTATCCGGATATAACATGTCCGAGGAATCCAACTTCCTTCAACCAAAACTCACACTTGCTGAACTTGGCATATAACCGGTGTTCTCTGAGCTTCCCAAGTACCAAACGCAAATGCTCCCTGTGCTCCTCTTCATTCTTCGAGTAGACCAGAATATCATCAATGAACACCACGACGAACTTATCCAAAAACTCCATAAACACTTTGTTCATCATGTTCATGAAATAGGCAGGTGCTTTAGTCAGACCAAATGACATAACGGTGTACTCATATAGCCCGTACCTTGTGGTAAAAGCTATCTTAGGTATGTCCTGCTCTCGAATCTTTAGCTGGTGGTATCCTAATCGCAGATCAATCTTGGAAAATACTTTAGCTCCTTGCAACTGGTCAAACAGATCATTGATCATCGGTAGTGGGTACTTGTTCTGATTGTCACTTCATTCAACCCACAATAATCAACAACCATCCTCAACGATCCATCCTTCTTCTCCACTTGAAGCACAGGTGATCCCCTAGGTGACGAACTTGGGCGAATATAGCCTTTATCCAGTAACTCCTTAATCCGCTTCTTAATTTCCTTCAAATCCTTTGCGGGCATCCTATACCTGGCAAAAGCTCAATCAAAAACTCAATGTCTCTATCTGGTGGCATGCCTGGCAACTCCTCTGGAAATACCTCAGGGAAATCCTTCACCACTGGTACTTCCTCCTGTACAACTCCTGATAAGGAATTCACTTGAGTCCTAATCGGCACATGTCGGGATACATACTTAATCCTCCTTCCTTTTGGGGTGGTGAGAATAATCGACTTACTGGCGCAATCGATGTTTCCTCTATACATCGATAACCAATCCATACCCAAAATCACATCCAAACCTTGCGACTCCAAAATTATCAGATCTGAGGGGAAAGCATGCCTACCTATGGTCAAAGGCATCTGAAAACATCCTTGGCTTGCCATATGCTCCGCTCCTGGCGAGCTTACTAACATAGGTGTTCTAAGAACTTTGGTGGGCAACTTATACTTATCCACAAATCCCCTTGATATGTATGAATGCGATGCACTAGTATCAAAAAGAACGATTGCAGTAAATGACTTAACCAAAAACTTACCTATTACTGCATCTGGCTGGTCTTCAACCTCCTCCATGTTAACGTGGTTCACTTGTCCGCGGTTGAAAGGGTTGGGCTTATTTCTAGAGCTTCCGTTGCCATTTCCATTCTTTGCTTCAAAACACTCCATTGCGTAATGTCCATTCTTCCTGCACTTGAAACAAGTAATGTGACTTAGATCCTTCTTGGCGGGCGTTGCTGGGTTGGAACTGTTCTGACTGTTGCTTCCTCCATTACCATTCCCATTCTTGGGGCCACTATGGTTGTGCGAACTTCCTCCATTGTGATTGTGACCTCCATGGTTATGTTGCAGGGGTCCTCCCGAGTTCGGGGTAAAATGGGGTCTCTGCTGAGCTCTAGAATTGTACTTCCCTTGTCCATACTTCCTCTTGCGGTTGTCAATCTGCTGTTGCTTCCCTTTAATCATGAGTATCTACCAACTCCTGGTAGTTGTTGAAGGTTGCCACCATCAACTGCATGCTCAGCTCATCATTCAGTCCTTCCAGAAACTTCACCTGCTTAGCTGCATCTGTAGCAACGTCATCCGGGGCATAACGTGCTAACTTACTAAAATCATCCACATACTGGCCCACTGTGCGTCCTTCTTGGCGCAAGTTGCGAAACTCGCGCTTCTTCATGGCCATAGCTCCTGCTGAAACATGGGCAGTGCGAAAAGCCTGCTGAAACTAGTCCCATGTGACAGTGTCAAGGGGGTAAGTGGCTGTGAAATTCTCCCACCATGATGCTGCGGGTCCATCAAGCTGATGTGTGGCAAATTGCACTCTCTCCGCATCTGTGCATCTTGCAGTGGTCAACTCCCTTCCAATCTTGCGGAGCCAATCATCTGCAACAATCGGCTCGGTGCTACTAGAGAACACCGGCGGATTCAGCCTTAGAAAATGGGCTAAGTGATCAACAGATGGTGGTGGTGGTGGGTTGTTGTTGTTGTTGTTGTTCCCCTGGTTCTGATTCTAGACTAGTATCTGCATCAATGCATTCTGCTGCTGGATCAACTGAGTGAGCTCCGGTGGGAAAGCAAATCCATTATCGCGTCTCGGAGGCATCTGATGGGTTTAGAAAAGATGAGAAAATAGAATAGAATGAGATCTAGAGGGAAAACACTACCCATAGGCACATGATACAAACACAAACATATCACTTCACTCAATTCAAACAAGGGCATACATTGGTCTAACTATTGTTACAAAAGTGCTCGGACTATACTATATACATTGGGGAATACTACTACTAATATGGTGGTCGACTAGAAAAATTGATCAGTGGAAGACTCCATGATATCTGGTCCAGCTTCATCAACAAAGTCATTATCGCTATCGCCGGGGTCCAAGTCGGTGTTGTCGATGATGATGTAGTTCTCCGGGCAAGTGGAATCGTCGTCTTCTCCTCCTGGCGCAGGGTCTCCCATGAAAACTCCTAGCTTCCTCGTCAAGTCGTCATTCTTCTCCACGAGTATCGTCATTTCCTCCTCATATCCATCACATGTAGACTTGAGTTCTTCCTCCAGCTCCATGATCCTGGTCATTGCCTTCTTCAGATCTATCATGCCTGCGCACATCTGGTTCTCCTGGCGACGAATGTTCTAGTTTAACTCCTGGATGAAAGCTGCAATGGACCTATCTCTTCTGGTGCTAATCATCTCCCATTGCTCATCTCGGCGCCCACAAATATGATAGATAGTATCCTTGAGATCCTTGTGGTAAACTTCTCCAATGCGTCCCATGGTGATGTGGGCTGCCATGCTCTTTCCTAGACTCCAGGTTGGTGTATCAAAGGAAAACTCTATGGGCTTAGTGACTGGCATGAATGCCCTTCCTGGAACTTGAACTCGAATCATCCAACGCTCCTCTTCTGGTAAAGTGGTGATGTAGGTCCCGGTGAAGCTTGGTATTCCTATGTTCAGGTACCTAGTAACTTCCTTCAAGTGTCGTCCAAAAGGTGTATCTTCATCCGGTTGTGTGAAATTGTTCATTGCATCCGCCATCCTATAGAGTAGAAAAGGGAGAGGAGTCAGAAATGAGAAGAGAGTAGTGATCTAGGGCTTTAGCTTAGTGGTCGTGTCATACAGTCAGCGTGTGCTCTGATACCATCTTGTAGCGACCAGACCTCAAACAGTCTGATCTCTGTGCATCAGTGTCATCCCTGGATTGATAATGCTGACACGCACAGTACTTGAGGATTTATAACAGAGTAGCAATCACACACTTATTACATCAAATGTCTCAAAAAAGAACTTATTACAAAAATATGGCTTAAGGCCATCTAAAAACAATAACAACGGAAGGCTTGGAAGATAAAGTGAGTCCATCAATTCCAACGGCATCATTGAGTGAAAGTCAATGACCTATGGCACCTTACTCATCGTCTGAAAATTCTGCAACATGAATGTTGCAGCCCGAAACAGGTGAGCACATGGAATATGCTGGCAATGTAACACATAGAGTAATGAACAGAATAAATGCTATCACTACATGCATATATGGTTGGTGGAAAGCTCTATGGTTAACAATTTTGCATAAAGCCAATTTTTCCCTACAACAAAGGAATAAATTTTATTTAACTATCATGGTGGTTGTTAAACATTGAGAAGGTTCCTCCAACTCAATCCCAATTAAACATCATCATTAAACCCAATCAAATTATATTTAAAGTGATGAGATCAACATGATAATCCAACAACTAGATACTCAAAACGTCCATATCCGGGGACACGCCTAACCATGATTAGTTTATACACTCTGCAGAGGTTTGCGCACTTTTCCCCACAATACTCGAATACATCCCTGGTCGGAGATTCGAGACACAGTCTTTCTAAAGCATTAACTCTCTACTCTGGATAGACAGTACCACCTACAACCCACTACATCTGCTAGTCTACCTCTTCAAGAGCTTCATGCAACTTACTCAACTATGCCAGAGCCCATATTGGCTTGTGGCTGCACACGGAAGTTTCTAGCATGAATAATCTTATGATCCCTTTGAGCCTGGGTGGAGAACCGTAGGATGATCACACGGGTACTCCGGGATATCCTAGGACAACATTGGATTCTCCAGGTGCCCTGATAACCACTGGGTACTCCAGGGTGCCTCAAGCAATCCACCCAGATGTGTATTTAAGTAGCCATCTTAAGTAAACCATTAATTAACAATACTCACATATGTCATGGATATACTCAGCCAAACCACGTCTACGAGCATAGCATAGTAGTATAAGCATAATGTAGAAGTAACTCCCAATGTTTGATAATAAACAGGACAGTAGGTTCTACCTCATCATCTACTTCCAAAAACCCACATGTTAAACAGATCCTAACCATGCAATTGTTTGAGGAATAGATCTAATGCAATAAAACTGGGTAGTAAAGGGGTATGATCAAAGTGTTACTTGTCTTGCTGATGGTCCGTGAAACCTAGAGACTCGTAGTAGCACGTGATACGTCTCCAACGTATCTACTTTTCCAAACACTTTTGCCCTTGTTTTGGACTCTAACTTGCATGATTTGAATGAAACTAACTCGGACTGACGCTCGTTTCAGCAGAACTACCATGATGTTGTTGTATGTGTAGAAAATAAAAGTTCTCGGAATGTCCTGAAAATCCACGGAGGCACTTTTCGGAAAATATAAAAAATACTGGCTAAAGACTCAAGACCAGGGGGCCCACACCCTGTCCACTAGGGTGGGGGGCGCGCCCCCCTGTCTTGTGGGCCCCCTGGACCTCCACCGACCTCAACTCCAACTCCATATATTCACGTCCGGGAGAAAAAAATCAGAGAGAAAGTTTCATCGCGTTTTACGACACAGAGCCACCGCCAAGCCCTAATCTCTCTCGAGAGGGCTGATCTGGAGTCCGTTCGGGGCTCCGGAGAGGGGGATTCATCGCCGTCGTCATCATCAACCATCCTCCATCACCAATTTCATGATGCTCACCACCGTGCGTGTGTAATTCCATCACAGGCTTGCTGGACGGTGATGGGTTGGATGAGATTTACCATGTAATCAAGTTAGTTTTGTTAGGGTTTGATCCCTAGTATCAACTATGTTCTGAGATTGATGTTGCTATGACTTTGCTATGCTTAATGCTTGTCACTAGGTCCCGAGTGCCATGATTTCAGATCTGAACCTATTATGTTTTCATGAATATATATGTGGTCTTGATCCTATCTTGCAAGTCTATAGTCACCTATTATGTGTTATGATACGACAACCCCGAAGTGACAATAATCGGGATACTTCTCGGTGATGACCGTAGTTTGAGGAGTTCATGTATTCACTATGTGCTAATGCTTTGTTCCGGTTCTCTATTAAAAGGAGGCCTTAATATCCCTTAGTTTCCACTAGGACCCCGCTTCCACGAGAGGGTAGGACAAAAGATGTCATGCAAGTTCTTTTCCATAAGCACGTATGACTATTTACGGAATACATGCCTACATTACATTGATGAATTGGAGCTAGTTCTGTGTCACCCTATGTTATAGCTATTACATGAGGAATCGCATCCGGCATAATTATCCATCACTGATCCGTTGCCTACGAGCTTTTCACATATTGTTCATCGCTTATTTACTTTTCCGTTGCTATTGTTACAGTCACTACAAAACCCCAAAACATTATTTTTGCTACCATTACCTTTATTATCATACTACTTTTGCTACTAAATACTTTGCTGCAGATACTAAGTTATCCAGGTGTGGTTGAATTGACAACTCAACTGCTAATACTCAAGAATATTCTTTGGCTCCCCTTGTGTCGAATCAATAAATTTGGGTTGAATACTTTACCCTCGAAAGCTGTTGCGATCCCCTACACTTGTGGGTTATCAAGACTAATTTCTGGCACCATTGCCGGGGAGCATAGCTCTATTCTCTGAGTCACTTGGGATTTATATCTGTTGATCACGATGAAGAACTTGAAAGATGACAGAACCAAGATTTTGACCTCAACTACGAGGGGAGGTAAGGAACTGCCATATAGCTCTGCACTAGATTCTCCTTCGGTTATTAGTAAGCTTGCGACACCTAAGCCTGCTACTGCTATGAATTCTGATATGTCGCATGTTATTGATGATGCCACTTCTTCTTTGCATGATACTTATGATGAAACTACTTCTGTGCGTGATACTACTTTGCCATTAGGTGAATTTCTTGATGAACAACTTGCTAGAGTTATGGGGAATGAAATTACTGAAGATACTATTATTGATGATAGTGATGATGAAAATTCTCCCAATGATTATGAATTACCTGTTGTTCCTGAGGGTTATGTTATGAATGAAGAAGCTGCTAGAGCCATCTTTGTTTGCAATGATCGATATGATCTTAAGAAGTTATTAGCTAAATGGAAGCAGCAGTCTCTTAATGCTAGAATGAAACCTGACCCTGCTTTTGCTACTTCACCTATTTTGTGTTACTGATAAGGATTATGAATTCTCTGTTGATCCTGAGATTATTACTTTAGTTGAATCTGATCCTTTTTATGGCCTTGAATCTGAAACTGTTGTGGCACATCTTACCAAGTTGAATGATATAGCTACCCTATTTACTCATGATGATAGATCTCACTATTTTTATATCCTTAAGATATTTCCGTTCTCGTTAAAGGCTGATGCTAAGACTTGGTATAGTTCTCTTGCTCCTGGTTGTGTGCGTAGTCCCCAGGATATGATTTATTACTTCTCTGCTAAATATTTCCCTGCTCATAAGAAACAAGCTGCCTTGCGGGAAATATATAATTTTGTGCAAATCAAAGAAGAGAGTCTCCCACTAGCTTGGGGGAGGCTTCTTCGGTTACTTAATTCTTTGCCTGATCATCCTCTCAAGAAAAACGAAATACTTGATATTTTTTATAATGGACTAACTGATGCTTCCAAGGACTACTTGGATAGTTGTGCTTGTTGTGTTTTCAGGGAAAGAACAGTCGACGAAGCTGAATTACTATTGAATAATATGTTGACTAATGAAAATAATTGGACTCTTCCTAAGGAAATTCCTGAGCCAATTAAGCCAACTCCTGAGCCTATTCCTAAACCCACTCCGAAGAAGAGAGGTGTTTTATTTCTCAGTCCTGAAGATATGCAAGAGGCAAAGAAATCAATGAAAGAAAAAGGTATTAAAGCTAAATATGTTAAGAATTTACCACCTATTGAAGAAATACATGGTCTTAATATACCGCCTGTTGAAGAACCACATTGTCTTGATAACCCGACATAGGTAGTAAAGGTAAATTTTCTCTATAGATATGATAAAGTTGAAATCCCCTCTACTAAATTTCATAGCCCGTGCTTAGATGAATTTGATGACTTTATGGCTAGGCAAGAAAGTTTTAATGCTTATGTTGGTAGAGAGTTAAAGAATAATGCTTTCGAGGTAGGACGTGTGTGCGATAACATGGCTAGAGTTAAAGGTGAACTCAAACTCATTAGCAAATATACTTCTATGGTTGCTACTCAAGCTGAGCAAGTACTTAAAGCTCAAAATGATTTGCTTGATGAATTAAATAATAAAAATGACTTTGCTGTTAGAGTGGCTACTAGAACTGGTAGAATGACTCAGGAACCTTTGTATCCTAAAGGCCACCCTAATAGAATCGAGCAAGATTCTCAGAGAAACAATTTAGAGGCACCTAGTTCTTCCAAAAAGAAGAAAAAGAAAAATGATAGGACTTTGCATGCTTCTAGTGAACCTGCTGTAGACACACCTGAGAATCCCAATGATATTTCTATTTCTGATGCTGAAACACAATCAGGTGATGAACACGAACCTAGCGATAATGTTCATGTTGATGCTCAACCAAGCAAAAACAATGATGTAGAGATTGAACCTGTTGTTGATCTTGATAACCCACAATCAAAGAATCAATGTTATGATAAGAGAGATTTTGTTGCTAGGAAGCATGGTAGAGAAAGAGAACCATGGGTTCAGAAACCCATGCCCTTTCCTCCTAAACCATCCAAGTCAAAGGATGATGAGGATTTTGAGCGCTTTGCTGAAATGATTAGACCTATCTTCTTACGTATGCGCTTAACTGATATGCTTAAAGTAAATCCTTATGCTAAGTATATGAAGGATATCATCACAAATAAAAGAAAGATACCGGAAGATGAAATTTCCACCATGCTTGCTAATTACACTTTTAAGGGTGGAATACCAAAGGAACTTGGAGATCCGGGGGTACCAACTATACTATGCTCCATTAAAAGAAATTATGTTAGAACTGCTTTATGTGATCTTGGAGCCGGTGTTAGTGTTATGCCTCTCTCTTTATATCGTAGACTTGAATTGAATAAGTTAACACCTACTGAAATATCTTTGCAAATGGCTGATAAATCAACTGCTATACCTGTCGGTATTTGTGAGGATGTGCCTGTTGTGGTTGCAAATGTCACTATCTTAACAGACTTTGTTATTCTTGATATTCCCGAGGACGATAGTATGTCTATTATCCTTGGTAGACCTTTTCTTAATACTACAGGGGCTGTTATTGATTGCAACAAAGGCAATGTCACTTTTCATGTTAATGGTAATGAGCATACGGTACACTTTCCGAGGGAACAATCTCAAGTTCATAGCATCAATTCTATTGGAAAAGTTCCAACTATTATTATTGGAGGTTTTGAATTTCCTCTCCCTACTGTCAAGAAAAAGTATGATATTCTTATTGTTGGGGATTTTCATATCCCCGTTGAGGTAACTTAGTGTTATCCCAAATTTCTCAGGTTCCGTGTTATTCAGAATGAGTTTGTTAACAAGACTTGATCAACCTCATTAGTGGATTCATTTTGATGATCATGAGATGGATGAAACTAGAAGGCACAACCTTCTGTACCCTCTTTTTACTTTCTGTTATTTAGAATAAATAAAGCAAAAATAGTATTATCCGTCTATTTTCTGAATTATCTGTGCGTTAAAAATATATATCCCAAAAATAAAAGTGCTCCAAATGCCCTGAAAATTTAGTATGATTTTTTATGGAATATTTGAGGATTTTAGGCACTGAAAACACTGCAAGAGGGGCAAGCACCAGGCCACGAGAGTGATCTACAGGTCCGTAGACTTGGATGATCACAAGCTCGCGAAGCGACGCACGAACACGAATACTTGCGGCGATGAAAAAGGTTCCAACGTCCCAGGTCAGTACCTCGAACATGGATTGACAGAAACCAAGCATCATACCGCCTGAGTGGCCTGTCGCTGGGCTATGATTCCACGCAAAACGCTCTAGGGGGTCAACGGAGAGGATATCCTGGTGAGGAACTCGGCTTTGATCGTTTCCTGGAGCCCGACAATGTCTACTGCCTCTTTCCTGATATATTATCTCAGTCGGGTGTGACGCCCCACGTGGCCAAAGCCACGAATGTTCCAAAATAGAGCGTGCACCTAAATGACGCGATTTCGCAAACGAACACCCCTGGAGGTGATCTCCTTGGCCACTCGCCTCACCTTGCCACGGCTAGGTGAGTGGGGAACAGCAACCCCTGTTGCTCTGTCCCCATCGGGCCGGACTGCTAGCAAGTTTGAGGCCCCTGCCTCAGCTGCCAGCCGGTCCGCGTGTTGAGCAGGCGCCGCTGTGGGCGCTGCTTGCACAAGTTCCTTAGCACGAATCAGCGAGATGAGCTCGCCAGTTCCACCCTCACCCATCAGAACCACCCCACTCTCCCCAACACCTCACTCAAATGATCATCCGAAAAGGTTTGTAGAATCGTAAAGCGAGGCGGTGAGTTACCTGAGGTTTCCAGATTCTTCTGCGCCTGGAGAAGTTGGGCGCTGATACGTCTCCAACGTATCTACTTTTCCATACACTTTTACCCTTGTTTTGGACTCTAACTTGCATGTTTTGAATGAAACTAACCCGGACTGACGCTGTTTTCAGCAGAACTGCCATGATGTTGTTTTATGTGTAGAAAAGAAAAGTTCTCGGAATGTCCTGGAAATCCACGGAGGCACTTTTTGGAATTAATAAGAATTTTTGGCAAAAGAATCAACACCAGGGGGCCCATAGGCTGTCCACGAGACAGGGGGCGCACCTCCCCCCCCAGGGCGTGGCCTCCTATCTCGTGGGCCCCCTGGACCTCCACTAACCTCAACTCCAACTGCATATATTCACATTCGGGGAGAAAAAAATCAGAGGGAAAGTTTCATCGTGTTTTATGACACGGAGCCGCCGCCAAGCCCTAATCTCTCTCGGGAGGGCTGATCTGGAGTCCGTTCGGGGCTCCGGAGAGGGGGATTCGTTGTTGTCGTCATCATCAACCATCCTCCATCACCAATTTCATGATGCTTACTATCGTGCGTGAGTAATTCCATCGTAGGCTTGCTGGACGGTGATGGGTTGGATGAGATTTACCATGTAATCAAGTTAGTTTTGTTAGGGTTTGATCCCTAGTATCCACTATGTTCTGAGATTGATGTTGCTATGACTTTGCTATGCTTAATGCTTGTCACTAGGGCCCGAGTGCCATGATTTCAGATCTGAACCTATTATGTTTTCATGAATATATGTGTGTTCTTGATCCTATCTTGCAAGTCTATAGTCACCTATTATGTGTTATGATCCGACAACCCCGAAGTGACAATAATCGGGATACTTCTCGGTGATGACCGTAGTTTGAGGAGTTCATGTATTCACTATGTGCTAATGCTCTGTTCTGGTTCTCTATTAAAAGGAGGCCTTAATATCCCTTAGTTTCCGCTAGGACCCCGCTGCCACGGGAGGGTAGGACAAAAGATGTCATGCAAGTTCTTTTCCATAAGCACGTATGACTATTTACGGAATACATGCCTACATTACATTGATGAACTGGAGCTAGTTCTATATCACCCTATGTAATAGCTATTACATGAGGAATCGCATCCGGCATAATTATCCATCACTGATCCATTGCCTACGAGCTTTTCACATATTGTTCTTCGCTTATTTACTTTTCCATTGCTACTGTTACAACAATTACAAAAACCCAAAAACATTTATCTTTACTTTTGCTACTGTTACCCTTATTATCATACCACTTTTGCTACTAAATACTTTGACGCAGATACTAAGTTATCCAGGTGTGGTTGAATTGACAACTCAACTGCTAATACTCAAGAATATTCTTTGTCTCCCCTTGTGTCGAATCAATAAATTTGGATTGAATACTTTACCCTCAAAAGTTGTTGCGATCCGCTACACTTGTGGGTTATCAAGACTAATTTTTGGCACCGTTGCCGGGGAGCATAGCTCTATTCTCTGAGTCACTTGGGATTTATATGTGTTGATCACTATGAAGAACTTGAAAGATGACCGAACTACTATTTTGCCCTCAACTACGAGGGGAGGTAAGGAACTACCATCTAGCTCTGCACTAGATTCTCCTTCGGTTATTAGTAAACTTGCGACACCTAAACCTGCTAATGCTATGAATTCTGATATGTCGCATGTTATTGATGATGCCACTTCTGTTATGCATGATGAAACTACTTCTGTGCGTGATACTACTTTGCCATTAGGTGAATTTCTTGATGAACAACTTGCTAGAGTTAGGGGGAATGATATTACTGAAGAACCTATTATTGATGATAGTGATGATAAAGGTTCTCCCAATGATTATGTATTGCCTGTTGTTCCTAAGGGTTATGTTATGAATGAAGAAGCTGCTAGGGAAATCTTTGCTTGCAATGATAGATATGATCTTAAGAAATTATTAGCTAAATGGAAGCAGCAGTCTCTTAATGCTAGAATGAAACCCGACCCTGCTTTTGCTACTTCACCTATCTGTGTTACTTATAAGGATTATGAATTCTCTGTTGATCCTGAAATTATTACTTTAGTTGAATCTGATCCTTTTTATGGCCTTGAATCTGAAACTGTTGTGGCACATCTTACCAAGTTGAATGATATAGCTACCCTATTTACTCATGATGAGAAGTCTTGTTATTTTTATATCATTAAGATATTTCCGTTCTCATTAAAGGGTGATGCTAAGACTTGGTATAATTCTCTTGCTCCTGGTTGTGTGCGTAGTCCCTAGGATATGATTTATTACTTCTCTGCTAAATATTTCCCTGCACATAAGAAACAAGCTGCCTTGCGGAAAATATACAATTTTGTGCAAATCAAAGAAGAGAGTCTCCCGCAAGCTTGGGGGAGGCTTCTTCGGTTACATAATGCTTTGCCTGATCATCCTCTTAAGAAAAATCAAATACTTGATATCTTTTATAATGGAGTAACCGATGCTTCCAAGGACTACTTGGATAGTTGTGCTGGTTGTGTTTTCAGGGAAAGAACAATCGACAAAGCTGAAATATTATTGAATAATATGTTGACTAATGAAAATAATTGGACTCTTCCCGAGCCAATTCCTGAAGTAATTCCTGAAACAATTGAGCCAACTCCTGAGCCTATTCCTAAACCCACTCCGAAGAAGAGGGGTGTTTTATTTCTCAGTCCTGAAGATATGCAAGAGGCAAAGAAATCAATGAAAGAAAAAGGTATTAAAGCTGAAGATGTTAAGAATTTACCACCTATTGAAGAAATACATGGTCTTAATATACCGCCTGAATAACCACATTGTCTTGATAACCCGACACAGGTAGTAAAGGTAAATTCTCTCTATAGATATGATAAAGTTGAAATCCCCTCTACTAAATTTCATAACCCATGCTTAGATGAATTTGATGACTTTATGGCTAGACAAGAAAGTTTTAATGCTTATGTTGGTAGAGAGTTAAAGAATAATGCTTTCGAGATAGGACGTGTGGGCGATAATATAGCTAGAGTTAAAGATGAATTACACCTCGTTAGCAAATATGCTTCTATGGTTGCTACTCAAGCTGAGCAAGTACTTAAAGCTCAAAATGATTTGCTTGATGAATTAAATAATAAAAATGAATTTGCTGTTAGAGCGGCTACTAGAACTGGTAGAATGACTCAAGAACCTTTGTATCCTGAAGGCCACCCTAAGAGAATCGAGCAAGATTCTCAGAGAAATAATTTAGAGGCACCTAGTTCTTCTAAAAGGAAGAAAAAGAAGAACGATAGGATTTTGCATGCTTCTAGTGAACCTACTGTAGACACACATGAGAATCCCAATGATATTTCTATTTCAGATGCTGAAACACAATCAGGTGATGAACATGAACCTAATGATAATGTTAATGATAATGTTCATGTTGATGCTCAACCTAGCAAAAACAATGATGTAGAAATTGAACCTGCTGTTGATCTTGATAACCCACAATCAAAGAATCAATGTTATCATAAGAGAGATTTTGTTGCTAGGAAACACGGTAATGAAAGAGAACCATGGGTTCAGAAACCCATGCCCTTTCCTCCTAAACCATCCAAGTCAAAGGATGATGAGGATTTTGAGAGCTTTGCTGAAATGATTAGACCTATTTTTTTACGTATGCGCTTAACTGATATGCTGAAAGTAAATCCTTATGCTAAGTATATGAAGGATATCATTACAAATAAACGAAAGATACCAGAAGCTGAAATTTCCACCATGCTTGCTAATTACACTTTTAATGGTGGAATACCAAAGAAACTTGGAGACCCGGGTGTACCAACTATACCATGCTCCATTAAAAGAAATTATGTTAGAACTGCTTTATGTGATCTTGGAGCCGGTGTTAGTGTTACGCCTCGCTCTTTATATTGTAGACTTGAATTGAATAAGTTGACACCTACTGAAATATCTTTACAAATGGCTGATAAATCAACTGCTATACCTGTCGGTATATGTGAGGATGTGCCTGTTGTGGTTGCAAATGTCACTATCTTAACGGACTTTGTTATTCTTGATATTCCCGAGGACGATAGTATGTCTATTATCCTTGGTAGACCTTTTCTTAATAATGCAGGGGCTGTTATTGATTGCAACAAAGGCAATGTCACTTTTCATGTTAATGGTAATGAGCATACGGTACACTTTCAGAGGAAACAATCTCAAGTTCATAGCATCATTTCTATTGAAAAAGTTCCAACTATCATTTTTGGAGGTTTTGAATTTCCTCTCCCTACTGTCAAGAAAAAGTATGATATTCTTATTGTTGGGGATTTTCATATCCCCGTTGAGGTAACTTAGTGTTATTCGAAATTTCTCCGGTTCCGTATTATTCGGAATGAGTTTGTTAACAAGACTTGATCAACCTTGTTAGTGGATTCATTTTGATAATCATGAGATGGATGAAACTAGAAGGCACAACCTTCTGTACCCTCTTTTTACTTTCTGTTATTTAGAATAAATAAAGCAAAAATAGTATTATCCGTCTGTTTTCTGAATTATCCGTGCAATAAAAAATAATCCAAAAATAAAAGTGCTCCGAATGCCCTGCAAATTTAGTATGATTTTTCTGGAATATTTGAGGATTTTTGGCACTGAAAACATTGCAGGAGGGGCAAGCACCAGGCCACGAGAGTGGAGGGCGCCCCCCCCTATAGGGCGTGCCCCCCTATCTCGTGGGCCCCTGGTGGCCCTCCTCCACTTCTGCCAGCACCCACACACTTCATCTTCTACCCAAAAAAATCCCCATCCAGCTCAAGCACGAGTTCTAGCTTATTTTGCTGCGATTTTCGATCTCCTTGCTCAAAGCTCCATTCACAAAACTGCTTTGGGAGATTGTTGCTTGGTATGTGACTCCTCCATTGGTCCAATTAGTTTTTGTTCTAGTGCTTTATTCATTGCAAATTTTTGCTGCATAGGTGACCATGTTCTTGAGCTTGCATGTTAAATTTATGAGGTCCCAAGCAATTCCAATGCATGATATAGGCTCTAGGCACTTGTAGGAGTAGTTGCTATCAATCTTGTTTAGTTTTATTCACTTTTGCTTTAAAGTTACTAAAATTTCAGAATTTTTTAGAAAAAGAATTATGTCTAGGAGAATGTACCAGGGCGGTTCCTCGGTAAAGAAAGGACCCAGAATTGCTATACGTGAGCAAGATGTTGAATTACCGAGGGACGCAGATGTACGGGCTTGTGAGTGGCCATCCGATGATTTTATGGTCGAAGCAGGCTTCAAGGAGGAATTTGACGTGTATGTGCGGAATGCTGAGCTAGAGGACTTCTTACAAGATAAGTGTCCTCAGTACTATCAATTGACTGATTCCTTTGTGCGGAGGTTTAAATATAACTATACGCGTAATTCTCCTAGTGTCCCATTTGATATTTATGATACATCTTATACCATGGACTTAGAGGATTTTACAACTGCTTGCAAACTCCCGCAGTGGGGTAATATTAATGATCCTCACAAACATGAATTTAGAGATTTCCTTGCTAGTATTACTACGGGAGAATCCAAGGACATAGCACAAGCTACCATAGGGAGCATTCATTTTCCTGCTATACATTATTTTGCTCTCTTCATTGGTAGATGCATTAATGGTAAAGATGAAGCATGTCAGATGTGTGTCCCTGATCCGTGTGTCCTCAAGAGTGCTATGTTAGGATATAAAGGTTATAACTTGGGGGCAATAGTTGCACGTAGGTTGCAGAAGGATAGTAGAAAGGGAAATTTATTTGGAGGAATTTATGCAACCCGTGTGGCTAATTATCTTGGTATAGCCCCACGAGAGGGAGATATGACAATACCTCCTGTTTATTTGGATTCTGAAGCTATGGTCAATCATCAATTTCTTAGGAGGAATGAACAATTCCTCCAATATCGACTAATCTATGACAGACGCAACGTCGTCCATGTTACTCTTCCTGCTCCCTACCTTTTTCATTATCAGGCAAAAGAAAGATATGTTGTCACCAGGGAGGAAGCAGCTGAACACGAGGAGAGAGCGGAGGCAGCTCGCCAACACGCTGCAGCTCAGGAGGCGGTTGCCGCTGCATCTCAGTACGACCCCAGTTACAACTACGGATATCAGCCAGGCGGTCCTTGGTATTAGACCAACTTAGGCCAAAAGCCTAAGCTTGGGAGAGTACGTATTTCTCACCGACTTTACATTCATGTTCACACACCAGTCGTCGGTGCTCATACTCTTTCATTGTATTATCCATGTTAGTTTAAATTTCTTTTTCTAATTTTCTTCTTGTGTGTTTGAAAACCTTAAGAAAAAACAAAAAAAATTAGTTAGTTTAATTTCCATGCATGTAGTAGAAATTAAAATGAAAACCCAAAAACATTTCTCGTTCTTCTTCTTACCTGTTGGGAGCTTTCCCGTGTAAATAGTTTTATTTTCTTTTCTTTCCTTTGGGTGTCGAGAAGACCATATTGAAAATGTTTAGTGGCTCTCATATGCATGATTGTTTATTAAACTTAGAGCCCATATTACATTGTCTTCTCTTTTGAGTCGAATGCTTGCAGATTCCAGCTTAGTCCAATGCACTTGCACTATTATTATTATACACATCATTTGGTCATGCGAGTGAAAGGCAATAATGACGATATATGATGGACTTACTGGGATACGAAAAGCTGGTATGAAATCGACCTCTCTTGTTTTTGTAAATATGATGAGTTCATCGTTTCTGATTCAGTTTATTATGAAGTAAACATATTTGCAATGACATTTAGAGATTATAGTTGCCTGTTCCATGCTTGATTAGCTATGAGTTATAATGGTTTACCTTGCGTGCCAACATGCTATTAGAATGATTATGATGTGGTATGATGGGATGGTATCCTCCTTTGAATGAATTGAGTGACTCGACTTGGCACATGTTCACGCATGTATTTGAAACAAATCAACATAGCCTTCATGATATTTATGTTCATGGTAGATTATATCCTACTCATGCTTGTACTCGGTGTAAATTAATTTTAATGCATGTTTATGACTGTTGTCGCTCTCTCAGTTGGTCGCTTCCCAGTCTTTTGCTAGCCTTCACTTGTACTAAGCGGGAATACTGCTTGTGCATCTAAACTCCTTAAACCCCAAAGTTGTTCCATATGAGTCCACTATACCTTCCTATATGCGGTATTTACCTGCCGTTCCAAGTAAATTTTTATGTGCCAAACTCTAAACCTTTAAATGAAATTATGTTTTGTATGCTCGAGCAGCTCATGCTTCAACTAGGGCTGCCTATATCTTCCATGCTAGGTGGGTTATTCTCAACAGGAGTGGACTTCGCTCCTCATTCACGAGAAAGGGCCAGTAACCGGGATGCCCAGTCCCATGATCCAAAAAGATCAAAGCAAATCAAAATAATTAAACAAAACTCCCCCAGGGCTGTTGTTAGTTGGAGGCACTCGTTGTTTCGAGCAAGCCATGGATTGATGCTTGTTTGTGGTTGGGGGAGTATAAACCTTTACCATTCTGTTTGGGAACTGCCTATAATGCATGTAGTATGGAAGATACAGCCATCTCATAGTTGTTGCGTTGACAGCGAAAGTATGCCGCTCAAAATGTTATTCAATCTCTATTTTAAAATCGAGCTCTGGCACCTCTACAATTCCCTGCTTCCCTCTGCGAAGGGCCTATCTATTTACTTTTGTGTTGAGTCATCACCCTTCTTATTAAAAAGCACCCGTTGGAGAGCACACTGTCATTTGCATTCATTATTGTTGGTTTATATTGGGTATGACTTGACTGGATCTCTTTTACCATGAATTACAATGTTTAGTCAGTCCTTGATCTTTAAAGGTGCTCTGCATTTATGTTTTGCGGTCTCAAAAAGGGCTAGCGAGATACCATTTTGTTATATCATGTTATGATTGTTTTGATAAAGTGTTGTCATCCGAGTTTTATTATTATCGCTCGCTAGCTGATTATGCTATTGATATGAGTAATTGTGAGACTTAAGTATTATTGTGAGTATGGTTAGTTCATGATATTTGCTGAAACCTGAATGATGGCTTTGCATGTTTACAACAACAAGAGCAAATAGAGTTTGTAAAAGTTTTTCTTTATCACTTTCAGTTTATCAACTGAATTGCTTGAGGGCAAGCAAAGGTTTAAGCTTGGGAGAGTTGATACGTCTCCAACGTATCTACTTTTCCAAACACTTTTGCCCTTGTTTTGGACTCTAACTTGCATGATTTGAATGAAACTAACCCGGACTGACGCTATTTTCAGCAGAACTGTCATGATGTTGTTTTATGTGTAGAAAACAAAAGTTCTTGGAATGTCCTAAAAATCCACGGAGGCACTTTTCGGAAAATATAAAATATACTGGTGAAAGAATCAAGACCAGGGGGCTCACACCCTATCCATGAGGGTGGGGGGCGCGCCCCCTCCCCTGGGCGTGCCCCCTGTCTCGTAGGCCCCCTAGACCTCCACTGACCTCAACTCCAACTCAATATATTCGCGTTTAGGGAGAAAAAAATCAGAGAGAAAGTTTCATCACGTTTTACGACATGGAGCCGCCGCCAAGCCCTAATCTCTCTCGGGAGGGCTGATCTGGAGTCCATTCGGGGCTCCGGAGAGGGGGATTCGTCGCCGTCGTCATCATCAACCATCCTCCATCACCAATTTCATGATGCTCACCGCCGTGCGTGAGTAATTCCATCGTAGACTTGCTAGACGGTGATGGGTTGGATGAGATTTACCATGTAATTAAGTTAGTTTTGTTAGGGTTTGATCCCTAGTATCCACTATGTTCTGAGATTGATGTTGCTATGACTTTGCTATGCTTAATGCTTGTCAGTAGGGCCCGAGTGCCATGATTTCAGATCTGAACCTATTATGTTTTCATGAATATATGTGTGGTCTTTATCCTATCTTGCTAGTATATAGTCACCTATTATGTGTTATGATCCGACAACCCCGAAGTGACAATAATTGGGATACTTCTCGGTGATGACCGTAGTTTGAGGAGTTCATGTATTCACTATGTGCTAATGCTTTGTTCCGGTTCTCTATTAAAAGGAGGCCTTAATATCCCTTAGTTTCCACTAGGACCCCGCTGCCACGGGAGGGTAGGACAAAAGATGTCATGCAAGTTCTTTTCCATAAGCACGTATGACTATTTACGGAATACATGCCTACATTACATTGATGAATTGGAGCTAGTTCTGTGTCACCTTATGTTATAGCTATTACATGAGGAATCGCATCCGGCATAATTATCCATCACTGATCCATTGCCTACGAGCTTTTCACATATTGTTCTTCGCTTATTTACTTTTCCGTTGCTATTGTTACAATCACTACAAAACCCAAAAACATTACTTTTGCTACCGTTACCTTTATTATCATACTACTTTGCTAGTAAATACTTTGCTGCAGATACTAAGTTATCCAGGTGTGGTTGAATTGACAACTCAACTGCTAATACTCAAGAATATTCTTTGGCTCCCCTTGTGTCGAATCTATAAATTTGGGTTGAATACTTTACCCTCGAAAGCTGTTGCGACCCCCTACACTTGTGGGTTATCAGCACGCTTCGCACTCCGGGTACTCTATCGCAAACAAACAAGCAAACAATAAGCACTCAACTAGAAGCACAGGTAAAACTCAAATAAGAGAATCTAACCCAAAAGTTCAACTTAAGAACTCCGGTTTGCAAAAAGAATCAAATCAAACGAAGCAACGGAACTCAAACTGCGAAAGAAACAAGATCCGTTTACTAATCTAGACTTAAGTCAAATTTTACAGTACCAAAATCTTGTTCAAGTTGGTTAAACTGAAAGAGGGCTTCGAGACGAAGATCTAGGCGCTTGAATCGCCTGATTCGGATAAAGGAGCGAAAAGATAAACTAAAACGAAAATCAGGGCAGAAATCTCGACCGAAAATAATCATGGAAAAACCCTGGAAAAAGAAAAACTGACGAACAGGCTAACGAACGAACGTTCGCTGTCTGCAGCTAACGAGCAAAAACCGTTCAGTAAAATGAATGTACGAATGGGCGTTTGCTAAATAACTAAACCGGAAAAAAATAAACCGATCTAGAAAAAAACCCGGAGGGTTTCTAAAAAAACTGAATGGTTAACCGGCAAAAACCGGTGGTGGATCTGAAGGCTACCTCGACAGCGGGACGGCGGCGGCTCCGGCGATGGCCGGCAGTGGCGACGGGTGGCGGCGAGGTCGGGTGGCGGCGGCGTCACGGGCGGGAGGCGGCGGCGGCGGTGGCTGGCGACGGCGGATCGGGCGGGGCGGGGCTAGGGTTTGGGGTGGCTCGGGCCTCACCTCTTAAAGGCCGTCCGGGCTGGACTCCTAGTCGGGTACGACCCGGCTAGGTCGGTTGACTTTTTTTTATAAATAATTCCACGCATAGAAAAACAAACAAAAGAAATACTAAACGGACTCCAAAAATCCTGAAATAAATTTTCCCTGTCCTCTAAAAATATAGCGGACAAAGTGAACATTTATTTGGGCCTCTAATGCAATTTTGAAAAACACATATTTTTCCTAATTCAAATAAAACAGCAATAAAATTCCGAATTAAAAAAATCTTATTTGATTTTAATATTTTCCCTTCAATATTTATTTATTTTGGGGAAGTCATTTTATCCCCTCTCTTTTATTTTCATATTAGAAATATTAGGAGAGAAAAATAATTAAAACTAAATGATCCTGTTTTCAAAATTTGAGAAAACCCAAATATGAAAATAACAAAATCCCCAACTCTCTCCGTGGGTCCTTGAGTTGCGTAAAATTTCTAGGATCAACCCAAAATGCAATAAAATATGATATGCAATGATGATCTAATGTATAACATTCCAAATTGAAAATTTGGGATGTTACAGAAGGGGATGGCCCTAGCTCGACCTTCTTGTCACCGTCTTCTTGTTGGAGGTCCATATGATGTGGGACATTGTAGCTCGTCTCCATGACTGAAGGGAATTTCCCATGCTTGGCCATCTTCCTTGAGGGTCTTCCAAAGATGGAAGTGTTGGCGAAGATGCCGTACGTCCAAAGGCGAAGATGCCAAAGTGGTGGTGGTAGCCATAGCTTCCTCTTGGTGGTGCTTGTCTAGCGGTCTTCTCTTGTGCTCATGAAGCTTGGCCTTGACGTGAAGTAGGGTTTGTTTGGACTTGTACGTTTGCGCTTGTGGAGCATCTTCATCTTGACGATGTCATTGTCGTGCTTGAGCTCATGGCAGATGTCGTTCGTCGTCGTCGTGCACATGATTCTTGTAGGTGACTTGCCCTTCATGATGATGGGGATCATGAATGTGATGATGGTCATCACAAAGATGTGGACATGGACGAATTGTGCTTGCATTGCGTGGGCGCTTGATACGTCTCCATCATATCTATTATTTTTTATTGTTTCATGCCAATATTATACAAGTTTCACATATTTTGGCAACTTTTTATATGATTTATTGGACTAACCTATTGATCCAGTGCCCAATGCCATTTCCTGTTTGTTGCATGTTTTTTGTTTCACATAAAATTCATATCAAACAAAGTCCTAACACGATAAAAATTTATGGAGAATTATTTAGAAATATTTATGATTTTTGGGAGGTGGAATCAACGCAAACGGGGGCCCACAGTGACCATCACCCACCAGGGCGCGTCGGGCACCCCCTGGTGCGCCCAGGTATCTTGTGCCCTCCTTGAAGGTTGGTTGGGGCCCTTATTCTGGTGCAAGAAAGATGATTTATGGAAATAAGTCATGTAAAAAGTTCAGCGTAATTGGAGTTACGGATCTCCGGGAATTTAAGAAACCGTGAAGGGCCAGATCTGGGGAACGCGAAACAGAAGAGAACAGAGAGGGATATACAATCCCGGAGGGGCTCTCGCCCCTCCACCGCCATGGAGGCCATGGACCAGAGGGGAAACCCTCCTCCCATCTAGGGGGGAGGCCAAGGAAGAAGAAGAAGGAGGGGGCTCTCTCCCCCTCTCTCCCGGTGTTGCCGGAGTTCCACCGGGGCAAGGATCGTGACAGCGATGTACATCAATAATCTTGCTACCGTCGACACCAACTTTCTCCCTCTCTATGTAGCGGTGTAACACCCCTTCTCCCTGCTGTAATATCTACTTAAACATGGTGCTCAACTCCATATATTATTTCCCAATGATAGTTGGTTATCCTATGATGTTCGAGTAGATCCATTTTGTCCTATGGGTTAGTCGTGATATTGGTTGGTATGATTGTATATTTTATTTACGGTGTTGTCGTATGGTGTTGTCTGTGTCGCGCAAACGTGAGGGATCCTCGCTGTTGGGTGTTGCAATATGTTCATGGTTTGCTTATGGTTGTAGGACCTTGAAGTATGTCTAGAGGGGGGTGAATAGACTACTTGACCAATAAAAACTTAACCTTTTCCCAATTTTAGAGTTTGGCCGATTTTAGCTACTTTAGGACAAGTCAAGTAATCATCACACTATTCAAGCAAGCATGCAAAGAGTATATAGGCAGCGGAAATTAAAGCATGCAACTTGCAAGAAAGTAAAGGGAAGGGTTTGGAGGATTCAAACGCAATTGGAGACACGGATGTTTTTGGCGTGGTTCCGATAGGTGGTGCTATCGTACATCCACGTTGATGGAGACTTCAACCCACGAAGGGTAACGGTTGCGCGAGTCCACGGAGGGCTCCACCCACGAAGGGTCCATGAAGAAGCAACCTTGTCTATCCCACCATGGTCGTCGCCCACGAAGGACTTGCCTCACTAGTGGTAGATCTTCACGAAGTAGGCGATCTCCTTGCCCTTACAAACTCCTTGGTTCAACTCCTGTGACGCCCGGATATTTAGGCTACAGTAATTCCACACTAATGATGCCACGTCACCTCAGTTACTGTTGTTAATCTCGCGATGGTTCAAAAACGATTCAAATTCAAATTTAAAATCAAGTCAAACAATTAAAGTTTTCAAAAGTCCAAAACTAAAATGTTCTTAATGTGACAAATAAATCATGGATATTATTGGTGGAGTGACAACATCTTTATAAGATACTTAAATACACTAAAGTGATTAAAACAACATCAAAACAATTAGTTATACTCCTAATATATTTTACCAAATACTAAACTATTTTTATTCTGAGGTAAAACTACTTAGAACAGTGGATTATTTTGACACACTATTTTTGGGGCTATTTTCATATTTTACTAAACCAAAAATAAAGTGCAACTAAAATAAAACAGTAAAGAAATAAAATAATAAAAACAGAAAACAAAACAATACGAAAAAAAGGGAAAGAGAGGGAACCCCTCCCTGCTGGACCGTGGCCCAGCTGGCCACTAGGCCGCCTGGCCGGCCCAACCGGCCACCCACTCCCCCATTAACCCCACGGTCCACCCGACCGAAACCCTAGCCACACCCCACATTCCCCCCACGATCCCCCCGATCTCTTTCCCCTTCCCCCGCGTGGATCTGGATCGGGGGCGCTCGCCCCCGAAAACGGTGCCCCGACCCCATTGCCTCGTCACCTCGCGGACGCTGCCTGGAGCCCGCGCCGCCGCCGTGGGACCCCGCCCGGAGCTACATCGCCCTCGCCTCGTCGTCCTGGCCGGATCTCCCTCGTCGGACTTCCCCGAACTCCGTCGAGCCCGCTGCCCGAAATCCCTATTGCCATCGTGAGCCCCTCCTCTCCTCTCTCTCTCCCTCGCCCGGCGGCGTCCCCGCCTGACCTCACGTCGCCGCACAACGCCGGCCGCCCCGTGCCCTCGACGCCTCCGCCCGCGCCTGCCCCGTCCGGCCTCAAGACGTGCCCCGCCCGCGCTCACCGCGGCCCGCGCTCACCGTGGCCTCGCCCCGCATCGTTGCCTCACTCCCGCGCCGGTTCTCTCTCCCCTCTGTCCCGGCGCGAGCACCACCTCTCCTCGCTCGCCCCGTCGATGGCAGCCTCGCCTCCGTCCCCCTGCTCCCCTGACGGCGCCGGCCCCCAGCGCTCCTCCCCACGGCCGCCTCTCCACAGGCCACGGCCGGCGCGCCCCGCTCCGGCCATGACCTCGCCGTGGTCACCGCTCCCCTGATCCGGCCCCTGTCGGGTCCACCCATCTGGGCTGCGCTCGTTAACCCGTTAGCCCACACCCGCTATGCCCCCCTGGGGTCAATGACAGGAGGGCCCCGCCTCCAGAATGTTAAAAAAAAGATAAAAAAATACATAATTAATAATAATAATAAATTAATTAATTACTTAATTTATTAAATTAATTTAAGCATAATTAGTTAACCTAATCACCTATTTAATTAACTAAACCAATTTAGTTAACCAAGCCTATGACATATAGGACCCACACGTCAGTTTGACCAAGTCAACTGACTGTTGGCTGCTGACGTCATGCTGACGTCATAAACTGAAATTTTAATTAAATAAATTCTGTTAATTCCAAAATGTTTATAAACTTTAAAATTTAATATAAAATAATCCGTAACTCGGATGGGAAAACTTTGTACATGAAAGTTGCTCAGAATGACGAGACGAATCTGGTTACGCAACCCGTTCGCCCTCCACACATCCCTAGCATAGCAAACACGCAACTTTCCCCCTCCGGTTCAACTGTCCGAAAACGCGAAACACTGGGGATACTTTTCCGGATGTTTTCCCCCTTCGCCGGTATCACCTCCTACTGCGTTAGGTCACCTCTAGCACCGCGCATTGCCATGTTATACTTCGATTGCTCTGTTATTTATTGTGTTCCCCCTCCGTTACTTCTTTCCAGTAGACCCCGTGACGATGCTGATGCCCCGGTGGTCGACTACGTCACCGACGACCCCTCCTTCTTGTCTGAGCAACCAGGCAAGCCCCCCCCCTTGATCACCTAATATCGCCTATTCTTCTCTATACTGCTTGCATTAGAGTAGTGTAGCATGTTACTGCTTTCCGTTATTCCTATCCTGATGCATAGCCTGTCGTTGCTACTACTGTTGTTACCTTTACCTGCAATCCTACATGCTTAGTCTAGGATGCTAGTATTCCATCAGTGGCCCTACATTCTTGTCAGTCTGCCTTGCTATACTATTGGGCCATGATCACTCGGCAGGTGATCACGGGTATATACTATACATATATACATACTACAGATGGTGACTAAAGTCGGGTCCGCTCGAAGAGTACCCGCGAGTGATTCACGGATTGGGGGCTGAAAGCACCTTTGTCCCGACGGCCCTCTGTGTGGATCTTTTAGCAGAGCGACAGGGCAGGTTGAGACCACCTAGGCGAGAGGTGGGCCTGGCCCTGGTCAGCGTCCGCGGTTGCTTCATAATAACACGCTTAACGAGATCTTGGTATTTGATCTGAGTCTGGCCATTTGGTCTATATGCACTAACCAACTACGTGGGAAAGATATGGGCACTCGACGTCGTGGTATCAGCCGAAGCCTTCTAGACGTCAGCGACTGAGCGGCGCGCGCCGGATTGGAACGTAAGCCTGCTCTTGTATTAAGGGGGCTAGTTCTGCTTTCGGCCGCCCACGCAACGTGCAGGTGTGCAATGGGCGATGGGCCCAGACCCCTGTGCCATAGGAGTTAGACCGGCGTGCTGACCTCTCTGTTAGGCCTAGGTGGGGCTGCAACGTGTTGATCTTCCGAGGCTGGGCATGACCCAGGAAAGTGTGTCCGGCCAAATGGGATCGATCGTGTTGGGTTATGTGGTGCACCCCTGCAGGGAAGTTTATCTATTCGAATAGCCGTGTCCCTCGGTAAAAGGACGACCCGGAGTTGTACCTTGACCTTATGACAACTAGAACCAGATACTTAATAAAACAGACCCAGACAAGTTCCACAGACAACCTGGTCATCGCTTTTCCATAGGGCGACGAGGGGAGGATCGCCGGGTAGGATTATGCTATGCGATGCTACTTGGAGGACTTCAATCTACTCTCTTCTACATGCTGCAAGATGGAGGCTGCCAGAAGCGTAGTCTTCGATAGGACTAGCTATCCCCCTCTTATTCTGACATTCTGCAGTTCAGTCCACTGATATTGCCTCTTTACACATATACCCATGCATATGTAGTGTAGCTCCTTGCTTGCGAGTACTTTGGATGAGTACTCACGGTTGCTTTTCTCCCCCTTTTCCGCCCTTCCCTTCTACCTGGTTGTTGCAACCAGATGTCGGAGCCCAGGAGCCAGACGCCACCGTCGACGACGACTCTTACTACACTGGAGGTGCCTACTACTACGTGCAGGCCGCTGACGACGACCAAGAGTAGTTTAGGAGGATCCCAGGCAGAAGGCCTGCGCCTCTTTCGATCTGTATCCCAGTTTGTGCTAGCCTTCTTAAGGCAAACTTGTTTAACTTATGTCTGTACTCAGATATTGTTGCTTCCGCTGACTCGTCTATGATCGAGCACCTGTATTCGAGCCCTCGAGGCCCCTGGCTTGTATTATGATGCTTGTATGACTTATTTTATTTTTAGAGTTGTGTTGTGATATCTTCCCGTGAGTCCCTGATCTTGATCGTACACGTTTGCGTGTATGATTAGTGTACGATTGAATCGGGGGCGTCACAAGTTGGTATCAGAGCCGACTGCCTGTAGGAATCTCCCTTCCACACTCCTTGGCCGAAGTCGAGTCTAGTCATTACAAAACTTTTACTAACTTGGCTGTGTGCCTTACGGGCCCACGTCGCCATTGGGTGATATTAGGATCTTTTATTCCTCATCTATACTCTGGGACTCTTTCTCTTCTCTTCGGGTTAAATGAATTTGCTAAAACTCTAACATTAGGTTCTCGTAACAACTTTCTCCCGGAGAGCCCCTTATTACAGATGATCGCCTGCTGCACCAGAAGATTTTGAAGTTACTCTACGATGTTCTCTCGAGACCTTGTGCCTTCGCATTTGCGATTTCCCTCCACCGTCAACCCATATGGAAAGCTGCATACACTTGCCATTCATACAATCATTTCCCGTTGCTCTTGCTATTACAAGATGCCCCAAAATACTCTCCGTTGTCCCGAGAATACTTTGAGTTTATTGCGTTGCAGTTCTTTACCGCATGAATACCCCCTACGGATAATTCCTTGCACTTATCGAGTATCTGTTCATCCCCAGTTGTTCGTATGCTTCATAAGATACTCTGAAATACTATCCGATCTTCTGTGAATCCTCTTCAAACTATTGCTCTGCAAATACTTGTCTGCTTGCATTATGGATGCTTCCCCATATGTCTAGCGATATTCATTAGTATCCTTTGACACCGTCATTTTGATCCTATTGATTCAACATGTGAGTGAATGTGCGCAAACATCAATTGATCCTTTTAAATTATCTTTCCGGCTCAGATGTCATTTTGAACATGAGCTGGTTCTCGACCAAACAAATTACCGTCGATTGTGCCCCTAAGTCTACTCAACTTATCCATCCTTACTCACAGCATTTGTTTCTGAGCCCTTAATTTGGAAATCATAACTCCTTTGCAGTTGAGCTTGGATTAGTCAGTTGTGTCGATAATCCGATCTCCTTGCTTTCTTTCTTCTTCTGGTTGAGTACCGATGCTCACATCAGATCCCTTATGGACCACCAGATCCTTATTGGATTTTATCCGACGACGTCCTTTATATTCAATAACTCTGTGAGTCTTTTCTCAGATACATAATGCCTTTGGTAAATTGTATCCTCTGCTTTGTCAACCATGCTCTACTTCCGAGCTAGAGTTATTTACCCCCTGAAGTTGATGGTATACGTTCCTAAGATGCCTTGGTGGGTTGAACCTATGCCTTCCTTAATATGTGTGAACGCGAAAATTTTCACGAGTCATACTCTTCTAGTGTTTTGCTAGATAAAATTTAAACATTACAACTTCTCCAAAAAATGAGAAGTGAATGGAAGGTTATGCATTGAGGAAGTGGGAGTCGACCTTGAACCTTTGTGTTCATGCCCATGGACACGATGTAGATCCTATCATGGATGCTTCTTGTAATAATAACTATTCCCTTGGTATAAGTTCATCTTATATCTAGGATCTGGTCTTTTGCAATCATGGTCCTGACCATGTTCACCTTTAAATACCATTTCTCGTGCAAGTTTAAGCACTGGTCTTCTGCAGAGCAATACCCCAGTCCAACCTCTACTTTGATCTGTCATCGAGTATTACCCCCTTGTATCTTGAGATTATCATGGAACTGCATAACCTCTTATGAGTTCTTCATCAAGTGCTACCTTCCCACTGATTCCAATTTTTCACGGGCTCTGAGTTATTAAACACTCAAAGACACCAATAACTGAACCGAGTCCGCACTACGGTTCAACAACTCTTTAGTAATCTTCTTTGCTTACGAGTTTGTACGCGATCACGTGTTCCCTAGCCTGATCGGCTATATCATTACCGTGCTAAATTTTAACTGTGCTACCTGGTCCTTCTTCCCGGAGCACAAAAATTTTCGACGATGAGCTAAGCTTACGTCGATCTTCCTCGTCATATCAGTTCGCCTTGAACAACAATCTTGATTACAAGTTTGTGTCCTACCCATGGTTCTAATAACCTTCCGCTACCTCATTCCTTTGACTTGATGTCGTCGCTGATTGATTACATCTTCATTAAATCTCTCGACAAATGTGTCGTGATCATCATCAACCTTATGAGCTCTTCCAGGATATCTATTGAATTCATGATGAGAAATACCGTCCTTGCCCCTCGATGGTTTGTGTTATCATCGACCACTTTATTGCCTTCCGTTCAACACAAACTTATTCGTGTTTTGTGTTATACCTGGAGACCCTTACTATCCAGCATCTGTTCTTCTTTGCCTTGGAGTATTACCATATTTTATGTCAAGGATGTCGTGAGAAATTCACCACCCTTAAGAATTCTTGATACCAGTGATACTTATTAACATCACCATTCTTTTCTTGGTCCCCGTGATATTTCTAACCGGAATACCGACAGATGGTCTGTGATGTGTAAATTCTAAACTTCGAGCAACCCTCTTGCTTTGAAGTTATTGGTCTATAGTTTCATTCTACGACTATGGCTTATTGAATCGCCATTCTGACATTGGTCGTGCAACCCAACCCATATTTTGGGCGCACCTTTCAACCAATGTTTAATTGTGTATGTTTTCCTCGAGCATACTTCCTTATATCATTTGATCTGACAAATGTTATCTCCTTGTTCACTTAATTGTGGAGATCCATCTTTTGGAAATCTCGATGAATTGCTGTTGAGTTCACCAGACACCTCCTTGTCTTCTCCTTGGGTTAATGATGAACTCTTGTTAACGGAAATCACTTCATAGTTCATTTCCAGAGAATCTTACATTGTCATCTCGTCAATTGTGTTGCACCTTTTCTTCTCAGGCATACTAAGTCGGCGGTATCCTGACACCAATCGGATCTGAACCTCGGTCAGATATGATGGTTGGAACATATTTCCAAGAGTTATAACATTGGTCTTTATATGACTCGGTAAGGTGATGTCATGCCTAGCACACCTGGCCGAAGGGCCTATTGTTATAGTTTCCTTTTTAACAAGGTTAACCAATTTCCATGAGGAACTTGAATGCCTTGTTTAATAAGTTATCCTGATGGATCCTTTGTGTATCCAAAGTCCGACCTTTGCTTGAAGACCATGTCAATGGTATCTCGAAGCAAGTCTGTGGTACTCCGATCTTCAATAGGAACATTTGAAGCCCAATGCTAAATGTTTCTTGCTCAATTATCCAAACACCATTGTATGGGTAATGTCATGAAATTTCTCTCCCCTTACCTAAAGGGTTTTCTACATTATCTCCTGTCGTGGATATTTTGCTCCGCTTGTCCTTGGAAAGGATATACTCCTGAAATATGTGTTTAAACACACTTTTCCTTTCCATTGTTCTGTTTAACCTGATGATCACATTTTCCTTTCCATTGGTTTGTTTGACCTTTCTTGTGATCTATATAACCTATGCAGTAATAATTCACTTATTATGTAAACACCTCGGTGTACAACTCTGCCAGTGAGACCCTGTTACTTTTGTTGATGACATTTCGGTAACCACCGATGGACGAAAACTTTGCCTATTGGTCCGCCTTGTTCAACGAGCAGGAAAATGGTTCTCTTCGTCCCTCGCCCTTGGTACTGATGTTGTTGCCAACATAACTGATAGGCTATCCTCTGACATACCTTGCTTGCATGACCACGCAAGACGTCTCCGCTCTTCCTGGTTTTAACCCACTTGGTGGGCCCATAACCCACAGTTCCTCAGGATCGAAACCTAACGCTCCTGTACACCCCCTGTTCCCAAAGTTATTCCTCACGCGTGGCCTCGTGTGTAACTCACGAGCCACCTTCCGGTGAGATCATCAATCTGGTATCAGGCGCAATACTTATTCCCATTGCTCTGAACCCCTTTCACACTTCGCTTCAGGCAACGAACGATTGCCTATGCGCTTGAAATTTCTATTTTGCACCTTCTTACTTTGCTCTCAATATTGTCTTAAATTTCAATTCGAGAGTTACTTTCCGCCAACTTCCTCGTTGTTGTCTACCAGATAGTCTACCCTGCAGAGGTCCATTCTTCCGGCATACCCCCTTAATCTCTCGTTAGTATGATGAAGACTCCGAAGGAAGGATGGCCACTTCATCATGATGACCTAAAGCAGAAAAATGAATACATCAACGAAAAGGATCAACCTCTTCGAAAGGGAAGCCAAGACCGAGAAGACTCGTTAGGTTTTTCGCTACCAACACCTTCCCCCCCTTACTCCACCGCTTAAATCTCGGGACGAGATTTCTTGTAGTGGAGGAGAATTGTGACGCCCGGATATTTAGGCTACAGTAATTCCACGCTAATGATGCCACATCACCTCGGTTACTGTTGTTAATCTCGCGATGGTTCAAAAATGATTCAAATTCAAATTTAAAATCAAGTCAAACAATTAAACTTTTCAAAAGTCCAAAACTAAAATGTTCTTAATGTAACAAATAAATCATGGATATTATTGGTGGAGTAACAACATCTTTATAAGATATTTAAATACACTAAAGTGATTAAAACAACATCAAAACAATTAGTTATACTCCTAATATATTTTACCAAATACTAAACTATTTTTATTCTGAGGTAAAACTTCTTAGAACAGTGGATTATTTTGACACACTATTTTTGGGGCTATTTTCATATTTTACTAAACCAAAAATAAAGTGCAACTAAAATAAAATAGTAAACAAATAAAATAATAAAAACAGAAAACAAAACAATACGAAAAAAAGGGAAAGAGAGGGAACCCCTCCCTGCTGGACCGTGGCCCAGCTGGCCACTAGGCCGCCTGGCCGGCCCAACCGGCCACCCACTCCCCCATTAACCCCACGGTCCACCCAACCGAAACCCTAGCCGCACCCCACATTCCCCCCACGACCCCCCCAATCTCTTTCCCCTTCCCCCGCGTGGATCTGGATCGGGGGCGCGCGCCCCCGAAAACGGTGCCCTGACCCCATCGCCTCATCGCCTCGCGGACGCTGCCTGGAGCCCGCACCGCCGCCGTGGGACCCCGCCCAGAGCTACATCGCCGTCGCCTCGTCGTCCTCGCCGGATCTCCCTCATCGGACTTCCCCGAACTTCGTCGAGCCCGCTACCCGAAATCCCTACTGCCATCGTGAGCCCCTCCTCTCCTCTCTCTCCCTCGCCCGGCGGCATCCCCGCCTGACCTCACGGCGCCGCACCACGCCGGCCACCCCGTGCCCTCGACGCCTCCGCCCGCGCCTGCCCCGTCCGGCCTCAAGATGCGCCCCGCCCGCGCTCACCACGGCCCGCGCTCACTGTGGCCTCGCCCCGCACCGTTGCCTCACTCCCGCGCCGGTTCCCTCTCCCCTCTGTCCCCGCGTGAGCACCACCGCTCCTCGCTCGCCCCGTCGACGGCACCCTCGCCTCCGTCCCCCTGCTCCCCCGACGGCGCCGGCCTCCAGCGCTCCTCCCCGCGGCCGCCTCTCCACAGGCCACGGCCGACGCGCCCCGCTCCGGCCATGACCTCGCCGTGGTCACCGCTCCCCTGATCCGGCCCCTGTCGGGTCCACCCATCTGGGCTGCGCTCGTTAACCCGTTAGCCCACACCCGCTATGGCCCCCTGGGGTCAATGACAGGAGGGCCCCGCCTCCAGAATGTTAAAAAAAAGATAAAAAAATACATAATTAAAAATAATATAAATTACTTAATTAATTAACTTAATTTAAGCATAATTAGTTAACCTAATCACCTATTTAATTAATTAAACCAATTTAGTTAACCAAGCCTATGACATATAGGACCCACGCGTCAGTTTGACCAAGTCAACTGACTGTTGGCCGCTGACGTCATGCTGATGTCATGATGACGTCATAAACTGAATTTTTAATTAAATAAATTCTGTTAATTCCAAAATTTTTATAAACTTTAAAATTTAATATAAAATAATTCGTAACTCGGATGGAAAAACTTTGTACATGAAAGTTGCTCAGAACGACGAGACGAATCCGGTTACGCAACCCGTTCGTCCGCCACATATCCCTAGCATAGCAAACACGCAACTTTCCCCCTCCGGTTCACATGTCCGAAAACGCGAAACACGGGGGATACTTTTCCGGATGTTTTCCCCCCTTCGCCGGTATCACCTCCTACTGCGTTAGGTCACCTCTAGCACCGCGCATTGCCATGTTATACTTTGATTGCTCTGCTATTTATTGTGTTACCCCTCCATTACTTCTTTCCGGTAGACCCCGTGACGATGCTGATGCCCCGGTGGTCGACTACGTCACCGACGACCCCTCCTTCTTGTCTGAGCAACCAGGCAAGCCCCCCCCCTTGATCACCAAATATCGCCTATTCTTCTCTATACTGCTTGCATTAGAGTAGTGTAGCATGTTACTGCTTTCTGTTATTCCTATCCTGATGCATAGCCTGTCCTTGCTACTACTATTGTTACCTTTACCTGCAATCCTACATGCTTAGTCTAGGATGCTAGTATTCCATCAGTGGCCCTACATTCTTGTCAGTCTGCCTTGCTATACTATTGGGTCGTGATCACTCGGGAGGTGATCACGGGTATATACTATACATATATACATAGTACAGATGGTGACTAAAGTCGGGTCCGATCGAAGAGTACCCGCGAGTGATTCACGGATTGGGGGCTGAAAGGACCATTGTCCCGACGGCCCTCTGTGTGGATCTTTGTGGCGGAGCGACAGGGCAGGTTGAGACCACCTAGGCGAGAGGTGGGCCTGGCCCTGGTCGGCGTCCGCGGTTGCTTCATAATAACACGCTTAACGAGATCTTGGTATTTGATCTGAGTCTGCCCATTTGGTCTATACACACTAACCAACTACGTGGGAAAGATATGTGCACTCGACGTCGTGGTATCAGCCGAAGCTTTCTAGACGTCAGCGACTGAGCGGCGAGCGCTGGATTGGAACTTAAGCCTGCTCTTGTATTAAGGGGGCTAGTTCTGCTTTCGGCCGCCCACACAACGTGCAGGTGTGCAATGGGCGATGGGCCCAGACCCCTGCGCCATAGGAGTTAGACCGGCGTGCTGACCTCTCTGTTAGGCCTAGGTGGGGCTGCGACATGTTGATCTTCCGTGGCCGGGCATGACCCAGGAAAGTGTGTCCGGCCAAATGGGATCGAGCGTGTTGGGTTATGTGGTGCACCCCTGCAGGGAAGTTTATCTATTCGAATAGCCGTGTCCCTCGGTAAAAGGACGACCCGGAGTTGTACCTTGACCTTATGACAACTAGAACCGGATACTTAATAAAACACACCCAGACAAGTTCCACAGACAACCCGGTGATCGCTTTTCCACAGGGCAATGAGGGGAGGATCGCCGGGTAGGATTATGCTATGCGATGCTACTTGGAGGACTTCAATCTACTCTCCTCTACATGCTGCAAGATGGAGGCTGCCAGAAGCATAGTCTTCGATAGGACTAGCTATCCCCCTCTTATTCTGGCATTCTGCAGTTCAGTCCACTGATATTGCCTCTTTACACATATACCCATGCATATGTAGTGTAGCTCCTTGCTTGCGAGTACTTTGGATGAGTACTCATGGTTGCTTTTCTCCCCCATTTCCCCCTTCCCTTCTACCTGGTTGTTGCAACCAGATGTCGGAGCCCAGGAGCCAGACGCCACCGTCGACGACGACTCTTACTACACTGGAGGTGCCTACTACTACGTGCAGGCCGCTGACGACGACCAAGAGTAGTTTAGGAGGATCCCAGGCAGAAGGCCTGCGCCTCTTTCGATCTGTATCCCAGTTTGTGCTAGCCTTCTTAAGGCAAACTTGTTTAACTTATGTCTGTACTCAGATATTGTTGCTTCCGCTGACTCGTCTATGATCGAGCACTTGTATTCGAGCCCTCGAGGCCCCTGGCTTGTATTATGATGCTTGTATGACTTATTTATTTTTAGAGTTGTGTTGAGATATCTTCCCGTGAGTCCCTGATCTTGATCGTACACGTTTGCGTGTATGATTACTGTACGATTGAATTGGGGGCGTCACAACTCCACAATCTTGTCGGAGGCTCCCAAGTGACACCTAGCCAATCTAGGAGACACCACTCTCCAAGAAGTAACAAATGGTGCGTTGATGAACTCCTTGCTCTTGTGCTTCAAATGATAGTCTCCCCAACACTGTAATCTCTCTCATAGGTTTTGAATCTGGTGGAAAGAAGATTTGAGTGGAAAGCAACTTGGGGAAGGCTAGAGATCAAGATTCATATGGTAGGAATGGAATATCTTGGCCTCAACACATGAGTATGTGGTTCTCTCTCAGAAATGGTAAGTTGGAAGTGTAGGTTCGTTCTGATGGCTCTCTCCACGAATGAAGAGGAGGTGGAGGGGTATATATAGCCTCCACACAAAATCTAACCGTTACACACAATTTACCAAACTCGGTGGGACCGATTCAACAGACTTGGTCGGACCGATTTAGTAAACCTAGTGACCATTAGTGATTTTCGGTGGGACTGACATGCATCTCGGTGAGACCGATTCGGTTAGGGTTAGGGCATAACGTAATCTCGGTAAGACCGATTACACAAACTCGGTAAGACCGATTTGGTAATAAGCTTTCCAGAGAGTTGGTCAGGTAAATTCGGTGGGACCGATTTGCTCATTTCGGTGAGACCGAAATGTTACAAAAAGGGAACAGAGAGTTTACATTGCAATCTCGGTGGGACCGACCGCTCACTTCGGTTAGACCAAAATGTTACGAAGGGAAACAGAGAGATTACAACCCCATCTCGGTGAGACCGAGATCCCTATCGGTAAGACCAATTTGCTTAGGGTTTGTGGCAGTGGCTATGACTTTTGGAATCGGTGGCGCCGGATAGGAAGAATCGACGTGACCGATTTTGGCTTTGGGTTTAGGTCATTTGTGGATGTGGGAAAGTAGTTGAGGGTTTTGGAGCATATCACAAAGCACATGAAGCAAGAGGCTCATTAAGCAACACCTCATCCCTCCTTGATAGTATTGGCTTTTCCTATAGACTCAATGTGATCTTGGATCACTAAAATAGAAAATGAAGAGTCTTGAGCATTTGAGCTTGAGCCAATCCTTTGTCCTTAGTATTTTGAGGGATCCACTTTCATCATCCATGCCATGCCATTCATTGAGCTTTCCTGAAATAATAGTCTTGGAATAACGTTAGCTCAATGAGCTATATGTTGTTATGAATTACCAAAACCACCTAGGGATAGTTGCACTTTCAATCTCCCCCTTTTTGGTAATTGATGACAACATATAGAGCAAAGCTTCGACAAATGATAATAAGATTGAATAATAATGTTGCTTTGAGAAGTATGTGATAAGCAAGAGCTCCCCCTAAATTTGTGCATAGTTTAAGATTTGCTTTGGACTGCAAATGCATAATGAATTAGGCTCATGGGTTACTCTTCCATGTCACATACATCTTGGTGGAGCGCTCAAAATAATAAACATTGAATACATGCACTCATCACCAAGCATAGTGAGTGATCACATAAGATAGATAGGATAATATCAAGCATGCATAAGTGTAGCTTATGATCAAACACATGATCATCAATGTCTCACAAGCACAGTATCTCAACCAATCAAAGCAAACAAGTTTTAAACCACCAAATAAAGCAAGAGAGAACAGAAGCAACACTCTCTCTCTCTCGAAGCCTATGATTTATACATTTTTATCCCCCTTTGGCAACAAGTTACCAAAAAGTTCATAGAAAATGCATAGTGCTAGATCGACTCTCAGGCTTGATCTTCTGGTGGTGGTGTCCTGATGACTCCAAGGACGAAGGCTTCAGTTGAAATAGAGGGTGCTGGAGTGGATGCTGGAGCTGGTTGCACTGGAACTGAAGGGGCAGTGGCTGGTGCTAAAGTTGTTGCTCTAGTGTATCTCACTGGCACTGCAACTGACCTCTGGGCTCTGGGCACTCTGGCAAACACATTGGTTGTTGTCTTGCCCTGCTTCTCCTGCATGTCCTCCTGCAGCTGCTCTACAACTGACTGAATCTCAGTTACTTTGACATCAAGGTCATGGAATTTGAGTTCCATGATTCTCTCAAGGCTCTCCTGATTCTGAGTGAGGGTGGCCAGTCCCTTCTCAATCCTCAGTGTAGATGCTATCAAGTAACCAAACTGCTCTTGTTTGGTCTTCAAGAAATATTCAGATGCCTCCTCTTGAGTTGGCATCCTGGTAGCCTTCTCCTTATTTGCCTTCTCCTTCTTCTCCTGAGCTTAAACTAATGTTGGATCATTCTCATTCATGACAACTTCATTGTCCTCAAAGTCTGGATAAAGTGGAAAATGTTCCTTATCCAACTGATATTTCCCTGTGCCCATCTTTGAGTTGATCAATTCCTGAATCTGAGGTGCATATCCACAGCTCCTCTTCTGATCTGCTGCAGTCCTCTTAATTGTTTCAATCATCAGGCTCATGACTTTAAACTTTTGTGGCACATCAAACAGATGCAACATGTTGATGGCATGCCCTCTGATCATGTTATGGTCACCAGACTTGGGCAACAAAGTATGCCTCAGAATCCAATTGATGGTTGGCAACCCTGACAGCAGAAAGTGAACTGATCCAAACTTGTGAGTCTCAACTGCCTTGTCTGGGATCTCCTTGTACATGTGAGCCATTGAATTGTGATCCATCTTCTTCTTTGCATAGATATCCAAGTCATCCTCATTTTCCTTGGGGGCATTTATTAGACTTGCCCATTCTTCAACAGTTGACTGGTACCTTGTACCTTCAGACATCCAAACAATTCTTCCATCTGGGTAAAAGTGTGCTGTGGAGTAGAACTGCATGATAAGCTCATCATTCCAGTGAGTGAGCTTTTGTCCAACAAAATCAGCAACTCCACAAGCAACAAAGCTCTCTTGCACTCCTGGATAGTGCTCTTCATTGTCCTTGATGTAGGTCCAGTCGATCCACCTCATGTCACAAACTATGGGCTTCTTATCCAACAGAATTGTCTCATAGAAGTCATGTTGTTCCTTTGTATGGAACCTGTAGTCAACAGGAGTTCTTCGCCTTGAAGCATATGGATCTTCCATCCTCCATAGCCTCAGCCCTGAATCCTTCCTGATCCTCATGTCCTCAGCCACAGGATGGGCATCATTGTGGTCTGGTATCTTGGGCTTGAGCTTTCTTAGGACTTAACCTTCTTCATCTTCTTCTTCAGCAACATTGGGCACTGGGGCCTTGTTCTTCTCAGCAGCTAGAATACTTCTAGTATTCCTCTTTGGAACTTGCTTGGCCTTGGAGGCAGCTTTGGGTGTTTCTTTGGGCTTAGATGTTGCAGCCCATGATCTGATTGCATCACCCATAAGTTTGGGTGCCTTAGGTGCTGGTGCAGCAACCTCTTCCTCTTCTTCAGAATCTCTTCTCATTGAGGGCTTTCCAAGGACCTTGGCAGTTGTGGTTCTTGCTCTCTTCTTCTTCTTGTCCTGAGCACCTTCATCCTCTGATTCAATTGTGAATTTCATAGTCTCTCCAGTGGGGACTTTCTGAGGTTTGGAAGAAGTGACTTTCTTCTCAGGTGCCTCTTTGGGATCTGTCTGAGCTGGCACTTGAGTGGACTTTCTGGCTTTAGGCATTGGTGTCCTCTTGGCAGGAACTTTCTTCTTCAGTCCAGGCTTAGTACTGTGTGCAGAGCAATATTCCTTCTTGAGCACTACTTTCTTGGAAGTAGCCTCATCTTCCTCAGCTTTATAATCCTCATCCTTTGAGTCTAAAGTTATTTTGCTTCTCTGCCTGGTAGCAGCCTTGGGCAGGTTGCTAGGAGTGCTTCTGCTCCCTTCATCTATAGTTGAGGGACTAGTGCCCTCACTCAAGTCCATCTGCTCTTCTGACCTGTTCTGGCTGTCACTCTGGTCTGACATGCTGCAAAAGGCTGACTGCTGACCCTGTGAAGAGTTATAGATGAGATAGAATAGATGAGCATCACAAAATGCAGAGATTTTTGCAAAAGAATGATTCAAAAATTCAGTTTTAGTTTTCCACAGAAAGCATTTTGGATCAACCGATTTTCAAACTCGGTGATACCGAAGCAGTTTTGGAACCTAAACTGATGAACTCGGTTGGACCTAGTCACAGTTCGGTGGCACCGAGACTGCTAGGGTTTCACAGAATCCTCAAATTGGTCGCACCGATTAGTAATTCTCGGTCGGACCGAGAGTCACTAGTGCAATGGCATAAGACAAATCGGTGAGACCGAGTTTTTCAACTCGGTGGGTCCGAGATGGTTTCGGCGGAAACCTAACCCTAAAATTTTGAATCTAATCTACTCTACGGATTACTTTGGCTGGATAAGAGTGTTTCAATCATGGCAAAATTCAATAGGAATACAATGTGCTAGGAATCAGATGTGGATAGCACAAAGATTGAGTCCATACCCTAACTTGGTGGTGGACACGCTACGGCGGTAACGGCGGGGGCGAAATCCGTTGACGGCGGCGGAGGCCAGCTACTGGAGATTGCTGGCGACGAGGAGACGATCCGAAGACCTCCGATGGCAGAGCGAGCTATTGCGCGGGCAAAGGGTTTTGGAGAAATTTCCAAAATTTTGCCCATGACTATATATAGCCCGACCCTGTCGGTGTGACCGAGTGGAACAACTCGGTGGCACCGAGATGCATAACTGTGTACAATTACAGCAAATCGGTGTGACCGAAAAGTTCAAATTGGTTGCACCGAGATTGAAAACTTAGATCAACTTAATGATCTTGGTAGGACCGAAATGGAGGAATCGGTCTGACCGAGAGTCACAAAGAGGTTTTGGAAGTTTAAGTCTATGACGAATCAGGGACTCCGAGTGCTCCTCACACAGAGTGGTTCGAATCTGACTTGATCAAATTTTGTGATGTAGCATGAATAGAGTTTGAGATGAGGAAAGCATAGATAGCTAAAGAAGGTTCTTAGGCATTCTTGTCCATCCACTTGGCAAAAAGAAAAAACAAACAATCAAAACAACAAGTGGATGTCCTTGAATGAGTAAAATAAAATATGCACCAACATGCTCACACAATAAAATGGCAAATGAAATATGTGGAAAAGCATTCACAAGCAATTCTAGCATCTATCAAACAATTGGCGATGACTAGGTCATCTATATATGAGTATATTGACTTAGGAGTCAAATGAGAACATTTGATCATAGGTCATACTCATCGTTTAAGCTCAAGTGGGGTTACCACTTTTACATAATGCATTAATGTGTTCACACCATTAGAGTTGCTTTGACTCAATTCTTAGAGTTAAGCTCCCCCTAGATGTGAGATCCCCCCTTAGAGGGATGAACTAACCTTGGGTTTTGTCGATGATGACTTCATGTAGGTGTTGAAGATGTAGATGCTCAATGTTGATGTAGATCATTTGGAGCAATCCTTTGGAGTGAGTTGCACTTTCAACTTACCTACATGGGTTAGTCCCACAAGGAACAAACAAGAATATCCATAGACATAGAGTGATGCACTCACAAGATGATGTCCATGAAATCATTAGGTTACCTTGTCCCTTGCCTTACCAACATGAGGGTTTGTGACTCCTTGAACTAGTGCAAGATGTGGAAGTTGATTGCACTTGTTCTTGCCAAAATGATATGAGTGAAGAATGTTGGCGGAGTCACCCTCAAGAACTATCTAGTTCTTCTTCTTCGGGATCCACATCATCTTGATGGGAATCCTTGGAGTTGTAGTTGTACTTGATGAAGTAGAACTTGACGTAGTCTTGGGAACCCACTTGAACGAGGCTTTAGGTGCTTCTTCAAATGCATCAATCTCTTCTTGAAGCTTGTCCTTGCCTTTGTTCTTGTGGTCTTGTGGTGGAAGATCATCTTGAGCTTGTGTTCCCTTGAAGGAAGTAGGATCATACTTCTCTTGTTGAGGAACAAACTTCGTCTTGGGGTATTGATCTTCTTCCCACTCAACTCCATTGGCATTGAACTTTCGTTCAAAACCAACACCTTGATTCTTCCGGTGCCTTCCTTGCTTGCGTACAATTTCCTCGAATTGCTTACTCCCGGCAAGGCTCTTGTAAACACCTTTCTCTATAATTCCCTTCAATAAGCTATTCTCTTGCTCAAGTGTAACTTGGCTAAGAGAATCATTAGTGGAATCAAGAGAACTACTAGAGGCAACAATATTGGATTTGACATTATTATTATTGTTACTACTAGAGGAAGTATCTTTCTTGTACTTGTTACTAGACTTGACTTGAGGCATGTAAGTAGATAAGAGTAAATGCTTGGCAATGTAAGAAGAGCTTTTCTTGCGGAGATCATCATTGATTGCTTTTAAGAACTCATGCTCTTGCTCAAGATTGAGCTTTTCAAAGCGTAACTTCTCATGAGCCCTTAAAAGTTCTCGATGATCTTCGTAGATAGTTTCATGAGCTAACTTAAGAGTGTTAGTTAGAAGCTCAATCTTCTCCTTATCATTGTCATTCGTTTTATCTTGACTAGCATGATTAATTGATGTTTCATCATAGTATTCATCACTAGAGTTGTCAACAAGTAAATCATCATCCACAAGCAAGTCATCTTCATCACTATTGAAATCAACATACTCAGGATGTGTTACCTTTGGACCTTTGGCCATGAAGCATCTTCCAACACCTTCATTTGGTGAATCAAATATGTCGTAGGAGTTGGTTGACACAACTGCTAGACCGACAACACCTTCATCTTGAGTATATTCGGAGTCAGAGTGATAGCTTCTCTCGAAGTGATTGTCGGAGTCGGAGCCGAATACCCATTCACCAACATGAGCTTGATGTCTTCGTTTTGTGTAGCTCCTTGATGGCTTGTCCTTCCTTTCCGAATCCTTGCTTCTCCGTGAGGGTCTTTGTTCATAACGATCATCTCTACTCCTCTCTCTTGGTGGTGATTCTTCTCTTTTGCTCCTTCTTCTTGGAGAATCTTCTCTTCTTTTGTAGGGTGCCGTACACTCATTGCAGTAGTGTCCAGGTCTCCCACAATTGTAGCAATTGCGCTCTCGACTAGAAGATCTTTTGTCATTGTAAGACCTTGACTTGGAGCTTCTTTCTTTGGTTCTACTCTTGTAGAATCTGTTGAAGTTCTTCACCATTAAGCTCAATTCTTCATTGAAGGTTTGTATCTCACTTGATGATGTGGGGGCTTCACTTGAGGCTTTGTAAGCACCACTTGACTTGTTGTGAAGTTCCTCATTATCCTTGAGTGACATCTCATGAGCAACAATTCTTCCAATGACTTCTGTTGGCTTGAGATCTTTGTAGTTTGGCATCATTTGAATCAATGTGCACATGGTATCATACTTTCCATCCAATGCTCTTAGGATCTTCTTGATGATGAATTTGTCGGTCATCTCTTCACTCCCTAAGCCGGCAATCTCATTTGTGATAAGAGCAAGCCTAGAGTACATTTCAGCGACACCTTAACCATCCTTCATTTTGAACTTGTCAAGATGACTTTGGAGCACATCCAACTTGGATTCATTGACGGACTCGGTACCTTCATGCATATCAATCAAAGTATCGCAAATTTCCTTTGCATTCTCAAGATGGCTGATTTTGTTGAATTCCTCGGGGCACAATCTGTTGAAGATGATATCACAAGCTTGAGCGTTGTATTGCAGCATCTTCAATTCTTCCACATTAGCTTCACGGTTCGGTTCTCTCCCATCAAAAAATTCACCTTGCAAGCCAATACAAATAATTGCCCAAACGGCGGGGTTATGTCCAAGAATATGCATTTTCATCTTATGCTTCCAACTAGCAAAATTAGTACCATCAAAGTAAGGACCTCTACGATGATAATTTCCCTCGCTAGACGCCATACTCTCCTAGGTTGTGGAACCAAGGCTATGACCACCAAAATCTATGGAAATCAAAGCAAATGGAGACCAAGGCTCTGATACCACTTGTAGGACCTTGAAGTATGTCTAGAGGGGGGGTGATTAGTCTACTTGGCCAATAAAAACTTAACCCTTTCCCAATTTTAGAGTTTGGCAGATTTTAGCTACTTTAGGACAAGTCAAGCAATCATCACACTATTCAAGCAAGCATGCAAAGAGTATATAGGCAGCGGAAATTAAAGCATGCAACTTGCAAGAAAGTAAAGGGAAGGGTTTGGAGGATTCAAACGCAATTGGAGACACAGATGTTTTTGGCGTGGTTCCGATAGGTGGTGCTATCGTACATCCACGTTGATGGAGACTTCAACCCACGAAGGGTAACGGTTGCGCGAGTCCACGGAGTGCTCCACCCACGAAGGGTCCACGAAGAAGCAACCTTGTCTATCCCACCATGGCCGTCGCCCACGAAGGACTTGCCTCACTAGCGGTAGATCTTCACGAAGTAGGCGATCTCCTTGCCCTTACAAACTCCTTGGTTCAACTCCACAATCTTGTCGGAGGCTCCCAAGTGACACCTAGCCAATCTAGGAGACACCACTCTCCAAGAAGTAAAAAATGGTGCGTTGATGATGAACTCCTTGCTCTTGTGCTTCAAATGATAGTCTCCCCAACACTCAACTCTCTCTCATAGGTTTTGAATCTGGTGGAAAGAAGATTTGAGTGGAAAGCAACTTGGGGAGGCTAGAGATCAAGATTCATATGGTAGGAATGGAATATCTTGGCCTCAAAAAATGAGTAGGTGGTTCTCTCTCAGAAATGGTAAGTTGGAAGTGTAGGTTCATTCTGATGGCTCTCTCCACGAATGAAGAGGAGGTGGAGGGGTATATATAGCCTCCACACAAAATCTAACCGTTACACACAATTTACCAAACTCGGTGGGACCGATTCAACAGACTCGGTCGGACCGATTTAGTAAACCTAGTGACCATTAGTGATTTTCGTTGGGACTGACATGCATCTCGGTGAGACCGATTCGGTTAGGGTTAGGGGCATAACGTAATCTCGGTAAGACCGATTACACAAACTTGGTAAGACCGATTTGGTAATAAGCTTTCCAGAGAGTTGGTCAGGTAAACTCGGTGGGACCGATTTGCTCTTTTCGGTGTGATCGAAATGTTACAAAAAGGAAACAGAGAGTTTACATTGCAATCTCAGTGGGACCGATCGCTCACTTCGGTTAGACCGAAACATTACGAAGGGAAACAGAGAGATTAGAACCCCATCTCGGTGAGATTGAGATCCCTATCGGTAAGACCGATTTGCTTAGGGTTTGTGGTAGTGGCTATGACTTTTGGAATCGGTGGCGCCAGATAGGAAGAATCGGTGTGACCAATTTTGGCTTTGTGTTTAGGTCATTTATGGATGTGGGAAAGTAGTTGAGGGTTTTGGAGCATATCACAAAGCACATGAAGCAAGAGGCTCATTAAGCAACACCTCATCCCTCCTTGATAGTATTGGCTTTTCCTATAGACTCAATGTGATCTTGGATCACTAAAATATAAAATGAAGAGTCTTGAGCGTTTGAGCTTGAGCCAATCCTTTGTCCTTAGTATTTTGAGGGATCCACTTTCATCATCCATGCCATGCCATTCATTGAGCTTTCCTGAAATAATAGTCTTGGAATAACATTAGCTCAATGAGCTATATGTTGTTATGAATTACCAAAACCACCTAGGGATAGTTGCACTTTCAATGGTGTTGCGAGAGTGACAGAAGCTTAAACCCGAGTAAGTGGGGTATGACGTATGGGAGTAAAGAGGACTTGATACTTCATTCTATGGTTGGGTTTCATGACCTTAATGATCTTTAGTAGTTGCGGATGCTTGCTAGGGATCCAATCATAAGTGCATATGATCCAAGTAGAGAAAGTATGTTAGCTCATGCCTCTCCCTAATGTAGAATTGCAAGAATGATTACCGGTACTTGTTATCGATTGCCTAGGGACAAATGACTTTCTTGTTGACAAAAGCTATCCACTTTTATTACCTTGCAATTTACTCATAGTTTTATTCTCCCAAAGTACTCGTAGTTTTATTCTTGCCAAATAGTTTCATACTTGTTTTAGGTAAAGCAAACGTCAAGTGTGCGTAGAGTTGTATTAGTGGTCGATAGAACTTGAGGGAATATTTGTTCTACCTTTAGCTCCTCATTGGGTTCGACACTCTTATTTATCAAAGAAGGCTACAAATGATCCCCTATACTTGTGGGTTATCAAGACCTTTTTCTGGCGCCGTTGCCGGGGGGCAATAGCATGGGGTGAATATTCTCGTGTGTGCTTGTTTGCTTTATCACTCGGTAGTTTTTATTTGCTGTTCTAAGTTGTTCTCTATCTTTAGTTATGGATATGGAACACGAAACACCAAATAAATTAGTTGTACTTGCTACTCATGTTGACGGGGAACCTCCTAAAACCCTCGATGCTCGTTATGTGAAAAATATTAGTCACTACTTTGATAATCCTGAGAAAACCCCATTCAACTTGATAATAGGAGTAACATTGGATCAACGTGAATAATTTAGGGATTATCGCTTGACACAAAAAGGGAAACTGTTATGGGATCAAATTGATATGTTGCATTGGTATGCTTGGAATTTATGCCAGACATATGATTATACTTGTTGCTCTAGGATGAAGTCTCCACAACTTCCCTTTTCGTGCAAATTTAATGATAATGAAAACTTGGCTTCTTATGCTGATGGTATATATGATTACTATGATGTGGAGCGAATAGAAGAATTTGTTGCTTTTAAGGGTGCTTGCGAAATTGAATCTTTGTTTGAAAATTTTGAAGATTTTGATGATTCAGTTTATAGACCTAAAATTTTTGCCATCCTTAAATATTGCTATGATAATTATAATTATAATTCCGATATTGATGAATTTATTGAGAAAATCTTCGCTGTCCAAGAAGAGACTAATGTTTTGCAGGAGTTTATGGAAGAAGAAATTGGTGAAACTATGAGCTCATTGGATGAGAAAGATGATGAGGGGAGAGAAGAACAAAAGGAGGAACAGAGGATTAGCTACCCGTGCCCACCTTCTAATGAGAGTAACTCTTCAACTCATACATTGTTTAATGTCCCTTCGTTCTTACCGAAGATGAACGCTATGATAATTGCTATGATCCTTTTGATTCGTTTGAAATATCCCTTTTTGATGATGCTTGCTACGCTTGTGGCCAAAATGCCAATATGAATTATGCTTATGGAGATGAACTTTCTATAGTTCCTTATGTTAAGAATAAAATTGTTGCTATTGCACCCATGCATGATAGTCCTATTATCTTTTTGAATTCTCCAAACTACACTATATCGGAGAAGTTTGCTCTTATTAAGGATTATATTTATAGTTTGCCTTTTACCGTTGCACATGATGGTTTTAATGAATGTAATATGCGTGTGCTTGCTGCTCCTACTTGCAATTATTATGAGAGAGGAACTACATCTCCACCTCTTTATGTTTCCAACACGATAAAATTGCAAGAAACTGCTTATGCTATGTATTGGCCTTTACTTGATGTGCATGAATTGTTCTTGTATGACATGCTGATGCATAGGAAGAGAGTTAGACTTCATAATTGCATGATATATGTTGCTTTGTGCTCACTACTAAATGCCAAATCATTGTAAATTAAAATTGGCTTTGATATACCTTGGGATCCAGGTGGATCCACTACTTGAGCACTTTATGCCTAGCTTAATGGCTTTAAAGAAAGCGCTGCTAGGGAGACAACCCGGAAGTTTTAGAGTGTCATTTTATTCTGTTGAGTGATTTAATAAAGTTTAAAAAAATGTAGAGGGGAACTTAAAATTTCACAAAAAGGAAAGTGAAAGTGAGAGAGACGAGCATTGTTGACGTGGGGGAGCTCCTTGAACTTTGTTCATGCCCATGGAAACTTTGTGAATCTCAATTACAGAAACTTTTCAACAAAAATAATTATCCCCTTGTACAAATACTTTTTATTATAAAATTATGTGCCAAGGTTTGCCTTTAGGATGATTAGATTGCTTGTTGGTATGTGCGGTGCATAAACAGAAACCTTGGCTGTAGCGTGTGAATTTTCGTTTTTTACTGGAACGTCAAAAGGTTCTGCAACTTTTTGCACACTATTTCTATACAAATTGTTTATTTCATCCTAATATTTCAGAATTTTTGGAGTACCATAAGTATGGTAGATGTTCACATTGCTACAGACTGTCTTGTTTAAGACAAATTCTTTTTTTGATGCATTGTTTTGCTTGTTTTGATGAAACTATTGATTCTATCGGTGGTATAAGCCATGGCAAAGTTATATTACAATAGCTAAAATGCAAAAACAAAATATGAATTGGTTTGCGACAGTACTTAGAGTAGTGATTTGCTTTATTATACTAACGGATCTTACCGAGCTTTCTGTTGAGTTTTGTGTGGATGAAGTGATCAAAGATCGAGGAGGTCTCGATATGAGGAGAAAGAGGAGAGGCAAGAGCTCAATCTTGAGGATGCCCAAGGCACCCCAAGTAAATATTCAAGGATACTCAAGCGTCTAAGCTTGGGGATGCCCCGGAAGGCATCCCATCTTTCTTCAACAAGTATCAATATGTTTTCGTTTTCATTTCGTTCATGTGATATGTGAAAATCTTGGAGCGTCTTTTGTGCTTAGTTTTAATTTTTCTTTTATGCACCATGCTGGTATGAGATAGTCCATAATTGATTTATAGAATGCCCATTGCACTTCACTTATATCTTTTGAGTATGGCTTTATAGAATGCTTCATGTGCTTCACTTATATTATTTGAAGTTTGGATTGCATGTTTCTCTTCACAAAGGAAAACTGTTATTTGTAGAATGCTCTTTTGCTTCACTTATATTTGTTAGAGCATGGTATTTTGTAGAAAGAATTAAACTCTCACGCTTGACTTATATCTATTTATAGAGTCAATAGGAATTGGTCAATTGCATGGTTAGTCGTAAAATCCTACATAAAACTTTGGATCACTGAATATGATATGTTTGATTCCTTGCAATAGTTTTGCGATATAGAGATGATAATATGTGGGAGGTACTAGTGGATGATCGTGTTTAGTAAGATATTGGTGTTAAGGTTTATGATTCCCGAAGCATGCACGTATAGTCTCTCGTTATGCCGGGAAGTTGGAGCACAATTTATCCTTAATTGTCTATCTTTGTGTGAAGGTCGGGCGCGCACGATGGTTAACTCCTACCAACCTCCCCCCTAGGGGCATGCGTACTAGTACTTTGCTTCGAGGGCTAATTAACTTTTGCAATAAGTATATGAGTTCTTTACGACTAATGTGAGTCCATGGATTATACACACTCTTACCTTTTAGCAATTTGCTAGCCTCTTCGGTACCGCGCATTGCCCTTTCTCACCTCGAGGCGTGGTGCAAACTTCGTTGGTGCATCCAAACCCCGCGATATGATATGCTCTATCACACATTAGCCTTATTGTATCTTCCTCAAAACAGCTACCATACCTACCTATTATGTCATTTCCATAGCCATTCCGAGATATATTGCCATGCAACTTCCACGGCTTTCGTTTTTATGACTTGAGCATTCATTGTCATATTGCTTTGCATGATCGTAAGATATCTAGCATGATATTTCCATGGCTTGTCCGTTTTTTGATATCGTTGTTATGCTAGATCATTGCACATCCTGGTACACTGCCAGAGGCATTCATATAGTCATGTTTTTGTTATAGGTATCAAGTTGTATTATTGAGTTATAAGTAAATAGAAGTGTGATGATCATCATTATTCATTTTTAGAGCATTGCCCCAGTGAGGAAAGGATGATGGAGACTACGATTCCCCCACAAGTCGGGATGAGACTTCGGACAATGAGAGAAAAAATATAAAAAAGGAAAGGAAAGAAAAGAAAAAAAGAATTAAAGAGAGAAGGGGCATTCTAGTTCCACACTTGTGCTTCAAAGTAGCACCATGCTTTTCATATGGAGAGTCTCCTATGTTGTCACTTTCATATATGAAAGTGCAACTATCCCTCTGTGGTTTTGGTAATGATTAACAACATATAGCTTGAACTAATGCTATTTCAAGATGAATATTTCAAGAAAGTTCAATGATTGGCATGGCATGGATTAGGAATGTGGACCCCTCAAAATGCTAAGGACAAAGGATTGGATCAAGCTCTAAAGCTCAAGACTCTACATTTTACTTTTAGTGATCCAAGATCACATTGAGTCCATAGGAAAAGCCAATACTATTAAAAGGGTATGAGGTGTTGCTTAATGGCTTGCTTGCTCAAAATGGTTAGTGATATGATCCAAAAACCCTCAACCACTTTCTCATATCCACATATGTCCCAAACCAAAAGTCAAACTCGGCCCCACCGATTTGATCTATCCAGCGCCACCAAGTTCATTTGACATAGCCACTGCCAGAAACCCTAGTCACTTCGGTCTCATCGATAGGGATCTTGGTCTCATTGAGATGGGATTGCAAACAATCTATTTCCCTTCGTAACATTTCGGTCTAACCGATCGGTCCCACCAAGTTCGCAATGCAAACCCCCTATTTCTCTTTCGTAATGTTTCGGTCTCACCGAGATGAGCGAATCGGTCCCACCGAGTTTGCCTGACCAACTCTCTAGTTAGCTTATTACCAAAGTCGGTCCCACCGAGTTTGTGTAATCGGTCTCACCTAGATTACGTTATGCCCTAACCCTAACGAAATCTGTCCCACCGAGTTGACATGTCGGTTCCACCGAAAAGCCTAACAGTCACATTATGAACTAAATCAGTCTGACCGAGTTTTCTAATTCGGACCTACCGAGTTTGGTGAATTGTGTGTAACAGTTAGATTTTGTGTGGAGGCTATATATACCCCTCCACCCTTTCTTCATTCGAGAGGAAATCCATCAGAACATGCCTACGCTTCCATCATTCATTTTCTGAGAGAGAACCACCTACTCATGTGTTGAGGCCAAGATATTCCAATCCTACCATATGAATCTTGATCTCTAGCCTTCCCCAAGTTGCTTTCCACTCAAATCATCTTTCCACCAAATCCAATCCTATGAGAGAGAGTTGGGTGTTGGGGAGACTATCATTTGAAGCATAAGAGCAAGGAGTTCATCATCAACACACCATCTATTACCTTTTGGAGAGTGGTGTCTCCTAGATTGGTTAGGTGTCACTTGGGAGCCTCCGTCGAGATTGTGGAGTTGAACCAAGGAGTTTGTACGGGCAAGGAGATCGCCTAATTCATGAAGATCTACCCTAGTGAGGCAAGTCTTTCGTGGGCGATGGCCATGGTGGGATAGAAAAGGTTGCTTCTTCGTGGACCCTTCGTGGGTGGAGCCCTCCATGGACTCGCGCAGCCGTTACCATTTGTGGGTTGAAGTCTCCATCAACGTGGATGTACGATAGCACCACCTATCGGAACGACGCCAAAAATCTCCGTGTCAACATTGCGTTTGCTCCCTCCAAACTCCTCCCTTTACTTTCATTTGCAATGTTTTACATTCCGCTGCTATACTCTTAGAATTGCATGTGTAGGTTGATTGCTTGACTTGTGCTAAGTTGCTAAAATCTGCCAAGAACTAAAATTGGGAAAAGGCTAGATATTTATTTGGTCAAGTAGTCTAATCACCCCCCTCTAGACATACCTTCGATCCTACAAGTGGTATTAGAGCAACGGTCTCCATTTGCCTTGATTTCCATAGCTTTTGGTGATCATAGCCTTGGTTTCACAACCTAGGAGAGTATGGCGTCTAGCGAGGGAAATTACCACTGTAGAGGTCCTTACTATGATGGTACTAATTTTGCTAGTTGGAAGCATAAGATGAAAATGCATATTCCTGGACATAACCCCGCCGTTTGGGCTATTGTGTGTATTGGCTTGCAAGGTGAATTCTTTGATGGGAGAGAACCGAACCGTGAAGCTACCACAGAAGAGCTGAAGATGCTGCAATACAATGCTCAAGCTTGTGATATCCTCTTCATCGGAATGCGCCCCAAAGAATTCAACAAAATCAGCTGTATTGAGAATGCAAAGGAAATTTGGGATACTTTGATTGATATGCACGAAGGTACCGACTGTGTCAAGGAATCCAAATTGGATGTGCTTCAAAGTCAACTTGACAAGTTCAAAATGAAGGATGGTGGAGGTGTCGCTGAAATGTACTCTAGGCTTGCTCTCATCACAAATGAGATTGCCGGATTAGGAAGTGAAGAGATGACCGATGGATTCATCATCAAGAAGATCCTAAGAGCCTTGGATGGAAAATATGGTACCGTGTGCACATTGATCCAAATGATGCCCAATTACAAAGATCTCAAGCCAATGGAAGTCATTGGAAGAATTGTTGCTCATGAGATGTCACTCAAGGATAAAGAAGAGCTTCACAACAAGTCAAGTGGTGCTTACAAAGCCTCATGTGATGTTCCTACATCATCAAGTGAGAAACAAACCTTCAATGAAGAATTGAGCCTAATGGTGAAGAACTTCAACAAGTTCTACAAGAGTAGAAGCAAGGAAAGAAGTTCCAAGTCAAGGTCCTACAATGAAAAAAGATCTTTGAGTCGTGAACGTAATTCCTACAATTGTGGAATACCCGGACACTACTCCAATGAGTGTACGGCTCCCTACAAAAGAAGAGAAGATTCACCTAAAAGAAGAAGTAGAAGAGAAGAATCACCACCAAGAGAGAGAAGGAGTAGAGATGATCGCTATGAACGAAGAACCTCCCAGAGAATCAAGGATTCAGAAAGGAAGGACAAATCATCAAAGAGCTACACAAAATGAAGACATCAAGCTCACGTTGGTGAATGGGTATCCGACTCCGATTCTGACCATCACTCCGAAAGAATTTATCACTCCGACTCTGAATATACTCGAGATGAAGGTGTTGTCGGTCTAGCACTTGTGTCAACCAACTCCTATGACATATTTGACTCACCAAATGAAGGAATTGGAAGATGCTTCATGGCTAAAGGCCCAAAGGTATCACACCTCGAGTATGTTGATTTCAATAGTGACGAAGATGATTTGCTAGGTGATGATGATTTACTTGTTGATAACTCTAGTTATGAAAACTATAATGAATTTGCTATTAATCATACCTATTAAGATAAAATGAATGACAATGATAAGAAGGAGATTGATCATCTAACTAAAGAGCTAAATACTCTTAAGTTAGCTCATGAAACTACCTTGGAAGATCATCGAAGACTCATGAAAGGCTACGCTTTGAAAAGCTCAACCTAGAGCAAGAGCATGAGTTTTTAAAGGCAATCAATGATGATCTTTGCAAGAAAAGTTCTTCTTACATTGCCAAGCGTTTACTCTTGTCTACTTACATGCCACAAGTTAAATCTAGCAACAAAAGTAAGAAAGATTCTTCTTCTAGTAGTAACAATAATCATGCTAAATCCAATGTTGTTGCCTCTAGTAGTTCTCTTGATTCCACTAATGATTCTCTTAGCCAAGTTACACTTGAGCAAGAAAATAGCTTATTGAAGGGAATTATAGAGAAAGGTGTATACAAGAGCCTTGCTGGAAGTAAGCAATTTGAGGAAATTGTACACAAGCAAGGAAGGCACCGGAAGAATCAAGGTGTTGGTTTTGAACGAAAGTTCAATGCCAATAGAGTTGAGTGGGAAGAAGATCAATACCCCAAGACAAAGTTTATTCCTCAACAAGAGAAGTATGATCCTACTTATTTCCAAGGGACACAAGCTCAAGATGATCTTCCACCACAAGACCACAAGCAAAAAGGCAAGGATAAGCTTCAAGAGGAGATTGATGCATTTGAAGAAGCTCCCAAGGCCTTGGTCAAGTGGGTTCCCAAGACTACATCAAGTTCTAGTTCATCAGGTACGACTACAACCCCAAGGATCCCCATCAAGATGATGTGGATTCCGAAGAAGAAGAACTAGAGAGTTCTTGAGGGTGACTCCGCCAACACACTTCACTCATATCATTTTGGAAAGAACAAGTGCAAACAACCTCCATATCTTGCACTAGTTCAAGGAGTCACAAACCCTCTTGTTGGTAAGACAAAGGAACAAGGTAACCTAATGCCTTCATGGACATCATCTTGTGTGTACACCATTCTATGTCTATGGATATCCTTGTTTGTTCCTTATGGGACTAACCCGTGTAGGTATTGAAAGTGCAACTCACTCCAATGGATTGCTCCGAATGATCTACATCGACATTGAGCATCCACATCTTCAACACCTACATGAAGTCATCATTGACAAAACCCAAGGTTAGCTCATCCCTCCTAGGGGTGATATCACATCTAGGGGGAGCTTTACTCTAAGAATTGAGCGAAAGCAACTCTAACGGTGTGAACACAACAATGCTTTATGTAAAAGTGGTAACCCCACTTGTGCTTAAACGATGAGTATGACCTATGATCAAATGTTCTCATTTGACTCCTAAGTCAATATACTCATATATAGATGACCTAGTCATTGCAAATTGCTTGATAGATGCTAGAGTGTTTGTGCATGCTTTGCCACATATTTCATTTGCCATTTTATTGTGTGAGCATGTTGGTTGCATATTTTACTCATTCAAGGACATCCACTTGTTGCTTTGATTGTTTGGCTCTTTCTCGTTTGCCAAGTGGATGGACAAGAATGCCTAAGAACCTTCTCTAGCTATCTATGCTTTGATCGTCTCAAACTCTATTCATGCTACATCACAAAGTTTGATCAAGTCAGATTCGAACCGCTCTGTGTGGGGAGCACTCGGAGTCCCCGATTCGTCATAGACTTAAACCTCCAAAACCTCTTTGTGCATTTCGGTATGACCGAGTCATCCATTTTGGTCACATTGAGTTCACTAAGTTGATCTAGGTTTTCATCTCAGTGCAACCGATTTGAACATTTTGGTCACACCGAGTTGCAGTAACCGCTTGCGATTCTGCATCTCGGTGCCACCGAGTTGTTCCACTCGGTCACACCGACAGGATCGGGATATATATATATATACATACATATATATATATACATACATATATATATATATATATATATATATATATATATATATCCACGGGTGAGATTTTGGAAATTTCTTCAAAACCCCTCAGCCTGCGCATATCCTGCGCTGCCTCCTCGGGTCTCCGGGTCGCCTCCTCGCCGCCAGCGACCTCCCATCGCTGGTTTCTGTCGCCGTCAACGGGAATCTGCTCCGCCGTTGCCGCTGTAGCAAACTCCCGCCGGACTAGGGTATGAGTTTGACCCCTTGTGCTCTCTTTTTACCTTCGATTCTTAGCACAAGGTCAATGCCATGATGAATGCCACGTACGAAATCAATCTATCTAGACGAAACTTCCTTAGGTTAAGTTTGATTCAAAAATTTAGGGTTAGCTCTCCGCTGAACTCATCTCGAACCGACTAAATTGTAGAAATCGGTCTCACCGAGTTGACTTAGGCCATTGCACATGCACTTTTTGGTCTGACGGAAAAACTGCAAATCGGTGTGACCGAGTTCAATTCTCTGTGAAACCCTAGCAATCTCGGTGCCACCAAACTGTGACTCGGTCTGACCGAGTTCACTAGTTTAGGTTCCAAATATTGCTTCGGTATCACTGAGTTCATCAATTTGGTAGCTCCGAAATCATTTCAGTAGAGAACTAAAACTAAGTTTTTGACTCATTTGTTTTGCAAAATCTCTGCACTTTGTGATGCTCATCTACTCTACCTCATCTATATCTATTCACAGAGTTTGCTGTCAGTTCGCCTGCCAAGATGTCTGACCAGAGTGACAGCCAAAATAAATCTAAAGAGCAAATGCAAATGAGTGAGGGCACTAGTCCCTCAAGCAGCTATGATGAGGGCAGCAAGAGCACACCAAGTAACTTGCCCAAGGCAGCCACCAGGACAAGAAAGAAGAGAACCTCAGACTCTGAGGATGAGGACTATGTTGCTGTTGAGGATGAGGCCACCTCAAAGAAGAAAGTGCTGAAGAAAGAGTATGGCACTGCTGCTACAACAAAACTTGGTATGAACAAGAAAGCACCAGCAATGAGAGTCCCAACATCCAAGACAAGGAAAGTTGACATAGGAGAAACCATGAAATTCACAATAGAATCGGATGATGGTGAGGCATCTGGAGATGACAAGAAGAAGAGGGCAAGAACCACAACTACACAAGTTCTTGGAAAGTCAACTATGGTAAGAGATTCAGAGGAAGAGGAAGAGGATGGTGCACCAGCACCCAAGTCACAAAAGCTTATGGGAGATGCAATCAAGTCAGGGGCTGGTTCTAAGCCCAAACCTGCTGCTCAAACCACCAAGTCTGCACCCAAGAGAAGCACCAGAAACATCCCAGCCAAATAGAAGAACAAGGCCCCAATGCCTAATATGGATGAACAAGATGCTGAAGCCCAAGTGTTGAGAAAGCTCAAACCAAAGATACCAGACCACAGTGACACACATCCAGTGGCAGAGGACATGAACATCAAAAAGGATGCAGGTCTGAGACTTTGGAGGAAGAATGATCCTTATGCTGTGAGGAGGAGAACTGCAGTGGACTATAGGTTCCACACCAAAGAACAATAAGACTTCTATGAGACTATTTTGCTTGACAAGAAGCCAATTGTCTGTGACATGAGATGGGTTGATTGGGAATACATCAAAGAGAATGAAGATCACTTTCCAGGTGTATATGACAGCTTCAAAGCTTGTGCAGTCGACAAGTTTGTTGGACAGAAGCTCACCAAATGGAATGATGAGCTAATCATGCAATTCTAATCCACTGCTCATTTCTACCTAGATGGAAGGATAGTGTGGATGTCTGAAGGTACAAGGTACCAGCCAACTGTTGAAGAATGGGCAAAGTTGATCAATGCTCCAGAAGACCATGAGGATGATTTGGATGTGTATGCCAAGAAGAATAAATACCACAACTCCATGGCAAGTATGTACAAGGAAATTCCTGATGAAGCCCTGGAAACTCATAAGTTGGGCTTAGTGAAATACTTGTTGTCTGGTCTGCCTACTATCAACACCATCTTGAGGCATACTCTATTGCCCAAATCTAGAGATCATAGGATGATAAGAGGACATTCAATCAACTTGCTGCACATTTTTGATGTTCCTCAAAAATTCAAGGTCATGAGTCTGATTGTAGAGACAATCAAGAGGACAGCTGCTGACCAGAAAAGGTCTTGTGGGTATGCTCCACACATTCAGGTGCTCATCAACTCAAAGATGGGCACAGACACTTACTTGTTGGACAAGGAGCATTTACCTCTCAAGCCAGAATTTGAAGACAACACAGTTGTCATGGATGAGAATGAACCTTCATCAGTGCAAGCACAAGAGAAGAGAGCAAAAACAAAGGCGGAAAAAGCTGCAAGGATGCCAAGTGCTGAAGAGTCATCTCAAGTGTTCTTGAAGAGCAAACAAGATCAACTTGGATATTTGATCCTAGCAACTTTGAGCATTGAGAAGGGCTTGTCGACCCTGACTCGGAATCAGGAGAGTTTGGAGAGGATCATTGCACAAAAATTCTATGATCTTGATCTGAAAGTGACTGAGATGCAAATAGTAGTTGAGCAGCTTTAGGAGGATGTAGAGGAGAAGAAAGGAAAGGCAACTACAGAAGCTTTTCAGCACATGCCAAGAGGTCAGAGGTCAGTTGCAGTGCCAGTACCTGATAATAGAGCTACCACATCAGCACCAGCAGCTACAACTTCAGTGCCACCTCCAGCACCCACTCCACCAGCTCCAGCTACATCGACAGAAGCCTTCGTCCTTGGAGTCATCTCTACACCACCTCATGAAGATTAAGCCTGAGAGATGCATAGCACTATGCATATTTGAACTTTTTGGTAACTTGTTGCCAAAGGGGGAGAAATATGTATAGATCATAGGCTTCGAGAGAGAGTGTTGCTTTTTTTGTCTCTCTTGCTACTTGTTTGGTTGAACTTTATTGTGTGCTTGTTTGATACCTTATGTCCTTGTGTGAGATACTTGTATGATCATGCGTTTGGTCATATGCTACTTTAACGTTTGTTTGGATGATATTATCTCTTATATCCATATATGATCATTCACTTTGCTTGGTGATGAGTGCATGCTTCTAATTGTTATCATTTTGAGCGCTCCACCAAGATGTATGTGACATGGAAGAATAACCCATGATACTAATCGATTGTGCATTTGCATTCAAAAGCAAATCTTAAATAATGCACAAATTTAGGGGGGGCTCTTGCTTATCACATACTTCTCAAAGCGACGATGTATTTCAATCTTATTATCATTTGTCAAAGCTTTGATCTATATGTTGTCATCAATTACCAAAAAGGGGGAGATTGAAATTGCAACTATCCCTCGGTGATTTTGGTAATGATTAACAACATATAGCTCATCGAGCTAATGCTATGTCAAGATGAATATTTCAGGAAAGTTCAATGATTGATATGGCATGGATTAGGAATGTGGACCCCTCAAAATTCGAAGGACAAAGGATTGGCTCAAGCTCTAAAGCTCAAGACTCTACATTTTACTTTTAGTGATCCGAGATCACATTGAGTCCAAAGGAAAAGCCAAACTATTAAAAGGGGATGAGGTGTTGCTTAATGGCTTGCTTGCTCAAAATGCTTAGTGATATGCTCCAAAAACCCTCAACCACTTTCTCATATCCACATATGTCCCAAACCAAAAGTCAAACTCGGCCCCACCGATTTTATCTATCCGGCGCCACCGAGTTCATTTGACATAGCCACTGCCAGAAACCCTAGTCACTTCGGTCTCACTGATAGGGATCTCGGTCTCACCGAGATGGGATTGCAAACTCTCTGTTTCCCTTCGTAACATTTCAGTCTAACCGAGATGAGCATTCGATCCCACCGAGTTCGCAATGCAAACTCCCTGTTTCCCTTTCGTAATGTTTCGGTCTCACCGAGATGAGCGAATCGGTCCCATCGAGTTTGCCTGACCAACTCTCTAGTTAGCTTATTACCAAAGTCGGTCCCACCAAGTTTGTGTAATCGGTCTCATCGAGATTACGTTATGCTCTAACCCTAATGAAATCGGTCCCACCGAGTTGACATGTCGGTCCCATCGAAAAGCCTAACGGTCACATTATGAACTAAATCGGTCTGATCGAGTTTTCTGATTCGGTCTCACCGAGTTTGGTGAATTGTGTGTGATGGTTAGATTTTGTGTGGAGGCTATATATACCCCCTCCACCCTTTCTTCATTCGAGAGGAAAGCCATCAGAACATGCCTACACTTCCAGCACTCATTTCTGAAAGAGAACCACCTACTCATGTGTTGAGGCCAAGATATTCCAATCCTACCATATGAATCTTGATCTCTAGCCTTCCCCAAGTTGCTTTCCACCCAAATCATCTTTCCACCAAATCTAATCCTATGAGAGAGAGAGTTGAGTGTTGGGGAGACTATCATTTGAAGCACAAGAGCAAGGAGTTCATCATCAACACACCATCTATTACCTTTTGGAGAGTGGTGTCTCCTAGATTGGTTAGGTGTCACTTGGGAGCCTCTGTCAAGATTGTGGAGTTGAACCAAGGAGTTTGTACGGGCAAGGAAATCGCCTAGTTCGTGAAGATCTACCCTAGTGAGGCAAGTCCTTCGTGGGCGATGGCCATGGTGGGATAGACAAGGTTGCTTCTTCGTGGACCCTTCGTGGGTGGAGCCCTCCGTGGACTCGCGCAGCCGTTACCCTTCGTGCATTGAAGTCTCCATCAACGTGGATGTACGATAGCACCACCTATCGGAACCACGCCAAAAATCTCCGTGTCAACATTGCGTTTGCTCCCTCCAAACTCCTCCCTTTACCTTCATGTGCAATGTTTTACATTCCGCTGCTATACTCTTAGAATTGCATGTGTAGGTTGATTGCTTGACTTGTGCTAAGTTGCTAAAATCTTCCAAGAACTAAAATTGGGAAAAGGCTAGATTTTTATTTGGTCAAGTAGTCTAATCACCCCCCCTCTAGACATACTTTCGATCCTACAATATACTAGTGGGAATGATTCATAGTAGAGTTTGATGCACACCCACTTAGTTTCATATTGAGCTTTCATACACTTATAGCTCTCAGTGCATTCATTGCATGGCAATCCCTACTCCTCGCATTGATATCAATTGATGGGCATCTCCATAGCCCGTTGGTTAGCCGCGTTGATGTGAGACTTTCTTACCTTTTTGTCTTCTCTATATTTACCCCTATCATCATACTCTATTCCACCCATAGTGCAATATCCATGGCTTGCACTCATGTATTGCTTGAGAGTGAAAAAGCTGAATCGCATTAAAAAGTATGAACCAATTGCTTGACTAACACCGGGGTAGTTCATGATTTATACTTTGTGTTAAGAAGACAGAGCATGACAAGGCTATATGATTTTGTAGGGATAACGTTCTTTAGCATTTGATATTTTGAAAGACATGATTATTTGTTGGGATGCCCGAGTATTGATGTCTTTATGTCAAATTATAGACTATTGCTTTGAATCACTCATGTCTTAATACTCATGCCATGATTAGACATATAATCAAGTTTATGCTATGTAGCATTCCACATCAATTTTTTTTATCATTTACCTACTCGAGGGCGAGCAGAAATTAAGCTTGGGCATGCAGATACGTCTCCGTCGTATCTATAATATTTGATTGTTTCATGCCAACATTATATAACTTTCACATATTTTTGGCAATTTTTTATATGATTTATTGGACTAACCTATTGATCCAGTGCCTACTGCTAGTTCCTGTTTGTTGCATGTTTTTTTGTTTCGCAAAAAATCCATATCAAACAAGTCCAAACGCGATAAAAATTTACGGAGAATTATTTTGGAATATTTATGATTTTTGGGAGGTGGAATAACGCAAATGGGGGCCCATGATGATCACAACCCACCAGGGCGCGTCAAGCACCCCCTGGCGTGCCTAGGTATCTTGTGCCCTCCTCGAAGGTCGGTTGGGGCCCTTCTTCGGGCGCAAGAAAGATGATTTATGGAAAACAATCGCGTAAAAATTTCAGCGCAATTGGAGTTACAGATCTCCGGGAATTTAAGAAACCGTGAAGGGCCAGATCTGGGGAACGTGAAACAGAAGAGAACAGAGAGGGAGATCCAATCTGGGAGGGGCTCTCGCCCCTCTTCCTCCATGGAGGTCGTGGACTAGAGGGGAAACCCTCCTCCCATCTAGGGGGAGGCTAAAGAAGAAGAAGAAGGAGGGGGGATCTCTCCCCCTCTCTCCTGGTGGCGCCGGAGTGCCGCCGGGGCAAGGATCGTGACGGCGATGTACATCAATAATATTGCTACCGTCAACACCAACTTTCTCCCACTCTATGCAGCGGTGTAACACCCCTTTTCCCCGTTGTAATCTCTACTTAAACATGGTGCTTAACTCCATATATTATTTCCTAATGATAGTTGGTTATCCTATGATGTTTGAGTAGATTTGTTTTGTCCTATGGGTTAATTGTGATCTTGGTTGGTATGATTGTATATTTTATTTATGGTATTGTCGTATGGTGCCATCCATGCCGCGCAAACATGCGAGGGATCCTCGCTGTAGGATGTTGCAATATGTTCATGGTTTGCTTATGGTGGGTTGCGAGAGTGATAGAAGCTTAAACCCGAGTAAGTGGGGTATGACGTATGGGAGTAAAGAGGACTTGATACTTAATGCTATGGTTGGGTTTCATGACCTTAATGAGCTTTAGTAGTTGGGGATGCTGGCTAGGTATCCAATCATAAGTGCATATGATCCAAGTAGAGAAAGTATGTTAGCTCATGCCTCTCCATCATGTAGAATTGGAAGAATGATTACTGGTACTTGTTATCGATTGCCTAGGGACAAATGACTTTCTTATTGAAAAAAGCTATCCACTTTTACTACAATGCAATTTACTCGTAGTTTTATTCTCACAAAGTACTCGTAGTTTTATTCTAGCCAAATAGTTTCATACTTGTTTTAGGTAAAGCAAACGTCAAGTGTGCGTAGAGTTGTATCGGTGGTCGATAGAACTTGAGGGAATATTTGTTCTACCTTTAGCTCCTTGTTGGGTTTGACACTCTTATTTATCGAAGATGATCAACTTGCTCGCCGACGCCTTGAGGATGACGAAGGGGAAGAATAGTTGACCAATGATACGTCTCCGACGTTCTATAATTTTTGATGTATTCATGTCATGTTTACAATATTTTTACATGATTTTGGTATGATTTGATTAGAACTAACCCAGACTGATGCTATTTTCAGCAGAACTACCGTGGTATTGTTTTTGTGCAGAAATAAAAGTTCTCGGAATGCATTGAAAATCAGCGGAGATTTTTTCTGGAAAATATAAAAAATACTGGAACGAAGAGTTACCGGAGGGGAGTCCCATGGGGACCATGAGGGTGGAGGGCGCGCCCCCTGCCTCGTGGACTCTCCGTGGGGCCCCCTGACTTGTTCTCGATGCCAACCTCTCCTATAAATCTCCAAACCTTCAGAACATCACCTAGATCAGGAGTTCCGCTACCGCAAGCCTCTATAGCCACCAAAAACCAATCGGGACCCTGTTTCGGCACCCTGCCGGAGGGGGGATCCATCACCGGCGGCCATCTTCATCATCCCGGCGCTCTCCATGACGAGGAGGGAGTAGTTCACCCTCGGGGCTGAGTGTATGCACTAGTAGCTATGTGTTTGATCTCTCTCTCTCTCTCTCTCTCTCGTGTTCTTGATTTGGCACCATCTTGATGTATCGCGAGCTTTGCTATTATAGTTGGATCTTATGATGTTTCTCCCCCTCTACCTCTTGTAATGGATTGAGTTTTCCCTTTGAAGTTATCTTATCGGATTGAGTCTTTAAGGATTTGAGAACACTTGATGTATGTCTTGCGTGGGATACTGATGACCCACAAGTATATGGGATCTATCGTAGTCCTTTTGATAAGTAAGAGTGTCGAACCCAATGAGGAGCAAAAGGAAATGACAAGCGGTTTTCAGTAAGGTATTCTCTGCAAGCACTGAAATTGTAGGTAACAAATAGTTTTGTGATAAGATAATTTGTAATGGGTAACAAGCAATGAAAGTTAATAAAGTGCAGCAGGGTGGCACAATCCTTTTTATAGCAAAGGACAAGCCTGGACAATTTCTTATAATGAGAAAAGCGCTCCTGAGGACACATGGGAATTATCGTCAAGCTAGTTTTCATCACGCTCATATGATTCACGTTTGTTACTTTGATAATTTGATATGTGGGTGGACCGGTGCTTGGGTACTGTTCTTTCTTGGACAATCATCCCACTTATGATTAACCCCTATTGCAAGCATCCGCAACTACAAAATAAGTATTAAGGTAAACCTAACCATAGCATGAAACATATGGATCCAAATCAGCCCCTTACGAAGCAACGCGGAAACTAGGGTTTAAGCTTCTGTCACTCTAGCAACCCATCATCTACTTATTACTTCCCAATGCCTTCCTCTTGGCCCAAATAATGGTGAAGTGTCATGTAGTCGACGTTCACATAACACCACTAGAGGAAAGACAACATACATCTCATCAAAATATCGAACAAATACCAAATTCACATGACTACTAATAGCAAGACTTCACCCATGTCCTCAGGAACAAACGTAACTACTCACAAATCATATTCATGTTCATAATCAGAGGAGTATTAATATGCATTAAGGATCTGAACATATGATCTTCCACCAAAAAAAACCAATTAGCATCAACTACAAGGAGTAATCAAGACTACTAGCAACCCACAGGTACCAATTTGTGGTTTTGATACAAGATTGGATACAAGAGATGAACTAGGGTTTTGAGAGGAGATGGTGCTGGTGAAGATGTTGATGGAGATTGACACCCTCCCGATGAGAGGATCGTTGGTGATGACGATGGTGATGATTTCCCCCTCCCGGAGGGAAGTTTCCCCGGCAGAATAGCTCCGCCGGAGCCCTAGATTGGTTCCGCCAAGGTTCCGCCTCGTGGTGGCGGAGTTTCGTCCCGTAAGCTTGCTTATGATTTTTTCCAGGGTAAAAGCCTTCATATAGCAGAAGATGGACACCGGAGGGCCACCAAGGGGCCCACGAGGCAGGGGGCGCACCCAGTAGGGGTGGGCGCGCCCCCACCCTCGTGGCCAGGGTGTGGGCCGCCTCTGGTACTTTCTTTGCTCAATAATTATTATTAATTCCAAAAAAGACTTTCGTGGAGTTTCAGGACTTTTGGAGTTGTGCAGAATATGTTTCCAATATTTGCTCCTTTTCCAGCCCAGAATCCTGGCTGCCGACATTCTCCCTCTTCACGATAAACCTTGTAAAATAAGAGAGAATAGCCATAAGTATTGTGACATAATGTGTAATAACAGCCCATAATGCAATAAATATTGATATAAAATCATGATGCAAAATGGACGTATCAACTCCCCCAAGCTTAGACCTCGCTTGTCCTCAAGCGGAAGCCGATATCAAAAAATATGTCCACATGTTTAGAGATAGAGGTGTCGATAAAAATAAAATACGGACATGAGGGCATCATGATCATTCTTATAACAGCAACATATATATTTTTTCATATGATTTCTTATGCTCAAGTAACAATCTATTCACAATGTCAAATATGGTTCAGAAACTTCATTGAGATCTAACAAACTATAATATCAGTCATTGAAGCAATTGCAAGTTATCATAACATTGGAAAGAGTCAAGAATAGAGCTTTTCAGCAAGTCCACATACTCAACTATCATATAGTCTTCTACAATTGCTAACACTCACGCAATACTTATGGTTATGGAGTTTTAATCGGACACAGAGAAAGATAGGGGCTTATAATTTCGCCTCCCAACGTATTCACCTTTGGGTGATGTCAACAATAATAGATCATGCTAACTTACATCCAATTGGATATATATATCATTATCTTTCCAACACGACGTGCTTGCCAAAGGATAAAATGAAAAAAGGGAAAGGTGAAGATCACCTTGACTCTTGCATAATGTAAAGACATAAAGTAAAAGATAGGTCCTTCGCAGAGGGAAGCAGAGGTTGTCATGTGCTTTTAGGGTTGGATGCACAAAATCTTAATGCAAAAGAACGTCACTTTATATTGCCACTTGTGATATGAACCTTTATTATGCAGTCCGTTGCTTTTATTACTTCCATATCACATGATCATATAAAGCTTATTTTCTCTGCACTAATAAGTCATACATATTTAGAGAGCAATTTTTATTGCTTGCAACATGACAACTTACTTGAAGGATCTTACTCAATCCATAGGTAGGTATGGTGGACTCTCATGGGAAAAACTGGGTTTAAGGATATTTGGAAGCACAAGTAGTATCTCTACTTGGTGCAAGGAATTTGGCTAGCATGAGGGGAAAAGGCAAGCTCAACATGTTTGAATGATCCATGACAATGTACTTTAACGAAAGATGTGAGAAAACATAACCCATTACGTTGTCTTCCTTGTCCAACATCAACTCTTTAGCATGTCATACTTTAGTGGGTGCTCAAAATCATAAAAGATGTCCAAGATAATATATTTATATGTGAAAACCTCTCTTTCTTTATTACTTCCTATTAGTTGCAACGATGCCCAAAACTATGTTTGCCAACTCTCAACAACTTTTAAGCCTCATACTCTTTATGTGTGAAGTCATTACTATCCATAAGATCAATATGAACTCTTTTATTCTTTTTGTTCTTTTATGCACTTAAGATCATAGCAAGATAGCAAAGCCCTTGACCGAACAGTAATCTTTATTATAGATTGCTCACGGACTCGATTACATAGAGGCATCACAAAGAAAAACTCAAAACTAAATCATACCAAAACTTTATTCTACTAGATCTATATATTACCAAAAGGATCGAACTAAGTAAAACGGTAAAGATAGGAGTGTGATGGTGATACGATACCGGGGCACCTCCCCCAAGCTTGGCAGTTGCTAAGGGGAGTGCCCATACCAATGTGATTATGTCCTCGGAGGTGGTGAAGGAGTTGTTGATGATGTAGGCTTGTCGTCCGTCTTCCAAGGCATAGGCTCACCATCATAGAAGGATGATCGAGTCTCCGGGATCCTTAAATCTGCAGCCAAACTCATCCTCTTGAATCTATATTCATACTCACAGTTTTGGTTTTGCAGGTCATAGATCTGGGCTTGAAGGTGCTCGATTTTCTCATGAAGCTTGAAGATGGTCTCCCCAATGTTCTTGGCATCCGGCTTGTGGTTGTTGGTGAACTCTGCGATCATCATCTGGTTGGTGTTAAGTCCACGCTCCACCATCCCTTGGCACTCGAAAACTTGTTGTTCCAAAGCTTCAAGCTTTGTCTCCACGCTTCCGGTACGCCTTGGTCCCTCCACATCGCGGATGTGCAGCACCCCCTCACACATCTCAATGGTTTGAGGGTGTTGCAGCACCTCCGCGAGATAGGGGTTGATGACCCTCTAAAAAAACTTGTCCTTGTGAGCGCTTGGAGACATCATGGTGATCTAGATCTGTCAGAAAAATAGCTCGAAACGAAAACAAAAGATTTTTGCGTGATACGGTGGTCAAAACCTTTGGGAGATTATATAATGAATTTTTACCGATCAAAAGAAGTAACATGCAAGAAAACGGAGTCCGGAGAGCACACGAGGTGCCCACGAGGCAGGGGGCGCGCCCAGTAAGGGTGGGCGCGCCCTCCACCCTCGTGTCCTTCCCGGACCACTTCTTATTTTCCAAAATTCTTAAATATTCCAAAACGGAGAAAAAATGCTATTACAATTGTTTTGGAGTCAGTTTACTTACCGTACCATGTACCTATTCCTTTTCGGAGTCTGAAATGTTCTGGAAGGTGTCCCTTATGTATTCCTCCGGGGTTACGGTTTCAATAATATTAGTTTCAACATTTATAGGATTACCTGAGATATAATGTTTGATACTTTGACCGTTCACCACCCTCGGACTTGTGCCTTCGAAGTTGTTGATTTTTATGGCACTGGAACGATAGACCTCCTCGATAACGTAAGGACCTTCCCATTTAGAGAGAAGTTTTCCTGCAAAAAATCTTAAAGAGAGTTGAATAGCAACACATATTCACCTACGTTAAACTCATGCTTTTGTATATTTTGTCATGCCATCTTTTAACTTTTTCTTTAAAGAGCTTGGCATTTTCATAGGCTTGGGTTCTCCATTCATCAAGTGAGCTAATATCAAATAACCTCTTCTCACATGCAAGTTTGAAATCATAATTGAGCTCTTTAATAGCCCAATATGCCTTATGTTCAAGTTCGAGAGGTAAGTGACATGCTTTTCCATAAACCATCTTATACGGAGACATACCCATAGGATTTTTATATGCGGTTCTATAGGCCCATAATGCATCATCAAGTTTCTTGGACCAATTCTTTCTAGATCTATTAACAGTCTTTTGCAAAATTAATTTGAGATCTCTATTGCTCAATTCTACTTGACCACTAGACTGTGGGTGATAAGGGGATGCAATTCTATGATTGACATCATTCTTAGCAAGCATTTTACGAAAAGCACCATGAATAAAATGTGAACCACCGTCAGTCATGAGATGTCTAGGGACTCCAAACCTCGGAAAAATAACTTCTTTAAGCATCTTAATAGAGGTGTTATGATCAGCACTATTAGTTGGAATAGCTTCTACCCACTTAGTAACGTAATCAACAGCAACTAAAATATGTGTATATCCATTAGAGGAAGGAAAAGGTCCCATATAATCAAAGCCCCAAACATCAAATGGTTCAATAACAAGAGAATAATTCATAGGCATTTCTTGACGTCTACTAATATTACCAATTCTTTGACATTCGTCACAAGACAAGACAAACTTACGGGCATCTTTGAAGAGAGTAGGCCAATAAAAACCGGATTGCAATACCTTATGTGCAGTTCTATCTCCAGCGTGGTGTCCTCCATATGGTTCGGAGTGACACTTGCGTAGGATCTGTTCCTGTTCATGCTCAGGTACACAACGTCTAATAACACCATCTACTCCTTTATAAAGGTGTGGGTCATCCCAGAAGTAATGTCTTAGATCATAAAAGAACTTTTTCTTTTGCTGGTATGTGAAACTAGGTGGTATGAATTTAGCAACAATGTAATTAGCATAATCAGCATACCATGGAGCAGTACGAGAAGCATTAATGACCACTAATTGTTCATCAGGAAAGCTATCATCGATAGGTAGTGGGTCATCAAGAACATTCTCTAACCTAGACAAGTTGTCTGCAACGGGGTTCTCAGCTCCCTTTCTATCAATAATATGCAAACCAAATTCTTGGAGCAAGAGAACCCATCTAATAAGTCTAGGCTTAGCATCTTTCTTTTCCATAAGATATTTAATAGCAGCATGATCAGTGTGAATAGTTACTTTAGAATCAACAATATAAGGTCTGAACTTGTCACATGCAAATACAACTGCTAAGAATTCTTTTTCAGTAGTAGCATAATTTCTCTAGGCAGCGTCAAGAGTTTTACTAGCATACTGGATAACATTTAATTTCTTATCAACTCTTTGCCCTAGAACAACACCTACAGCATAATCGCTAGCATCACACATAATTTCAAAGGGTAAATTCCAATCAGGTGGCTGAACAATAGGTGCAGTGATCTAAGCTTTCTTAAGTATTTCAGATGCTTCTACACAATCATCATCAAAAACAAAAGGAATATATTTTTGCAATAGATTAGTCAGAGGCGTAGAGATTTTAGAAAAGTCCTTAATGAACCTCCTATAAAAACCGGCATGACCAAGGAAACTTCTTATACCTTTAATGTCCTTGGGACATGGCATCTTTTCAATAGCATCAACCTTAGCTTTATCAACTTCAATACCTCTTTTAGAAATTTTATGCCCCAAGACAATGCCTTCATTAACCATAAAGTGGCACTTTTCCCAATTCAAGGCGAGACTAGTGTCTTCGCATCTCTGCAAAACTCGATCAAGGTTGCTCAAGCAATCATCAAAAGAGGATCCATAAACGGAGAAATCATCCATGAATACCTCACAAATCTTTTCACAAAAGTCAGAGAATATAGCCATCATGCATCTTTGAAAGGTAGCAGGTGCATTACATAAACCAAAACGCATACGTCTATAAGCAAAAGTACAAAAAGGGCAAGTAAAGGTAGTTTTTGATTGATCGTCCGCTGACATGGGTATTTGAGAGAAACCAGAATAACCATCTAGAAAGCAGAAATGTGTATGTTTCGATAGTCTTTCTAGCATTTGATCAATAAAAGGTAAAGGGTAATGATCTTTCTTAGTAGCTTTATTTAATTTATGGAAATCAATTACCATCCTATAACCTGTAATAATTCTTTGCGGAATCAATTCATATTTATCGTTACAAACGACAGTAATACCTCCCTTCTTAGGGACGCAGTGGACAGGACTTACCCAATCACTATCAGCAACTGGATAAATTATACCTGCCTCAAGGAGCTTTAGTATCTCCTTTCTTACCACTTCTTTCATCTTCGGATTTAACCGTCGTTGATGATCTCTAACTGGTTTGGAGCCTTCGTCCAATTTAATTTGTGTTGGCATAGAGTGGGACTAATGCCCTTAAGATCATCAAGAGTATATCCAATACCAGAACAGTGCTTCTTTAGAGTTTTCAATAATCTTTCCTCTTCCTGCTCTGAAAGGTTAGCACTAATAATAACAGGATATATCTTCTTTTCATCAAGATAAGCATATTTAAGATTATCAGGTAATGGTTTAAGCTCAAACACGGGATCACCCTTGGGTGGAGGAGGATCCCCTAGGATTTCAACAGGTAAGTTGTGTTTCAGAATAGGACCCTGTTGAAAGAATACTTCATCTATCTCCCTTCTTTCATTCATAAACATATCATTTTCATGGTCTAGCAAATATTGTTCTAAGGGATCAGTAGGAGGCACGACAATTGAAGCAAGACCAATAATTTCATCCTTACTAGGCAATTCTTTATCATGGGATTGTCTACGGAACTTAGCAAAATTAAACTCATGTTTCATATCCCCCAAGCCTATTGTAACAATATCCTTTTCACAATCAATCTTAGCATTAACAGTATTCAAGAAGGGTCTACCAAATATAACGGGACAAAAGCTATCTTGTGGGGAACCAAGAACAAGAAAATCAGCAGGATATTTAACTTTCCCACACAAGACTTCAACATCTCTAACAATCCCAAATGGTGAAATAATATCTCTATTGGCAAGCTTAATTGTAACATCAATATTTTCCAACTCAGCGGGTGCAATATCATGCATAATTTCTTCATATAAGGAAATAGGTATTGCACTAGCACTAGCACACATATCACATAAGCCATGATAACAATGATCTCCTATTTTAACAGAAATAATAGGCATGCCTACAACAGGTCTATGTATCTTAGCATCGGGTTTAGCAATATTGGCAGCTTCCTCACAGAAGTAGATAACATGCCCATCAATATTATCAGCCAAGAGATCTTTAACCATAGCAATACTAGGTTCAACTTTAATTTGCTCAGGAGGTGTATATGTTCTAGTATTACTCTTACGAACCATAGTTGAAGCTTTAGCATGATCCTTCATTCTAACAGGGAAAGGTGGTTTCTCAACATAAGTAGTAGGAACAATAGGATCATTATAAGTGATAGTCTTTTCTTCAACTGTAACAGGTGCAACTACTTTTACTTCAATGGGAGGGTTATATTTAAACCACTTCTCCTTAGGGAGATCAATGTGAGTAGCAAAAGATTCACAGAAAGAAGCTACTATCTCAGAGTCAAGTCCATATTTAGTGCTAAATCCACGAAAAGCATCGGTATCCATAAAAGATTTAACACAATCAAACTTAGGTGTCATACCTGACTCCTTACCATCTTCGGAACCCCAATCTTCAGAGTTGCGTTTAATTCTTTCCAATAAGTCCCACTTGAATTCAATAGTCTTCAACATATAAGAACCAGCACAGGAAGTATCGAGCATGGTGCGACCATTGAGAGAAATTCGAGGATAAATTTTTTGAATAATCATATCTCTTGAGAGCTCATGATTGGGGCATGATATAACATTGACTTAAGCCTCCCCCAAGCTTGAGTGATGCTTCCTCCTTCGCGAGGCCAATATATATATATATATAATTACAATCACGATGAACAAGATGCATAGGATAGAACTTCTGGTGAAATTCCAATTTCAATCATTTATAGTTCCAAGATCCCGTATCATCACATAGCCTATACCATGTCAATGTGTCTCCCTTCAAAGATAAAGGGAAGACCTTCCTCTTAACAACATCATCGGGAATACCTGCAAGCTTAAATAATCCACAAACTTCATCCACATAGATAAGGTGTAAATCGGGATGCAATGTTCCATCTCCTACAAAGGGACTAGCTAGCAGTTTCTCTATCATACCCGAAGGAATCTCAAAGTAAACATTTTCAGTAGGTTCAGCAGGTTGAGGAGAAACTCTTTGCTCTACTGGTCGTGGAGAAGATGCCCCGAACAAGCCCCTCAAAGGATTAGTTTCCATAGTAACAAGTGACAGAAAATTTCAGCATGCTATATAAATGTTTCCTTACCAAGTTCCACCCACCAAAGGCGCTTCACTCCCCGGCAACGGCGCCAAAAAAGAGTCTTGATGACCCACAAGTATAGGGGATCTATCATAGTCCTTTCGATAAGTAAGAGTGTCGAACCCAACGAGGAGCAGAAGGAAATGACAAGCGGTTTTCAGTAAGGTATTCTCTGCAAGCACTGAAATTGTAGGTGACAGATAGTTTTGTGATAAGATAATTTGTAACGGGTAACAAGCAATGAAAGTAAATAAAGTGCAGCAAGGTGGAACAATCCTTTTTATAGCAAAGGACAAGCCTGGACAATTTCTTATAATGAGAAAAGTGCTCCTAAGGACACATGGGAATTATCGTCAAGCTAGTTTTCACCACGCTCATATGATTCGCGTTTGTTACTTTGATAATTTGATATGTGGGTGGACCGGTGCTTGGGTACTGTCCTTTCTTGGACAAGAATCCCACTTATGATTAACCCCTATTGCAAGCATCTGCAACTACAAAAGAAGTATTAAGGTAAACCTAACCATAGCATGAAACATATGGATCCAAATCAGCCCCTTACAAAGCAACACATAAACTAGGGTTTAAGCTTCTGTCACTCTAATAACCCATCATCTACTTATTACTTCCCAATGCCTTCCTCTAGTCCCAAATAATGGTGAAGTGTCATGTAGTCGACGTTCACATAACACCACTAGAGGAAAGACAACATACATCTCATCAAAATATCGAACGAATACCAAATTCACATGACTACTAATAGCAAGACTTCACCCATGTCCTCAGGAACAAAACTAACTACTCACAAATCATATTCATGTTCATAATCAGAGGAGTATTAATATGCATTAAAGATCTGAACATATGATCTTCCACCAAATAAACCAATTAGCATCAACTACAAGGAGTAATCAACACTACTAGCAACCCACAGGTACCAATTTGTGGTTTTGATACAAGATTGGATACAAGAGATGAACTAGGGTTTTGAGAGGAGATGGTGCTGGTGAAGATGTTGATGGAGATTGACCCCCTCCCGATGAGAGGATCATTGGTGATGGTGATGGTGATGATTTCCCCCTCCCGGAGGGAAGTTTCCCCGGCAGAACAGCTCCGCCGGAGCCCTAGATTGGTTCTGCCAAGGTTCCGCCTCATGGTGGTGGAGTTTCGTCCCGTAAGCTTGCTTATGATTTTTTCCAGGGTAAAAGCCTTCATATAGCAGAAGATGGACACCGGAGGGCCACAAGGGGGCCCATGAGGCAGGGGGTGCACCCAGTAGGGGTGGGCGCGCCCCCCACCCTCGTGGCCAGGGTGTGGGCCGCCTCTGGTACTTTCTTTGCTCAATAATTCTTATTAATTCCAAAAATGACTTTCATGGAGTTTCATGACTTTTGGAGCCGTGCGGAATAGATTTCCAATATTTGCTCCTTTTCCAGCCCAGAATCCCGGCTGCCGGCATTCTCCCTCTTCACGATAAACCTTGTAAAATAAGAGAGAATAGCCATAAGTATTGTGACATAACGTGTAATAACAGCCCATAATGCAATAAATATCGATATAAAAGCATGATGCAAAATGGACGTATCAGATACCCGTGGTGACAATGGGGTATTCTATTGATCCACTTGATGTATGTTTTGCTGATCAACTTGCGGGTTCCGTGACCTTGGGAATCTATGCATAGGGGTTGGCACACGTTTTCGTCTTGACTCTCCGGTAGAAACTTTGGGGCACTCTTTGAAGTTCTTTGTGTTGGTTTGAACAGATGAATCTGAGATTGTGTGATGCATATCGTATAATCAAACCCGCGGATACTTGTGGTGACATTGGTGTATCTAGGTGACATTAGGGTTTTGGTTGATTTGTGTCTTAAGGTGTTATTTTCTTACGAAATGTAGGGCTATTTGTGACACTTATATGAATAGCCCAATGGATTGATCGGAAAGAATAACTTTGAGGTGGTCCCGTACCCTACCATAATCTCTTCATTTGTTCTCCGCTATTAGTGACTTTGGAGTGACTCTTTGTTGCCTGTTGAGGGATAGTTATATGATCCAATTATGTTATTATTGTTGAGAGAACTTGCACTAGTGAAAGTATGAACCCTAGGCCTTGTTTCGAAGCATTGCAATATTGTTTGTGCTCACTTTTATCATTAGTTACCTTGCTGTTTTTATTATTTCAGATTACAAAAACCTATATCTATCATCCATATTGCACTTGTATCACCATCTCTTCGCCGAACTAGTGCAGCTATACAATTTACCATTGTATTTGGTGTGTTGGGGACACAAGAGACTCATTGTTATTTGGTTGCAGGGTTGTTTGAGAGAGACCATCTTCATCCTACACCGCCCACAGATTGATAAACCTTAGGTCATCCACTTGAGGGAAATTCGCTACTGTCCTACAAACCTCTGCACTTGGAGGCCCAACAACGTCTACAAGAAGAAGGTTGCGTAGTAGACATCAACCAACAAGGCCCGAATCTCCTCCATCCTTGCATCTTGCTCCTCCTTTTGTGCAGAAAGCTTGTTGTCAAAGTAGTCCCTTCTCCTTGCTTCAGAATGTTGTAAGTCGGTGGTGATGTTCTCGATGACTTGCATTGCTCATTGTAGTCTGAAGTGGGGAGTGTTGGTGTTGTAGTTGCTCGTGCCATCATTGTCGAAGACCAGAGATGAAATGCCTTGCCTATCCATCACAAGACTCGAGCAAATATGAGTGGGAGAAAGAGAAGAACTAGACCAAATGTACCTTATATGATGTTGAAGATGGATCAATGATCACTCAATAATGTATCAAGGAAATAGCACAATTGATACTGGATCTTGTCAATTCTCACACCTACACAATTAAGGCTTATGAGTAGCTTAGTGAGGATAGTGGCACAAAAATTTGATGCAAAATGTTAGCAAGAGTCAATAATGTTGAAATAGATTCACAAATTCGCAAATGAGACAAGTAGACCAAAAGCAATGAATGGAACACGGAAACACAAACACGAATAGATAAATGGGGTTGTGCAACCAAGTAATGAGCTCAAAATGTGGAATCCATGGAAAATGCTCTTATTGCACAACTCTAGAGAGATGCTAGCACGATTGCTCAATATGCGGATACGACACTTGTGCACAACCTATAAGAGACAAAAATGCAACGACTTCTATCCCAAATATGCTATGTATATATGGTTCCCGATGTTCCTCTCAATATGACCCAAGATGATCTTATATGCTATGTGATATATGTAAGTGCATCTAGTGCCCCTTAGTGATTTTGGTGTATTGAAGACTTATAGGTTAAGGGACTGATGTGTTTGTGAGTGTACACAGGTCTATAAGTCTATGAGGAGTTTGATATTTATAGAGAAAGTCGACCCCTAAAAATGAAGTTCTTCAACTGAAGACTTTGGATTTCTGAAGACTTTCTGAAGACTTTGAAAGTGAAGAAATTGGTGTGAGCCTGAATACTTGGCAATCATTCGAGGAACATGAAGCGTGAAGACTTTTGTTTTCGTAGTTTCATTTTCTCTTTCTTGAGTCATAGGAAACACCGTACTATTAAAGGGGGTCGAGGAAATACTAAGGAAAATTTTCCATGGGATGCTCAACTCAAAATCCTAAACCTACCAATCCCTTCGAGTGAAGCCATTAGAAATCTCATACAGTTCAGTAATATTCTTCAGTGACAGAGATGAAGTTCTTCTGGTCTTTGAGGAATTTGTTCTGACTGAGGAGTTAGGAATTCGCCAGTGCGAATTGCCTACACAGTGAGGAACATGATATCCCTGAGGATTTTGATAGTCAAAATTCCGACCGTTGCTGTGCTATGCGCCAGCTGTTCCAAAATATCTACCCACCTAACGGTCATATCAGACAAGGGCATTTATGTCGGGCTGCTCCCTAGGCCATAAATAGCCGCCCCCTTCAACCACTAGCTGGTTGACTACTCTGAGAGAAACTGACACTTGTCAATTGAGAGCATCCCATCCTTCGAGGACTTTTAGCTAAAATCATCAAGTGAGGAAAACCCAGACCCAACACCTACAAACCCAAAGTGATTGAGCATCACTGAAGAGATTGATCCTGCGTGGATCTGATGCTTGTTACCTTTGAAGACTGTGCTTCTTCCAGACGGTTAAGCGTCAAGGTCTAGAGCATCCAAGAGGAATTGTGGATCACCGAGTGACCAAGTTTGTGAAGGTTCGGAAGTCACCTGAAGACTTACCACGAGTGATTGTGCGAGGTCTGTGTGACCTTAGCTCGAGGAGAATACGGTGAGGACTGTGTGTACGGGACTGGGTGTCCTCAAGTTTAAATACTCAACCGCCCAACCAGATGTACAACTGAGACAGTAGTTGGAACTGGTCTACCAAATCATTGTCTTCACCAAGCTTACTGGTTCTATTTCCTCAACTCTTTCATTTCCTCATGTCTATTGTTGTGTGCTTGTTCATATCTTTTTGAAGACTTTGACTGAAGACTTTCTCAATTTCCTCAGTTCAATTTCTTCAGTCTGTCCGTCTTCTTTCTTGTGTTATCCTGTGTTTACGCTTTCTGTATTCTATGCTTGTCTTCATTTCATCATGATGACTATGCTTGTGTTCTATCATGTTTACTTCTGAGTACTTATTCTGCTGGAAGTAGTTCTTCACTTAGGAATTTCCTCACCAGCAAATTCCTCAATGAAGAATTCATAAAAATCGCCTATTCACCCCCCCTCTAGTCGATATAACGCACTTTCAATTGGTAGTAGAGCAAGGTACTCCCTTGTTCTGTGTGATTTTGGTTTAATCGCCTGGAGTTTTAGGTATGTCGACCGCAGGTATGATCAAGGTCTCTGCTGGGTGTCCTACCTTCGATGGAACGGACTACCCCTACTGGAAGAATAAGATGCGAATGCATCTTGAGGCAATTGATAACGATCTCCGGTATGTTGTGGAAAATGGTGTTCCCTCAGTTAGACCTTCTCTAAACGCTACTGATGTGAAGAGATTCAAGCAACTCGATTCTCAAGCGAAGAATATCATATGTGGTCACCTGAGAAAAGGACAATATGGAAGAGTGAGTGCTTTGGAAACTTCTAAGCTTATCTGGGATAGGCTGTCCAAAGTGAATGAAGGAGTCTCAACTCAACGTGACTCTCGTGTTGACGTTCTTCGCAATCTCTTCAACCACTTCAAAAGACTCGACAATGAAAATGTCCAGCAAACCTTCGATCGCCTCACTGACATCTCAAATGAGCTTCAAGCGCTTGGCGCCACTGACATCACCGACCATGAGGTGGTGAAGAAATTGCTGAGATCGCTCGATTCTTCATTTGATACTCTGGCACTGATGATTCAAGAGCATGCTGACTACAAGTCACTTGATCCCGCTGATATCCTCGAGAGGCTAAATACTCATGAGTTCCAGCTTGCTGAGAAGAGAGATCTCTATGGTTCGAGCTATGGCAGATCACGTGCTCTGAAGGCCAAGGCAATCTCTGAGTCTGAAGATGAGGACTCTGCTAACAGCCTTGGTGACCCTGAAGAACTGAGCCAGGAACTAGCACTGCTCGTGAAGAAATTTCAGAAGTTCTCAAGACATGGTCGCTTTGGAAAACCCTCAAGGAGTAATGATTCCTCATCCAGTGACTACAAGAAGAGGCTATGCCACAAATGCAAGAAACCTGGTCACTACATCCAAGATTGTCCTCAGTGGGATATGGAATCAAAGAAGAAGAAATACAAGGATTACAGTTCTGATGACACAAAGAAGAAGAAATCTTCAAAGTCTTCATCATCAAAATCCTCGAGGTCTTCATCTCACAAGAAGAGCAGTTCCAAGAAGGCTCGGGCATTCATTGGCAAGGAAATGGACTCTAAGGCTGAATTTGAGGAACATGAGGACGAGGAGGCATCTGAGGAGTCTGAGTCTGGTGTGGCGATCCTAGCTCTCGCTACTGCTTTCGTCAGCAAGTCTATCTTCAACTCTGAAGAAAATGGCTTCACCAAGAAGGCTGATGAAGGCAATGATGACTGCGCTCCCACCTATTGCTTCATGGCAAAGGGTGCCAAGGTAACTAAATACGCCTCCTCTGAATCTAGTGAAGATGAATCTGATGAAAACCTCAAGCCTAGCTACTCTAAACTTGCTAAGATTGCTGTGAAACAACAAAAGGCTTTTGAAAAGGTTCAAAACATGCTAGATAAAAGTGATGATACGTTGGGTGAAGAAATGGATCGCAATAAAACCTTGACTGAAAATCTTCACAGACTTCAGTCCAAGTTTGACAACCTTCAAGGCCATTGATAACCCACAAGTATAGGGGATCGCAACAGTTTTCGAGGGTAGAGTATTCAACCCAAATTTATTGATTCGACACAAGGGGAGCCAAAGAATATTCTCAAGTATTAGCAGCTGAGTTGTCAATTCAACCACACCTGGAAACTTAGTATCTACAGCAAAGTGTTTAGCAGCAAAGTAATATGATAGTGGTGGTAATGGTAACAAAAGTAAAGACAGCAAAAGTAATGTTTTTGGTATTTTGTAGTGATTGTAACAGTAGCAACGAAAAAGTAAATAAGTGTAAACCAGTATATGGAAAACTCGTAGGCACCGAATTAGTGATGGATAATTATGCTGGATGTGGTTCATCATGTAGAAGTCATAACATAGGGTGACACAGAACTAGCTCCAGTTCATCAATGTAATGTAGGCATGTATTTTGTATATAGTCATACGTGCTTATGGAAAAGAACTTGCATGACATCTTTTGTCCTACCCTCCCGTGGCAGCGGGGTCCTATTGGAAACTAAGGGATATTAAGGCCTCCTTTTAATAGAGAACTGGAACAAAGCATTAGCACATAGTGAATACATGAACTCCTCAAACTATGGTCATCACCGGGAGTGGTCCCGATTATTGTCACTTCGGGGTTGCCGGATCATAGCACATAGTAGGTGACAATAGACTTGCAAGATAGGATCTAGAACACACATATATTCATGAAAACATAATAGGTTCAGATCTGAAATCATGGCACTCGGGCCCTAGTGACAAGCATTAAGCATAGCAAAGTCATAGCAACATCAATCTCAGAACATAATGGATACTAGGGATCAAACCCTAACAAAACTAACTTGATCACATGATAAATCTCATCCAACCCATCACCGTCCAGCAAGCCTACGATGCAATTACTCACGCACGGCGGTGAGCATCATGAAATTGGTGATGGAGGATGGTTGATGATGACGACGGCGATGAATCCCCCTCTCCGGAGCCCCGAACGGACTCCAGATCAGCCCTCTCGAGAGAGATTAGGGCTTGGCGGCGGCTCCGTATCGTAAAACGCGATGATTTCTTCTCTCTGATTTTTTCCTCCCCGAAAGCCAATATATGGAGTTGGAGTTGGCGTCGGAGGGCCACCAGGGGGCCCACGAGGTAGGGCGCACGCCCAGGGGGGGCGCCCCCCACCCTCGTGAGCAGGGTGTGGGCCCCCTGGTCTTCATCTTTTGCGAGGATTTTTCTTTATTTTTTCTAAGGTGTTCCGTGGAGTTTCAGGACATTCCGAGGATCTTTATTTTCTGCACAAAAAACAACACCATGGCAGTTCTGCTGGAAACAGCGTCAGTCCGGGTTAGTTCCATTCAAATCATACAAGTTAGAGTCCAAAACAAGGGAAAAAGTGTTTGGAAAAGTAGATACGATGGAGACGTATCAACTCCCCCAAGCTTAAACCCTTGCTTTCCTCAAGCAATTCAGTTGACAAACTGAAAGAGAAAAAGAAAAACTTTTACAAACTCTGTTTGCTCTTGTTGTTGTAAACATGAAAAGCCAGCATTCAAGTCTCAGCAATTATTATGAACTAACCATACTCACAATGACACGTAGGTCTCACAATTACTCATATCAATAGCATAATCAGCTAGCGAGCCATAATAATAAAACTCGGGCGACAACACTTTCTCAAAATAATCATAACATGATATAACAAAATGGTATCTCGCTAGCCCTTTTTGAGACCGCAAAACATAAATGCAGAGCACCTTTAAAGATCAAGGACTGACTAAACATTGTAATTCATGGTAAAAGAGATCCAGTCAAGTCATACCCAATATAAACCAATAATAATGAATGCAAACGACAGTGTGCTCTCCAGCGGGTGCTTTTTAATAAGAAGGGTGATGACTCAACATAAAAGTAAATAGATAGGCCCTTCGCAGAGGGAAGCAGGGATTTGTAGAGGTGCCAGAGCTCGATTTTGAAATAGAGATAAATTATATTTTGAGCGGCATACTTTCATTGTCAACATAACAACTAAAAGAGGACGATATCTTCCATGCTAAACAGATTATAGGCGGTTCCCAAACAGAATGGTAAAGCTTATACTCCCCTTCCTCCACAAGCATCAATCCATGGCTTGCTCGAAACAACGAGTGCCTCCAACATTCAACGGGTCCCAAGGGGAGTTTTGTTTGAAGTTAGTTTGATTTAGTTTGCACAAAGCATGGGACTGGGCATCCCGGATACCAGCCATTTTCTCGTGAATGAGGAGCGGAGTCCACTCCTCTTGAGAATAACCCGCCTAACACGGAAGATAAGGGCAGCTCTAGTTGACATATGAGCTATTCGAGCATGCAAAACGAAATGTTTATTTGAAGGTTTAGAGTTTGGCACATACAAATTTACTTGGAACGGCAGGTAAATACCGCATATAGGTAGGTATAGTGGACTCATATGGAATAAATTTGGGGTTTAAGGAGTTCGGATGCACAAGCAGTATTCCCGCTTAGTACAGGTGAAGGCTAGCAAAAGACTGGGAAGCGACCAACTGAGAGGGCGACAATAGTTGTAAACATGCATTAAAATTAATTCACACTGAGTACAAGCATGAGGAGGATATAATCCACCATGAACATAAATATCATGAAGGCTATGTTGATTGGATTCAACTACATGCGTGAACATGTGCCAAGTCGAGTCACTCAATGCATTTAAAGGAGGATACCATCCCATCATACCACATCATAATCATTCTAATAGCATGTTGGCATGCAAGGTAAACCATTATAACTTATAGCTAATCAAGCATGGCACAAGCAACTATAATCTCTAAATGTCATTGCAAATATGTTTACTCCATAATAGCTGAATCAGGAACGATGAATCATCATATTTGCAAAAACAAAAGAGGTCGAGTTCGTACCAGCTTTTCTCTTCTCAATAAGTCCATCATATATCATCATTATTGCCTTTCACTTGCACGACCGAACGGTGTGTATAATAATAAGAGTGCACGTGCATTGGACTAAGCTGGAATCTGCAAGCGTTCAACTCAAGAGAGAAGACAAGTAATATGGGCTCTAGGTTTAAATAATCAATCATGCATATAAGAGCCACTAAGCATTTTCAATATGGTCTTCTCTACCCCCAAAGAAAGGAAAAGAAATAAAAACTATTTACACGGGAAAGCTCCCAACAAGTAAAAGAACGGGAAATATTTTTGGGTTTTCTTTTTAATTCTACTACAAGCATGGAAAGTAAACTAACTAATTTTTTTGGTTTTTTCTTAAGGTTTATCAAACACACAAGAAGAAAGCAGGAAAAAGAAATTTAAACTAGCTTGGATAATACAATGAAAGAGTATGAGCACCGACATCTAGCAATGAGTGTGTGTGTGAACATAAATGTAATGTCGATGGGAAATACGTACTCCCCCAAGCTTAGGCTTTTGGCCTAAGTTGGTCTAATGCCAGGGATGGCCTGGCGGATATCCGTAGGTGAAGCTGGGGTCATACCATGACGCAGCGGCTATCGCCGCCTGAGCTGTAGCGTGGAGTCGAGCAGCCTCCACTCTCCTTTCATACTCATCTGCCTCCTCTGGATCCCAAGAATAAACAGATAGTCGTGGAGGCTCATCTTGTGGCTCCGGCTCCGGGCTGGTGCAGGGTTCCGATAGGCTTGAACAGCCGACCACGGAACAATGTGAGGCTCATCATACAAGTTGAACAAAGAAGGAGCAGGCAAAGTAATAGTCTCAGGGTGATGTTTATCAAAGTATAATTTGTATTTGAGCTCCCCATCGCGACTCTTAACAAGAAAATCATGCGCTATCATACTCTTCTAATCTAAATAAGCACGGGGCAGCACTGTTTCTTCTTTCTCCGCATGCCTAATAGGTATTTCAAAATGTTCAGCTAGGCGCGAAGCATAAATGCCTCAAAAAATGGGGCCCTTAGTACGGTTCAGACTTAACCGTCTAGCAACAATTCCACCCATACTAATAGAGTTATCGCGGTATAAACCATGGAGCAAAATAATAATATCAGGAATACTAAGGTTCCCACAGTTTCCGCGTCCAATCAAGCAACGACTAGCAAATAAAGCAAAGTAGCATAAAATAGGATAATGTATGCTAGTGATCCTTGCATCAGAAACCTTACTGGTTTCTCCCACAGTGATAGTGTTAATAAAAGCTTCTACTTCGTTACGGTGGGGTTCATCTAAGGTGCACCCAAAGGGTATTCTGCAAACCTCGCAGAATTCAGCTAATGTCATCTCTTTAACAACGTCATACAAATGAAACTCTACTATTGGAGGTGATTTCTTAGGGAAAAAGTAGAAGTTTTGCACAAAAGTATTTGTGAGTAAGAGATACTGATGACGTTCGTCGTGGAGGAAGTCGGTGAGGCCGGCGTTCTCAATCAATAAATAGAAATCTTCATGAATCCCAGCTCTCCTCAAGAAGTCATCGGAAGGCCATTCACACGGCCGGACCTCCGTGGTGTGAGGTAAATTAAATTTGGGCTTCTCCTCTTCTTCCTTTTGTTTTTCCTTAGAGCTTCGGCTCGAAGAGCCCCTCAAAAGTCTCTTCATTATTTCTGAAACAATCTGAAATTTTTAGTAACTTCAAATAAAGGTGAACCAACTTCAATAAAATTGATAGTAACAACTCCCACAAGTGCCTAGAGCCTATATAAAGCATTGGAACTACTTGGAACCATATAAATTTGACATGCAAGCTCAAGAACATGGTCACCTATGCAGCACAAATTTTCAATGAACAAAGCACTAGAACAAAAACTAATTGGACCAATGGAGGAGTGACATACCAAGGAACAATCTCCCCAAGCAGTTTTGCAACAGGTGCTTTGAGCAAGGAGATCGAAAATCACAGCAACGGGGGCTGGAACTCGTGCTTGAGTTGATTTTTCGTGTTTGTGTGAGGCAGAGGAAGAAGATGGGTGCAGGAATAAGTGGAGGAGGGCCACCGTGGGCCCACGAGGCAGGGGCGCGCCCAGGGGGGTAGGGCGTGCCCTCCACCCTCGTGGCCAGGTGGCAACTCCCTCCGTGGTGATTTTTGCACAGTAAATTCTCAGATATTCCAGAAAAAATCATATTAAATTGGCATGGCAATCTGAGGACTTCTATTTTCGGGATATTTTTTATTGCACGGATAAGTTAGGAAACAGACAGAAAAATATTATTTTACTTTATTTCTACTAAATAACAGAAAATATAAAGAGGGTACAGAAGGTTGTGCTTCTAGTTTCATCCATCTCGTGATCATCAAAATGAACCCACTAACAAGGTTGATCAAGTCTTGTTAACAAACTCATTCCGAATAATCCCGGAACCGGAGAAATTTCGAATGACACTAAGTTACCTCAATGGGGATATGAAAATCCCCAACAATAAGAATATCATACTTTTTCTTGACAGTGGGGAGAGGAAATTCGAAACCTCCAAATATAATTGATGGAACTTTTCCAATAGAGTTGATACTATAACCTTGAGGTTGTTTCCTCGGAAAATGCACCGTGTGCTCATTGCCATTAACATGAAAAGTGACATTGTCTTTGGTGCAATCAATAATGGCCCCTGCAGTGTTAAGGAAAGGTCTTCCAAGAATAATAGACATACTATCATCCTCGGGAATATCAAGAATAACAAAGTCCGTTAAAATAGTAACGTTCGCAACAACAACAGGCACATCCTCACATACCGACAGGTATAGCAGTTGAATTATCAGCCATTTGCAAAGATATTTCAGTAGGTGTCAACTTATTCAAGTCAAGTCTACGATATAAAGAGAGAGGCATAACACTAACACCGGCTCCAAGATCACATAAAGCAGTTTTAACATAACTTCTTTTAATGGAGCATGGAATAGTAGGCACTCCGGGATCTCCAAGTTTCTTTGGTATTCCACCCTTAAAAGTTTAATTAGCAAGCATGGTGGAAATTTAAGCTTCAGGTATCTTTCTTTTATTAGTAATAATATCCTTCATATACTTAGCATAAGGATTTGTCTTGAGCACATCAGTTAATGGCATACGCAAAAAGATAGGTCTAATCATTTCAGCAAAGCGCTCAAAATCCTCATCATCCTTTTTCTTGGATGGTTTCGGAAGAAAAGGCATGGGTTTCTGAACCCATGGTTCTCTTTCTTTACCGTGTTTCCTAGCAACAAAATCTCTTTTATCATAACGTTGATTCTTTGATTGTGGGTTATCAAGATCAACAGCAGGTTCAACTTCTACATCATTATCATTACTAGGTTGAGCATCAACATGAACATTATCATTAACCTTATCACTAGGTTCATGTTCATCACCTGATTGTGTTTCAGCATCAGAAACAGAGATATCATTTGGATTCTCAGGTGGTTCAGCGATAGGTTCACTAGAAGTTTGCAAAGTCCTATCATTTTTCTTTTTCTTCCTCTTAGAAGAACTAGGAGCATCGATATTGTTTCTCTGAGAATCTTGCTCGATTCTCTTAGGGTGGCCTTCAGGATACAAAGGTTCCTGAGTCATTCTACCAGTTCTAGTAGCCACTCTAACAACATAGTCATTTTTCTTACTATTCATTTCATCAAGCACTTCTTTCTAAGCTTTAATTACTTGTTCTACTTGAGTAGTAACCATAGAAGCATGTTTGCTAACAAGTTTAATTTCACCTCTAATATCAGCCATATAATCACCCAAGTGTTTAATCATAAAGGTATTCTGTTTTAGTTGTCTACCAAAATAAGCATTAAAATCATCTTGCTTAAATATAAAGTCATCAAACTCATCCAAGCACTGACTAGCAATTTTAGTAGGAGGGACTTCAACTTTATAATATCTATAGAGAGAATTTACCTTTACTACCTGTGTCGGGATATCGGGAGGTTCTTCATTAAATAAGTAATTGAGATCATATACTTCTTCAACAGGCGGTAAATTCAGACCATGTATTTCTTCAATAGGAGGTAAATTCTTAACATCTTCAGCTTTAATGCCTTTTTCTTTCATAGATTTGTTTGCCTCTTGCATATCTTCGGGGCTGAGAAATAGAACACCTCTCTTCTTCGGAGTTGGTTTAGGAATAGGCTCAGTAATTGGCTCAGGAACTGGCTCAGGAGGTAGCTCGGGATGTGCCCAACTATTTTCATTAGCCAACATATTATTCAATAGAATTTCAGCGTCATCCGGTGTTCTTTCCCTGAAAAGAGAACCAGCACAACTATCCAGGTAATCTCTGGAAGCATCAGTTAGTCCATTATAAAATATATCAAATATTTCAGGTTTCTTAAGAGGATGATCAGGCAAAGCATTAAGTAACTTGAGAAGCCTCCCCCAAGCTTGTGGGAGACTCTCTTACTCAATTTGCACAAAATTGTACATTTCCCTCAAAGCAGCTTGTTTCTTATGAGCGGGGAAATATTTAGCAGAAGTAATAAATCATATCCTGGGGACTTTGCACACAACCAGGATCAAGAGAATTATACCATATCTTAGCATCACCCTTTAATGAGAACGGAAATATCTTAAGTAAATAAAGGTAGCGCGATCTCTCATTATTAGTAAACAGGGCAGCTATATCGTTTAACTTAGTAAGATGTGCCATAACAGTTTCAAATTCATAGCCATAAAAAGGATCAGATTCAACCAAAGTAATTATATCTAGATCAACAGAAAAATCATAATAATCCTGATCAGGCACACAGATAGGTGAAGTAGCAAAAGCAGGGTCGGGTTTCATTCTACCTCTAAAGGATTCTTTACTCCATTTAATTAGCAATCTCTTAAGTTCATATCTATCCTGGGAAGCAAAAATATCTATCCTCAGGAATAGAAGGCATAGGTTCATCATTACTAACATCATCGTGTTTAGGTTCAATAATTTCTCTTTCTCTAGACCTAGCAATTTGCTCATCAAGATATTCACCAAGTGGCACAGTAGTATCAAGCATACAAGTAGTTTCATCATAAGTATCATGCATAGCAGAAGTGGCATCATCAATAACATGCGACATATCAGAATCAATAGCAGTAGTAGGTTTAGGTGTCGCAAACTTACTCATAATAGAAGGAGAATCTAGTGCAAGGCTAGATGGCAGTTCCTTACCTCCCCTCGTAGTTGAGGGCAAAATAGTAGTTCGATCATCTTTCAAGTTCTTCATAGTGTCCAGCAGATATAAATCCCAAGTGACTCAAAGAATAGAGCTATGCTCCACGGCAACGGCGCCAGAAAATAGTCTTGATAACCCACAAGTATAGGGGATCACAACAGTTTTTGAGGCTAGAGTATTCAACCCAAAATTATCGATTCGACACAAGGGGAGCCAATGAATATTCTCAAGTATTAGCAGCTGAGTTGTCAATTCAACCACACTTGGAAACTTAGTATCTGCAGCAAAGTGTTTAGCAGCAAAGTAATATGATAGTGGTGGTAATGGTAATAAAAGTAAAGACAGCAAAAGTAATGTTTTTGGTATTTTGTAGTGATTGTAACAGTAGCAACGGAAAAGTAAATAAGTGTAAACCAGTATATGAAAAACTCGTAGGCACCGGATTAGCGATGGATAATTATGCTGGATGTGGTTCATCATGTAGAAGTCATAACATAGGGTGACACAGAACTAGCTCCAGTTCATCAATGTAATGTAGGCATGTATTCCGTATATAGTCATATGTGCTTATGGAAAAGAACTTGCATGGCATCTTTTGTCCTACCCTCCTGTGGCAGCGGGGTCCTATTGGAAACTAAGGGATATTAAGGCCTCCTTTTAATAGAGAACCGGAACAAAGCATTAGCGCATAGTGAATACATGAACTCCTCAAACTATGGTCATCACCGGGAGTGGTCCTGATTATTGTCACTTCGGGGTTGCCGGATCATAACACATAGTAGGTGACTATAGACTTGCAAGATAGGATCTAGAACACACATATATTCATGAAAACATAATAGGTTCAGATCTGAAATCATGGCACTCAGGCCCTAGTGACAAGCATTAAGCATAGCAAAGTCATAGCAACATCAATCTCAGAACATAATGGATACTAGGGATCAAACCCTAACAAAACTAACCCGATTACATGATAAATCTCATCCAACCCATCACCGTCCAGCAAGCCTACGATGCAATTACTCACGCACGGCATTCCGAGGATCTTTATTTTCTGCACAAAAAACAACACCATGGCAGTTCTGCTGGAAACAGCGTCAGTCCGGGTTAGTTCCATTCAAATCATACAAGTTAGAGTCCAAAACAAGGGCAAGAGTGTTTGGAAAAGTAGATACGACGGAGACGTATCAGCCATCATAACACTCTCTTATCTGATCACGAGAAGCTTTCTTATGAATTTCTTCAAATAAAGCAAGATCTTGAAAAGCTAAGAGTGGATTATGAAGATCTTCAGAAGGAGCGCGATTCATTACTTGCTCAACAGATCAACGCTACTCAGGAAGAATTTGTTCCTCCATGTCTGAAGTGCATTGAACGTGAAACTGCTAATTCTTCACCTGAATGTTCAAATGCTTCTAATGCTACAAATTCTTCATATGTCTCTGCTATCACTAATTCCTCATCTGAGGAAATTGCAAGTATCACTGATGATGCAGGGCTGAAGGAATTGTACATGACAGGCATGTACAAAAGCCTCAAAGGGCATCAGACTCTTTGTGATGTGCTCAAAATGCAGATCCTCAACAGAAACCCTAGGAAAGAGGGTATTGCCTTTGAGAGGAAACTCAATGCTGATGGGACATATTGGAAGCCTGAGTAGTACCCCAAAACCTCATGGGTTGCTGCAAAGGGACCTCTAGTTGATCCATCCAACTTATCTGGCTTTACATGTGAATCTCCTCATTCTTCTGATGAGTCATTTGACTCTAACTATAAACTTTTCAAAAATCAAAATGATGAAGTATTTGCTAGACATGTTGGGACTAACTGCAGGAACGGTTCCCCTATGAAGAAAATCTGGGTTCCCAAAAGTTGCCTTGAAAGTCTTCAGGTGAATGTCCTCATGACACCACCTGTGAAGAATAGGAACTCCAGATCAAATTCTTCATATGAACCAAATTCTTCATATGGATCCATGTCCTCATATGGACCAAATTCCTCACGTAGATGAAATTCCTCAAAAGTATCAAAGTTCTCATATGATCATCATCATTCTAACCCTTCTGTTTCGCAGGGTAGAGCTAAGGGCTATGAATATGAGCATTACTCTTCAAATCATTATGTTCATAAGTCCTCGAAGAATTTCTCTGCTTATTCATATGCTTACCCTAACCCCTCTTATGTGAAACGAAGCGGACTGGCTTCTATGCCACCTTTCTCATATGGTGCTCGCAGGGTGATGAATTCTTTGCCACCCCTTCAGATGTGGGTGGTGAAGAAAAAGAACTAATCTCTTATGCAGGGTCAGGTCTCTAGACCTGCTCAAAACGTCTGAAGAATTCGCTGGAGACCTGAACAGTGCCTGATAGGATGCAGGCTAATCATGATGAAATGAACTTTCATTTCATACGTCCTCATACTGTTTATTTGTTCTAATTGCTTGAAGAAATTGATTTGATGATATTGATGTCATATTCTTCACTGAAGAAGTATATGAGTTCGTAAGTTGCACTAATTCATCTGCAGGATGAACAACCCAAAGCAAATGAGTGGGTCCTCGATAGTGGATGTACAAATCACATGACGGGTGACAAGAATCTGTTGATGGATGCTCCCTTATCACCGTCACATCTGAAGCATATCATCTTCGCTGACAAAGGCAAAAGTCAGGTATTGGGTCTAGGTAGGGTTGCGATCTCTAAGGACATACACATGGACAAAGTCATGCTTGTCGAGTCCTTAGGATACAACCTCATGTCTGTCTCAATGCTTTGTGATCTTGATATGGTTGTTGTCTTTGGCAAGTATCATTGTGTTGTGATCATGGAAGCTGACAATTCCAAAGTCTTCGAAGGCTTTAGGAGAGGAGACTTGTACATTGTTGATTTCTCTACAGGACCACAACCAGCTGTATGCTTACTTGCAAAAGCTTCAGAAGGCTGGCTATGGCATGGACGACTTGGTCATGCTGGCATGAGGAATCTTCACATGCTCGCGAAGAAGAAGCATCTCATTGGCATTGAGAATGTCAAATTCCTCAAGGATCACTTATGTGGAGCCTGTTGATACGTCCATTTTGCATCATGCTTTTATATCGATATTTATCGCATTATGGGCTGTTATTTCACGTTTTGTCACATTACTTATGGCTATTCTCTCTTATTTTACAAGGTTTACCATGAAGAGGGGGAATGCCGGCAGCTGGAATTCTGGATGGAAAAGGAGCAAATATTGGAGACCTATTCTGCGCAACTCCAAAAGTCCTGAAACTCCACGGAATATTGGAGACCTATTCTTCTCCTATATGAAGTCTTTCGATGAGAAAAAAATCAGAAGCAACTTTTCGGGACGAGACTCCGCCGCCACGAGGCGGAACCTTGGCGGAGCCAATCTAGGGCTCCGGCAGAGCTGTTCTGCCGGGGACACTTCCCTCCGGGAGGGGGAAATCATCGTCATCATCATCACCAACGCTCCTCTCATCGGGAGAGGGCAATCTCCGTCAACATCTTCACCAGCACCATCTCATCTCCAAACCCTAGTTCATCTCTTGTATCCAATTCTTGTCTCCAAGTCCGGGATTGGTGCTAGTAGGTTGCTAGTAGTGTTGATTACTCCTTGTAGTTGATGCTAGTTGGTTTATTTGGTGGAAGATCATATGTTCATATCCTTTATGCACATTATATCCCCTCTGATTATGAACATGAATATGCTTTGTGAGTAGTTACGTTTGTTCCTGAGGACAAGGGAGAAGTCTTGCTATTAGTAGTCATGTGAATTTGGTATTCGTTCGATATTTTGATAAGATGTATGTTGTCTAACCACTAGGGGTGTCATGTGAACGTCGACTACATAACACTTCACCATTATTTGGGCCTAGAGGAAGGCATTGGGAAGTAATAAGTAGATGATGGGTTGCTAGAGTGACAGAAGCTTAAACCCTAGTTTATGCGTTGCTTCATAAGGGGCTGATTTGGATCCATATGTTTCATGCTATGGTTAGGTTTACCTTAATACTTTTGTTGTAGTTGCGGATGCTTGCAATAGAGGTTAATCATAAGTGGGATGCTTGTCCAAGTAAGGGCAGTACCCAAGCACCGGTCCACCCACATATCAAATTATCAAAGTACCGAACGCGAATCATATGAGCGTGATGAAAACTAGCTTGACGATATTCCCATGTGTCCTCGGGAGCGCTTTTCCTATTATAGGAGTTTGTTCTGGCTTGTCCTTTGCTACAAAAAGGATTGGGCCACCTTTCTGCACTTTATTTACTTTTGATACTTGTTGCTCGTTACAATTTACCTTTTCACAAAACTATCTGTCACCAGTTGTTTCAGTACTTGCAGAGAATACCTTGCTGAAAACCACTTATCATTTCCTTCTGCTCCTCGTTGGGTTCGACACTCTTACTTATCGAAAGGACTACGATAGATCCCCTATACTTGTGGGTCATCAAGACTCTTTTCTGGCGCTGTTGCCGGGGAGTGCCGCGCCTTTGGTAAGTGGAATTTGGTAAGGAAAAATTTATATAGTGTGCTGAAATTTTCTGTCACTTGTTACTATGGAAAGTAATTGTTTGAGGAGCTTGTTTGGGGTATCTTCACCCCGTCCAGTAGAGCAAAGAGTTACTCCTTAACCTACTGGACCTATTGAAAATGAAATTCCTTTTGAATTTCCTATGGGTATTATGGAAAAACTGTTGGCTAACACTTTTACAGGAGATGGGACAAAGCATCCTGACGAGCATCTACGCTATTTGGATGATATTTGTGGATTATTTAAGCTTGCAGGTATACCCTATGATGTTGTTAAGAAGAAGGCTTTCCCTTTATCTTTGAAGGGAGACACATTGACATGGTATAGGCTATGTGATGATACGAGATCATGGAACTATAAAAGAATGAAATTGGAATTTCATCAAAAGTATTACCCTATGCATCTTGTTCATCGTGATCGCAATTATATATATAATTTTTGGCCTCGCGAAGGAGAAAGCATCGCTCAAGCTTGGGGGAGGCTTAAATCCATGTTATATTTATTCCCCAATCATGAGCTCTCAAAATTGACAATTCTTCAGAATTTTTATGCTCGGCTCTCTGATAGTAATAAAACTATGCTCGATACTTCTTGTGCTGGCTCTTTTATGGTGAAGACTATTGAATTTAGATGGAATTTATTGGATAGAATTAAACGCAACTCTGAAGATTGGGACCTCGATGAAGTTAAGGAGTCAGGTATGACACCTAAGTTTGATTGTGTTAAATCTTTTATGGATACCGATATTTTCCGTAAGTTTAGCACTAAATATGGACTTGACTCTGAGATAGTAGCTTCTTTCTATGAATCTTTTGCTACTTATGTTGATCTCCCCAAGGAGAAGTGGTTTAAATATCATCCTCCCATAGAAGTAAAAGTAGCTGCACCTATTAAAGTTGAAGAAGAAACCATCACTTATAATGATCCTATTGTTCCCACCTCTTATGTTGAGAAACCACCTTTCCCTGCTAGAGTAAAGGATCATGCTAAAGCTTCAACTGTTGTTCGTAAAAGCAATACTAGAACTTATACACCTCCTGAGCAAGTCAAAGTAGAACCTAATATTGCTATTGTTAAAGATCTCTTGTCCGATAATATTGATGGGCATGTCATTGAATTCTCTGGTGAAACTGCTAGAATTGCTAAACCCTGTGATAGAGATAAACATAGACCTGTGGTAGGCGTGCCTGTTATTTCTGTTAAAATAGGAGATCATTGTTATCATGGCTTATGTGATATGGGAGCTATTGATAGTGTTATACCTTATGACTTATATAAAGAAATTATGCATGATATCGCACCTGCTGAGTTAGAAGATATTGATGTTACAATTAAACTTGCCAATAGAGATACTATATCTCCAGTGGGAATTGTTAGAGATGTTGAAGTCTTGTGTGGGAAAACTAAATATCCTGCTGATTTTCTTGTTCTTAGTTCTCCACAAGATAGCTTTTGCCCCATTATATTTGGTCGACCCTTCTTGAATACTGTTAATGCTAAGATAGACTGCGAAAAGGATGCTGTTACTATTGGCTTGGATAATATGGTTCATGAGTTTAATTTCTCTAAATTTAGTAAACAACATCATGAGGAAGAATTGCCTAGTAAGGATGAAATTATTGGTCTCACTTCTATTGTTGTACCTCCTAGTGATCCTTTAGAACACTATTTGCTAGACCATGAAAATGATATGTTCATGAATGAAAGAAGGGAAATAGATGAAGTATTCTTTGAACAGAAACCTATTCTGAAACACAATTTGCCTGTTGAAATCTTAGGTGATCCTCCTCCACCCAAGGGTGATCCCATGTTTGAGCTTAAACCGTTGCCTGATAATCTTAAGTATGCTTATCTTGATGAGAAGAAAATATATCCTGTTATTATTAGTGCTAACCTTTCAGAGCATGAAGAAGAAATATTATTGAAAACTCTGAAAAAGCACTGTGCCGCTATTGGATATACTCTGGATGATCTTAAGGGCATCAGTCCCACTCTATGTCAACATAAAATAAATTTGGAAGATGATGCCAAACCAGTTCGTGATCCTCAACGACGTTTGAATCCTAAAATGAAAGAAGTGGTAAGAAAAGAAATACTCAAGCTTCTGGAGGCAGGTATAATTTATCCCGTTGCTGATAGTCAGTGGGTAAGTCCTGTCCATTGTGTCCCTAAGAAGGGAGGTATTACTGTTGTCCCTAATGATAAAGATGAATTGATCCCGCAAAGAATTATCACAGGTTATAGGATGGTAATTGATTTCCGCAAATTAAATAAAGCTACTAAGAAAGATCATTACCCCTTACCTTTTATTGATCAAATGCTAGAAAGGTTATGCAAACATACACACTATTGCTTTCTAGATGGTTATTCTGGTTTCTCTCAAATACCTGTGTCGGCTAAAGATCAATCAAAGACTACTTTTACATGCCCTTTTGGTACTTTTGCTTATAGACGTATGCCTTTTGGTTTATGTAATGCACCTGCTACCTTTCAAAGATGCATGATGGCTATATTCTCTGATTTTTGTGAAAAGATTTGTGAGGTTTTCAAGGACGACTTTTCCGTCTATGGTTCCTCTTTTGAGGATTGCTTGAGCAATCTTGATCGAGTTTTGCAAAGATGTGAAGAAACTAATCTTGTCTTGAATTGGGAAAAGTGCCACTTTATGGTTAATGAAGGTATTGTCTTGGGGCACAAAGTTTCTGAAAGAGGTATTGAAGTTGATAAAGCCAAGGTTGACGCTATTGAAAAGATGCCATGTCCCAAGGACATCCAAGGTATAAGAAGTTTCCTTGGTCACGCCGGATTTTATAGGAGGTTCATTAAGGACTTCTCGAAAATTTCTCGGCCTCTGACTAATTTATTACAAAAAGACGTACCATTTGTCTTTGATGATGATTGTGTAGAAGCATTTGAAATACTTAAGAAAGCATCAGTCTCTGCACCTATTGTTCAGCCACCTGATTGGAATTTACCCTTTGAAATTATGTGTGATGCTAGTGATTATGTTGTAGGTGCTGTTCTAGGGCAAAGAGTTGATAAGAAATTAAATGTTATCCATTATGCTAGTAAGACTCTAGACAATGCTCAAAGAAATTATACTACTACTGAAAAGGAACTCTTAGCAGTTGTGTTTGCCTGTGATAAATTCAGACCCTATATTGTTGATTCTAAAGTAACTATTCACACCGATCATGTTGCTATTAAATATCTTATGGAAAAGAAAGATGCTAAACCTAGACTTATTAGATGGGTTCTCTTGCTGCAAGAGTTTGATTTGCATATTGTTGATAGAAAAGGAGCTGAGAACCCAGTTGCAGACAACTTATCTAGGTTAGAGAATGTTCTTGATGACCCACTACCTATTGATAATAGCTTTCCTGATGAGCAATTAAATGTCATAAGTACTTCTTGTAGCACTCCGTGGTATGCTGATTATGCTAATTATATTATTGCTAAATTTATACCACCTAGCTTCACATACCAACAAAAGAAAAAGTTCTTTTATGATTTGAGACGTTACTTTTGGGATGACCCACATCTTTGTAAAGAAGGAGTAGATGGTGTTATTAGACGTTGTGTACCTGAACATGAATAGGAACAGATCCTACGCAAGTGTCACTCCGAAGCTTATGGAGGACATCACGCTGGAGATAGAACTGCACATAAGGTATTGCAATCCGGGTTTTATTGGCCTACTCTCTTCAAGGATGCCCGTAAGTTTCTTTTATCTTGCGATGAATGTCAAGGAATTGGTAATATTAGTAGACGTCAAGAAATGCCTATGAATTATTCACTTGTTATTGAACCATTTGATGTTTGGGGCTTTGATTATATGGGACCTTTTCCTGCCTCTAATGGTTACACTCATATTCTAGTTGTTGTTGTTTATGTTACTAAGTGGGTAGAAGCTATTCCAACTAGTAGTGCTGATCATAACACTTCTATTAAAATGCTTAAGGAAGTTATTTTTCCGAGGTTGGAGTCCCTAGATACTTAATGACTGATGGTGGTTCACACTTTATTCATGGTGCTTTCCGTAAGATGCTTGTTAAATACGATGTTAATCATAGAATTGCATCTCCTTATCACCCGCAGTCTAGTGGTCAGGTAGAATTGAGCAATAGAGAGCTCAAATTAATTTTGCAAAAGACTGTCAATAGGTCTAGAAAGAATTGGTCCAAAAAACTGAATGACGCATTATGGGCCTATAGAACTGCATACAAAAATCCTATGGGTATGTCTCCGTATAAAATGGTTTATGGAAAAGCATGTCATTTACCTCTTGAATTAGAACATAAGGCATATTGGGCTATCAAAGAGCTCAATTATGACTTCAAACTTGCCGGTGAGAAGAGGTTGTTTGATATTGGCTCACTTGATGAATGGAGAACCCAAGCTTATGAAAATGCCAAGTTGTTTAAAGAAAAAGTTAAAAGGTGGCATGATAAAAGGATACAAAAGCGTGAGTTTAATGTAGGTGACTATGTATTGCTATACAACTCTCGTTTAAGATTTTTTGCAGGAAAACTTCTCTCCAAATGGGAAGGTCCTTACGTTATCGAGGAGGTCTATCGTTCCGGTGCCATAAAAATCAACAACTTCGCAGGCACAAATCCGAAGGTGGTAAACGGTCAAAGAATCAAACATTATATCTCAGGTAATCCCATAAATGTTGAAACCAATATTATTGAAACCGTAACCCCTAAGGAATACATAAGGGACACTTTCCAGAACGTTCTGGACTCCAAAAAGGAATAGGTATGTGGTACGATAAGTAAACCGACCCCAAAACAATTTTTAAAGCAATATTTCTCCGTTTTGGAATATTAAGAAAAATAGAAAAATAAGTAGCAGTCCGGGGAGGACACGAGGTCTCCACGAGGGTGGAGGGCGCGCCCTACCCCCCCTGGGCGTGCCCCCCTACCTCGTGAGCACCCCGTGTGCCCTCCAGACTCCGTTTTCTTGCACGATACGTATTTTGGTCGGTAAAAATTCATTATATAATCTCCCGAAGGTTTTGACAACCGTATCACGCAAATATCCTCTGTTTTCTTTTCGAGTTGTTTCCGTTGCAGATTTGAGGATTCCGGAGACTCGGTCATCCTTCTATGAGGGTGAGCGTATGCCATGGAAGGTGGACGACAAGCTTCCATCATCAACAACACCTCCACCGCCAACAACAAAGAAGGAGATATAATCACATGGGTATGGACACTCCCCTTGGCAACTGCCAAGCTTGGGGGAGGTGCCCCGGTATCATATCACCATCACAACTCCTATCTTTACCATTTTTCTTAGTTCGATCCTATTAGTAGTATCTTGATTTAGTAGAATAAAGTCATGGCACGATCTAGTTTTGGGTTTTGCTTTATGATCCCTCTATGCCATCGAGTCCGTAAGCTAGATATAATAAAGATTAGTGTTGAGTCAAGGGCTTGATTACTTTGCCATGATCTTGGGTGAATAAAGAAAAGAATAAAAAGGAAATAAAGAGTTCATATTGATCTTAGTTAAAGTAATGACTCCACATAGAAAGAGTATGATGATTAAAAGTAGTTGGGAGTTGGCAAATATAGCTTTGGTCATCGTTGCAATTAATAGGAAGTAATAAGGAGAGAGAGGTTTCATATATAGATATATTATCATTTACATATTTTATGATTGGGAGCACTCATTAAAATATGACATGCTAACGAGTTGATGTTGGACAAGGAAGACAACATAATGAGTTATGTTTTCTTACATCTGAGATAAAGTATGTTGTCATGGTTCCTCTAACATGTTGAGCTTGCCTTACTCCCTCATGCTAGCCAAATTCTCAGCACCAAGTAGAGATACTACTTGTGCTTCCAAATACCCTTAAACCAGTTTAGCCATGAGAGTCCACCATATCTACCTATGGATTGAGTAAGATCCTTCAAGTAAGTTGTCATCGGTGCAAGCAATAAAAATTGCTCTCTAAATATGCATGACTTATTAGTGCGGAGAAAATAAACTTTGCACGAATTTGTTGTGGACGCAATAAAAGCGACGGACTGCATAATAAAGGTTCACATACAAGGGGCAATGTAAAGTGACGTTCTTTTGCATTAAGATTTTGTGCATCAACCCTAAACGCGGATGACAACCTCTGCTTCCCTCTGTGAAGGGCCTATCTTTTATTATTATCCTCTACCTTATCAAGAGTCATGGTGATCTTCACCTTTTTCCTTTTTCATTTTATCCTTTGGCAAGCTCAGCATGTTGGAAAGAACAAGATATATATATATCTAATTGGATGTGGGGGAGCGTGAATTATTATTGTTGACATTACCCTTGAGGTAAAAAGGTTGTGGGGCAAAACTACAAGCCCCTATCTTTCTCTGTGTCCGATTAAAACTCCGTAACCACAAGTATTGCGTGAGTGTTAGCAATTATGAAGGACTAAGTGATAGTTGAGTATGTGGACTTGCTTTTAAGCTCTGACATAGACTCTTTCCGATGTTATGATAAATTGCAATTGCTTCAATGACTAAGGGTATAATTTGTTGGTGCTCAATAAGGTTTATGATTCATACTTTGGCTTTGTGAAAAGATCATCACTTGAACATAAGTAATCATATGACAAATCTATATATGTTGCTGTTATGAAAATAATCATGATGCCTTCATGTCCGTATTTTATTTTTATCGATGCCTCTACTTCTAAACATGAGGACATATTTATTGTTATCGGCTTTTCGCTTGAGGACAAGCGAGGTCTAAGCTTGGGGGAGTTGATACGTCCATTTTGCATCATGCTTTTACATCGATATTTATCGCATTATGGGCTGTTATTTCACGGTTTGTCACATTACTTATGGCTATTCTCTCTTATTTTACAAGGTTTACCATGAAGAGGGGGAATGCCGGCAGTTGGAATTCTGGATGGAAAAGGAGCAAATATTGGAGACCTATTCTGCGCAACTCCAAAAGTCCTGAAACTCCACGGAATATCTTAAAATAAATAAAGAAAAATCGTCACCAAAGATGAAGGCCAGGGGGCCCACACCCTGCTCACGAGGGTGGGGGGCGCCCCCCCTGGGCGCGCCCCCTACCTCGTGGGCCCCCTGGTGGCTCTCCAACGCCCATCTTCTCCTATATGAAGTCTTTCCATGAGAAAAAAATCAGAAGCAACTTTTCGGGACGAGACTCCGCCGCCACGAGGCGGAACCTTGGCGGAACCAATCTAGGGCTCCGGCAGAGCTGTTTTGCCGGGGACACTTCCCTCCGGGAGGGGGAAATCATCGTCATCATCATCACCAACGCTCCTCTCATCGGGAGAGGGCAATCTCCATCAACATCTTCACCAGCACCATCTCATCTCCAAACCCTAGTTCATCTCTTGTATCCAATTCTTGTCTCCAAGTCCGGGATTGGTGCTAGTAGGTTGCTAGTAGTGTTGATTACTCCTTGTAGTTGATGCTAGTTGGTTTATTTGGTGGAAGATCATATGTTCAGATCCTTTATGCACATTATATCCCCTATGATTATGAACATGAATATGCTTTGTGAGTAGTTACGTTTGTTCCTGAGGACAAGGGAGAAGTCTTGCTATTAGTAGTCATGTGAATTTGGTATTCGTTCGATATTTTGATAAGATGTATGTTGTCTAACCTCTAGTGGTGTTATGTGAACGTCGACTACATAACACTTCACCATTATTTGGGCCTAGAGGAAGGCATTGGGAAGTAATAAGTATATGATGGGTTGCTAGAGTGACAGAAGCTTAAACCCTAGTTTATGCGTTGCTTCATAAGGGGCTGATTTGGATCCATATGTTTCATGCTATGGTTAGGTTTACCTTAATACTTTTGTTGTAGTTGCGGATGCTTGCAATAGAGGTTAATCATAAGTGGGATGCTTGTCCAAGTAAGGGCAGTACCCAAGCACCGGTCCACCCACATATCAAATTATCAAAGTACCGAACGCGAATCATATGAGCGTGATGAAAACTAGCTTGACGATATTCCCATGTGTCCTCGGGAGCGCTTTTCCTATTATAGGAGTTTGTTCCGGCTTGTCCTTTGCTACAAAAAGGATTGTGCCACCTTGCTGCACTTTATTTACTTTTGTTACTTGTTGCTCGTTACAATTTACCTTTTCACAAAACTATCTGTCACCACTTGTTTCAGTACTTGCAGAGAATACCTTGCTGAAAACCACTTATTATTTCCTTCTGCTCCTCGTTGGGTTCGACACTCTTACTTATCGAAAGGACTACGATAGATCCCCTATACTTGTGGGTCATCACCTGTGAAGCTGGAAAGATGACAAAGGCCAAGCATCCAGCGAAGACTATCATGACTAGCACTCGACCATTTGAATTGCTTCACATGGATCTCTTTGGTCCTAATCATTATTCTGCTATTACAAACGATGCTTCTCTATATGGCTTTGTTATTGTTGATGATTATTCTCATTACACATGGGTACACATTGTCACTTACAAACATGAGGTGCAGGAAGTCTTCAAACGATTTTCCTCGAGGGCTTCAACCAACTTTGGTGTGAAGATCAAGCACATCAGAAGTGACAATGGTACTGAGTTCAAGAATTCTGGTCTTGATGACTATCTTGATGAACTTGGTATTACTCATGAGTTATCTACTCCTTATACTCCTCAACAGAATGGCATTGTGGAGCGCAAGAACAGAACTCTTGTTGAGATGGCTCCCACTATGCTTGATGAATACAAGACGCCTCATCGTTTCTGGAGTGAGGCAATTGATACTGCGTGCCACATCATCAACAGAGTATATCTTCACAAATTCTTCAAGAAGACTGCCTATGAACTCCTCACTGACAAGAAACCCAACGTGAGTTACTTCAAAGTCTTCGGTGCTAAATGTTGGATTAGAGATCCTCATCACACATCTAAATTTGCACCGAAAGCACATGAGGGCTTCATGCTTGGTTACGGAAAGGACTCGCACACCTACAAAGTCTTCAACAACATTCTTCACAAGGTTGTTGAAACTGTAGATGCGCTGTTCGATGAAACTAATGGCTCGCAAAGAGAGCACCTACCTTATGTGATAGATGAACCAGCACCTGAGGATTCTATCAAGTTCAAAGCCACTGAGGATGTCATTCCCACTGAAGAATCTGCTAAAGAATTCATTCCAGAACATGATGAACGTCAAGCTGGCGCACCTGAAGAAAATGGTGATGAGGAAGATGCTCCTGAAGAAAATGCAGATCAAATTCCTCGAAGACAACCCGCTCATCCTCGTATTGCAAATGAAGTGCAAATCGAGAAGATCATCGATGACATTGAAGCACCAGGTCCTCTCACACGCTCAAAAGCTTCACATTTGTCTAACTTTTGTGGGCACTTTGCTTTTGTCTCTATCACAGAGCCCACTAAGGTAGATGAAGCATTTCTGGAGCCTGAGTGGATTCAAGAAATGCAAGAAGAATTACATCAGTTCGAGCTCAACAACGTCTGGGAACTGGTCAAACATCCAGATCCTCGCAAGCACAACATGTCGTGGGAACGAACACCTATGGGGCCGGCGGACCAGGCCCCTTTCAGTTCGGCGGGGGGCGGAGGTCGCACGAAGAGCGGATCGAGGCGAAGCACACGAGCGATTTACCCAGCTTCGGAGCTCTCCGGAGAGATAATACTCCTACTGCTGCTTGTCTGATTTGTATTGTGTTCTTGCTCGGGAGCGCTGAATGCTACAGTACACACCAGCTGCTAACGAGACCGAGCATGAGTGCTTTCTGGCTTCGAACCCCCCCTCTACGTTGCGCATGGGCCTCCTTTTATATGCTCAAGGGGTCACCGACAGGTGGCAACGTAGACAAGGGAAAAATGGAAAAGGAATGTGGTTGATACAACTACTTGTATAGTGTATCATACCTAACCCTGACGGCAGGGGACAAAGGCATTAAATGCCCGTCTGTGTCGCCCAAACAGTGCAGGAAAAGGACCGTCAGGGGCGCCACCGCCTGCCACGATGGCCATCTTGTCATCTCTGCTTGCCACCTCGCACCGCTAGCTGCACAGCCTCTTGCCACGCGCGCCTGGGAAGGTCCCAGGGCGACACGTTGGTGGATGTGCTGGAGCGCGGGTACAGAGTGGTAGCTCGCCACGGCAAGCGCCTTGCCGCGGTCATTGTCTTGTCGGGTCCGGAAGCTTGTCGCTCACCGGATCTTGCCGGGACGCGTGGCGCGTCGCGGCAAGTTCCTTGAGATGCCTTGGTTGGCCTTCCCGGCAAGCTCCTCTTGCCGGGGTCTTGTCTCCTCGTCTTGAACACTTTGTTCTTGAATGGCTCCAAAGGAACCACGGAGGACCTTGGCGGTCACCCGGCAAGCCTTGCCGCGGGGCGCTGCGACTGCCCATGCACAAGTTCGGGATACTAAGGTACCCCTACTTTAGTACACCGACGCACAACAAGCAAGATGAAAATGGCCTTGTGGTGAGGAATAAGGCATGGCTTGTAGCTCAAGGCTACACACAGGTTGAAGGAATTGACTTCGATGAAACCTTTGCACATGTTGCTAGACTTGAGGCTATTCGCATATTACTTGCTTATGCTAACCATCATGATATTATCTTACAACAAATGGATGTGAAAAGTGCATTCCTCAATGGTAAGCTTGAGGAAGAAGTATATGTTGCTCAACCCCCAGGTTTTGAAGATCCAAAGAATCCTGACAAAGTCTTCAAACTCAACAAGGCCCTGTATGGCCTCAAGCAAGCCCCTTGGGTGTGGTATGATACTTTGAAGGAATTCCTCATGAAGAAAGGCTTCAAACCCGGTTCACTCGACTCAACTCTTTTCACTAAATCTTATGATGATGAATTGTTTGTGCGCCAAATGTATGTTGATGGTATCATTTTTGGCTGTACTGACCAACGATATAGTGATGAATTTGCCTATATGATGAGTGAAGAATATCAAATGTCTATGATGGGAGAATTAAAATTCTTTTTAGGTCTTCAAATTCGTCAACAGCGCAATGGGATATTCATATCTCAGGAGAAATACCTCAAGGACGTATTGAGGAAATTCGGCATGCAAGATTGCAAAAGGGGTCAAAATTCCAATGCCCACAAATGGTCATCTGTGCACTGATGAAAATGGTCAAGACTTTGATCAAAAGGTATACCACTCCATGATTGGCTCTTATTGTACCTATGTGCATCTAGGCCGGATATTATGCTTAGTGTTTGCCTGTGTGCCTGATTTCAAGCTACACCGAAGGAATCACACCCTAAGGCTGTGAAGCATATTCTTAGATACTTAGCTCACACACCAAAACTTGGATTATGGTATCCCAAGGGCTCTTCTTTTGATCTCATTGGATATTCAGACTCTAACTATGCTGGCGATCGCGTGGACCGCAAGTCAACATCAGGCACATGTCATTTCCTCGGACGATCCTTGGTCTGTTGGTCCTCGAAGAAACAGAACTATGTATCACTCTCCACTGTAGAAGCTGAGTACATTGCTGCTGGATCGTGCTGTGCTCAACTACTATGGATGAAGCAAACACTCAAGGACTATGGCGTCAACGTGAAGAATGTGCCTCTCTACTGTGACAATGAGAGTGCTATCAAGATTGCTCATAACCCAGTTCAGCACTCGAAGACCAAGCACATCCAGATTCGTCATCATTTTCTTCGTGATCATGTGTTGAAGGACGACATCTCCATCGACCACGTCAGCACCGAAGATCAACTGGCTGATATCTTCACTAAGCCCTTGGATGAGAAGAGATTTAGCAAGTTGCGTGTGAGCTAAATATCCTAGAATCTTTGAATGTTCTCTGAAATGGACACACATCCTAACACTTATGCTGACTTGATGACTTAGATGCACAACACATGAAGTAACGTTTTTCTTCAATCAATGAAGACTAACACTCTAAGTGTGAAGAAATTAATGAAGAAATTGATTCTCAGAGCCCTACGACAATTGTACACGGTGTCTGAAATCAGCTTTCTTATACGGTGGGTTACGCCACCACCCAAAGTTGAAAATCTTCAATTCGAGTTTTTCTTCGTTTTTGAAATTCCTCAGTTTTTTAAATTCTTCAACTTTGCATTGTCTTCACTCTTTCTGGTGTTGTTCTTCATTTGTATATATATATATATATATATATATATATATATATATATATATATATATATATGGGCTATTCTGTTACGCGTAACAGAATATTATTCTGTTACCCTTTTTGAACCGACGTTTTTCAGGTGGTTGTACTGATGTTTTCGAAGCGGTTGAACTAATGCTTTCAGTTGTGTTTAACAGATCGTCTTCTTTCGTTCAAAAACTTTTTATAATTTTTTTGTTGGAACAGGGTGTGTAATATATCGTTGGAAAGCTCTTGACAACCATATTTCAAGTATATTGAACATTTTTGCAAAATCATTATGGTTTAAGAGCAGTTTTGAAAAAATCATTTTTTTCAAAACCGAAAAAGCGAATCGTATTTTGGACTCAATTTTCAAATCTTTTGTCGGAATTGAGAAAATAAGATGGCGTTGGAAAGCTGATGAAAATCCGCATCTTCCATATATGTATTGTTTTTTTCTAATTCTATATGATTTAAAAGTAATTTGAAAAACGGTGAAATTTTGGGCGAAACGTATTTTCGTGATTTTTTGCAAATGGTTTGTCGGATTGACACAAATGATACGGTGTTCGAAAGCTATGGAAAATGCGCAACTTTTTCGTATAGAAATGTTTTTCTAATTCCTTACGGTTTAAAAACGAATTCGAATACGGTCAAATTTGATTTTTAATGCGATTCTTTTAAAAAGTTTGTCGAAATATGGCAAATAATATACCTTTGGATAGCTATCGAAAATGCAAAACTTAGTCATTGAACGTTTTCTCTACTTTGCAACCGTTTAAGAGTAATTTAGAATACGGCATGACGGATCTTGCTGTTTTCTTGTCTGAAAAACAGAGTAGTCGTACTGATATATGTGTATGTTTGTACTGAGCTATTTTTTGTAGAGTAATTTTGAATGGTTCCAAAAAAGGGTACTTGTACTGATGCTTGCATGGGTTTGTATTAAGCGTGTTTTCACTAACTAGACTTTGCTCTGTTTTCAACGGTTTATTGTATCCTAGCCCCGAACTTGCATGGTTTATATTGTTGAACTGAATGTTATTGTATCGTCACCCCTGTACTTCCATGGTTTATATCATCGAACTGAATGATATTTTTTTCAAAAATAAAATGTTTTTTTTCTTTTTTTAACTAAACATTTTTTAACAACAATGTTCTGGACTTCTCTTATTTCATGACTTGTACTTTTACCATTTGAATTGCATGGGTTTCCTTTTTGCTGGAATTGAGCAAAAATATTTTTTCAAACTTTTCAAATGCTTCAAATGGAATCTTTTTTTATTTCGAACTTACTGGGATTTTGCATTAAAATCTTTTCAAAACACAGAACTGATCATTTTTTTAATTTAGACTTCTATGTTTCTATTTTTCGAAACCGGTTTTTCTTGTTTTTAATTTGAACATATCATTGTTTTTAATTCAAAATGTTTTTTAATTCAAACTGGTCATTGTTTTTTATTTGAACTGATTATTCTCTCTAATTTAAAATGGTCATTCATTTTTTAATTCGAACTAATCATGGTTTTTAATTCAAATTGACCATTTCTATTATTTAAACTAATCATTGTTTTTAATTTGTATTGATCAATGTTTTTAATTCAAACCATTTTGTTCATTCTTGCACGCACATCAAACTGTCATGTATACCTTCTTTCAAGAAGTAGCAATTATATCATCAGACAGAAAAATTTCCACATATAATACATGTACAAGAATGACATATACACCGCACAGACCGCACATTTTCATACATGAATGACATATACACCGCACAGACCACACATTTTCAGATTGATGCGGAATTTGATGCACCATGGTGTACATGATGCACCTTCCCTACTGTTCAGATTGGATAGATCATTCGGTTCCATAACACGCTCATCCACGCGGCGCACGGAGGCAGACACATTGGTCACCTGGAAGGCAGAGCAGGAGCAGCTGCGCAAGGCGGAGCTTGGGAGGACGCCGTGCCCAGTGGACCATGGGACGGCGCGCCTTGGGGGTGGTGGGGTGGCGCGTCGTGGGTGCCGGCAAGTGCGACTGCAAGTGGCTTCTAAGGTCTGACCTACCTGCAATAGTCAATAATGTATTAATCCTGCACTCATGTATCCAAAGTGATATTCTCACAAGTTACTGGAGTTCGGCTGCTCCTTTACATAGCAAGACTTCTACTACTACTACAGATTAAATGATGTATACATGTAGCCTATACTAACATAGAAGAGATTAAACATGGACAATTTGATGTAATTTTTTTTGTTCTGTGTACTGACATAGCAGTAATATAAGGCAAGACATTTGAAGGATTGCTCACACTAAAATAAGAAATTGTACTGAACTTAAAATAAGATTTGCACTGAACTAAAACTAGATTTTGGATCGAACTAAAATAGATCTTTGTTTAGGCATTTAAGCAAACACCTGACGGCAAAAAAAAGTGACTGGCATTTAGAAATAAAGACGATGGTATAGAAAAAATTCATGCAAGAATGAGAAGTACGACTCCGACATTTTAGCAACAAACAAATGACTAGGGTAGCAAATGTTCAAACTGAAACAAACCCATCTCTCTCTCATATTAACTCTTTGTCCATGGATCCATGTGTTGTAGCATGTGAACTCCAAAGCTAGCAATAGTAGTAGCTTCCATCTTGTGTATCCCAATCCCAGGCTGCATGACTGCCATGGACTCATAACAAACCGCTTATGCATTTTAAACAAACACCTAGAAGGCACGACAATGGGCAAAAAAATCAATTGTAGAGTTGCAAACTAGTGAGCCAACCATAGAATAGAGCGAATGAAAGAGCTTGAACAATCCACAGCATATACACACGAGAATTGAGTTTCTGAAAAGAATTTTAGTTATGATGTACTCAACTAAAACCACGTCAACAATTTGCGAACAGAGGTAATAATATACTATAGGAGGAATTTATTTAAATGTTTTTCAATTTTTTGAACTTACGGTTCTCGCGATTCCATCTAGATCTCTGTTGTGCGAAGATCTTGACTTTTTCCTGGCGACAAATAAAAACGCTATAAGAAGTAGTACTGAATTCCTGCATCACACCTTCAAGGGTGAACCACACAGGAAGCTTGACCAAAACCCTCATGGGAGTTTATATTTGAACTAGCTACGGTTTATTTTTTGAACTGACCTGGCAGTAATACATGAACTCTAGCACTCAATACAAGTATCATGCGACAATCTGTAAACAAAAAAAAAAGATGTAGGTTAAAACAAAAGTTGAAATAGCAGACAAACTCGAAGAAGCTAGCATCAATGATCTTCTAACTGAAGCACCATAGGTTCCCAATTTAATACCACTACAGAGTACTACAATAATTCTGTCAAAATTAAGTACACAAAGAACCTGCACATTAATCCATCACAGGATCATCCATTTTACATTCCATCCCCAAATACGTATGGCAAGTTTCAGAGTTGGAAGCCCTCTAAATTAAGCCATCTAAAAACTAAGTGATACATATATGCAGGAACAAAACTAGCTCTAAATGAGTAAGAACAGAGTATCAAGAAGATTCATCAAATTCATACCAAAAATGCTGAAGAATGGAGAAAGTTGAGTTGGATCAGGAGGTGAAACACGGGTGGCCTGCACACGGCTCTTTGAGTGACCGGCGTCGGAGCAAGAAGTTGGACTGATGACCGGGAGGGAAGGCTAGGCTGGCCGCTAGAGTAAGCTAACAACCATGTACTGCTGCTCGCGACGAACTCGACCTCCCTAATGCCATGGGGTTGGACTGAACACATCTCGACTGTGCAACAGAGATCTACCCTACTAATCAACATATGCAAGTTTGTACATACAAAATTGGTTGAATATGATGAACATAACAAAATGGATGTTATTTTTCATATTTGAATTTCTACTAATTAGACTTACGAAGGGGAAGTAGATGAACTGAAAAGCAGGAACTATTGCAAATTTTCTATACAATGAACTACAGTACAAAATAAAACTGACTTTTTTAACACGCACACTGCACTGATTCAGCTTTCCTTTTACAAATTGATGATAAAATACATGCTGGGCTGCTACACCAGTAGCAAATCCATGAATGCATGACATTTTTTGATAGCAATCTAACAAGTGTTACAGAAAAGCAGGAAACAAGCACACTTTTTAAACTACTCATGAACACGCATCAAACTAAAAGTACAAACTGCTTCTCATTCACTAAAACGTGAGCTAATTTTCAATAGAGATTCACAAAAAACGGGTGATAGCAGTGAACCTGTGATGAAGAATTGAACTGAAAAAGAAATTTTTTGGAGGTAGAATACGACGTCGGAGATCGGGTGGACCGGCTACACCTCCTCATTTGGACTGATAGCTTTGGTGAAGTGGAGCTGATGGAGGTGGAGATCACGAGCGGCGCCGGGATTTGGCCGCTGCAGGGAATCCATCAGCGAGCACGCATCACAAAAGCAAATGTTCAAAGAAAAATGAGATGGTGTTCTCATTGTGTGGATGATCAATGGGTGCAGCACTTGGTGAAGATGTTGGTCGCATTTCGACTTGGACTGGAGCCAGAGCTCGACTTGGACAGCTGATGATGATCTTTATGCTGCTAATCGATTGGTCTGATGGTACATGTGAATGCCAATAGATAAGCGGGCATGCTGCTATGAAGCTAACCTATTTTTATAAATTTATGGTTCAGATTCAATATCTCCATTACCTATATGCAGAATCAACATTGTCCATGGTTTAGACTACTACTATTTTCTTGAGAAAACGCATATGCCATCTCTGCTGCATCATGCATCAGTCTTCAAAAGCTGGGAACAAGGTTCATTTGCATATACTACTGTCCATTGCTCTCCTTCTCACTTTCTTACACACACATGAAAAAGCTATTTGCAAAAAATGTTTTAGAGAAATATCACCATAATTACTCTCTGGAAGCTATCTTCACTTCTTTAGAACTATTTTCAGGAAGGATGCCAATGATGAACTGAATCAATTAGTTTAGTCTTCTTCCCTCAGGTCTGGATCAAGAGTAGCATCAGTTCAATTCAAACAAAAAAATAACAGTTTATGAACTTCTGCTAAGCAAGCATGCCCATCAGCACATGGAATGCCTCGGTGAATTGGAACCACTCAGTCCCCCCCCCCCCAAAAAAAAAATATAACACAGGCTGAAGAAAATGAGAGGAAAGCTTTCTAACCGCTGCATTGTTGAATGGCCTCGGTTGGCGGTGGTGAACGGACTGCAGTGGCTGTTGTGAACGGCCTGGGGCGGCATCGCCGTGGGTGGCACGCTGGGGTGAAGCTGCTACTGTCGAAGGGTGTCAAGCTCGTCAGTTCAATCAATCTATGGGCGGCCGAAAACGGGCTTGAAACAGGACGGGGACGACCACACGCGGCGGAGGACACGGTTCGCTGTGCGCAGCGACGAGGTCGAGTCCGCGACCTGTAGCCCGGGGAGGCTGCGACCTGCAGCGGGACGTTCTACCTCCGGTCGGCATTCGCCAAGGGTGGGAGATGGGGCCGTGGCGCGTCGCCGGAGGTGGGAAGCGGGGAGCATGGCAGGCCGCTGGAGGTGGGAGGCGGGGTAGGGCGCGTCGTTGGAGGTGGGACGCCCGGGCCGTGGCGGGCCGCTGGAGGTGGGAGGTGGGGGCCGTGGAGCATCACCGGAGGAGGGAGGCAGGGCGTGGCGCGTCGCCGAATGTGGGAGGCGGAGGCTGTGGCGCGTTGTCGGAGGAGGGAGGCGGGGGCTATGGCGCGTAGCCGGAGGTGGGAGGCAGGGGCCGTGGCACTTCGCCGGAGCTGGGAGGCCGGTTGCCAGGGAGTCGTGGCCGATGGCTGTTGCGCGTGGGGCGGAGGGGATCGGGATAGAGGGGGGAAAGAGGTGGGGATCGTGGGGTGGCTGGGCTGCTTTTTCTTCATTTATCCGGTTCAGAAAATCACCGTCGGGCTCCTATAGGGCGCGAGGGTAACAGAATAATATTCTGTTACCGGTAACAGAATAGCCCTGTCCTCTACATGAGTTTTATGAGTTTTATGTCCTCTACAGCATTCACTTATTGCTAATTCTTCAAGTTGATTTCTTCTGCTAAGTGAATGTGATCGGACCCTTCCCCCTCTATGCTAAGCTCAACCCAGTCTATTCACAAATTGTTCATGTGCATTCTAATTAAAACTCGTTCAAAACCTTCACTGTGTCCTTGACAGCTGAAGAAATTGCGAACGGAATTTTTAAACTTATCTTATCTAAATTTTCGGCATTGCCGCTCAAACCGTTTCACTTCTCATGACAATACTTATCTATTCCCCACGATCCTACATGATAACCACCCCTAAGTACGTGGGTGACACATGTCACGTGAATGAGAAGGGCCAGGGGCACGTTCGTCTGATTTCCTCGGGCGTACAATTTTTCACTCCCTCTATAAATACCCCTTCCTCTTTCTCACTTCACTTTCACCTCGCTCGCTCTCACTCCCGCTCGAGCTTCCCAAAACCCTAGCGCTGCCGCTACTTCATCGTCACCGGTGAGGAAGAGCTTCACTGCCTCGACCTCGTCGCCGTCGTACTCGCGCCGGTTGCGGATTTCTTCACTCCGCCGCCGCTGTAGCCGTCTTCCTCTGCCGAATTAGGGCGTGGAAGATCTGACTTGATGAGCTTCACATCTACTCTTCCCAGTTCGTCGAGTTCTTCACTTCGGGTAATTAAAAGTTACTTTTACTGCCCTCTTTGATTCTCATGTTTTCTTGAAAATCTTCAAAAGTGTTTATTATTCAAATCTTCACACACATGAACACCTCACATGTTATCGGCTCTTGATTCATTTCTCTAAGCAATGATTTTCTTCAAGATTCCTCAATTGTGTAGATTTTCAATCTATACAACTCTGGAACCTAAGATAAAGAACGCTTAGTGAAATTCCTCGAGACTCATCTGGTCAAATTCCTCAAACCTATTCATTTTTGAAAAACCTTCTGAGAACGCATATGACCTCTCCAAATTCCTCGCAACTATACTCTGTTCATAGGTACAAATGTCCGCTGCTGAATCACTAGGTTCTCATCAACTTAACTCATTTTCAGCGTTCCTCGAAGAAAAGTTGCACACCTCTTCAGAAACTTCAGTTGTTCATATTCCTCAGTCGAAGAAAATGGCTGATAAGAAGCCACAGAAGGGAGGAAAGAGGCCTGAGGTCAATACTGCGTTTGAAATCCCTGAGGACATATACAAGGATTACTGCACTCCTGATGAGGCCAAATTTGGCAAGGAGGACAAGAATCAGCACAAGGTGCGCATACAAAGGATAGAGAGGAGATGGGCCCGGGAATGGAGGGAGTACAGATATGTTACTCCCAAGTATATGAAGAAATTCGCACTCAACCCTCCATGCCCAAGACCTCCATTGGCACCAGGCCAATTGGCAGATCCCACCAGCCTCAAGCGCGGTGAGGATTATCCTAATGAATCGGCAAAGAGACAGGCCAAACTGACCAAGCAAGGAAAGGAAGCAGTGAAGAAATTCAACGCAGACTCTGCTGCTGCTACTGCTGCCTCTGCTGAGGCCTCTGCTAGTCAACCGAAGAAGGAAATGCATAAGAAGCCTACGCACAAGTCAAGCACTTCTCATTCAATGCCCTCACGGCCAAGCTCCTCTACTATGCCCTCAAGGCCAGATTCCTCAAGGCCCTCATGGCCAATTCTTCAGACTGCTCCTTCAAAGTCCTCAGCTCCTCCGTCAAAGTCTTCAGCTGCTCCGACCAAATCCTCGGCACCTGTGCATCTCGCCACGTGCCAAAGGACCCAAGGCATCTCAATTGCCTCAGGAGCATCTGCAAGTTCCTCAGCTGCACCAAAATCCTCAGCTGGCCCCTCTCTGCTGAAGAAAAAGGCCACTACTGGACGAGGCCTTCAACCAAGTCCTCACAAGAAGCAGGTCGCCTTCCAAGTGCCCTCTGATGATGATGAGGCTGATGATGAAGAACTTGCCGAAATCATCAGAGATAAGCAAGCCAGGGCCGCTAGAGCCAAAGGCAGCAATGTGCCACTGATGTTGGATCCAAAGTTGATCCTCGATTACATTGACGTATGGCAAAAGGACCCCAACACACCTTTGCCGGAGATGAACCTCACTCCTGGTCAGAGTCATGTTTTGACTGCCTTCATTGAGGAAGAAAAGTGGAAATTTGAACAAGGCAGAAGTTTGAAGAAAGCATAGTACAAGAAACAGCGCTACCTCAAGGACAATGTCCTCACTCACCCCTGATTAGCTCATTGCTTTGCAAGCTGAAATCAAGCAATTGAGTGATGAATTTGATCGCTACTATGTTGATTGGAAGGGCGCCAAGGTGCGATTCATCAATCTAACGAAGAAATTCACTTCAAGTGCTGCTCCTCCTGTGCACATTGAAGTTACTCAGGCTGAAGCATCTGCTCAGCCTACTGAAGAGCATGCCAGCACCGCTGATGACAATCAGGCTGCTGAAGAAACTGATAGTGTCAGGGCTGATGACTCCATTCCAGCCGCTGAAGATATTGCCAGGGCATCCACTAGTGGTGCGCCTGAAGAAAGTGAACAAGTCAGGGCAACTGCATCAGTTGCGCTTCAGGAAAATGAACCAAAGTCCTCTGCACCTTCTGCGCCTACACCAACTCCGATCCTTCCATCTGCATCAGATGCGAAGAAGACCAAGGCTGCAGAGCGTGCAGCTGTGAAGAAGAGGAAGGCATCAACTTCATCCAATTCTTCAGCTCCGAAGAAGATGAAGCCACTGACTAGCTCAATTGACAACCCAATTGATGCCATTCCAGTCTCCTCCATGCCATCAAAGGACCTTGTTCCTTTTGGTGAAGACTATGTGATTCCCAATGAATCTGATGAAGAAACTCCTTCTGCTGCTTCGATAGAGCAGTTGGATGAAGAAATTGAAGTGGATGAAATCCCTTCAACCCCAGTCATTTCCTCACCTATGCCTCAGTTCACTGCTAAAGAGGCAGGTGTTGAAGAAATGGAAGATGAGGATGTGGAGATTAGCTGTACCACTCCCGTGCTCAATGATGAATTTTGGGACAATCAGCACCCCAAATCTCCAATGTTCACTCCACTCCAAGAAATTCCTCAGTCCCCTGCTGCTACTGAAGTGCAAATGGGATCTGAAGAACCTCATGCAACCCCAAGTGCTCATGAAGAAATTCTAGCCACTAGTGCTGAAGAAAATGTCAATGAGGAACTGAAGAACCAGGCTGAAGCTGTAGAAGAGCCAGAAATTCCTCAGCCTGAGGAACCTGAGATTGCGATTCCTGAGGTGGTGATGCAACTGACTGATACCCCTCAGCTTAAGCCAAAAGATCCCTTCTCAAAGAAGCAAAAATTCAAGGCTGACGAGTTCTTCGGCGAGCATGTGTTCTTCACTGAATTCAACCCCTATGACAATGCTCGTCTTAGAAGGAAGCATTTCTGGACTGCCAGCCAGGCCAACTTCTATTCCTCACTGCTTTTCAACAAGGACAAAGTCTTCGATCACGAGCATATTCCTCATGTGGACATGGAATCAATGTCGTGCTTATCTCAAGTCCTCAGCATGCTTCATGATGCAGGCTTGCTCCACTTCTGCTCTGACATAGTTGACTGGAATGAGGAGCTTATTCCTCAGTTCTACGCAACTCTGCATATCACAGGTGATGCTGCTGACGTCAACTCGTGGGTGCTGGACTGGATGACTGAAAACACTCATTACAAGGCACCAGCCGCTGAATTGCTTTGTGCCCTGCCAATCAGTCCTCCACCTAACGGTGCTCGTTGTCTGTATGATGAGCCTGAACTCAGTGCTCACTATATCCAAGTGCTCATGAAGCCGCTGAAGCCTGGTCAAGCCCCAAGGACAAAATTCCTCGTGAAGGAATTTCTCTATGTGCCAAGAACCATCTACCGCATTCTGACGAAGACCATGAGTCCTATCAAAGGCCATGACTCATCCGATCAAGAAATTATTGGGATGATGAAGAATATGCTTTTCAACATAATGCATGGCATCCCCATAAACTATCATGATTTCTTCATGAGGACTATGGTGAATGTTGGACTTTCACCATTTGAGCTGAAGCCTTACGCGCCGTGGATCATGAGATTCCTCAGAACAAGGTCTTCACTCAACTACAAGGCTGATTTTCAGAATCACCTCAGATACTTGCCCCCTATTGAAGTCCTCAAGCAGACAATTTCCTCATCTGATGAGAAGGGCAAGTCACCAGCCGTTATCGATGAAGGCATTCGTCCATTGGATGGTCAGTTCCACAAAGCTGCATCTTACTCCACCAGTGATGACTCTTCCACTCATGATTCTGCTGCCAATGCTACCAAGTCAAGTCCTCAAGCTACTGCTCCTCGTGTGATGACTGACCGTGAACTGCTTATAAGTCTTCACCAGAAGGTGGATCGAAACCACAAGTGGGTTAAGCGTCAATTTGGTTCCATTCTTCACAACATGATTTCTACACATAATGCAGTGAAGAAAAACCATTACTACCTCCATGAAGTGTTTGATCACACCTGGGCTATTCTGTCACATCTATATGGTGAAGAAGATCTGAAGCAAATGGGCTTCAAGGAAGACTTTGACTGGTCTGCTCCTCCACCGAAGAAATACAAGAAGGTCAAGGTTCCTTCCTTGGTGGCCAGCTCATACTCTTCATCACGCGCCACGGACGAGTATGAAGACTTGGACGACACTGCAGCAGGCCCTACAACGACTCAAGACCCTGACAACGCTGGCGCTCCTCCATCGTCATGATATTCTTGAGGGGCGTTAGTCCTCAGTTTCAGCCCTTTTGGTCATTCGATGAGAAAGGGGGAGAAAGAGTTAGTCTTCAAGCGGGTCTATCCTATATGGGCGTTTTTTTGCTAAGTTACAACTCTCGTTCTTCTGATGACTTTGTTGGATCGAGTTGTAATCTTAAAGTCTATGGTGGCCTGATACTTTTGCTGATTTCTTCTGCATGCTTATTCCTCATTAATGTTAATGCACGCATGCTGAATCACATCAGTCACCATATTTCATCATGCATTTCAAATTCTTCATATTATATATCAAATGCGTGTATGAATTACAAGATATAGGGGGAGATCTCCATGATTATACTCTTCATGTGTGCACTGCTTCAAAAGCAAATTCCTCACTATGCACATCTTCAGGGGGAGTTCTTCTATATCTTGCAAACAAATTCCTCAATATCAGTATTTACACTTCATATGTTTATCCTCATTGAAAACTTAACCTATATTGTCATCAATCACACAAAAGGGGGAGATTGTAAGTGCATCTAGTGCCCCTTAGTGATTTTGGTGTATTGAAGACTTATAGGTTAAGGGACTGATGCGTTTGTGAGTGTACACAGGTCTATAAGTCTATGAGGAGTTTGATATTCACAGAGAAAGTCGACCCCTAAAAATGAAGTTCTTCAACTGAAGACTTTGGATTTCTGAAGACTTTCTGAAGACTTTGAAAGTGAAGAAATTGGTGTGACCCTGAAGACTTGGCAATCATTCGAGGAACATGAAGCGTGAAGACTTTTGTTTTCGTAGTTTCATTTTCTCTTTCTTGAGTCATAGGAAACACCGTACTGTTAAAGGGGGTCGAGGAAATACTAAGGAAAAATTTCCATGTGATGCTCAACTCAAAATCCTACACCTACCAATCCTTTCGAGTGAAGCCATTGGAAATCTCATACAGTTCAGTCATATTCTTCAGTGACAGAGACGAATTTCTTCTGGTCTCTGAGGAATTTGTTCTGACTGAGGAGTTAGGAATTTGCCAGTGCGAATTGCCTACACAGTGAGGAACATGATAGCCCTGAGGATTTTCATAGTCAAAATTCCTACTGTTGCTGTGCTATGCGCCAGCTGTTCCAAAATATCCACCCACCTAACGGTCATATCAGACAAGGGCATTTATGTCCTATCATGTCGGGCTGCTCCCTAGGCTATAAATAGCCGCCCCCTTCAACCACTAGTTGGTTGGCTGCTCTGAGAGAAACTGACACTTGTCAATTGAGAGCATCCCATCCTCCGAGGACTTTGAGCTAAAATCATCAAGTGAGGAAAACCCAGACCCAACACCTACAAACCCAAAGTGATTGAGCATCACTGAAGAGATTGATCCTGCATGGATCCGATGCTTGTTACTTTTGAAGACTGTGCTTCTTCCAGATGGTTAGGCGTCAAGGTCTAGAGCATCCAAGAGGAATTGTGGATCGCCGAGTGACCGAGTTTGTGAAGGTTCGGAATTCACCTGAAGACTTACCACGAGTGATTGGGTGAGGTCTGTGTGATCTTAGCTCAAGGAGAATACGGTGAGGACTGTGTGTCCAGGACTGGGTGTCCTTGAGTTTAAATACTCAGCCGCTCCAACCATATGTACAACTGAGACAGCAGTTGGAACTGGTCTACCAAATCATTGTCTTCACCAAGCTTACTGGTTCTATTTCCTCAAATCTTTCATTTCCTCATGTCTGTTGTTGTGTGCCTATTCATATCTGTTTGAATACTTTGACTGAAGACTTTCTCAATTTCCTCAGTTCAATTTCTTCAGTCTGTCCGTCTTCTTTCTTGTGTTATCCTGTGTTTACGCTTTCTGTACTCTGTGCTTGTCTTCATTTCATCATGATGACTATGCTTGTGTTCTGTTATGTTTATTTCTGAGTACTTATTCTGCTGCAAGTAGTTCTTCACTTAGGAATTTCCTCACCAGCAAATTCCTCAATGAAGAATTCATAAAAATCGCCTATGCAACCCCCCCCCCCCCCCCTCTAGTCGATATAATGCACTTTCAATATGATGCTATGGCTATTGCTTAGAAGCTTCTTTGCTCTCTTTTTCTTTGCTTAAAAGCTTTTTTTTGTATGGCCACTATTTGAAATGCACAAACCAAGATAGCAATTTTGTATATGTGGGAACCATCTTGTTACGCAAGAGATGATATGATACCAATATGATATGGTATGTATGCAATGGAAGGTGTAGACCAATGATCACTAATGTGCACAAGTAACATTGCTGGCAATACTCAAATGGCTAGTCTCGATAGGCAACTGACGCAAACTGGGCTACGGGTTAACAATGCAAATAGCAAGAATGTACAATGATGGGATACCACGGTACCAAGGTGATATAGATGTTACTGTTTGTGGTATGTCAAGTGTAAGCAAGACGGATGATGATATGGTCGTTGGCGATGTCAAGACCGTGGAGATGATGAGTGGTAGTGTTCTTGATGTCGAAACGTCCCTAATTAGCCGAAACACCTTAGGAAATGGAAAAACAGCAAACTCAAAATTTCAAATGTCAAATGATGGTAGCGGAATGCGGTGGTGGTTGAGGAAGTATTCGTGGAAACCCGGTCAAAATGGGTTAAGGTGGCAGATGGGTATGATGGGCTATACACAGTGTGGGAGTTGAAGGCAATGGTCCCTAAGTAGCCGAAACACCTTAGGAGACACAACTCACAACACAAACAAAATTGGTTAAGTTGGGGTGGCGTATGGTGGGCAAGCCTATGCGGAAGTTTTGGTGGTGGTTGATGAAGAAGCAATCGTTGATACGTCTCCGTCGTATCTACTTTTCCAAACACTTTTGCCCTTGTTTTGGACTCTAACTTGTATGATTTGAATGGAACTAACCCGGACTGACGTTGTTTTCAGCAGAATTGCCATGGTGTTGTTTTATGTGCAGAAAACAAAAGTTCTCGGAATGACCTGAAACTCCACGGAATATCTTAGAATAAATAATAAAAAATCCTCGCCAAAGATGAAGACCAAGGGGCCCACACCCTGTCCACGAGGGTGGGGGGCGCGCCGCCCTACCTCGTGGGCCCCCTGGTGCCCTCCGACGCCAACTCCAACTCCATATATTGGCTTTCGGGGAGAGAAAAATCAGAGAAAAAGTTTCATCGCGTTTTACGATACGGAGCCGCCGCCAAGCCCTAATCTCTCTCGGGAGGGCTGATCTGGAGTCCGTTCGGGGCTCCGAAGAGGGGGATTCGTCACGGTCATCATCATCAACCATCCTCCATCACCAATTTCATGATGCTCACCGCCGTGCGTGAGTGATTGCATCGTAGGCTTGCTGGACGGTGATGGGTTGGATGAGATTTATCATGTCGAGTTAGTTTTGTTAGGGTTTGATCCCTAGTATCCATTATGTTCTGAGATTGATGTTGCTATGACTTTGCTATGCTTAACGCTTGTCACTAGGGCCTGAGTGCCATGATTTCAGATCTGAACCTATTATGTTTTCATGAATATATGTGTGTTCTTGATCCTATCTTGCAAATCTATAGTCACCTACTACGTGTTATGATCCGGCAACCCCGAAGTGACAATAATCGGGACCACTCCCGGTGATGACCATAGTTTGAGGAGTTCATGTATTCACTATCTGCTAATGCTTTGTTCCAGTTCTCTATTAAAAGGAGGCCTTAATATCCCTTAGTTTCCAATAGGACCCCGCTGCCACGGGAGGGTAGGACAAAAGATGTCATGCAAGTTCTTTTCCATAAGCACGTATGACTATATTCGGAATACATGCCTACATTACATTGATGAACTGGAGCTAGTTCTGTGTCACCCTATGTTATGACTGTTACATGATGAACCACATCCGGCATAATTATCCATCACTGATCCGGTGCCTACGAGTTTTCCATATACTGGTTTACGCTTATTTACTTTTCCGTTGCTACTGTTACAATCACTACAAAAATACCAAAAACATTACTTTTGCTATCTTTACCTTTGTTACCGTTACCACCACTATCATATTACTTTGCTACTAAACACCTTGCTGCAGATATTAAGTTTCCAAGTGTGGTTGAATTGACAACTCAGCTGCTAATACTTGAGAATATTCTTTGGCTCCCCTTGTGTCGAATCAACAAATTTGGGTTGAATACTTTACCCTCAAAAACTGTTGCGATCCCCTATACTTGTGGGTTATCAAGACCTTTTTCTGGCGCCGTTGCCGGGGAGCATAGCTCTATTCTTTGAGTCACTTGGGATTTATATCTGCTGGACACTATGAAGAACTTGAAAGATGATCGAACTACTATTTTTCCCTCAACTATGAGGGGAGGTAAGGGACTGCCATCTAGCCTTGCACTAGATTCTCCTTCTGTTATGAGTAAGTTTGCAACACCTAAACCTACTACTGCTATTGATTCTGATATGTCGCATGTTATTGATGATGCCACTTCTGCTAGGAATGATACTTATGATGAAACTACTTGTATGCTTGATACTACTGTGCCACTTGGTGAATTTCTTGATGATGAAATTGCTAGGTCTAGAGAAAGAGAAATTATTGAACCTGAACACGATGATGTTAGTGATGATGAACCTATGCCTGCTATTCCTGAGGGTTATCTTTTTAATGCTGAATCTATTGAAGCTATTCTTGCTTGCCATGATAGTCTTGAACGTAAGAGATTGCTAGTTAAGTGGAGTAAAGAATCTTTTAGAAATAGGATGAGACCCGACCCTGCTTTTGCTACTTCACCTATTTGTGTTTCCGATCAGGATTATTATGATTTTTCTGTTGATCCAGATATAATTACTTTGGTTGAATCTGATCCTTTTTATGGCTATGAATCTGAAACTGTTGTGGCACATCTTCGTAAGTTAGATGATATAGCTGCCCTGTTTACTAATAATGAGAGATCACGCTACCTTTATTTACTCAAAATATTTCCGTTCTCATTAAAGGGTGAGGCTAAGAAATGGTTTAATTCTCTTGATCCTGGTTATGTGCAAAGTCCCCAGGATATGATTTATTACTTCTCTGCTAAATATTTCCCAGCTCATAAGAAACAAGCTGCTTTGAGGGATATATATAATTTTGTGCAAATTGAAGAAGAGAGTCTCCCACAAGCTTGGGGGAGGCTTCTCAAGTTACTTAATGCTTCGCCTGATCATCCTGTTAAGAAACCTGAAATATTTGATATCTTTTATAATGGACTAACTAATGCTTCCAGAGATTACCTGGATAGTTGTGCTGGTTCTCTTTTCAGGGAAAGAACACCGGATGACGCTGAAATTCTATTGAATAATATGTTGGCAAATGAAAATAATTGGGCACCTCCTGAGCCAGCTCCTGAGCCAATTACTGAGCCTATTACTAAACCAACTCCGAAGAAGAGAGGTGTTCTATTTCTCAGTCCCGAAGATATGCAAGAGGCAAAGAAATCTATGAAAGAAAAAGGCATTAAAGCTGAAGATGTTAAGAATTTACCTCCTATTGAAGAAATACATGGTATTAATTTACCGCCTGTTGCAGAAGTATATGATCTCAATTACTTATTTACTGAAGAACCTCCCGATATCCCGACACAGGTAGTAAAGGTAAATTCTCTCTATAGGTATGATAAAGCTAAAGTCCCTCCTACTAAAATTGCCAGTCAGTGCTTGGATGAGTTTGATGAGTTTATGTTTAAGCAAGATGACTTTAATGCTTATTTTGGTAGACAATTAAAACAGAATACCTTTATGATTAAACGCTTGAATGATTATATGGCTAATATTAGAGGTGAACTTAACATTGTTAGCAAACATGCTTCTATGGTTACCACTCAAGTAGAACAAGTACTTAAAGCTCAGAAAGAAGTGCTTGATGAAATGAATAGTAAGAAAAATGATTATGATGTTAGAGTGGCTACTAGAACTGGTAGAATGACTCAGGAACCTTTGTATCCTGAAGGCCACCCTAAGAGAATCGAGCAAGATTCTCAGATAAATAATATTGATATGCCTAGTTCTTCTAAGAGGAAGAAAAAGAAAAATGATAGGACTATGCAAACTTCTAGTGAACCTATTGCTGAACCACCTGATAATCCAAATGATATCTCTATGTCTGATGTTGAAACACAATCTGGTAATGAACATGAAACCAGTGATGATGTTCATGATGATGCTCAACCTAGTAATGATGATGTTCATGATGATGCTCAACCTAGTAATGATAATGAAGTAGAAGTTGAACCTGTTGTTGATCTTGATAACCCACAATCAACGAATCAACGTTATGATAAAAGAGACTTTGTTGCTAGGAAACATGGTAAAGAAAGAGAACCATGGGTTCAGAAACCCATGCCTTTTCCTCCCAAACCATCCAAGAAAAAGGATGATGAGGATTTTGAGCGCTTTGCTCAAATGATTAGACCCATCTTTTTGCGTATGCGATTAACTGATGTGCTCAAAACAAATCCTTATGCTAAGTACATGAAGGATATCATTACTAATAAAAGAAAGATACTGGAAGCTAAAATTTTCACCATGCTTGCTAATTATACTTTTAAGGGTGGAATACCAAAGAAATTGGAGATCCAAGAGTACCTACTATACCATGCTCCATTAAAAGAAATTATGTTAAAACTGCTTTATGTGATCTTGGAGCCGGTGTTAGTGTTATGCCTCTCTCTTTATATCATAGACTTTACTTGAATAAGTTTACACCTACTGAAATATCTTTGCAAATGGCTGATAAATCAACTGCTATACCTGTCGGTATTTGTGAGGATGTGCCTGTTGTGGTTGCAAACGTTACTATTTTAACGGACTTTGTTATTCTTGATATTCCCGAGGATGATAGTATGTCTATTATTCTTGGAAGACCTTTCCTTAATACTGCATGGGCTGTTATTGACTGCAACAAAGGCAATGTCACTTTTCATGTTAATGGTAATGAGCATACAGTACACTTTCCGAGGAAACAACCTCAAGTTTATAGCATCAACTCTGTTGGAAAAATTCCATCGATTATATTTGGAGGTTTTGAATTTCCTCTCCCTACTGTCAAGAAAAAGTATGATATACTTATTATTGGGGATGTCCATATCCCCGTTGAGGTAACATAGTGTTATTCGAAATTTCTCCAGTTCCATGATTATCGGAATGAGTTTGTTAACAAGACTTGATCAACCTTGTTAGTGGATTCTTTTTGATGAGCGTGAGACAAATGAAACTAGAAGCACAACCTTCTATACCCTCTTTATATTTTCTGTTATTTAGTAGAAATAAAATAAAATAATATTTTTATGTCTGTTTCCTGACTTATCCGTGCAATATAAAAATATCCCAAAAATAAAAGTCCTCAGAATGCCATGCCAATTTAATATGATTTTTTTGGGAATATTTAAGAATTTACTGCGCAAATTATCACGGGGGAGCTGCCACCTGGCCACGAGGGTGGAGGGTGCGCCCTACCCCCTGGGCGCGCCTCCCTGCCTCGTGGGCCCACGGTGGCCCTCCTCCACTTATCCCTGCACCCATCTTCTTCCTCTGTCTCACACAAACCCGAAAACCCAAATCAAGCACGAGTTCCAGCCCCCGTTGCTGTGATTTTCGATCTCCTTGCTCAAAGCACCTCTCGCAAAACTGCTTGGGGAGATTGTTCCTTGGTATGTGACTCCTCCATTGGTCCAATTAGTTTTTGTTCTAGTGCTTTATTCATTGCAAATTTGTGCTGCATAGGTGACCATGTTCTTGAGCTTGCATGTCAAACTTATATGGTTCCCAATAGTTCTAATGCTTGATATATGCTCTAGGCACTTGTATGAGTAGTTGCTATCAGTTTTATTGAAGTTGGTTCACTTTTATTTGAAGTTACTAAAAATTTCAGAATTATTTTCATAGAAAACAATATGCTTAGGAAGATGTTCCAAGGTGGTTCCTCAAGGAAGAAAGGCCCCAGGCTTGCAATGCGTGATGGTGACGAGGAACCACCAAGAGACGCACTCGTGAGGCCCTTTGAATGGCCTTCGGAAAATTTTATGAATCAAGTGGGAATTAAAGAATAGTTCTACGCACATTTGCGTAATGCCGGTCTTGAGGACTTTGAAGATGATAAATGCCCACAGTATCGTGACCTCACAAGTTCATTTGTGGGGAGGTTTGATTTTTCATCTTCGCGTAATTCTCCTTCAGTCATGTTTGACCTTTATGACAAATCTTATACCATGGACTTAGAGGATTTCACTCTTGCATGCAAACTTCCATCTTGGGGTAGTATCAGGGATCCCCCTAAATCTGAATATAGAGACTTTCTTGCTAGAATAACTGTGGGGGAATCTAGAGATATAGCGCAGGCCACTATAGGGAGCATTCACTTTCCTGCTATACATTATTTTGCTCTCTTCATTGGTAGATGTATAACTGCTAAGGATGAAGCATGTCACATGTGTGCCCCTGATCTCAGCATTCTCAGAAGTGTTGTGTTAGGAGACCAATCTTATCATATGGGCGCTGTAGCTCGTAGGTTGCATCACAATAGGCATAACAGAGATTTATTTGGAGGAATTTATGCAACCCGCTTAGCTAATTTTCTTGATGTAGACATTCGTGAGGGTGATATGGAGTTACCCACTTCTTATTTAGATCTTGATTCTATGTTTTCCCACCAGTTCATTGAGAGGACTGGACCACCTTTCCAGTATCGACTAATCTTTAACAAACGGCATGTGGTCCGTGTTGCTCTTCCTGCTCCTACCTTCTTTGGTTTTCAGGCGAGAGGAAAATATATTATTACTAGAGAGGAGGCAGATGAGTACGAGAGGAGAGCGGAGGCAGCTCGACGCCACGCTGTAGCTCAGGAGACGGTAGCTGCTGCATCGCAGTACGACCCCAGCTACACCTACGGGTATCAGCCAGGCTATCCCTGGCAATAGACCAACTTAGGCCAAAAGCCTAAGCTTGGGGGAGTAAGTATTTCTCACCGACATTACATTCATGTTCACACACACTCATTGCTAGATGTCGGTGCTCATACTCTTTCACTGTAATATCCATGCTAGTTCATTTTCCTTTTTCCTACTTTCTTCTTGTGTGTTTAATAAACCTTAAGAAAAAAACAAAAAAATTAGTTAGTCTACTTTTCATGCTTGTAGTAGAATTAAGAAGAAAACCCAAAAAATATTTCCCGTTCTTCTTTTTACTTGCTCGGAGCTTTCCCGTGTAAATAGTTTTTATTTTTATTTTCCTTTCTTTGGGGGCCGAGAAGACCATATTGAAAATGCTTAGTGGCTCTCATATGCATTATTGTTTATCTAACTTAGAGCCCATATTACTTGTCTTCTCTCTTGAGTTGAATGCTTGCAGATTCCAGCTTAGTCCAATGCACGTGCACTCTTATTATTATTCACACCGTTCGGTCGTGCAAGTGAAAGGCAATAATGATGATATATGATGGACTTATTGGGATGAGAAAAGCTGGTATGAACTCGACCTCTCTTGTTTTTGTAAATATGATGATTCATCGTTCCTGATTCAGCTATTATGAAGTAAACATATTTGCAATGACATTTAGAGATTATAGTTGCTTGTGCCATGCTTGATTAGCTATGAGTTATAATGGTTTACCTTGCGTGCCAACATGCTACTCCCTCCGTTCCTAAATATTTGTCTTTCTAGAGATTTCAACAAGTGACTACATACAAAGCAAAATGAGTGAATCTATACTCTAAAATATGTCTATATACATCCGTATGTGGTAGTCCATTGAAATCTCTAAAGAGACAAATATTTAGGAACGGAGGGAGTATTAGGATGATTATGATGTGGTATGATAGGATGGTATCCTCCTTTGAATGAATTGAGTGACTCGACTTGGCACATGTTCACGCATGTAGTTGAATCAAATCAACATAGCCTTCATTATATTTATGTTCATGGTGGATTATATCCTACTCATGCTTATATTCAGTGTAAATTAATTTTAATGCATGTTTACGACTGTTGTCGCTCTCTCAGTTGGTCGCTTCCCAGTCTTTTGCTAGCCTTCACCTGTACTAAGCGGGAATACTGCTTGTGCATCCGAACTCCTTAAACCCCAAAGTTGTTCCATATGAGTCCACTATACCTTCCTATATGCGGTATTTACCTGCCGTTCCAAGTAAATTTGTATGTGCCAAACTCTAAATCTTCAAATAAACATTCTGTTTTGCATGCTCAAATAGCTCATATGTCAACTAGAGCTGCCCTTATCTTCCATGTTAGGCGGATTATTCTCAAGAGGAGTGGACTCCGCTCCTCATTCACGAGAAAATGGCTGGTATCCGGGATGCCCAGTCCCATGCTTCATGCAAACTAAATCAAAATAACTGCAAACAAAACTCCCCCTGGGACCCGTTGAATGTTGGAGGCGCTCGTTGTTTCGAGCAAGCAATGGATTGATGTTTGTGGAGGAGGGGGAGTATAAACTTTACCATTCTGTTTGGGAACCGCCTATAATCTGTTTAGCATGGAAGATATCGTCATCTTTTAGTTGTTATGTTGACAATGAAAGTATGCCGCTCAAAATATAATTTATCTCTATTTCAAAACCGAGCTCTGGCACCTCTACAAATCCCTGCTTCCCTCTGCGAAAGGCCTATCTATTTACTTTTATGTTGAGTCATCACCCTTCTTATTTAAAGCACCCGCTGGAGAGCACACTGTCATTTGCATTCATTATTATTGGTTTATATTGGGTATGACTTGACTGGATCTCTTTTATCATGAATTACAATGTTTAGTCAGTCCTTGATCTTTAAAGGTGCTCTGCATTTATGTTTTGCGGTCTCAGAAAGGGCTAGCAAGATACCATTTTGTTATATCATGTTATTATTATTTTGAGAAAGTGTTGTCATCCGAGTTTTATTATTATGGCTCTCTAGCTGATTATGCTATTGATATGAGTAATTGTGAGACCTACGTATTATTGTGAGTATGGTTAGTTCATAATAATTGCTGAAACTTGAATGCTGGCTTTTCATGTTTACAACAACAAGAGCAAACAGAGTTTGTAAAAGTTTTTCTTTTTCTCTTTCAGTTTGTCAACTGAATTGCTTGAGGACAAGCAAGGGTTTAAGCTTGGGGAGTTGATACGTCTCCGTCGTATCTACTTTTCCAAACATTTTTGCCCTTGTTTTGGACTCTAACTTGTACAATTTGAATGGAACTAACCCGGACTGGCGCTGTTTTCAGCAGAATTGCCATGGTGTTGTTTTATGTACAGAAAACAAAAGTTCTCGGAATGACCTAAAACTCCACGGAATATCTTAGAATAAATAATAAAAAATCCTTGCCAAAGATGAAGACCAGGGGGCCCACACCCTGTCCATGAGGGTGGGGGGCGCACCCCTCCCCCTGGGTGTGCCGCCCTACCTCGTGGGCCTCCTGGTGGCCCTCCGACGCCAACTCCAACTCCATATATTGGCTTTCGGGGAGAAAAAAATCAGAGAAAAAGTTCCATCGCGTTTTACGATACGGAGCCGCCGCCAAGCCCTAATCTCTCTCGGGAGGGCTGATCAGGAGTCCGTTCGGGGCTCCGGAGAGGGGGATTCGTCGCCGTCGTCATCATCAACCATCCTCCATCACCAATTTCATGATGCTCACCGCCGTGCGTGAGTAATTGCATCGTAGGCTTGCTGGACGGTGATGGGTTGGATGAGATTTATCATGTAATCGAGTTAGTTTTTTTAGGGTTTGATCCCTAGTATCCATTATGTTCTGAGATTGATGTTTCTATGACTTTGCTACGCTTAATGCTTGTCCCTAGTATCCCTAGTATCCCTAGTATCCATTATGTTCTGTGTCACCTTATGTTATGACTGTTACATGATGAACCACATCCGGCATAATTATCCATCACTGATCCGGTGCCTACGAGTTTTCCATATACTGGTTTACACTTATTTACTTTTCCGTTGCTACTGTTACAATCACTACAAAAACTAGTAGAATGCCCGTGCGTTGCTACGGGCAAATGATTGAAAATAAATTAAGGAGGCACCTATACGTCAGGTACTTGACAAAACTTCACTTCTCTTTTTGGCAATCAAAACAACGTCCAACGATTAGGAACATGCTACCACCTATTCATTTTCTCCCTCCTTTCCCATAATGGTTACTCCTCCTCCATCATGCCCTACCCAAGCCTAATTTCCTTCCTCCATCCCCGCAACCCTAGGAACATGCTACCACCTATTCATTTTCTCCCTCCTTTCCCAAACAATTACTCCCCCGCAACCCGCGTCTATCACCTCCCCCCTCCCCTCGACCTGCCACCACCGCCATCTCAGTTGCCGACTCGGCCATCCTCGATGAACAACTTTGATGTCACCCCTCCCCCACCCGCATGCCCATGCACCTTTACTGGTTAAGTTTCTGTGGTCGGCTCTCCTCGTACCATCCCCGTCTTCGGCCTCATGCAAAGAAGAAAGTTAGTGACACAACAACAAAAATTCAGACACATTGAGATTTAGCAAAACCGGTAAAATCAAAGAAGTGGGTGATACTTGTTTCATACACAAACTTCACATCGCACATTTATCATACATCAATCATATGTCAACAACTCATTCAAACAACCAATGAACAATTATTTGATATCACAATGATATAATTCCCGCTTCACCTGAAGGTCCAAAAGTACAGTCTTCTCTGCCGCTTTTTTACAAAATCAATTATATTCAATGTTCCTAGAAAAAATGGAAGTGATTACACAAACTTATCAGTTACTCATGTTTGCATGCCTTGTCCTCTTTACTGCGAGAGTAGTCCACCAAACACCGAGCTTTAAAATAACCCCAATTATCATCCTCATTGAGTTTACCATCTTCCTCGACAACAATTGTGTGGATCTTCAAGTGCCAGACTTTAAAAATGACAATGAACCTTAGCATTGATGGAAAGGTAACAATTCTACACGATCACGCTATAGCCTTGGGGCACAACTTCACTTTCTTCCCATGCCACATTCCTTGGTGTCTCCCTCCTTTCTCTCAGCTTTGTCACCTCCCTCCATCCTTCCTGATCCTCCCTTGTTTCACCTCCCCGTGTTGCATGTCCACCACTCTTGCAGCTCTGCTGGCGCAATCAGCAAAAGACATGTCTTGAACTTGATTCCAACAAAAAAATCTGATGGGTTGAATAAAAAAATTAAACATTACTTTTACCCTATATTTGAACGGGAAGAAAAGGAAGTAGATTCAATTCACACATATGAGTGGGGGTTGCAACTACACACAGTACCTACGCAGATGCCTAATCTGAACAACAACACACTTATCAGTTACTCTTTGTTCCTTTGCATTTACTCCTCAATCACCCTGCAACAAGACATGTCTCCTCAATCACCCTGCAACAAGACATGACATCATCTTCATTCACCTCACGTTAATATTGAGGTCAGAAAACATGAGAACTTGAGACTTTGGAGTTGATGGAATCCATTGTCTTGCTCTACAAACTTTATTATTTCACCATATTTTCTTCTACATGTGCTCTTTCAAGAAGGCACATGAAATAAGAGCCGCAACAGATGATGTAATGCCAGCTCTCGAAATAGTTTACCAAAATAGGTGTAATGCCAGCTCACGAAATTGTTTACCAAAATAATTCAAGTTCACTATCGTAAATAAATACAGTGAATTTCTTCTCATTTTGAATCATCTACTTCACTTCATCAGCAACTTGCTTTGCAGCCCGATCTAAAGAAAAGAAGAACTGAGATCTCCGGACCTAAAAGTTTCAAATAATACTCCCTCCGTTCCATAATGTAGCTCATATAGATTTTCTGAAAATTCAAATTTTACAAACTTTGACCAAGTTTATAGAGAAAATTATTTATATCTATAATACCAAATATATACAATATGAAGTACATCTTGTGGTGCATCTAATGATATGTATTTGGTATTCTAGATGAATATGTTTTTATATACAAACTTGGTCAAAGTTTGACTTTTCAGATAATCTATATGCGCTACATTATGGAACGGAGGGAGTAGATAATAAGGGCTTCTAGAAAAACCCAAATAAAAGGCACAAAAAATCATGAGAAATGGATTAGTAGCTAAAGGCCTCATCATCGCAAATTCATCATCCATATACGTACGTCAAATTCTACAATACTTGATAGTTGTCAATGGGAAATCAGTTCATCATTTTTGGATAAGTACCGTGTCATTTGATTTGTACCTATTTCATAGGAGTTGATCATAAATGCCAAACTACCATCTGTCGTCATTTGTTGTGTTACTATTTCAGAGCTGATCATATAAACAGTTGTTGGACGCCTATTTTTTAAAGGATCCACTGTAGTCATACATCAGATTATTGTTAGCTTGTGATTCACCAGATCAAAACCACAAGGTCAAGCTAAGTAAGCTCCTTGAAGACCCAACATGAACAGGGGGTTCAGGATTGTGGCACCTACTTTGTCCCTATGTAAGAAGTGAACCTATTAAATAAAGTTCACGAATTAACCTATGAAGATGAACAATCCTGAAATTTGATTATATGAATATTTATTTCTGAAACTCGATTGATGTCCATTGTGTTGCCTCCCTCTCTTCATATCTCACGCATGCTGATCAACTTCCAATCGGCATACATTACTTGCACGTATCAACCAAAAGAGCAACACACTACATGCATATCAATCGACAGAGAACAATGGAGGCCTTATCAAATTGACCATGATTAGTCCAGGATGAACACAATCAAACCGCGATGGTAGCTCCTTCCTTTTTTGGTAAACTAACGATTTATGGAACATCAGAATAGTTTATAAATTTTTAGACACTCCCAATCACGAGTCCTTAATTCTGTGTCATCGTGATGCTACCCCAGCGAATAGTACAAATTGATTCTTTTAGATATTATCAAACCCATGGCATGCACTTGATACAGGACGGCACTCACTCGTTCTTAATAAAGTCCATGACCCCTCTAATCGAGCCCGCGCAGAGCAGCCTTGACATGCTGGACTGGAGGTCTCTATACGTGCGACGATATGCTTAGTTAACCGATTCCTCACTCTAATACGGGCACCAATTAATGGAAACTTTTAGCTACAAAATTCTAAAATGCAATGGTGTAATGAGAGAAAACTTAAAAGCCTAACATGGGATCAGCTTAATACTACACAAGTCAGTAAATTGCTTCAAGTACACAATCAGTAAATTAATACGTGCAACCAAAAACATCTGATGAAATGGGATAAAACTATATAAATAACTTGGGATCAGCTAAATAGTCAAAATTTAGGATCCCAGGAATCCTAACAATACTATGAATTGGTAGTGGACTAACAGGAATGTAAGTGCAAACATTTCTTTCTCTTTAAATTCTTGAGGATGGTAAAATTTTGTTACAAGCGTTCAAGATCCAGTTCTAACATTTTGGGGTTGCTAATGCATTGCAAGTAATGAATGTTTAACTACAATGTTATCCAAAGTTCATGTGAGTTGATTGATATCTCATTTAGTTTTATGTCATACAAATAACGTGCAATTTTGAAATTATGTTTGTTGGCGCCCACATGTTGCAATCCCAATCTAATACAATTACAACAGAACCAATAGTGAAATGATGCAAAAGGATTTACCTGAGTACCGGGACTACCGTAGGTAAAGAAAAACCATTCTCTAACAAAACACAAAACTGATAGGAAATAAAAATCAAATCAAGCAGAACTGGGGACAATACTAACTGCAAATGGAATACATTCGGTGCTTCAACATATTTCCTGCTAAAGAATTTAAAGAAAGAAACTTATTACAAATACCATTGATATGTCAGTCAAATGCTGAAAAAATAGTATTATGTAATACAAACGTATTAAAAGTGATGGAAGATGGATTCAAAAACACCAATGACATGCACTCGTATTTTTAAGTCTTCATACTATAGAGTTATCTACCTGCAAGTTATATGTGCATAAATAATCACAACAGTTGGATAGCACCTACACATGGGATTAGATATTTAATTCACATGATCAGTTATCCTGCTTCCATAAATTCAGAATTGCATAAAAAAGTATGTGTCTATTGAGTATAGATAAAGATTTGAATTGTTGACACATGGCCAATGGAGCCGTCCACTTACTAAGTGCTTTTCTAGCATGGACGATGTGCACATGGTGCAAAGCTGGCTGAAGGAGTTGATAGTTCAGATCCCGGCAAGACTCGCACGTACTTAACGTTGGTTGCCCTTGCCTTGATTGATTCACACACTGGCAAGGTTGCACACATATAGGAAGACTCGATGGATTCTTACCGGCTAGAAACAAACACAAGCAATCACGCAGGTGATGCCGATTTCTTTGCAACGAATGCATGTCGCTTGAAGCAGAGGTGGGAAAACAATATGTATATAGTGATTTTACCTCATAAATTGTTTGGTGGCTCCACTCCATAAGTATGAAATTCATGATGTTGGCAACCTGAAACTAAAAGAGAAATAATGATCTCCTTCATAAATATCAACAAAAGGAGAATGGGTTATCTGGGCGACCAATCAAAATTCTTTAAAGTTCAATACATCAGTTTACAGCAAGTGTGTACCTGCAAAGCAATTCTTTCTCTGAGTCGTATGTAAATAGATTCGTAGCATGGTGTATGTGTGGCAGATAGCACTATCAGATTTGTAATAAGACGCTGAACTATCCGAAAAATAAAGTCCATGCAATGGCAGCTAGCACACACACATCTTCCCATCCCATCCGCAGCATCATCTCTGCCTGCACCCTCAAATCACTGAATGAGTTCCCAACTTGCATCGGTAGCCAAAAGCCAGTGCAGCAATCACTCTGCCATGTAAACACAGGAAACAAACATTATAGATAGACCGAGTAGCATCAAGATCAGATCAAGACAAGGAGAGCCCGTGTCAGGACCCTGACAGTCAGCCCATACTACGTGCCTGTAAGGAAGCGAGTACTCGTCGGAGCACCTTCTGGAGAAGATTCACGTAGAGGATATGGGGGATCAACGGAGAAGAGAGGCGTCGGGATGCACAGCCATCCTTGGTCGTGGCCGGCGAGGTCGGACGGACAGGGCTGCACGGGCCTTTGTAGAGGGGGGGGGGGGGGGGGGGGGGTAGAGGATTGGCGGATGGGGAAGGAAAGTACCAGGGGTGTAGTGTCGACTCGTTGCTCTCAGATCGCCGCCGGTCGCCGGTATCCTAGGGGCCGCCGCCGGCGGTGTCGTGGTGTTCCTGATCCGCGACGGCCGCGTCCTGGTGATCCGCGACATATCCGAGGCGCGACGGTGGCTGTGCAGGCGGTGGCTTCCCGGTGATCCGCGATGGCAGCGACGGTCGCCGGCGTCTCCCTGGTTCTGCGGTGGCGGCTGCGTCCCGGGAGAGGAGGAGCAGCGGCTTGGGACCTCGTCCGGGGGGGGGGGGGGGGGGGTAGAGGATTGGCGGATGGGGAAGGAAAGTACCAGGGGTGTAGTGTCGACTCGTTGCTCTCAGATCGCCGCCGGTCGCCGGTATCCTAGGGGCCGCCGCCGGCGGTGTCGTGGTGTTCCTGATCCGCGACGGCCGCGTCCTGGTGATCCGCGACATATCCGAGGCGCGACGGTGGCTGTGCAGGCGGTGGCTTCCCGGTGATCCGCGATGGCAGCGACGGTCGCCGGCGTCTCCCTGGTTCTGCGGTGGCGGCTGCGTCCCGGGAGAGGAGGAGCAGCGGCTTGGGACCTCGTCCGGGACAGGAGTGGCCCATTGCGAAATCGCGTATTCCCTGTGAGGTCCGTGGCGGCGAGATCACCCCTCCGTCGGCGGCGGCGATCTCGTGCGTCTGCAATCACATTGTATGTGGAGGGGATGAGAGGAGCAGGAGGCATCGCTCGTACGTGCGTGCGGTTTGTTTGGCGTGGTTCGGTTGGCGGGGTTCGGTGGGTGGGCGTGGGCGTGGGGTACTTTGATGAAAAAAACCAGACAAAAATAAACCGGTTGAAAATAAACCGGTTGAAAGTGGGGGGACTATTCAACCAACTCGTCCATTAGGAGTAGAGATACCAAAAACATTACTTTTGCTGTCTTTACCTTTGTTACCGTTACCACCACTATCATATTACTTTGCTACTAAACACCTTGCTGCAGATATTAAGTTTTCAGGTGTGGTTGAATTGACAACTCAGCTGCTAATACTTGAGAATATTCTTTGGCTCTCCTTGTGTCGAATCAACAAATTTGGGTTGAATACTCTACCCTCGAAAACTGTTGCGATCCCCTATACTTGTGGGTTATCAACCGTCCCTAGGTAGCCGAAACACCTTAGGAGACTCGAATCACAACTCAAACAACCTCAAATGCAATGGGAAATAAAATGGGTTAGTGTCAGGACCCCGATCCTTAGTTACACTGATCTAGCATGTAACACATCATATCACTTTGCGGCCTCACGCACGGTATTCCCATGGGTGCCACCTTGCCTGGACGGGCACCGTTTGCGCCTTTTGGCTCACGTATAAGATAGTGCCTCTAGCATCCATATGACAAAGAACCTGGGCCGACATGACTAGTCGTAAACCCAAGGTAGCGCTAACTTACAGTGATAGGCATACATGACCCAGCAACGAACGTGTCGATCAGCAACGTATGAACCCAAGTCATAGCAAGCTACAAGGACTTAAAGGAACAATGCGTGACATTTCGCCGAAGGGACAGACAAAGGAATGAAGAAGGACACATGCCGACCAGGCCAAGTGTACCGGAGCAGTAGCAAGCTACCATGGCTTAGTGGAAGCACTAAGAGACATTTCCCGATAAGAGAGGCTACCAACAAATAAACAACTAGGTTGTCGGATCCCACACATACCAAGCATTTCAATAACGTACACACAATATGCTCGATATGTGCAAATACAACATGGCATCACAACAAAACTCTATGACTCAAAGTATTTATTCATTAGGCTCCAAGGAGCCAAGTATTACAAACATGGGTCTCATGACCCAACATTCGGAGCATACAAACAACAGAAGCATAACATGTCTGAGTATAGACAACTACAAATGAAAAGGGATGAGAAGCCTGACTATCTACAAGATCCTTCCGAGGGTACAAGATCATAGTTGAGGCATCAAGCTAAACGTCGAAGTCCACACGGAACTACTAGTGCGAGTGAAGTCTCTCTGCAAAAACATAAATTAAGCAAATGTCAATACAAATGTACCCAGCAAGACTTACATCAGAACTAGCTACATATGCATTAGTATCAACAAAGGGGGTGGTGGAGTTTAACTGCAGCAAGCCAGCTTTGACTCGGTGGCTATCCTGAACTACGACTGCAAGTAACTCTTTTGAGGTGGCGCACACGAGTCCACATATTCACCATATCAATACACCACTATGGATCCGCTCCCGTCTCCCTACGAGAACGCCATCCATAGCACTCATGCTTATCTTGCGCATTTTAGTGTATCCACTTTCACTTGTCTATGAGCTATATAGGCAACCCAGAGGTCCTTTACCGTGGACGCGGCTATTTGAATAGATGACGTTAACCCTGTAGGGGTGTACTTCTTCACACACGTTCTTGCCACTTACCGCCATGTACACATCATGTATCTCGGCAACCTTCAAGCGGAAGCCTGGTGAGGGTGTCAGCCACGATCTGACTAACCACACAAGTCCCTAGTCCAGGTTTATCGCCTATTCAGGTTCCATTCGCAGGGAGTCCGGCCAAGGTTTCCACATACGGCCACGAACGATGTGTGCAGGGTTCTCGAGACACCAAGCGGGCGTCCCAGTACACCGTGCCATGTGCCTACTGCATCACAGCCCACCCCTCGAGTCAGCGTTGCGCTCAGCCTCCAGCATACTACACACACCAGAAACTACTTGCAACTCCCGGACAGAGGACACGGGCGGTTAATAAGTCGAGAGGGTCAATTAAGGATCCCAATGAGTGGTAGTAGCTGTTCTTGGACCACAAACACAGAACTCAATTCCTGAGGAAGGTTTCAATGAGACAACCCACCATGTCCTCCTACATGGCCTCTCACCGCTACCTTTACCAAATCATGGTCACACACTTAGCTCTCAACAGTAGGAGATGTTCACAACTTTCCAATTCATCCCCGATGAATCAGACCTGACTCAACTCTAAGCAGTAGCAGGCATGACAAACAAGCATGAATGAGTAGGCACATCAGGGCTCAAACAACTCTTACTCATGCTAGTGGGTTTAATCTATTTACTGTGGCAATGACAGGTCATGCAGAGGAAAGGGGTTCAACTACCGCAGCATGTAACAGATGATTGTTGTTGTCCTAATGAAGTAAAAGAGAGCAGGAGCGAGAGAGTGGGACTGTATCGGAATGAACAAAGGGGTTTTTGCTTGCCTGGCACTTCTGAAGATGATATAGCTCTTCATCGGTGTCATCGAACTCATCGTCGGAACCACGTACTGAGAGGGGACAAATACCGGCCATAGAGAAGGAACACAATCAATGCAATGCAACAATATGATGCATGATCATGACATGGCAAGATGAGTGTGTTGGGCTAATGCAACTAAAATCAGGAGGGGTTGAATTATTTTGAACCAAAGGTTCAAGTTTCAAAATTCAAATTATGAACTCATATAATGCATTATCATGTTTTGATCTAAACAGCATGGTTAAGCCTCTTTATCATGCATGAAACCAGTACAGATGGATAGATTTGATTTTTCTGATCATTTTTCATATATAAATCTTCTCATTTGGAGTTATAGATTAATTTCTATGATTTTTAGAAGTTTAGGGTATTTTCCAAAATTCATAAATCATTTCTGATTTATTTTAACTTCCAGAAACCTTTACTACGTCAGCATGATGTAGGCGTGACGTCAGCAAGTCAACAGGCACGGTCCAGGTCAAACCTGACCAGTGGGGCCTAGTCAGTGACTAACTAACCTAGGTTAATTAGTGTTAAAATAATACTAACTAAAAGTGTTTAGTGGGGGGTGGCCAACGCGTTAGTCAGCTAGGGGAGGTCAAACCCCTGGTCAGCGGGGTCAAACCCGCCGGACTTGGTCCATGGCTCGTCGCCGATGGAGCCCGAGACGGCGCAGGGACTCGGGATTTGCCCACAATCGACCAAATCGACTGCGGTTTGGTCCTACATGTAGCTGGGGCTCGCGCGCATCTGGTAGGGAAAGCGGGAGGAGCTAGCGTGGAGCAAGCTCGCTAGAGTCGAGCTCGTGGCGGCGACCGGAGTTTGGGTGGGGTTGGGTTTGGCGCGACGGTGCACGGGAGGAGGAGCCGATGAGTGTGCTCAGCTCCTTGGAGTGTGCTGAGCGCGCGGATGGGATCGGACGCGAGCGGCAGCAGCTGTGGCCGTGGCGACGACATGGCCGGGGCGGAGAGCTCTCGGGCTCGAAGGAAACAGCGACTACGCAGCGCAAACGAGCAAGGGGAGAGAGGGGATCGAAGGAGAAGCTCACGGGGAGTGCACCGGTGGCCTCGGCAAGCTCAGGGAAGCAACGAAGGTTGAAGAAGACGGTGATGGCGGCGTTTCAGGGCTTCCGGCGTTGCTTGGCTAGGTGCAGAAGACGAGGGCGTCGAGGCGAAGCTCTTGGGAATGTCGAGGGGGCGAGGGGGAGGTGGTGGAGATGGCAATGACGAGCGGCGGCGACGAGCTCCGCTCGGTGGGGCGAGGGGAGAGCTAGAGGAGGGGATAGGGACGAGGGAGTGAGCGAGGCGGTTCCAAGGGGTGCGTGGCGACACCTAGAGTCGTCGAGGGGAGGAGGAGGCAACCAGGCAGGAGGAGGTGGCCGGCGTGCGTCGGGCACGCGCTCGACGTCCTCCTGGCAGCAGCTTGACGATGGCGGTGGTGTGGGCTGGGCCTGCAATAGTGCTGGGCCAACTGGGGCGCCAGGTAGGTGCAGGTAAGGGTTTTTCCTTTTTTTATTTTATTTTCTATTTCTAACATTTGTTTCTGATTTAATAAAAATACTAAATCAATTTATTTGCTTCTGATAATTTTGCAGGGACTAAAAGGATTATTCCAAAGCCCCTCACATTTACCCAGAATTATATATATATATATATATATATATATATATATGCAAATAGTTATTACATTAATTCCAAATGCCCAAAATAATATTTATGACCTCCTTAAGATATTGGTTTGAATTTTACCTCTAACCAATATTTTCAAAGAGAAACATGAACATTTTCTTGGACCTATTTGGAAATATTTTAATGTTAATTATTTCTGAAGAGATTTCTTAGGGTTTTAACTAACCTCAATTCAACTTTCAAAATTTAGACATGATGCACACATGAAGCTAGCCTAATGCATTACCAGAAGCTAGGGATCTGACAACTCACCCCCCCCCCCCACTAAACAAGAATCTCGTCTCGAGATTCGAGGCGTGAGGTAAGAAGACAGAGGGGACACAAGGCTAACACAAGCTTCACGATCTAGGTTGCACCTCATAGGAATATTGATTCGATCATCCTCTTGGTCTCAGCGTATTGCTTTGAGAACTCCACCCAACACGATGTCGACAGAAAGAAACTCTATAGGAATCGATCTCCTCGAAGATCGAGCGACTCAGGATCAACTCATGGAGTGAGACATAGCAATACCTCTCGAGCTGAGACACAAAACACACATCGGGAAGGACGGAGGAAACAATTTAATGAGGGTTTCAAAATAGGAGAAGTTATCTGCCATGATTCCGTAACGGGGCACCTTAGGGAAGGTGGCTCACGGATATATTCCCTTAAGTGGCAAAAGGAATTACTTTTGATACACAGATCGTTGAAACTCTTCATACCAGCCTGAGGCAATTCACAATTGATCGTTTGAGGCCACGACATCCACTTTACCGGGTTACAGAGAGACCATTATTATAGCTCTTGGGAAACGTTCCAACCATCATATCTGCTTGAGATTCAGATCTGGTTGGGGTCAGGACATTCTAGACTCATCAAGTCTAGGAAGAAAAATGAAAGTTTGCAACACAAATCGACAAGATGGCATTGCGAGATTCTTGGGGAATGAACTACGATAGCAAGATCCAAAACATGAGCTAGTTCTGCTACACACATGTGAACATGTTGTTCCAAACAAGCATGATCGCATGGTAGTCTTACAGCAACACACTACCGAGTTCTGGTAGGGAACCATCATTAAAGATATCGGAATCTTGTGCAAGAACTAGTATTCACACAACAACTCCTTTTCCTTGAACAAATCAATCAGTGGCTTGGGGTGCTAGGAGTGCATATGGGATGAAGGTAGCTAATCTCACAAACCAATGTATACTTAACACATGCATGACTGACTAGGGATGATTCCAAAGGAAACAAAATAAACCTTTCTCAAATTCATGGCGGCAACTTGCACCATGTGCACGTGGATTAGAGGAAGTCACTTCTTACATCCGAACAAATGCTTCATGAACGGGACATGAAGATAATGCTTATAAAAGTTTCCAACACTAGCTGGATGTTCAACACAAATCATGGAGAAGATAAAAATGTTGCTGATGGGCTCAACAACAATTCATCCGGGTTTACATATAAGTGGAATTCCACAATTATGTGAACAAGGTGATGGCATTGGTCAGACACAAAAGATATAATGATGTATGCTCGAGGAAACAACCACGAGTAAGACAACATTATGAATATCGTTGGTTCTGATTTGATGTGACGATAGCCCATTCTCAAATCAAAGATTGGATAAGATGATAGGTCCATTAACCGATCACAAGGGTCAATCGATGAAAATACCACCTTTCTTCAACACACATACAAGATATCCCTTAAAATGAACTAAGTTGAACAAGATTTTATCTTACAACTCTCCAAGTTGTTGTTTAGCTCAACCAACTAGTTCAGGGTACCCAACACAGATTCTTGGAGAATGGGTGGTTTAGAGGAAAACCAACACGATCACGAGCTCGACATAACAGTCAGGGGACAATCTAGTGATACTTCCGAGAAGATATTCAAAAAATCACGAACCACCAATATGTTATTGAGCTCGAGAACAATCTTTCTTTCCAGGGCAAGACGATATCATCAAATAAGCAAGGGGTTGACGCAATCCTAACTCACTGATCGAAGAGTGCACCAGGAAAATGGTCTAGGTAGCAAAATCTATCTTAGAATGATGATTCTATAACCAACATGCTAAGAATGGAACTATCGTCCTTTAATTACCAAGCAACATAGTTGCTAGGAGTATTGATTCCACGCACCACGATTCACTTGTCGGCATTCTGGTTACAATAACACAGGAACAGAGGAATCCACAATGATGGCAAGGAGTATCACTGCATCAAGAATTCATAATAGATGGTGCAATACTCATGGCATTCTTGACATAAAGGGGGTGATACTCTAGGGTAGAACAGAGCAAAAGATGGATTGGCATTTTAATCTGTGAAATACAACTGATTTGACCAAATCCTAGAAATGGATAAGGTACTGGAGTTTGTTTCTCCTAGTAATTCTGAAATAGAATGGCTTGACGGACCACAAGAATAATAGGCATCGTTGAACACGAGCGCACGACTACTCCTGACTATCAATTGATAGACGGGGGTCAGAATACAACTAAAGAGGGACAACTCAAGGAACATATAACTTTCTGAGTTGTGGATGCATAGATTAGTATGTCAAACCAAGTTCTACAGGTTTCTTCCGGATAACCCATGCAGAGAGGTAGGACTGACAGTGTAACATCATAGGATCGAGAACTCATCAAGAGCACTCTGGTTGTGATCTTTCGGTTCAGCGAGGAACTTCTGCCATAAGCAGTTCATGGTACTTGGAGGAAGGATATACCACGAACCTCGAGGACTATCACAAAGGTTACTAATATCCTAAAGGAACTAGCAACACTATCAACATGAAGTAAGTATGGTGAATCTTGGGCTCAAAAACCCATGAGTAGAATACCTACTACTAAGTGGCATCACGGGATGCTTTCGAGAATGATGGCCAGAATCATCACACTGTGAATACGAAACATGGATGGATTGATAGGTGGTTCTATAAGACACCGAGGGTCATAATACTAGCTCCAACATATATACCGAGGCAATGAAGTACCTTAACACACTGGTTAGTGTGGTTAATCTGGCCAGAAAGACATTGGAATCAGGGAGGAAAGATTTGCAAATGCATCAGATTGTTTAGAAACCTGGGATGACTCGGACAGCATAACGGCTGTAAATGCTCAAAAAGATTTGGAACATCCTGCAAAAATGGTGGCATAGCCACTCAACATCACAATATCAAGGTTCCGATGCCAGCTATGAACACATGGAAGTGGTAGGAACTGAACTGAGACTTGAATCCATCATTCCTATAAGTCTATGGATTAGTAACAAGTTGTCGAAAAATGGTCACCAGAAATCAACCTCCTCTTCTTGCTCTGTCCAGTTGATGGCGTTACAGACGGTTGAGTCAGTTTGAGCACAAAGATCCCTGGTTCCACAGGTAACTTAAGTGCGGCGCACTTCGACAGACCATCGGCAATGTCGTTATCAGCTCTTGGAACATGTTCCATCTGTAGGCCGTCAAAGTGCTCTTCTAGCTTTCTCACTTCATCAACGTAAGCTTCCATCAACGGACTCTGATAATTCTCATTCACTTGGCGGACGACAAGCTGCGAGTCACCCCTGACGATGAGCTTCTTGATCCCAAGGTCTGCCGCGATCCTGAGACCGGCAAGCAAACCTTCATACTCTGCGGTATTGTTTGTTGCTTGCTCCCTGGGAAAGTGCATCTGGACTACGTACTTGAGGTGCTCTCCGGTGGGTGCAACAAGTAGCACGCCCGCACCGGCGCCTTGCAGCGAGAAGGCACCATCAAAGTACATCAGCCACTCTTTGCCTGCTTCCTTGACGGGGATGCTCGTTTCTGGAATTTCTTCATCTGGTGTTGGCGTCCACTCTGCTATGAATTCTGCCAATGCTCTGCTTTGGATAGTTGAAGTGCTCTCAAACTTGAGGCCAAAGCTTGACAGTTCCAGTGCCCACTCGACAATCCTGCCTGTTGCTTCTGGATTCTGCAGTATCCTCTTCAGCGGAAAACGAGTGACAACTGTGATCTCATGTGCTTGGAAGTAATGGCGCAGCTTTCTCGAGGCCATGAGAAGGCCGAAAAGCAATTTCTGCACACCAGAGTACCTCGACCTAGCCCCCTGCAGAAGGGAACTGACAAAGTAAACTGGGCGCTGCACCATTCTCTTCTGTATTTTCTCACGCGCCTGCGCAAATCCATCTTTGTCGGGACCAGAGCTTGTCGGTGAAGCCCCCTGCTTGTCGCTGGATGCATCTGCCGTGGTTGCTGGCTCATCATCCGCCTCCGTCTCCGCTACTAACGCAGTACTAACCACTTGATTGGTTGCCGCTATATACAGCAGCAACTTCTCTTGTGGCTTAGGTGCGGCAAGTGTTGGAGTGGAGGACAGGTATCTCTTCAAGTCTTGCAGCACAGCCTCCGCTTCCAGAGTCCATTTCATTGGACCTGCCTTTTTCAATATTTTGAAAAACGGCAGGGCGCGCTCAGCAGACCTAGAGATAAACCTGCTAAGAGCCGCCACGCAACCGGCAAGTCTTCGTACATCCTTGACGTGCTTTGGTGCTTCAATCTGCTCAATGGCCTTGATCTTGTCGGGATTGGCTTCAATTCCCCGCTGAGACACGAAGAACCCGAGAAGCTTGCCGGAGGGGACTCCAAACACACACTTCTCGGGGTTAAGCTTGAGGTTGATCTTGCGCAGGTTTGCAAAGGTCTCGTCTAAATCTTGAATCAGAGTTGCCTTATCCTTGCTCTTGACCACTATGTCATCCATGTAGGCTTCCACATTTCTGTGTATTTGTGGCTCAAAAGCGTCATGGACTACCCTTGCAAATGTTGAACCAGCATTCTTTAAACCGAAAGGCATCCGTATGAAACAGTATGTGCCACATGGAGTGATGAATGCGGTCTTCTCCTCATCCTCTTCTGCCATGAAGATCTGATGGTATCCTGAGTATGCGTCAAGAAATGAAAGCAAGTCACATCCGGCCGTGGAGTCAACAATCTGGTCAATGCGCGGCAAGGGAAATGGGTCTTTGGGACAAGCTTTATTGAGATCGGTAAAGTCGATACAAAGCCTCCATTTCCCGTTTGCCTTGCGCACGACTACAGGATTGGCCAACCACGTAGGATGGAGCACTCCTCTGACAAGGCCTGCTGCTTCCAACTTCTTGATTTCTTCTGCGATGAATTCCTGGCGCTCCACTGCTTGTTTCCTGACCTTCTGCCTGACGGGCCACGCATGAGGACAGACGGCAAGATGGTGCTCGATTACTTTCCTGGGAACACCGGGGATGTCAGACGGTTGCCACGCAAACGTGTCGACGTTCGCCCGCAGGAAAGCAACGAGCGCACTTTCCTATTTAGGGTCGAGAGTGGCACTGATGGTGAAGGTACCACCAGTGCCGTCCTCCTTGGCAGACACCTTCTTGGTCTCTGGCGGAGCTGCCATTGTCTTCTTACACTTGCCGGTGGAGCTCGATGGTGCGTCCTCGACGGTAGCGCAGCACTCCGAAAAGGTGCGCTTGCCGGAGTGGGCATCAGAACTCTTGCCGGACTTGGTCTTCTTCTTCCCCCCGGGAGCTTCAACGGCAAGTGACTTGCGATCTGTTGCGGCTGCTGCTTCCCGGTAAATCTTGTCGGCGCAGATAAGAGCATCCTTCTTGTCGCCAGGGACAGAGATGACACTTATCGGGCCTGGCATCTTCAGCATGTTGTATGCATAGTGAGAGGCTGCCATGAATTTGGCGAGTGCTGGACGGCCGAGTATCCCATTGTAAGGCAATGGAAAGTCAGCAACGTCAAAAGTGACCCTCTCAGTCCTGAAGTTCAACTCGCTGCCAAATGTCACCGGCAATGTGATCTTTCCCTTCAGCTTGCTTCTTCCCGGACTGATTCCCTGGAATGTGCCGGTCTCTTCGAGCTCGCTGTCAGGGATCTGGAGTTTCTGGAGTACCGCGGAGGAGATTAGGTTCAAGCCGGCTCCGCCGTCAACTAACATCTTAGTGACCTTGAGGTTGCGGATAGTTGGTGAAACCAACATCGGCAAGCACCCGACCGCAGTTATGCGATCCGGGTGGTCCTCAATATCAAAGATGATAGGCGTGCTGGACCATTTTAGAGGCTTGCGTGACTCGACGGGTGGTTCTGCCGCATTGACTTCCTGCACCCACTGCTTGAGCTGGCGGTGTGAAGTATGCAGAGAAGCACCGCCGTCAACACACAGGACCTCTGTGGCTTTCTGGAACTCCTGCTCTCTGGTGTCGTCATCATCCATATCTTCATCGTCGTCATCATCTTCATCCTTGTCGCGGCCGCGGGGAGGTCTGTCTCCTTGCCGCTGCTTGGCCTTGCCACGGCGTCCTACTCGGCCGGGGCATTTCTTGCCGGATCCTCCAGCACCTTCTTGGGCCTTCTCCTTGTCGCGTTGCTCGTATTCAGCCTTTTGCTGCTCGACAAGCTGCTCGACCTTCTTGCAGCTCTGGAGGTCATGGCCCTTGGTGCGGTGGATCTTGCAGTACTGCTTGTTGGTGCCGTCCTGCTTGTCGGCGACCGCCACAGCCTGGCAGTTGGTGCATGCGGCAATCTCCTTGCCGGAGCTACCAGCTTTGGCCTTCTTGGCGCCACCTCCGTTGCCGGACTGCTCAACGACTAGCACATCTTTGCCTTTCTTCTTCATGTTGTTCCGCCGCCGGTTTTTCTTTGCCGGGGCAGCATCCTCGCTGTCAGATCCTCCTGCTCCTGTATTCTCTCCGGGGAGTTTCCTCCCTTCCTCAGCACGTGCACACTTGTCGGCCAGGGCATATAGCTCACTGACGTCTCTGATCTTGCACATCGCCATCTCCTCCCGCATCCTGCGGTTTCGCACGTTCTGATGGAACGCGCTGATGACCGCGGCAGGGTGGACATCTGGGATGTTGTGCTGTACACGGCTGAATCTCTGAATGTACTTGCGCAGGGGCTCTCCTTCCTTCTGGGCGAGCAGATGAAGGTCGCTCTCTTGGCCATGAGGCTTGTGGCCGCCTATAAAGGCGCCGACAAACTGATGGCATAGGTCTGCCCAGGAGGATATGGAGTTGTCCGGCAAGTGCATGAGCCAGGACCTGACATTGGGCTTGAGCACCAGCGGGAAGTAGTTGGCAAGGATCTTGTCGTCCCGCCCCTCGGCAGCTTGCACCGCGATGGTGTAGATGCTGAGGAACTCCGACGGATGCGACTTGCCGTCGTACTTCTCTGGTACGTCTGGCTTGAAATTCTTCATGCTGGGCCACTGGACTTGCTGCGGCTCACGAGTGAACGCAGGGCAACCTACCGCGTACGGCAAGTCGCCTGGTTCCCCTGGCGCATGCATGTCGACAGAGGGCCCAGCGCGCTGGTCCGATTGACGCCGCGCTTCTCTTCGGCGCTCGATGCGAGTACGAGTGTCTTCTTGCTGTCGTTCGTGAAGAACTTGGCGCTGATTGCGACGAGCTCGTGGATCTGACGATGCGGTGGAGTCGCTGTCGAGGTAGATCCGGCGAGTCGGCGATCTTGGCCTTCGGGGTGGAGAGTGCACGGTAGTTGCACCCCCACCGGTTTTGTCGCCCTCGGCTCGTGCCTGGCAGTCTTGCCGCGGCCGCGATGTACTCGGCTGCCGTGGAGTGTCGCCGTTGGCGAAGCCGATGAGACTCTGAATGGTGGCCCTCCACTCGTCGATCTTGTCTGCCGTTGGAGGGTAATCCAGGAGCAGTTGAGCTCGCGCCAAAGCTTCTGCTGGAGTGGTGGGTGGCAGTGGCGAACGGTGCCAGGAGCGGGATATGCTCGGACTTCTAACTGTGTTAGAAGGAGCAGTATTCCATCCAGGCGACCGTGTCTCGCTCGTGCCAGCATGTTGGCGTGCATGCTGGTCTTGAGCACCCTGAGATCCACCGGCCCGATCTTGGTCCAACGAACATATGGTACCGCGAGTACCATGACGCTGTCGGTCCCGCGCCTCCTGGGATGGGCGCGGTGCATGTACGGACGCCGAGGTCTGCGCAGCCTTGTCCTTGGACCTGGCAGCACCGTGAGCTCCCTCGTCGACGCCCGTTCTTCCGCCGACGTCTACCCCACCACCCGTTTGCTCCGGTGGTGGTGGGATCAACGCGGACGGAGTAGCTGCCTCCGAAGCCTTCTTCTTCGGTGGCATGTCGATGAAAAAGATGAAGATCTAGCTCGTGTGAACGCCGGATCAGGTTCACACAACCTCGACGCCCCTACCTGGCGCGCCAAAGATGTCGGGGAAACTAATCCATGAACACCTATGGGACCGGCGGATCGGGCCCCTTTCGGTTTGGCGGGGGGCGGAGATCGCACGAAGAGCGGATCGAGGCGAAGCACATGAGCAGTTTACCCAGCTTCGGAGCTCTCTGGAGAGATAATACTCCTACTGCTGCATGTCTGAGTGTATTGAGTTCTTGCCCGGGAGCGCTGAGTGCTACAGTACACACTAGCTGCTAACGAGACCGAGCGTGAGAGTTTTCTGCCTTCCAACCCCCCCTACGTTGCGCATGGGCCTCCTTTTATATGCTCAAGGGGTCACCGACAGGTGGCAACGCGGACAAGGGTAAAAATGGAAAGGTGTTGCAGTTGGTACAACTACCTGTACAGTGTATCATACCTAACCCTGACGACAGGGGACAAAGGCATTAAATGCCCGTCTGCGTCGCTCAAATAGTGCAAAAAAAGGGACCGTCAGGGACACCACCGCTTGCCACGATGGCAATCTTGTTAGCGCCGCTTGCCACCACGCACCGCTGGCTGCACAGCCTCTTGCCACGCGCGCCTGGAAAGGTCCCAGGGCGACACGTTGGTGGATGTGCTGGAGCGCGGGTACAGAGTGGTAGCTTGCCGCGGCCAGCGCCTTGCCGCGGTCGTTGTCTTGTCGCGTCCGGAAGCTTGTCGCTCACCGGGCCTCGCCGGGACGCGTGGCGCGTCGCGGCAAGTTCCTTGAGATGCCTTGGTTGGCCTTCCCGGCAAGCTCCTCTTGCCGGGGCCTTGTCTCCTTGGCTTGAATACTTTGTTCTTGAATGGCTCCAAAGGAACCACGGAGGACCTTGGCGGTCACCCGGCAAGCCTTGCCACGGGGTGCTGCGACTGCCCGTGCACAAGTTCGGGATACCAGGGTACCCCTGCTCTAGTACACCGACACAAGTGATCCTGATACAAAGAAGAGAAAGCCTAGTTCCTTAACCCCGTGGGAAAGATAGGATGACTCGGATCAGAAGGGCATAAGATAAGGAAATAAAAAGAGCCTTACATTCCCTTCCACAATCAATTCACTAATATAACTAAAGAGTTTCTAGACTCAACTTTGACCAGTTTGGCTTGGTAATGCTACAGGCAACCTGGCTCTGATACAAAAGCTGTCAGGACCCCAATCCTAAGTCACACCGATCTAGCATGTAACACATCATATCACTTTGCGACCTCACGCACGGTATTCCCACGGGTGCCACCTTACCTGGACCAGGACCATTTGCGCCTTTTGGCTCACGTATAAGATAGTGCCGCTAGCATCCATATGACAAAGAACCCGGGCCGACATGACTAGTCGTAAACCCAAGGTGGCGCTAACTTACAAGGACATGCATACATGACCCAACAACGAACGTGTCGATCAACAATTTATGAACCCAAGTCATAGCAAGCTACAAGGACTTAAAGGAACAACGCGTGACATTTCCCCAAAGGGATAGACATAGGAACGAAGAAGGACACATGCCGTCCAGCCCAAGTGTTCAGGAGCAGTAGCAAGCTACCATGGCTCAGTGGAAACACTAGGAGACATTTCCTGGTAAGAGAGGCTACCAAGAATAAACAACTAGGTTGTCGGATCCCATACATACCAAGCATTTCAATAACATACACACAATATGCTCGATGTGCAAATACAACATGGCATCACAACAAAACTCTACGACTCAAAGCAATTGTTCATTAGGCTCCGAGGAGCCAAGTATTACAAACATGGGTCTCATGACCCAACATTCAGAGCATACAAACAACGGAAGCATAACATGTCTGAGTACAGACAACTACAAATGAAAAGGGCTGAGAAGCCTGACTATCTGCAAGATCCTTCCGGGGGTACAAGATCGTAGCTGAGGTATCAAGCTAAACGTCGAAGTCCACGCGAAACTACTAGTGAGACTGAAGTCTCTATGCAAAAACATAAATTAAGCAAATGTGAGTACAAATGTACCCAGCAAGACTTACATCAGAACTAGCTACATATGCATTAGTATCAACAAAGGGGGTGGTGGAGTTTAACTGCAGCAAGCCAGCTTTGACTCGGTGGCTATCCTGAACTACGACTGCAAGTAACTCTTTTGAGGTGGCGCACACGAGTCCACATATTCACCATATCAATACACCACTATGGATCCGCCCCCGTCTCCCTACGAGAACGCCATCCATAGCACTCATGCTTATCTTGCGCATTTTAGTGTATCCACTTTCACTTGTCAATGAACTATATAGGCAACCCAGAGGTCCTTTACCGCGGACGCGGCTATTCGAAAAGATGATGTTAACCCTGCAGGGGTGTACTTCTTCACACACGCTCTCGCCAGTTACCTCCATGTACACGTCATGTATCTCGGCAACCTTCAAGCGGAAGCTTGGTGACGGTGTCGGCCACAACCTGACTAACCACACAAGTCCCTAGTCCAGGTTTATCGCCTATTCAGGTTCCATCCGCAGGGAGTCCGGCCGAGGTTTCCACATATGGCCCCAAACGATGTGTGCAGGGTTCCCGAGACACCAAACGGGCGTCTCAGTACACTGTGCCACGTGCCTACCGCATCACAGCCCACCCCTCAGGTCAGCGTTGCACTCGGCCTCCACCATACTACACACACAAGAAACTACATGCAAATCCCGGACAGAGGACACGGGCGGTTAATAAGTCGAGAGGGTCAATTAAGGATCCCAATGAGTGGTAGTAGCTGTTCATGGATCACAAACACAGAACTCAATTCCTGAGGACGGTTTCAATGAGACAACCCACAATGTACTCCTACATGGCCTCTCACCGCTACCTTTAGCAAATCGTGTTCACACACTTAGCTCTCAACAGTAGGAGATGTTCACAACTTTCCAACTCATCCCCAATGAATCAGACCTGACTCAACTCTAAGCAGTAGCAGGCATGACAAACAAGCATGAATGAGTAGGCACATCAGCGCTCAAACAACTCCTACTCATGCTAGTGGGTTTAATCTATTTACTGTGGCAATGACAAGTCATGCAGAGGAAAGGGGTTCAACTACCGCAACATGTAACAGATGAATTGTTGTTTTCCTAATGCAGTAAAAGGGAGCACGAGCAAGAGAGTGGGATTATATCAGAATGAACAGAGGGGGTTTTGCTTGCCCGGTACTTCTGAAGATGATATAGCTCTTCATCGGTGTCATCGAACTCATCCTCGGAACCACATCTACTGAGAGGGGACAAATACCGGCCAGAGAGAAGGAACACAATCAATGCAATGCAACAATATGATGCATGATCATGACATGGCAAGATGAGTTTGTGGGGCTAATGCAACTAAAACCAGGAGGGGTTGAATTATTTTGAACCAAAGGTTCAAGTTTCAAAATTCAAATTATGAACTCATATAATGCATTATCATGTTTTGATCTAAACAACATGGTTAAGTCTCTTTATCATGCATGAAACTAGTACAGATGGATATATTGGATTTTTTTTGATCATTTTTCATATATAAATATTCTCATTTGGAGTTATAGATTAATTTCTATGATTTTTAGAAGTTTAGGGTATTTTCTGGAAGTCATAAATCATTTCTGATTTATTTTAAATTCCAGAAACCTTTACTGTGTCAGCATGACATAGGCGTGACATCAGCAAGTCAACAGGCGCGGTCCAGGTCAAATCTGACCAGTGAGGCCCACTGGTTAGTGACTAACTAACTAACCTAGGTTAATTAGTGTTAAACTAATACTAACTAAAAGTGTTTAGTGGAGGGTAGCCCACGCGTTAGTCGGCCAAGGGAGGTCAAACCCCTGGTCAGGGGGTCAAACCCGCCGGACTTGGTCCATGGATCGTCGCTGATGGAGCCCGAGACGGTGGAGGGGCTAAGGATTTGCCCACAGTGGACCAAATCGACTGCGGTTTGGTCCTACACGTAGCCGGGGCTCGCGCGCATCTCGTAGGGAAAGCGGGAGGATTTGGGGTGGAGCGAGCTCGCCGGAGTCGAGCTCGTGGCGGCTGCCGGAGTTTGGGCAGGGTTGGGTTTGGCGCTACGGTGCACGGGAGGAGGAGCCGGTGAGTGTGCTCGGCTCCTGGGAGTGTGTTGAGCGCGCTGATGGGCTCGGATGCGAGCGGCAGCAGCTGTGGCCGTGGCGATGACATGGCCGGGGCGGAGAGCTCTCGGGCTCGAATGAAACGGCAACTACGCGGTGCAAATGAGCAAGGGGAGAGAAGGGATCCAAGGAGAAGCTCACGGCGAGTGCAGCGGTGGCCACGGCGAGCTCGGGGAAGCAACGGAGCAGGCGCACGGTCGCTGGCGATCTCGGCGGACCGAGGTTGAAGAAGACAGTGATGGCGGCATTTCAGGGCTTCCGGTGTTGCTTAGCTTGGTGCAGAAGACAAAGGCGTCGAGGCAAAGCTCTTGGGCATGTCGAGGGGACAAGGGGGAGGCAGTGGACACGGCAACGGCGAGCGGCGGCGACGAGCTCCGCTCGATGGGGCGAGCGGGAGAGACAGAGGAGGGGATGGGGACGAGGGAGTGAGCGAGGGGTTTTTAACTAACCTCAATTCAACTTTCAAAATTTAGACATGATGCACACATGAAGCTGGCCTAATGCATTACCAGAAGCTAGGGATGTGACAAGTCACCCCCACTAAACAAGAATCTCGTCTCGAGGTTCAAGGCGTGAGGTAAGAAGACAGAGGGGACACAAGGCTAACACAAGCTTCACAATCCAGGTTGCACCTCATAGGCATGTTGATTCGATCATCCTCTTGGTCTCGGCATCTTGCTTTGAGAACTCCACCCAACACGTTGTCGACAGAAGGAAACTCTATAGGAATCAATCTCCTTGAAGATCGAGCAACTCAGGATCAACTCATGGAGTGAGACATAGCAATATCTCTCGAGCTAAGACACAAAACACACATCGGGAAGGACGGAGGAAACAATTTAACAAGGGTTTCAAAATAGCGAGAAGTTATCTCCCATGATTCCGTAATGGGGCACCTTAGGGAAGGTGGCTCATAGATATATTCCCTTAAGTGGCAAAAGGAATTACTTTTGATACATAGATCGTTGAAACTCTTCATACCAGCCTGAGGCAATTCACAATTGATCGTCTGAAAGAATTCTAAGAAATGGCATACTCGGACCGGAATCGATGATGTGGACTACCTTGTTGAAAACAACGCAATGGATGGTTTTGCTTATCATCTGGAATGGATGGGACCCATGGTAGGACCACTTTTTAAGATGATCCTAATCAGCAATTACTGAGAAGGGTAGTCCATGGCAGGATGGCACAATGGCGGTGCAAGATGGGAACAAAATGCAAATGCTGGGAATGATTCTAGTCACTGGGGAGAAACTCAACAGTAGAGAGTGAGTCCACTGTTTGAAAGGTTATAGCATGATCAAAGAAACTGAGAGCAAATCCCAATTAACACCGACAATAAAACCTAGTGCTAGCTCGTGCTCTCAAGAACTTGAGCACTTTCATATTCATCAAGGTTTGCCAACATCTGTGACAAGATCTTGGTGACACCTCATACTACCATGATGAATATTGGTGGAGGATGCAGACGCAAAGAAAGATAACACCTTCTCAGATTTCACCTTAGCAAGGCCACAGAGACAAAATCTGGATGATCGACCAAGAGACATTTAGCACTCCGCTTCTAATGTTCTCCTTGATGTGCTAGCATAACCCATGTATAGATATGGTTTGGTATCTAGATCATCAAGTAAAAGGTCGGACTTCGGAAGCACAAAAATCCATAAGGAACAACTGCTGGAGTAAATCCTACAAAATCCTTATGGGGAGGTGGCCAACTTCCTCAATCAAAATACTACAATAATAGGTCTTCCGGCTGGGTGTGTTGGCCACGACATCCATTTTACCAGGTTACAGAGAGACCATTATTATAGCTCTTGGGAAACATTGCAACCATCATATATGCCTGAGATTGAGATCTGGTTGGGGTCATGACATTCCAGACTCATCAAGTCTAGGAAGAAAAATGAAATTTTGCAACACAAATCAACGAGATGGCGTTGCGAGATTATCGAGGAATGAACTACGATAGCAAGCTCCAAAACATGAGCTTCCGGCGTCGCTTGGCTCGGTGCAGAAGACGAGGGCGTCGAGGCGAAGCTCTTGGGCACGTCGAGGGGACGAGGGGGAGGCGATGGACACGTCAACGGCGAGCGGCAGCGATGAGCTTTGCTCGATGGGGCGAGAGGGAGAGCCAGAGGAGGGGATGGGGACGAGGGAGTGAGCGAGGGGGTTCCAGGGGGTGCGTGGCGACGCCCAGAGTCGTCCAGGGGAGGAGGAGGCAGCCAGGCAAGGAGGAGGTGGCCGACGTGCGCCGGGCACGCGCTCGGCGTCCTCCTGGCAGCAGCTTGACGACGGCGGCGGTGTGGGCTAGGCCTCCAACAGTGCTGGGCCAATTGGGGCGCCAGGTAGGTGCAGGTAAGGGTTTTCCCTTTTTTGTTTTCTTTTCTATTTCTGACATTTGTTTCTGATTTAATAAAAATACTAAATGAATTTATTTGCTTCTGATAATTTTTGCAGGGACTAAAATGGTTATTCCAAAGCCCCTCACATCTACCCAGAATTATTGGACATATATTAAATATATAGCATATATATATCCAATGCAAATAGTTATTGCATTAATTCCAAATGCCCAAAAAAATATTTATGAGCTCCTTAAGATATTGGTTTGAATTCTACCTCTAACCAATATTTTCAGAGAGAAACATGAACATTTTCTTGGACCTGTTTGGAAAGATTTTAATGTTAATTATTTTTGAAGTGATTTCTGAGGGTTTCAACTTACCACAATTCAACTTTCAGAATTTAGACATGATGCACACATGAAGCTAGCCTAATGCATTACCAGAAGCTAGAGATGTGACAGTTAGGTTGCGGAAGTCGGTGGTGGAATGCGGATGATGTGGTGAAGGCCCTAGACAAAGATGCCAAAGTTCCAAAAATTTAATGGAGTCAAATGATGTTGTTAGTATTTTTGTGGGATGGAGGATGTCAATAGCTTCAAAACAAGCTAAAGAACGTCAAAATTGGACTCCGACGAATTAGTTATGGTCAAGACGGTGAAACACAGGAGGCTGAAATCCCAGGGGCCGGACATCCGGGGTCGGGGGCGGAAATCCGGGACCTGATGTCTAGAACCTTGCGCGAAAATGCACTCGAGGAGCCGGATGTCCGGACTACGGGCCGGATGTCCGGGGGCCCAGATGTCTGGGGCCACGGGTCGGATGTTCGGGCTCCAAGTCCGAGGATGAACACGAGGAAGTCGATTTTGGGGGCAGAAATTGATGATTTTGGGGGCAAATTTTGAGAGATTTCATGGACGGAAAGTGGGGAAAATTGGCGAGAAGCTAGATCTACTCAAGACACAACGAATCCATGGACCAAAATCAACAAAACATCATCAAACCAACAAATCACAAAAAAATGGGGGCTATTTTTGGTGGGGATTTTTGAATTTAGGACGAAATCAAGCAAAATAAGGCTAGAAAATGACAAGGGAGACTCCAAATTCATGATCAACCTGGCTCTGATACCAAGATGATGTAGGGTGGAAACCTAGGGTCGATCTTTCACGATTGGAGTGGATCCTACGAAGAACACGAGGAAAATCACGAGGGGAAACACGAGAGAAATCACTCAAACCAACAAGATTCGATTACACATGTGCTAGATCCTCGAAACACAAAGAGATACACGATCCATGATCAACAAGGGATGATACAAGTAGCAAGTTTCTTCTCCGTGAGGAGGTCTTGAGGGGTCTTCCCGTGAGGGGTTTTGAATCCGCTTGGGGGATCTTCTCCGTAGAGGTCGTGAACTCTGATGGAGAAGTAACCAAGTGGATGAGCAACGCTCTATCTCTCAAATGAGCTATCACATTGCTAACCCTAGCTAGGAGGAGGTGGGGGAGTATATATAGTGTAGGGCCACGAAGGGCTAAGTGGGAGTGGGTTTACATGGGCTCTCGGCCCACAGCTGCGTAGGGGTGCCGGATGTCCGGGCTGGGGGCTGGATGTCCGGGTTAGACTTGCCCATTCCCGTGCTCTCTGGATAGGCAGGGCCGGATGTCCGGGACTTTGGGGGAGCTGGATGTCTAGGGTGATGGCCGGATGTCCGGGCTGTGCTGGTCCTTTTCGGTGCTCTCTGGATAGCCAATGCTGGATTTCCCGGGCACGGGGTCGGATTTCCGGCCGGGGCCGGATGTCCGGGACATGGCTGGATGTCCGGTTGTTGTAGCAGCTTGCTCTTCTTTCTTCTCCGTGCACACTTGGCCTTGGTCCTTGGGCTCTCCATGGTCTCCTCGGGTGTACCTAAGTATGCACAAGGTCTGCGCTTGAGGTAGCACCCATGTCTTACATGCAGAAAGGGAAGATTCGGAAAGGAGCGAGTTCATTGTAGGTCCAATGGTGTATGCTCGAGGTCTCATCAGATGGACACTTGGAGCTTGCGGAGTAGTCGTACTGTACATGGGGATGATCGTAGGATGCTCCGCATCGGTAATCCAACTAATTTTTTTTCCTAACTTCATCGTGACTTCAATTAGTGTGTGTGTACTAAAACTAATGATGCTTCAAAGTCCATTTGTTGCAGTTTGAAAACAAGTTGGCATTGTTATTTTATTGTACAGACTCATCTTTATAGTATAAACGAAGAGACCAGGGAGTATGACATACATATTCACACATAATTTGCAATTCAAGGCATAAACACTAGGATATTAAACAAGTAGCATTAACAAGCATGATGGCGGCAAGTGCCCTGGTCTGTCGAAATTTGATTTGTGGCCTTGCATGAGCACAACTTCCTTTTGCCTTTTTTCCTGGTTGACAAGTTTATTGTTTTCCTGACAGATAAGTTTACAAGTTGGAAACCTAGTTGATTTGGATCGTGACCTTGGTACGAGACCGCTTGGCTCTCCTATACATATATGACTGACTTACCGGTCGCAACCGAAGATACAACAAAATGAGCTAATATTTTTGCCTCTCGCTATTTGCACTCTCATCGTAGTTTACTCCATTCCCAACGCCAGCATACGTTGATGAGCAAGGAGAGCATGTCTCTGGAACCTCTTGTACTTGTGATTTGCACTAGGAGAGGGCGAATTAGAGTTCTGGGAAGTGCTACGTGCGACTACTCACATCTGCCACCACAGGTCGTCTTTCATCCAAGTCATGCGGTGGCACACATTGTCGTCTCGATTGTCATTAGCCTCACGTCACCAACATCGCTGTCAATAACATCACCTCTGCAGCCACCGCTACTTCACCTACAATCGATCATTGTTGTGATCTGATCCAATCTTTTATTATGGTCATTGTTACATGTGCCAAATTGTTGTTCATGAGATTATGTTCATCTAGTATGCTAGAGCTATGCATGCTAATAATAGTTTTATTCATGATTTATTTACTAGAATTAATCATGAAATTGCCTATTTTTCCATCAGTTTTTCCTCGAGTTGCCAGACGAGGGAGACGGGCGACGAGGGGTTAGGGACCATTGATGTCCCCATATCTATGACCAAGAAATGCGCTTGTAAACTTGTGTGCTAGTCTATACGTTCATGTGTTGCTGACTAGGGAAAGGGGCAAGAGCTATATGAATGTTTCTCCCCTCGTGTTGGGAACAATTCATCGTCTCTGTATGCCTTTGTCCCCTATGTTGCCTACCACTGAGGGCGAGTACATTGTCGTGCTCATGGCTTCGGTGCTGCAGATCATGCACGAGTTTCGGGAACTAATTTTGAGCCCTACTTCACCTTTTTCTGTGGAGCATTCGGAGGCGGACTCCTCGGTGACCATGTGTGGGTCATGTGAGCGACTAGAGGAGTATGAGGCCATCTTGATGGTGGTTCCTATGGTCGAGGATGCCGTGTCGATGTTTCCTCGAGTTGAGGATGTCGATGCGACCGGTGTGTTGGTGCTTGCTCCTATAAGCCTCAACTCGACCGGTGTGTTGGCGCTTGCTCCTATAAGCTGGCAACAACTACACCAAAACAATCCAAGTTTTACGATTTTCTTGAAAAATTGGCGGCTGATCAGCCTTGGATTTGGCAAGTCAAGTGATTGCCTCGTTGTCGGTGTCAAAACCGGCGGATCTCGGGTAGGGGGTCCCGAACTGTGCGTCTAGGCGGATGGTAACAGGAGACGAGGGACACGATGTTTTACCCAGGTTCGGGCCCTCTTGATGGAGGTAAAACCCTACGTCCTGCTTGATTAATATTGATGATATGGGTAGTACAAGAGTGGATCTACCACGAGATCAAGGAGGCTAAACCCTAAAAGCTAGCCTATGGTATGATTGTTGTAATGGAGGTTATGTCCTACGGACTAAAGCCCTCCTGTTTATATAGACACCGGAGAGGGCTAGGGTTACACAGAGTCGGTTACAATGGTAGGAGATCTACATATCCATATCACCAAGCTTGCCTTCCACGCCAAGGAAAGTCCCATCCGGACACGGGACGGAGTCTTCAATCTTGTATCTTCGTGGTCTTGGAGTCCGGCGGACGATGATAGTCCGGCTGTCCGGACACCCCCTAGTCCAGGACTCCCTCAGTAGCCCCCGAACCAGGCTTCAATGATGATAAGTCCGGCGCGTATATAATCTTCGGCGTTGCAAGGCGGGTTCTCCTTTAAATTCCATGTTCCTGCCGAACAGTGCCCGGCTTCCTTATCAATGTTGCGCTTCTTGGCTTCCACGCCCAATAATGACCTTCTTCCACGCGTCGCACGAATGCGAAAAGCCAGGGTATCTTTAATGTTTTACCCCCTAGCTGCACAAATAATCTGCCTATAAGAGAGGCAAGAATCTAGATCCAAATCACACCATCTTCCTTCCGCGAGTCCTCATCGGAGCGCCTCTGACCAAAAATCCATTCCATCATGGACCGTCGACGCGGCTCCTCTTCTCGCGCTCCCAGCCCTCTGCCAGGAGATTGGAGGAGATGTTCTGTCCCGCACAACGAGCTGGTGGCGTTTCAAGCAAAGGGATATCTCCCTCCGGCCTTCATGGTCCCGGTTCGAGCCGGGTTGGCCACCTACCCAGGTGGGAGCAAGCGGAGGCTACCCCAAGTCCCAACAAAGGGGAGCGGGTATGCTTCGTCCCCTATCTGATAAGGGGACTCGGATTTCCTATACATCCATTCCTCCGCGGGCTCCTGGAGTTCTACGGACTCCAGCTCCACCACCTTACGCCCGCCTCTATCCTGCATATCGCGGGTTACGTAGCCCTTTGCGAGCTATTTCTAGGCATCGAGCCCCATTTCGCGCTATGGAAGAGGCTGTTCTGCCTCGTACCCCGTTCTCACGAGGGGTCCATATACCAAGTGGGCGGCGACGAAATATGGCGCATTGCCGGGACCGGATATCCATCCGGAACCCCTAAGAAGGTGTCCGAAGACTGTCCTTCGGAATGGTTTTACATGGACGATGCTCCGCTGCCGGACCCTGTTTGGATCGGCCTCTCGGAGTTCAGCACTGCTCCTCTGAAGAAACGCCTTAGTTGGCGCCCGCGGAGCCCCCAACTAGAGGAAGACAAGAGCGTCCATTATCTGATGGGCCGGATAAGGTTACTGGCCCATTCCGGGTTGACCATGATTGGAGTCATGGCAACATGCATTACGTGGGGGGTGCAGCCACTACAATACAGGGGTCACCCCATGTGGGATTTCAACGGGGAAGACGACGCCACCCGTCATGGCCGCAAAGGACCGGATTCGGCCGAGGATCTGGTGACGATCCTGTCCGGCCTGTACAAGAGGGAGAAGGAGGACTTTCTCCAGACGAACCCGTTGAACGGGTTCTCCATGAATAACCCTTGGCATTGGGTAAGCGAACACTTTAAGGGCCCGACCCATGTTTTCGAAGTTTAAGCTTCTCATATTATGTCTTCGACGCAGGAACTGCGCCGGATCGTGGAGGACATGGTAAGTCCAGCTCCGCAACCCGAGGATCCAGAGAGATCCCAGGATCCGGCCTCCGAAGAGGATCTGGACATAAAGGTGGAGCTAACCGACGAGGTGTTCCACCAGCTCAGCATGGATAATGCTTTAGTCGCCATCACGGCTGACTACCCCGGATTGTGCCCGGCTTCCCAGGTGATTGTGACCGAAGTCCCGACACCATTGTTTCTTCCTTGCTCATCTCTGACCTTCGCATACGATGGTGTTTTGCAGGAAGTGCCTTCAAGGCGGGAAGCCGAGCCCGTGGCGGCTGACCAACAAAGGCCAGTCCGGACCAGTAGGCGGAAGAGGAGCGCGGCGCGGACTGAAACATCGCCGCAGAGGTATAGCTCACATTTAATTATTCGGAGCAATGTTCCTAGGAAGTGTTTAAGTGCTCATGATCTTTGTAGGAGAAAAAGCGCCCGCCGGACTGCGGGCGTGGAGGTTGCCAATCCAACTTCTACCAGCCAGGCTCCAGCGCCCGGTCTGGAGGGGGAGGCGAGCGCAAGGCGCGGGCCGGATACTCCTCCAACGGAGGATGCCGACAGGCTGTCCGCCACCAAGTCTGAGGTGGAGAGTGCCATGAACCACAGGCGCCGATGGACAGTATTTCGTGATGCGTGCTTCTACCCCGAGGCATTGAATGCCTTTAACGCGGGGGACGCGCACCTCCGTGCTGCTCAAGATGGTTTTACCAGAGCCACGGAGCAATATGTAAAAGACATACGGGTAAGAGAATTTAATAGTTATATATGCCAGTAGCCCCCGAGACTTAAAGTAGTTATGTTAACTGATTTAAGGATCATTTGAAACGCAGGATCTTACTGAGGAGAATACCCAACTGTCTCAGGAGCTGCAAGAATGCAAGATCCAACTTGAGGCCGCACTTGCTGCCGCAGGAGGAAACACAGAGACCCCCCTGGTAACATATTTTTATTGATAAATATAAGCGTTGTGCGGCATGCGCGCAAGTCTAATAATGACATTGCAGGTGCCGTCGGACAAGATCCGGACAGGCAAGAATTACTGCGCCAGCTGAAGGCCGGCGAGAGGGTGCTGAATAGGGTGCAGCAAGAGAGGAACAAGCTCCAGGATGCCCATGCCAAGCTCGGGGAAGAGCTGAAAGGTGTTCGGGCCGAGCTATCTGGCTCCGTTAAGGAGAATCAGCGGCTTCGTCGCGGCATCTATAGTAAGTGCTTAAGCGAACTCCTTTGAAAAGAAGAGTCCAGCGAGGAAGGCAATTGACAAAATATGTCTGTAGGTATACTCACAGGTCGCCCTGCAGAGGAGATGCCCGTATCAATGGGTGATCAGCTTCCCGAGCTGTTGCAGCTGCTCGAACGAGTTTGGCAAGCGATGAGCGGCGCCGTTCAGGCTTTATGGCCGGCCCTTTCCCTGCCCGAAGGCCTTGGGGAGCTTACCGAGAAGCTTTAGGGAATGCGGCAGCGCTTCCGTTTGTGGAAGATTTCGGCCTGCCGCCAAGGTGCCAGGGAGGCTTGGGCCATGGTGAAGACGCGGTACAAGAAGGCGGATCCCAACCACATGGCCGAGGTCGGACCTGTGGGGCCCGATGGGAAGGAGATCCCTGTGAGTTTAGTATACGGCCAAGTAGAGTTGGCCGCTAAATTTTCTCAACAGGACTGTAAATTAGACAGCCTGTTAGATGGGATTGAGGAGGAATACAGTCAGTAGATTTGACAATGTACTTTTAAAATGACATGTGAAATGCCTTCTAGCCGGATTGTAGATCGTTTGTCTTTGCCGACCTTTTCGCTTCAACCTCGGGACCCTAAAGTCCGGAGTGTGTCCGAATACCTTCTCGGTTAAGAAACAACCGGGTTATGCATGGAGACCAGGCGTAGGGGTCATTAGTGCTTTATCAGACAAGTGCCCAACTAGTTATGTTATATTACATGGTTAGTAAGAAACATCTTCCAGGGAGAATAGTTCCGTTAAGGGTTCCTTTCCCTGGGAGGCATGCCCTAAGGTGCATGTCCGGACTGCGAAAAAAGCAGAAAAACATCTGGGGGCAGATAAATAAATAGGTAAAAAAATCATCTTTCACGTCACCGACCGAATATTCCCTTAAGAATGCTAGCTTTCGGCTTCACCCAGTCTGAGGTACACATCCGGCTGACCCGGCAGCAACAATCGCAGAGGTGCTCCCTTTACCTCCTAGCCGAACAATCGGGAACATAGGGGTAAGCACAGGAGCCAGGCAACCCAGCTTGGCCAAAACTTAAGTCATATCGATGCATATAATGGTGAGTAAAAGGTACATGTGGAAGCTTGACACATGTGTTGGGCATGAAGCCCTTATAATTGAGCTTCTGGAAAAGAAGCCCCCAAGTATAATGAGTGCGGATGGCACATCAAGTATGTGCGAACAATGCGCAAGTGGGCCCTTAAGGGCGTTTAGGAAAAGTGTTAAGGGAAGAAAGAGAAACAAAAAGACAGCTGAAGTGTAAAAATTTGGACTTGGGGAGGGGACGAACTCTTAGTCCAGCGCTAGGCATAGAATCTTCGGAGGCGGGCTGCGTTCCATGGGTTCGGCTCGAGTCGGTTGTCCGATGCATTTCGTAGACGGTACGCTCCGCTGGTCAGGACTTGATCGATAATGAAAGGGCTCTCCCATTTGGGCTTGAGCTTGTCCTTTTTCTTGTCCGGCAGGCATAGAACTAGTTCGCCAACGTTGTAAGTCTTGGCCCGTACTTCCCTGCTTTGATATCTTCGAGCTTGCTGCTGATAGAATGCGGAGCGAGCCTTGGCGACGTCGCGTTCTTCCTCCAATGCGTCTAAGCTATCCTGCCGATCCAGCTCGGCTTCCCTTTCTTCGTACATGCGCACTCGAGGTGAGTCATGAATGATGTCGCAGGGCAGAACTGCCTCTGCGCCGTATACCATAAAAAATGGTGTGAATCCGGTAGTACGGTTGGGCGTTGTCCGCAGCCCCCAGAGTACGGAGTCGAGCTCCTCTACCCAGTGCATGTCAGATTTCGTAAATGACCGCACTAGTCTGCCTATGGGGTGTTTGTATCAGTTTTCGCAGGGAGAAATCAAAGAGGAACAAAAGAAAGAAGGGTGGAGTCATCCAGAAGGTGCTCGCGGTCTTATGATGGAGGGTGCCCAGTTTTTGTCATTGGCGATGTTCTCGTCGGGGGTTTATACAAGTGTCGGAGTTCTGTTATGTTGTACAAATGTCAAAGGTTGTGGTTGTTATGCATTTGAGGGTCGCTCGTACGGTTATGGCATTTCATGCTTTGCGAGTAGTCTGCCTATGGGTTGTTTGTATCAGTTTTTGCCTAATTTTCTATAAATTATCTGGGCAGCTCTCTTCTTCTTAATTAATCAATGAAGAAAATCTGTTTGCCTTCGTATAAAAGACTGTATGTGTCGCACATATTATTATTTTTATAACGTAGACGCTAGGAGCGTCCGACTTTAAATTAATAAAGCCCACAGCCAGGCAAACATAACACATAGGTCCAACCTTACGCGAGCATGGAGGCTCAGGCCATATCAGGCAGGGATAGATCAGAGTTTTGTGGCCAAAATAAGTCGAGCGCGGGAGGTACATGACCATGAGGCCAAAATCAAGAGCATGCAGGCTCGCTAACACAACCAAAAGGGCCACTTCAAGGCGGGGAAGTGGCAGCTGGCTCCCTATCCAGAGCGTACACCTGTCGCAGACGATCTTGGGCTTGCTTCATCTTCCCAGAATCCTTGCGCCTCGCCAATAGACTCCACTGCTTCAGGAATAGGTTGCATTTGTAAATAGTGTTAGCTGGGTGGGACGGAAAGATCCCCTCGATCGCTAGCTTGTTCCTAGTCAGCCAAAGAGCCCAGGAAAGGGCCCCGACGTAGCTCCACAGCACGCGCCAGTTACTCCCCTGGACGGAGTCGATAATGGACATAAGATCACTAGTCGATCTAGGGTCCCAAGAAACACCAGCCGCTTCTCGGATCGCGCTCCAAGCAAAACGAGCCAACGGGCACCTAAAGAAAACGTGATTCACGTCTTCAGATGTGTTACATAACGCACATGAACAGGTCGCCAGACCTTGGCGCTTGGCCACATTCTCGAAGGCGGGCAGTCTGTTCCTGAACAGCTGCCAGAAGAACACCTTGATCTTTAGGGGAAGGCGCACCTTCCACAGCCCGTTGGGCACCCTGAAGGGCGAAGCCTGGCAAAGTGCTCAGTAAAGAGACTTGACTGATAACTTGCCAGAAAAGGTGAGAGCCCAAGTCACCAAGTCCACGGACGTGGACAGCACCACCGGGCTGATCAACGCGAGCAGCGACGCTAGCTGTCCTTGTTCCTGCCCATTAAGTTCGCGACGGAAGTGGATCGCCGGTGGGGTCGACACAAGGGCCGGCGCCACCAATTGGTTTGGGTTGACGACCAAGGAGTATAGATCCTGGAATTCCAATCAGAGAGGTTTGGAACCGACCTAGTAATCAAGCCAGAATCTGGCCGAACGACCATTGCCGATAATGAACTTGGCCCCCATGGCAAAAGCCGTGCGGATCACTTGTAGGTCATTCCAAAAAGGAGAGCCCCTTGCTGCACCTTCAAAAAAGTTCCCGTTTGGGAAGTATTTGGCCCACAACAGCTCAGCCCACAAACCAGTCGCCCCTTGGAAGATCTTCCAAATCCATTTACACATAAGAGATATGTTCAGGATACGCGTGTTTGTGATCCCGAGGCCCCCCATGTCTTTGGGGCGGCAAACCACCGCCCACTTGACCATGTGGTATTTGCGCTTCGGCCCCGATCCTTCCCAGAAGAACCGCGACCGCGGCGTGTCCATCTTGGCATGAACCCCTTCAGCCAGGAGGAACAGGCCCGTCGTGAACTGCGGCAGCGAGGAGAGGCTTGAGTTCGTGAGAACCAACCTGGCTGCGAAGGAGAGAAATTTCCCCGTCCATGGGCAGACCCACCCCCCACCTTGGTCCAGAGCAAAGCCCAGCCATCGATAGTGATGCGCTTCGCGTCTAAAGGTAAATCAGGGTAGGTAAACGGAAGCTTGCCAACTTTGCAGTTGAGCAAGTCCGCAATACGCCGGCCCTCATCCACTTCTAAACCTATGGGCAGGACTTCGCACTTGTGGAAGTTGATTTTGAGCCCGGACATGAGCTCAAAACTAAGAAGAAGGGCTTTGACCGTTGCTACACTGTGAAGGTCAGGCTGGAATAACAGTAGCGTGTCGTCCGCATACTGTAGATGGGAAATACCCCCTGGGATTAGGTGTCCCAACACACCTTTGAGATGACCAGCCTCGGTGGCCCTCCACAACATAGCCGCCAACGCGTCCATGACAAAGTCGAACAAGATCTGGGACATGGGGGCACCCTGACGCAATCCGCGCTTGTTCTGGAAGAAGTGCCCTACCTCTCCATTAACCGAGACTGCCGTTTGGCCCCCCGAGACAAACTACATAACCCGATGAACCCAAGCAGCCGAGAAGCCTCGAGTGATGAGGACTTGACGCAGGAAGTCCCAATTGACGTGGTCGTACACTTTTTCGAAGTCTAGTTTGAGTAGAATGGCCAGTTGGTTCGTTCGTTTCAGTACGTGTAGTGCTTCTTGTAAGGCAAGTGGTCCCTACAGAATGCGTCGGCCGCGAATGAAAGCCGATTGCATGCGACTAATGGTTCGATGAGCGATCGGGGTGAGGCGGGTGGCGCAAGCTTTAGCACAGATCTTGAAAGGGACATTAATGAGTGCGATGTGTCTATACTGACGGATGTTGTCTGCTCTGGCAACTTTGGGAATGAGCGTGAGCACGCCAAAATTTAGCCTAGCGATATCCACAAAGCCACGCATAAAGCCCTTGCACACTGCGAAGATGGGATCGCGCAACAGTGGCCAAAAGTGCTTGAACATCGCCACCGGCCACCCATCAGGGCCGGGTGTTGTGTCAGATGTCATACTAAGGAGTGCCTCATCTATCTCCTTGGGAAGAAACGCGAGCCCCAACTCGTCGTTCTCACAGTCTAGGACCCGTTGGGAGGGCAGCCAAATATCCGCGCGAAGGCCTGCACGTTGTGCGTCGTTGGCCCCCATCAGATTGATGTAGAAGTCGTACACGTGCCGTGAAATTTCCGACTGGGTTAACAAGAGCCCCTGCTCCATTTGCAACCGAAGAATCGAACATTTCCTACGCCTACCATTCGCGTAAGCGTGAAAATACTTACTGTTGGTGTCCCCTTTGAGGGTCCACTTGAGGCCGCCTCTGCGTCTCCAGTATTCCTCCTCTGAATGCAGCAGCGCTTCAACTTGCCCTTCCAGGGCGTATCGATGAGCCCACTCCTGCTCGGAGGAAGGTTTCGCGTCTGCCTAGGCATCAAGGAGCGCGATATCATTGACGAGGTGCTCCCTAAGCAGCTTGTCGTCGCGCCCTTGGTTCGTGCCCCACCCTTTGAGGCACGCCCGGAGGTGGCCCCCCACCGTAATCCAGAAATCCAAAGGGCCCTGTTGTTGGCCAGTGAGCTGGATGCATCTAAGCCATTTCTCCCTGAAGATGGCGTCGAAACCTGGTACCTCGAACCAGGCTGTTTCAAAAAAGAAACGTGGGTTGCGACGGATCCTATCCTCCCCTAAGGATAGGACCAAGGGAACGTGGTCCGACCCGATCCTTGTTTCGACGAGGAGCGAGCACAACGGGAACACCACTTCCCAGTCCGGAGACATGAACCTGCGATCCAGAACAGAGCACACCGGGGTGAGCTGTTTGTTAGTCCAGGTGTACCTCACCCCGGTTCTGGCCACTTCCCTAAGGGCCATAGAATCAGGTTGTCATTGCTCTTATCAGCGCCACAGCGAATCAGGTTGAAATCGCCCCTACCACCATAGGGATCTGGGCCGCTGATACCTCGAGCACCTTGGCTTGAAGTTCATCTAAGAATTCAGCCGAGCGAGAGTGATCTACAGGTCCGTAGACTTGGATGATCACAAGCTCGCGAAGCGACGCACGAACACGAATACTTGCGGCGATGAAAAAGGTTCCAACCTCCCAGGTCAGTACCTCGAACATGGATTGACAGAAACCAAGCATCATACCGCCTGAGTGGCCTGTCGCTGGGCTATGATTCCACGCAAAACGCTCTAGGGGGTCAACTGAGAGGATATCCTGGTGAGGAACTCGGCTTTGATCGTTTCCTGGAGCCCGACAATGTCTACTGCCTCTTTCCTGATATATTCTCTCAGTCGGGTGTGACGCCCCACGTGGCCAAAGCCACGAATGTTCCAAAATAGAGCGTGCACCTAAATGACGCGATTTCGCAAACGAACACCCCTGGAGGTGATCTCCTTGGCCACTCGCCTCACCTTGCCACGGCTAGGTGAGTGGGGAACAGCAACCCCTGTTGCTCTGTCCCCATCGGGCCGGACTGCTAGCAAGTTTGAGGCCCCTGCCTCAGCTGCCAGCCGGTCCGCGTGTTGAGCAGGCGCCGCTGCGAGCGCTGCTTGCACAAGTTCCTTAGCACGAATCAGCGAGATGAGCTCGCCAGTTCCACCCTCACCCATCAGAACCACCCCACTCTCCCCAACACCTCACTCAAATGATCATCCGAAAAGGTTTGTAGAATCGTAAAGCGAGGCGGTGAGTTACCTGAGGTTTCCAGATTCTTCTGCGCCTGGAGAAGTTGGGCGCTGATACGTCTCCAACGTATCTACTTTTCCATACACTTTTACCCTTGTTTTGGACTCTAACTTGCATGTTTTGAATGAAACTAACCCGGACTGACGCTGTTTTCAGCAGAACTGCCATGATGTTGTTTTATGTGTAGAAAAGAAAAGTTCTCGGAATGTCCTGGAAATCCACGGAGGCACTTTTTGGAATTAATAAGAATTTTTGGCGAAAGAATCAACACCAGGGGGCCCATAGGCTGTCCACGAGACAGGGGGCGCACCTCCCCCCCCCAGGGCGTGGCCTCCTATCTCGTGGGCCCCCTGGACCTCCACTAACCTCAACTCCAACTGCATATATTCACATTCGGGGAGAAAAAAATCAGAGGGAAAGTTTCATCGTGTTTTATGACACGGAGCCGCCGCCAAGCCCTAATCTCTCTCGGGAGGGCTGATCTGGAGTCCGTTCGGGGCTCCGGAGAGGGGGATTCGTTGTTGTCGTCATCATCAACCATCCTCCATCACCAATTTCATGATGCTTACTGTCGTGCGTGAGTAATTCCATCGTAGGCTTGCTGGACGGTGATGGGTTGGATGAGATTTACCATGTAATCAAGTTAGTTTTGTTAGGGTTTGATCCCTAGTATCCACTATGTTCTGAGATTGATGTTGCTATGACTTTGCTATGCTTAATGCTTGTCACTAGGGCCCGAGTGCCATGATTTCAGATCTGAACCTATTATGTTTTCATGAATATATGTGTGTTCTTGATCCTATCTTGCAAGTCTATAGTCACCTATTATGTGTTATGATCCGACAACCCCGAAGTGACAATAATCGGGATACTTCTCGGTGATGACCGTAGTTTGAGGAGTTCATGTATTCACTATGTGCTAATGCTCTGTTCCGGTTCTCTATTAAAAGGAGGCCTTAATATCCCTTAGTTTCTGCTAGGACCCCGCTGCCACGGGAGGGTAGGACAAAAGATGTCATGCAAGTTCTTTTCCATAAGCACGTATGACTATTTACGGAATACATGCCTACATTACATTGATGAACTGGAGCTAGTTCTATATCACCCTATGTAATAGCTATTACATGAGGAATCGCATCCGGCATAACTATCCATCACTGATCCATTGCCTACGAGCTTTTCACATATTATTCTTCGCTTATTTACTTTTCCATTGCTACTGTTACAACAATTACAAAAACCCAAAAACATTTATCTTTACTTTTGCTACTGTTACCCTTATTATCATACCACTTTTGCTACTAAATACTTTGACGCAGATACTAAGTTATCCAGGTGTGGTTGAATTGACAACTCAACTGCTAATACTCAAGAATATTCTTTGTCTCCCCTTGTGTCGAATCAATAAATTTGGATTGAATACTTTACCCTCAAAAGTTGTTGCGATCCGCTACACTTGTGGGTTATCAAGACTAATTTTTGGCGCCGTTGCCGGGGAGCATAGCTCTATTCTCTGAGTCACTTGGGATTTATATGTGTTGATCACTATGAAGAACTTGAAAGACGACCGAACTACTATTTTGCCCTCAACTACGAGGGGAGGTAAGGAACTACCATCTAGCTCTGCACTAGATTCTCCTTCGGTTATTAGTAAACTTGCGACACCTAAACCTGCTAATGCTATGAATTCTGATATGTCGCATGTTATTGATGATGCCACTTCTGTTATGCATGATGAAACTACTTCTGTGCGTGATACTACTTTGCCATTAGGTGAATTTCTTGATGAACAACTTGCTAGAGTTAGGGGGAATGATATTACTGAAGAACCTATTATTGATGATAGTGATGATAAAGGTTCTCCCAATGATTATGTATTGCCTGTTGTTCCTAAGGGTTATGTTATGAATGAAGAAGCTGCTAGGGAAATCTTTGCTTGCAATGATAGATATGATCTTAAGAAATTATTAGCTAAATGGAAGCAGCAGTCTCTTAATGCTAGAATGAAACCCGACCCTGCTTTTGCTACTTCACCTATCTGTGTTACTGATAAGGATTATGAATTCTCTGTTGATCCTGAAATTATTACTTTAGTTGAATCTGATCCTTTTTATGGCCTTGAATCTGAAACTGTTGTGGCACATCTTACCAAGTTGAATGATATAGCTACCCTATTTACTCATGATGAGAAGTCTTGTTATTTTTATATCATTAAGATATTTCCGTTCTCATTAAAGGGTGATGCTAAGACTTGGTATAATTCTCTTGCTCCTGGTTGTGTGCGTAGTCCCTAGGATATGATTTATTACTTCTCTGCTAAATATTTCCCTGCACATAAGAAACAAGCTGCCTTGCGGAAAATATACAATTTTGTGCAAATCAAAGAAGAGAGTCTCCCGCAAGCTTGGGGGAGGCTTCTTCGGTTACATAATGCTTTGCCTGATCATCCTCTTAAGAAAAATCAAATACTTGATATCTTTTATAATGGAGTAACCGATGCTTCCAAGGACTACTTGGATAGTTGTGCTGGTTGTGTTTTCAGAGAAAGAACAATCGACAAAGCTGAAATATTATTGAATAATATGTTGACTAATGAAAATAATTGGACTCTTCCCGAGCCAATTCCTGAAGTAATTCCTGAAACAATTGAGCCAACTCCTGAGCCTATTCCTAAACCCACTCCGAAGAAGAGGGGTGTTTTATTTCTCAGTCCTGAAGATATGCAAGAGGCAAAGAAATCAATGAAAGAAAAAGGTATTAAAGCTGAAGATGTTAAGAATTTACCACCTATTGAAGAAATACATGGTCTTAATATACCGCCTGAATAACCACATTGTCTTGATAACCCGACACAGGTAGTAAAGGTAAATTCTCTCTATAGATATGATAAAGTTGAAATCCCCTCTACTAAATTTCATAACCCATGCTTAGATGAATTTGATGACTTTATGGCTAGACAAGAAAGTTTTAATGCTTATGTTGGTAGAGAGTTAAAGAATAATGCTTTCGAGATAGGACGTGTGGGCGATAATATAGCTAGAGTTAAAGATAAATTACACCTCGTTAGAAAATATGCTTCTATGGTTGCTACTCAAGCTGAGCAAGTACTTAAAGCTCAAAATGATTTGCTTGATGAATTAAATAATAAAAATGACTTTGCTGTTAGAGCGGCTACTAGAACTGGTAGAATGACTCAAGAACCTTTGTATCCTGAAGGCCACCCTAAGAGAATCGAGCAAGATTCTCAGAGAAATAATTTAGAGGCACCTAGTTCTTCTAAAAGGAAGAAAAAGAAGAACGATAGGATTTTGCATGCTTCTAGTGAACCTACTGTAGACACACATGAGAATCCCAATGATATTTCTATTTCAGATGCTGAAACACAATCAGGTGATGAACATGAACCTAGTGATAATGTTAATGATAATGTTCATGTTGATGCTCAACCTAGCAAAAACAATGATGTAGAAATTGAACCTGCTGTTGATCTTGATAACCCACAATCAAAGAATCAACGTTATCATAAGAGAGATTTTGTTGCTAGGAAACACGGTAATGAAAGAGAACCATGGGTTCAGAAACCCATGCCCTTTCCTCCTAAACCATCCAAGTCAAAGGATGATGAGGATTTTGAGAGCTTTGCTGAAATGATTAGACCTATTTTTTTACGTATGCGCTTAACTGATATGCTGAAAGTAAATCCTTATGCTAAGTATATGAAGGATATCATTACAAATAAACGAAAGATACCAGAAGCTGAAATTTCCACCATGCTTGCTAATTACACTTTTAATGGTGGAATACCAAAGAAACTTGGAGACCCGGGTGTACCAACTATACCATGCTCCATTAAAAGAAATTATGTTAGAACTGCTTTATGTGATCTTGGAGCCGGTGTTAGTGTTACGCCTCTCTCTTTATATCATAGACTTGAATTGAATAAGTTGACACCTACTGAAATATCTTTACAAATGGCTGATAAATCAACTGCTATACCTGTCGGTATATGTGAGGATGTGCCTGTTGTGGTTGCAAATGTCACTATCTTAACAGACTTTGTTATTCTTGATATTCCCGAGGACGATAGTATGTCTATTATCCTTGGTAGACCTTTTCTTAATACTGCAGGGGCTGTTATTGATTGCAACAAAGGCAATGTCACTTTTCATGTTAATGGTAATGAGCATACGGTACACTTTCCGAGGAAACAATCTCAAGTTCATAGCATCATTTCTATTGAAAAAGTTCCAACTATCATTTTTGGAGGTTTTGAATTTCCTCTCCCTACTGTCAAGAAAAAGTATGATATTCTTATTGTTGGGGATTTTCATATCCCCGTTGAGGTAACTTAGTGTTATTCAAAATTTCTCCGGTTCCGTATTATTCGGAATGAGTTTGTTAACAAGACTTGATCAACCTTGTTAGTGGATTCATTTTGATAATCATGAGATGGATGAAACTAGAAGGCACAACCTTCTGTACCCTCTTTTTACTTTCTGTTATTTAGAATAAATAAAGCAAAAATAGTATTATCCGTCTGTTTTCTGAATTATCCGTGCAATAAAAAATAGTCCAAAAATAAAAGTGCTCCGAATGCCCTGCAAATTTAGTATGATTTTTCTGGAATATTTGAGGATTTTTGGCACTGAAAACATTGCAGGAGGGGCAAGCACCAGGCCACGAGAGTGGAGGGCGCCCCCCCCCTATAGGGCGTGCCCCCCTATCTCGTGGGCCCCTGGTGGCCCCCCTCCACTTATGCCAGCACCCACACACTTCATCTTCTACCCAAAAAAATCCCCATCCAGCTCAAGCGCGAGTTCTAGCTCGTTTTGCTGCGATTTTCAATCTCCTTGCTCAAAGCTCCATTCACAAAACTGCTTTGGGAGATTGTTGCTTGGTATGTGACTCCTCTATTGGTCCAAATAGTTTTTGTTCTAGTGCTTTATTCATTGCAAATTTTTTGCTGCATAGGTGACCATGTTCTTGAGCTTGCATGTTAAATTTTTGAGGTCCCAAGCAATTCCAATGCATGATATAGGCTCTAGGCACTTGTAGGAGTAGTTGCTATCATTCTTGTTTAGTTTTATTCACTTTTATTTTGAAGTTACTAAAATTTCAGAAATTTTCAGAAAAAGAAATATGCTTAAAAGAATGTACCAAGGTGGTTCCTCGACAAAGAAAGGGCCGAGGATTGCTATACGTGAGCACGATGTTAAATTGCCGAGGGACGCAAATGTACGGGCTTGTGAGTGGCCATCCGATGATTTTATGGTCGAAGCAGGCTTCAAGGAGGAATTTGACGCGTATGTGCATAATGCCGAGCTGAAGGACTTCTTACAAGATAAGTGTCCTCAATATTATCAATTGATTGATTCCTTTGTGCGGAGGTTCCAATATAATTGTACGCGTAATTCTCCTAGTGTCATGTTTAATATTTATGATACATCTTATACCATGGATTTAGAGGATTTCACAACTGCTTGCAAACTCCCGCAGTGGGGTAATATTAATGATCCTCGCAAATTTGAATTTAGAGATTTTCTTGCTAGTATTACTGTGGGAGAATCTAGGGACATAGCACAAGCTACCATAGGGAGCATTCATTTTCCTGCTATACATTACTTTGCTCTCTTTATTGGTAGATGCATTAACGGTAAGGACGAAGCTTGTCATATGTGTGTCCCTGATCTTTGTGTCCTCAAGAGTGCTGTTTCAGGTTATAAAGGTTATAACTTGGGGGCAATAGTTGCACGTAGGTTGCAGAATAATAGTAGAAGGGGGGATTTATTTGGAGGAATTTATGCAACCCGTGTGGCTAATTTTCTTAATATAGCCCCACGAGAGGGGGATATGATTTTACCTCCTGTTTATTTGGATAAATCTATGTTTAATCATCATTTTCTTGAGAGGAATGAATAATTCCTCCATTATCAATTAATCTATGACAGACGCAACGTCGTCCCTGTTACTCTTCCTGCTCCCTACCTTTTTGATTATCAGGCAAAAGAAAGATATTTTGTCAGTAGGGAAGAAGCAACTGAATATGAGAGGGGAATGGAGTCAGCTCGCCAACATGCTGCTGCTCAGGAGGCAGTTGCCTCTGCATCTCAGTACAACCCCAGTTTCACTTATGGATATCAGCCAGGCGGTCATTGGTATTAAACCAACTTAGGACAAAAGCCTAAGCTTGGGGGAGTACGTATTTCTCACCGATTTTACCTTCATGTTCACACACTAGTTGTCGGTGCTCATACTCTTTCATTGTATTATCCATGCTAGTTTAAATTTCTTTTTCTAGTTTTCTTCTTGTGTGTTTGATAAACCTTAAGAAAAACCAAAAAAATAGTTAGTTAAATTTCCTTGCTTGTAGTAGAATTAAAATGAAAACCCAAAAAGATTTCTCGTTCTTCTTTTACTTGTTGGGAGCTTTCCCGTGTAAATAGGTTTATTTTCTTTTCTTTCTTTTGGGGGTCGAGAAGACTATATTGAAAATGCTTAGTGGCTCTTATATGCATGATTGTTTATTTAACGTAGAGCCCATATTACCTTATATTGAAAATGCTTAGTGGCTCTTATATGTATCCTCCTTTGAATGAATTGAGTGACTCGACTTGGCACATGTTCACGCATGTAGTGAATCAAATCAACATAGCCTTCACGATATTTATGTTCATGGTGGATTATATCCTACTCATGCTTGTACTCGGTGTAAATTAATTTTAATGCATGTTTACGACTGTTGTCGCTCTCTCAGTTGGTCGCTTCCCAGTCTTTTGCTAGCCTTCACCTGTACTAAGCGGGAATACTTCTTGTGCATCCAAACTCCTTAAACCCCAAAGTTGTTCCATATGAGTCCACTATACCTTCTTATATGCGGTATTTACCTGCCGTTCCAAGTAAATTTGTATGTGCCAAACTCTAAACCTTCAAATAAAATTCTATTTTGTATGCTCGAGCAGCTCATGTTACAACTAGGGCTGCCTATATCTTCCATGCTAGGTGGGTTATTGTCACGAGGAGTGGACTCCGCTCCTCATTCACGAGAAAGGGCCGGTAACCGGGATGCCCAGTCCCATGATCCAAAAGATCAAAGAAAATCAAAATAATTAAACAAAACTCCCCCAGGGCTGTTGTTAGTTGGAGGCACTCGTCATTTCGAGCAAGCCATGGATTGATGCTTGTTGGTGGTTGGGGGAGTATAAACCTTTACCATTCTATTTGGGAACTGCCTATAATGCATGTAGTATGGAAGATACAGCCATCTCATAGTTGTTGCGTTGACAGCGAAAGTATGCCACTCAAAATGTTATTCAATCTTTATTTTAAAATCGAGCTCTGGCACCTCTACAAATCCCTGCTTCCCTCTGCAAAGGGCCTATCTATTTACTTTTATGTTGAGTCATCACCCTTCTTATTAAAAAGCACCCGCTGGAGAGCACACTATCATTTGCATTCATTATTATTGGTTTATATTGGGTATGACTTGACTGGATCTCTTTTACCATGAATTAGAATGTTTAGTCAGTCCTTGATCTTTAAAGGTGCTCTGCATTTATGTTTTGCGGTCTCAGAAAGGGCTAGCGATATACCATTTTGTTATATCATGTTATAATTCTTTGAGAAAGTGTTGTCATCCGAGTTTTATTATTATGGCTCGCTAGCTGATTATGTTATTGATATGAGTAATTGTGAGAGGTAAGTGTTATTGTGAGTATGGTTAGTTCATAATATTTGCTGAAACTTGAATGCTGGCTTTTCATGTTTACAACAACAAGAGCAAACAAAGTTTGTAAAAGTTTTTCTTTATCACTTTCAGTTTATCAACTGAATTGCTTGAGGACAAGTAAAGGTTTAAACTTGGGGGAGTTGATACGTCTCCAACGTATCTACTTTTCCAAACACTTCTGCCCTTGTTTTGGACAATAACTTGCATGATTTGAATGAAACTAACCCGGACTGACGCTGTTTTCAGCAGAACTGCCATGATGTTGTTTTATGTGTAGAAAAGAAAAGTTCTCGGAATGTCCTGGAAATCCACGGATGCACTTTTTGGAATTAATAAGAATTTTTGGCGAAAGAATCAACACCATGGGGCCCACAGGCTGTCCACGAGACAGGGGGCGCCCCCCCTAGGGCGCGGCCTCCTATCTCGTGGGCCCCTTGGACCTCCACCGACCTCAACTCCAACTCCATATATTCACGTTCGGGGAGAAAAAAATCAAAGAGAAAGTTTCATCGCATTTTACGACACGGAGCCGCCGCCAAGCCCTAATCTCTCTCGGGAGGGATGATCTGGAGTCCGTTCGGGGCTCCGGAGAGGGGGATTCGTCGCCGTCGTCATCATCAACCATCCTCCATCACCAATTTCATGATGCTCACTGCCGTGCGTGAGTAATTCCATCGTAGGCTTGCTAGACGGTGATGGGTTGGATGAGATTTACCATGTAATCAAGTTAGTTTTGTTAGGGTTTGATCTCTAGTATCCACTATGTTCTGAGATTGATGTTGCTATGACTTTGCTATGCTTAATGCTTGTCACTAGGGCCCAAGTGCCATGATTTTAGATCTGAACCTATTATGTTTTCATGAATATATGTGTGTTCTTGATCCTATCTTGCAAGTCTATAGTCACCTATTATGTGTTATGATCCGACAACCCTGAAGTGACAATAATCGGGATACTTCTCGGTGATGCCCGTAGTTTGAGGAGTTCATGTATTCACCATGTGCTAATGCTTTGTTCCGGTTCTCTATTAAAAGGAGGCCTTAATATCCCTTAGTTTCCACTAGGACCCCGCTGCCACGGGAGGGTAGGAACAAAAGATGTCATGCAAGTTCTTTTCCATAAGCACGTATGACTATTTACGGAATACATGCCTACATTACATTGATGAACTGGAGCTAGTTCTATATCACCCTATGTTATAGCTATTACATGAAGAATCGCATCTAGCATAATTATCCATCACTGATCCATTGCCTACGAGCTTTTCACATATTGTTCTTCGCTTATTTACTTTTCCGTTGCTACTGTTACAACTATTACAAAAACCCAAAAACATTTATCTTTACTTTTGCTACTGTTACCCTTATTATCATACCACTTTTGCTACTAAATACTTTGCTGCCGATACTAAGTTATCCAGGTGTGGTTGAATTGACAACTCAACTGCTAATACTCAAGAATATTCTTTGGCTCCTCTTGTGTCGAATCAATAAATTTGGGTTGAATACTTTACCCTCGAAAACTGTTGCGATCCCCTACACTTGTGGGTTATCAGGCGCGCTGGAGCGACGGGAGGTTGCCCTTGGCACCCTTAGAGCGCGAGCTGGCCCGCACCGGGGCCACGAGCACCGCCGCCACGGCCTTCGAGTGCTTGGCCTTCAGGATGTTTGCCGTCTTGGATGCCTCTTGCATGGCCAGGGTAGAGCTGGGCGCCGCCAGGGCCATGACCGACTGACGGGGAGTCGCGGGGGCCCCCAGCTGCTCAGCCGCCCGACCGGCCTCTGCTGTGACCTTGCGCACTGCCACCTTCTTGAGCTGCTTCATCGCGCCTGACTTGTTGCTGCTGCGGCCACCTTGGGTAGGCGAGCGGGAGGGGAGGGGGAGCGGGACGTGTCGGCGGACACCACGATTGGTGTGTGCACGTCGTCGGGCAGTGACGCCTCCCATTGGACCGAGGCCACCCCATCCTCCACCTGCACCGAAGGCGAGGTCACCGAACCCAGATTGGAGCCATACTGGTTCAGAATCGAGAGCTCCATCCCAGTGGACAGCCCCTCAAGCGCCGACGCCCCCTGCTGTGGCTGAGACAGACGCGCAGCCCCGCCTTGGTCTTGGTCATTGATGCCCAACTTCTCCCAAGCCGCCGTGTCGATGGAGTCATCATCCATGCTTGCATCGGGATCCTTGTCCTCGTCGCGTCTCGGTCCCTCCTTGTCATGTCCCTTACCGTTGTTGGGGGAAGGCGGGGAAGGCAGAGCAGGCGCCTCCAGCGGGTCCAAACCCAGCTCCGGAACGACCGAGATGTTGAAGCCCTCACCATTGAACCATATCTGCACCGTGCCCTGGAGCTTGGCTGGGTTGCGGCATGCAAAATGCATCCGTACTGGCCCCAGGCGAACCAGCGTCTCCTTATCGACCAGAAGAGGCCTGCCCAGCATCGTGGTGGTCGCCATGAGCCTGGCCGCGCGCCGGTGCTTTGGAGGCACCCCGCCCAGCTTGACCCAGACCTCAGGCATCACCAGCCCCTTTGGCGCGTCCAGGACAGCATCGCGAATGTCAGCCATGAGGTTGTTGAGGGAGAGGAAGATTCTGCCGCTGAGCGTGGCCATCCGGAGCATGGCCGGGTCTGGGAACACCACCGAAAACGCGCCGCCGTCGAGGGGGAAGATCTGCCAGTCACAGGAGCCCTCAAACAGGTGCGGCAGCTCAACCTCCAAGATCTCCTTTGTGAGCACGCCCGGCACCGCTGACAGCACAGCCGCATTGTCCCCCAGCAAGATCTGCGGCTCGTCCCGCTCATCTTCGTGGAATTGTAGGCAGAAGAATCCCTCGCCGGCGATGGCATGCCCCATTGTTTGGAGGAGCAGGGGCTTGGGTCCGACGAGGTGTGGCCTTCTTGGGTGCAGACGACGCATAGAGGCTTGAAGGTGCACAGATTCTGGTAATGGCCTGAGCGGCCACACTTGAAGCACTCTGGCCCCTCCGCTTATTCAATGGGGATCGGCTCCGCCTCGATGCCCTTGGAGGAGGACGACAGCTTGGATCCAGGCGGGAGGGGCGGCCTGAAGGCCGCCGCCCCCGCAAGCTTGGACTTGTGCTTCTTGGCGAAGGGGTCGCCAATGCGGTCGCCTCCCTGAGATGCCTGCAGCCCCTTGCGCTTGAGCTCGAGGCCGCGCTTCTTGTACTCCTCCTCATTCTTCTTTTTCCGCTCCTGTTCCTTGATCCACCATGCGGGGGCGGCCCCCATCCGCCGTCGTTCCCCGCGCGCCCCGCCTCCTGAGACGAGGAGCCCGGACGCCGCGCGTGGTCGCGGTCCCGCGGCGGCTCCATAGGCAGCTTCTCCACCCTGCGCTGCTGCTTGGATCCCATCGCCACCACCGCAGCGAAGGAGCACACTAGAGGAGAAGGAGGTGGAATGGGGGAGAGGCAACGGGCGGAGTGACCAAAGCGGCGCACCTCCGATTTGGAGGCAGGAAACCCTAAAGATGCGTCTAGGGTTCACTGGGGCATCCAGAGCCACTTATATGGCGCAGGTGCCGGGCCCGAAATGGGCTGGGCCTCGGCCAGCGGAGCGAGCTGGGCCTCAGAGCCAGGCAGATCCAACTGCCCCTCCGCCCGCGCCCCCAACTGGGCCGCACCACCCGCAGGCCCCCGAGATGGGCCGCAGCCCGACCCAGCAGCCGTGCTCGGTGGCGAGGCAAGAGACGCGGCGCCAACCCTAGGGCAAGGAACCCGCAAGTCCTCCTGCGCTGCCGCCGGCGCGGCCAACGCCGACCAGAGCGAATCCAGGCCAGGGAGCAGGAGCAGACCAGCGTGCTGGGGCTCGGACCGCCCTCGGCCCTCCCTTGCCGGCTCCGCACGAGCCACCCTGCGGGCAGCCACCGCTAGCCGCCTGGGACCATGGCCCTGTTGGAAATATGCCCTAGAGGCAATAATAAAAGGATTATTATATTTCAATGTTCATGATAATTGTCTTTTGTTCATGCTATAACTGTATTATCCGGAAATCGTAATACACGTGTGAACACTTAGACCCAATGAGTCCCTAGTGAGCCTCTAGTTGACTAGCTCGTTATGATCAATAGATAGTCATGGTTTCCTGACTATGGACATAGGATGTCGTTGATAACGGGATCACATCATTAGGAGAATGATGTGATGGACAAGACCCAATCATAAGCATAGCATAAAAGATCGTATAGTTCGTTTGCTAGAAGCTTTGCCAATGTCAAGTATCTATTCCTTCGACCATGAGATCGTGTAACTCCCGGTTACCGTAGGAGTGCCTTGGGTGTATCAAACGTCACAACGTAACTGGGTGACTATAAAGGTGCATTACAGGTATCTCCGAAAGTATCTGTTGGGTTGACACGGATCGAGACTGGGATTTGTCACTCCGTATAACGGAGAGGTATCTCTGGGCCCACTCGGTAATGCATCATCATAATGAGCTCAATGTGACCAAGGTGTTGGCCACGGGATCATGCATTACGGTACGAGTAAAGTGACTTGCCGGGTAACGAGACTGAACAAGGTATTGGGATACCGACGATCGAGTCTCGGGCAAGTAACGTACCGATTGACAAAGGGAATTGTATACAGGGTTTGATCGAATCCTCGACATCGTGGTTCAACCGATGAAATCATCGAGGAGCATGTGGGAGCCAACATGGATATCCAGACCCCGCTGTTGGTTATTGCCCGAGAGTCGTCTCGGTCATGTCTGCGTGTCTCCCGAACCCGTAGGGTCTACACACTTAAGGTTCGGTGACGCTAGGGTTAGTAGGAAGTCAAGTATGTGACTACCGAATGATGTTCGGAGTCCCGGATGAGATCCCGGACGTCACGAGGAGTTCCGGAATGGTCCGGAGGTAAAGATTCATATATGGGAAGTCCTGTTTCGGGCATCAGGACAAGTTTCGGGGTTATCGGTATTGTACCGGGACCACCGGAGGGGTCCCGGGGGCCCACCGGGTGGGGCCACCTGCCCCGGGGGGCCACATGGGCTGTAGGGGGTGCGCCTTGGCCTGCATGGGCCAAGGGCACCAGCCCCACATAGGCCCATGCGCCTAGGGTTCAAGGGGGCAAGAGTCCTAGGAGGGGAAGGCACCTCCTAGGTGCCTTGGGGGGGAGGGAAACCCCCCTTGGCCGCCGCCCCCCTAGGAGATTGGATCTCCTAGGGCCGGCCACCCCCCCCTTGGCCCTCCTATATATAGTGGGGGAGAGGAGGGACTTCACACCCTGAGTCCTTGGCCTTTGGTTGCCTCCTTCTCCCTCCCCAACACCTCTCCTCCTTCGTTGTGTGCTCGGCGAAGCCCTGTCGGAGTACTGCTTCTCCACCATCACCACGCCGTCGTGCTGCCGGTGGAGCTGTCTTCCTCAACCTCTCCTTCCCCCTTGCTGGATCAAGAAGGAGGAGACGTCGCTCGTCCCGTACGTGTGTTGAACACGGAGGTGCTGTCCGTTCAGCACTTGGCATCGGTGATCTGAATCACGTTCGAGTACGACTCCATCATCACCTTGCAAGCTTCCGCACGCGATCTACAAGTGGTATGTAGATGCAAGCTCTCTCCCATGACTCGTTGCTTAGATGAACTCATAGATGGATCTTGGTGAAGCCGTAGGAAAAATTTTAATTTTCTGTAACGTTCCCCAACAGTGGTATCAGAGCTAGGTCTATGCGTAGTTCTCTAATGCACGAGTAGAACACAATTTGTTGTGGGCGTTGATCTTGTCATCTTACTTGCCTCTACTAGTCTTTTCTTGCTCAACGGTATTGTGGGATGAAGCGGCCCGGACCAACCTTACACGTACGCTTACGTGAGACCGGTTCCACCGACTGACATGCACTAGTTGCATAAGGTGGCTGGCGGGTGTCTGTCTCTCCCACTTTAGTTGGAGCGGAATCGATGAACAAGGCCCTTATGAAGGGTAAATAGAAGTTGACAAAATCACGTTGTGGTGATTCGTAGGTAAGAAAACGTTCTTGCTAGAACCCAATCGCAGCCACGTAAAAGATGCAACAACAACTAGAGAACGTCTAACTTGTTTTTGCAGCGATTGATCATGTGATGTGATATGGCCAGAAGTTGTGATGAATGTTGAATTGTGATGTATGAGATCATGTTCTTGTAATAGGATTCACGACTTGCATGTCGATGAGTATGACAACCGGCAGGAGCCATAGGAGTTGTCTTTATTTTTTTTGTATGACCTGCGTGTCATTGAAGAACGCCATGTAAACTACTTTACTTCATTACTAAACGCGTTAGTCATAGAAGTAGAAGTAGTCGTTGGCGTGACAACTTCATGAAGACACGATGATGGAGATCATGATGATGGAGATCATGGTGTCAAGCCGGTGACAAGATGATCATGGAGCCCCGAAGATGGAGATCAATGGAGCTTGATGATATTGGCCATATCATGTCACAACCATATAATTGCATGTGATGTTTATTATGTTTATGCATCTTGTTTACTCAGGACGACGGTAGTAAATAAAATGATCCCTTACAAAATTTCAAGAAGTGTTCTCCCCTAACTGTGCACCGTTGCTACAGTTCGTCGTTTCTAAGCACCACGTGATGATCGGGTGTGATGGATCCTTACGTTCACATACAACGGGTGTAAGACAGTTTTACACAGCGAAAACACTTAGGGTTAACTTGACGAGCCTAGCATGTGCAGACATGGCCTCGGAACACGGAGACCGAAAGGTCGAACACGAGTCGTATGGAAGATACGATCAACATAAAGATGTTCACCGACGATGACTAGTCCGTCTCACGTGATGATCGGACACGGGCTAGTCGACTCGGATCGTGTAACACTTAGATGACTAGAGGGATGTCTAATCTAAGTGGGAGTTCATAATTTTGATTAAGAACTTTATTATCATGAGTATTGTAGATCAATGGCCAACGCTCATGTCAACATGAACTTCAACGCGTTCCTAGAGAAAACCAAGCTGAAAGATGATGGCAGCAACTATACGGACTGGGTCCGAAACCTGAGGATCATCCTCATAGCTGCCAGGAAGCAATATGTCCTAGAAGGACCGCTAGGTGCCGCTCCCGTCCCAGAGAACCAAGACGTTATGAACGCTTGGCAAACTCGTGCTGATGATTACTCCCTCGTTCAGTGCGGCATGCTTTACAGCTTAGAACCGGGGCTCCAAAAGCGTTTTGAGCATCACGGAGCATATGAGATGTTCGAAGAGCTGAAACTAGTTTTCCAAGCTCATGCCCGGGTCGAGAGATATGATGTCTCCGACAAGTTCTACAGTTGTAAGATGGAGGAGAACAGTTCTGTCAGTGAACACATCCTGAAGATGTCTGGGTTGCACGCACGTATGACCCAGTTGAACATTAACCTCCCAGATGAGGCGGTCATTGACAGAATCCTCCAGTCGCTCCCACCAAGCTACAAGAGCTTTGTGATGAACTACAACATGCAGGGGATGGTAAAGACCATTCCTGAAGTGTTCTCGATGCTGAAGTCAGCAGAGGCTGAAATCAAGAAAGAACATCAAGTGTTGATGGTCAATAAGACCACTAAGTTCAAGAAGGGCAAGGGTAAGAAGAACTTCAAGAAGGACGGCAAAGATGTTGCCGCGCCCGGTAAGCCTGTTGCCGGGAAGAAGTCAAAGAATGGACCCAAGCCTGAGACTGAGTGCTTTTATTGCAAGGGGAAGGGGCACTGGAAGCGGAACTGCCCCAAATACTTAGCGGATAAGAAGGCCGGCAACACCAAAGGTATATTTGATATACATGTAATTGATGTGTACCTTACCAGTACTCGAAGTAACTCCTGGGTATTTGATACCGGTGCCGTTGCTCACATATGTAACTCACAGCAGGAGCTGCGGAATAAACGGAGACTGGCGAAGGACGAGGTGACGATGCGCGTCGGGAATGGCTCCAGGGTCGATGTGATCGCCGTCGGCACGCTGCCTCTACATTTACCTACGGGATTAGTTTTAAACCTCAATAATTGTTATTTAGTGCCAAGTTTGAGCATGAACATTGTATCTGGATCTCGTTTAATACGAGATGGCTACTCATTTAAGTCTGAGAATAATGGTTGTTCGATTTATATGAGAGATATGTTTTATGGTCATGCTCCGATGGTCAATGGTTTATTCTTGATGAATCTCGAGCGTAATATTACACATGTTCATAGTGTGGATGCCAAAAGATGTAAAGTTGATAACGATAGTCCCACATACTTGTGGCACTGCCGCCTTGGTCACATTGGTGTCAAGCGCATGAAGAAGCTCCATGCTGATGGACTTTTAGAGTCTCTTGATTATGAATCATTTGACACATGCGAACCTTGCCTCTTAGGCAAAATGACCAAGACTCCGTTCTCCGGAACAATGGAGCGAGCAACCAACTTGTTGGAAATCATACATACCGATGTGTGCGGTCCAATGAGCGTTGAGGCTCGCGGAGGATATCGTTATGTTCTCACTCTCACTGACGACTTGAGTAGATATGGGTATGTCTACTTAATGAAACACAAGTCTGAGACCTTTGAAAAGTTCAAGGAATTTCAGAGTGAGGTAGAGAATCAACATGACCGTAAGATAAAGTTCCTACGATCAGATCGTGGGGGCGAAAACTTAAGTCACGAATTTGGTACACACTTAAGAAAATGTGGAATCGTTTCACAACTCACGCCGCCTGGAACACCTCAGCGAAACGGTGTGTCCGAACGTCGTAATCGCACTCTATTGGATATGGTGCGGTCTATGATGTCTCTTACCGATTTACCGCTATCATTTTGGGGATACGCTCTAGAGACAGCTACATTCACTTTAAATAGGGCACCGTCTAAATCCGTTGAGACGACACCGTATGAATTATGGTTTGGGAAGAAACCTAAGCTGTCGTTTCTAAAAGTTTGGGGATGCGATGCTTATGTCAAGAAACTTCAACCTGAAAAGCTCGAACCCAAGTCGGAAAAATGCGTATTCATAGGATACCCTAAGGAAACTGTCGGGTATACCTTCTACTTAAGATCCGAAGGCAAGATCTTTGTTGCCAAGAACGGATGCTTTCTGGAGAAAGAGTTTCTCTCGAAAGAAGTAAGTGGGAGGAAAGTAGAACTCGATGAAGTACTACCTCTCGAACGGGAAAGTGGTGCAGCGCAGGAAACCATTCCTGTAATGCCCACACCAACTGAAGAGGAAAATGTTGATGATGATCAAGGTACTTCAGATCTAGTTGCTACTGAATTTCGAAGGTCCACAAGGACACGTTCTGCACCAGAGTGGTACGGCAACCCTGTCATGGAAATCATGTTGCTGGACAACAATGAACCTTCGAACTATGAAGAAGCAATGGCGGGCCCGGATTCCAACAAATGGCTTGAGGCCATGAAATCCGAGATAGGATCCATGTATGAAAACAAAGTATGGACTTTGACAGACTTGCCCGATGATCGGCGAGCGATAGAAAATAAATGGATTTTTAAGAAGAAGACGGACGCGGATGGTAATGTTACCATCTATAAAGCTCGACTTGTCGCTAAGGGTTATCGACAAGTTCAAGGGATTGACTACGACGAGACATTCTCTCCCGTGGCGAAGCTTAAGTCCGTCCGAATCATGTTAGCAATTGCCGCATACTATGATTATGAGATATGGCAGATGGACGTCAAAACGGCATTCCTTAATGGACATCTTAAGGAAGAGCTGTATATGATGCAGCCGGAAGGTTTTGTCGTTCCTCAGAACGCTAACAAAGTATGCAAGCTCCAGCGATCCATTTATGGACTGGTGCAAGCATCTCGGAGTTGGAACATTCGCTTTGATGAGATGATCAAAGCGTTTGGGTTTACGCAGACTTATGGAGAAGCCTGCGTTTACAAGAAAGTGAGTGGGAGCTCTGTAGCATTTCTCCTATTATATGTAGATGACATACTCTTGATGGGAAATGATACGAAACTCCTGGACAGCATTAAGGCCTACTTGAACAAGTGTTTTTCAATGAAGGACCTTGGAGAAGCTGCTTATATATTAGGCATCAAGATCTATAGAGATAGATCGAGACGCCTCATAGGTCTTTCACAAAGCACATACCTTGATAAGATTTTGAAGAGGTTCAAAATGGATCAGTCCAAGAAGGGGTTCTTGCCTATGTTACAAGGTGTGAGATTGAGCTTGGCTCAGTCACCGACCACGGCAAAAGATAAAGAAGAGATGAGTGTCATCCCCTATGCTTCAGCCATAGGATCTATTATGTATGCCATGCTGTGTACCAGACCCGATGTAAACCTTGCCGTAAGTTTGGTTGCAAGATACCAAAGTAACCCCGGCAAGGAACACTGGACAGCGGTCAAGAATATCCTGAAGTACCTGAAAAGGACAAAGGACATGTTTCTCGTTTATGGAGGAGATGAAGAGCTCGTCGTAAAGGGTTACGTCGACGCTAGCTTCGACTCAGATCTGGATGACTCTAAGTCACAAACCGGATACGTGTATATGTTGAATGGTGGAGCAGTAAGCTGGTGCAGCTGCAAGCAGAGCGTCGTGGCGGGATCTACATGTGAAGCGGAGTACATGGCAGCCTCGGAGGCAGCGCATGAAGCGATTTGGATGAAGGAGTTCATCACCGACCTAGGAGTCATACCCAATGCGTCGGGGCCGATCAAACTCTTCTGTGACAACACTGGAGCTATTGCCCTTGCCAAGGAGCCCAGGTTTCACAAGAAGACCAGGCACATCAAGCGTCGTTTCAACTCCATCCGTGAAAATGTTCAAGATGGAGACATAGAGATTTGCAAAGTGCACACGGATCTGAATGTCGCAGATCCGTTGACTAAACCTCTCTCGCGTGCAAAACATGATCAACACCAGAACTCTATGGGTGTTCGATTCATCACAATGTAACTAGATTGGTGACTCTAGTGCAAGTGGGAGACTGTTGGAAATATGCCCTAGAGGCAATAATAAAAGGATTATTATATTTCAATGTTCATGATAATTGTCTTTTGTTCATGCTATAACTGTATTATCCGGAAATCGTAATACACGTGTGAACACTTAGACCCAATGAGTCCCTAGTGAGCCTCTAGTTGACTAGCTCGTTATGATCAATAGATAGTCATGGTTTCCTGACTATGGACATAGGATGTCGTTGATAACGGGATCACATCATTAGGAGAATGATGTGATGGACAAGACCCAATCATAAGCATAGCATAAAAGATCGTATAGTTCGTTTGCTAGAAGCTTTGCCAATGTCAAGTATCTATTCCTTCGACCATGAGATCGTGTAACTCCCGGTTACCGTAGGAGTGCCTTGGGTGTATCAAACGTCACAACGTAACTGGGTGACTATAAAGGTGCATTACAGGTATCTCCGAAAGTATCTGTTGGGTTGACACGGATCGAGACTGGGATTTGTCACTCCGTATAACGGAGAGGTATCTCTGGGCCCACTCGGTAATGCATCATCATAATGAGCTCAATGTGACCAAGGTGTTGGCCACGGGATCATGCATTACGGTACGAGTAAAGTGACTTGCCGGGTAACGAGACTGAACAAGGTATTGGGATACCGACGATCGAGTCTCGGGCAAGTAACGTACCGATTGACAAAGGGAATTGTATACAGGGTTTGATCGAATCCTCGACATCGTGGTTCAACCGATGAAATCATCGAGGAGCATGTGGGAGCCAACATGGATATCCAGACCCCGCTGTTGGTTATTGCCCGAGAGTCGTCTCGGTCATGTCTGCGTGTCTCCCGAACCCGTAGGGTCTACACACTTAAGGTTCGGTGACGCTAGGGTTAGTAGGAAGTCAAGTATGTGACTACCGAATGATGTTCGGAGTCCCGGATGAGATCCCGGACGTCACGAGGAGTTCCGGAATGGTCCGGAGGTAAAGATTCATATATGGGAAGTCCTGTTTCGGGCATCAGGACAAGTTTCGGGGTTATCGGTATTGTACCGGGACCACCGGAGGGGTCCCGGGGGCCCACCGGGTGGGGCCACCTGCCCCGGGGGGCCACATGGGCTGTAGGGGGTGCGCCTTGGCCTGCATGGGCCAAGGGCACCAGCCCCACATAGGCCCATGCGCCTAGGGTTCAAGGGGGCAAGAGTCCTAGGAGGGGAAGGCACCTCCTAGGTGCCTTGGGGGGGAGGGAAACCCCCCTTGGCCGCCGCCCCCCTAGGAGATTGGATCTCCTAGGGCCGGCCACCCCCCCCTTGGCCCTCCTATATATAGTGGGGGAGAGGAGGGACTTCACACCCTGAGTCCTTGGCCTTTGGTTGCCTCCTTCTCCCTCCCCAACACCTCTCCTCCTTCGTTGTGTGCTCGGCGAAGCCCTGTCGGAGTACTGCTTCTCCACCATCACCACGCCGTCGTGCTGCCGGTGGAGCTGTCTTCCTCAACCTCTCCTTCCCCCTTGCTGGATCAAGAAGGAGGAGACGTCGCTCGTCCCGTACGTGTGTTGAACACGGAGGTGCTGTCCGTTCAGCACTTGGCATCGGTGATCTGAATCACGTTCGAGTACGACTCCATCATCACCTTGCAAGCTTCCGCACGCGATCTACAAGTGGTATGTAGATGCAAGCTCTCTCCCATGACTCGTTGCTTAGATGAACTCATAGATGGATCTTGGTGAAGCCGTAGGAAAAATTTTAATTTTCTGTAACGTTCCCCAACAGGCCCCCCGGCGCGAACGCACCCCGGTGGCCGGCCTTGAAGGAGCCCCCAAGCTCTTCCATGCGCACGACGAAGTCGCCGACGGAGCACGCCGTCCGGCCTCATTCCACAGCGCCCGCCTCACCGCACGACACTGCCTCCTCATCGTCGTCGGAATCCTCCTCTGCTAAAGCCCAGAAACGGCTCCCCGACCAACCCCGCGCGCCTGCGGATGGGCAGCCCTGCTGCCTGCTCGCCGCCGCGCCGAGCGCCTGCCGCTCACCCTCCCCGACTCGAGAACGCACCGCGAGGGCGCCGGAGACAGGGGAAAGCACGGAATCACCGCCCGTGTCGGCGCGGTCACCCACAGCGCCTGTCCGTACAGGAGCAGTTGGGAGAGCCATCCTGTGTTGCACATATTTGCGCACGGTTTACTAGATGTCAATCCTCCGAAATTCCAATAATTTTCATTTTCTGTTCCAAACAAGAACTAACATACCACAAATACAAATAAAATGCAAATATGATTTGTAGCGTTAAGACTTAAGACGAGAGTTTATCCGAATTTATTTATCAAAGCACTATTTTAGGAACAGAGACACAAAACGGTGAAACAAATAAGCTCAGACGCTGATAAGATTTTTCATGACCCAAGAAGAATTACAAATGCAGGATCAACTTATTCCCCAGCCCCGACACGCTTTGATAATTTTGAGAACAATGGTGGCAGCTACACAATTTGCATGAGAAATAGTTACACGGTGTCTTTGGAGAGCCAGTTAAGCGAGGGCACCCCTCGGGCATTCGTCAGCTCATCCACCGCATCTCCACGCTCGAAAACGGCGGCCGCACCCATCCCGGAACCTGTTCATCAATAACTTCTGTCATTTGCAGTTCTACTATCGAATCAACGACCGTTCTTTCCATGCAACTAAATCATGTACCTATGCACATGGAAATCACTCCAAACCGGCAGTCCTTGCCTCGGCGCTTCATCTCGTTGAGAAGAGTGCTGACACATCGCGCACCTGCCAAGATGAAAAAAATGGAAATGTTATCGCCACTCAGTATATATACCACATGCAAGTGGCTGCAGCACACGAGACTGTCTGTTTGGGGTAAAGCAGTGTCAACCAGTCCAAGAATCAAGCAAGTGATGAGCGCCAGGTGCACACAGCATTGATTAAAAACAGATACCTGTGGCACCCAATGGATGTCCAAGAGCAATTGCACCCCCATTAACATTGACTTTTGCGGGATCGAGATCCAACTTTTTTGAGCAGTACACATACTGAGATGCAAAAGCCTATGTACAGGAGCAAATGAGTATCATCGGTGGATATAGTAGTATATCGAATGGAAGAACTAGATGGAAGTATACCTCATTAATCTCAAAAAGGTCAACATCGTTAATTTGAAGGCCCGCGGCCTTCACTGCTGCTGGGATAGCAACAGCAGGACCAACGCCCATCACAGCTGGATCAACTCCAACTGCAGCAAAGCTCCTACATTTGCAAATTCGGCTCTCATGTTGAGTGAAAACAGAATACTGTGATGATTATAAGTATCATAATTCTCTCTGTTTTGATGCCCAAAAAGTGTCGAGCCATAATGTTGGTAGTAAAAGCGTAAACCGAAGTGTTAATATGTTGCCAATAACCGCAGGAAATTTTTCTACAGAATATGAGCATGATTCTACCTATGTACTATGTTGCAAAACATATAGAGAAAGTACTGATACCTGTAGATTCCAAGAATTGGAAGACCCTTCTGTGTAGCAACATCTCGCCTCATTAGTAGGACAGCTCCAGCTCCATCACTTACTTGGCTAGCATTTCCTACGATTAAAAGGACATCAATCTTTTAAGAGTGATACCGCTAAAAGAAATCTGCATTCATTTAGATTTTCCTATTGGTTACCAGCAGTAGTGGTCCCGTCCTTAGAAAATGCTGGTTTAAGTTTTTACAGGACTGCCAGTGTGGTATTCGATCGGATTCCATCATCTGCTGAGACCACAATCTCCTTTTCTTCACCAGTTTTTGGATCCACGATCTTTGCAAGATAACATAAGTGTCAGGGCAGGTCAAACAATTCTAACTTTTGAGTACAAATTCCTCAAAAGTAGACACAGTTATTTGGGAAGAGAACACCAAGGCACTACGTTACCTTTGTATGAACTGGAACTATTTCTTCTTTAAATTTACCAGCAGCAACTGCCGCCGCTGCCTTCCTGTGAGACTCAACCTGGGCAATTAAAAGAATGAGAGCTGTGAGACTATTGTGAGGCAGACCGGCAGACACTGGTTGTGGTGGTGGGAGGGGGGGGGGGGGGGGGGGGGGGGGGGGTACACCGTCACACACAAGTGCCATAAAGTAAGGACAATCAGCCAACTTACAGCAGCTTGATCTTGCTCCATGCGTGTTATGCCAAACCGCTGTGCAACATTCTCAGAGGTAAGGCCCATTGGGAGAAGGCAATCACGTGCTTGAGCAAATAGCTCAACCTAAAATAGTTGGAGATTCCAACCCAACATTTTATCAGCTGTAACATCTTTACAGATGCATCTAAAGACGATACTCTTGCGTGAAACCGACCCATTTGACTTACTTTGAGATTCACTTTCCCAATAAGATCAACTTTGTTCACTGTCATCGACTCTACGCCAGCAGCAATACCTTTTGAAAGGAGCGAACAAATTAAGATCACCAACGAAGTCAAACAAACTACATAAATCAGTTTTCAGTAAACCATACCGATATCATACATCCCTGCTTTTATAGCAGCAGCAACATCTGCGACTGCCTGAAGCCCAGAAGAGCACTGCCGGTTTACAGTCTTCAGAGGAACCGTGTCTACAGCACATGAAACGAGTTAATCAAAGGTGGGGATAATCATGTCCAATATTAAAGGAAAATGTGATGAAGATGGTGAAATTACCAGGGAAACCCGCATACAACGCGGCCATCCTGCATTCTATTGCCCTTTGGGACCCAGGAGCTAAAACAGTACCAACAACAATGTCGCCAACTTCGCTCGGATTTAAGTTTGTTTTATCCACCAAAGCCTGAAATTGGGAACGGAAAGGATGATGAGACAAGAGCAACTACTTCACTAAATTGTTGTTTTGGTTGCAACAAGGAAACAAGATAACAAACAGAAACCTTGAATACGGGCACTAGGAGGTCCTCAGGGAGTGTATCCTTGAAACTACCTCTCTTGGCCTTGCAGATTGCTGTCCTATAGGCACTGAAGACATGAAAGGTAGATACGTCATGCATGTTTTATGTTTGACCTCTGTTTACGAGAATTGGCTAAGAAAAAGGAAAATTATTGAAATATTACAATTATGAACCTAGTGCGAAAATACACTGCTAGTTTTGTTGCAGTTCATACATATATACTTCCTATCCAATTCGTATATCTGTAATGCTAAAAGTTACTCCGAAGATCTTTGTGATCTGTATCATTCTCCGGCGCAGTAGAGACATGCAACTCAGACAGTTGACAAGGACCAAATCTGGCACGACCTTAGCAAACACAAAAGCCAAGAAACTAGGTTGGCATTAATCCATTGTTGCATGCTTCCACAGTTTGCAGTACCGTGGTGATCACCAAAGTACACTTGGCACTGTATCTTTCTTTGGCCAACGGCCAGACCGAAAAGCTAAGCATGAATTCCGGCACCACTGGCAACCAGAGCCTAACTAGTAGCCGACGATCCAACAAACAGTAGCGGACGAAGCGACAGGAGCAGGAGCGGCAGACATGACTTACGCGACGATGACGACGTCGTCGGCGAAGCAGGGGCCCCGGTGGTACGCGGCGTTGTCCCCCGCGGCGCACGCGCTGGCCTGCGACACCAAGTAAAGAAAACGCCAAGATCGTCACAGATCTGGAACCGAGACGCCTGCACGGCGGCGAAGAGGAGTTGAGAGGGAGAAGGATCTCACGGAGATGGCGGAGGCGGCAGGGCTGGCGCCGGCCGCGGGCTCCAGGTGCCGCAGAAGGATCCTCTGCCTGTCGAGCGCCTTCTCCATTGCTGGCTGCTGTCTCAACCTTGCCTCCTTCCTTCCTTCTTCGCTGCCTCTCGGCGTCCTCCCTGTCTCGGGAGGAATTGGTGGTTAATGGTGAGAATGGTTGGTTAGTCGGTAGTCTGCTGCGCGCGCCGGGTGGCGACGGACGGGGCGTCTGGTATTTCTAGTCAGGTAGAGGAAAAGGAGCCCCTGAAAAAAAAAAGTAGAGGAAGAGGAGGGGGAATTTCGGAGGAGCTCACTGCGACTTTGGTGGAGTGGAGAGGTCGGGGGTGTGAAAACTTTGGACGACTTTGCAAGACTCGACTCTCCGGTCCCGGGTGGTCGTCGATCGTGGTCGTGGGAGGCGACGCGAGGGGCATAGTTGTTGGGTTGGTTTTCTTCCCACGCGGTGCACGGGATGCCGGGGGAAGACAAATGCTGCCCGGCGTGGCTTCCACAGACGGCGACAGGCTGCCGCGCCGGAGCAGGCCTCCACGAATTTCGCGCCCATTTAGAGCATCTCTAAATATATTTAGGCGGCCTGTAAAAAAAATTAGGGTACCGCGGCCTCTAACCGAACACGTCCCATAAATGTGTCCCGTAAATATTGTACGGAACGAGTTTATAGGATCTATTCCGCGCAGAAGACCTCACGGTACAATAATTTTTTGATAGCTTTGTATATTCTAAATTATCAACAATATGAACCAAATAGAATCATAATACAAATTAAACATATTAATACAAATGGTCCGAAAGGCAATTCACAATACAACAATCGTTTTCATTACAATAAATGTACAAATTCGAATAATTATTACAACACTGGCAGGATGTTTCTAAGAGATTACACAAGCAGGCATGATGTTTCTAAGAGATTTCTTATCCTAGGAGTGAGCGGGACCTCGAACAATGGCAAACCGAGCTTGCAACACACCAAATGCCCTCTCAATATCCTTTCGGCAAGCTTCTTATGCTTCGGCAAAAAAAATATGTTTCTTGGTTTTGGGGTCATTAATGGTCTTCACAAATGTTGACCATGCAAAATAAATACCATCGGCAAGATAGTACCCTCATGGTATAGTCATGGCCATTTACGGTATAGTTCCAAGCCTGAGCTTTGCCACAAACTAGCTGAGCAAATAGATGAGATCGCTACAAAACATCGATATTACTGAGAGACCCAGGCATACCAAAGAAACAATGCCAAATCCATAAATCACGTGGAGCCACGACTTCGAGCACAATGGTGGGTTTACGTTTGTGGCCGGTGTATTCCCCTGCCCAAGCCACCATGCAGTTCTTCCACCTCCAGTGAATGCAATCAATACTACCTAAGATTGTTCGGCCATCCACTTTCTTCGTTCATTGCCATGAGCTTCTTTGTGTCTTCCTCGTTTGAAGCTCAAAGGTACTCCGGGCCAAAAACCCAGATCATTATCTTAGCAAAGACCCGGACACATTTGATGGTGGCACCTTCTCCAATGCGAAGATATTCATCAGCGTAGTCGACGGGAACATCATATGCAATCACTCTCATCGTTGTTGATATTTTTTAATATGCACTAAACCCAAGTAAACCGGCGACATTCCTACGTCGAGTGAAAAAGGGGCAATTCTGCTCGTAAGCTTCAATGATGCACACGAAAAGAGGCCCACACATTCGATATCGCCTACGAAATAGGTGAGCCAGATATGTTGGTACCTCGGCGAAGTAGTCCTTCATGAGCATCTTGTCGCCGAGAGCTCAGTTGCGGGGAATGCATAGCCGGCCAACCGTGGGTCCGCGATGCTTTTCTTCGGGCCCTTCTCAATTTTGTCCATGAGATGCAACAGCACTAGGTTGTTGACGTCATCTTCTAGATTCCTTAGGTAAGTTGTCATCAATGCAAAAGCAATAAAAATTGCTCATAAATATGTATGATATTTTATTGTAAAGGAAAGTACGATGTGTACGATCTTGTGATGGTAAAGAAATAAAAGCGAGAGACTGCATATAAATGTTGCTATCACAATGGGCAATATAATACGAGGTTCCTTTGCATTAAGATCTTGCACATCCAAAAAAAAAGCGCATGACAACCTTTGCTTCCCCCTGCGCTCTTTTACTTTTATGTATTTATTTTTATGCAAGAGTCAATAGTGATCATCCCTATTACTCTCTATGTACTCATTATGTGGTGGATAGATCCAGATATATATATCCAGTTGAATGTAAGTGATCAAGAGTTATTATTGTTGACATTACCCTTGAGGTAAATAAGTTGGGAGGCGAAATTATAAGCTCCTTAACTTTCTATGTGTCTAACTGAAACTTTTGCTCTATAAATATGCCTTGAGTGTCAGCAATCAAGAAGACTGAATGATAGTTGAGTATGTAAACTTACTAAACAAAGCTCTTACATAGACTCTTTATGAACATATGATGGATTGTGATTGTCTCAATGATTGAAAGCATAGTTTGTTAGTTTCCAATAAAGTTTATGTTTCATACTTTAACTTGTGGACGAATTGTCTTTAGCATGAGAAATTCTATGAATATTATATATTGTTGTTATGATAATGATCATGATGCTTTCATGTCCATATTTTGTTTTTATCGACACCTCTATCTCCAAACATGTGGTCATGATTATCGATATCGGCTTTCGCTTGAGGACAAGCGAGGTCTAAGCTTTGGGGAGTTGATACGTCCATTTCGGATCATATTTTCCTATCGATATTTATTGCATTAGAAACTGTTATTTCACTTTATGATACAATTCTTATGCCTTTCTCTCTTATTTTGCAAGATTTACATGAAGAGGAAGATCGTCGGCAACTGGAATTCTAGACCGGAAAGGGCTATATCGCAGATACCTATTCTGCACAATCCAAATGACCTAAAAATTAAGGGAGATATATTTAGGATTATATAAAAATATCGAAGAAAGAAATACCAGAAGGGGACCCACCAGGCAGCGGCAAGCCTGGGGGGCGCACCCCACCCCCGAGGGAGCGCCCCACGAGCTTGTGGCGCCCTTGGCAGGGCACTAGGGCCCATCTTCTCCTATATGGTGCATTTGACCTAGAAAAAAACAGAAGAAAGGTTTCGGGATGAAGCGTCACCGTCTCGAGGCGGAACCTTGGCAGGAGCACTTTTGCTCTCTGGCGGAGCGATTCTGCCGGGGAAACTTCCCTCTGTGAGGGGGACATTAAAGCCATTATGGGAGGACCAATCTTCACCAACATCTTCACCAGCACCATCTCATCTCAAACCCTAGTTCATCTCTTGCATTCAATCTTTGTCTCAAAACCTTAGATTGGTACCCTGGGTTGCTAGTAGTGTTAATTACATCTTGTAGTTGATGCTAGTTGGTTTATTTGGTGGAAGATTAAATGTTCAGATCCTTGATGATATTCAATGCCCCTTTGATCTTGAACACGGTTATGGTTTGTGAGTAGCTACTTTTGTTCTTGAGGACATGGGAGAAGTTCGGTTATAAGTAATCATGTGAATTTGGTATTCTTTCGATATTTTGATGGTATGTATGTTGTGATTCCTTTAGTGGTATCATGTGAAAGTCGACTACATGGCACTTCAACATATTTGGGCCTAAGGGAATGCATTGTGGAGTAGTAATTATATGATGGGTTGTTAGAGTGACAGAAGTTTAAACCCTGATACGTCTCTGTCGTATCTATAATTTTTGATTGTTCCATGCCAATATTATTCACTTTCATATACTTTTTGGCAACTTTTTATATTATTTTTGGGACTAACTTATTGACCCAGTGCCCAGTGCCAGTTCCTGTCTGTTGCATGTTTTTTGTTTCGCAAAAACCCAATATCAAACGGAGTCCAAACGGGGTAAAAACGGACGAAGATTTTTTTTGGAATATTTATGATTTTTGGGAAGTAAAATCAACGCGAAACGGTGTCCGGGGTGGTCACGAGGTAGGGGGCGCGCCCTACCCCCCTAGGCGTGCCCCTGACCCTCGTGGTCCACCCGTAAGGCAGTTGACGCTCTTCTTTTGGCGCAAGAAAGATAATTTTATGAGAAAGATCTGGGCGAAAGATTCACCCCAATCGGAGTTACGGATCTCCAGATATAAAGGAAACAGTGAAGGGGTAGAATCAGAGAACGCAGAAACAGAGAGATAGATCCAATCTCGGAGGGGCTCTCGCCCCTCCCAAGCCATGGGAGCCAAGGACCAAAGGGGAAACCCTTCTCCCATATAGGGAGAAGGTCAAGGAAGAAGAAGAAGGAGGGGGGCCCTCCCCCCTTGCTTCCGGTTGCGCCGGAACGCCGCCGGGGGCCATCATCATCATCGCGATCTTCACCAACACCGCCGTCATCTTCACCAACATCTCCATCACCTTCCCCCATCTATATCTAGCGGTCCACTCTCCCGCATCCCGCTATACCCTCTACTTGAACATGGTGCTTTATGCTTCATATTATTTTCCAATGATGTGTTGCCATCCTATGATGTCTGAGTAGATTTTCGTTGTCCTATCGGTGATTGATGAATTGCTATGATTGGTTTGAGTTGCATGTTTTATTATTGGTGCTATCCTATTGTGCCCTCTATGTCACGCAAGCGTGAGGGATTCCCGCTGTAGGGTTTGCAATATGTTTATGATTTGCTTATGGTGGGTTGCGTGAGTGACTGAAACACAAACCCGAGTAAGTAGGTTGTTTGTGTATGTGATAAAAGGGGACTTGATGCTTTAATGCTATGGTTGGGTTTTACCTTAATGAATCTTTAGTAGTTGCGGATGCTTGCTAGAGTTCCAATCATAAGTGCATATGATCCAAGTAGAGAAAGTATGTTAGCTTATGCCTCTCCCTCAAATAGAATTGCAATAGTGATTACCGGTCTAGTAACATAGTCAATTGCTTAGGGGCAATTTCACAACTCCTACCACCACTTTTCCACACTCGCTATATTTACTTTATTGCATCTTTATCTAAACAGCCCCTAGTTTTATTTACGTGTTCTTTACATTCTTGCAAGCTTATCCAACAACACCTACAAAGTACTTCTAGTTTCATACTTGTTCTAGGTAAAGCGAACGTCAAGCGTGCGTAGAGTTGGATCGGTGGTCGATAGAACTTGAGGGAATATTTATTCTACCTTTAGCTCCTTGTTGGGTTCGACACTCTTACTTATCGAAAGAGGCTACAACTATCCACTATACTTGTGGGTTATCAAACCCTAGTTTATGCATTATTCCGTAAGGGGCTGATTTGGATCCATATGTTTCATGCTATGGTTAGATTTATCTTAATTCTTCTTTCGTAGTTGTGGATGCTTGCAAGAGGGGTTAACCATAAGTGGGAGGCTTGTTCAAGTAAGAACAGCACCCAAGCACCGGTCCACCCACATATCAAATTATCAAAGTAGCGAACGTGAATCAAACCAACATGATGAAAGTGACTAGATGAAATTACCATGTGTCCTCAAGAACGCTTTACTTGCTATAAGAGAAACTTTTGGCCTGTCCTTTGCTATAAAAAGGATTGGGCTACATTGCTGCACCCTTTTTATAATTGTTACTTGTTGCTTGCTACAAATTATCTTGTTATCAAACTATACCTATAATTTTAGTGCTTGCGAAAAATATCTTGCTGAAAACCGCTTGTCATTTCCTTCTGCTCCTCGTTGGGTTCGACACTCTTACTTATTGAAAGGACTAGATTGATCTCCTATACTAGTGGGTCATCACCTCATTGCCTGGAATAATTTTTGCAAACCAAAAGAAATATTGCGGTCCAGGCATTAAAAACTCGCATGTTCAAAATAATTGCTTGCTCGTGAAATTTTCTAACAAATACTTGCTACCTTCTACCACACCATGGCTAGATTGGCTCTCTTTACATCATCCTAGCACCTTTTTTGCCCTTGCTACATACCCCTCATTTCTCTGCAAAACCATAAACATGCAAATGCCAGAACTACAAAATCTATTGTTTGTACTTACAAATGATGGAATCACGACATATTTCTGGCTAGATACTTAGTTGTCCTCTAACCACTAGCTACTTTGTTCCCTTGCCTATTCTCGCGTTCCACTAGCCTTTTGTATGAGTGGCAAATATTATGCATTTTGGTTTGGATTTTAACCTGTGTAACCGCCTAACTTGTGTTGTATCCCTAGAGTTGGCTTCTCTTTTGTCTCTGCTGCAGGACTTTAGGCTCAGAGATGAACCAGATTCATACTTACTCATAGGGGGACACACATTCACAACAAAGTGAGCATATGCGTTGTTAACAAAGGAAGATGATGAAGACAAACGCTCAGTTCATTTGGCCATGCAAAGTACCAAATAAGATCAAGGCCTTCGCTTGGCTTCTCTTCGAGGACAAACTAAACACAAAAGTCAATTTGGTGTATAAATCCAATGCTCCAAATTTGGATTGTCCCAAACACTCTTTTCCGGAAGACACAAATCACCTCTTCATCACATGTCCGCTCACTGTCATGATTTGGCAAAGGCTAGGCCTCTTCCTGAACTTCACCAGCACATCCTGTCTATGGGATGCCATAGTAACCCCGGTGCTCGACAATGATGCATGGCCTTTTATTGTCCTTGCCATTCTTTGGAGAATTTGGGATGCTAGAAACGCCATGGCCTTCAAGGCTCAAGATCTTTGCTCGTTGCTCACTCTTAAACTTATTATTTCTAATTTAGATTTGTTGTCACACCGCTTGTTTAAGTAGTGTGATAAGGACGCCTTCTCCTCGTGGCAGTGCTACCTCTCCTCACATGTTTGTGTGCCTATGTAGTCTCTAAGGTGATACTCCTGGCTTGCCGCTTTTGAGTAATATATTTAGGTGGGGGAACTCTCCCAGGTGATTCTCAAAAAAAATATTAGAAAAATGGAGAAATAAGATGGGAGCTAGGTAGTACCGAAAGAGGAGAAGCTAAAAGTTATGGTGGACAACCTTGTTGATCCATTCAAGACCTATAAGCCTGCCACCCCCTCAGATTTTATGGAGGATTTTCAAGAAAGTGTTACCCCTGAAATGTATGAAACTTTGATGGAACCCTTCCTAGACTCAGAAATATTGAAAGCCATAAACTCCATAGGAGACCCATAAGTGATGTGCCCTGATGGGATGTCGATGATATTCTATAAACAGTTCTGGCATGTCTTGGCGGTTCTTAATGGAAGAGGATTACCCAAAGGTTGGAACAACACAACCATCTCGTTGATTCCAAAAGTGAAGTCTTTGAAAAAGGAAAAAGATCCAAGATCAATAATTTTATGCAATGTCCTTTATAAAATAATTTAAAATTTTCTTTCGAAGATGCTAAAATTATTTTACCGGAGATTATATCCCCTTTGCAAAGTGCCTTTGTGCTAGGCAGGATTATCACAGATAATATTATGAAAGCATATGAAGTGGTGCACTATTTGAAGAACAAACGAAAGGGCAAAGATGGATATGCATCATTAAGTTATACATGAGCAAGGCTTATGATAGGATAGAATGGTCTTTTCTTAGGAAAATGATGAGCAAGCTAAGCTTCTGTGATGGCTTTGTCAAACTGATAATGCACTTATAGAATCTATGAAGTACACTATAAGAGTAAATGGAGAGCTAACCGAAGATATTATACAATGAAGAGGACTAAGGCAAGGAGATCCATTATCCCCTTACCTATTTATTATTTGTGTTGAAGCATTATCCTCCATGTTGTATAAGGCTGAAGCAGAAGGACAATGAAAGGAGTCTTAGTTTGCCAAAAAAAACTCCAAGCGTCTCACATTTATTCTTTGTGGACGATTCACTTATCTTATGCAGAGCAAAGAAAAATGACATCTTGAAGCTAGAGAAAATAGTGTCCATGTATGAGTCTCTCCCTGGTCAAACTGTGAATGAGGATAAGACAATAATCCTATTCAGCAAAAAATACAACTGACTAGTGCAGGATGAAATCAAGGAGGTATTAGGAATAAAAAGTGAGAAAACAAATGAGCAATATATTAGACTACACATGCATATTGGTAAATCAAGAGTGAGTATATTTACCTTCCTAAAGGGTAGAATCAGGAAGAAGATACAAGGGTGGAAAGAAAATATATTATCACGTGCTGGGAAAGAGATCCTCATCAAAGCTGTGGCTCAAGAAATTCCTATGTACACAATGAGTTGTTTAGAGATAACTAGGGCAATATGCGAGCAAATCTCATCCCTAATTGGTAGATATTGGTGGAACAATTAGGAAAAGGGGAACACAATAAACTGGATAAGTTGGGAAACATTAACAAGACCTAAGGGAGAAGGTGGATTGAGATTTAAGGACATCGTCGATGCTTTTAAAATTGCCATGTTGGCAAGATAGACATGGAGGCTTTTAAATAACCTAGACTCATTATGTGGTAAGGTTCTTACAGTCCGCTACATTCTGGATGGAAATATGTTGGAGATAGAGGCAAGGCAAGGGATGCCCTATACCTGAAGGAGTATGTAAAAGGCATTAACATACTAAAAAGAGTCTTATCTGGAGAATTGGAGATGTGCAGAATCTAAGAATCTGAGATTACTCATGGATCCCTAGAAAATTTACTAGGAGACTTTGCACTCCAAAAGGTAATAATTCTTTGAACAAATTAGCCGAATTGATTAATCCGTATACTGGAAGATGGAACAGGGAGGTGCTGCAAACAAAGTTTTGGGAGGAAGATGTCAAGGTTATTTTAGTTATCCCACTTGGTACAGACTATGATGAAGAACCTGCTTGGCATGCTGATGCAAAAGACTTTTTTCAATAAAAAACATCATACCATGTCTACGTGGCGGAACAAAGGAGGAGAAGCCAAAGAGGGATAGCAGGACAGTCAAGTCAAAATGCAGAATATGAAGTAAATTGGAGAAAGGTATGAAGAACAGGATGCCAAATCATGTTGGGGAACGTAGTAATTCAAAAACTTTCCTACGATCATGCAAGATCTATCTAGGAGATGCATAACAATGAGACGGGAGAGCGTGTCCATGTACCCTCGTAGACCGAAAGCGGAAGCGTTTAGTAAAGCGGTTGATGTAGTCGAACGTCTTCACGATCCAACCAATCCAAGTATCGAACGTAGGGCACCTCCGTGTTCAGCACACGTTCAGCATGATGACGTCCCTCGAGCTCTTGATCCAGTTGAGGATGAGGGAGAGTTTCGTCAGCAGACGGCGTGGCGATAGTGTTGATGATGTTACCGGCGCAGGGCTTTGCCTAAGCACTACGACGATATGACCGAGGTGTTAAACTGTGGAGGGGGGAGGCACTGCACATGGCTAAGAGAACAACTGTTGTTCTTTGGGGTGCCCCCCGCCCCCATATATAAAGGAGGAGGGAGGAGGAGGCTGGCCAAGGAGGGGCGCGCCTATAGGGGGAGTCCAACTAGGATTCCCAATCCTAGTTGGAGTCCCCTTCCTTTCCAAGAGGGGGAGAGAGGGAAAGAGGTGGAGAGGGAGAAGGAAAGAGGGGGGCGCCGCCCCCTCCTAGTACAATTCGGACCAGCCATGGGGGCGGCACGGCCACCCTGCGGCCCTCCTCCCCTTTTCCACTAAATCCCATTGAGGCCCATTAATCCCCCGGGGGGTTCCGGTAACCTCCCGGTACTTCGAAAAGTGCCCGAACCTTTCTGAAACCTTTCTGGTGTCTGAACATAGCCTTCCAATATATCAATCTTTGTGTATCAACCATTTCGAGACTCCTCATCACGTCCGTGATCTCATCCGGGACTCCGAACTAACTTCGGTCATCAAAAAAACATAACTCATAATACAAATCGTCATCGAACATTAAGCGTGCGGACCCTACGGGTTCGAGAACTATGTAGACATGATCGAGACACATCTCCGATCAATAACCTATAGAGTAACCTGGATGTTCATTTTGGCTCCTACATATTCTACATAGATCTTTATCGGTTAAACCGCATAACAACATATGTTGTTCCCTTTGTCATCGGTATGTTACTTGCCCGAGATTCGATCGTCAGTATCATCATACCTAGTTCAATCTCGTTACTGGCAAGTCTCTTTACTCGTTCCGTAATGCTTCACCCCACAACTAACTCATTAGTCACATTGCTTGCAAGGCTTATAGTGATGAGCATTACCGAGAGAGCCCAGAGATACCTCTCCGACACATGGAGTGACAAATCCTAATCTTGATCTTTGCCAACCCAACAAACACCTTCGGAGACACCTGTAGAGCATCTTTATAATCACCCAGTTACGTTGTGACGTTTGATAGCACACAAGGTGTTCCTCCGGTATTCGGGAGTTGCATAATCTCATAGTCCGAGGAACATGTATAAGTCATGAAGAAAGCAGTAGCAATGAAACTTGTAACGATCATAATGCTAAGCTAACAGATGGGTCTTGTCCATCACATCATTCTCCCAATGATGTGATCACGTTCATCAAATGACAACACATGTCTATGGTCAGGAAACATAACCATCTTTGATTAACGAGCTAGTCAAGTAGAGGCATACTAGGGACACTTTGTTTTGTCTATGTATTCACACATGTACTAAGTTTCTGGTTAATACAATTCTAGCATGAATAATAAATATTTATCATGATATAAGGAAATATAAATAACAACTTTATTATTGCCTCTAGGGCATATTTCCTTCAGTCTCCCACTTGCACTAGAGTCAATAATCTAGTTCACATCGCCATGTTATTTAACACCAATAGTTCACATCTGTATGTGATTAACACCCATAGTTCACATCGCCATGTGACCAACAACCAAAGGGTTTACTAGAGTCAATAATTGAGTTCACATCGCTATGTGGTTAACACCCAACGAGTACTAAGGTGTGATCATGTTTTGCTTGTGAGAGAAGTTTAGTCAGTGGGTCTGCTAAATTCAGAGCCGTATGTATTTTGCAAATTTTCTATGTCTACAATGCTCTGCATGGAGCTACTCTAGCTAATTGCTCCTACTTTCAATATGTATCCAGATTGAGACTCGGTGTCATTTGGATTGGTGTAAAGCTTACATCGACGTAACTCTTTAGGACGAACTCTTTATCACCTCCATAACCGAGAAATACTTCCTTAGTCCTCTTAGGTAACTAAGGATAACTTTGACCACTCTATAGTAATCCACTCCTGGATCACTATCGTACCCCCTTGCCAAACTCATAGCAAGGCACACAACTGGTCTGGTACATAGCATGGTATACTTTATAGAACCTATGACCGAGGCATAGGGAATGACTTTCATTCTCTTTCTATCTTCTGTCGTGGTCGGGCTTTGAGTCTTACTCAAACTTTACACCTTGTAATACAGGCAAGAACTCCTTCGACTGATCCATTTTGAACTCTTTCAAAATCTTGTCAAGGTATGTACTCATTAAAAAATCTTATCAAGCGTCTTGATCTATCTCTATAGATCTTGATGCCCAATATGTAAGCAGCTTCACCGAAGTCTTTCTTTGAAAATCTCCTTTCAAACTCTCCTTTATGCTTTCCAGAAAATTCTACATCATTTCCGATCAACAATATGTCATTCACATATACTTATCAGAAAGGTTGTAGTGCTCCCACTCACTTTCTTGTAAATATAAGCTTCACCGTAAGTCTGTATAAAACTATATGCTTTGATCAACTCATCAAAGTGTATATCCCAACTCCGAGATGCTTGCACCAGTCCATTGATGGATCGCTGGAGCTTGCACACCTTGTTAGCACCCTTTGGATCGATAAAACCTTCTGGTTGCATCATATACAACTCTTCTTCCAGAAATCCATTCAGGAATGCAGTTTTGACATCCATCTGCCAAATTTCATAATTATAAAATGCGGTAATTGCTAACATGATTCGAACAGACTTAAGCATCGCTATGGGTGAGAAAGTCTCATCGTAGTCAACTCCTTGAACTTATCGAAAACCTTTCACAACAAGTCAAGCTTTGTAGACAATAACATCACCTTCATCGTCAGTCTTCTTCTTGAAGATCCATTTATTTTCTATGGCTTGCCAATCATCGGGCAAATCCACCAAAGTCCACACTTTGTTCTCATACATGGATCCCATTTCAGATTTCATGGCCTCAAGCCATTTGGCAGAATCTGGGCTCATCATCGCTTCCTCATAGTTCGTAGGTTCATCATGGTCTAGCAACATGACTTCCAGAATATGATTACCGTACTACTCTGGTGTGGACCATACTCTGGTTGACCTATGAGGTTCGGTAGTAACGTCATCTGAAGTTTCATGATCATCATCATTAGCTTCTTCACTAATTGGTGTAGGAATCACTGGAATTGATTTCTGTGATGAAATACTTTCCAATTCGGGAGAAGGTACAACTACCTCATCAAGTTCTATTTCCTCCCACTCACTTCTTTCGAGAGAAACTCCTTCTCTAGAAAGGATCCATTCTTAGCAACGAATATCTTGCCTTCGGATCTGTGATAGAAGGTGTACCCAACAATTTCCTTTGGGTATCCTATGAAGACGCACTTCTTCGATTTGGGTTCGAGCTTATCAGGTTGAAGCTTTTTCACATAAGCATTGTAGCCCCAAACTTTAACAAACGACAAATTTGGTTTCTTGCCAAACCACAGTTCCTATGGCGTCATCTCAACAGATTTGGATGATGCCCTGTTTAACATGAATGCAACTGTCCCTAATGCATAATCCCAAAACGATAGTGGTAAATTGGTAAGAGACATCATAGATCGCATCATATCAAATAAAGTGCGGTTATGACATTCGAACACACCATTATGCTGTGGTGTTCTAGGTGGCGTGAGCTGTGAAACTATTCCACATTGTTTTAAATGCAGGCCAAGCTCGTAACTCAAATATTCTCCTCCACGATCAGATCATAGAAAATTTATTTTCTTGTTACGATGATTCTCCACTTCACTCTGAAATTCTTTGAACTTTTCAAATGTTTTAGACTTGTGTTTCATTAAGTAGATATACCCATATCTGCTTAAATCATCTGTGAAGGTCAGAAAACAACGATACCCGCCACGAGCCTCAATACTCATCGGACCGCATACATCGGTATGTATTATTTCCAATAAGTCATTAGCTCGTTCCATTGTTCCGGAGAACGGAATTTTAGTCATCCTGCCCATAAGGCACGGTTCACAAGTATCAAATGATTCATAATCAAGTGATTCCGAAAGTCCATCTGCATGGAGTTTCTTCATGCGCTTTACACCGATATGACCCAAACGGCAGTGCCACAAATATGTTGCACTATCATTATCAACTTTGCATCTTTTGGCATCAACATTATGAATATGTGTATCACTAAGATCGAGATTCAATAAACCATCAACATTGGGTGTATGACCATAGAAGGTTTTATTCATGTAAACATAATAACAATTATTCTCTGTCTTAAATGAATAACTGTATTGCAATAAACATGATCTAATCATATTCATGCTCAACGCAAACACCAAAAAACATTTATTTAGGTTCAACACTAATCCTAAAAGTATAAGTAGTGTGCGATGATGTTCATATCAATCTTGGAACCACTTCCAACACACATCGTCACTTCACCCTCAACTAGTCTCTGTTTATTCTGCAACTCCTGTTTTGAGTTACCATTCTTAGCAATCGAACAAGTATCAAATACCCAGGGGCTACTACGAACACTAGTAAGGTGCACATCAATAACCTGTATATCAAATATACCTTTATTCACTTTGCCATCCTTCTTATCCACCAAATATTTGGGGTAACTTGGCTTTGCGACCATTTCCTTTGCAGTAGAAGCACTTAGTTTCAGGCTTAGGTCCAGCTTTGGGCTTCTTCACGGGAGTGGCAACTTGCTTGCCATTCTTATTAAAGTTCCTTTTCTTTCCCTTTGCCCTTTTCTTGAAACTAGTGATCTTATTTAATCATCAACACTTGATGCTTTTCTTGATTTCTACCTTCGTTGATTTCAGCATCATGAAGAGCTCGGGAATCGCTTTTGTCATCCCTTGCATATTATAGTTCATCACAAAGTTCCAGTAACTTGGTGATGGTGACTAAAGAACTCTGTCAATCACTAGTTTATCTAGAAGATTAACTCCCACTTGATTCAAGCTATTGTAGTACCCAGACATTCTGAGCACATGCTCACTAGCTGAGCTATTCTCCTCCATCCTTTTAGGCGAAGTACTTGTTAGAGGTATCTTACCTCTTGACACGGGCACGAGTCTGAAATACCAATTTCATTTCTTGGAACATCTCATATGCTTGTTTCAAAATGTTTTTGAAGTCCCGCTTCTAAGCCGTAAAGCATGGTGCACTAAACTATCAAGTAGTCATCATATTGAGCTAGCCAAACGTTCATAATGTCTGCATCTGCTCCTGCAATAGGTCTGTCACCTAGCGGTGCATCAAGGACATAATTCTTCTGTGCAGCAATGAGGATAAACCTAAGATCATGGACCCAGTCCGCATCATTGGTACTATCATATTTCAACTTAGTTTTCTATAGGAACATATAAAAACATTGGGAAGCTACAACGCGAGCTATTGATCTACAACATGATTTGCAAATACTATCAGGACTAAGTTCATGATAAATTAAAGTTCAATTAATCACATTACTTAAGAACTCCCACTTAGATAGACATCCCTCTAGTAATGTAAATGATCATGTGATCCATATCAACTAAACCATGTCCGATCATCATGTGAGATGGAGTAGTTTTCAATGGTGAACATCTCTATGTTGATCATATCTACTATATGATTCACGCTCGACCTTTTGGTATCTAGTGTTCCGAGGCCATATCTGCATATGCTAGGCTCGTCAAGTTTAACCCAAGTATTCTGTGCGTGCAAAACTGGCTTGCACCAGTTGTATGTGAACGTAGAGCTTATCACACCCGATCATCACGTGGTGTCTCGGCACGACGAACTGTAGGAACGGTGCGTACTCAGGGAGAACACTTATACCTTGAAATTTAGTAAGGGATCATCTTATAATGCTACCACCGTACTAAGCAAAATAAGATGCATAAAAGATAAATATCACATGCAATCAAAATATGTGACATGATATGGCCATCATCATCTTGTGCTCATGATCTCCATCACTGAAGCATCGTCATGATCTCCATCATCACCGGCTTGACACCTTGATCTCCATCGTAGCATCCTTGTCATCTCGCCAACTATTGCTACTACGACTATCACTACCACTTAGTGATAAAGTAAAGCAATTACATGGCGATTGCATTTCATACAATAAAGCGACAGCCATATGGCTCCTGCCAGTTGCCGATAACTTTGTTACAAAACATGATCATCTCATACAACAGTTTTTATCTCATCATGTCGTGACCATATCACATCACAACAAGCCCCGCGAAAACAAGTTAGACGTCCTCTACTTTGTTTTTGCAAGTTTTGCGTGGCTGATACAGGTTTCTAGCAAGAACCGTTCTTACCTACGCATCAAAACCACAACGATTATTCATCAAGTGTGTTGTTTTAACCTTTAACAAGGACCGGCCGTATTCAAACTCGATTCAACTAAAGTTGGAGAAACTGACACCCACTAGCCACCTATGTGCAAAGCACGTCAGTAGAACCAGTCTTATGAACGCGGTCATGTAATGTCGGTCCGGGCCGCTTCATCCAACAATACCGCCGAATCAAAGTAAGACGTTGGTGGTAAGCAGTATGACTATTATCGCCCATAACTCTTTGTGTTTACGCATACACCTGGCTCGGATACCACTGTTGGGGAACGTAGTAGTTCAAAAAAAATCCTACGATCATGCAAGATCTATCTAGGAGATGCATAGCAATGAGACAGGAGAGTGTGTCCATGTACCCTCGTAGACCGAAAGCAGAAGCGTTTAGTAACGCGGTTGATGTAGTCAAACGTCTTCATGATCCAACCGATCCAAGTACCGAATGCATGGTGCCTCCGTGTTCAGCACACGTTCAGCATGATGACGTCCCTCGAGCTCTTGATCCAGTTGAGGATGAAGGAGAGTTCCGTCAGCATGATGGCGTGGCGACGTTGTTGATGATCTTACCGGCGCAGGGCTTCGCCTAAGCACTACGACGATATGACCGAGGTGTTAAACTGTGGAGGGGGGAGGCACCGCAGACAGCTGAGAGAACAACTGTTGTTCTTTTGGGGTGCCCCCTACCCCTGTATATAAAGGAGGAGGGAGGAGGAGGCCAACCAAGGAGGGGCACGCCTATAGTTGGAGTCCAACTAGGATTCCCAATCCTAGTTGGAGTCCCCTTCCTTTCCAAGAGGGGGAGAGAGGGAAAGAGGTGTAGAGGGAGAAGGAAAGAAGGGAGCGCCGCCCCCTCCTAGTCCAATTTGGACCAGCCATGGGGGGCACCCTGCAGCCCTCCTCTCCTTTTACACTCAAGCCCATTAAGGCCCATTAATCCCCCGGGGGGTTCTAGTAACCTCCCGGTACTCCGAAAAATGCCTGAACCTTTCCAAAACCTTTTTGGTGTCCAAACATAGCCTTCGAATATATCAATCTTTATGTCTCGACCATTTCGAGACTCCTCGTCATGTCCGTGATCTCATCCAGGACTCCGAACAAACTTCAGTCATCAAAAACATATAACTCATAATACAAATCGTCATCGAATGTTAAGCGTGCGAACCCTTGATAGCCCACAAGTATAGGGGATCGCAACAGTTTTCGAGGGTAAAGTATTCAACCCAAATTTATTGATTTGACACAAGGGGAGCCAAAGAATATTCTCAAGTATTAGCAGTTGAGTTGTCAATTCAACCACACCTGGATAACTTAGTATCTGCAGCAAAGTATTTAGCAGCAAAGTAGTATGATAGCAATGGTAATAGTGGCAAAAGTAAAGATAGTAGTTTTGTAGTAATTGTAACAGTAGCAACAGAAAAAAAATATGCAAAGCACAATATGTGAAAAGCTCATAGGCATTGGATCAGTGATGGATAATTATGTCGGATGCGATTCCTCATGTAATAGTTATAACATAGGGTGACACAGAACTAGCTCCAATTCATCAATGTAATGTAGGCATGTATTCCGAATATAGTCATACGTGCTTATGGAAAAGAACTTGCATGACATCTTTTGTCCTACCCTCCCATGGCAGCGGGGTCCTAATGGAAACTAAGGGATATTAAGGCCTCCTTTTAATAGATTACCGGACCAAAGCATTAGCACTTAGTGAATACATGAACTCCTCAAACTACGGTCATCACCGAGAAGTATCCCGATTATTGTCACTTCGGGGTTGTCGGATCATAACACATAATAGGTGACTATAGACTTGCAAGATAGGATCAAGAACTCACATGTATTCATGAAAACATAATAGGTTCAGATATGAAATCATGGCACTCGGGCCCTAGTGACAAGCATTAAGCATAGCAAAGTCATAGCAACATCAATCTCAAAACATAGGGGATACTAGGGATCAAACCCTAACAAAACTAACTTGATTACATGGTAAATCTCATCCAACCCATCACCGTCCAGCAAGCCTACAATGGAATTACTCACGCACAACGGTGAGCATCATGAAATTGGTGATGGAGGATGGTTGATGATGACGACGGTGACGAATCCCCCTCTCCGGAGCCCCGAACGGACTCCAGATCAGCCCTCCCGAGAGAGATTAGGGCTTGGCGGCGGCTCCGTATCGTAAAACGCGATGAAACTTTCTCTCTGATTTTTCTCTCTGCGAAACGGAATATATAGAGTTGGAGTTGAGGTCGGTGGAGCTTCAGGGGGCCCACGAGATAGGGGGCGCGCCCAGGGGGAGGGGGCGCGCCCCCCACCCTCATGGACAGGGTGTGGGCCCCTGGCCTTGATTCTTTCGCCAGTATTTTTTATATTTTCCAAAAGTTATCTCCGTGGATTTTTAGGTCATTCCGAGAACTTTTGTTTTCTGCACAATAAACAACGCCATGGAAGTTCTGCTGAAAACAGCGTCAGTCCGGGTTAGTTTCATTCAACTCATGCAAGTTAGAGTCCAAAACAAGGGCAAAAGTGTTTGGAAAGGTAGATACGATGGAGACGTATCAACTCCCCCAAGCTTAAACCTTTGCTTGTCCTCAAGCAATTCAGTTGATAAACTGAAAGTGATAAAGAAAAACTTTTACAAACTCTGTTTGCTCTTGTTGTTGTAAATATGTAAAGCCAGCATTCAAGTTTTCAGCAAAGATTATGAACTAACCATATTCAGAATAACACTTAGGTCTCATCACTACAAAAAAAGACACATCCGTGACATTTTGGGCCGAACGAATTTTTTTATGTCATACTTATGACACTTCTAAGACGATAATTGTGACAAAACCCAGTATCATCATAGATGTGGTGAGCTCCTACTTCTATGACAAAAAATCATGACAGAAAATGGCTTTTCGTCCTAGGCGGGACGGAGACGCAGCTGCTTGACATTCTTTGGGCCGTCCATGACGGAAAAAACCATGGTAGAAGCAAGGGCGAGGAAAATTTCGGGGAGTTCCCGGTTACGGTGGGTGGTCGGGGGCCGAGCGATACGTGTTTCTCTAGTACACGTACGCGCATGTGTGCAAGGCATTGGGCTCTAACTGAACCCGAGCGAGGCATCGCCTAACTGAACCCGAGCGATTGTACTACAGGCTACGCGTTACTGAACCCGAGCGATCGAGCAATTCCTTCGCTACTGCTGCTAACTGAAGCCCATCGATGCTGCCTCTGGATGAACAATGAGCGTTGCAGGGGGGTTGGATGAACAGTGAGCATTGTAGGGGGGGTGGATGAATAGTGAGCGGTGGGGGTGGATGAATAGTGAGCGGTGGGGGTGGATGAACAGGACCCCGTGGCGTTGCCTCTGGATGAATAGGACCCCGATTGATTGAGCTGGTTGGGGCTGGATGAACAAGACCCCGTGGAGGGCTGGATGAATAGGACGACCCCGTGGAGGGCTGGATGAACAGTAGACGGTGGAGGGGTGGATGAACAGTAGCCCGTGGAGGGGTGGTTGAACAGGAGCCCATGGAGAGGGGTGGTTGAACAGTAGCCGGTGGAGTAGCGCGCAGTGGAGGCTGGATGAACAGGAGCCCGTGGATGAACAATCGCAGGTGGAGGCTGGAGGAGGTCGGCGATGGATGAACAGTAGCCCATGAAGGCTGGAGGAGGTCGACGGTGGAGATGAATAGTATCCCGTGGAGTCCTGTTTTGCGGTACGCCACACCCCTCCCGATGAACAGGACCCCCATTTCGACCGTAACGCTCCAAAACACAAGTCTGTTTCGTCCGTTTTGCGGTACGCCACACTCCTCCCAATCAACAGGACCCCATTTCAACCGTAGGAGGTCCAACACAAGTCCGTTTCCTCCATTTTGTAGTACGCCAGACCCCTCCCGATGAACATGACCCCGTTTCGAACGTGGTCGGTCGAACACAAGGCCGTTTCCTCCGTTCTGCGGTACGCCAGGCCTCGTTTCCATCACCTGTTCCGTCCAAGCCCTCCCGATGAATACGACAACGCATTCCGTTCCGACCGAGCCGGTTGGCTCCCCGTGAACACGACAACGACGTTGTTTCTCTGTTCCGACCCAGCCATGTACACGAGCCCTGGTCGTACGTATGCGCGAGTAGGCGTTCGAGACCCCGCCCGTATGTACACATACGTGGCCGTATTTTCTTTCTTGCACACTGGCCTCTGTACATACGTGTACATGCTACGTGCGCGCCTCTACTACGACACGTGCACGCCTCTACATCCACCAGTATGTACGTACACGTTCGTGACTAGAATGACAATGCTACATACGCTTCGACCAGGTGGGTCCCGACTGCCAGGCACTTCCTTGCGTGCGAAGATGTAGCTGGTGGGTCCCAGCAGTCAGGGGGCGAATCATTTTTTTGCCCGGACACACTTCCTTGCGTGTGAAGGTGTAGCTGGTGGGTCCCAGCAGTCAGGGGGAAATTTTTTTTTCACGAAATACGGTGGCCTGTCCGGTGGGTCCCTGCTATCAGGTGGAGGAATCATTACGTTCCGTGTAATAAGGAGGCACTTCCTTGCTGCAGACGTGGACCCAGCTGTCAGCCTCTCCACGTACAGTCCACGTCCGATGGAAGTCGTTCCTTGACCACGTTGACCACGCCGCACCGAGAGCACCAGGGCGGTGGACGACGGCGAGGCTAGGAAGGGGACAACGCGGAGCCGAGGAAGACACGGTAGTGGATGCCCACGCATAGAGGAGTATGAGGGTTCACTTGTTCGGCTGCGGTGCGAGGTTGCCGTCGCCGCAGAATAACAGGGGGTGTGGGTGAGTAGAGGGATGGCCTGGCTAGCGATGGGAGTAGTAGGGGGCGGTGAGGCCTCCGCAGCATCACAGCCGGCCACGGGCTGCAGGAGCATGCGGCACGACCGGCGCTGCTTTGGTCGGCTGGAGCAAGAAGACCAGAGGTTGAAGAAGCACGACGGCCGTTGGATGGACATCGTACGGTCACTGGAGCTAGAATCGTTCATATTGACTAAGTTGACAAAGCCCTCCGTCCCCGTCAACTTAGTAGGCTCACAAGTCATCCTCCCACCAAGGTGGGTCCCAGCTAGCAGGGGTGGTATTCATTTTTTTTGTGCGTAATAAGGAGGCACTTCCGGTGGGTCCGAGCTGACAGCGGGGGGAACTTTTTTTTCGCGAAATACGGTGGCCCGTCCGGTGGTTCCCAGCACTCAGGGGGAAACGTTTTTTCGCGAAATACTGGTGGCCCATCTGGTGGGTCCCTGCTTTCAGGTGGGGGAATAATTATTTTCCGTGTAATAAGGAGGCACTTCCTTGTGGCTGCCGTGGACCCAGCTGTCAGCCTCTCCACATACAGTACTCTTCCGATGGAAGTCGGTCATTGACCACATTGACCACGCCGCGCCGAGAGCACCACGACGGTGGACGATGGCGAGGCCTAGGAAGGGGATGACACGGAGCCGGGGAAGACGCGGCAGTGGATGCCCACGCGGAGAGGAGTACGAGGGTTCACTGGTTCGGCTGCGGTGTGAGGCTGCCGTCGCCCTAGAATAACATGGGGTGTGGGTGAGTGGAGGGATGGACTGGCCAGTGGTGGGATTAGTATGGGGGCGGTGAGGCCTCTGCGGTAGCACAGCCGACCACGAGAGGCAGGAGCAGGCGGCATGACCGGCGCTGCTTTGGGCGGCTGGAGCAAGGAGACCAGAGGTTGAAGAAGCACTATGGCCGTTGGATGGACATCATACGGTCACTGGAGTATTGACTAAGTTGACAAAGCCCTCCGTCCCCGTCAACTTAGTAGGCCCACAAGTCAGCCCAACAATATGGTGGGTCCCAGCTAGCAAGGGTATTCATTTTTTGGGGCGTAATAAGGAGGCACTTCCTTGCGTGTGAAGATATAGCTGGTGGGTCCGACCTGTCAGCGGGGGGGGGGGGGGGACGTTTTTTTCGCGAAATACAGAGGCCCTTCCTATGGGTCCTAGCTGTCAGGTGGAGGAATCATTATTTTGCGCATAATAAGGAGGCATGATGAGCCACAAGTGCAGGGGATCAATCGTAGTCCTTTCGATAAGTAAGAGTGTCGAACCCAACGAGGAGCAGAAGGAAATGATAAGCGGTTTTCAGTAAGGTTTTCTCTGCAAGCACTGAAATTGTAGGTGATAGATAGTTTTGTGATAAGATAAATGGTAACGAGTAAAAAGTAAATAAAGTGCAGCAAGGTGGCCCAATCCTTTATGTAGCAAAGTATAAGCCTGGAAAATTTCTAATGATGAGAAAGGAGCTCCCGAGGACACATGGGAATTATCGTCAAGCTAGTTTTCATCACGTTTGTATGATTCGTGTTCGGTACTTTGATAATTTGATATGTGGGTGGACCGGTACTTGGGTACTGCCCTTGCTTGGACAAGCATCCCACTTATGATTAACCCCTATTGCAAGCGTCCGCAACTACAAAAGAAGTATTAAGGTAAACCTAACCATAGCATTAAACATATGGATCCAAATCAGCCCCTAACGAAGCAACGCATAAACTAGGGTTTAAGCTTCTGTCAATCTAGCAACCCATCATCTACTTATTACTTCCCCATGCCTTCCTCTAGGCCCAAATAATGGTGAAGTGTCATGTAGTCGACGTTCACATAACACCACTGGAGGAAAAGACAACATACATCTCATCAAAATATCGAACGAATACCAAACTCACATGACTACTAATAGCAAGACTCCACCCATGTCCTCAGGAACAAACGTAAATACTCACAAAGCATGTTCATGTTTATAATCAGAGGAGTAATAATATGCATAAAGGATCTGAACATATGATCTTCCACCAAGTAAACCAATTAGCATCAACTACAAGGAGTAATCAACACTACTAGCAACCCACAGGTACCAATTTGTGGTTTTGATACAAGATTGGATACAAGAGATGAACTAGGGTTTTGAGAGGAGATGGTGCTGGTGAAGATGTTGATGGATATTGACCCCCTCCCGATGAGAGGATCGCTGGTGATGATTTCCCCCTCCCGGAGGGAAGTGTCCCCGGCAGAACAGCTCCGCCGGAGCCCTAGATTGATTCCGCCAAGGTTCCGCCTCATGGCGGCGGAGTTTCATCCCGTAAGCTTGCCCATGATTTTTTCCAGGGTAAAAGCAATGATATAGCAGAAGATGGACACCAGAGGCCCACCAGGGGGGCCAGGAGATAGGGGACGCGCCCTATAGGGGGGGCTGTCTCCTAGCCAGGGTGTGGGTCCCCTGGTGTATTTCTTTCACTAAAAAATTCTTATTAATTCCAAAAAGTTGTTTCGTGGAGTTTCAGGACTTTTGGAGCTGTGCAGAATAGGTTTCCAACGTTTGCTCCTTTTCCAGCCAGAATTCCAGCTGCCGGCATTCCCCCTCTTCATGGTAAACCTTGTAACATAAGAGAGAATAGCCATAAGTATTGAGATATAATGTGTAATAACAACCCATAATGCAATAAATATTGATATAAAAGCATGATGGAAAATGGACGTATCAACTCCCCCAAGCTTAGACCTCGCTTGTCCTCAAGCGGAAGCCGAAATCGAAAAATATGTCCACATGTTTAGAGATAGAGGTGTCAATGAAAATAAAATACGGACATGAGGGCATCATGATCATTCTTATAACATCAACATATATAGAATTTATCATATGATTTCTTATGATTAAGTAACTATCAATTCACAATGTCAAGTATGGTTCAAAAACTTCATTGGGAACTAACAAACTATAATCTCAATCATTGAAGCAATTGCAATTTATCGTAACATCAGAAAGATTCAACAATAGAGCTTTTCAGCAAGCTCACATACTCAACTATCTTGTAGTCTTCTATATTGCTAACACTCACGCAATACTTGTGGTTATGGAGTTTCAGTCGGACAGTGAGAAAGATAGGGGCTTATTGTGTTGCCTCCCAACGTATTCACCTTTAGGTGATGTCAACAATAATAGCTCATGCTAACTAACATCCAGTTGGATATATATATATCATGATCTTTCAAACACGAGGAGCTTGCCAAAGGATAAAATGAAAAAGGGAAAGGTGAGGATCACCTTGAGTCAAGCATAAAGTAAAAACATAAAGTAAAAGATATACCCTTCGCAGAGGGAAGCAGAGGTTGTCATGTGCGTTTAGGGTTGATGCAGAAAATCTTAATGCAAAATAACGTCACTTTATATTGCCCCTTGTATGTGGACCTTTATTATGCAGTCCGTCGCTTTTATTACTTCGACAACAAGTTCGGACAAAGCTTATTTTCTCTGCACTAATAAGTCATACATATTTAGATAGCAATTTTTATTGCTTGCAACATGACAACTTACTTGAAGGATCTTACTCAATCCATAGGTAGGTATGGTGGACTCTCATGGAAAAACTGGGTTTACGGGTCTTAGGAAGCACAAGTAGTATCTCTACCTGGTGCAAGGAATTTGGCTAGCATGAGGGAGAAAGGCAAGCTCAACATGTTTGGAAAGTCAATGACAATATACTTTAACTGAGATGTCGGAAAACATTAACTATTATGTTGTCTTCCTTGTCCAACGTCAACTCTTTTAGCATGTCATACTTAATGAGTGTTCCCAATTATAAAAAGGTGTCCAAGATAATATATTTGTATGTGAACCCCTCTTTCCTTATCACTTCCTATTAATTGCAACGATGACCAAAACTACGTTCATCAACTCTCAACAATTTTTATGCCTCATACTTTCTATATGTGAAGTTATCACTATCCATAAGATCAATATGAACTCTTTTATTCTTTCTACTTTCTCAAGATCATGGCAACATAGCAAAGCCCTTGACTCAACACTAATCTTTATTATAGATAACTCACGGACTCGATCACAAAAAGAGATCACAAAGCAAAACTCAAACTACTTGATATCAAAACTTGAATCTACTAGACAAGATACTACTAAAAGGATCAAACTAAATAAAGCGGTAAAGATAGGAGTGTGATGGTGATACGATACCGGGGCACCTCCCCCAAGCTTGGCAGTTGCCAAGGGGAGTGCCCATACCCATGTGATTATTTCTCCTTCTTCACGGTTGGTGTTATGATCTTCTTGGCGATGATGCCCTTCAGGATACGGTTCTCCTCCTTGAGCTTATTGACTTGTTGTTTGAGGTCCATAATTTCTTTACGGAGCTTGCCCATAACGGCCAAAGCTCCTTTTACCCAAGGATGCTGCATAGCTTCTAGAGAACAAGTGAAAATCTTTTTCATATTTTCATAAGAAAGAAATCTAGAGTTGGAAGGAGTGACCGAAGTAGGGATAGCCAGGCTAGGTAGTTCCCCCATAATGAATTCTGCTCGGAGACGAGAGGTAACTTCTTGATCCTCCTCCATGGCATCTATTCTTTTCAAATTAGCCTCCATCTCATCAACCGTTGATGGTCCAAAGTGATAAGCATCGCTATTTGCTCCTGGACCTGGCATTGGGTGAGACACCCGACTCTCCCCAACTGACTCCTGAGAAGACATCTTGCTTTATTCTGCAATAGGAACAGCTTGAAAAAAAATAGAGGATAATAGCATGATACGACGGTCAAAACCTTCGGGAGTATATATAATGAATTTTTACCAACCAAAATACGTAATATGCAAGAAAACGGAGTCCGGGAGGCACACAAGGTGCCCACGAGACAGGGGGGCGCGCCCAGTAGGGGGGGCATGCCCTCCACTCTCGTGGGAGCCTCGTATCCCTTTCGGACTACTTCTTTCTTCCTAAAATTCTTAAATATTCCAAAACTGATAAAAATTGTCATTGGAGTTGTTTTGGAGTCGGTTTACTTACCGTACCACATACCTAGACCTTTTCGGAGTCTGGAACATTCTGGAAAGTGTCCCTTATGTATTCCTCAGGGGTTATGGTTTCAATAATATTAGTTTCAACATTAATAGGATTACTTTAAATATAATGTTTAATTCTTTGACCGTTTACCACCCTTGGACTCGTGCCTTCGAAGTTGTTGATTTTTATGGCACCAGAATGATAGACCTCCTTGATAACGTAAGGACCTTCCCATTTTGAGAGGAGTTTTCCTGCAAAAAATCTTGAATGAGAGTTGAATAATAATACATAGTCTCCTACGTTAAACTCACGCTTTTGTATCCTCTTATCATACCAGCGTTTGACTTTTTCTTTTAATAGCTTGGCATTCTCATACGCTTGAGTCCTCCATTCATCAAGTGAGCTAATATCAAATAACCTTTTCTCACCGGCTAGTTTGAAGTCATAATTGAGCTCCTTAATAGCCCAATATGCTTTATGTTCAAGTTCAAGAGGTAAATGACATGCTTTTCCATAAACCATCTTATATGGAGACATACCCATAGGATTTTTGTATGCAGTTCTATAGGCCCATAATGCATCATCAAGTTTTTTGGACCAATTCTTTCTAGATCTATTCACAGTCTTTTGAAAAATTAATTTGAGCTCTCTATTGCTCAACTCTACTTGACCACTAGACTGCGGATGATAAGGAGATGCTATTCTATGATTGACATCATACTTAGCAAGCATCTTACGGAAAGCACCATGAATAAAATGTGAACCACCATCAGTCATAAGATATCTAGGGACTCCATACCTCGGAAAAATAACTTCTTTAGGCATTTTAATAGAGGTGTTGTGATCAGCACTACTAGTTGGAATAGCTTCTACCCACTTAGTAACGTAATCAACAACAACTAAAATATGTGTATAACCATTAGAGGCAGGAAAAGGTCCCATATAATCAAAGCCTCAAACATCAAACGGTTCAATAACAAGAGAGTAACTCATAGGCATTTCTTGACGTCTACTAATGTTACCTATTCTTTGACATTCATCACAAGATAAGACAACTTATGAGCATCTTTGAAGAGAGTAGGCCAATAAAAACCAGATTGTAGTACCTTGTGTGCAGTTCTATCTCCAGCGTGGTGTCCTCCATAAGATTCAGAGTGACACTTACGTAGAATCCGTTCTTGTTCATGCTCAGGCACACAACGTCTAATAACACCATCTACTACTTCTTTATAAAGGTGTGGGTCATCCCAGAAGTAATGTCTTAAATCATAAAAGAACTTTTTCTTTTGCTGGTATGTGAAACTAGGCGGTATAAATTTAGCAACAATGTAATTAGCATAATCAGCATACCAAGGAGCAGTACGAGAAGCATTATCGACCGCTAATTGTTCATCAAGAAAGCTATCATTAATAGGCAGTGGGTCATCAAGCACATTCTCTAACCTAGACAAGTTATCTGCAACGGGGTTCTCAGCTCCCTTTCTATCAATAATATGCAAGTCAAATTCTTGGAGCAAGAGAAGCCATCTAATGAGTCTAGGCTTAGCATCTTTCTTTTCCATAAGATATTTAATAGCAGCATGATCAGTGTGAATAGTAACTTTGGAATCAACAATATAAGGTCTAAACTTATCACATGCAAACACAACTTCTAAAAACTCTTTTTCAGTAGTAGCATAATTTCTCTGCGCAGTATCAAGAGTCTTACTAGCATACTGGATAACATTCAATTTCTTATCGACTCTTTGCCCTAGAACAACACCTACAGCAAAATCACTAGCATCGCACATAATTTCAAAAGGTAAATTCCAATCAGGTGGCTGAACAATAGGTGCAGTGATCAAAGCTTTCTTAAGTGTTTCAAATGCTTCTACACAATCATCATCAAAGACAAAAGGAATATCTTTTTGCAATAAATTAGTCAGAGGCCTAGAGATTTTAGAAAAGTCCTTAATGAACCTCCTATAAAAACTGGCGTGACCAAGGAAACTTCTTATACCTTTTATGTCCTTGGGACATGGCATCTTTTCAATAGCATCAACTTTGGCTTTATCAACTTCAGTACCTCTCTCAGAGATCTTGTGCCCCAAGACAATGCCTTCATTAACCATAAAGTGACACTTTTCCCAATTCAAGACGAGACTAGTGTCTTCGCATCTCTGCAAAACTCGATCAAGGTTGCTCAAACAATCATCAAAAGAGGATCCATAGACGGAGAAGTCATCCATGAATACCTCACAAATATTGTCATAAAAATCAGAGAATATAGCCATCATGCATCTTTGAAAGGTAGCAGCTGCATTACATAAACCAAAAGGCATACGTCTATAAGCAAAAGTACCAAAAGGGCAAGTAAAAGTAGTTTTAGATTGATCCTTCGCTGACACAGATATTTGAGAGAAACCAGAATAACCATCTAGAAAGCAGAAATGTGTGTGTTTGGATAGTCTTTCTAGCATTTGATCAATAAAAGGTAAAGGGTAATGATCTTTCTTAGTAGCTTTATTTAACTTATGGAAATCAATTACCATCATATAACCTATAATAATTCTTTGTGGGATCAATTCATCTTTATCATTAGGAACAACGGTAATACCTCCCTTTTTAGGGACACAATGGACAGGGCTTACCCATTCACTATCAGTAACGGGATAAATAATACCTGCCTCAAGGAGCTTTAATATCTCCTTTCTTACCACTTCCTTCATCTTGGGATTTAATCGTCTTTGAGGATCTCTAACTGGTCTTGCGTCGTCCTCCAATGTAATTTTGTGTTGACATAACGTGGGACTAACGCCCTTAAGATCATCCAGAGTATATCCAATAGCAGCTCGGTGCTTCTTCAGAGTTTTCAATAATCTTTCTTCTTCTTTCTCTGAAAGGTTAGCACTAATAATAACAGGATATATTTCTTTTTCATCAAGATAAGCATACTTAAGATTATCAGGTAATGGTTTGAGTTCAAACACGGGATCACCCTTAGGTGGAGGGGGATCCCCAGGAATTTCAACGGGATGGTTATGTTTCAGCATAGGTTCCTGTTTAAGGAACACTTCATCTATTTCCCCCTTTCCTTCATAAACATATCGTTTTCATGGTCTAGCAAATATTGTTCTAACGTATCAGTTGGAGGAATAGCAATGGAAGCAAGACCAATAATCTCATTCTTACTAGGCGGCTCCCTATCACGGGGTTGTCTACTAAACTTAGCGAAATTAAACTCATGAGACATACCATCTATGCCAACATTTACAATATTCTTTTCACAATTAATCTTAGCACTACCTGTATTCAAGAAGGATCTACCAAAAATAATGGGACAAAAGTCATCTTGTGGGGAACCAAGAACAAGAAAATCAGCAGGGTATTTAACCTTCCCACACAAAACTTCAACATCTCTAACAATCCCAAAGGGTTTAATGGTATCCCTATTATCAAGCTTAATAGTAACATCAATGTCTTCTAATTCAATGGGTGCAATGTCATGCATAATTTCTTGATGTAAAGTATAAGGTATTGAACTAGCACTAGCACCCATATCGCATAAACCATGATAACAGTGATCTCCTATTTTAACAGAAATAACAGGCATGCCTACGACAGGTCTACGTGTCTTAGTATCTAGCCTAGCAATATTAGCAGTCTCACCATAAAAAGAAATAACATGCCCATCTAAATCCTCATCCAAGAGATCTTTAACCATAGCAATACTAGGTTCAACATTAATTTGCTCCGGAGGTGTATAAGTCCTAGTATTACTCTTACGAACAACAGTCGAAGCTTTAGCATGATCCTTTATCCTAACAGGAAAAGGAGGTTTTTCAACATAAGTAGTAGGAACAATAGGATCAGTATAGGTGATAGTCTTTTCTTCAACTATAATAGGTGCAACTACTTTCACTTCAATAGGAGGATTATATTTAAATCACTTCTATTTACAGAGATCAACGTGAGTAGCAAAAGATTCACAGAAAGTAGCTACTATCTCAGAGTCAAGTCCATACTTAGCGCTAAATCCATGAAAAGCATCAGTATCCATAAAAGATTTAACACAATCGAACTTAGGTGTCATACCTGACTCCTTACCATCATCGGAACCCCAATCTTAAGAGTTGTGTTTAATTCTTTCCAATAAGTCCCATCTGAAATCAATAGTCTTCAGCATATAAGAACCAGCACAGGAAGTATCGAGCAGGTTGCGATTATCAAGAGAAAGTCGAGCATAAAAGTTCTGAATAATCATTTCCCGGGAGAGCTCATGATTGGGGCATGAATATAACATTGACTTAAGCCTCCCCCAAGCTTGAGCGATGCTTTCTCCTTTGTGAGGCCAGAAATTGTATATGTAATTACGATCACGATGAACAAGATGCATAGGATAGAACTTCTGGTGAAATTCCAGCTTTAGTCGCTTATAATTCCAAGATCTCGTATCATCACATAGCCTATACCATGTCAATGCATCTCCCTTCAAAGATAAAGGGAAGACCTTCCTTTTGACAACATCATCAGGAATACCTGCAAGCTTAAATAATCCACACACTTCATCCACAAAGATAAGGTGTAAATCGGGATGCAATGTTTCGTCACCTGCAAATGGATTAGCTAGCAGTTTCTCTATCATACCCGAAGGAATCTCAAAGTAAACATTTTCATAAAGTTCAGTAGGTTGAGGAGCAACTCTTTGCTCTTCTGGTTGGGGTGAAGATACCCCAAACAAGCCCCTCAAAGGATTAGTTTCCATAGTGACAAGTAACAGAAAATTTCAGCACACTATATAAATGTTTCCTTACCAAGTTCCACTCACCAAAAGCGCTAGACTCCCCGGCAACGGCGCCAGAAAAGAGTCTTGAGGACCCACAAGTGTAGGGGATCAATCGTAGTCCTTTCGATAAGTAAGAGTGTCGAACCCAACGAGGAGCAAAAGGAAATGATAAGCGGTTTTCAGTAAGGTTTTCTCTGCAAGCACTGAAATTGTAGGTGATAGATAGTTTTATGATAAGATAAATGGTAACGAGTAACATGTAAATAAAGTAAATAAAGTGCAGCAAGGTGGCCCAATCCTTTATGTAGAAAAGGATAAGCCTGGACAATTTCTAATAATGAGAAAGGAGCTCCCGAGGACACATGGGAATTATCGTCAAGCTAGTTTTCATCACGTTCGTATGATTCGCGTTCGGTACTTTGATAATTTGATATGTGGGTGGACCGGTACTTGGGTACTGCCCTTGCTTGGACAAGCATCCCACTTATGATTAACCCCTATTGCAAGCGTCCGCAACTACAAAAGAAGTATTAAGGTAAACCTAACCATAGCATTAAACATATGGATCCAAATCAGCCCTAACGAAGCAACGCATAAACTAGGGTTTAAGCTTCTGTCACTCTAGCAACCCATCATCTACTTATTACTTCCCCATGTCTTCCTCTAGGCCCAAATAATGGTGAAGTGTCATGTAGTCGACATTCACATAACACCACCGGAGGAAAAGACAACATACATCTCATCAAAATATCAAACGAATACCAACTTCACATGACTACTAATAGCAAGACTCCACCCATGTCCTCAGGAACAAACGTAACTACTCACAAAGCATGTTCATGTTCATAATCAGAGGAGTTATAATATGCATAAAGGATCTGAGCATATGATCTTCCACCAAGTAAACCAATTAGCATCAACTACGAGGAGTAATCAACACTAATAGCAACCCACAGGTACCAATTTGTGGTTTTGATACAAGATTGGATACAAGAAATGAACTAGGGTTTTGAGAGGAGATGGTGCTGGCGAAGATGTTGATGGAGATTGACACCCTCCCGATGAGAGGATCTTTGGTGATGACGTTGGTGATGATTTCCCCCTCCCGGAGGGAAGTGTCCCCGGCAGAACAGCTCCGCCGGAACCCTAGATTAATCCCGCCAAGGTTCCGCCTCGTGGCGGCGGAGTTTCGTCCCGTAAGCTTGCCCACGATTTTTTCTAGGGTAAAAGCGATGATATAGCAGAAGATGGACACCGGAGGCCCACCAGGGGGCCCAGGAGATAGGGTCGCGCCCTGTAGGGGGGGGGCTGTCTCCTGGACAGGGTGTGGGCCCCTGGTGTATTTCTTTCGCTCAAAAATTCTTATTAATTCCAAAAAGTTGTTTTGTGGAGTTTCAGGACTTTTGGAGCTGTGCAGAATAGGTTTCCAACATTTGCTCCTTTTCCAGTCAGAATTCCAGCTGCCGGCATTCCCCCTCTTCATGGTAAACCTTGTAAAATAAGAGAGAATAGCCATAAATATTGAGATATAATGTGTAATAACAACCTATAATGCAATAAATATTGATTTAAAAGCATGATGCAAAATGGACGTATCAAGGCATTTCCTTGCATGCGGACGTGGACCCAGCTGTCAGCCTCTCCACGTACAGTCCACTTCCGATGGATGTCGTTCATTGACCATGTTGACCAGGCCGCGCCGACAGCACCAGGGCGGTGGGCGACGGCGAGGCCTAGGAAGGGAATGACACGGAGCCAGGGAATACTCGGCAGCTGTTTCCCACGCGGAGGAGTACGAGGGTTTACTAGTTCGTCTGCCGTCCCCATAGAATAACAGCAGGTGTCGGTGAGTAGAGGGATGGCTAGGCCAGCGATGGGAGTACGGCGGGGCCGTGAGGCCTGCGCGGCAGCATAGCCGGCCGCGGGAGGAGGGAGCAGGCAGTCCCGCTGGCGCTTGTTTGAGCTGCTGGAGCATGAAGAGTAGAGATTGAAGAAGCATGAAAACCGTTGGATGGACATACAACAGTCACTGCTCTCATGTGTTGACTAAGTTGACAGGGCGTTGCGTGTGCGTCAACCTTTTTTTTATGAAAGCATACGCGTCAACCTGTATTAGGCGCACAAGTCAGCCTCAAATATGTGGAAAACAACATACAACCCATCTGCCATTATTTCTAATAATGTACAACCCATTTGCTAATTCTTAAGAATTTTTTTGGAGCCTATCTTCTTTTTGTTAGCATTACACCCCATATTGTGGCCATGGTTAAAAAGTATAAGAAATTTCATATTTCGGAGCAGTCAACTGTTTTTAATCCAGAAATATCGATTCACATTCAAACTATTTTGAAAAATAATTTATATAAATATAAAATCCAAATAATTGTCCACGCATAAAAATCAATGGAATTTAAAATCTTTGTCGTGGGAAACGAACACCTATGGGGCAGGGCCCCTTTCGGTCCGGCGGGGAGCGGGGATCGCACGAAGAGCGGATCGAGGCGGAGCATGCGAGCGATTTTACCCAGCTTCGGAGCTCTCCGGAGAGATAATACTCCTACTGCTGCTTTGTGATTGTATTGCGTTCTTGCTTGAGAGTGTGAGTGTGTTCTAGTTTCGAATGCTTCAACCCCCCTCTACGTTGCGCATGGGCCTCCTTTTATACGCTCAAGGGGTCACCGACAGGTGGCAACGTAGGCGAGGGCAAAAATGGAAAAGGAGTGGTTGGTACGCCTACTTGTACAGTGCACCCTACCTAACTCTGACGGCATGGGACAAAGGCATTAAATGCCCGTCCGCATCGCCCAAATAGTGCAGAAAAGCGACCGTTAGGGGCGCCACCGCTCGCCACGATGGCCATCTTGTCATCTCCGCTTGCCACCTCGCACCGCTAGCTGCACAGCCTCTCGCCACGCGCACCTGGAAAGACCCCAGGGCGACACGTTGGCGGATGCGCTGGAGCGCGGGTATAGAGTGGTAGCTTTGCCGCGGTCGTTGTCTTGTCGCGCCCGGAAGCTTGTCGCTCGCCGGGTCTTGCCGGGACGCACGGCACGTCGTGGCAAGTTCCTTGAAATGCCTTGGTTGGCCTTCCCGGCAAGCTCCTCTTACCGGGGCCTTGTCCTTCCCGGCAAGCTCCTCTTGCCGGGGCCTTGTCTTCTCGGCTTGAACACTTTGTTCTTAAATGGCTCCAGAGGAACCACGGAGGACCTTGGCGGTCACCCGGCAAGCCTTGCCGCGGGGCGCTGCGACTGCCCGTGCACAAGTTCGGGATACTAAGGTACCCCTACTTTAGTACACCGACAGGAGCCCCCGGGCCTAGGCCACACACGGTGCTGAGCGCTGTTGGGCCAGGCCCAAAACAGGGCACGGGCACGCGCGGCCTAGGTTACGCCGAATCTGACTTCGTATCCATCGCGCCCTCCCTTAACGGCACGCGTAGAATGCGGCGTCGTGGGAGAGATCATGGGTAATTCTTTATTCGGAGAAAGCGTAACGTTCGCCTCCTCCTCTTTATAAGCAGGGAAAACAGGGGCAGTTCCCCAACCTTCGCCATTTGCTGTTCGCATCTCAGAAATCTCCGCCGCTCCCCTCCGCTTCCAAAGCTGAAAGAGAGCAGCGCTCCACCCCCCATTGCCGCTGTCGCCACCAACACCGTCGATCTCCCCCACCACCTCTGCCATGGCTCCGAAAACCGGGAAGGGCGTGAAGTCGGCCAAGGCGCTGCGGCTTGAGGCGCTGTGAAAGGAGCGGGCGACCTTCCCCTCCGAGCTCGCCGCGGCGGAGCTGAGGGAGTGGTACTACCTCTTCTGGTCGACGGAGACGCGGGCGCATCCGCGCACGAAGGTACTCTCCGCCGCCGCTTCGAAACGGGCTCCAAACGAATACCCCTTCTTCGTACTGTTCTTCGGGCTCTGCCCGCCCTTCTCTGAATTCTTCTGTGATATCATGAACACCTACGGGTTCCACCTCCTTGATTTCACCCCCAATGCTGTCCTGACCATGGCGGTTTTCGCACATCTCTGCGAAAACTTTGTCGGAGTCCACCCAAACATAGCCCTCTTCTGCCACTACTTCATGCCCCGGGTCGAGAGAGGAGAGCCCTTATCCGGCGGGATCGCCTGGATCTCGAGACCCGGCAAGAAGAAGACGTATTTGGAGGGGGAGCTGCGCAGCAAATGGGAGGAGTGGAGAGCAGAATGGTGCTGGATCGTCGAGGAGAACCCGCAGCCATTCACCACCCTGCGCCAAGCCCCAGTAGTGCGCGGCGGCGATTGGAGCGCCCTGGCCGCGGACGATGACAAGCTGAAGATCGCCACCACCCGGATCTTGCGCCTTAGGCTTGCCGGGCTCACTGTAGGCGCTGTTGGCGCAGATTTTCTCCGCCGCCGCATCGCCCCCCTGCAAGAGAGGAGGAGACCCGCCTGGGAGTTCGGGGGTCCGGCGGACATTATGAGGCTGCGCACGGGCCTCAACTTCAATTTCACCGTGCTGGAGTTGGATGCGATGCTCAAGGAGTTGTTCAAGCACGAATGGTTTAGGTTGCCGGCGGGCGTCGTTCCGCTGTGCAACAATTCCTCGTTGGATCGCATCCGCGCAATGATGCCGCAGTGCGACTCGCATGGGATCGTCCCCACTTGGCAGGAGCCTGCGGACGACGTTGTGCAGCAGTTCTTCGACGGCCTGGTGGAGGTGGCGGTCCGCGCCGACGAGCAGAGGAGCCTCACCCGCGACACCACTGAGGAGGAGATGCAGCGCATCGCCACCAGGGCGGAAGAGGCGGCGGCAGCCACTGCCACGGGCGAGTTCGGGTTCACCGTGGAGGAGGTAGAGGCGGCAGAGGCGGCAAGCCTTGCCGAGCGGGAATGGCTTGACGGTGAGGAAGAGCTTGCCGCGCCTGACGCCGAGTCGAGCGAGCCCGCCGAGGGTGCGAGCGGCCCGCCGTCTCCAGGTAACTTGCCGCAAGCGGAGCTTCCAGCACAGCCCCCAGCTCCACCAAGAAGGCGCCTCCGCAAGGCCGGGGATGTAGCAGGGCGGCAGACGGGTCAGCAGCCGTCGCGCCGCGCGACGCGCTCCGCCGCGACAAGCAATGTTGGCGCGGGAGCGCCTCGCACCGCGCCGGCAACTGGAGCGGGGTCGTCCCGGACCACCGCCGCTGCCCCCGCCAAGCGACCAAGGGCACCTACTCCTCCGCCTCGTGGCGCCGAAGGTGGGCCTGACTTCGACCTCTCCGCACTCAGCTCCGACGAGGAAGAAGAAGAGTAAGCTTCTTTGCTGTATTTGTAGTTCTTCAATTCTTGATGTTTTTGTCTTGTATCTGATCTGCTTTACTCTGAACTGATTCCTTTTCAGGACCCTGGCCCAGAGAGCGGCGAAGAGAGCCAAGGCTCCGGTGATTGTCATCGAGGACGAGCCCACCGCGACAGCAGGGGGCGCACCCGAGACCACCTTGCCGGACCCGGCAACTACTCCCCGAAGCAGCCCCCAGCGCAGCCCCCAGCGTAAGTATATGACCTTCTTCTTGCTGTTGGGCGCGCATGAGTGTTCTTTCCTTTGTTGATATCTGACTGTTGGTTTGCTTATGTAGGAGCATAACAGCCTCACCAAGAGCCTCCGGAAGCCGCCCCTGAGATGCTATCTGCTTCGACTATGCCGCCAAGGGAGGATTCCCCGGCAAGGGAGCAGTCTCTGGCAAAGGGGGGAGTCTCTGGCAAGGGACAGCACCAGTGATCCCCCATTGGCGGAGCCCATGACTGTAGATCCCAGCACAGGTAATCCTTCTTGCCTGAAACTTTCCTTGGGTTCTTCTTCTGATTTTCTTTTTGGACATTTGCTTGACTTTTCTCCCTCTTCCGGCCTTCAGATCCACCTTCCACGGAGCCGATGGAGACCGAGGCCACCGGCGAGGAGAACGCGCGCGGCAACACTGACTACGCCGCCGCCACCGAAGAAGAGGCCGGCGCTGATGATCCCGCCGGCGAAGAGGCCGCCAAGGCTGCTGGCGCAGGCGCTGGCGAGGGGTCCGGCGATCGCACTGACGACCCTGAGGCCGCAGGAGCGCAAGGCGCTACACCGACCGCCGATCCCTCCGCCGCTGATGCAGCGCCAGGCTCCGAAGAGCCCCAGCCCGTCGCCTACTTGAAGGCTGGCGACGGTGTCTTCATCAAGCTCCCCTGGACTTCAAGCTCCAGGGCGCCGGTTGAAGGAGAGACTTTTGATGGAGAAGTGCTCGCCTCCGCTGGGCTGACACTGGTTGACGCGCAGAGTAGCAGCAGCGGTGAGTCTGAGGAGGAGCAGCTGCTCCGGAAGCTGGTGTCGCTCTACCGCGCCCGACAAGCCAAAGTGGAATCCCGGGAAGCGCTTGTCGCACAGGCGGGAGCAGATATTGAGAAGCGCGCGGAGGAGCTTCGGGAACACAATCAGGAAGCTCTCCGGTCCATTGCAGAGGAGCGGGCGCAGCTCGTCGAAGCACGGAAAGCCTTCCTTCTTGAGAAGGCTGAAGCTGAAGAGCAACAGCGGCTTGCCGCCGAGGAGCTGTCCACGTGGGAAGGTGAGTTGACGCAGCGGAAAGTCAATTTGGACAGCTACGAGGAGGAGCTTGTCGCGCGAGAGCAGACACTTGGCGGAGCTCTCAAGGAGGCAAAGGATGCTGCCGCAGCTGCCGAGGCCGCCAAGGAGTTGGAGACGAAGGTGGCGCGGCTGGAGGGCGATCTCAAGATGAAGGATGAAGAGCTTGCCGTGCTCCAGCGTGAGCGCGAGAAGGACGCCCTCACCCATGGTGAACTGCAGGGTCATCTCGTCGAGAAGGGCAGGGAGCTGAGCGCCGCCAAGGACTCCAATGCCGATCTTGAGTTGAAGCTGGCCACACTGACCCAAACGCTGGACGATGCCAAGGAGCGGGAGGTGGCCTTGAAGGAGGAGATCAAGGGCAACGAAACGCTGCTGACGAGGGCCGCCGAAACCCAGAACACCTTTAGGGAAACGGTGGAGCTCTGGACAGAGGGCCTCGTGAACATCGCTGCAGTCATCGACGAGGAGCTGACGCAGCTGGAAATGGAGGGTTTCGGGTACTCTTCCGATGAGAACCTCCAGCCCAGCACCAAGCTCACTTTGTTCTTCAAGGGCGTGGCGACGGCCCTCCAGCAATTCCGGGAAAGGATCCCAAAGCAGCTAGCCGACGAGTCACGCACGATCTGCGCCTGAGTTCTGGAGAAGGTGTTGGTGAAGGTGGCCTTCCGCAACCCAGGCCTCAACCTCACCAACGTCCTCAAGAAGCTGCCGGCGGATGCTGATCTGGAAGCGCTCAAGGCCCTTGTTGCACCCATTGTGGACAAGGTGAATGAGGTCAGGAGGGTTGATGGTGGCCGCGTAGATTAGGCCGCCCGTTTCCTCCTTTTCTTGCCGCTGCTGATCATGTTGCGAGAACAATTTATTAGAGCTGCGACAAGTTATCCTGTAATATAACTTTATTTTGGGCAGTATTTGCTATGTTATTTCCTCTACTTGATTCCTTCCTTTGTATGTTTTTACCCTACGCTTTTAGGGAACTTGCCGGTGTAGGCACCTTTGCCGCGAGCGCTGAGTGCGGAACGTCAGCAGCCTGCTGGCGGTGCCACTACCGACAAGAAACCTTGTCGCAACTAGTCGCAGCACACTTAAACTGTTGAGCGGACTCGAAACAAAGTAAGGGTGCAACTAGCTACGAGTTGGTTCCTCCGCACACATGTTTTCCATACAAAGCACGGTCGTTCAAGGAAAATAACTCAAATTTTTTTAAAACTAATTGCTCAAACTTTGGCAACTTAGCTCTCCTGTCGTTTGCTTCCCGGCAAGGCGAAACTTTCTTGAACGACGCCTGGTCCACACCATTATCTCCTCCTTCCCCCCTGGCAAACTTGTGGGCGAGGGAACCTTCCCTTTCTTTGAGAAGAGAAAGAAGAGAAAATAAAGATGTGGAGCCTTATGGCTTGTTATTGCTTACCGGGGTAAGTGCTGCACAAAGTGTCAGATAACACATGCAAAATAATAGAAAGCATGAAATTGACAAGATATGCGGAGCACATGAGCTTTATTTATGCACGGGGTCTGCGCTCGGCTTTGTACAAAGGATTACATGCAACAGCGGCAAGACTTGTACAAAAGGTGGTTGCCGGAACAGGTTCCGGCAACTGCGCCTTACGGGTAAAACTTACGAAGATGCTCAATGTTCCAGGAGTTGCTCACCGGAAAGCCATCTTCGGTCTCAAGGCGGACAGCGCCAGGCCTAGTGACTCGTTTCACCCGGTAAGGGCCTTCCCACTTCGGCGTCAACTTGTTGGAATTCTTGGCGGACTGAACGCGCCGAAGAATAAGATCGCCTTCCTCGAGACTTCTGGCATTAACTTTGCGGCTATGGTAGCGGCGCAAAGCTTGCTGGTATCGAGCAGCTCGTACAGCAGCCTGAAGACGATCTTCCTCAAGGAGCAGCGCGTCATCTTGTCGCAGCTGCTCTTGCTCAAGCTCATCATAAGCGAGCACTCGAGGCGATCCGTATACGAGTTCCGTGGGGAGAACTGCCTCTGCTCCATAGACTAGAGCGAAAGGTGTCTGGCCAGTGGCTCGACTTGGCGTCGTCTTGATCGACCAAAGAACCACCGGCAGCTCCTCGATCCAGTTCTTTCCGCACTTGTGCAGCCTGTCGAAAGTCCTGGTCTTGAGCCCACGCAGCACTTCAGCATTTGCCCTCTCCGCTTGACCGTTGCTTCTCGGGTGAGCAACAGAAGCGAAGCAGACCTTGGCGCCAAGATCTTGGACGTATTGCATGAAGGTGCGGCTCGTGAATTGCGTACCGTTGTCGGTGATGATCCTATTAGGTACCCCGAAACGGCAAACAATCGACCTGAAGAACTTGACTGCTGACTGTGTTGTCACCTTCCTCACTGCCTCCACTTCCGGCCACTTTGTGAACTTGTCGATTGCAACGTACAAGTACTCAAAGCCCCCGACAGCCCGGGGAAAGGGGCCGAGGATGTCGAGCCCCCAGACCGAAAATGGCCAGGATAAAGGGATCGTCTGGAGAGCTTGAGCTGGCTGGTGTATCTGCTTGGAATGGAACTGGCACACTTCACACTTGGTTACTTGTGCAGTTGCATCCTGGAGGGCTGTCAGCCAAAAGAAACCTTGCCGGAACGCCTTGCAGGAAAGTGCTCTTGCGCCAATGTGGTGGCCACATATGCCTCCATGAATCTCTGCCAACAACTCTTGTCCTTCTTCCCGGGGAATACACTTCAATTTCACACCGTTGAATCTTCTTCTGTATAGTGTGTCGTCGACAAACTGGTACATACTTGACTGACGGGCTACTCTTTCCGCTTCTTCTTGCTCTTCGGGAAGTTCTCCTGTCTGAAGGAAATGGACGATCTGCTGTGCCCATGCTGGAGCTTGCGGCTCGACAACAAGGACTAAAGGCACATATGCTGCTGCGGGAACATCCGCTTCTACGGCAAGAACCTGCAGCTCAGCCGGAGCTTGATGTTCCCCGGCAAGCTTGCCGGAGCAAAACTTGTCGGGAGCGTCTGCTTCAACGAAACAAACACTAGGGCTTGTCGGAGCAGACAGCTCCTCAGCACTCTTGGTGTTGATCTTGAGGACCTTCTTGGCAGCGGCTTCGGGGAGCTCTGCCGGAAAGTAGTCACCAGAAATCAACTTCCTCTTCTTGCTTTGTCCAGTTGATGGTGTTACAGACGGTTGAGTTAGCTTGAGCACAAAGATCCCTGGTTCCACAGGCAACTTAAGTGCAGCGCACTTTGACAAGCCATCGGCAATGTCGTTCTGAGCTCTCGGAGCATGTTCCATCTGCAGGCTTTCAAAGCGCTCTTCCAACTTTCTCACCTCATCAACGTAAGCTTCCATCAACGGACTTTGGTAATTCTTGTTCACTTGGTGGACGACAAGCTGTGAGTCACCCCTGACAATGAGCTTCTTGATCCCAAGGTCTGCCGTGATCCTGAGGCCGGCAAGCAAACCTTCATACTCTGCAGTATTGTTTGTCGCTTGCTCCTTGGGAAAGTGCATCTGGATGACGTACTTGAGGTGCTCTCCGGTGGGTGCGACAAGCAGTACGCCCGCACCGGCGCCTTGCAGCGAGAAGGCACCATCAAAGTACATGATCCACTCTTTACTTGCTTCCTTGACGGGGATGCTCGTTTCTGGAATTTCTTCATCAGGTGTTGGCGTCCACTCTGCTATGAATTCTGCCAATGCTCGGCTTTGGATAGTTGAAGTGCTCTCAAACTTGAGGCCAAAGCTTGACAGTTCCAGCGCCCACTCGACAATCCTACCTGTTGCTTCTGGATTCTGCAGTATCCTCTTCAGCGGAAAGCGAGTGACAACTGTGATCTCATGTGCTTGGAAGTAATGGCGCAGCTTTCTCGAGGCCATGAGAAGGCCGAAAAGCAACTTCTGCACACCAGAGTACCTTGACCCGCCCCCCTGCAGAAGGGAACTAACAAAGTAAACTGAGTGCTGCACCATTTTCTTCTGTTTCTCCTCCTATGCCTGCGCAGACCCATCCTTGTCGGGACCAGAGCTTATCGGGGAAGCCCCCTGCTTGTCGCTGGATGCAGCTGCCGTGGTCACTGGCTCATCATCCGCCTCCCTCTCCGCTACTAACGCAGCACTAACCACTTGATTGGTTGCCGCTAAGTACAGCAGCAACTTTTCTTGTGGCTTAGGTGCGACAAGTATTGGAGTAGAGGACAGGTATCTCTTCAAGTCCTGCAGCGCAGCCTCCGCTTCCGGAGTCCATTTCATTGGACCTGCCTTTTTCAAAATTTTGAAAAATGGCAGGGCGCGCTCAGCAGACTTAGAGATAATCCTACTGAGAGCAGCCACGCGGCCGGCAAGCCTTCGTACATCATTGACGCGCTTCGGTGCTTCAATCTGCTCAATGGCCTTGATGTTGTCGGGATTGGCTTCAATTCCCCGCTGAGACACAAAGAACCCGAGAAGCTTGCCGGAAGGGACTCCAAACACGCACTTCTCGGGGTTGAGCTTGAGGTTGATCTTGCGCAGATTTGCAAAAGTCTCATCTAAATCTTGGATCAGGGTTGCCTTGTCCTTGCTCTTGACCACTATGTCATCCATGTAGGCTTCCACATTTCTGTGCAACTGTGGCTCAAAAGCTTCGTGAACTACCCTTGCAAATGTTGAACCAGCATTCTTTAGTTCGAAAGGCATCCGTACAAAACAGTAGGTGCCACACGGAGTAATGAATGCGGTCTTCTCCTCATCCTCTTCTGCCATGAAGATCTGATGATATCTTGAGTATGCATCAAGAAATGAAAGCAAATCACATCCGGCCGTGGAGTCAACAATCTGGTCAATGCGCGGCAAGGGAAATGGGTCTTTGGGACAAGCTTTATTAACATTAGTAAAGTCGATACAAAGCCTCCATTTCCCGTTTGCCTTGCGCACGACTACAGGATTGGCCAGCCACATGGGATGGAGCACTCCTCTGACAAGGCCTGCTGCTTCCAACTTCTTGATTTCTTATGCAATGAATTCTTGGCGCTCCACTGCTTGTTTTCTGACTTTCTGCTTGACGGGCCGCGCATGAGGACAAACGGCAAGGTGGTGCTCAATTACTTTCCTGGGAACACCGGGGATGTCAGACGGTTGCCATGCAAACACGTCGACATTCGCCCGCAGGAAAGCAACGAGCGCGCTTTCCTATTTAGGGTCGAGCGTGGCACTGATGGTGAAAGTACCACCAGTGCCGTCCTCCTTGGCGGGCACCTTCTTGGTCTCTGGTGGAGCTGCCTTTGCCTTCTTACACTTGCCGGTGGAGCTCGATGGTGCGTCCTCGACGGTAGCAGCACTCCGAAGAGGTGCGCTTGCCGGAGTGGGCATCAGAGCTCTTGCCGGACTTGGTCTTCTTCTTCCCTCCGGGAGCTTCAGCGGCAAGTGTCTTGCGATCTGCTGCGGCTGCTGCTTCCTGGTAGATCTTGTCGGTGCAGATAAGAGCATCTTTCTTGTCGCCAGGGACAGAGATGACACTTATCGGACCCGGCATCTTCAGTACGTTGTACGCATAGTGAGAGGCTGCCATGAACTTGGTGAGTGCTGGACGGCCGAGTATTCCATTGTAGGGCAATGGAAAATCAGCAACGTCAAAAGTGACCCTCTCAGTCCTGAAGTTTAGCTCGCTGCCAAATGTTACCGGCAACGTGATCTTCCCCTTCGGCTTGCTCCTTCCCGGATTGATTCCTTGGAATGTTCCGGTCTCTTCGAGCTCGCTGTCGGGGATCTGGAGTTTCTGGAGTACCGCGGAAGAGATCAGGTTCAAGCCGGCCCCGCCGTCAACTAGCATCTTTGTGACCTTGAGATTGCGGATAGTTGGTGAAACCAACATCGGCAAGCACCCGACCGCAGTTATGCGATCAGGGTGGTCCTCAATATCAAAGATGATAGGCGTGCTGGACCACTTCAGAGGCTTGCGTGACTCAACTGGTGGTTCTGCTGCATTAACTTCCCGCACCCACTGTTTGAGCTGGCGGTGCGAAGTATGCAGAGAAGCACCACCGTCAATGCACAGAACCTCTGTGGCTTTCTGAAACTCCTGCTCGTTGGCCTCATCATCATCCATCTCTTCATCATCGTCTTCATCTTCATCCTTGTCGCGGCCGCGGGGAGGTCTGTCTCCTTGCCGCTGCTTGGCCTTGCCGCGGCGTCCTCCCCGGCCGGGACGCTTCTTGCCGGATCCTCCAGTACCTTCTTGGGCCTTCTCCTTGTCGCGTCACTCGTACTCAGCCTTCTATTGCTCGACAAGCTGCTCAACCTTCTTGCAGCTCTGGAGATCATGGCCCTTGGTGCGGTGGATCTTGCAGTACTGCTTGTCGGAGCTGCCTTGCTTGTCGGCGGCAGCCACAGCCTCGCCGGAGTTACCAGCTTTGGCTTTCTCGGCGCCACCTCCGTTGCCGGACTGCTCAACAACTAGCACATCTTTGCCTTTCCTCTTCCTGTTGTTCCGCCGCCGGTTTCTCTTTGCCGGGGCAGCATCCTCACTGTCAGATCCTCCTGCTCCTGCATTCTCTCTGGGGAGTCTCCTCCCCTCTTCAGCACGTGCACACTTGTCAGCCAGGGCGTATAGCTCGCTGACGTCTCTGATCTTGCACATCGCCATCTCCTCCCGCATCCTGCTTACGCACGTTCTGATGGAACGCGCTGATGACCGCGGCAGGGTGGACATCTAGGATGTTGCAATGTACTTGGCTGAATCTCTGAATGTACTTGCGCAGGGGCTCTCCTTCCTTCTGGGCGAGCAGATGAAGATCGCTCTCTTGGCCATGAGGCTTGTGGCCGCCTGTAAAGGCGCCGACAAACTGATGGCACAGATCCGCCCATGAGGATATGGAGTTGTCCGGCAAGTGCATGAGCCAGGATCTGACATTGGGCTTGAGCACCAGGGGGAAGTAGTTGGCAAGGATCTTGTCGTCGCGTCCCCCGGCAGCATGCACCGCGATGGTGTAGATGCTGAGGAACTCCGACGGATGCAACCTGCCGTCGTACTTCTCTGGTACGTCTGGCTTGAAATTCTTTGTATTGGGCCACTGGACTTGCCGCAGCTCACGAGTGAACGCAGGGCAACCTACCGCGTATGGCAAGTCGCCTGGTTCCCCTGGCGCATGCATGTCGACAGCGGGCCCAGCGTGCTGGTCTGATTGACGCCGCGCTTCTCTTCGGCGCTCGATGCGAGTACGAGCGTCCTCTTGCTGTCGTTCCTGAAGAACTTGGCGCTGATCGCGGCGAGCTCGAGGATCAGATGACGCGGTGGAGTCGCTGTCGAGGTTGACCCGGCGAGTCGGCGATCTTGGCCTTCGGGGTGGAGAGTGCACGGTGGTTGCACCTCCACCAGTTTTGTCGCCATCGGCTCGCGCCTGAGCGTCTTGCCGCGGCTTCGATGTGCTCGGTTGCCGGGGAGTGTCGCCGTTGGCGAAGCCGATGAGACTCTGAATGGTGGCCCTCCAATCATCGATCTTGTCCGCCGCTGGAGGGTAATCCAGGAGCAGTTGAGCTCGTGCCAACGCTTCTTCTGGAGTCTTCGGTGGCTGTGGCGAACGGTGCGAGGAGCGGGATATGCTCGAACTTCTAACTGTGTTAGAAGGAGCAGCATCTTGTCCAGGTGACCGTGCCGCGCTCGTGCCAGCATGTTGGCGTGCATGCTGGTCTTGAGCATCCCGAGATCCACCAGCTTGGCCTTGGCTCAACGAACGTATGGTACCGCGTGTACCATGACGCTGTCGGTCCCGCGCCTCCTGAGATGGGCGCGGTGCGTGTACGGACGCTGAGGTCTGCGCCGCCTTGTCCTTGGACCTGGCAGCAGCATGAGCTCCCTCGTCGGTGCCCGTTCCTCCGCCAGCGTCTACTCCACCGCCTGCTTGCTCCGGTGGTGGTGGGTTCGACGCGGACGGAGCAGCCACCTCCGAAGCCTTCTTCTTCGGTGGCATGTCGATGAAGATGATGAAGATCTAGCTCGCGCGAACGCCGGATCGGGTTCACACAACCTCGATGCCTCCCCTACCTGGCGCGCCAAAGATGTCATGGGAAACGAACACCTATGGGGCAGGGCCCCTTTCGGTCCAGCGGGGAGCGGGGATCGCACAAAGAGCGGATCGAGGCGGAGCACGCGAGCGATTTTACCCAGCTTCGGAGCTCTTCGGAGAGATAATACTCCTACTGCTGCTTTGTGATTGTATTGCATTCTTGCTTGAGAGTGTGAGTGTGTTCTAGTTTCGAATGCTTCGACCCCCCTCTACGTTGCGCATGGGCCTCCTTTTATACGCTCAAGGGGTCGCCGACAGGTGGCAACGTAGGCGAGGGCAAAAATGGAAAAGGAGTGGTTGGTACACCTACTTGTACAGTGCACCCTACCTAACTCTGACGGCAGGGGACAAAGGCATTAAATGCCCGTCTGCGTCGCCCAAGCAGTGCAGAAAAGCGACCGTTAGGGGCGCCACCGCTCGCCACGATGGCCATCTTGTCATCTCCGCTTGCCACCTCGCACCACTAGCTGCACAGCCTCTCGCCACGCGCACCTGGAAAGACCCCAGGGCGACACGTTGGCGGATGCGCTGGAGCGCGGGTACAGAGTGGTAGCTTTGCCGCGGACAGCACCTTGCCGCGGTCGTTGTCTTGTCGCGCCCGGAAGCTTGTCGCTCGCCGGGTCTTGCCGGGACGCACGGCGCGTCGCGGCAAGTTCCTTGAAATGCCTTGGTTGGCCTTCCCGGCAAGCTCCTCTTGCCGGGGCCTTGTCCTTCCCGGCAAGCTCCTCTTGCCGGGGCCTTGTCTTCTCGGCTTGAACACTTTGTTCTTGAATGGCTCCAGAGGAACCACGGAGGACCTTGGCGGTCACCCGGCAAGCCTTGCCGCGGGGCGCTGCGACTGCCCGTGCACAAGTTCGGGATACTAAGGTACCCCTATTTTAGTACACCGACAATCTTGTAATGAAAAAAATTGAAACTAATTCCCGGTTTGATGTGTTTTAAAAATGTACAGCCCATTTCTGGGCAAACCGAATGAAACTCTCCTCATCTTGAAAGATTTGCAGCCCAGCAGGGCCGATAAAGCAAGTAGGCCTTGTTTGGGTATTTCTTTAAAAAAATAGAACTGTGCTAGCCATTTTCAGCAAGAAAAAACACAACTGGGCTCATGATGTGGTAAACATAAATAAAACCCTGGCTAGATGGGCCACAGTCGCCGCACAGCCCCGTTGTTACCCTGATCCATCGCTAAAACTAGTATAAATAACAACTGCTTGTTCCCCAAAAAACTGCACGACCTATTGGGTCCCTGGTGTCAGCCGCTCGTAGTGTAATTCTCTCGTTTATGGACTACGTTGACAATGGTGTGAGCCCCAGATGTCCAACCATTAGGAGGAACCATATTTTTGGTCTTGTAATATAGAGGCACTTGCTTGCATACTGCCATGACGCTGGTGGGTCCCTACTGTCATCCTCTCCACGTACAGTCATCTCCTTGTTCCTCTCGGTTGTTGACGACGTTGATAACGCAAGAGGGCAACACACCACGCACGGCGAGCGAACCAAGGCCGCAAGGAGGAGGACGACAGCGACGGAACGAACAGGAGCCATGGAAGATGCGCCGGTCTAGTTGCAGGCGGAGGGGAGTACTAGGGTTGACTGGTTCGGGTGCGTGTGCGTGTTGGGGCTGACATCGCCGGAGAATAACAGGACGTGTGGGGGAATAGAGGGAGGGACTGGCCAACGTTGGAGGGTACGTACGGTAGGGCGGCGGAAGCGCAACCAGCCATGGGAGGTGGGAGCAGGCTGAGCCGACGGGGTGGTTTGGTTTGGGCAGCTGGAGGAAGAAGAAGATAAGAGATAGAAGATACACGACAGATGTTGGATGTCAATCCAACGGCTGGTAGGCAGAATCATTTGTTAACTGGCTAGTAAGTCGACACCACCTTGTATAGGCTATTTCCTCGCGGGTCCCAAATGTCAGAATCCAAATCTGTCACGGTCATGCAGCCTTTCCTATGAAAATTTACAGCCCATTTGATGTGCTAGTTCGAAATAAGTTTGTGGTGGTGGGGGCTAATCACTTGGCTTCTGTAATGCACAGTGAGCTCAAGCAGCCGGCGAGAGTGATGTTATTTCCCTTAGTTGGGATTTGTTACAATATTTCACTCTAAATTAAACGAATGGCAAGCCATTTGCCTTGTTTCAAAGAAAATATGACAGTCACAGCCGAGTTGAAAAGGGCAGGAACATCTAACTCCAGCTTACAAACTGTACAAAAGCACGAGGGTTAATTGTTCATCAGGTTTACAAAAAAACCAGGTTGAAATGGGCAACAACATCTAACTCCAGCACTATTTTTGGCAGTCACAATCAAATTGATCGGTCAGGTCCATACAATGAACATCCTGGGTCATAAAATTTACTGGATTATGACTACAATATGTTGTAAATAGAAGCCCGGCATGTTCAGAAGCTCTTTTGCCCACCTGAAACTCCTTTTCTTTGCTCTTCAACATACCCATCCGTCAAAACCATGCTGCTGATAAACTTAAGCCTTATGGACAATAGTAACCTCGCATTCAGCAAGAAGAATGTGACAAATCTAGTGTTTGCACGGTTGGCTACATATCGTTCTAGCGTTATTGTCTTCAATCGAATCTCATGAGAAGTGAGAAAATCCCGATGCTTACGAATCCACCAATTGGTTATAACTTTCTTACCCTGTCATGTTGCCTAAATTGATATGAAGATTGAAAACAGTTAAGGTCTAAAAAAAGAGTGTCGAAAGAGCAACATCTGAATGGTTAATTCTAGTACACTATATGCGGGTTTCCAATGTGCGTGAAATTATCACCTTTATATACAACTTCTCCAGACATGGAAAGCATTGCAGCAAGCCAATAATCTTGTTCAGATCAAAACTATTCATTTGGATATATAAGATCTTGACAGAATCCAACACCATTGATAGGCCATCCATGGAGAAACTCTTCATTGAGCATAGAACATAATATTAGTACAAAATGTGTACTCCAAGATGATATATAACTTATGTGCAGAAATTTAAACTGCAGCTTATGGTTACAAGTGTAGATGATAATATAAAGTACCCGAAGAACTGTGGAGCCAAACACCATATTGAAATGAGAACAGAGATCATGTATTACACCCAAGGCCTCCAGTTTAGGTGCAGAGAGGACAGTTATTTGCAACGGTGAATAACTAGAATCAAGGATCAACCTTTGAAGTGAAGGGGCATCTTGGATGATGAGCTGCCTTCCGTCAAAAGAAATTCCAATTCTTACAAGTTTAGGTGACTTTATTTGGAGACAACCGATTCTAATTGTGAAAACAAGCACCAAGCACTCCAGGGCAGGGCAACTGGAGTGGATGATGTTGTGCAATGAGGCCTCCGATACACGAACCCGCACAAGTGAAAGTTTCTTGAGAAATGGGAGTCGAAGGTTTAGTACCAGATTGTCTGGTAGGTAGCACAGCGCAAAGGTGGCGGTGTGAAGAGAGGAGGAAAACCGTGAGATGGACATCGGTGCTGAGGGCACAAGTTCATGGCGTTCGGTATGTGGTATGTGATTTCCAGGGGAATAGTAGAACTCAAGCAGCTATAGTTCTGTGAATTCAGGGGATTTCAGCCAGGCGTCCACCGTGCAGGGCATGGTATGCTTGCTCAGGTAGCATGACGGGATGCAGAGGCTTTGAACGGAACCCTGGTGGGAGGAGATGATGGCTCTGGGGATTTCAAAATCATTAAAGAGAGATAGCTGATGACAGTCGAGATTAAGGGGCACGGCACGCCATAGAGGGCGCCACCGAATTGAGAGGACTTGGGTGCCGCAGCAATCCTTGGTGGGGAGAAGTGAGATGATCTCCCCAAGGACGGCGTCCGGGAGATCGCTGATGCGGTCCATCCGAGATTCTACGGGTTCCTGGGATCTGGTGGGGGCGGGGTCGCCGCTTCTCCCCATGCTGCCGGGTGCAGGATCTACAACAGGCGTCACCGCTGGCGGGAGCCTCATCTTCTTGGCGCTGGGGTCAGCCGACTCCATTTTCCTCGAGGGCGTCGCATCGCGCTCACGGATTTGAGCAGAGTAACGAATGACGAGCCTAGTTGTAGTGCGAGTGAAGAAGAAGGGGAGCTGGGGTTTTCGGTAGGAGTGAGGTGAGGAATTTGGGGGTACGAGTGGAGCGAGCTGACGTGAGGTGGGTGGGAGCGAGGAGGAAGAAGAGCACCCAGGTTTTTTTGGGGGGGGGGGGCGGTGTGCTGGGTGTGGGTAGCGCCTCTCATTCAGTAAATATATGGGCCTTTGAATTGATTTTACTATTTACTAGTGTGGATGGGCTGTTTTGTCTTGGGCCCAGTGAAACAATTACTACTAGTATAGTGGAGACACTCTAAAGCTACGCAGAAAAACAATTACTACTAGTACAGTGGAGACACTCTACCGCTTCTAGCTCCTCCTAGGTTATTGAAACGTCTCCCTCTACTGAATGTCGTTATACTTTTGTTCACCGACATGTGGGCCATGCAGCGCACGGGCCAAATGCCATCCACAAAATTAGAAGGCAGTATACAGGCGGAGAGTCACCCGGTCGTAGCGCGGCAGTAACGAGCCGTCGTATCACAAAACCCCACCTTCCCGCAGTCTAAGTTTGACAGACGAAGCAACCATCATTTCACTCTTCGTTGAATCCCCTTCTCCCTCACCGTCTTCAAGAAAGGCAACACTCGTTTCTGCCACTGTTCTTCTCTCCCAACGAAGGGAAGGTAAGCGGATCTGTGATGTTGGTATATTTTCATTCAGAGAAAAGAAGAACTTCTGCAAAGTAGTAACCGATACTCACTCTCTTTTTTGTTTCATTGTCATTGCGATTGTGTTTTCCTTTCAGTGGTCTCCTAGTATTCGTCAGTTTCATGATGGACCAAGGAGAACCACACAAAGATCTGCCGATATTGGAGCAGATGCGGGAGGCTGATCCCCGCGAGACAGAGAGCTCCAAGAAGATGGAGGCAGCCACCGAGCCGACCCCAGATATGCTAACGGCCACTACTGAGATGGTCAACGCCCTGCTTGAGGTTATAGCCCCCGTGGCACTGCAGGAGCAGTTTCCCCCTTCGAGGATGTGTCCCCCCCCCCCCCCCCCCGCTGAGCTGCCCAAGGTGATTTTCTTCTTTGCCGATCTCGATTGTGGTTTTTCATCTAAGTATGTGGTGATTAATAATGCAAATTTTATTAGCTTCAATGCCATGCTATACATAGTGGTTCAAATAACTTGTGTTTCTTATACTGAAAAGTAATTCAGAATTTGTTTCTATTTCAGTTAGAGCCCTGATGCAGACAAGGATTGTGTGGTTGTACATGTCACTCGCTATGAGGCGGATGACCTGAATATACGCACTGGGAAAACAGAGTTCTTAGGCTGTTGGATCCTGGAAGCCATTTGCGGTTATGCCAATGAAGAGTTGTATTCCAGCCTCACTGTTGTCAGGCATGTTGTCCAGGGTGTACTGAAGCACAAGAAGTTCAAAGCTACTCCTTCGTTTGTGAGGCATACCTTTCTTGTCAAGCTTACGCAGGAAGATGACGTGGCATGCCTCCACAAACAAGTTTATCAGTGGCAAGGCCACAAGGTTGTCTTCAGGAAGGTTCACAGGATTGAGCTGCTGCGGGACGTCCTCGATGATGTTCATGGCAAGGTCCGTCTTGTGTCCAACCCAAATTAGATCGAGGCATGAAATAGTTGCCCCAGCTAGTGTTTAATAGTAGTTTGGATTGTGTCTAATTATCCGAACCTTGCCTGTTATCGACCCCTTTGGGGCTAGTACTCTATTTGAATCCATCTATGGGAACTGCTGCTACTTTTGTGTGCTCGTGAATCATGTGAGAACCATCGTAATTGTTGCCGAAACAGATGCGACCTCACTAGTTTTTTCAGGAATATGGCATGGTAAGACATAAGTTGTCACGGTTTATCATACGAGCAGTGTGTGTTTTGATGAAATAGAGCACTCGTTCGAGAATTGTGTGCCGACGTATACATAAGTATTTGTAAACACTATTGGTGCTACCCCACTTGTAAGCAGTTGTGCAAAACACGGCACATTGGCTCAGCTCGCTTCAACACTAGGCTATCGATCAGCTAACAATCAACAATCTACTGTCTGACATATAAGCAACTATGTATCTTGTTACAGTGGTTCATGCAGTTAACTGAGGCCACAATGTAAATTCCAAACGTTCACACGCTAGTCCAGCGCTCATGTGGAACACTCACATTAAACTCGTCTTCATAAAAAACTTGAAAAGCATAAGTTAAGCAATTTTATACATCTCAATGGTTCATAGAACATAACAAACATATACTAGTTCACAGCAAAAGACAAAGTTGTGAGAAGGTTTACAAATCAGGAAAAAACAAGCAAGGCTTCTCTGAGCAAAGGGCCTCCCGGCAGGCTTAAATTTCCTGGAGTTCACTCTGGTTCTTTCTTGTTGCCACCATCCAGGGTTAGGTTCTCTCATTCCAGAATAACCAATTATAATTGTGGTCTCAGCTGGAATGCTGAACTGAACCATGCAGTGTACTGACCAGGTGAAATTCTTGTGCATTCCACTAAATTTAAGCACCATATTTGCAGAAATAAGCAGACCACAATGCCTCTTGTCCGCGCACCTGTCCAAAAAACCGTCGTGCAGCTGTGCCAGCTAGTCCTCGGTCCATGGATGAACTGGTAGAAAGTGCATTCCGGACTAGGATGCAGTTGTTTTCGCTCGTCCCTGCACTGCAATTAGGAAGTAAAACGTACGAATCAACTTCTTTTAGATTGCGTTGGTCATTCTACCTTAGTTACTACCAATGTAGGAATACCTTGAAGGCTGGAGGTTAGACGACGACAACGAGGGATAGCCATCTCATTTTGCACAGTTCTACTAAAACTGAGGTGTGCGCTTTTGATTGCGCGGATAGAAACGATACGGAGACAAACATCCCGAAACGATATGGAGACAGACATCCCTATTTGCGCAAATATGAAATACGGTTATTTAAACAGTGACAGATATTTGCAGTGGCGTATGATTAACAGCAGCATCTATTGTGTTATAATTGGCACTAGATTGACAGTATGAAGAATCCTTAAGTAAGTAGCATCACATCACATCAACAATGCCACTAGATTAACATGCAGAACAATAGCATTGGTATTACTGTCATGAGAGTAGCACATGGTTAGTAAATGTGCAATCAAATTTGTGCAGTTCCATTGGGATGAATCAATGTTAGCGGTGTGAGATTTAAGTATAACTGCAAAAACACAATTCATGGAAAATAAAGCAAGACGGAAGCACTTCATAAAATGGTGGTGGCATTGCTTCAATTTATCGACGGCACTAGACCATTACTTATAGTGACATTAGGTGGCATTGCTTAATGCTTCATGTGATTTTACATTAATGGTAGTGATATGTGCATAGGGACAGCAGGGGCATAAAGTGGTGAGGCAGATGTGGCAGCCGAGAGCGGCAAACACTCAGGCAGCATGTCTGCATTTGTCCCATTTTTTATCTCCTCGGCGACATTTTCCTATGTGAGCACAGGAAGTCTAGACCAAGGCAGGAAGTAGAAAAAGATCCACACGAAGGGAGTTGGGGCAGTAGATCAAGGCAGGTGTTCCGTTTCGAAGGAATATATACCTAAGGGTCATCGACATGTGGCAAAGACGGCGTCGGGAGGCCGCATTGTAGCGACCCGACCTCAAACGGTCAAGTCTCCGTGCCTCAGTGTCATCCCTGGATCAGTAATGCTGACACGCACAGTACTCGAAGGATTTATAACAGAGTAGCAATCACACACTTATTACATCGAATGTCTCAAAAGAGAACTTATTACAATAATATGGCTTAAGGCCATCTAATGAGATAACAGCGGAAGGCTTGGAAGATAAAGTGAGTCCATCAACTCCAGCGACATAGCTGAGCTGCACGACAACGACCTAACAAACCTTACTCCTCGTCTAAAAAGTCTGCAACATAATACGTTGCAGCCCGAAAATGGGTCAGCACATGGAATATACTGGCAATATAACACAGTAGAGCAAGAACAGAATAATGCTATCACTACATGCATATATGGCTGGTGGAAAATCTCTATGGTTATAGTTTTGTGGAAAGCAAATTTTTCCCTACAACAAAGGAATAATTTTTTTTAACTATCATGGTGGTTGAAACATTGAGAAGGTATAACCCCAACTCAATCCGAAATTAAAGTAATTAACAACCCAACAATATTAATTAGGAGTGATGAGATACATGTGATAACTCAAGTACTAGATACTCAAATTGTCCATAACCGGGGACACGGCTAACCATGATTAGTTTGTACACTCTGCAGAGGTTTGCGCACTTTTCCCCACAAGACTCGATCGCCTCCGTTGGATTTCTCGCACTACATGGTGTTTGAGAAACGGATGACCGAGACATAGTCTTTCAGAAACATTAACTCTTTACTCCGGGTAGACCATACCAAACCTACAAAACCCACTACCTGCTGATCTACCTCTTCAAGAGGTTCACGTAACTTACTCAACTATGCTAGAGCCCATAATAGCTTGTAGCTGCACACGGAAGTTTCTAGCATGAATAATCTCAGTTCCATTTGAGCCTGGGTGGCGGTCCATAGGAAGATCACACGGATACCCCGGGATTTCCAAAAATAAAAACAGACAACACTGGGTTCCCCAGGTGCCTCAATCCACCCAGATGTGTATTAAAGTTGCCACCTTAAGTAAACCATTATTTAAAAATCTCACACCTGTCATGGATACACTCAAACCCAATCCACGTCTACGAGCATAGCATGGCAAAATAAGCAACGCGTAGAAGTAACTCCCAAGGGTTTGATAATAAACAGGGCAATAGGTTCTACCTCAGCAACTACTTCCCAACCCACAAGTTAAAGACATCCTAATCATGCAATGTTTGAGGATTGAACAAATGCAATGAAAACTGGGTATGGAAAGGGTATGATCAAGGTGTTACTTGCCTTGCTGACGATCCTGAATCCTAGAGACTCGTAGTAACACGCTTCGCACTCCGGGAATTCTATCACAAACAAACAATAACATACATAAGCAACTAGCAAATATTCACAAGCAAAACTCCAAATAAAAGAGATTAACCAGAGAGTTCAACTTAAGAACTCTGGTTTGCAAAAAGAATCAAATCAAACGGAGCAACGAAACTCAAACGGCGAAAGAAACAAGATCCGTTTACTAATCTGAACTAAAGTCAAGTTTTACAGTACCAAAACTTTGTTTAAGTTGATCAAGAAGAAAGAGGGTCTCGTTACGAAACTCTAGGCGTTTGAATCACCTGATTCCGACTAACGAGCGCGAAGAAAAACAGAATCTAAGTTCGGATCGGAAATCGCGACTAAAATATAATCGCAGATAAATCCGAAAAAGAAATCTGACAAACAGACTAACGAATGAACGTTTGTTATCTGTAACTAACGGAAGAAAACCGTTCGTTTAAACGAACGTACGGACGAACGTCCGCTAAATAAACGAACCGAGAAAACCGGCAAACCGAAGCAAAATAAAAACTGATCTAGGGTTTCTAAAAAACCAAACGATTTTTTAAAAAAAAGCGGCGGTGACGGATCGGCACGGTACCTCCGGCGAGGTGGCTCCGGCGAGGCAGGGTTGGGCGGCGGGGCGGCGGCTCGTGGGGCGGCGGGGCTCGGCGGCGGCGCTCGGCTGCGGCGGCGGCGAGGCGCGGAGGCGGCGCGGCGAGTGCGGGCGGGGCGGCGGGGTTGGCGGTGGTGGCGGTTTGGGGCGGGGTGGCGGCGTATATAAAGGGGGGCGTCTTGGAGGAGGGGGCAAGGTGCGGCTGAGGCGGAGTCCGGCTCGGACTCCGGCCCGAGCGGCGGCGGGGCGAGCGCACGCGCGGGAGGCGGCGGCGGCTGGGCCGGCCTGCTCGGCTGGGCCTTAGGCCCAGTCGGGCGCGGGAAGTTTTTTTTAAATAATTTTGCTGGCAGAAAATAAATCCTATAAAATAAACTAAAAATCTAAAATGCCAAAACAAATTTTCACCGTCTAAATAAAATATTTAGAACGAGATGAACATTTTCTTAGCCCTAAAATGCAATTTTAAAAACGTGCATATTTTTCTAATGCAAATAAAATCCAAATAAACTCAAATAAAAACAAATAAATGATTTTAACATTTTTCCTCCAATATTTCAGTTGTTTTGGAGAAGTCATATTATCTCCTCTCATATATTTTTATAAGAAATATTTTTCGGAGAGAAAAATAATTAATATCAAACATCCTCGTTTCACTATTTGATAGGAATCAAATATGAAAACCAGGAAAATGCCCAACTCTCTCCGAGGGTCCTTGAGTTGCTTAGGATTTCGAGGATTTCGGAGTGGAAATGCAATAAAATATGATATGCATGGATGACCTATGTATAACATTCCAAATTGAAATTTTGGGATGTTACAAACCTACCCCCCTTAAGATGAATCTCGCCCTCGAGATTTGGGTTGGTCAGAAAATAGGTGCGGGTGGTCCTTGCGAAGATCATCCTCTCGTTCCCAGGTGGCTTCATCCTCGGTATGGTGGCTCCACTAAACTTTGCAAAATTTGATAACCTTGCTGCGAGTGACTCGGCTGGCAAACTCAAGAATCTTAACTGACTTCTCCTCATAAGTCAAATCACTGTCCAACTGAATTGCCTCCAAGGGTACTGTATCTCTTAACGGTATATCGGCCATCTCAGCATGACACTTCTTCAGCTATGAGACGTGGAACACATCGTGAACTCCTGACAATCCTTCAGGTAATTCCAGCTTGTAGGCAACTTCTCCCATCCTTTCCAAAACACGATAAGGTCCCACAAATCTCGTGGCTAATTTTCCCTTAACTCTGAAACGTTTCACCCCTCGCAAGGGTGATACTCGCAGATATGCTCTATCTCCAATTTCATAGGTTACCTCCTTGCGTTTCGAGTCTGCATAACTTTTCTGCCTGGACTGAGCTATCTTCAGTCTATCCCGAATCAACTTAACCTTCTCCTCAGACTCTTTGATCAAGTCTGGGCCAAACAGCTGTCGGTCTCCTACCTCATCCCACATCAATGGTGTTCTGCATCTACGTCCATACAAAGCTTCGAACGGTGCCATCTTCAAACTGGCTTGGTAGCTATTGTTGTATGAGAATTTTGCGTAGGGAAAATTGTCATCCCAACTATACCCATAGTCTAGCGCACAGGCTCTCAATATATCTTCCAGTATCTGGTATACTCTCTCGGTCTGTCCATCTGTCTGCGGGTGGAATGCTGTACTGAACTCCAATCTTGTGCCCAAAGTTTGGTGTAACTGATGCCAAAACTTTGAAGTAAACTGCGTCCCTCTATCTGATACGATGCTCCTCGGAACTCCATGCAAACATACGGTCATGGACATATATATTTTGGCCAACTTTGCACTTGTATAAGTGGTTTTCACCGGAATAAAATGGGCCACTTTGGTCAAGCGATCCACTACTACCCATATTGAGTCATATCCTGCCTTTGTCCTGGGTAGTCCGGTGATAAAGTCCATGCCAAGTTTATCCCACTTCCATTCGGGTATCGGCATAGGCTGTAACAGTCCTGCTGGCTTCTGATGCTCTGCCTTCACTCTTTGACATACATCACATACGGCTACATACTCTGCAATATCCTTCTTCATACCAGTCCACCAGAAACGTTCCTTTAAATCCAAGTACATCTTGGTGTTTCCGGGGTGTATCGAGTATGGTGAGTCATGAGCCTCCTGAAGTATTAACTTCCTGATCTCTGGGTTATTGGGCACATAAACTCGGTCCTCAAACCATAAGGTATCGTGCTCATCCCCGCGAAAACCTTTGGCCTTTCCTTCGCTCATCTTCTCCTTTATCTCCGCAATTTCTTTGTCCTCCTTCTGAGCTTCTCGAATTTTGTTTAACAAGGTCGACTAAACCTCCATTGTTGCAACAAAACCTCGTGGAACAATCTCCAATCGAAGTTCCATGATATCCTCGGCTAACTCCTTTGGCAAACCCTTACTTTCAAGTATATTTGCATAACTCTTCCGGCTCAAAGCGTCTGCTACAACATTGGCCTTCCCTGGATGATAGTGTAGCTTCATATCGTAATCTTTTATAAGTTCCGACCATCTCCTCTGTCTAAGGTTCAGCTCCTTTTGGGTGAAGATATATTTCAAACTCTTATGATCCGTGTACACATCACAACGGTTCCCAATAAGGTAATGTCTCCAAGTCTTTAATGCATGCACTACGGCTGCTAACTCCAAATCATGGGTGGCATAGTTCAACTCGTGGGGCTTTAGTTGTCGTGAGGCATACGAAACAACTTTTCCGTCCTGCATAAGCACACATGCCAGTCCCAAGAGTGAGGCGTCGCAATATACTTTAAACTCCTTATGTATATCTGGCAACGTTAATACTGGGGCTGTAGTCAAACGTTTCTTCAACTCCTGGAAACTTGCCTCGCAATCTTCTTTCCATTTAAACTTAGTATCCTTCTTCAATAGTTCAGTCATTGGCTTTGCCAGCTTAGAAAAATTCTCAATGAATCTCCGATAATATCCCGCGAGTCCAAGGAAACTGCGGATCTCACCAACTGAAGTGGGTGCCAACCATTCAGTGACCGACTGAACCTTGCTGGGGTCTACTGCTATACCTTCTCTTGATATAACATGCCCAAGAAATCCAACCTCCTTCAACCAAAATTCGCACTTGCTGAACTTGGCATATTACTGGTGTTCCCTGAGTTTTTCGAGAACTAATCGCAAATGCTCCTTGTGCTCCTCTTCATTCTTCGAGTATACCATAATATCATCTATAAACACCACAATGAATTTGTCCAAATACTCCATGAACACTTTGTTCATCATACTCATGAAATAGGCAGGGGCGTTTGTCAGTCCAAACGACATGACCGTATACTCGTATAATCCATACCGTGTGGTGAAGGCTGTCTTTGGTATATCCTTCTCTCGGATCTTCAACTGATGGTATCCTGATCGTAGATCGATCTTATAAAACACCTTAGCTCCTTGCAGCTGATCAAACAGATCATTGATCATTGGTACTGGATACTTGTTCTTAATTGTTACTTCATTCAAGGATCGGTAATCAACAACCATCCTCAGGGATTTATCCTTCTTCTCGACCAAGAGTACTGGAGCTCCCCAAGGTGATGAACTCCTTCGAATGTAACCTTTCTCCAACAACTCCTTAATCTGCTTCTTAATTTCCTCCAGATCATTTGCGGGCATCCGATAGGGTCTCTTGGATATGGGCCCTGTACCTGGCAATAGCTCTATCAAAAACTCAATGTCTCGATCCGGTGGCATGCCGGGTAACTCTTCTGGAAAAACATCCGGGAAATCCTTTACTACATGCACTTCCTCCTGCACAACTCCTGTGAGGGCATTCACTTGGGTCCTCCTAGGAACATGTCTAGATACGTACTTAATACTTTTCCCCTCCGGGGTGGTGAGATAAATTGACTTACTAGCGCAGTCAATACTTCCTCTATACCTTGACATCCAGTCCATACCTAATATCACATCCAATCCTTGTGACTCCAAGATAATTAGGTCAGACGGAAAAACATGCGTCCCAATGGTTAGGGGTATCTGGTTGCACCATCGGCTAGCCATATACTCTGCTCCAGGCGAACTCACTAGAAGAGGGGTCCTCAGGGTTTGGGTTGGTAGTTTAAACTTATCCACGAATCCCCTTGATATGTATGAATGTGATGCACCAGTATCAAAAATAATAAGAGCGGTAAATGACTTAACCAAAAACTTACCTATTACCGCGTCCGACTGTTCTTCAACCTCCTCCACGTTAACGTGGTTCACTTGTCCTTTGTTGAATGGATTAGGTTTCTTTCCAGTGCTCCCGTTTCCGTTTCCATTCCTTCCTTCAGGACAATCATTGGCATAGTGCCCTGTCTTCCCGCACTTAAAACAAGTAACTTGACTTAGGTCTCTCTTGGCGGGTGTGGCTGGATTGGAGCGATTATTGTTAGCTCCGTTCCCATTTCCATTCTTAGCACCATTGTGATTATGCGATCCTCCTCCAGTGTGGTTATGACCTCCATGGTTATGAACGAGTCCTCCCGAATTTGGGGTTAAGCGAGGCTTCTGCTGAGCTCCTAAATTATACTTCCCTTGTCCATACTCCCTCTTACGGCTCTCAATCTACTGCTGCTTCCCTTCAATCATAAGAGCTTTATCTACCAACTCCTGGTAGTTGTTGAAGGTTGCCACCATCAACTGCATACTCATCTCATCATTCAACCCTTCCATAAACTTTTCCTGCTTCGCGGCATCTGTGGCCACATCATCAGGGGCATAGCGTGATAACTTGCTAAAATCATCCACGTACTGGCCAACAGTACGATTCCCCTGGCGCAAGTTGCGAAACTCCCGCTTCTTCATCTGCATAGCTCCAGTGGAAACATGGGCAGTACGAAAGGCCTGCTGAAACTAAGCCCATGTGACAGTGTCGACAGGATAGGTGGTTGTGAAATTTTCCCACCATGCTGCTGCAGGTCCATCCAGTTGGTGTGCGGCAAAATGCACCTTCTCCGCATCTGTGCACCCTGCGGTGGTCAACTCCCTTCTGATACAGCGTAGCCAATCATCTGCAACTATTGGCTCGGTGCTACTGGAGAACACCAGCGGCTGTAACCTTAGGAAACATGCTAGATTGTCCACTGGTGGCGGGTTGTTGTTGTTGTTGTTATTGTTGTTGTTGTTGTTGTTGTTGTTGTTGTTGTTGTTGTTGTTGTTGTTGTTGTTGTTGTTGTTGTTGTTGTTGCCCTGGTTCTAAACTAGCAATTGCATCAAAGCATTCTGCTGCTGGATCAACTGGGTGAGCTCCGGTGGGAAAGCAAAACCGGTGTCACGTCTCGGAGGCATCTGATGGGTTTAGATGGAAGAGATTAGAATAGAGAAAAAGTTCTAGTGAGGAAGCACTACCCATATGCACATGAGACAAACACAATCATTTCACTCAATCAATCAAGCAAGGGCATACATCGGTCTAAAACTATCGCAAAAGTGCTCAACTATTATTTGATACATGGGGGGAAATACTACTATGATATGGTGGTCATCTAGAAATTTTGATCGGTGGAAGATTCCATGATGTCTGCTCCAGCTTCGTCTTCATAGTCATCATCACTAGGATCAGAATCAGTGTCGTCGATGATGATGTAGTTGTTCGGGCAAGTGGGGTCGTCGTCTTTGTCTCCCGGTGCTGGTCCTCCCATGAATATCCCGATCTTATTAACTAGGTCGTCGTTCTTCTCCAGTAGTGTCTTGATTTCCTCCTCATATCCATCGCGTGTGAACTTGAGTTCTTCCTCCAGCTCGATGATCCTAGTCTTTGCCTTCTTCAATTCCATCATGTTGGCGCACATCTGGTTCTCCCGGCGTCGAATGTGTTGGTTTAGCTCCTGGATAAAAGCTGCGACGGATCTATCCTTCCTGGTGCTGATCATCTCCCATTGCTCATCTCGGCACCCACATATTTGATAGGTAGTGTCCTTGAGCTCCCTGTTGTACACTTCTACAATGCTTCCCATGGTAATGTGGGCTGCCATGCTCTTGCCTAAACTCCGGGTTGGGGCAGCGAAGGAAAATTCTATGGGTTTAGAAATTGGTGAGAACGTCCTTCCTGGAACTTGTACTTGAATCATCTAGCGCTCCTCTTCTGGTAAGGTGGCGTTGTATGTCCCGGTGAAACTTGGTATTCCAATGTTCAAGTACCTAGTGACTTCCTTCAAGTGGCGTCCAAAAGGTGTATCCTCATCCGGTTGCGCGAACTTGTTCTTCTTCTCCGTCATCCTAAAGAGTGGAAAGGAAGAGGGGTCAGAAATGAGTAGAGAAGAGTAACCTATGGTTTATCTTAGTGGTCGTGTCCTACACTCAGCGTGTGCTCTGATACCATCTTGTAGCGACCCGACCTCAAACGGTCAAGTCTCTGTGCCTTAGTGTCATCCCTGGATCAGTAATGCTGACACGCATAGTACTCGAAGGATTTATAACAGAGTAGCAATCACACACTTATTACATCGATTGTATCAAAAGAGAACTTATTACAATAATATGGCTTAAGGCCATCTAATGCGATAACAGCGGAAGGCTTGGAAGATAAAGTGAGTCCATCAACTCCAACGGCATAGCTGAGCTGCACGGCAACAACCTAACGAACCTTACTCCACGTCTGAAAAGTCTGCAACATAATACGTTGCAGCCCGAAAATGGGTCAGCACATGGAATATGCTGGCAATATAACACAGTAGACCAAGAACAGAATAATGCTATCACTACATGCATATATGGCTGGTGGAAAAGCTCTATGGTTGTAGTTTTGCAGAAAGCAAATTTTTCCCTACAACAAAGGAATAAATTTTTATTTAACTATCATGGTGGTTGAAACATTGAGAAGGTATAACCCCAACTCAATCCCAAATTAAAGTAATGAACAACCCAACAATATTAATTAGGAGTGATGAGATACATGTGATAACTCAAGTACTAGATACTCAAATTGTCCATAACTGGGGACACGGCTAACCATGATTAGTTTGTACACTCTGCAGAGGTTTGCGCACTTTTCCCCACAAGACTCGATTGCCTCCGTTGGATTTCTCGCACTACATGGTGTTTGAGAAATGGATGACCGAGACATAGTCTTTCAGAAACATTAACTCTTTACTCCGGGTAGACCATACCAAACCTACAAAACCCACTACCTGCTGATCTACCTCTTCAAGAGGTTCACGTAACTTACTCAACTATGCTAGAGCCCATAATAGCTTGTAGCTGCACACGGAAGTTTCTAGCATGAATAATCTCAGTTCCATTTGAGCCTGGGTGGCGGTCCATAGGAAGATCACACGGATACCCCGGGATTTCCAAAAATAAAAACAGACAACACTGGGTTCCCCAGGTGCCTCAATCCACCCAGATGTGTATTAAAGTTGCCACCTTAAGTAAACCATTATTTAAAAATCTCACACCTGTCATGGATACACTCAAACCCAATCCACGTCTACGAGCATAGCATGGCAAAATAAGCAACGCGTAGAAGTAACTCCCAAGGGTTTGATAATAAACAGGGCAATAGGTTCTACCTCAGCAACTACTTCCCAACCCACAAGTTAAAGACATCCTAATCATGCAATGTTTGAGGATTGAACAAATGCAATGAAAACTGGGTATGGAAAGAGTATGATCAATGTGTTACTTGCCTTGCTGACGATCCATGAATCCTAGAGACTCGTAGTAACACGCTTCACACTCCGGGAATTCTATCGCAAACAAACAATAACATACATAAGAAACTAGCAAAGATACACAGGCAAAACTCCAAATAAAAGAGATTAACCAGAGAGTTCAACTTAAGAACTCTGGTTTTAAAAAAGAATCAAATCAAACGGAGCAACGAAACTCAAACGGCGAAAGAAACAAGATCCGTTTACTAATCTGAACTAAAGTAAAGTTTTACAGTGCCAAAACTTTGTTTAAGTTGATTAAACAGAAAGAGGGTCTCGTTACGAAACTCTAGGCGTTTGAATCACCTGATTCCGACTAACGAGCGTGAAGAAAAACAGAATCTAAGTTCGGATCGGAAATCGCGACTAAAATATAATCGCAGATAAATCCGAAAAAGAAATCTGACGAACAGACTAACGAACGAACGTTCGTTATCTGTAACTATCGGAAGAAAACCGTTCGTTTAAACGAACGTTCGCTAAATAAACGAACCGAGAAAAATCGGCGAACCGAAGCAAAATAAAAACTGATCTAGGGTTTCTTAAAAACGAACGGTTAACGGCGGCGACGGATGAGCGCGATACCTCCGGCGAGGTGGCTTCGGTGAGGCGGGGTTGGGCGGCAGGGCGGCGGCTCGTGGGGCGGCCAGGCTCGGCGGCGGCGCGGCAAGCGGTGGCGCTCGGCTACGGCGGCGGCAGCGGCGAGTGCGGGCGGCGGCGGCTGCGGCTCGGGGCGGCGGGGCTGGCGGTGGTGGCGGTTTGGGGCGGGGTGGCGGCGTATATAAAGGGGGGGCGGCTTCTTGGAGGAGGTGGCAAGGCGCGGCGGAGGCGGAGTCCGGCTCGGACTCCGGTCCGAGCGGCGGCGGGGCGGGCGCGCGCGGGAGGCGGCGGCGGCTGGCCCAGCCTGCTCGGCTGGGCCTTAGGCCCAGTCGGGCGCGGGAAGTTTTTTTTAAATAATTTCACCGACAGAAAATAAATCCTATAAAATAAACTAAAAAACTAAAATGCCAAAACAAATTTTCACCGTCTAAATAAAATATTTATAACGAGATGAACATTTTCTTGGCCCTAAAATGCAATTTTAAAAACGTGTGTATTTTTCTAATGCAAATAAAATCCAAATAAACTCAAATAAAAACAAATAAATGATTTTAACATTTTTCCTCCAATATTTCAATTGTGTGGAGAAGTCATATTATCTCCTCTCATATATTTTTATAAGAAATATTTTTCGGAGAGAAAATAATGAAAATCAAAAATCCTCGTTTCACTATTTGATAGGAATCAAATATGAAAACCAGGAAAATCCCCAACTCTCTCCGAGGGTCCTTGAGTTGCTTAGGATTTTGAGGATTTCGGAGCGGAAATGCAATAAAATATGATATGCATGGATGATCTATGTATAACATTCCAAATTGAAAATTTGGGATGTTACACGCATCTTGGCCCCAATACCACATGGAGGAAGAAGGGGTCGGAGGCCCTCCCGAGCCGACGCTCTCTCGGAGAGAACAACACGACCGCCGATCGGGACGCGCGGGCAGCCGTTGGTCTCCTCCCTCGCCGCCGACGACAGCGTGAACGATGCACCCCTGCCCCGGTCGAGGTTGTCCGGCCGGATTTGTGACCAGCCGTGAGTTGAGAGAGAGTGTGGCCACCTATGTCTTGCTTAGATCTGGAGAGCATGAGAGAGTGAACGAGAGGAACCCAAGTAAAGCGAGCGCTAAGGCTCCTGCTTACATATATAGTGGAGTGATTTTGTTGTACCAGCTTCAAAAAAATGTGCTCCTATATGTACCCGCGAGTGGGTGTGAGAGAACTAGTGCATGCGTGTACCACTTCTCTTTGTGAGAGTACAATATACTATGCCCAAAGAACGTTCGCCGCAAGAGTAATAGTATAAGTGTGTGACATGTGAGCTAAAATAAAATGTGTGCGACGTCTTTTGTTTTTTAGAAGTTCTGAGGGTAGGGTGTGTAGAGCACATATGTGCATGACGTCTACCTGCAGATAGATGGTGGGTGCGACATGCGAGTCTGCGAGAGGACTCGGGAGAGTCGTGACTCGTGAGGGTGCGTGTGCGTGAGAGAGAGGGGGCACGTATCAATGCAATGCATGTGTCCGTAAATCATTATCCGACAAAGGTTCGCCACAAGCCTTTTCCTGACGAACATCGTAAGAACCATTAGATCGGCATCCGACAGTGTCAGTTTTGCCATGTCATTAACAGAACAGCCACTCCTCCTACACACAAATCTTCCACGTGAGTGTTAGCAACTGCCGTATGCTCCCTCCGTTCCGAAATGTAGTGCATATAGCTTTATTAAAAATTTGGACCTTGCAAACTTTTACCGAGTTTTCGTGTACCAAATTGCACATGTAGAATACCCTGTATATATCATTTCATTCATATTTGAGAGGTAACTATAAAGATGGGGGAGGAGTCTACAAAGAAAGACCATCGTATCACCTGCAGCAATTTCAACCATCCTTTGGTGTCGAGGAATATCATAGGAACTCTATATGATATGGTTTTTATAGGATTTTTTCCTTTAGAGACAATTGGTTCATAGGAATAGATTCATATACTCCACATTTCAAAGGAAATAAACATGATATCATTTCTATAGCTTTAGAGCCACTTGGTTCATATGAATGGATTCTTATACTCCCTTAATTTCAAAGGAAAATAAACATTAGCGTATATTCAATAGAAAAGTTCCTATGATATGAACCAAATTACATCTCTTTTCTAATCCCTCCTCATAGGAATTGAGATACATGTCATCTCTAGATTCAACAGAAAAGTTCCTATGATGTGAACCAAATGACATCTCTTTTCCAATCCCTACTCATAGGAATTGAGATGCTCCATGTCATCTCTTTCCCTACAACTCCATGTATACATCTTCTATTCCTAAATAGATAGTACAAACCACTAGTAGCCTTTTTCCAAAACATGCAACTATGGCACAAGAACTATATAGTGTGCCAATAATTTTGAAAGATGGTTGCTAGATGAAGCTAATCCGGCAGTGCAGAGATAGCAAATCCGAGCACTACTGGTCGTTGGATATCATCAACATTCCACCAAATCTGCCACATGTACAATTTAGAAGACTCCATGGTTGAACTTAAGCATAATGCACAAACGTCAAAACACAAGCACTTCTCCTTTGTTCTAGAATCTTCTGTACCATAATTGATTTTTTTTTCTAAATGAATTGCCATTATTTGTTTTTTACTTTATGCTTTACAATGCACAACCCCATGAATCTTAACATTTTTATAAAACTAATTGATTTTGAATGAGATGAACTATAAGAACTAAACGAGCATCTACATCATGTATATATGACTCAAAGCTTTACATGCTATAGTGTGTATTTATTCATAATTTGGTTTCAAAATCTCAGGCGTTCAATGCATGTGTACCTGACTAGTTTTGAGTAGAGTAGCAAATTTCACGCGGCCCCGGGTATATCAAAATGCAGGGCCCATGCATCATTGCCTTTCGGTCGAACCTACGTCCACAATTTTTTGTACGTACTATATCTCCACTGGTCCCCAAACCCAAAATGCTGCCCCGTTCCCGTAAAACCAAGCGGCCCACACATATTTAAGGCATCGACTCAAATTTGTTTACTACGATGTGGCCCCGCACGCCGTAGTACTCCTACAAACCCTACCGCCGCACTCATCATCGGTTTTCTTCAAGAGGACGAGGGAGAAGCCGATTTGTAGTGGAGGCGCTTTAAAAAAAAAGGATCTCTAGTGGAGACCCCTACCCTAGGGTGCCCTAGGTAGCTGCCGCACACATCATTGTTTTCTCTTTTCTTTATGCTCTTGCGCCCTAGAGTGAAATGATGGTTGCTTCGTCCATCCAGCTTAATGCGGGAAAGGTGGGGCTTTGTGAGTTGACCCCTCATCGCTCATTTTCTACTACTGCGGCGCTACGACCGGGGTTCCTCCAATTCCAACCGCTGCTCTGAACTGTAATTTGGTGCATCGCACGTGGAACAAGACGGTGTGGATGAGCCACATGTTGGCCAAAGGGGTCCTGTTAAGTGTGTCTCCATTTCGTGTGCGGACTGACCCTGCTTGAGTTGCTACGCCAACACGACAGGAGCAGCCTACCACTTGGTTTTGCTCCTTGGTGAATCCCGACTATATTGATCTAAAAAGATACATGCTGAACTACCCTCTCCGTCTCGGTTTTTTATTTTTAGGCATCTCGGTTTATAGGGCGTGCACGTAGTTCTAGGTCATCCATTTGACTAACTAAATATGAGTTACTATGTCACAAAAAGTATATCACTGGATTCTTAAGCGGATGTAGTTGTATTTAAAAGTCGAGGGCGGGGCTTTTCCTGCGTGGTAGGCGGGGCAGTTCCGCCTAGTCGGTTCAACAGAGACGCGAGAAGACGAGGGAGTAGGCTGCTGCAAACGTAGGGCTGTGTGATTTGATAGCGAGTTACTGCTGGACAGGTGGGGCCCCGTGATTTGACTTGCCATTATCATTTTAACTGTGGCGCTACGACCGGTGTGAGTCTCCCGATTCCTGACCACCTCCATATAGGTGCCTCTCCCAATGCCCTACCATGTAGTTGAGGCTGGCTCTTGCATGAGAGCCCACTTCTCCACTTTTTCCTTGCCTCTCTTTCCTCCACATATGCAAAAATGCCATGTAAAGCGCACTATTGTACTTACTTGCTCCTACAGGTGCTAAGCTTGCCACATAGGCATAAAGTCTGATGTGGAAAGTTAATCAAGAAGAGAGAGACTAGTTTGGTGACCCAAGGAAGAAACAGTGCTAAGCGTGTGTACCTAGGTGAAAAGACAATTTTGAGTCTATGATGTCTACTACACAACCTTCTTCTTGTAGACGTTGTTGGGCCTGCAAGTGCACAGGTTTGTAGGACAGTAGCAAATTTCCCTCAAGTGGATGACCTAAGGTTTATCAATCCGTAGGAGGTGTAGGATGAAGATGGTCTCTCTCAAGCAACCCTGCAACCAAATAACAGAGAGTCTCTTGTGTCCCCAACACACCCAATACAATGGCAAATTGTATAGGTGCACTAGTTCAGTGAAGAGATGGTGATACAAGTGCAATATGGATGGTAGATAAAGGTATTTGTAATCTGAAATAATAAAAACAGCAAGGTAACTAATGAAAAAAGTGAGCGTAAACGGTATTGCAATGATAGGAAACAAGGCATAGGGTTCATACTTTAGCTAGTGCAAGTTCTCTCAACAATAATAACATAGATAGATCATATAACAAGCCCTCAACATGCAACAAAGAGTTACTCCGAAGCCACACATAGCGGAGAACAAACGTAGAGATTATGGTAGGGTACGAAACCACCTCAAAGTTATTCTTTCGGATCAATCTATAAAAGAGTTCGTACTAGAATAACACCTTAAGACACAAATCAACCAAAATCCTAATGTCACCTAGATACTCCATTGTCACCTGAAGTATCCGTGGGCATGATTATATGATATGCATCACACAATCTCAGATTCATCCAACCAACACAAAGTACTTCAAAGAGTGCCCCAAAGTTTCTATCGGAGAGTCAAGAACGTGTGCCAACCCCTATGCATAGGTTCCCAATGCCACGAAACCCGCAAGTTGATCACCAAAACATACATCAAGTGGCACATGATATCCCATTGTCACCACAGATAATCACGGCAAGACATACATCAAGTGTTCTCATAAAAGACTCAATCCGATAAGATAACTTCAAAGGGGAAACTCAATTCATCACAAGTGAGTAGAGGGGGAGAAACATCATAAGATCCAACTACAATAGCAAAGCTCGGGATACATCAAGATCGTGCCATAGAGGGAACACGAGAGAGAACACGAGAGAGAGAGAGAGAGAGAGAGAGAGAGAGAGAGATCAAACACATAGCTACTGGTACATACCCTCAGCCCCGAGGGTGAACTACTCCCTCCTCGTCATGGATAGCACCGGGATGATGAAGATGGCCACCGGTGATGGGTTCCCCCTCCGGCAGGGCGCCGGAACGGGCTCCCGAGAGGTTTTTGGTGGCTACAGAGGCTTGCGGTGGCGGAACTCCCGATCTAATCTCTGTTCTGGAAGTTTTTGGGTACGTAGGTATATATGGGTGAAAGAAGTACATCGGTGGACCGAAGGGGGGACCACGAGGCAGGGGGGCACGCCCCAGGGGGGTGGGCGCGCCTCCCACCCTCGTGGGCACCTCCCTTCTTCCCTGAAGTGCACTCCAAGTCCATCGGGTGGCTTTCCTTCCAAAAATAACTTCTCCAGTTGATTTCGTTCCGTTTTGACTCCGTCTGATATTCCTTTTCCTCGAAACACTGAAATAGGCATAAAACAGCAAATCTGGGCTGGGCCTCTGGTTAATAGGTTAGTCCCAAAAATAATATAAAAGTGGATAATAAAGCCCAATATTGCCTAAAACAGTAGTTAAAGTAGCATGGAGCAATCAAAAATTATAGATACGTTGGAGACGTATCAGGCATCCCCAAGCTTAATTCCTGCTCGTCCTCGAGTAGGTAAATGATAAAAAGAGAATTTTTGATGCGGAGTGATACTTTGGCATAATTTCAATGTAATTCTTCTTACTTGTGATATGAATATTCAGATCCGAAAGATTCAAGACAAAAGTTCATATTGACAAAAGAAATAGTAACACTTCAAGCATACTAATCAAAGTAATCATGTCTTCTTGAAATAACATGGCAAAAGAAAGTTCGTCCCTACAAAATCATATAGTTAGGCTATGCTTCATTTTCGTCACATAAAGATGTTCCCAACTTCTATACCCCCGATGACAAGCCAAGCAATTGTTTCGTACTTAAATAATCTCAAACTTTTTCAACCTTCACGCAATACATGAGCGTGAGCCATGGATATAGCACTATGGGTGGAATAGAATATGATGATGGGGATTGTGTGGAGAAGACAAAAAAGGAGAAAGTCTCACATTGACGAGGATAATCAACGGGCTATGGAGATGCCCATTAATTGATGTCAACATGAGGGGTAGATATTGCCATGCAACAGATGCACTAGAGCTATGAATGCTCAACAAAAGAAAACTGGTGGGTGTGCATCCAACTCGCTTGCTCATGAAGACCTAGGGCATTTGAGGAAGCCCATCGTAGGAATATACAAGCCAAGTTCTATAATGAAAAATTCCCACTAGTATAAAAAGACAACTTATGAGACTCACTACATGGAGAACATGGTGCTACTTTGAAGCACAATATATGAGACTCACTACATGAAGAACAAGGTGCTACTTTGAAGCACAAGTGTGGAAAAAGAGATAGTAGCATTGCCCCCTTTTTATTTATTTTCTCTTTTTTTGGGCCGTTTCTTTTTTTTTCTTTTTTTGGCCTTTCTCTTTTTTTTGCGCAATGCTCTAATAATGATGATCATCACACTTCTATTGATTACAACATAAGGATTACAACTCGAAACTTAGAACAAGATATGACTCTATATGAATTCCTCCGGCGGTGTACCGGGATGGTGCAATGAATCAAGAGTGACATCTATGAAAAATAATGCATGGTGGCTTTGCCACAAATACGATGTCAACTACATGATCATGCAATGGCAATATGACAAAAGTAATGTATGTCATGATGATGATGATGGAAGTTGCATGGCAATATATCTCGGAATGGCTATGGAAATGCCATAATAGGTAGGTATGGTGGCTGTTTTGAGGAAGATATAAGGAGGTTTATGTGTGATAGAGCGTATCGTATCACAGTGTTTGGATGCACCGATGAAGTTTGCACCAACTCTCAAGGTGAGAAAGGGCAATGCACGGTACCGAAGAGGCTAGCAATGGCGGAAAGGTAAAAGTGCGTATAATCCATGGACTCAACATTAGTCAAAAGAACTCATATACTTATTGCAAAAATTTAGAAGTCATCAAAAACCAAGTACTACGCGCATGCTCCTAGGGGGATAGATTGGTAGGAAAAGACCATCGCTCGTCCCCGACCGCCACTCATAAGGATGCACAAGCCAGGTACACTTCATGTTTCAAATTTGTTACACAACTTCAACCATACGTGCATGCTACGGGACTTGCTAACTTCAACACAAGCATTCTTTGAGTTCATATTCACCCAACTAGCTTTTAATATCACTACATCCATATCTCAAAACAATTATCAAGTATCAAACTTTTCTTAGTATTCAACACACTCATAAGAAAGTTTCACATATCTTGAATACCAAGTATCTTAATATTAAGCAAATTACCATGCTATTAACGACTCTCAAAATAATCTAAGTTAAGAATGAGAGTTCATCTATTTCTTCAAAATAAAACTACCACCATGCTCTAAAATATATAAGTGATGTACTAGAGCAAATGACAAACTACTCCGAAAGATATAAGTGAAGGTCAATGAGTAGCTAAATAATTATGCAACTATGCGAAGACTCTCTCTGATTTAATAATTTCTGATCTTGATAATTTATTCAAACAGCAAGCAAAGCTAAAGAAAACTACATTGCAAGGATAGCACAACTCATGTGAAGAAGCAAAAACTTAGGCTCAACCGATACTAACCGATAGTTGTTGAAGAAGAAAGGTGGGATGCCTAGCGGGGCATCCCCAAGCTTAGATGCTTGAGACTTCTTGAAATATTATCTTGGGGTGCCTTGGGCATCCACAAGCTTGAGCTTTTGTGTCTCCTTAATTCCTCTCATATCATGGTTTCTCTTTTTATCAAAAGCTTCATTCACAACAAACTCAACAAGAACTCGTGAGATAGGTTAGTATAAACCAATGCAAAACCTTATCATTTTCTACTGTAAAAAATCACTTAAATAATTATTCAACATGCATACTAAATGCCTCTGCATATTTAATACTCCTATCCTCAAATAGAATCATTAATCAAGCAAATATATGCAAACAATGCAACCATAACAGCAATCTGCCAAGACAGTACAGTCTGTAAAGAATGCAAGAGTATCAATACTTCCCTGACTCCAAAAATTATGAACTAAAATTCCCACTGTAATAAATTTATCAGAGATCAATATGAAAAAAGATTCAACATTATACCACTTTCTGAATTTTCTAGGGAATTTTTTCAACAGCAGTAAACTTTCTGTTTTTCAAACAGCAACATGTATACTAGCAAAATAAGCATGGCAAAGGCTATCCTTGACTTCTTTATTGAAACTAAAGATGCAAAACATTATTATAAATAAAAGAAAGCTAATACTAACAAAAGAAAATGACGCTCCAAGCAAAACACATATCATGTGGTGAATAAAAATATAGCTCCAAGTAAAGTTACCAATGAACGAAGACGAAAGAGGGGATGCCTTCCGGGGCATCCCCAAGATTAGGCTCTTGGTTGTCCTTGAATATTACCTTGGGGTGCCTTGGGCATCACCAAGCTTAGGCTCTTGCCACTCCTTATTCCATAGTCCATCGAATCTTTACCCAAAACTTGAAAACTTCACAACACAAAACTCAACAGGAAATCTTATAAGCTCCGTTAGTGAAACAAAACAAAATCACCACATTGGTACTGTAATTAACTCATTCTAAATTCACATTGGTGTAATATCTATTGTACTCCAACTTATCTATGGTTCATACCCTCCGATACTACTCATAGATTCATCAAAATAAGCAAACAACACATAGAAAACAGAATTTGTCAAAAACAGAACAGTCTGTAGTAATCTGTATCAAACTTATACTTCTGGAACTCCAAAATTCCTACCAAATTAGAAAGTCCTAATAAATTCGTGTACCAGTCTAGAGCAAAAAGAATCAGATCATAAGCACGTTTCTGTGCATTAACAAAACTAATTTACTGGGTGCAAAAGTTTCTAATTTTCAGCAAGATCAACACAACTATCACCGTAAGCCATCCTAAAGGTCTTACTTGGAACTTTATTGAAACAAAAGCTATAAAACATGATTACTCAGTACATAATCATGTGAACACACAAAACAGTAAGGATAAATATTGGGTTGTCTCCCAACAAGCGTTTTTCTTTAATGCCTTTCTAGCTAGGCATGATGATGGCAATAATGCTCACATAAAAGATAAGAATTGAAACATAACGGGAGCATCATGAAGCATATGACTAGCACTTTTAAGTCTAACCCACTTCCTATCCATAGGGATTTTGTGAGCAAACAACTTATGGGAACGATAATCAACTAGCATAGGAAGGTAAAACAAGCATAGCTTCAAAACTTGAAGCACATAGAGAGGAAACTTGATATTATTGCACTTCCTACAGGCATATGTTCCTCCCTCATAATAATTTTCAGTAGCATCATGAATGAATTCAAAAATATAACTAGCACCTAAAACATTCTTTTCATGATCTACAAGCATAGAAATTTTATTACTCTCCACATAAGCAAAATTCTTCTCATGAATAGTAGTGGGAGCAAACTCAACAAAATAACTTTCATATGATTTAAAATTAGGATCAAGATGACAAGTTTCATGGTTATCACTATTCTTTAAAGCATACGTGTCATCACAATAATCATCATAGATAGGAGGCATGCTTTCATCATAGTAAATTTGGTCATCAAAGCTTGGGGACAAAAAATATCATCTTCATCAAACATAGCTTCCCCAAGCTTGTGGCTTTGCATATCATTAACATCATGGATATTCAAGGAATTCATACTAACAACATTGCAATCATGCTCATCATTCACATATTTTATGCCAAGCATTCTATGTAATTCTTCTAGTACTTGAGCACAATTTTCCTTCCCATCATTTTCATGAAAGACATTAAAAAGATGAAGCATATGAGGCATCCTTAATTCCATTTTTTGTAGTTTTATTTGATAAACTAAACTAGTGATAAAACAAGAAACAAAAAGATTCGATTGCAAGATCTAAATATATACCTTCAAGCTCTAACCTCCCCGGCAACGGCGCCAGAAAAGAGCTTGATGTCTACTACACAACCTTCTTCTTGTAGACGTTGTTGGGCCTGCAAGTGCACAGGTTTGTAGGACAGTAGCAAATTTCCCTCAAGTGGATGACCTAAGGTTTATCAATCTGTAGGAGACGTAGGATGAAGATGGTCTCTCTCAAGCAACCCTGCAACCAAATAACAGAGAGTCTCTTGTGTCCCCAACACACCCAATACAATGGCAAATTGTATAGGTGCACTAGTTCAGCGAAGAGATGGTGATACAAGTGCAATATGGATGGTAGATAAAGGTATTTGTAATCTGAAATAATAAAAACAGCAAGGTAACTAATGAAAAAAGTGAGCGTAAACGGTATTGCAATGATAGGAAACAAGGCATAGGGTTCATACTTTAACTAGTGCAAGTTCTCTCAACAATAATAACATAGATAGATCATATAACAAGCCCTCAACATGCAACAAAGAGTTACTCCGAAGCCACACATAGCGGAGAACAAACGTAGAGATTATGGTAGGGTACGAAACCACCTCAAAGTTATTCTTTCGGATCAATCTATAAAAGAGTTCGTACTAGAATAACACCTTAAGACACAAATCAAACAAAACCCTAATGTCACCTAGATACTCCATTGTCACCTGAAGTATCCGTGGGCATGATTATACGATATGCATCACACAATTTCAGATTCATCCAACCAACATAAAGTACTTCAAAGAGTGCCCCAAAGTTTCTATCGGAGAGTCAAGAACGTGTGCCAACCCCTATGCATAGGTTCCCAATGCCACGAAACCCGCAAGTTGATCACCAAAACATACATCATGTGGCACATGATATCCCATTGTCACCACAGATAATCACGGCAAGACATACATCAAGTGTTCTCATAAAAGACTCAATCAGATAAGATAACTTCAAAGGGGAAACTCAATTCATCACAAGAGAGTAGAGGGGTAGAAACATCATAAGATCCAACTACAATAGCAAATCTTGGGATACATCAAGATCATGCCATAGAGGGAACACGAGAGAGAACACGAGAGAGAGAGAGAGAGAGAGAGAGAGAGAGAGATCAAACACATAGCGACTAGTACATACCCTCAGCCCTGAGGGTGAACTACTCCCTCCTCGTCATGGATAGCGCCGGGATGATGAAGATGGCCACCGGTGATGGGTTCCCCCTCCGGCAGGGCGCCGGAACAGGCTCCCGAGAGGTTTTTGGTGGCTACAGAGGCTTGTGGCGGCGGAACTCCCGATCTAATCTCTGTTCTGGAAGTTTTTGGGTACGTAGGTATATATGGGTGAAAGAAGTACGTCGGTGGACCGAAGGGGGGGGCACGAGGCAGGGGGGCGCTCCCCAGGGGGTGGGCGCGCCCCCCACCCTCGTGGGCACCTCCCTTCTTCCCTGACGTGCACTCTAAGTCCATCGGGTGGCTTTCCTTCCAAAAATAACTTCTCCAGTTGATTTCGCTTCGTTTTGACTCCGTCTGATATTCCTTTTCCTCGAAACACTGAAATAGGCATAAAACAGCAAATCTGGGATGGGCCTCCGGTTAATAGGTTAGTCCCAAAAATAATATAAAAGTGGATAATAAATCCCAATATTGCCTAAAACAGTAGATAAGTAGCATGGAGCAATCAAAAATTATAGATATGTTGGAGACTTATCAGGCATCCCCAAGCTTAATTCCTGCTCGTCCTCGAGTAGGTAAATGATAAAAAGAGAATTTTTGATGCAGAGTGATACTTTGGCATAATTTCAATGTAATTCTTCTTACTTGTTATATGAATATTCAGATCCGAAAGATTCAAGACAAAAGTTCATATTGACAAAAGAAATAGTAACACTTCAAGCATACTAATCAAAGTAATCATGTCTTCTCGAAATAACATGGGAAAAGAAAGTTCGTCCATACAAAATCATATAGTTAGGCTATGCTTCATTTTCGTCACACAAAGATGTTCCCAACTTCTATACCCCCGATGACAAGCCAAGCAATTGTTTCGTACTTAAATAATCTCAAACTTTTTCAACCTTAACGCAATACATGAGCATGAGCCATGGATATAGCACTATGGGTGGAATAGAATATGATGATGGGGATTGTGCGGAGAAGACAAAAAAGGAGAAAGTATCACATTGACGAGGATAATCAACGGGCTATGGAGATGCCCATTAATTTATGTCAACATGAGGGGTAGAGATTGCCATGCAACGGATGCACTAGAGCTATGAATGCTCAACAAAAGAAAACTAGTGGGTGTGCATCCAACTCGCTTGCTCATGAAGACCTAGGGCATTTGAGGAAGCCCATCGTAGGAATATACAAGCCATGTTCTATAATGAAAAATTCCTACTAGTATAAAAAGACAACTTATGAGACTCAGTACATGGAGAACAAGGTGCTTCTTTGAAGCACAATATTGAGACTCACTACATGAAGAACAAGGTGCTACTTTGAAGCACAAGTGTGGAAAAAGAGATAGTAGCATTGCCCCCTTTTTATTTATTTTCTTTTTTTGGGCCTTTTATTTTTTTTTATTTTTTTGGCCTTTCTCTTTTTTTTGCGCAATGCTCTAATAATGATGATCATCACACTTCTATTGATTACAACATAAGGATTACAACTCGAAACTTAGAACAAGATATGACTCTATATGAATTCCTCCGGCGGTGTACCGGGATGGTGCAATGAATCAAGAGTGACATCTATGAAAAATAATGCATGGTGGCTTTGCCACAAATACGATGTCAACTACATGATCATGCAATGGCAATATGACAAAAGTAATGTATGTCATGATGATGATGATGGAAGTTGCATGGCAATATATCTCGGAATGGCTATGGAAATGCCATAATAGGTAGGTATGGTGGCTGTTTTGAGGAAGATATAAGGAGGTTTATGTGTGATAGAGCGTATCGTATCACGGGGTTTGGATGCACCAGCGAAGTTTGCACCAACTCTCAAGGTGAGAAAGGGCAATGCACGGTACCGAAGAGGCTAGCAATGGCGGAAAGGTAAAAGTGCGTATAATCCATGGACTCAACATTAGTCAAAAGAACTCATATACTTATTTCAAAAATTTAGAAGTCATCAAAACCAAGTACTACACGCATGCTCCTAGGGGGATAGATTGCTAGGAAAAGACCATCGCTCATCCCCGACTGCCACTCGTAAGGATGCACAAGCCAGGTACACTTCATGTTTCAAATTTGTTACACAACTTTAACCATACGTGCATGCTACGGGACTTGCTAACTTCAACACAAACATTCTTTGAATTCATAATCACCCAACTAGCATGACTTTAATATCACTACCTCCATATCTCAAAACAATTATCAAGTATCAAACTTTTCTTAGTATTCAACACACTCATAAGAAAGTTTCACATATCTTGAATACCAAGTATATTAATATTAAGCAAATTACCATGCTATTAAAGACTCTCAAAATAATCTAAGTGAAGTATGAGAGTTCATCTATTTCTTCAAAATAAAACTACCACCATGCTCTAAAAGATATAAGTGATGTACTAGAGCAAATGACAAACTACTCCGAAAGATATAAGTGGAGGTCAATGAGTAGCTAAATAATTATGCAACTATGCGAAGACTCTCTCTCATTTAATAATTTCAGATCTTTATACTTTATTCAAACAGCAAGCAAAGCTAAAGAAAACTACATTGCAAGGATAGCACAACTCATGTGAAGAATCAAAAACTTAGGCTCAACCGATACTAACCGATAGTTGTTGAAGAAGAAAGGTGGGATGCCTACCGGGGCATCCCCAAGCTTAGATGCTTGAGACTTATTGAAATATTATCTTGGGGTGCCTTGGGCATCCCCAAGCTTGAGCTTTTGTGTCTCCTTAATTCCTCTCATATCATGGTTTCTCTTTTTATCAAAAGCTTCATTCACAACAAACTCAACAAGAACTCGTGAGATAGGTTAGTATAAACCAATGCAAAACCTTATCATTTTATACTGTAACAAATCACTTAAATAATTATTCAACATTGCATACTAAATGACTCTGCATATTTAATACTCCTATCCTCAAATAGAATCATTAATCAAGCAAATATATGCAAACAATGCAACCATAACAGCAATCTGCCAAGACAGTACAGTCTGTAAAGAATGCAAGAGTATCAATAGTTCCCTAACTCAAAAAATTATGAACTAAAATTCCCACTGTAATAAATTTATCAGAGCTCAATATGCAAAAAGATTCAACATTATACCACTTTCTGACTTTTCTAGGGAATTTTTTCAACAGCGGTAAACTTTCTGTTTTTCAAACAGCAACATGTATACTAGCAAAATAAGCATGGCAAAGGCTATCCTTGACTTCTTTATTGAAACTAAAGATGCAAAACATTATTCTAAATAACAGAAAGCTAATACTAACAAAATAAAATGACGCTCCAAGCAAAACACATATCATGTGGTGAATAAGAATATAGCTCCAAGTAAAGTTACCAATGAACGAAGACGAAAGAGGGGATGCCTTCTGGGGCATCCCCGAGCTTAGGCTCTTGGTTGTCCTTGAATATTACCTTGGGGTGACTTGGGAATCCCCAAGCTTAGGCTCTTGCCACTCCTTATTCCATAGTCCATCGAATCTTTACCCAAAACTTGAAAACTTCACAACACAAAACTCAATAGGAAATCATATAAGCTCCGTTAGTGAAAGAAAACAAAATCACCATATTGGTACTATAATTAACTCATTATAAATTCACATTGGTGTAATATCTACTGTACTCCAACTTATCTATGGTTCATACCCTCCGATACTACTCATAGATTCATCAAAATAAGCAAACAACACATAGAAAACAGAATCTGTCAAAAACAGAACAGTCTGTAGTAATCTGTATCAAACGTATACTTCTGGAACTTCAAAATTCCTACAAAATTAGGACGGCCTATGAAATTCGTGTACCAATCCAGTGCAAAAAGAATAAGATCAGATGGTCATTTGTGTGAATTAACAAAACTAATTTACTGGATGCAAAAGTTTCTGATTTTCAGCAGGATCAACACAACTATCACCATAAGCCATCCTAAAGGTCTTACTTGGCACTTTATTGAAACAAAAGCTATAAAACATGATTACTACAGTAGTATAATCATGTGAACACACAAAAACAGTAAGGATAAATATTGGGTTGTCTCCCAACAAGCGTTTTTCTTTAATGCCTTTCTAGCTAGGCATGATGATGGCAATGATGCTCACATAAAAGATAAGAATTGAAACATAACGGGAGCATCATGAAATATATGACTAGCACTTTTATGTCTAACACACTGTGACGCCCCTGATACAATCGTACACTAATCATGCACGCAAACGTGTACGATCAAGATTAGGGACTCACAGGAAGATATCACAACACGACTCTAAAAAAACATAAATAAGTCATACAAGCATCATAATATAAGCCAGGGGCCTCGAGGGCTCGAATACAAATGCTCGATCATAGACGAGTCAGCGGAAGCAACAATATCTGAGTATAGACATAAGTTAAACAAGTTTTCCTTAAGAAGGCTAGCACAAACTGGGATACAGATCGAAAGAGGCGCAGGCCTCCTGCCTGGGATCCTCCAAAACTACTCCTGGTCGTCGTCAGCAGCCTGCACGTAGTAGTAGGCACCTCCAGTGTAGTAGTCGTCATCGATGGTGGCGTCTGGCTCCTGGACTCCAGCATCTGGTTGCGACAACCAGAAAGAAAGGAAAGGGGGAAAAGGGGGGAGAAAGCAACCGTGAGTACTCATCCAAAGTACTCGCAAGCAAGGAGCTACACTACATATGCATGGGTATATGTGTAAAGGGCCATATCAGTGGACTGAACTGCAGAATGCCAGAATAAGCGGGGGATAGCTAATCCTGTCGAAGACTACACTTCTGGCAGCCTCCGTCTTGCAGCATGTAGAAGAGAGTAGATTGAAGTCCTCCAAGTAGCATCGCATAGCATAATCCTACCCGGCAATCCTCTCCTCGTCGCCCTGTTAGAGAGCGATCACCGGGTTGTATCTGGCACTTGGAAGGGTGTGTTTTATTAAGTATCCGGTTCTAGTTGTCATAAGGTCAAGGTACAACTCTTGGCCGTCCTTTTACCGAGGGACACGGCTATTCGAATAGATAAACTTCCCTGCAGGGGTGCACCACATAACCCAACACGCTCGATCCCATTTGGCCGGACACACTTTCCTGGGTCATGCCCGGCCTCGGAAGATCAACACGTCGCAGCCCCACCTAGGCACAACAGAGAGGTCAACACGCCGGTCTAAATCCTATGTGCGCAGGGGTCTGGGCCCATCGCCCATTGCACACCTGCATGTTGCGAGGGCGGCCGGAAGCAGACCAAGCCTCCCTTATACAAGAGTAGGCATTCCAGTCCAATCCGGCGCGCGCCGCTCCGTCGCTGACGTCAAGAAGGCTTCGGCTGATACCATGACGTCGAGTGCCCATATCTTTCCCACGTAGGTGGTTAGTGCGTATAGACCAAATGGCCAGACTCAGATCAAATACCAAGATCTCGTTAAGCGTGTTATTATGAAGCAACCGCGGACGCCGACCAGGGCCAGGCCCACCTCTCGCCTAGGTGGTCTCAACCTGCCCTGTCGCTCCGCCACAAAGATCCACACAGAGGGCCGTCGGGACAAAGGTCCTTTCAGCCCCCAATCCGTGAATCACTCGCGGGTACTCTTCGAGCGGACCCGACTTTAGTCACTATCTGTAGTATGTATGTATGTATAGTATATACTCGTGATCACCTCCCAAGTGATCACGGCCTAATAGTATAGCAAGACAGACTGACAAGAATGTAGAGCCAATGATGATAAACTAGCATCCTATACTAAGTATTTAGGATTGCAGGTAAGGTATCAACAGATGTAGCAACAATGTCAGGCTATGCATCAGAATAGGATTAACGGAAAGCAGTAGCATGCTACACTACTCTAATGCAAGCAGTATAGAGAAGAATAGGCGATATCTGGTGATCAAGGGGGGGCTTGTCTGGTTGCTCTGGCAAGAGAGAGGGGTAGTCAACTCGGTAAGCGTACTGGGTAGCAGCGGCGTCGGTCTCGATGTCTAGCGGAAGAAGAGGGGGAAGAAACAATGAATACAATGCAAACAGATGCATGACGATGCATGACAAAGCAAAGCGTGATGCTAGGTGTGCCCTAACGCGGTATGAGGTGATGCCGGTGAAGGGGGGAAACATCCGGGAAAGTATCCCCGGTGTTTCGTGTTTTTGGGCAGAGGAGCCGGAGGGGGAAAGTTGCGAGTTCGATAGGTTAGGGATGCATGGCGGACGAACGGGCTGCGTGTCTGGATTCGTCTCGTCATTCTGAGCAACTTTCATGTTGAAAATAATTTAATCTGAGTTACGGTTTAAATGATACGATTTTCTAAAGATTTTATTAATTTCTGGAATTTAATTAATTAATTAATTTAATTCAAAAATGGATTTATGACATCAGCATGATGTCATGCTGGCATCAGCAGTCAACAGAGTTGACTGGTCAACTTGACAGATGGGGCCATTGACTGAGTCAACAGCACGGTCAACAGGCCCAGTCAGCAGTCAACAGTCCTGTTGACTTAGTCAAACTTACGTGTGGGTCCCACTTGTCATAGTCACAGTTTAACTAAACCTAATTAACTAGTTAATTAATCATTAGGTTATCTAATCAGAGTTAATCAGGTTAATTAACAGATCTAATTAAGTTAATTAATTAATTAATATTTTTCTAATTCTTTTTTTATTACATGTTCTGGGGGCGGCCCCACATGTCAGAGGCACGGAGGCCTTAGCGGGCACAGGGCGGTGCGGGTGCGGGCGTGAGCCCGACTTGGGACTGGGCAAGGCCAGCCACGGGGTGGGGCTCGGCGTTTGGCGCCGGCGAGGCACGGCCGACTGGAGTGGCGCAGGGCGGCGGAGCCGTGCAGCAGCGGGAGTGGCAGCGGGAGTAGGCACGGGCGGCGGGGTGCAGGTGGGTGCGGCCAGGGCGCCGAGGGAGTGGAGCAAAACCACGGGGCTCACGGGCGCGAGTGCTGGCTGCCAGGGGCCGCGTGAGCGGTGACCCGAGCAGGGCTGCGGCCGCTGCCAGGCCACCGTGGGGGAGGGGGTTCGGCACGACGAGGAGCGAATGGCTGTGGGCAGGGGAGCGCAGACGCGACCGGTGCAGTGCGGAGCGCGGTCGGGCAGGGACGGCCACGCGCGGGTGGTTGCGGACGGGGGCTCGCGGGGAGCCTGTGCGACGGGTTGCAGAGAGTCACAGGGGGGGTTCGCCGGGCGCTGTGAGCATGCGCTGGGCGCGGTGAAGTACGGCGCCGGTGCGCGTGCAGGAGAGGGGAAAGAGGGGAAGGTGTGGCCCTCACCGGCGTTGGCGGGCAGGGGGGTCGGCGTGGCTCGGTGGAGCCGTCGAGGGGGAGACGAGGAAGGGGCGACGAATGTGGCGGAGGAGCTCCGGGCGGCGTTGACGAGCAGCGGCGGTGGGGTAGTCCGTCGATGGGGAGGCCTTCGGGCGACGGCGAACGAGGCGCCGAGCGCGACGAGTACGGCGGGGACGAGGTGGTGCTGGAGGAGGCGAATGGTGACGCGGGCGCGGTGTTGGGCGCCGCTCGATCCCGATCCAGAATGGGGGGGAGTGCGAGGGGGAAGTGGGGGTTCAAGGGTTAGGGTTTCTGGGGGTAGGGGTGTAAGTAGGTCGCGGTTGGGCCGACTGGCCAGTTGGGCCACGTGGGTGGCCAGCTGGGTCTGTTGGCCCAGTTGGCCAGGGGTCTTCTTTTGTCTTTATTTATTTTTATTTAATTTTCCTCTTCTTTTCTGTTTTATTTTTAGTTCCACATTATTTTTAGTTAGTATAATATGATAATAGTTCCTAAAATAACGTTTCAAAATAACCCTCTGCCACAAAAGGTTTTAACCCAAAATAAAATAGTTTAGTATTTTATAAAATACCAAAGGCATCTAATAATGTTTTAGTTACCGCTTAAATCATTTTAGAGCATTCAAACCTTTTATGAACGTGTGGTTCCTCCACCATAATTACCTATGCATTATTTGGCACAACCCGAACATTTGAGTTTTAATATTTGAAAACCATTATCGTTTGACTTGATTTTGAATTTGAATTTGGAACGGTTTCGAATCAACGCGAGTTTAACAATAGTAACCGAGGTGGCGTGGCATCATTAGCAGAGGTTGACTGTAGCTTAATTATCTGGGCATCACACACACTTCCTATGCATAGGGATTTTGTGAGCAAACAACTTATGGGAACGATAATCAACTAGCATAGGAAGGTAAAACAAGCATAGTTTCAAAACTTGAAGCACATAGAGAGGAAACTTGATATTATTGCAATTCCTACAAGCATATGTTTCTCCCTCATAATAATTTTCAGTAGAATCATGAATGAATTCAACAATATAACCAGCACCTAAAACATTCTTTTCATGATCTACAAGCATAGAAATTTTATTACTCTCCACATAAGCAAAATTCTTCTCATGAATAGTAGTGGAGCAAACTCAACAAAATAACTATCATATGATTTAAAATTAGGATCAAGATGACAAGTTTCATGGTTATCACTTCTTTAAAGCATACGTGTCATCACAATAATCATCATAGATAGGAGGCATGCTTTCATCATAGTAAATTTGCTCATCAAAGCTTGGGGGACAAAAAATATCATCTTCATCAAACATAGCTTCCCCAAGCTTGTGGCTTTGCATATCATTAGCATCATGGATATTCAAGGAATTCATACTAACGACATTGCAATCATGCTCATCATTCACATATTTTATGCCAAGCATTCTATGTAATTCTTCTAGTACTTGAGCACAATTTTCCTTCCCATCATTTTCAAGAAAGACATTAAAAAGATGAAGCATATGAGGCATCCTTAATTCCATTTTTTGTAGTTTTATTTTATAAACTAAACTAGTGATAAAACAAGAAACAAAAAGATTCAATAGCAAGATCTAAAGATATACCTTCAAGCGCTAACCTTCCCGGCAACGGCGCCAAAAAAGAGCTTGATGTCTACTACACAACCTTCTTGTAGACGTTGTTGGGCCTGCAAGTGCACAGGTTTGTAGGACAGTAGCAAATTCCCCTCAAGTGGATGACCTAAGGTTTATCAATCCGTAGGAGGCGTAGGATGAAGATGGTCTCTCTCAAGCAACCCTGCAACCAAATAACAGAGAGTCTCTTGTGTCCCCAACACACCCAATACAATGGCAAATTGTATAGGTGCACTATTTCGGCGAAGAGATGGTGATACAAGTGCAATATGGATGGTAGATAAAGGTATTTGTAATCTGAAATAATAAAAACAGCAAGGTAACTAATGATAAAAGTGAGCGTAAACGGTATTGCAATGATAGGAAACAAGGCATAGGGTTCATACTTTCACTAATGCAAGTTCTCTCAACAATAATAACATAGATAGATCATATAACAAGCCCTCAACCATCAACAAAGAGTCACTCCGAAGCCACTAATAGCGGAGAACAAACGTAGAGATTATGGTAGGGTACGAAACCACCTCAAAGTTATTCTTTCGGATCAATCTATAAAAGAGTTCATAGTAGAATAACACCTTAAGACACAAATCAACCAAAACCCTAATGTCACCTAGATACTCCATTGTCACCTCAAGTATCCGTGGGCATGATTATACGATATGCATCACACAATCTCAGATTCATCCAACCAACACAAAGTACTTCAAAGTGTGCCCCAAAGTTTCTATCGGAGAGTCAAGAACGTGTGCCAACCCCTATGCATAGGTTCCCAATGTCACGAAACCCGCAAGTTGATCACCAAAATATACATCAAGTGGCACATGACATCCCATTATCACCACAGATAATCACGGCAAGACATACATCAAGTGTTCTCATAAAAGACTCAATCCGATAAGATAACTTCAAAGGGGAAACTCAATTCATCACAAGAGAGTAGAGGGGGAGAAACATCATAAGATCCAACTACAATAGCAAAGCTCGGGATACATCAAGATCGTGCCATAGAGGGAACATGAGAGAGAACACGAGAGAGAGAGAGAGAGAGAGAGAGAGATCAAACACATAGCTACTGGTACATACCCTCAGCCCCGAGGGTGAACTACTCTCTCCTCGTCATGGATAGCGCCAGGATGATGAAGATGGCCACCGGTGATGGGTTCCCCCTCCGGCAGGGCGCCGGAACGGGCTCCCGAGAGGTTTTTGGTGGCTACAGAGGCTTGCGGCGGCGGAACTCCCGATCTAATATCTGTTCTGGAAGTTTTTGGGTACGTAGGTATATATGGGTGAAAGAAGTACATCGGTGGACCGAAGGGGGGACCACAAGGCAGGGGGGCACGCCCCAAGGGGGTGGGCGCCCCCCCACCCTCGTTGGCACCTCCCTTCTTCCCTGAAGTGCACTCCAAGTCCATCGGGTGGCTTTCCTTCCAAAAATAACTTCTCCAGTTGATTTCGTTCCGTTTTGACTCCGTCTGATATTCCTTTTCCTCGAAACACTGAAATAGGCATAAAACAGCAAATCTGGGCTGGGCCTCCGGTTAATAGGTTAGTCCCAAAAATAATATAAAAGTGGATAATAAAGCCCAATATTGCCTAAAACAGTAGATAAAGTAGCATGGAGCAATCAAAAATTATCGATATGTTGGAGACGTATCAGTCTATAGCTAATTAAATGAAGCAAACTTAGCAACAAAAAACTAATAAGCACACCATTTCATTGGAAGAGGTCACTCCTTGGCAAATGCAATAAATACTACTCCATGTGTCCCATAATATAAGAACGTTTTTGGCACTACACTAGTGTCAAAAAAGTTCTTATATTATGGGACGGGGGGAGTACGAAGAAAGAGATAGAGAGAAGTAAAAAAATAAATACACTTATAGCCAACCTTATAGCTAACCTTGTTGTAGTATGAGTGACTAAGTGATGAGTATGTATGACATGCCAACATCAAATAGCCTAACGCACTGTGTTAAATCTCCAAGGGCGCGACCACGCGAGCGATGCGACGGTCATGGTAGGCGCGACCATGATACGGGCTGCTGGCAGCCCTTGGATCTGAGATCAAACGGTCGCATGCTAAGTTGCTGAAAATTTGCAGAATAACCCTCCTGGATAGGATATTCACCCATAGGTCTAGAATCACGCCATGGAACCGTTCGTTCTCAGATCCAAGGGCTCTCGGAAGCTCGTATCATGGGAGAATGGAAAGCCACTACCCTGCCGTTCGCACGCTGGCAGTTCGCTCCTACTCGTCCCCGCACATCCTTTAATACTATGGCGGTTCGCTCCTAGTCGTCCCCTCCTTTCACATTACGGTAGTTCCACTAATCCTAACCCTCCTCCCAAATCCATGGCGTCCCAAATCTCCATGATCGGCGGTGAGTACAAGGTCAGAACTATCACCGGTGATGAGTTCGACGTCATCTACACCCGTTCTTCCGCGATGGTGAAAGGATGACTTTCTCGCTTTAGACGCATGTTCGAAAACTCAGATGATGAGTGGGTCGCTAGGCTAGATGTTGAGTACACCACAGTCCTGGGAGAGAGAAGGATCTAAAGGACGAAGAGAGGAAGAAGCCCGCCGTGATCCAGGTTTGCGTGCATGACTTATGCTTGGTCTACCACATATGCCATGCCGACGTTAAATGCCTGGATTTTAAGAACTTCCTCGAGAGCAACCTAGTCAAATTCGTTACTGTAGACTTTATGAACAACAAAGAAGTCCTGGGTTGGATAGGCCTCGTTGTAGGCAACCCCTTCGACCTCCAGAAGAATCGGCTGTTGCCCTCCGGTGGCCAGCCTTCAATGCTGACCCTGGCAGAAGCCATGGTTCATCCTTCCTACCGTAAACTGGAGAAACCTCATTACACGTTTCATCGTCATGCATGGCAGCGGAATGTACTAGATATAGACCACATCCACTACACTGCAATGGATGGCTACCTTTGTTTCAACATCTACAAGGGTTGGATGAAGAGCAAGAGCCAAGTGTGCAGTTCAAGCAAAGAAGTATCGTCCAAGAGGAAGAGGTACAAGGACGAAGTCGAGGACGTGGACGAGGACTCCGAGTGAGTAAGGTGTCAGTATCGTTGCTCATGGTGGTTCTAATGCAATGTCTACCGGATTAGTTGCATATTTTAATTTCAGGTGTGCTTAGTTTAATTTGAGGGGTGTGTTGTGCTGAGCCCCCAGCAGAACTATGTTATGTTTCTTCTTGTTACTTTGACTCTTCAGTATGTACATACTACTAGTATTTCTTTAATAGAATTTAGCACCCCAATTAAGCACGTACTAGCTTTTTTAATAGTACTATATGCATAAATTGGCGACGAGCGCTCTCTATATGTACCACCTTTTTTTAATTTCAATTTTTGCTCCATGCCGCAATCCATCGATACTACTACTGTACAAAAGTATACATTTTTTAAAAGGCTAGAGTATTGTTCATCACATATATAGCCAGTTAAATTCTCAACCTAGAACGACGTGCATGCCATGTAGTAAACCTATACGAAGGAAGTATAGTAAAAATGAGGTGATTTTACCAAGCGATCGGCGGGGGAGCATGGCCTATCATGCGGTGCCACGTGTCATGATGTACCAAGGCGATGCGCGTGTCCCTCTTGAGGTAGAAGCAATACTACGTGGTTTGAGATGATGGCGAACCGAAGTGTGAAATAATGGTTGCTTCGTCCGTCTGGCAAGGTGCGGCATTGGATTTTACGTCTCATTGCTCATTACTACTACTGGGCCGGTACGAGTGGGGTGCGTCCCCCCTGCCGTTCTACACTGTTATTTGGTGCTTGACACGTCGACCCGGTTGGTATATGTCCCACATGTTGCGATAGGAAGTACAGAATTCATGAAAGGGAGCGTCGACGGAGGAGTATACCACAGAATTCATGAAAGGGAGCGACTTAGTTTTGGAAAAATCTGTTTTTACGGAGTATGTACCCACTAGGGTTTATAGGGCTCATCTAAAAAACATTCGTTTTTCCATTTGATAAGTCTCAATTCTACTACTAGTAGTAGTACCATTACATGTTGGATTTCGAGGTGCGTTAGATCACCCGATGCAAGCAGTGTCAAGAGGAAACTCACCAATGCATGTAGAAGTTCATGGAAATTTAGTGGTCATTCATGCATTCATTCTAATTAATGCCTCGGTAAACATAACATCTTGAGAAAAACGAGCGTACTAATTACTTGTGCAAACTACGAAATTAATACGACCACTCACTGTCTACCTTGGTTGGAGAGATTTTGAAATTGAGCCATAAATTGGAAAGGAGGGAGTAGTAACTTTTGTCTCGATTACTATTTGTGGCCATGTATAGATGCAAAATGTATTATTTTATAGTGACCTTGTATAAGTAAATGGAGGGAGTACTGAAGGACATATATATTCCAAACAATATGATAATCTCTCTAACCAAGGTACGTAGTAGGGACGAGGAGTAAACGGAGGGAGTAGTAAAATTTTCTCCTCGTGCTGCGAGCCACCACGCGCGTGGGCGAGGGAGTGGGTGTAAGGCGTACAGTAGTACTACTACGACTACTCGTAAGCAAGCTTCACCTCATCCTGCGAGCCACTGCGCCCGTGGGCGGGGGAGATGGCGTACTAAGCAAGCTTCTCCTCGTTCTACGAGTTGACGGGACACATCAAAAGTACTCCATTGTATAGAGCCTTGCCTCTAAGGTAGGCCCCACATGGTTTGCCTCTTTTTTAACGTAACACGTCAAGTCATAATTTGTTTGTTCACCCGTGGTAGACGATCCTCCCTCCACCAAGTGGAAAACCAGTAGATGTGTCAAATTACCACGTGGGCTGCCTTTTCGTACAGAAATAAGCTCCACCGTGTACCCGCGTGGGTGTGGTGGGAAAGAGACGGGAGTACATGCGCCGTGCGTGCACCTCTTCTCTTCGTGCACGTCCCCCACCTACGTGGGTGTGTGTGAAAGAGATACAAACCTAGACATAATGCGCCGTCCATCCCCATGCCTCTGCGCAGTCCGACCACCAGTCACCACCACGCCCCACTCCTCCTCACCTTATCTCTCATCTTTCTCCCTCCATTTTTATATACAAGGGGCCACTATCAAAATTACAATTTGCAGATATACAAGGCCACTAACACTAATCAATGCAATATTAATGGTGTTTGCCTCGTGGTACTAGCAAAGGAGGACATTAATTATCCCTTGCATGCATGCGGGAGTTTGTAAAAAAATGCATCTTGATGTTCCATGCAATGCACGGGCATCTTGCTAGTCCATGAAAACAACACATGGCAAAATTCCACGGTAAATGAGGGATTTGAATCTGTTGGGAGGGGCTGTTTGGATCTTGCCCGGGGTAGCCAAAATATTGGCGACCCTTTTGTCCACTGGTGCCTTTGCCACCAATGAACGAGGAATGGCTCGGGTGCTCATGCTGTCATGCATCCTCCAGCGCGCATGTTGGAGACGAGCTCGCACGAGCTGTGTTTTTTTGTCCCACAACGCTGCCCGAGCCACCCGCAGACCGACCGGCGACCCGCAAATTACGCCATCCAACCGTAGCCACACACATTATGACAGCAACTCAACCAACCAGACGAAATTGACGCAAACATGTAGACAAACTGATACTCCCTCCGTCCCATAATGTAAGACGTTTTCTGACACTATACTAGTGCCAAAAAACATCTTACATTATGGGACAGAGGGAGTATTTCATATAAACGACGACGAAAATCATTTAAAATACCCGATTTTCATACAAACATGATGGATTTCATTACATTCAAACGAACTACGCGGTGCTAATTCTGGACAGCACAGGTATATAATACCTGGCCTAAATGGTCGCCCGCCGATCGATTTGTGTTCCTTATGTCCGGCAACACGATCACCAGACTGTCAGGAGCCCCGGAGGTATATGCTTCAGCGCAAAGGACGGCTCGCTTCCCCACTACCTAACTGATATCATTGGCTGATGCCGAAGATGATGGTGGCCGGCACCGGTTCGAGTTCATCACCGGCCACTACTTCGCCATGGCCGGCACCGGCTCGAGTTCATCCTAACATTTCCCTCTTCCGTGGAGCCCATGCAGGGTCGACGAAGGTCCTCGCAACAAAAGGATCTGGCAAGACACCTGTTGTGTACGCCGGCGTCGCCTCTGCGGTGGCCTTCGTGGGACCCAAGCGGCGGCGGCCTCCCGTGTTGTACTTATCCTCGATGATGGCGGCGGACGCTGAGGTGCTGGCCACCGACTCGCCGCTCTCCGCGCACCCGGCTTCTGTCGCTGCTTACATGGCGTGACCGCCGGCATGGGAGTCTCGGCCATAGAAACGGGAGACGCGGTACGAGGCAGCGGCATGGACGCCAGCAACGACGCCCGTGCGCCGCTCCTCGTTGAGCTGGCCTGGAGCGGCGAGTTGCTGAACCGCGCGCCGGCTTGGGGCGGCAACTGGCTCCATCGGGCGAGGGGAGGGAGGTGGATCAGCAAGCTGCATAGCTCGTATCCGGCAGGCTACCCAGCCGGCTTGGATGCGGAATAACTACTCTTCGTAAGCCATTGTAAGAGTGGACAAAATGGTGAAGGAGGAGATAGGGGAGCGGCGGAGGTGTGAGATTCTTGGCCGGCGTTTGGCCTCGTTTAAATAGGAGATTAAATAGACGGCGGACGGGAGGAGCTCGGACGGCATTGCGTTTAATGTCAGCCCAGTCATGAACGGACGTGTGTCCAGAGTGGGTTTCTCGGCTTCCACACGGGCGGGTTTCATGGAGGCGTTTGAATGCGGCAAGAAGGCGTGTTCAGCCGGGCGTGCAGCGAGTGGCGCCCTCCACTCTGACCTAGGACACCGCGCCGTTCTTCCACTGACGTGTGGGCTCTTTGGGTACATGGCCTGCATGTCAGTGACCCAACGCAGGCAGCGCATAGCAGAGGAACCTTTGGTCGGCCAGGGCGGTCAGAGGCGGGCATTTCGTAAACCTATGATTGTTCATTGAGTGTGATGTCATGTTTTTCATGTAGATAAGCCTACTATGTTGATAGCCCGTTCGATACGTTGTGATTCATAAAGACTGCTGCAAACATCAATGTTCTGCTTATCACATATAAGATTGGTTAATACCCGTAACAATCCATGTCCTTAACAAAGGGTGCATGCACGTATAGGTTGAGCGTGTGTCTTGCATCGTGTGTTGTGTGCATGCAGGCGTGCGAGTGTTGCGTGCGTGCAAGGGTACGTTTCAGTGTTGCATGCATGGGTGCATACGTGCGTGTGTTCGTGAGTGCATGTGTACGTGTCAGTGTTGCACGCCAGCATGCGTGCGTGTGTATGTTATGTGTATGTGTCAGTGTTGCACGCCTGCATGCGTGCGTGTCTTGCATGCGTGCATGTGTGCGGGGTGAGGCTACACGTCAGTCAACTGACTTTTTCATCTCTGGTCATTAGATTTTCCAGCCATTGGATACGAAATCAAGGCCTCCAGTTTATCATCAAACTCCACCCCCCTGAGCCGCCAGCCACCACCGGCCGAACCGCTAGCCCCCGCCGCCTGCGGCCGGCCCACGCCTCCACGCCGCCCCGCCCTCTCCGAAACCACTCCCCACCGCTGGTCCGCCGTCGCACCGGCCATCCCTCTAGGCCCCCCTGCGCCAAGCTTTTTCTCCGGCGATCCCCACCCCACCGCCCAATCAACGCCCCCCCAACCACTGGCAACTGCCAACCAGAGGTCTCACGACTTCGAATACCCACTGACCACTAATTTATTACCATTTCTGTCCTTCATATATGCGCTGAGGGTGGGCCCTATGGTAATGTACGCTGCTGAATGTGGACCATTTGACTGGTCAATTGATCGTGTTATCAACAAATTACGGAGCTATATGGTAAGCCAGTGACCGTATGATCACCCTAAAATGTACTCCTATTTTATTAACACAGTACAGACTCAAACTACCATTTCTTTCTTTCATATATGGGCTGACAGGTGGGCCCCACGGTTACGCGCCCCGATGGTGCAACACTAGTTGCGCCGCGTGGAATGTTTGTTTGGTCAATTGATTGTGTCATCAACAAAATACGGAGTTGTACGGGTGAGCCAGTGACCGTATAATCATGACATGTATTTGTTTAACACGGTACAGACGCAAGGGCTCATATATACGCGCAAGCACTCACCGCTATAAGCGCACACATGCGAACCCTACCCCTATGAGCACCTTCGAGAGAGTGGGCCAGCATATATGATCTTGAGATTTTACGAAGTCACCATAGGTGCCTCTTAGTCGAGTGGAACGTCTCCTCCCACTGAACGCACATCGCTGGAAAAATACTGAAATTAACACAAGATAAATGCGAGCACCGGGACTTTAACCTTGGTGGGCTCGAGAAACCACTGTCCTCCTAACCATCCAACCACATGTTGGTTAGCACGACAAAATGTATGTGGTGACCGTGATGAGCTTATTCTAAAGTCCAGTGACCATATCGTGCTTTCGCTTCAAATACAATGACCATAAGTGTCGTCAACAAAATACGGAGCATGCATCAAATGCAAAGTCCGTCAGTGTTATCACAAAATATGGAGACGTATCGTCATCTAAATACGGTTGTACTATTGTATATGCTTATTTTATTAGAGGCTGATTGCGTGTGTGGTGTGGTGGGCACATCATTTCTAGTTGTGGTGGGTCAACATGAAGACTCATGGGTCGGTTCCATCCTGCGCCACATATAGGTTGGACCGAGACGCATTATACAAAGACCCATGTGGAGGACTCGGCATACAACACGAAGCTACCAGAGTCGCGGAGGACTCTATCCCCACTGGTGATAAGCCGACTATATATGATTTGTAACCCTAGGCCCCCGGTATGTTATAGAAGCTTGGGGGCTAGTTCGTCGATACTATACACACACGCACAATGCGTGGTATTCACGTGTACTTTGTACACACCCCTATCACTAATATACAGTACCAGGAGTAGGCTCTTTCTTTAACTGCAAGGGTTCGAGCTAGGGTAAAATTTTGCCTCGTATTACCATCCAGCCTAACAACCAGGGATATCCTACCGAATGATATGATGAAATCATATCTGCCAACTACTAAGAGAGAGGTGTGTCTGGGGGGGCAATGTGTGCGAGAGAGGCCTAAAGATAATGTATGTGCGACACATAGGCACATATATGTGCGTATAGAGGGCTAGTAGAGATCGTGTGTGTGTGTGTGTATATATGCATGTGAGATAAATAGTGTTTTCCAACTGAGATTAGTGAAAAGAGTGGTACATAGTAGTCAGAAAGAGAGAGAGAGAGAGAAACAGAGAGAGCATCTGCGTGAGACACCTCAACACCCTGAGAGAGATTGTGAGCATGTGTGAAAGAGAAATGCTGATGCATATAAAGTGTGTGCACTTATGCGTTAGATCATGCATTAAATTAAAACATAAATGGCATTATTATTTTTGGATGAGATCATGAATTTTGCAAATTGCGTATGGACGAAAATCGGTCTATCAGACACCCGTAATCTATTGAATTCTAGCATGTGCATGTGTTTATTTCATATTATCGATCCATAGAATGAGAGCGGTTTGAAATACAGGCAATGGATGTTTTTGCAATTCATATATAAATATTAATTAGTGCACTCCATGTTGTTAGTGTGAAGCACTTTATACATTTGTCACTTGCATGGATACATACCAAATTGCTAGCGACAAAATAGAATACATGTCGAATTCAACATAAAGGGGGTTTCAAAGATTCGAATTCATAGGAAGTGCATTCATCTATTTGAACCCGAGATAATGGCATTTGTAAATCAGATGTAAAAGGGGGCATCAATCTTTGTTGTGAGTTTGAACATGCTATATATATTCATACACATATCTAACTTTTTTTTGCAACCAAGGAGATTATATCTGGAACCATGCATGAACTGAGGTAAGTTGCATATTTTTTAATATATACTCGTGTACAATGTATATTCAAATGTACCCCCTCCATTCCAAAATAGTCGTAGCTTTAGGATTTTCAGGAGTAAAGATTTGTGAAGTTTGACAAATCCTCAAAGTTCAAATCAAGAGAACCAAAAACGTTAATGCTTCTGCTCCCAAATTTTGAACGAAGCGCCAAATAGGCACGTGGTCACCTGAAACCGCATGAGACTAATGTTTGGTGGTAGAAAATTACTGTCCTGACTCTGGCCCGTGTAGCCTATCGGCCCGATGTCCAAAGGTCTAAACCGGGGTAGGTTTGTAACTTAACCAAGACGCCAGTCTCAACAGCCTCCGAGAAGCATTCATACGCCGTGGGCGCCTAAACACCCATGCGCTCGGCCGAAATCTATCCCGCCCACATTTGGGACACCTGACATTACTGTCCTACCCCCAACCCGCAATATGTCCAAAATTTTAGATGAGGGCAAAGTTTGTAACTTTCCCCAAATTTCAAACAAGCGTATCTCAAACCAAAACATTGTTCCCCCTTAGTTCCCCGCCTCCCTCCGTTTCCCCATTCATACTCCATGGGCGCCAACACGCCCTTTCCACCAGCCGCGAAACCCCATCCTCCTCCGTCCTCCACCCCATAGCGGCCAATCCACCGCCGCCCTCCTCCATCACGCCGGAGCTGGTACCCCAACGTCGTCGTCCAACGCAACCGCAACTGCAACGCCCTCAATGACTTAGCAGCTGAAGCCGAGGCAGAGCTGCCTCCACGACGCTGACGCTGACGTGCACCATACCAGAACCACTCTGACCATGCCGTCCTGCGCCTCACTGCTGCCGCTCCACTGTCGCAACCGTCCACCGCACCGGAGCTGTTCCTGCTACGCCGTCGTTCGCCGCCTTGGATCTGGTTCCCAGCCGCCGACAGACGGCCACCGCACCACACTCAACAACTTGGCCATGGGTTCGTCCAAGGCTCCACCATCCTCCACAACTTCTCGTTTCCAGCGAACCACAAGAAGATCGTCGAAAAAACATAAGGAGGAAACAGCACTGCCAGCAGAAAGAGGTACTCCTCTTCCCTTATTTGTGCAAATCTTACGTCTCTGCTCACACCATATTCATCCCACGAAAGAAACTAGTTGAGCGCTTCTTACTGCATCTTCTTCGTGATACTAAATGCACAAGGTTTCCTCCCTTTACTATTTCACCTTTGCTAGAGGTCAGTAACCCTCCTGGATTTCAATTCAGTGTCAGTCGAACCACAATTAAAAGAAGGAGCACCCGCTTAGGCGCGCAGAGCACCTAGTCCGCCTGTTCCCTGGGGAAACGGCGCATCGGTGTCTATCATAGGGGTGTGGGGCGCAGGAGCTGCTTGCGCCCGATCTGGAGGTCGGCGGGGCTTGAATGGATGGCGGGGGGGGGGGGGGGCGGTGCCAAGCACGACGGTGCGGTGAGGTCGAGGGGAGGGCACAGACAGGGGAGGAATGCTGGGCCGATGGTCGCTGGCGTTTCGAGGAAGATCGTCAACACTGACTGGCTGGAGGTAGATGAAGGTGATCTGCCTGTTCTTTGTACATCGGACGGTGCAGAAAAAATGGACTGACCTATTTGTTTTCAGTCGACTGTTATTTTCATAGAATCCTGTAGTAATTTAGTGTGCCATGCATGTTGTAGATCTATCATATGTCTACCGCCATTTATTTCTCACCGACCTGCTATCTGCTACCTTTACACTGTACTAATTGTGTACACACTTCACCACACTCACACTATTGTTTTTTTATGCATGGGTATTTCAGACTCTGACGCAGTGTTGATGAATGCAGAAAAGAAAAGACAGAAGTCACTCAAGTGTAATTCGAAGATAAGCACTAAGCGTTTCAGCGCTCTAATGGGTGCAGTGTCAACAGTTGGAGACAGTAAACGTAGCTCTGTAGTTGATGATCTCAATTGCCACACACAACCATCCCAGGTGCTTGCTTTAACTTCACGTTGTCAAATGTGGTTGCATGTTGCATATGGTGTCTAGCTTGTATTGCTTCCAATTTGGTTAAATTGCATCTGCTTACTTTACACATTATACCTTTGATAATGACATTCCTTCATGTTTTTGATACATACTACATATGTCTATTAACCATGTTCGTACATCAAACTAATGCTCTTTTGTATCCCTCGTCAATCACTTATGATGAGACAGTCACCCGAGTGGGTTACTGTGAGACGCCCTACTTGTTTAAAGAGTGCAGTGTCATCCTTCCCACATGATTCTCAAGAAACAGCAAGGCTAAATGAAGATAGTCAACGTAGCTCTCTAGTTGATCACCGCAATTCCCCCACACCACCATCGCAGGTGCTTGCTCTTACTTGGCAGTGTGATATGTGGTTGTATGTTGCATATGGTGTCTACCTTGTAATGCTTCTAATTAGGCTAAATTGCATCTACTTAGTTAACACATTATACCTGTGAATATGACATGCCTTCCTGTTTTTGGTACATACTACGTCTTTCTATTAACCATGTTCTTAATCAAACTACTTTTCTTATGTATCCCTCATCAATCACTTCTGACGATACACCTTCAAGTTGACAGTGTAATATTGGTTGCATCTTGCATATCATTTCAAACATGTATTGCCTCTAATTTGTTGAAGTGCCACTTATAATGAGACACATCTAACTTGGTAGAGTGATTTTGGTTGGATCTTTCATATGGTGTCTAGATTGCATTGCTTCCAATTTGTTGAAATGCCTTCTATTTAGCATTTCTCATACATATTTCATCCTACTACAATGTGGTTGCCATACATAAAAGTTGTGTTCATCAGTATCATGCATCAACGAATTTGGAAGTGCAAATTTCATTCCTTTTTCTTGTGTGTTTACTTGACAAGGCAAAATCTGAAAGGACAAAGGCACAAAATGATGGTGGTCCTCTGGAGCAACCGAAACAGATGATCTCTGCAGACTATCCTGCTACTCGTACTGCAGTGCTAGTTCCAAATCTCATCTCCCCTACTCCACAACCCAAGGTGCTTGCTCTAACATGGCAGTGTGATATCTGGTTGCATGTTGCATATGGTGCCTAGCTTGTATTGCTCCTAACTTGTTAAATTGCATCTCCTTAGCTTACACATTATACATGTGAATATGACACGCCTTCCTGTTTTTGGTACATACTACATCTGCCTATCACACCATGTTCTTACATCAAACTATTGTTCTTGTGTATCCGGCATCTATCGCTTATGATGAGACAGTCACGCGCGTGGGTTAATATGAGACGCAATACTCTTATAAGGAATGCAATTTCATCCTCTCCACATGATTCTCAAGAAACAACAAGCCTAAATGAAGATATTGAACGTAGCTCTGTACTTGAAGATCGCACTTCCCCTACACCACCATCACAGGTGCTTGCTCTAACTTCGCAGTGTGATATGTGGTTGCATGTTGCATATGGTATCTAGCTCGTAATGCTTCTAATTAGGGTAAATTGCATCTGCTTAGTTTACACACTATACCTATGAATATAACATGCCTTCCTATTTTTGGTACACACTACATCTATGTGTTAACCTTGTTCTTACATGAAACTACCTCTCTTCTGTATCCTGCATCAATCACTTACGATGAGTCACCTTTATTCATTGCATATTGCATATTATTTCTAGCATGTTGCCATGTATTGATTCTAATTTGATCAAATACATTTGTTAGGGCACCCTTTTAATTTGGCAGAGTGATATTGGTTTCATCTTTCATATGGTTTCTAGCTTGCATTGATTCTAACAAGTTCAAGCACCTTGTGCTTAGTTTACACTTTATACATCATACATATCAATATGACACGCCGTCCTGTTTTTCATACATATTCCATCCTCCTATCATGCGGTTGCCTTACATGAAAGTAGTGTTTGTCAGTATCATGCATCAATGAGTTCTGAAGAGCAAATTTTATTCCTTTTTCTTGTGGGCTTGACTTGACAAGGGAAAATCAAGAAAGAGGAAGGAAAAGAGTAAGGAAGGCGATGATGGTGGTCCTCTGCAGCAACGTAAACGGGGCATCTGTACTGATTCTCCTTGTACTGATAGTGCATTACAAGGTCCATGTCTTCGCTCCCCTACTCGACCATCCAAGGTGCTTGCTCTAACTTGGCAGTGTAATATCTGGTTGCATGTTGCATATGGTTTCTAGCTCGTATTGCTCCTAATTAGTGTAAACTGCATCTGCTTAGCTTACACATGATACATGTGAATATGACACGTTTTCCTGTTTTTGGTACATACTATATCTATTTATCACACCATGTTCTTACATGAAACTACTCTTCTTGTGTATCCTGCATCAGTCACTTACGATGGGACACCTTTAAGTTGGCAGTGTGATATTGGTTTGCGTCTTGAATATGATTTCTAGCTTGTATTGCTTCTAGTTTGATGAACGCCACCTGTGACGAGACAGTTCTAACTTAGCAGAGTGATATTGATTGCACCTTCCATATTGTGTCTAGTTTGCAGTGCTTCTAATTTGTTGAAGTGCCTTCTGCTTAGTTACCACATCATAGGTGTGAATATGTCAAGCCGTCCATTTTTTTCGTACATATTCCATCCTCGTATCATGACTTTGCCTTTCATTGGAGTTGTGTTTGTCAGTATCATGCATGAATGAGTTCTAAAGAGCAAATTATATTCCTTTTTCTTGTCGGTATGACCTCACAATGCAAAATCAATAAAGCTGAAGGAAATTGGCAAGGCATTGGATGATGGTGGTCCTTCCGAGCAACTGAAACGGAGGTTCTCTATAGATTCTACTCCGCCATCCTCCCAACAAGATTCGCAAGACAACACAAGGCTAGACAGTCAACGTAGCTGTGTAGATAATGAGCACATCTCCCCTACTCCACCATCACAGGTGCTTGCTCTAACTTGGCACTATTATATGTGGTTGCATGTTGCGTATGATGTCTAGCTTGTATTGCTTCTAACTTTGTTGAATTGCATCTGCTTACTTTACACATAATGCCTGTGAATATGACATGTGTTCCTGTTTCTACATCAGACTACTGTTCTTGCATATCCCGCATCAGTCACTTATGATAAGGCACCTTTAAGTCGCCACTATGATATTGGTTGTGTCTTGCATATGATTTCTACCATGTACTACTTCTAATTTGTTGAAACCCCATACAATTTAAACTTGGCAGAGTGATATTGGTTGCATCTTTCATATGGTGTCTAGCTTGCAGTGCTTCTAATTTGTTGAAATGCCTTCTGCTTAGTTACCACATCATAGGTGTCAATATGTCACGCCATCCTATTTTTCATACATATTCCATCCTCGCATCATGTGTTTGCCTTTCATCCGAGTAGTGTTCGTCAGTATCATGCATGAATGAGTTCTGAAGAGCGAATTTTATTCCTTTTTCTTATCAGTTTAACTTCACAATGCAAAATCATTACAGCTGAAGGAAATTATCCTGACAGTGGATGATGGTGGTCCTTCAGAGCAACTCAAACAGGGGGTCTCTACAGATTCTGCTCCGACATCCTCCCAACAAGATTCGCAAGAAAACACAAGGCTGGACAGTCAACGTAGCTGTGTAGATAATGAGCACATCTCCCCTACTCCACCATCACAGGTGCTTGCTCTAACTTGGCACTATTATATGTGGTTGCATGTTGCGTATGATGTCTAGCTTGTATTGCTTCTAACTTGAGTTGCATCTGCTTACTTTACACATAATGCCTGTGAATATGACACGTGTTCCTGTTTCTAGAACATACGTGTACATGATGAGCACATCTCCCCTACTCCACCATCACAGGTGCTTGCTCTTACTTGGAACTGTTATATGTGGTTGCGTTTTCCGTATGATGTCTAGTTTGTATTGCTTCTGATTATGTTGAATTGCATCTGCGTAGCTTACAACTTATACCTGCAACGATCACTTACCCATAAGACACATTTAACTTGGGACTGTGATGTAGGTTGCATCTTGCATTATCTTCTAGCTTTTACTGCTTCTAATTTCTTGAAATGGCACTTACGACGAGACACTTTTTACCTGATAGAGTGATATTGGTTGAATGTTCATATGGTGCCTAGCTTTCATTTCTTCGAATTTTGTTGAAATGCCTTCCGCTAACTGTTTTTTCATACATATTCCATCCTCCTATCGTGCGTGTGAATATGAAATGCTATCTTTTTTTGTATATATTCCATCCTCCTATCATGCGCTTGCCTTACATCAAAGTAGTGTTCGTCTGTATCATGCATCAACCAGTTATGCAGAGCTAATTTTATTTATCTTCTTGTGGTTTTGACTTCATAAGGCAATATCAGAAAATAGGAAGGAAAAGAGTAAGTTAGGGGATGTTGGTGGTCCTCCGCACCGACGCAAATAGAGACTCTCTAGATTTGCCACTGCTATTGCTAATGAAGTTGAAGTCCCAAGTATACATGATGAGTTCATCTCCCATACTCCACCATCGTAGGTGCTTGCTCTAAGTTGACAGTGTGATAATTGGTTTCATGTTGCTTATGTTGTCTACCCTGTATTTCTTCTATTTTGTTTAAATTGCACCTGCTGAGTTTATACATTATACATGTGCATATGACATGGCTTTCTGTGTCTAGAATACACTGCATCTATCTATCATACCATGTTCTTCCATCAAAGTACTGTTGTTGTGTATCCCGCATTAGTCACTCATGATTGGACGCTTTTAACATGGCAGTTTGATAGTGGTTGCATCTTGCATTGATTTCTATGTTGCACTGCTTCTAATTTTTCAAATTGCCACTTATGACAAGACACTTTTAACTTGGCAGAGTAATATTGGTTGCATCTTTCATATGGTGTCTAGCTTACGTTACTTCTATTTTCTTGAAAATCCTTCTGCTTAGTTTGAACATCGAAGCTGTGAATATGTCATGTCGTCCTGTTTTTCTTACATATTCCATCCTCATACGGTTGTCTTACATCAAAGTATTGCTTGTTTGTATCATGCATCAATGAGTTCTGAAGAGTGATTTTATTCTTTTGTGTTGTGGGTACGGCTTGACATGGCAAAGTCAAAAAAGAGCAAGGAAAATAATATAGTAGGGAGTGCTATTACTCGTCAGGTGAAATAGAAAAGGATCTACCGTCGAGATTCTGCTGGTACTTATAGTGCAGTAGAAGGTCCAAGTCCACCGGCTAAATCTACAAACACAGTATCACCTGCTCCACCAGCTGCAGCATCCGCTTCAACTGTACCAGCATCTCAACGAGTTACTCGTTCATTTGCTCCGAAACTGGCCAGTTCCCAAGCTGCCTTCACACCTAACACTACTTCTGAAGCACTGCTGACACAACAGGACTTGGCAAGATCAGATGAACCTCATGAGCATCAACACCAAGACGGTACCTGACCGAGTCAAGTTGAAGTTGCATGCTCCTTTATATGTACTCTCACAGTTTGATGTACACTAACACTTTCCATCTTCGTTGTTGAACTAGCAGCACGGTGCAAGTGGAAACAGACATCAGGGATAATGCTTGACAGATTAACAAAATCTAAAGGAGGAAGAATGGAGATCCATTTTGAGGCAGGTTTAAAAAGGCCATGTGATGCTACAGAGTCAGCCAAGTTAGTATCAAAGGCAACCGTTGCCGTTAGGTGTCATGCATGCATCCTCCCAACGTGGATCCAATACAGGAATGAGAAAGACAATACCCAGTTTAACACCTTCCTTGACCATTTATCCGTAAGTAATGTTATTCATCGCAATTAGTTGTGTTGCTCTGTCCCATACTTTCTATCTTCCTCCTAATAAGACTCACATTCTTTTTTCAACAGATGAGGTTCAAGTTGGATCCGAAAGATGATGCAACTAAACAAGCATGCACTCATGTTTTTCAATCTGCTCTGCGAAAGTATCGGTACCACCTTAGAAAATCTCACTTTGAAGGCAAGGCTAACAATGAAATCACCCAAACATCTCCAGTGGAATATATTACAGATGAAGACTGGACAGCCCTCGTTAAACATTGGTCTGATCCAAAGTATCAGGTAGGCTATATATATTTGATCAGACCACATATTGAACTTGTATTTATGTATGTGCCTTACAAGTGTATCTTCTTCTAGGCTAACTGTTTGAAGAACAAAACCAATCGTTCTAAAGTGAAATTCCAACAAACAACAGGATCTCGTAGCTATATTGCACACTGCGAGGCTCTTGTAAATAATTGGTACTTCCTTCTTTTTTGTGCCATATTATCGTATCTATATTGACTTGTTCCAAATACAAAGGAAAGCCCGTGCAGACCAAAAAGAACCTTAATCGAATGCAGTGCAAATCTTCAAGAATTGCCACACCAGCAAGATGAAGGGCATGAGCACACCAGTTCAAGCCATTGTCGTAAGTCCTTACTCCTACTGCCTTGAACTGATTGGTACTATTATGTGTTCATTTAACTACTTGGTTTGCAGCCAATGTCAGTTACTCTGTTCACTTTTATACACAATTGTCTTAATGTATCATTTCACCTTGCATGGTTTAAAAGAGATGAAGGGTATTCTTTTGGTCTTGATCTATAATCTAGTTGTTATGTTCACGTGCGCACACAATGATAAAATAGCCTGCTTGTTTTATATTTGTTTGCCCATGATATAAATGATGTCATACTATGTTCATCCTACTTTAAACCATGTCTCTTTATCCTTAGATGTCACTGAATGTGAGGAAATAGACAATACAGTAGGCATGCTACCTGGACATATGTTCCGAAAGTGATTTTATTATGTAGTTGGCACTACAATACATGCTAATGTATTACAGTAGTTCACCAAAATAAGTTATGTATAAACGTTTAACCTACTTTTTTTGTTTTTGTCTCATTAGTAACTTATCTGGTACACTAATCTACAAGTTCAAACTTTCAGGAAGCTATGGAACAAATGATTGAACAGCCACAACCACCTGAAGGTGACGAGGCTACCACATGCACAATGACACCTCTTGCTGCAGTGCGTCAGTATCTCTCCACTAACAGTGCAAAAAGCACCTTCCTGCATAATTCTGGGTTGGTTGTCAAGGTAATCTCGTCCAAATCGCCTACTGAAAAAAATCTTCCTGCTAGACAGAGTGATATATCTGTGCTCCAGACACAAGTCCAATCCCTAATGGACGTCATTTCGGAAACAAGAATAGTGGTTGACAAATGTCGTCAAGATATGAATGGTTTTGAAACCAGACTATCACACATTTGCTTCCTTGTTCAAGAGCAATGGCGGAAAAAAGGGGAAGATCGTGCTACTCCATCAGATTCTACAGCCTGAAACATTAGCACTCAGGTCAAATGATTTGTGCTTCTATACATCTGATGGTGCTTTTATCTGGAAGGACTGTAAACTTTATGCCAATAGGCCTTTTGTTGTATGGTTGGAATTTATTTTGTTGTGATACAACATTTATGATGCTGCCACGGGCTGCAGTAATTATGATGCTTTTTTTGTATAGTGTAGGTTTATCTTAGTAATGTATTCGTCCGAAAGCTTCGTAGGATCCCAACATGCCAACATTCGTTGGGCCCATTCCAATTGGGATAAAAACGACTACGGGCCGAAATTGGCATGTAGCCCACTAAAAATATCTAGGCCTAAATTAGCATAAGCTTTCGTATATTTCTGGTAGGCCTGTGCCCATAGTGGGCCTTTAACAGGCCTAAACATAATTTGGGCCCTCAGTAAAAAATAGGCCGTTTACAGGTGTAAATATCTCGAGCCCATAAAAAACATGGGCCTTTAATAGACCGAAAGTGAGATTGGGCCTTGATTGTGCCAAATAACCCACTGGTCTTAGCAGGCCGAAATGGTGGCCCATTTACAATGCGGATCTTTGACAGGCCGAAATTCAGATGGGCCGTAAATGCGCCGACCTAATCACGGGCCTTTAACAGGTCAGAACTTCGGTCGGGCTAGTTTATCGTCATTTTTATATGGGACATTAATGGGCCCGATATGACGTTGGGCCACATATGGCCCATGGTTTTCGTCCGGCGTTAACAGGCCAAAAATGACGACAGGCCAAAAGTGGCCCAAATCTATAGTGGGCCTCTAACAGGCCGAATGTTGGACATGGCCGAATATGACCCAAATCCTTCACGATCGTTTATGGGCTGAAAGTTTTGATGGCATGTAAATGGGCCCAAATGAAGCAGGACCTTTAACAGGCCGAAAATACACCTGGCCGTAATTCGGCCCAATTACTTAGCGGACTGTTAACGAGCCAGAAGTGACCATGGGCCGCGTTGATGACAAGTTTAGGACAGGCCGTTGACGGGCCAATTTGACAGAGAATGTTGGGCCTTTAGCTGGGCTGGCCCATTATGGTCTGCAGAATCTTGTGGGCCTTTAGCTGGGCCGGCCCATTGTGGTCCGCAAAATCTTGTGGGCCTTTAGCTGGGCCGGCCCATTATGGTCTGCAAAATCGTGTGGGCCTTTAGCTGGGCCGGCCCATTATGGTCCGCTAAATTTTGTGGGCCTTTAACTGTGCCGGCCCATTATGGTCTACAAAATCTTGTGGGCCTTTAGCTGTGTCGGCCCATTATGGTCCGCTAAATCTTATGGGCCTTCGGTTGGGCCGGCCCATTTAAACTTTATGGGCCACTTTTGGGCTGGTCCACGTGTCAACATATCATAGGCCCATCTTGACCGTTGGATGAGTGACACCTGTGCCAAAGCGGAGCTGACGCATGGATCCGTCAGCCAATGAGAATTTTACACGTGGAAAATCGGCATTGGTCGTGGCTGTTAGCGGGTTATCGGATCCAAAAACCGGACCCGATAGGTTAACGGCATCCCATTACGGTGGATGCCACGTGTAGGTCACCCTTGACGAAAGCACTTCTATGACACGCGATTTATCGTCATGGAAGTGGACACTTCCGTGATGATAATTGTGGTGATGTCATGGAACACTTCTACAACAGCACATGTATGACTATCTTGATTCTGTCATAAAATCGTCATGGATGTACATGCATGACAGAAAACGTGACCTACTGTGACAAACACGTATCATCACGGAAGTGTATTTTTTTTGTAGTGCATGTTTACTCATATCAGTGGCATAATCAACTAGCGAGCAATAATAATAAAACTCGGATGACAACACTTTCTCAAAACAATCATAATATGATATAACAAGATGGTATCTTGCTAGCCCTTCCGCAAAACATAAATGCAGAGCACCTTTAAAGACCAAGGACTGGCTAAACATTTTAATTCATGGTAAAAGAGATCCAGTAAAGTCATACCCAATATGAACTAATAGTAATGCATGCAAATGACAGTGTGCTCTCCAGCGGGTGCTTTTTAATAAGAAGGTGATGACTCAACATAAAAGTAAATAGACAGGCCCTTCGCAGAGGGAAGCCGGGATTTGTAGAGGTGCCAAAGCTCGATTTTAAAATAGAGATGAATAACATTCTGCGCGGTATACTTTCACTGTCAATGCAACAACTATGAGATCTCGATATTTTCCATGCTACATACATTATAGGCGGTTCCCAAACAGAATGGTAAAGTTTATACTCCCCCACCACCAACAAGCATCAATCCATGGCTTGCACGAAACAACGAGTGCCTCCAACTAGCAACAGCCCTGGGGGAGTTTTGTTTAATTATTTTGATTTGCTTTGATCTTTTTGATCATGGGACTGGGCATCCCGATTACCAGCCATTTTCTCGTGAATGAGGAGCGGAGTCCACTCCCCTTGAGAATAACCCACCTAGAATGGAAGGTACAGACATCCCTAGTTGAAACATGAGCTGCTCGAGCATACAAAACAGAATTTCATTTGAAGGTTTGGAGTTTGGCACATACAAATTTACTTGGAACGGCAGGTAAATACCGCATATAGGAAGGTATGGTGGACTCATACGGAATAACTTTGGGGTTTATGGAGTTTGGATGCACAAGTAGTATTCCCGCTTAGTACAGGTGAAGGCTACCAAAAGACTGGGAAGCGACCAGCTAAGAGAGCGATAACAGTCATGAACATGCATTAAAATTAATCAACACTGAGTGCAAGCATGTGTAGGATATAATCCACCATGAAGATAAATATCTTGAAGGCTATGTTGATTTGTTTCAACTACATGCGTGAACATGTGCTAAGTCAAGTCACTCGAATCATTCAAAGGAGGATACCATCCTATCATACCACATCACAACCATTTTAATACCATGTTGGCACGCAAGGTAAACCATTATAAGCTCCTAGCTAATTAAGCATGGCATAAGCAACTATGATCTCTAATTGTCATTGCAAACGTGTTTATTCATAATAGGCTGAATCAGGAACGATGAACTCATCATATTTACAAAAACAAGAGAGGTCGAGTTCATACCAGCTTTTCTCATCCCAACCAGTTCATCATATATCGTCATTATTGCCTTTCACTTGCACGACCGAATGGTGTGTATAATAACAATAGTGCACGTGCATCGGACTAAGCTGGAATCTGCAAGCATTCAATTCAAGGGAGAAGACAAGGTGATTGGCTCTAAATTAAATCAACAATCATGCATATGAGAGCCACTAAGCATTTTCATTATGGTCTTCTCCTCTCGACCCCCAAAGGAAAGAAAAGAAATAAAACTATTTACACGGGAAAGCTCCCAACAAGCAAAAGAAGAACGAGAAATCTTTTTGGGTTTTCATTAAATTACTACTACTAGCATGGAAATTAAATTAACTGTTTTTTTGGTTTTTCTTAAGGTTTATCAAACACACAAGAAGAAGCCTAGAAAAACAAAATATACTAGCATGGATAATACAATGAAAGAGTATGAGCACCGACAACTAGAATAAGTGTGTGAACATGAATGTAATGTCGGTGAGAAATACGTACTCCCCCAAGCTTAGGCTTTTGGCCTAAGTTGGTCTAATGCCAAGGATAGCCTGGCTGATATCCAAAGTTATAACTGGGGTCGTACTGAGATGCGGCAGCTAATGCCTCCTGAGCTGCGGCATGTTGGTGAGCTGCCTCCGCTCTCCTCTCGTGTTCAGTTGCCTCCTCCCTGGTGACAACATATCTTCGTTTTTCCTGGTAATCAAAAAGGGTAGGAGCAGGGAGAGTAACATGGACAGCGCGACGTCTGTCAAAGATTAGTCGATACTGGAGGAATTGTTCATTCCTCACAAGAAAACGATGCCTGACCATAGCGTAATAATTTAAATAAGCGGAAGGCAACTCAATATCACCCTCACGTGGAGGTATACCAAGATAATTAGCAACACGGGTCACATAAATCCCTCCAAATAAATCTCCAACTAAACCATTATTATGTAACCTACGTGCAACAATCGCCCCAAGTTGTAATCTTTATTACCTAATACAGCACTCTTAAGGACACAAAGATCAGGGACACACATGTGACATGCTTCATCTTTACCGTTAGTGCATCTACCAATGAAGAGAGCAAAATAATGTATAGCAGGAAAATGAATGCTCCCTATGGTAGCTTGTGCTATATCTCTAGATTCCCCCACGTTGATACTAGCAAGAAAGTCTTTATATTCAGATTTGTGGGGTTCATTAACATTGCCCCACTGTGGGAGTTTGCAAGCAATTGTGAAATCTTCTAGGTCCATGGTATAAGATTGATCATAAATATCAAACAGGACATTCTGGGAATTACGCGAAGATGTAAATTTAAACCTTCTCGCGAATGAATCAGTCAATTGGTAGTATTGAGGACACTTATCTTGTATGAAGTCCTCAAGATCGGCATTACGAACATATGCATCAAATTCATCCTTGATGCCTGCATTGACCATAAACTCTTCTAATGGCCATTCACAAGGCTGCACCTCAGCTTCCCTTGGTGGTTCATCGTCTTGCTCACGCATAGCACGCCTGGGTCCTCTCTTTGTTGAGGAACCACCTTGGTACATTTTCCTAGACATATTTCTTCCTCTGAAAAATTTCTAAAATTTCTGTAACTTCAAAATAAAAGTGAATCAAACTCAACAAAACTGATAGTAACTACTCCCACAAGTGCCTAGAGCCTATATCAAGCATTAGAATTACTTGGGACCTCATAAATTTGACATGCAAGCTCAAGAACAGGGTCACCTAGGTAGCAAAAATTTGCAATGAATAAAGCACTAGAACAAAAACTAATTGGACCATTAGAGGAGTCACATACCAAGCAACAATCTCCTAAAGCAGTTTTGTGAATGAAGCTTTGATCAAGGAGATCGAAAATTGCAGCAAAATGAGCTAGAACTCGTGCTTGAGCTGGATGGGGATTTTTTTTGGGAGAAAGATGGAGTGTGTGGGTACAGGAATAAGTGGAGGGGGGCCACCGTGGGCCCACGAGGCAGGGGGCACGCCCTGGACCCTCGCGGCCAGGTGCTTGCCCCCCTGCTATATTCTTAGTGCCTAAAATCCTCAAATATTCGATAAAAAATCATACTAAATTGCAGGGCATTTGGAGAACTTTTATTTTCGGGATATTTTTTATTGCATGGATAATTCAGAAAACAGACAGATAATACTATTTTTGCTTTATTTATTCTAAATAACAGAAAGTAAAAGGAGGGTACAGAAGGTTGTGCCTTCTAGTTTCATCCATCTCATGATCATCAAAAGGAATCCACTAACAAGGCTGATCAAGTCTTGTTAACAAACTCATTCCAATAACATGGAACTGGAGAAATTTCGAATAACACTAGGTTACCTCAACGGGCATATGAACATCCCCTATAATAAGAATATCATTTTTTTTCTTGACAGTAGGAAGAGGAAATTCAAAATCTCCAATAATGACAGTTGGAATTTTTCCAATAGAATTGATGCTATGAACTTGAGGTTGTTTCCTCGGAAAGTGTACCGTATGCTCATTACCATTAACATGAAAAGTGACATTGCCTTTGTTGCAATCAATAACAGCCCCTCCAGTATTCAAAAAGGGTCTACCAAGGATAATCGACATACTATCGTCCTCGAGAATATCAAGAATAACAAAGTCCGTTAAGATAGTGACATTTGCAACCACAACAGGCACATCCTCGCAAATACCGACAGGTGTAGTAGTTGATTTATCAGCCATTTGCAAAGATATTTCAGTAGGTGTCAACTTATTCAATTCAGGTCTACGATATAAGGAGAGAGGCATAACACTAACACCGGCTCCAAGATCACATAAAGCAGTTTTAACATAGTTTCTTTTAATGGAGCATGGTATAGTTGGTACTTCCGGATCTCCAAGTTTCTTAGGTATTCCACCCTTAAAAGTATAATTAGCAAGCATGGTGGAAATTTCAGCTTCCGGTATCTTTCTTTAATTTGTAATGATATCCTTCATGAATTTAGCATAAGGATTTACTTTAAGCATATCAGTTAAGCGCATACGTAAGAAGATAGGTCTAATCATTTCAGCAAAGCGCTCAAAATCCTCATCATCCTTTTTCTTGGATGGCTTAGGAGGAAAGGGCATGGGTTTCTGAACCCATGGTTATCTTTCTTTACTGTGCTTCCTAGCAACAAAGTATCTCTTCTCATAACGTTGATTCTTTGATTGTGGGTTATCAAGATCAACAGCAGGTTCAATCTCTACATCATTAGTATTGCTAGGTTGAGCATCAACATGAACATTATCACTAGGTTCATGTTCATCACCTGATTGTATTTCAGCATCAGAAATAGAAATATCATTGGGATTCTCAGGTGTGTCTACAACAGGTTCACTAGAAGCATGCAAAGTCCTATCATTTTTCTTTTTCTTCTTTTTAGAAGAACTAGGTGCCTCTAAATTATTTCTCTGAGAATCTTGCTCGATTCTCTTAGGGTGGCCTTCAGGATTCAAAGGTTCCTGAGTCATTCTACCAGTTCTAGTAGCCACTCTGACAGCAAAATCATGTTTATTATTTAATTCATCGAGCAAATCACTTTGAGCCTTAAGTACTTGTTCTGCTTGAGTGGTAACCATAGAAGCATATTTGCTAATGAGTTTAAGTTAACCTTTAACTCTAGCCATATAATCACTCAAGTGTCCTGTCATGAAAGCATTACTCTTTAATTCTCTACCAACATAAGCATTGAAATTTTCTTGTCTAGCCACAAAGTCATCAAATTCATCCAAACAGTGGCTAGGAAATTTAGTAGACGGGATTTCAACCTTATCATATCTATAGAGAGAATTTACCTTTACTACTCGTGTCGGGTTATCAAGACCATGCGTTTCTTCAATAGGTGGTAAACTAAGACCATGTATTTCTTCAATAGGAGGTAAATTCTTAACATCTTTAGCTTTAATACCTTTTTCTTTCATAGATTTCTTTGCCTCTTGCATATCTTGAGGACTGAGGAATAAAACACCCCTCTTCTTCGGAGTTGGTTTGAGAATAGGCTCAGGAGTTGGCTCAATTGGCTTAGGAATTGGCTCGGGAAGAGTCCCATTATTTTCATTAGTCAACATATTATTCAATAGTAATTCATCTTGGTCGACTGTTCTTTCCCTGAAAACACAACGAGCACAACTATCCAAGTGGTCCTTGGAAGCATCGGTTAGTCCATTATAAAAGATATCAAGTATTTCATTTTTCTTAAGAGGATGATCAGGCAAAGCATTAAGTAATCGGAGAAGCCTCCCCCAAGCTTGTGGGAGACTTTCTTCTTCGATTTGCACAAAATTATATATTTCCCGCAAGACAGCTTGTTTCTTATGAGCAGGGAAATATTTAGCAGAGAAGTAGTAAATCATATCCTGGGGACTACGCACACAACCAGGATCAAGAGAATTAAACCAAGTTTTAGCATCACCCTTTAATGAGAACGGAAATATCTTAAGGATATAATAGTAGCGAGATTTCTCATCATTAGTAAACAGGGTGGCTATATCATTCAACTTAGTAAGATGTGCCACAACAGTTTCAGATTCATAGCCATAAAAAGGATCAGATTCAACGAAAGTAATTATCTCAGGATCAACAAAGAATTCATAATCCTTATCAGTAACAAAGATAGGTGAAGTAGCAAAAGCAGGGTCATATTTCATTCTAGCATTCAAAGATTACTGCTTCCATTTAGCTAATAACTTCTTAAGATCATATCTATCATTGCAAGCAAGAATAGCTCTTGCAACTTCTTCATCCATAACATAACCCTTAGGAACAACATGCAATTCATACTTAGGGGGAGAACCTTCATCATCACTATCATCGATAATTTCATCTTCAATAATTTCATTCTCTCTAACCCTAGCAAGTTGTTCATCAAGAAATTCACCTAATGGCAAAGTAGTATCAAGCATAGAAGTAGTTTCATCATAAGTATCATGCATAGCAGAAGTGGCATCATCAATAACATGCGACATATCAGAATTCATAGCAGTAGCAGGTTTAGGTGTCGCAAGCTTACTCAAAACAGAAGGAGAATCTAGTGCACAGCTAGATGGCAGTTCCTTACCTCCCCTCGTAGTTGAGGGAAAAATCTTAGTTCTTTCATCTTTCAAGTTCCTCATAGTGATCAGCAGATATAAATCCCAAGTGACTCACAGAATAGAGCTATGCTCCCGGGTGATACGTCCATTTTTCATCATGCTTTTATATCATTATTTATTGCATTATGGGCTACTATTACACATTATATCTCAATACATATGTCTATTCTCTCTTATTTTACAAGGTTTACCATGAAGAGGGGGAATGCCGGCAGCTGGAATTCTGGCTGGAAAAGGAGCAAACGTTGGAAACCTAATCTGCACAACTCCAAAAGACCTGAGACTCCACGAAACAACTTTTCAGATTTAATAAGAATTTTGGGCAAAAGAAATAGGCCAGGGGGCCCACACCCTGTCCAGGAGACAGGGGGGCGCCCCCCTGTAGGGCGCGCCCCCCTATCTCCTGGGCCCCCTGGTGGGCTTCCGGCGTCCATCTTTTGCTATATGAAGGGTTTTCCCCTAGAAAAAATCGTGGGCAAGCTTACGGGACGAAACTCCGCCGCCACGAGGCGGAACCTTGGCGGAATCAATCTGGGGCTCTGGCGGAGCTGTTCTGCCGGGGACACTTCCCTCCGGGAGGGGGAAATCATCACCAACGTCATCACCAACGATCCTCTCATCGGGAGGGGGTCAATCTCCATCAACATCTTCACCAGCACCATCTCATCTCAAAACCCTAGTTCATCTCTTGTATCCAATCTTGTATCAAAACCACAAATTGGTACCTGTGGGTTGCTAGTAGTGTTGATTACTCCTTGTAGTTGATGATATTTGGTTTACTTGGTGGAAGATCATATGTTCAGATCCTTTATGCATATTATTACTCCTCTGATTATGAACATGAATATTCTTTGTGAGTAGTTACGTTTGTTCCTGAGGACATGGGTGAAGTCTTGCTATTAGTAGTCATGTGATTAGGTTTACCTTAATACTCCTTTTAGTTGTTGCGGATGCTTGCAATACGGGTTAATCATAAGTGGGATGCTTGTCCATGTTAGGGCAGTACCCAAGTGCCGGTCCACCCACATATCAAATTATCAAAGTACCGAACGTGAATCTTATGAACGTGATGAAAACTAGCTTGACGATAATTCCCAATGTGTCCTCGGGAGCTCTTTCTTCATTATTAGAGTTTGTCCAGGCTTATCCTTTGCTACATAAAGGATTGGGCCACCTTGTTGCAATTTATTTACTTTATTTACTTTTTACTCGTTACTATTTATCTTATCACAAAACTATCTATTACCTACTATTTCAGTGCTTGCAGAGAAAACCTTACTGAAAACCGCTTATCATTTCCTTCTGCTCCTCGTTGGGTTCGACACTCTTACTTATCGAAAGGACTACGATAGATCCCCTATACTTGTGGGTCATCAAGACTCTTTTCTGGCGCCGTTGCCGGGGAGCGTAGCGCTCTTGGTGAGTGGAACTTGGTAAGGAAACATTTATATAGTGTGCTGAAATTTTCTGTTACTTGTCACTATGGAAATTAATCCTTTGAGGGGCTTGTTTGGGGTATCTTCACCCCAACCAGAAGAGACAATAGATGCTCCTCAACCTACTGAACCTTATGAAAATATTCACTATGAGATTCCTTCAGGTATGATAGAAAAACTGCTAGCTAATCCTTTTGCAGGAGACGGAACATTGCATCCCGACTTACACCTTATCTTTGTGGATGAAGTTTGTGGACTATTTATGCTTGCAGGTATTCCCGATGATGTTGTCAAAAGGAAGGTCTTCCCTTTATCTTTGAAGGGAGAGGCAATGACATGGTATAGGCTATGTGATGATACGAGATATTGGAATTATAAGCGATTGAAGTTGGAATTTCACCAGAAGTTCTATCCTATGCATCTTGTTCATCGTGATCGTAATTACATATATAATTTCTGGCCTCGCGAAGGAGAAAGCATCACTCAAGCTTGGGGGAGGCTTAAGTCAATGTTGTATTCATGCCACAATCATGAGCTCTCTTAGGAAATGATTATTCAGAATTTTTATGCTCGACTTTCTCTTGATAATCACAACTTGCTCGATACTTCTTGTGCTGGTTCCTATATGCTGAAGACTATTGATTTCAAATGGGACTTATTGGAAAGAATTAAACGCAACTCTGAAGATTGAGGTTCCGACGATGGTAAGTAGTCAGGTATGACACCTAAGTTTGATAGTGTTAAATCTTTTATGGATACCGATGCTTTCCGTGGATTTAGCTCTAAGTATGGACTTGACTGAGATAGTAGCTACTTTTTGTGAAACTTTTGCTACTCACGTTGATCTCCCTAAAGAGAAGTTGTTTAAATATAATCCTCCTGTTGAAGTGAAAGTAGTTGCACCTATTACAGTCGAAGAGAAGACTATTACTTATAGTGATCCTATTATTCCTACTGCTTATGTTAAAAAAAACCCTTTTCTTGTTAGGATAAAAGATCATGTTAAAGCTTCGACTGTTGTTCGTAAGAGTAATACTAGGACTTATACACATCCTGAGCAAATTAATGTGGAACCTGGTATTGCTATAATTAAAGATCTTTTGGATGAGGATTTAGATGGGCATGTTATCCCTTTCTTGGGTGAAACTGTTAATATTGCTAGACCCGATACTAAGACACGTAGACCTGTTGTAGGCACGCCTGTTATTTCTGTTAAAATAGGAGATCATTGTTATCATGGTTTATGTGATATGGGTGCTAGTGCTAATGCGATACCTTATGATCTTTATAAAGAAATTATGCACGATATTGCACCTGTTGAATTAGAGGACATTGATGTTACTATTAAGCTTGCCAATAGGGACACCACTAAACCTATTGGGATTGTTAGAGATGTTGAAGTCTTGTGTGGGAAGATTAAATACCCTGCTGATTTTCTTGTTCTTGGTTCCCCACAAGATGATTTTTGTCCCATTATTTTTGGTAGACCCTTCTTGAATACTGCTAGTGCTAAGATTGATTGTAAGAGAAAGGTTGTCACTGTTGGCATAGACGGTACGTCTTATGAGTTTAATTTTGCCAAGTTCAGTAGACAACATCGTGAAAAGGAACCATCTAGTAGGGATGAAATTATTGGTCTTGCTTCCATTGCTGTTACTCCAACTGATTCGTTAGAACAATATTTTCTAGACCATGAAAACGATATGTTTATGAAGGAAAGGGAAGAAATAGATGAAGTGTTCCTTAAACAAGAACCTATGTTGAAACATAACCTTCCCATTGAAATTCTTGGGGATCCCCCTCCACCCAAGGGTGATCCCGTGTTTGAACTCAAACCATTACATGGTAATCTTAAGTATGCTTATCTTGATGAAAAAGAAATATATCCTGTTATTATTAGTGCTAACCTTTCAGAAAAAGAAGAAAAAAGATTATTGAAAACTATGAAGAAGCACCGAGCTGCTATTGGATATACTTTGGATGATCTTAAGGGCATTAGTCCCCACATTATGTCAACACAAAATTTTAGTAGAGAAATATGCCAAACCAGTTAGAGATCCTCAAAGAGGATTAAATCCCAAAATGAAGGAAGTGGTAAGAAAGGAGATACTAAAGCTCCTTGAGGCAGGTATTATTTATCCCGTTGCTGATAGTGAATGGGTAAGCCCTATCCATTGTGTCCCTAAAAAGGGAGGTATTACCGTTGTTCCTAATGATAAAGATGAATTGATCCCACAAAGAATTATTACATGTTATAGGATGGTAATTGATTTCCGTAAGTTAAATAAGGCTACTAAGAAAGATCATTACCCTTTACCTTTTATCGATCAAATGCTAGAAAGGCTATCCAAACACACACATTTTTGCTTTCTAGATGGTTATTCTGGCTTCTATCAGATACCTGTATTAGCGGGGGATCAATCTAAAACTACTTTTACTTGCCCTTTTGATACTTTTGCTTATAGACGTATGGCTTTTGGCTTATGTAATGCACCTACTACCTTTCAAAGATGCATGATGGCTATATTTTCTGATTTTTGTGAAAAGATTTGTGAGGTATTCATGGATGACTTCTCCATCTATGGATCCTCCTTTGATGATTGTTTGAGCAACCTTGATCGAGTTTTGCAGAGATGCGAAGACACTAGTCTCGTCCTGAATTGGGAAAAGTGTCACTTTATGGTTAATGAAGGCATTGTCTTGGGGCACAAGATCTTCGAGAGAGGTATTGAAGTTGATAAAGCCAAAGTCGATGCTATTGAAAACATGCCATGTCCCAAGGACATAAAAGGTATAAGAAGTTTCCTGGGTCACGCCGGTTTTTATAGGAGGTTCATTAAGGACTTTTCTAAAATCTCTAGGCCTCTGACCAATTTATTGCAAAAAGATATTCCTTTTGTATTTGATGATGATTGTGTAGAAGCATCCGAAACACTTAAGAAGGCTTTGATCACTGCACCTATTGTTCAGCCACCTGATTGGAATTTACCTTTTGAAATTATGTGCGATGCTAGTGATTACATTGTAGGAGCTGTTTTAGGGCAAAGAGTTGGTAAGAAATTGAATGTTATCCATTATGCTAGCAAGACTCTTGATACTGCCCAGAGAAATTATGCTACTACTGAAAAAGAATTCTTAGCAGTTGTGTTTGCATGTGATAAGTTTAGACCTTATATTGTTGATTCCAAAGTTACTATTCACACTGATCATGCTGCTATTAAATATCTTATGGAAAAGGAAGATGCTAAGCCTAGACTCATTAGATGGGTTCTCTTGCTCCAATAATTTGAGTTGCATATCATTGATAGAAAGGGAGCTAAGAACCCCGTTGCAGACAACTTGTCTAGGTTAGAAAATGTTCTTGATGACCCACTGCCTATTAATGATAGTTTTCCTGATGAACAATTAGCGGCCGTCAATGCTTCTCGTACTGCTCCTTGGTATGCTGATTATGCTAATTACATTGTTGCTAAATATATATCGCCTAGTTTCACATACCAACAAAAGAAAAAGTTCTTTTATGAGCTAAGACATTACTTCTGGGATGATCCACACCTTTATAAAGAAGGAGTAGATGGTATTATTAGACGTCGTGTGTCTGAGCATGAACAGGAACAAATCCTACGCAAGTGTCACTCTGAATCCTATGGAGGACACCACGCTGGAGATAGAACTGCACACAAGGTACTACAATCTGGTTTTTATTGGCCTACTCTTTTCAAAGATGCTCGTAAGTTTGTCCTATCTTGTGATGAATGTCAAAGAATAGGTAACATTAGTAGACATCAAGAAATGCCTATGAATTATTCTCTTGTTATTGAACCGTTTGATGTTTGGGGCTTTGATTATATGGGACCTTTTCCTGTCTCCAATGGTTATACACATATTTTAGTTGCTGTTGATTACGTTACTAAGTGGGTAGAAGCTATTCCAACTAGTAGTGCTGATCATAACACTTCTATTAAAATGCTTAAAGAAGTTATTTTTCCGAGGTTTGGAGTCCCTAGATATCTTATGACTGATGGTGGTTCACACTTTATTCATGGTGCTTTCCGTAAGATGCTCGCTAAGTATGATGTCAATCATAGAATTGCATCTCCTTATCACCCGCAGTCTAGTGGTCAAGTAGAGTTGAGAAATAGAGAGCTCAAATTAATTTTGCAAAAGATTATGAATAGATCTAGAAAGAATTGGTCCAAAAAACTTGATGATGCATTATGGGCCTATAGAACTGCATACAAAAATCCTATGGGTATGTCTCCATATAAGATCGATTATGGAAAAGCATGTCATTTACCTCTTGAACTTGAACATAAAGCATATTGGGCTATTAAAGAGCTCAATTATGACTTCAAACTTGCCGGTGAGAAAAGGTTATTTGATATTAGCTCACTTGATGAATGGAGAACCCAAGCATATGAGAATGCTAAGCTTTTCAAAGAAAAAGTCAAACGCTGTCATGATAAGAGGATACAAAAGCGTGAGTTTAACGTAGGAGATTATGTGTTATTGTTCAATTCTCGTTTAAGATTTTTTGCAGGAAAACTTCTCTCAAAATGGGAAGGTCCCTACATTATCGAGGAGGTCTATCATTCTGGGTCTATAAAAATCAACAACTCTAAACGCACAAATCCGAGGGTGGTAAACGGTCAAAGAATTAAGCATTATATTTCAGGTAATCCTATCAATGTTGAAACTAATATTATTGAAACCATAACCCCTGAGGAATACATAAGAGACACTTTCCAGAATGTTCCAGACTCCGAAAAGGCATAGGTACGTGGTACGGTAAGTAAACCGACTCCAAAACAACTCTAATGGCAATTTTTATCAGTTTTGTATTATTTAAGAATTTTAGGAAGAAAGAAGTAGTCCGAAAGGGGCACGAGGCTCCCACGAGAGAGGAGGGGCCCCCTGGTAGGGCGCGCCCTCCTGTCTCGTGGGCACCTCGTGTGCCTCTCGGACTCCGTTTTCTTGTATGTTACGTATTTTCGTCGGTAAAAATTCATTATGTATACTCCCGAAGGTTTTGACCACCGTATCACGCAAATATCCTCTGTTTTCATTTCGAGCTGTTCCTGTTGCAGATTTGGAACAAGATGTCTTCCCAGGATTCGGAGGGAGAGAGTTACATGGCTGATTATATTGCAAACCCAAAAGTGTATGGGGATGTGGAACATTATGGCTGGACCACAGAGGAAGAAGAAGACTATGATCCAAAGGGGAAGGAGGACACAAGCTCCGATGAAGAGGATGATCCACTGCCTCAACCTGGTGATATGCATGTGGAGTTCAAGAAGTCAAGCCTCCCTAAGGTCCAATCTATCCCACCACATTTTTTGCAGGACAGCAAGGCAGCACTATGCAAAAAGATAATGAAACTTGAGCTCGAGATTGAGGATCTGAGGGAGGAAAATTTTAGCCTCAGACGCAAGCTAGAGAAGAAAAGTGCAACAACTCCTACTTCACCACCTCCGAAGAAATAATCACATGGGTATGGGCACTCCCCTTGGCAACTGCCAAGCTTGGGGGAGGTGCCCCGGTATCGTATCACCATCACACTCCTATCTTTACCGCTTTATTTAGTTCGATCCCTTTAGTAGTATCTTGATCTATTAGTTCGAAGTTTTGATATCAAGTAGTTTTGAGTTCTGCTTTGTGATCTATTTATCAAATCGAGTCTGTGTGCTATCTATAATAAAGATTAGTGTTGAGTCAAGGGCTTTGCTATGTTGCTATGATCTTGAAAAAGTAGAAAGAACAAAAGAGTTCATATTGACCTTATGGATAGTGATAACTTCACACATAGAAAGTATGAGGCATAAAAATTGTTGAGAGTTGATGAACATAGCCTTGGTCATCATTGCAATTAATAGGGAGTAATAAGGAAAGAGGGGTTCACATATAAATATATTATCTTGGACATCTTTTATGATTGTGAAGCACTCATTAAGTATGACATGCTAAAAGAGTTGACGTTGGACAAGGAAGACAACGTAATGGTTTATGTTTTTCGACATCTCATTTAAAGTATATTGTCATTGACCTTCCAAACATGTTGAGCTTGCCTTTCCTCCTCATGCTAGCCAAATTCCTTGCACCAAGTAGAGATACTACTTGTGCTTCTCAATATCCTTAAACCCAGTCTTGACATGAGAGTCCACCATACCTACCTATGGATTGAGTAAGATCCTTCAAGTAAGTTGTCATCGGTGCAAGCAATAAAAATTGCTCTCTAAATATGTATGACTTATTGTGCAGAGAAAATAAGCTTTGTACGAACTTGTTGTGGAAGTAATAAAAGCGACGAACTACATAATAAAGGTCCACATACAAGGGGCAATATAAAGTGACATTCTTTTGCATTAAGATTTGATGCATCAACCCTAAACGCACATGACAACCTCTGCTTCCCTCTGCGAAGGGCCTATCTTTTACTTTATGTTTCACTTTATGCTTGAGTCAAGGTGATCCTCACCTTTCCCTTTTTCATTTTATCCTTTGGCAAGCTCCTCGTGTTTGAACGATCATGATGCATATATCCAATTGGATGTAAGTTGGCATAGGTTATTATTGTTGACATCACCTAAAGGTGAATATGTTGGGAGGCAACACAATAAGCCCCTATCTTTCTCAGTGTCCGGCTGAAACTCTATAACCACAAGTATTGCGTGAGTGTTAACAATTATAGGGGACTACGAGATAGTTGAGTATGTGAGCTTGCTGAAAAGCTCTATTATTGACTCTTTCTGATGTTACGATAAATTGCAATTGCTTCAATGACTGAGATTATAGTTTGTTAGTTCACAATGAAGTTTTTGAACCATACTTGACATTGTGAATTGCTTATTACTTGAACATAGGAAATCATATGACAAAATCCATATATGTTGCTGTTATTAGAATGATCATGATGCCCTCATGTCCGTATTTTATTTTTATCGACACCTCTGTCTCTAAACATGTGGACATATTTTTCGATTTCGGCTTCCGCTTGAGGACAAGCGAGGTCTAAGCTTGGGGGAGTTGATACGTCCATTTTGCATCATGCTTTTATATCATTATTTATTGCATTATGGGCTGCTATTACACATTATATCTCAATACTTATGGATATTCTCTCTTATTTTACAAGGTTTACCATGAAGAGGGGGAATGCCGGCAGCTGGAATTCTGGCTGGAAAAGGAGCAAATCTTGGAAACCTAATCTGCACAACTCCAAAAGACCTGAGACTCCACGAAACAACTTTTCAGATTTAATAAGAATTTTTGGGCAAAAGAAATAGGCCAGGGGGCCCACACCCTATCCAGGAGACAGGGGGGCGCCCCCCCCCCCCTGTTGGGTGCGGCTCCCTATCTACTGGGCCCCCTAGTGGGATTCCGGCGTCCATCTTCTGCAATATGAAGGGTTTTCCCATGGAAAAATCATGGGCAAGCTTATGGGACGAAACTCCGACGCCACGAGGCGGAACCTTGGCGGAATCAATCTAGGGATCTGGCGGAGCTGTTCTGCCGGGGACACTTCCCTCCGGGAGGGGGAAATCATCACCAACGCCATCACCAACGATCCTCTCATCGGGAGGGGGTCAATCTCCATCAACATCTTCACCAGCACCATCTCATCTCAAAACCCTAGTTCATCTCTTGTATCCAATCTTGTATCAAAACCACAAATTGGTACCTGTGGGTTGCTAGTAGTGTTGATTACTCCTTGTAGTTGATGCTATTTGGTTTACTTGGTGGGAGATCATATGTTCAGATCCTTTATGCATATTATTACTCCTCTGATTATGAACATGAATATGCTTTGTGAGTAGTTACGTTTGTTCCTGAGGACATGGGTGAAGTCTTGCTATTAGTAGTCATGTGAATTTGGTATTCGTTCGACATTTTGATGAGATGTATGTTGCCTTTCGACTACATGACACTTCACCATTATTTGGGCCTAGAGGAAGGCATAGGGAAGTAATAAGTAGATGATGGGTTGCTAGAGTGACAGAAGCTTAAACCCTAGTTTATGCGTTGCTTCGTTAGGGGTTGATATGGACCCATATGTTTAATGTTGTGGTTAGGTTTACCTTAATACTCCTTTTAGTAGTTGCGGATGCTTGCAATAGGGGTTAATCATAAGTGGGATGCTTGTCCATGTTAGGGCAGTACCCAAGTGCCGGTCCACCCACATATCAAATTATCAAAGTACCGAACGCGAATCTTATGAACGTGATGAAAACTAGCTTGACGATAATTCCCAATGTGTCCTCGGGAGCTCTTTCTTCATTATTAGAGTTTGTCCAGGCTTATCCTTTGCTACATAAAGGATTGGGCCACCTTGCTGCACTTTATTTACTTTATTTACTTTTTTCTCGTTACTATTTATCTTATCACAAAACTATCTATTACCTACTATTTCAGTGCTTGCAGAGAAAACCTTACTGAAAACCGCTTATCATTTCCTTCTGCTCCTCGTTGGGTTCGACACTCTTACTTATCGAAAGGACTACGATAGATCCCCTATACTTGTGGGTCATCACTCGGCAACGGCGCCAAAAATAGTCTTGATAACCCACAAGTATAGGGGATCGCAACAGTTTTCGATGGTAAAGTATTCAACCCAAATTTATTGATTCGACACAAGGGGAGCCAAAGAATATTCTCAAGTATTAGCAGTTGAGTTGTCAATTCAACCACACCTGAATAACTTAGTATCCGCAACAAAGTATTTAGTAGCAAAGTAGTATGATAGTAATGGTAACAGTGGCAAAAGTAAAGATAGTAGTTTCGTAGTAATTGTAACAGTAGCAACGGAAAAGTAAATAAGCAAAGCACAATATGTGAAAAGCTCGTAGGCATTGGATCAGTGATGGATAATTATGTCGGATGTGATTCCTCATGTAATAGTTATAACATAGGGCGACACAGAACTAGCTTCAATTCATCAATGTAATGTAGGCATGTATTCCAAATATAGTCATACGTGCTTATGGAAAAGAACTTGCATGACATCTTTTGTCCTACCCTCCCGTGGCAGCGGGGTCCTAATGGAAACAAAGGGATATTAAGGCCTCCTTTTAATAGAGTACCGGACCAAAGCATTAGCACTTAGTGAATACATGAACTCCTCAAACTACGGTCATCACCGAGAAGTATCCCGATTATTGTCACATCGGGGTTGTCGGATCATAACACATATAGGTGACTATAGAATTGCAATATAGGATCAAGAACTCACATATATTCATGAAAACATAATAGGTTCAGATCTGAAATCATGGCACTCGGGCCCTAGTGACAAGCATTAAGCATAGCAAAGTCATAGCAACATCAATCTCAGAACATAGTGGATACTCGGGATCAAACCCTAACAAAACTAACTTGATTACATGGTAAATCTCATCCAACCCATCACCGTCCAGCAAGCCTACGATAGAATTACTCACGCACGGCGGTGAGCATCATGAAATTGGTGATGGAGGATGGTTGATGATGACGACGGCGATGAATCCCCCTCCCCAGAGCCCCGAACGGACTCCAGATCAGCCCTCCCGAGAGAGATTAGGGCTTGGCGGCGGCTCTGTATCGTAAAACGTGATGAAACTTTCTCTCTGATTTTTTTCTCCGCGAAACAGAATATATAGAGTTGGAGGTGAGGTCGGTGGAGCTTCAGGGGGCCCACGAGACAGGGGGGCGCGCCCAGGGGGAGGGGGCGCGCCCCCACCCTCGTGGACGGGGTGTGGGCCTGATAACCCACAAGTGTAGGGGATCGCAACAGCTTTCGAGGGTAAAGTATTCAACCCAAATTTATTGATTCGACACAAGGGGAGCCAAAAAATATTCTTGAGTATTAGCAGTTGAGTTGTCAATTCAACCACACCTGGATAACTTAGTATCTGCAGCAAAGTATTTAGTAGCAAAGTAGTATGATAATAAAGGCAATGGTAGCAAAAGTAAAGATAATAGTTTTTGGGTTTTTGTAGTAGTTGTAACAGTAGCAACGGAAAAGTAAATAAGCGAAGAACAATATGTGAAAAGCTCGTAGGCAATGGATCAGTGATGGATAATTATGCCGGATGCGATTCTTCATGTAATAGCTATAACATAGGGTGACACAGAACTAGCTCCAGTTCATCAATGTAATGTAGGCATGTATTCCGTAAATAGTCATACGTGCTTATGGAAAAGAACTTGCATGACATCTTTTGTCCTACCCTCCCGTGGCAGCGGGGTCCTAGCGGAAACTAAGGGATATTAAGGCCTCCTTTTAATAGAGAACCGGAACAAAGCATTAGCACATGGTGAATACATGAACTCCTCAAACTACGGTCATCACCGAGAAGTATCCCGATTATTGTCACTTCGGGGTTGTCGGATCATAACACATAATAGGTGACTATAGACTTGCGAGATAGGATCAAGAACACACATATATTCATGAAAACATAATAGGTTCAGATCTGAAATCATGGCACTCGGGCCCTAGTGACAAGCATTAAGCATAGCAAAGTCATAGCAACATCAATCTCAGAACATAGTGGATACTAGGGATCAAACCCTAACAAAACTAACTTGATTACATGGTAAATCTCATCCAACCCATCACCGTCCAGCAAGCCTACGATGGAATTACTCACGCACGGTGGTGAGCATCATGAAATTATTGATGGAGGATGGTTGATGATGATGACGGCGACGAATCGCCCTCTCCGGAGCCCCGAACGGACTCCAAATCAGCCCTCCCGAGAGAGATTAGGGCTTGGCGGCAGCTCCGTGTCGTAAAACGCGATGAAACTTTCTCTCTAATTTTTTTCTCCCCGAACGTGAATATATGGAGTTGGAGTTGAGGTCGGTGGTGGTCCAGGGGGGCACGAGATAGGGGGCGCGCCCTATAGTGGGGGCGCCACCCTGTCTCGTGGACAGGGTGTGGGCCCCCTGGTGTATTTCTTTCGCCCAGAAATTCTTATTAATTCCAAAAAGTGCCTCCGTGGATTTTCAGGACATTCCGAGAACTTTTCTTTTCTACACATAAAACAACATCATGGCAGTTCTGCTGAAAACAGCGTCAGTCCGGGTTAGTTTCATTCAAATCATGCAAGTTAGAGTCCAAAACAAGGGCAAAAGTGTTTGGAAAAGTAGATACGTTGGAGACGTATCAACTCCCCCAAGCTTAAACCTTTGCTTGTCCTCAAGCAATTCAGTTGATAAACTGAAAGTGATAAAGAAAAACTTCTACAAACTCTGTTTTCTCTTGTTGTTGTAAACATGAAAAGCCAGCATTCAAGTTTCAGCAAATATTATGAACTAACCATACTCACAATAACACTTGGGGTCTCACAATTACTCATATCAATAGCATAATCAGCTAGCAAGCCATAATAATAAAACTCGGATGACAACACTTTCTCAAAATTATCATAACATGATATAACAAAATGATATCTTGCTAGCCCTTTCTGAGACCGCAAAACATAAATGCAAAGCACCTTTAAAGATCAAGGACTGACTAAACATTGTAATTCATGGTAAAAGAGATCCAGTCAAGTCATACCCAATATAAACCAATAGTAATGAATGCAAATGACAGTGTGCTCTCCAGCGGGTGCTTTTAATAAGAAGGGTGATGACTCAACATAAAAGTAAATAGATAGGCCCTTCGCGGAGGGGAGCAGGGATTTGTAGAGGTGCCAGAGCTCGATTTTAAAATAGAGATTGAATAACATTTTGAGCGGCATACTTTCGCTGTCAACGCAACAACTATGAGATGGTTGTATCTTCCATACTAAATGCATTATATGCAGTTCCCAAACAGAATGGTAAAGGTTTATACTCCCCCAACCACCAACAAGCATCAATCCATGGCTTGCTCGAAACAACGAGTGCCTCCAACTAACAACAGCCCTGGGGGAGTTTTGTTTAATTATTTTGATTTGCTTTGATCTTTTTGGATCATGGGACTGGGCATCCCGGTTACCAGCCCTTTCTCGTGAATGAGGAGCGGAGTCCACTCCTCTTGAGAATAACCCACCTAGCATGGAAGATATAGGCAGCCCTAGTTGTAACATGAGCTTCTCGAGCATACAAAACAGAATTTCATTTGAAGGTTTAGAGTTTGGAACATACAAATTTACTTGGAACGGCAGGTAAATACCGCATATAGGAAGGTATAGTGGACTCATATGGAACAACTTTGGGGTTTAAAGAGTTTGTATGCACAAGCAGTATTCCCACTTAGTACAGGTGAAGGCTAGCAAAAGACTGGGAAGCGACCAACTGAGAGAGCGACAACAGTCATAAACATGCATTAAAATTAATTCACACCGAATACAAGCATGAGTAGGATATAATCCACCATGAACATAAATATCATGAAGGCTATGTTGATTTGATTCAACTACATGCGTGAACATGTGCCAGGTCGAGTCACTCAATTCATTCAAAGGAGGATACCATCCCATCATACCACATCATAATCATTCTAATAACATGTTGGCACGCAAGGTAAACCATGATGACTCATAGCTAATCAAGCATGGCACAAGCAACTATAATCTCTAAATGTCATTGCAAATATGTTTACTTCGATATAAGCTGACTCAGAAATGATGAACTCATCATATTTACAAAAACAAGAGAGGTCGAGTTCATACCAGCTTTTCTCATCTCAATAAGTCCATCATATATCGTCATTATTGCTTTTCACTTGCACGACTGAACGATGTGTATAATAATAAGCGTGCACGTGCATTGGACTAAGCTCGAATCTGCAAGCATTCAACTCAAGAGAGAAGACAAGTAATATGGGTTCTAAGTTAAATAAGCAATCATACATATGAGAGCCACTAAACATTTTCAATATGGTCTTCTTGACCCCCAAAGGAAAGAAAAGAAAATAAAACTATTTACACAGGAAAGCTCCCAACAAGTAAGCAGAAGAACTAGAAATCTTTTTGGGTTTTCATTTTAATTTCTACTACAAGCATGGAAATTAAACTAACTATTTTTTTGGTTTTTCTTAAGGTTTATCAAACACACAAGAAGAAAACTAGAAAAAGAAATTTAAACTAGCATGGATAATACAATGAAAAAGTATGAGCACCGACGACTAATGTGTGAACATGAATGTAAAGTCGGTGAGAAATACGTACTCCCCAAGCTTAGGCTTTTGGCCTAAGTTGGTCTAGTACCAAGGACTGCCGCTACTCTCCCCGGTGTAATGGGAGGTGTAATCAGGATACCACTGGCTGGTCATCTCTGGATCCCACTGGACAGATGATGCACGATAAGGGTCCAGTTCAGGTTCCGGCTCAGGTTCAGGTTCTGGAGTAAAAGCTTGAGCTCGATGATTGTTCACCGCTCTCGGTGTGACAAGAAAATTTTATGGCCATTCACACGACCGTACTTCCACTAATCGAGGAAGATTATACTTGGCTTTTTCCTTCTCTTTGGCTTGTTTCTCCTGAGATCCTTGGTTAGATGAGCCCCTCAAAAACTTCCTTAACACTTTCTAAAAATTTCTGAAATTTTAGTAACTTCAAAACAAAAGTGAATAAAACAAAACAAGATTGGTAGCAACTACTCCTACAAGTGCATAGAGCCTATATCATGCATTAGAATTGCTTGGGACCTCATAAATTTAACATGCAGGCTCAAGAACAAGGTCACCTATGCAGCAAAAATTTGCAATGAATAAAGCACTAGAACAAAAACTAATTGGACCAATGGAGGAGTCACATACCAAGCAACAATCTCCCAAAGTAGTTTTGTGAATGGAGCTTTGAGCAAGGAGATCGAAAATTGCAGCAAAATGAGCTAGAACTCGTGCTTGAGCTGGATGGGGATTTTTTGGGTAGAAGATGAAGTGTGTGGGTGCTGGCATAAGTGGAGGGGGGCCACCAGGGGCCCACGAGACAGGGGACGCACCCTATAGGGGGCGTCCTCCACTCTCGTGGCATGGTGCTTACCCCTCCTGCAGTGATTTCAGTGCCTAAAATCCTCAAATATTCCATAAAAAATCATACTAAATTTGCAGGGCATTTGGAGCACTTTTATTTTCAGGATACTTTTTAATGCACAGATAATTCAGAAAACAGACGGATAATACTAATTTTGCTTTATTTAATCTAAATAACATAAAGTAAAAAGTGGGTACAGAAGGTTGTGCCTTCTAGTTTCATCCATCTCATGATCATCAAAATGAATCCACTAACAAGGTTGATCAAGTCTTGTTAACAAACTCATTCCGAATAACATGGAACCGGAGAAATTTCGAATAACACTAAGTTACCTCAACGGGGATATGAAAATCCCCAACAATAAGAATACCATACTTTTTCTTGACAGTAGGGAGAGGAAATTCAAAACCTCCAATAATAATAGTTGGAACTTTTCCAATAGAATTGATGCTATGAACTTGAGATCGTTTCCTCGGAAAATGTACCGTATGCTCATTACCATTAACATGAAAAGTGACATTGCCTTTGTTGCAATCAATAACAGCCCCTGCAGTATTAAGAAAAGGTCTACCAAGGATAATAGACATACTATCGACCTCAGGAATATCAAGAATAACAAAGTTAGTTAAGATAGTGACATTTGCAACCACAACAGGCACATCCTCACAAATACCGACAGGTATAGCAGTTGATTTATCAACCATTTGCAAAGATATTTCAGTAGGTGTCAACTTATTCAATTCAAGTCTACGATATAAAGAGAGAGGCATAACACTAACACCGGCTCCAAGATCACATAAAGCAGTTCTAACATAATTTATTTTAATGGAGCATGGTATAGTTGGTACCCCCGGATCTCCAAGTTTCTTTGGTATTCCACCCTTAAAAGTGTAATTAGCAAGCATGGTGGAAATTTCAGCTTCCGGTATCTTTCTTTTAGTTGTAATGATATCCTTCATATACTTAGCATAAGGATTTACTTTCAGCATATCAGTTAAGCGCATACGTAAGAAAATAGGTCTAATCATTTCAGCAAAGCGCTCAAAATCCTCATCATCCTTTGTATTTGATGGTTTAGGAGGAAAGGGCATGGGTTTCTGAACCCATGGTTCTCTTTCTTTACCGTGCTTCCTAGCAACAAAATCTCTCTTATCATAACACTGATTCTTTGATTGTGGGTTATCAAGATTAACAACAGGTTCAATCTCTACTTCATTGTTTTTGCTAGGTTGAGCATCAACATGAACATCATCATTAACATTATCACTAGGTTCATGTTCATCACCTGATTGAGTTTCAGCATCAGAGATAGAAATATCATTGGGATTCTCAGGTGTGTCTATAGTAGGTTCACTAGAAGCATGCAATGTTCTATCATTTTTCTTTTTCTTCTTTTTACAAGAACTAGGTGCCTCTAAATTATTTCTCTAAGAATCTTGTTCGATTCTCTTAGGGTGGCCTTCGGGATACAAAGGTTCCTGAGTCATTCTACCAGTTCTAGTAGCCACTCTAACAGCAAAGTCATTTTTATTATTTAATTCATCGAGCAAATCATTTTGAGCTTTAAGTACTTGCTCAGCTTGAGTAGCAACCATAGTACTATATTTGCTAATGAGTTTGAGTTCACCTTTAACTCTAGCCATATTATCGCTCACACGTCCTATCTCGAAAGCATTATTCTTTAACTCTCTACCAACATAAGCATTAAAACTTTCTTGTGTAGCCATAAAGTCATCAAATTCATCTAAGCATGGGCTATGAAATTTAGTAGAGGGGATTTCAACTTTATCATATCTATAGAGAGAATTTACCTTTACTACCTGTGTCGGGTTATCAAGACAATGTGGTTCTTCAATAGGCGGTATATTAAGACCATGTATTTCTTCAATAGGAGGTAAATTCTTAACATCTTAAGCTTTAATACCTTTTTCTTTCATTGATTTCTTTGCCTCTTGCATATCTTCAGGACTGAGAAATAAAACACATCTCTTCTTCGGAGTGGGTTTAGGAATAGGCTCAGGAGTTGGCTCAATTGGTTCAGGAATTGCCTCAGGAATTGGCTCAGGAAGAGTCCAATTATTTTCATTAGTCAACATATTATTCAATAATATTTCAGCTTCGTTGACTGTTCTTTCCCTGAAAACACAACCAGCACAACTATCCAAGTAGTCCTTGGAAGCATCGGTTAGTCCATTATAAAAGATACCAAGTATTTCATTTTTCTTAAGAGGATGATCAGGCAAAGCATTAAGTAACCAGAGAAGCCTCCCCCAAGCTTGTGGGAGACTCTCTTCTTTGGTTTGCACAAAATTATATATTTCCCGCAAGGCAGCTTGATGTAGGGTGGAACCCTATAGCGTCGATCTTTCACGTTTGGAGTGGGATCCCTCGAAGAACACGATGAACACGGGGAAGAACGGGGAGAAATCACAAGGGGAAACACTCAAGAACAAGTCCAAATCACACATCCACTAGACAATCAAACACACAAGATCACAAGGTACATGAACAACAAAGGGAAAGATACAAGGTAAGGTTCATCTCCAAGAGGAGGTCTTGATGATATCCTAGATGGATCTTCCCACAAGGGGGTCTTGATGATATCCCGCGGGATCTTCTCCTAGATGGAGGTCTTGGCCTCCAATGGAGTAGTGGTCTCTCTCTCTCAAGAGTAGAGATAGGTAGGAGCAAAGCTCACCTAAGAATGAGCTATCACTTTGCTAACCCTAAAAAGGAGGTGGAGGAGGTCTATTTATAGCCCAAGGGGCGAAGGGGTAAGTGAGGGGCGAATGGGTACACGGGCCTCGGCCCGGAGGCATGCACGCAGGCAAAGCCCGGATGATCCGGATGGGGGTCCGGATGATCCGGCCATCGTCCGGATGATCCGGGAGGGGGCCCGGATGATCCGGCTTCACATGAGGCCTTCGGGTGTCTTCGGACAAATTATTCGGATGATCCGGAGGGGGACCCGGATGATCCGGCCGAGCCCGGATGATCCGGACGGAGGTCCGGATGTCCGGCCTGGCTCCTGCAGCCGCTCCGTCTTCTCCTCCTTTCTTCCGTCTTCTCTTCCACGCTTCCCTCGCGGATGGTGTAGTCGTTCCTTGGCGCTTGCACTCCTCCTCGTCGTCCGTGAAATTCCGACAATACCTATGCATGCACACGGGAGAAGTGTCAAGTAGTATGCCATCCTCGAAGGGGTCAAGTGAGCACATGTAAAGGAGATGATTCACCTTAGTGTGTGCGAAGTAGATGTCGCACATGTCACTTGCCAAATGGGCTCTTGACATGGTGATGTCTGTAGGATGCTCCGCATCATCCCCTCCCCCTTGGGAAAGATCCGACCTCGGATCGAAAACCAAATCACCATGGGAAAGAGATGGCGTTGCCGTGTAGAAGTGGTCGATCACCAAGTTCTTGTCATCGTGAAGTTCCAAATGGGCACTCTCCAATGTCGTACTGTCTTGTAATTCCTTCAAAAGTAGCAAAGATAACAAGCACTTGGAAAAACAAATGTGGTTGTCGTAAGAGCAAAACCAAGCATTCAAGAGGTGATTCACCCAACAAGTGTTGTCATCAAGCATAGCATATGGTTTGACAAAGAAGTGTGTCATGACATTTGGACATATAAATTGAGCACAATCAAGTACATCATGGGAACAAGCATGTAAATGGGAGGTCAAGATGCAAATATATGTGATAAGTGAACAAGCATCTACCTCAAGGTCATAGCAAGCATGCATAAAGAGCTCAATGAACGGTCTATGGTAGGCATAAGAGTCATGCACAACACCAAATATAGTGAAATGTCTAAACACATGGGGCAAGTGCAAGACAATCCAAGCATAACGTGCATAGGGTGTAGTGAAGATATCGTGGCACTCAACACAAAGGAAAGAGCAATTGTTCAACATGTGTGAGGCATGAGCATATATGTCATCAACCCAAGAAAGCAAGTAGTGGAACATGGGTGATGCAATATAGCGAGCATTCATAGCTATCAAATCAAGCAAGCTAGTAGTGCGAAGATGCAACATACTAGGAGGAATCATGGCAAACATGTCATTGGTGAAAATAGTGGGCATGAATAATTCACAAGTCATAGCACAAGCATGAAAGCAAGATATGAGTACAATATCATGAATGTATTGGCGAGAGGCCATATGTGAATAGCAATGGGTCATCATGACTCTCCCAACACAACAAGCATCAATAGAATGGGGCACATGATAAACATAGCAAAAGCAACAAGGATCTCCACCAAGCATGCAAATACACATAGGAATATCATAATGGGGAATCATGGGTAGATGCAAACAAGGGTCACAATTGCATGGCAAAGGCATAGAAGCAAGCATAGCATGCAAAGTGAACACGGTAAAATGAGCATAATGTGAGAAGTGGTAGATGGCCCATAGCCGTGTGAGAGCCAAGTAGAGGAGTTGCGCGTAGTCCTTGCGCGAAGGGAACGGTGGTAAGGATAGTCCACGGGATCCCAAATCGTCATTGCTCTCAAGAGCTTGTTTTGTCAATTCATGGGATTGCGAAGTTGACAAGTATTCATGGGTACCTACACAAAAGAGACACAAACGAAAGAAATTGTGTGTGTGGTAAATGTACACATCATCCATCATGATGTGTATGTGCACGTGTGAGTTAGCACAAGATAAGAAATTCTCAAAGAAATTTGATGCATGGTATAAGAACATGTCATCCATCATGAAATAATAGTTATTATGTATGACACGATGGGGACACAAATTGAGAAAACAAGTATAAGGCACATCAAAAACATGTTTATTCATGGGGAGCATATGGTGCACACACGTATTGGGATCATGCAATGGATGGGATGGATCAAAATCTCCTAAAATGTATGAGGAAACTATGGGGGTCTCCTCATGAGCAATATCGGAAACATCACATGGAGAAAATGGACAACATCTACAACAATGCATATCCGAAGCTAGGTGGTCATGGCATGGCATATGAGATAAATGATGCAAAGGGAGCATATCAATATCATCACAAGAAAAACAAATGCCAATAACCATGGGCTTGTCATCTATGCCATATGTGCAAATTGGGTTTATTTTAATGGCATATGCATAGTCACTATGAAGAGATTGCAAATAAGAAATATGTTTGATCTCATGCATAGCATATGACAAGTCAAGCGGATTATCAAACATGATGTGACCTAAAGAATTGTCACAAGAAATCCTATGTAACATGGCATCACAACTAATAGACTCCACAATAGAATCATCATACGCATCATAAATGGGCAAATCATCGCATGGGGAAATCATACTAGCATGAAGCATGGCAATAGGTGGATCAACATCATGCAAGCAATCAATGTCAAGAATGTCCACTAGTGGTACTAGGGCATCACCTTCACCTATGTTACCTTTGTCATTCCACTCAAGTGGTGTAGGTGAGGTGGGAAAGACCAAATGGTGGTCATCATCATCATCTTGATGGAACCATGTGGGCGGTGCATCATAATCCACCATGGCCATCGTCTTGTCCAAAGGGAGGACGAAGTCGTCGAGGATCGGCGCGTCATCATAAAAGGGACCTAGCACCAAACGAGAAGACACAATAGAGGTAGAGGTCAAGTTGTTAGAAATGCAAATGGCCTCACGAGACCTATCAACTATCTCACTCTCTCTATGTGGTGGTTCACTCACTCCCTCAAAATAGGTGCACTCAAACTCACGTATGGTGGAGTCACTCATCTCACTCAAGTGGTGGGGGTTGTGGCTCTCCTCACATGGGAATTGTGGCAACTCATCATATATGGGGCTAGTGGTGAAGTCACTCTCACTCTCAATATGGTGGCACAAGTCACTCAAGTCATCATACGTCACCGTGGTCGAAGGGAAGATCCCATGCTCAACCATCTCGTCGTGTTCGCCGTGGATGAAGGCCGAAGATGGCACATCATCACTCTCGTCGTGGATGAAGGCCGAAGATGGCACATCATCACTCTCGTCGTGGATGAAGGCCGAAGATGGCACATCATCACTCTCGTCTCCTAAGATGGAAGCATCATCCTTGCTCGCCACCTTGTCGTTCGCCTCCAAAGCTTGGTCCTTGAAGGTCTCCGTAGTCGTACTCGTTGCCGCACCGTCTTGAAAAAGAGTCGAAGTAGACTCGGCATCATCAATGCCACAAAGAGGGATGGCGGTGAAGTCACACTTGGGAGCATCGTCTTGTAGCTTGTCGGCCTTGGACATCATGGTGGTACTAGCCTCATGCTTGTCGTAGAGGTTGGTCGCCGCGAAGTGTGCTTGGGGTGGAGAAGCCTTGGCCTTCATGAGTTCTTGTTCCGCCTTGAGAGCACCAATGTAGTAGTCGTCGATGGACTTGTAGTTCTCGAGGAAGATGGTCTTGGATATGTCGTTGTGCAATCCCATCATGAAGTGGAACTTCATTGACATGGGGTTGTCCACGCCGGCTCGTCGCAAGGCAATCATCATCTCCTTGAAGTACTTGTCGATGGACTTGGATCCTTGGGTGGTGTTCTTCAATTGGCGTCGAAGTTGTTCCGTGTAGGTTGGAGGCACAAACTCTCGCCGTAAGGCTCTCTTCGTCTTGGGCCAACTCATCTCGTAGCTCTCCGAAGGTGTGTGAAGCCACCATATCGAGGCGTAGTCGTGGAAGTTTCTTGTGGCGCACTTCACTTGATCTTCGGGACGGACTTGATGTAGCTTGAGGTAGTCGTCCATCAAACGCTCCCACTCGAGGTACTCCTCGGGTTCTTGAGTCCCATAGAAAGGAATCGCGTGGTCGATGTCGAGGTCGTAGTAGCTCGTGGAAGTCGCGGACTTGAGCTTGGGGAGCTTCTCTTAAGATGCAAAATGTAGCAACTACTATCCCAAGTATGCTATGTATGTATGGTTCCCGGTGTTTCTCTCAAGCATGATATCATATGATGTAGATTTTGGTATGGCTCTTATGTGCAATGGGGTATGATGCTATGGCACTTGCTCACGAGCTCTTTGCTCTCTTTTTGCTTAAAAGCTTTTTTTTTCTATGGCCACTTTTGCACAATGCACAAACCAAGATAGCAATTGTGTATATGCGGAACAAACTTGAGGCACAATGGATGATATGATACCAATATGATATGGTATGTATGCAATGGAAGGTATGGACCACTAATGTGCACAAGTAACGTTGCCGGCAATACTCAAATGGCTAGTCTCGATAGGTAAGTGACGCAAAATGGGCTAGGGGTTAACAATGCAATTGCAAGGGAATATACAAAGGTGTCGTCGAGGTTACCGTCCTTTGCGATGATGAGTAGCGGTGTTCTTTGTGTAGATACCAAGATGGTGGAGACTCGTCCCTAAGTAGCCGAAACACCTTAGGAAACGGAAAAACCGCGAACTCAAACTCTCAAATGACAAATGTCAAATGGTGGTAGCGGAAAGCGGTGGTGGTGTTGCACTAGCAATGCGGAAGTGGAATGATGGGCTATACACGAGTCGGAGTTGAAGTTGCCGTCCCTAAGTAACCGAAACACCTTAGGAGACACAAGCCACAACTCAAACAAAATTGGGTTAAGTTGGGGTGGAATTGTATGGTGGGTAAAGCTATGCAGAAGTGGTGGTGGTGGTTGATGAGGAAGCAATTGTCCCTAAGTAGCCGAAACACCTTAGGAGACTCAAATCACTACTCAAGCAACCACATATGCAATGGGGAACAAAATGGGTTAGGTTGCGGAAGTCGGTGGTGCTAATGCGGATGATATGGTGGAGGGCCTAGGCAAACTTGCCAAATTTCAGAAAATATGATGGAGTCAAATGATGTTGGTGGTATTTTTGTGGGATGGGGGATGTCAAGAGCTTCAAAACGAGCTAAAGAACGTCAAAATCGGACTCCGGATGAATTAGTTATGGCCGAAACAAGAATTCAGCCGAGTCAGTGTCAGGGTTACCCGGACATCCGGGAGTAGGTCCGAATGATCCGGGTTCGTCAACCGGATTTCTGTCGTGTGGGGCGTCCGGACATCCAGGAGATGGTCCAGCTGATCCGGGTGGATCCGGATGATCCGGGAGCACTTCCGGATGATCCGGGCAGGTCAAACTGCTCGGGATTTCCTCTCGGGGACGAATTTTTGGGCGGAATTTGGGGATTTTGGGGTCAAAATTTGAGGGATTTCGTGGATGGAAGGTGGGGAAACTTGGGGAAATGCTAGATCCACTTGAAACCAAGCAAATCCACGGATCAAAATCAACAAAACATCATCAAACCAACAAATCACAAAAAAAATTGGAGGCTATTTTTGGTGGGAATTTTCGGATTTAGGACGAAAACAACAAAATCAAGCTAGAAAAAGAGGGGTAGGGGCTCCAAAAACGTGATCAACGTGGCTCATGATACCATATGATGTAGGGTGGAACCCTATAGCGTCGATCTTTCACGTTTGGAGTGGGATCCCTCGAAGAACACGATGAACACGGGGAAGAACGGGGAGAAATCACAAGGGGAAACACTCAAGAACAAGTCCAAATCACACATCCACTAGACAATCAAACACACAAGATCACAAGGTACATGAACAACAAAGGGAAAGATACAAGGTAAGGTTCATCTCCAAGAGGAGGTCTTGATGATATCCTAGATGGATCTTCCCACAAGGGGGTCTTGATGATATCCCGCGGGATCTTCTCCTAGATGGAGGTCTTGGCCTCCAATGGAGTAGTGGTCTCTCTCTCTCAAGAGTAGAGATAGGTAGGAGCAAAGCTCACCTAAGAATGAGCTATCACTTTGCTAACCCTAAAAAGGAGGTGGAGGAGGTCTATTTATAGCCCAAGGGGCGAAGGGGTAAGTGAGGAGCGAATGGGTACACGGGCCTCGGCCCGGAGGCATGCACGCAGGCAAAGCCCGGATGATCCGGATGGTGGTCCGGATGATCCGGCCATTGTCCGGATGATCCGGGAGGGGGCCCGGATGATCCGGCTTCACATGAGGCCTTCGGGTGTCTTCGGACGAATTATTCGGATGATCCGGAGGGGGACCCGGATGATCCGGCCGAGCCCGGATGATCCGGACGGAGGTCCGGATGTCCGGCCTGGCTCCTGCAGCCGCTCCGTCTTCTCCTCCTTTCTTCCGTCTTCTCTTCCACGCTTCCCTCGCGGATGGTGTAGTTGTTCCTTGGCGCTTGCACTCCTCCTCGTCGTCCGTGAAGTTCCGACAATACCTATGCATGCACACGGGAGAAGTGTCAAGTAGTATGCCATCCTCGAAGGGGTCAAGTGAGCACATGTAAAGGAGATGATTCACCTTAGTGTGTGCGAAGTAGATGTCGCACGTGTCACTTGCCAAATGGGCTCTTGACATGGTGATGTCCGTAGGATGCTCCGCATCACAGCTTGTTTCTTATGAGCAGGGAAATATTTAGCTGAGAAGTAATAAATCATATCCTGGGGACTACGCACACAACCAGGAGCAAGAGAATTATACCAAGTCTTAGCATCACCCTTTAATGAGAACGGAAATATCTTAAGAATATAATAATAGCAAGACTTCTCATTATTAGTAAACAGGGTGGCCGTATCATTCAACTTGGTAAGATGTGCCACGACAGTTTCAGATTCAAGGCCATAAAAAGGATCAGATTCAACTAAAGTAATAATCTCAGGATCAACAGAGAATTCATAATCCTTATTAGTAACACAGATAGGTGAAGTAGCAAAAGCGGGGTCAGGTTTCATTCTAGCATTAAGAGATTGCTACTTCCATTTAGCTAATAATTTCTTAAGATCATATCTATCATTGCAAGCAAAGATCTCCCTAGCAGCTTCTTCATTCATAACATAACCCTCAGGAACAACAGGCAATACATAATCATTGGGAGAACCTTCATCATCACTATCATCAATAATAGCATCTTCAATAATTTCATTCCCCCTAACTCTAGCAAGTTGTTCATCAAGAAATTCACCTAATGGCAAAGTAGTATCACGCACAGAAGTAGTTTCATCATTCATAGCATAAGTGGCATCATCAATAACATGCGACATATTATAATTCATAGCAGTAGCAGGTTTAGGTGTCGCAAGCTTACTAATAACGGAAGGAGAATCTAGTGCAGAGCTAGATGGCAGTTCCTTACCTCCCCTTGTAGTTGAGGGCAAAATCGTAGTTCGGTCGTCTTTCAAGTTTTTCATAGTGATCAATAGATATTAATCCCAAGTGACTCAGAGAATAGAGCTATGCTCCCCGGCAACGGCGCCAGAAATTAATCTTGATAACCCACAAGTGTAGGGGATCACACAACTTTCGAGGGTAAAGTATTCAACCCAAATTTATTGATTCGACACAAGGGGAGCCAAAGAATATTCTTGAGTATTAGCAGTTGAGTTGTCAATTCAACCACACCTGGATAACTTAGTATCTGCAGCAAAGTATTTAGTATCAAAGTAGTATGATAATAAAGGTAACGGTAGCAAAAGTAAAGATAATAGTTTTTGGGTTTTTGTAGTAGTTGTAACAATAGCAACAGAAAAGTAAATAAGCGAAGAACAATATGTGAAAAGCTCGTAGGCAATGGATCAGTTATGGATAATTATGCCGAATGCGATTCCTCATGTAATAGCTATAACATAGGGTGACACAGAACTAGCTCCAGTTCATCAATGCAATGTAGGCATGTATTCCGTAAATAGTCAGACGTGCTTATGGAAAAGAACTTGCATGACATCTTTTGTCCTACCCTCCCGTGGCAGCGGGGTCCTAGCAGAAACTAAGGGATATTAAGGCATCCTTTTAATAGAGAACCGGAACAAAGCATTAGCACATAGTGAATACATGAACTCCTCAAACTACGGTCATCACCGAGAAGTATCCCGATTATTGTCACTTCGGGGTTGTCGGATCATAACACATAATAGGTGACTATAGACGCGAGATAGGATCAAGAACACACATATATTCATGAAAACATAATAGATTCAGATCTGAAATCATGGCACTCGGACCCTAGTGACAAGCATTAAGCATAGCAAAGTCATAGCAACATCAATCTTAGAACATAGTGGATACTAGGGATCAAACCCTAACAAAACTTACTTGATTACATGGTAAATCTCATCCAACCCATCACCGTCCAGCAAGCCTAGATGGAATTACTCACGCACGGCGGTGAGCATCATAAAATTGGTGATGGAGGATGGTTGATGATGACGACGGTGACGAATCCCCCTCTCCGGAGCCCGAAACAGACTCCAGATCATCCCTCCCGAGAGAGGTTAGGGCTTGGCGGCGGCTCCGTGTCGTAAAACGCGATGAAACTTTCTCTCTGATTTTTTTCTCCCCGAATGTGAATATATGGAGTTGGAGTTGAGGTCGGTGGAGGTCCAGGGGGCCCATGAGATAGGGGAGGGCGCCCCCCTGTCTCGTGGACGGGGTGTGGGCCCCCTGGTGTATTTATTTCGCCCAGAAATTCTTATTAATTCCCTTCGTGGATTTTCAGAAAAAATCCGAGAACTTTTCTTTTCTACACATAAAACAACATCATGGCAGTTCTGCTGAAAACAACGTCAGTCCGGGTTAGTTTCATTCAAATCATGCAAGTTAGAGTCCAAAACAAGGGCAAAATTGTTCGGAAAAGTAGATACGTTGGAGACGTATCAGGGCCCCCTGGCCTTGATTCTTTCGCCAGTATTTTTTATATTTTCCAAAAGTTATCTCCGTGGATTTTCAGGTCATTCTGAGAACTTTTGTTTTCTACACAATAAACAACACCATGGCAGTTCTGCTGAAATCAGTGTCAGTCCGGGTTAGTTTCATTCAAATCATGCAAGTTAGAGTCCAAAACAAGGGCAAAAGTGTTTGGAAAAGTAGATACGACGGAGATGTATCAACCCTACGGGTTCGAGAACTATGTAGACATGATCGAGACACATCTCCGTCAATAACCAATAGCGGAACCTGGATGCTCATATTGGCTCCTACATATTCTACCAAGATCTTTATCGGTCAAACCGCATAACAACATACATTGTTCCCTTTGTCATCGGTATGTTACTTGCCCGAGATTCGATCGTCGGTATCATCATACCTAGTTCAATCTCATTATCGGCAAGTCTCTTTACTCGTTCCGTAATGCTTCATCCCGCAACTAACTCATTAGTCACATTTCTTGCAAGGCTTATAGTGATGGGTATTACCGAGAGGGCCCAGAGATACCTCTCTGATACACGGAGTGACAAATCCTAATCTTGATCTATGCCATCCCAACAAACACCTTCGGAGACACCTGTAGAGCATCTTTATAATCACTCAGTTACGTTGTGACGTTTGATAGCACACAAGGTGTTCCTCCGATATACGGGAGTTGCATAATCTCATAGTCTGAGGAACATGTATAAGCCATGAAGAAAGCAGTAGCAGTGAGACTGTAACGATCATAATGCTAAGCTAACCGATGGATCTTGTCCATCACATCATTCTCCTAATGATGTGATCCCGTTCATCAAATGACAACACATGTCTATGGTCAGGAAACATAACCATCTTTGATTAACGAGCTAGTCAAGTAGAGGCATACTAGGGACACTTTGTTTTGTCTATGTATTCACACATGTACTAAGTTTCCGGTTAATACAATTCTAGCATGAATAATAAATATTTATCATGATATAAGGAAATATAAGTAACAACTTTATTATTGCCTCTAGGGCATATTTCCTTCAAATCATTTGAATCACTTCATGTGGAGATTAGGCCACAATTACTTGGCTTTAAGCAATATTTTTTAAAAATAGAGGAGTTGAAGCACAGAAGGATTTTCTGATCTGTAAGTGAACATTTGAAGATGGTGGCCACCTCTTTCTCGAATATAAAAGAGTGGCCGAAATATGAAAAGTGCCATGAATGGCGAACATAAGAAGGAATCTAGTAACGAAACAACTTGCTGCAAAATTTATAAATGGAGTTCTCAAGCTAGAAGAAGAAGAAAATATCAAGGTGATAACACTTTTGTGGCAATGGTGGAATGGAAGGAAGAATATTAAAGAGGAAGCTAAAGTATGAAGTAATGATGATATATTATTACAATGTTATTAAACAGACTAATGAATACTACCAAGCTTTTTTCAAGGAAAAGGAGCCCAAGAAAACATGTCAAGAACGGTGGCAACCGCCTCAGAACAGAACGCTGAAGTGAACATCGACGGAGCATTTCATGCTCAAACAAATAGCAGTGCTAGGGTATTGCTATCCGGCATCACAAGGGAGTTGCCCAGGCGTGTGGAGCAAGAAGGCTTGAGAATCTAATAAACCCACTTCATGCTGAAATATTGGCTTCTACTCATGGTGCCCAGCTGGTTGCATAAGAGAAATCACTGCTATCTGCTTCGAAACCGGCTCCATGTTACTAAAACAAGGTGTAGAGCAAAAGGAACAAGATCAATCAGTTGTCTGCATGACACCGGTGAAACTAAAATGTTCATGAATCAAAACTTCAATCAGTTCAGTTCCAACTTTGCAAGTAGGAACTGTAATAGAGCAACTCATGTATCGACAGGTATGAGATGTTACATGATTTTGTATGAAGTTTTAAAGGCAGATAATATAATCCCTGATGTAGAAGCTTTACCGACGAGCGAGTCTACGTAATAATGCAATCGGATGCATTTGGTTCAAAAAAAGAGTTATTTCGATGTGCATTAATTAGGACATATCTAGACGCGTCCTAAAAAGCTAGCCATACCTATTTCTTAAACTAAAGGATACCACATATGTTGCTGCGTAATCGATTGCAATGTTTATTGAGCAATGCATGAAACATGAATAGTTGAATTTATAATATATGTACCAAAACTAAAAATAAATAGTATATATTGTATTTGATTATTGTGTAGTTGAAAAAATTATTGAATATAAGTGGCAAACTAATAGATTTTTTCATGCATGCTGAGTGAAACTTTAATGAGATGGCATGTGTGATGAGGTATGAAGTGTGCATAGGATAAACTAATAATGAAAAACTTTTTTTCATTGTGATGGATCCGTGATGGTGTGACATATGTGCATATTAAAATAATAAAGATGGTTCTTCTATAGGATGCCGCTTTGATCTGCAAGCAGCATGCTGGCCCGAACCTAGGTGAATAGCTGGGGCATCACTTCACGGTGGAGCAGCGAATCAACCTGTGGTTAGATGGTTAGAGGGACTATAGTATCCTAACCCATCAGGGTTTAAATCCTGATGCTCGCATTTATTCCTGGATTTATTTCAGAATTTCCGGCGATGCGCATTCAGTGGGAGGAGACGTTTCCTTCTTGGGCTCTGCTTGCTCGTCTACGCTCCAACCAATTCAGTCAAAATCAAAAAAACGATGTTTCCTTGAAAAAGTCTAAGAAATAGTAGTAGTAGTCAAAAAGTGCAATTTTTTCATATATTTCGATTTATAGTGATCCCTATCTTTATCTCTATTTACAGATGACGAGATGCAGGTGACTTCGTAAATTTTAACATCATATGCGGCTCAGTCTTTCAGAGGTGCTCATAGGGATAGAGTGTGCGTGTATGCATGTGTATATGAGCGTTGACGTTGTTAAAAAAAAAAACTTCACAGTGGAGCATCTTTTTGATGATCTTCACAGTGGAGCATTGGCCATGGTAAAACCGTTAAAACGAAGAAAAGGGAATAGAAGTCTAATCGGGACCCTAAAACCAGTCACAGCCACCGTCGCCGTGGACCCTCGGATCCGCAGGGCGCAGCCTTTCTCCCGTTTCACGCCGGAAGCAGAGCACCACCCAACATCGCATCATGTCGGGCGCGGCGGCGGCGGCGGCGCGAGTGTTGCCGAAGGCAGTGACCTTCGTGACGGGCAACGCCAAGAAGCTGGAGGAAGTCCGCGCGATTCTCGGCTCCTCCGTCCCCTTCCAATCCCTCAAACTCGACCGTAAGCTGAAGCTGGCTCCTCCTCTTTCTTCCACCACCTCTACCTCTCCTCCATTCATGTACATACAAGGTAGCAGCATAGCAGTGAAAGGTTTAGTGCTAGACTAAGGATGCCTAGGACTTGCTGGTTGATGGGAGTGGCGAGCCTGCGTGGCCGTGGCTTCTTATGGTGCCGGAACCCTAGGATAAGTGGATACCCCTATTTGTCTTTGTTATTTGGATCATAAAATATTGCTTTGTAGTTAGCTCACAACAAACATATAACGGTGGATTGGTTGTAGCTGAAAATTATGGATTAGGAATATTTGCTTCGCAGCTTCGGTTATTGTCTCCTACTGTTTCGGCTTAATCGAACCATCCGTCTCCTACTGTTTCCTACTGTTTTAGCTTTGGGTGTCTTATACCCAAATTTAGGACACATGATGACATGTGCCCTTCTTGTTCCGCTTATTTTCCCTTCTTTAAATGGTGTCGATGTACATCGATAATGTTTAGGGGAATAGCACGCTGACTTTCTATGCCAAAATTATGCAACAGTTTGGGGGTATGTTTGGAGGGGACAGGAGGGAATGCAATAGGAGTTCCCAGTTAAATATAGCCAGTGGACTTGTGATTTATGTGATTCATATAGCCTGTGATTATTTATCTTTTGTATTCTGGTATTTGTACTGGTTGAGAGGTAGGAAGTCCAGACTTTTAATACTCACTCTGTAAACTAATATCAGAGCGTTTAGATCACTAAAGTAGTAATCTAAACGCTCTTATATTAGTTTACGAAGGGAGTAATTGTGAAGATATCGCATTTGCATTCTGGGATTCTAGTTAAGGGTATAAAATCCAGATGTTATGATTCATAACAGTGACGAACCCTCTGGAATCTGGACGCCCTACACTTGAATTAGGATTCTGATGCCCTACATATAATAATTCAGCTGGAGATGGATTAAGCGTGCTCATTTTAAATAGGCAATACTGATATATCCAATTTTAAAATATGGTTCTGATTGAAATCATGCAAGTTCCAAGTATGTGATTTCAGTTTTGGGAAATGAGAAGTACGAAGTCGTAAAAAAAAGTAACACCGAACAACTTCTTGTTTTTTTTTATTAATGGGTATTATTCTATGTTAAATTTCACAGTGCCTGAGTTGCAAGGTGAGCCAGAGGACATATCTAAAGAGAAGGCTCGAATGGCTGCATCTCAGGTACCTCTATCTTTTTCTAGTACTAGAATAATTATGCAGAGAATTTTAATTTAAATTGTTTGAACTCTTGTTAATGAATCTGCATTCCTCTTTGAGTAGGTGAATGGCCCTGTACTTGTTGAGGACACTTGTCTATGTTTCAATGCGCTCAAAGGTTTGCCAGGTAACTGATTTGCAATATTCTTTCTTTTCACTTCCTAAATGAATTCATTGTGCTCTATATGATATAATTTGCTTTCTGCTGCAGGGCCCTATATGTAAGTCCTTTCTTCCCAGGCACTATAACATATTTTCTTATTACCAAGTTACAGATAATAAACATCCTTCACCACTATACCTTATTGAGAAAATGCTTTCAGATATCCAGTCTTACTAATCTCTTTGTTCCCTATCTGGATGTTTTACACACATGAATGTACAGAAAATGGTTTCTAGAGAAGATTGGGCATGAAGGTAATATGGCTACTCAATTCTTGTTTCATTCTTTCTAATGTTTGACTTGCTGAACTCATGCATATTATTTCTGCGATTATAGGTTTGAACAATTTGTTAATAGCTTATGAAGACAAATCAGCTTTTGCTATGTGCATCTTTTCGCTTGCTCTTGGACCAGAGGAGGAACCGATCACATTTGTTGGAAAAACAGCAGTAAGATGTCACTTCTTGGAATTTTCGTCTGAAGTATGACTGTATATGCCATACCCGTAAGAATTATAACACTTTACAATGAGAGTGAGCATATATGTCAGTATGCCTACATCCAGAACTGCTGTATACCTTGGAACTTATATTTTCTGATGTATTTTGTTTATAAGTGAGTAAAGTAGTTTTTACATTCAACACAGCACTGTTATCTTGTTAGATTATTTTTCTTCATGTGTACCTTGGTTAAAGAAGCCCATCATAGCACTTTGATCTGTTCTGGTGCGTTATTTCAGCAAGGACAGTAAAATCTGACGCCATGTTGTTAGTAAGAAAAATGAGAGTGAACGTGTTTGAGATTTCCCTTCTCCATGTGCAGGGGAAAATTGTACCTGCCAGAGGCCCTGCTGATTTTGGATGGGACCCTGTATTCCAACCAGATGGATTTGAACAAACGTGAGTTTGATGATGATTTCCATTGCTTTAACGCATCCCTTGCGACTATGTACTGACAGGTGGGTATGTAATACAGGTATGCTGAGATGCCCAAGTCAGAAAAGAATAAAATATCTCATAGGGCGAGAGCTCTTGCACTGGTGAAAGACCATTTTGCTTCTGCCAATTATGAAGTTCAGAGTGATGGATTGGCTTAAAATTCGTTTTCCAAATGAACAAAATGTAATGGAATATGAGCAAAAGATTTTCATGTTACAGAATCTTCCAAGCTCTCTGTTTCTCCTGCAACTTTTGGTACTGTTATTTTATTTTATTTGAAACGAGGTAAAAGACTTGCCATTTTCATTGATTAAGAAGAAGAGAATTGCCCGGTTAATTGACGGAAAACCAGGCTAAAACCGATACAACACAACCCACATGACATGGGCACCACCGGCCAACCTGACCACCGACATGGAACCAAAGCCATGACGGCACATGCCAACAGCTACGCGCAAGCAACCGACTCTCACTTTGACGATGAGCAACGCAAGGGAAATATGTAGAACTTGCGCCGACTGTGGCCCCCGCAAATGACCACCAAATGCTTGTCATCGTCTCATCGTCACCACCTGGACTCGCTCCAACGCAGCTCCGACTTTAAAGCAACCAGCAACCACGGAAGAGCACCTCGGACATGTCGGGAAGAACCTACTACCGAAGACCACGCCGCGACCCAAGCTTCACTCAATGCCATCATCGTTGCCAACACAGAAACCAGCGCCCCGCCTCAACAAACCACGCGGCGAAGATGCCGTCATCCACCAGTCTCCTAGTCGTAGCCTACTCCGAGACGATGCCCCCAAGGAGGAGAAAGACGCGAAGACGCCTCCATCGCCCAATCCAGCGGATCTGAGGTTTCCCTTCGAAGCCAAAGCCATGGGGAAGAGGAGCGCACCTCCACGACGACGCTTTCAAGAAAGATCGCGGCACCCGCGGGCGCCGCCGTCGCCGGCTCCGGTGAAGACTGGAGCAAGGATTTTCCCGGAGATGTGCCGACCGCCCACCACTACCGACAGCCGCCAACTAACCGATTGTTATGAGCAGAGTGTGTATGTACTGAATTTTTGTCAGATTCTAGATGATTCTTTTTGCATCATGTCTCTTTGCCAATTATGAAGTTCAGAGTGATGGATAAATTAGTTGAATCTGTTTGCGAGTTGAACCTCAACACCATTCTTTCACACTACAATCCAGATTTTCACACCAAACACACGCTGGTTGCATCTGCAGAAGCAGAAGGCACCAAAGAATAAACTAATAATCGCAACTCATCATACATAATCTAACTGGATGCAAAAAACTGCAACCAACTTGTGCTACTGCTTAGGGCCTCCTAAGCTTAATGTTGACAGGCATCTCCTTGTAGGAGGTGACCTTCTCTGTGGCCCGCCGGAGCGGCCTCCCCAGCGACGACCTGCGTGGGAACTGCACCGACGAATCTAGCTCCCACGACGTCTCCTTCCTGTCATCTCCACCGCCGGCGGTGAGCTGAACGTCCTCTATCTCGAACAAGTCTTCCCTGCGCCCACTCGGCTGGGGCGTTCTCATGGACTTGCTGCAGAAACAGTAAGAATCAGTGGCTGAACGGCGTTTCCTCCCAGACCGAACATTTGATGTTTTTGACGAACTTGTAGGTGTTACTTACCGTCTCTGTGCGCTCTCCCTCTCCTTGGACGCCGCCACCAGCTTCGTCGGCGCCACCGCAGGGCCCAGAGCTAGCAAAGAACATGCCAACCAGAATCAGTTAGCATGGCCACAAATGTGAAGAGATGTATGTGCCAAATACTGGCAGGGGTATCATGGTTACATCGAGATCTCAGCAGCCTCTTCCGGCTGGCGTTGCAGGTAGACTTCTTGGCACTGGCGGCGCGCGACGCATCCGAAGCGGGCTCTGCGTCTCCATCCTTGAGCTGTGCAGCTGCAGCTGCAGCTCTGTCGGCGACCAAGTGCCGCGCCGTCTCGTTCGCGCTCTTCTGTTGCTGGAGTCTGCTGCTCTTCAGCGCTTTCTTTGCCTCCTGTTATTAGGGACATCGCGGTTCAGGGCACATGAACAGAAGCATCAAGTAGCATCATCAACATTTGGCATGAGATGATATGATATACCTCAAGTTCCGATGATTTTACTCTGAGGGCAGCTCTGGAGCACGTAAGCTCATGTTGTAGCAATTTCAGCTTCAGAAAGATAAAAGGAAAAACATCGGCTGATCAGATTTGGGAATGCCAGGATCAATTTTTTCTCTGTAAAATGTCAGCACACTGTTGTCATGATTGACCAAAGAAGCACCAACTTACCCTATTTTTGCCAAGATTTAGCTCCTGCGAAGCAAACATTTCGAGACAGAGATTAGCCTCGTGATGAACATGATCAAGTCCACTGTTGTAAAACGGGGACAATGGAGTTTCTTGCAGATAGTTGGGGGATAACTTACTGCTAACATCTGGGAATTAGCCTGCGCAAGCTGCCAGTTTGCCAGCCGCAGATTCTGTAGCTCAGCTCCGCTCAACTCTATGACTTTGCTGCGCACACCAAATCAAACCAAATAGAGTCAACACCAGAATACTCGCACATCAAGAAGATCCATCCTACACAAAAGAGAACAATCGATGCAGGCAAATACTCACTCTCGCTCCTCCAGGAGCTTCACCAGATCCGAATTCTCCTGAAATTACAGACACAGGGATTCGAGAAAGAAAGAGCAGCGTTAGCGACCGCGATCCATCATGCTGATAACCAAGAAAGAGACGGCGGTGGAGTCGGGTCGACAAATCTTGCCTTGACCAACCGCGCGATTCCATCCACGCCGTCCGCGCACCTCGACCCGTCCTGCTGCAACTCATCGGCCGCCGCCGCCAGCGGCCGCCTCAGATTGGTGATGTCGCAGAGCGTCTTCCTCCTTGCCGATGTGGCGCCGGCGGCGCCGAGCTTCCGCGTGGCGGCCATGGCCGCCGCGTTCCTGGTCTGCGCCACCGCCGCTTGAGCCGGGTTGGCCTGCTGGGGCGCGAGAACGGCGGTCTCCATGGGATTTTGGTCACGGGAACGGCCAAAGGGGTGGGAAGTAGCCGGAAGCTTAGGGAAGAGGGAGATTTGGAGCTCGTTTGGGGTTTCGGCCGATGGATCAGAGATTGGAAGAAAGGGAAAGGGGCAACGGCTAGTCGTGAGGCAACGGTATATGAGGGGGGCGGCGTAACGTTCGAATCGGAGGATTTGGGTCAGCGGAGTGGACGGAGCGGATTGAGCCGCGGAAGGAAGATCTACGGCTGTCGTATCAAGTGGGTATATAATTGGGTAGAGATAAATTTGGGTTTCACAAAGGCACTAGGAGCATCTTCGACGCTCCACCCGGTCTTCCAAACCACAATGAAATGACTACCAAATTTTGTTAGGGCTCTCGTCGCTGTCATGTCAGCCCGTACCTTCTTGTGCACCAAATTTGGGATATATGATCATCGGAGCAACTAATTAACGAGCGTTCCTTCGGAAGCCTCGCAACGATCAGCGTCATTTGGCGCGCTCACAGCCATTCGCCACGTGTCGCGCTCTGGGCGCTTCCTCCGGATTTTATTTTTTTATTTTTATGCACGCGTTTTCGGCTTTCTAAACGTTTTTTTTGTTTTTTGACGTTTTGGTTTTCTACCAGTCCTCCCTAGCTTTTCGACCAAAATTTTTTTTTCGAAAAAAATTAATTTTTTTGCACAAAAAAATGCATTTTTTTCGCGAGAGTCACGGTCTTGTTTTCACGAGAGGCACGGTTGTGCTTTCGCGAGAGGCACGGCCGTGCCTCTTGGAAACGAAAAAAAACGTGTTTTCTGTTTTTTTCCTTCCGCGAGAGGCACGGGCGTGCCTCTTTCGGAAAGGAAAAAAAGGCGTTTTCTGTTTTTTTACTTTTGCGAGAGGCACGGTTTTGCTTGCGCGAGAGGCACGGTTGTGCTTTCGCGAGAGGCACGGGCGTGCCTTTTTCGGAAAGGAAAAAAACGTGTTTTCTTTTTTTTTGTGAGAGGCACGGTTTTGCTTCCGCAAGAGGCACGGTTGTGCTTTCGCGAGAGGCACGGGCGTGCCTCTCTTCGGAAAGAAAAAAAACGCGTTTTCTGTTTTTTTTCTTCCGCGAGAGGCACGGTTTTGCTTCCGCGAGAGGCACGGTTGTGATTTCGTCAGAGGCACGGGCGTGCCTCTTTCGGAAAGGGAAAAAAACCCGTGTTCCTGGTTCGGTTTTTTCATCGGTTTTTTTCGTCTGGTTTTTTCGTGAAAAAAAAGTTCGTCAAAACGTATCAACATGGGATCTAGTTTTGAAGATCTCGACGTGAGGAATCTAACGGCGAAAGCAGTTCGCGATTTGGACGCACGGTTTAAGAGATAAAACGTTTTGAATAAACGGATCTACGAAAAAAGGGAAAACAACCAGGTTGCGACAAGTGGCGCACATGCAGAGCGCCACTTGTCGCAACCTGAGGGAGTTGGAGGGATCTCCGCAAAAAGTACTCCTTAATTAGTGATTTCGTATGATCATCTACAATCACGATTGTCTAGCTTGAGGGCCAATACATTCGCAGACGCAAAAGTGACTAGACACCCCCTATTTCAACCCGTCTGTGTTCACCTTCAAGTCCATACAAATGTATGCAATGTGATGAACAATACGTAGATTAACATGAAATCTAGGAACATAGCATATCAATACATAGATGGAGGATTAAAGTTTTGCACAACTCATTCCAAAAGAGCGAGTTCATCCGCCTAACTAGAACAAGAAGCTAGATTAAGTAAATATCCAGATAGGGCTGCCAAAGTTCACCACTTCCTCGCTGGTCACTTCCCCTTGGGGTCTTTGGGGGGGGGGGGGGGGGGGCAATGGTCCTCGCCGTAGGTATCGGTGGCAGGCGGAGCGTTGTCATCGTCGGTGGTGCCGCTGCCCGAGGAGGAGGAGATGATCCTGATCATACGTCGGACGGCGCGAACCTACTCCCTCGTGAGCCGACGACTTTCTCCGCGGCGTCCACCTTTTGCCTCACGAGCCGCCGAGACTCCTCAAGCCTGATGCGGAGCACCACCGACGGCGCCGACACTGATGGCGGCGCCAAGACCAGCGGGGAAGATACCAACAGGGAAGGTACCGACGCCGAAGCCGCTATCGAAAGGAAGAAGCAGAAGAAGCAGAGGATACGAAAACCTAACAAACTCGACATCGGACGACTGGTGATCACAAAGATGGCCCCTAGCAAGTTTGAGCCATTAGAGCCGGAAAAACCTCGTAAGTGCTATGGGAACTAAGTAGGATGCATCCTACAGGAATGTGTGAGCATCAACAACGATGACTTAAGGAGTAAAGAACATTTGAGGCAGTTGCTCCTGACGAAGTTTCACAAGAGATTCAAGTTCCCCGACCGGGATGATAGCATAGAACAACCATGGGATGATCCGAAGATAAAAAAGATTAACAATCACGCCATGGGCATGTTCAGCAATGATTTGGCCTCCTGGAAAGGGAGGGTGAAATGAGCTATTGAGGCTGAGGAACCCCTGTCCAAGATTTTGGAGGAAAATTCGACACTTACGGAAGAGGAGTTCCAAAAGTTCAAGGACACTTGCGCTACCGAGGCAGACAAGGCTAAGGCTACGAAATTCAAGAGCCTTCAGCAAAGGAACACGGGAAACCAACGCCTCGGAAGCCATGGATACCTTGGCAAAAGGCCCATATGGGATAAGGAGGACGCGAAACATGAAGCCGCGGTTCTCCTAGACCCCTTCGCAAAGTTCACCAACCCCTTGGAGCATGACTTCATCAGGGCCCTCTACAAGTGGGACAAGGAAAAGAAGGTTTTTTACACGGACCCGATCACGAGGAAATTTATTAGATTATTGGTAATTATTATTTTACCACCTTACATTTAGCTTCTGATCAAGTCGACTACACATTCATAAACGATTCACGTTCCTTCTGCAGGAGAAGCAACACCAGCTTGCAGCCAAAAGCCAGTCTTTGTCGATGAGGCCCAAGTGGGACACCCCTCTCAACCGGGCCTTGAACAAACTTAAGGGACTCCCTTTGGACCAGTGACCGCAATATGGACGTGTGCACGGCGCCAGAGACGGCGCCACGTGGAAGGTCTTTTACAACGAGCGCCCGAAGGCCAAGAAGCAGAAAAAGAAGTTTAGTCAGGCGGACATCGATAAGAAGGTGAAGCTTGCCTTCGAGAAAAAAGCAGCCGAGGACGGGAAAAAAGTTGCCGAGGAGAAAAATGAGTTGCTACGGCAGGCAGTCGCTGCAGCTGTAGAAGCCTGCAGAAATGATTTTGCTACTAACTTGATCCCAACTATCATCTACTAGACGAAGGAAAATCCAGACAAGACGGTAGATGATTTTCCCAGGCCCAGTTTCGCGGGGAGCAACTCGGTGAACAACACCACCGCACCATCACCTGCTCATGCAACCGCGCCTGCTCCCGCATGCGCACCGGCACCGACACCCGCTCATAGCAGCTCGTCCTCAGTCTCTGGCGCGCTAGGCGGGTCTTCATCTTTGGCTGAGCTCGACGCCCTCACAGTAATTACATGTTGCACCAACATATATCTAGAATTTTTCATTTTCATTGCCTTTCAGATGTTTTACGCCGCAAACATGTGTTTGCAGGCCGATGAAACCTCGCAAACCGTACTCTACTTGATCAAAGGCCAGAAGGTGGACGTGGGAAAGGCGGTGATAATGAAGCCCTTGGAACTCACGTTCCACGACCAGCCGATGCCCGGTGGGCACTTCAGGGTTAACTTGTCGAGTGTGAAATTAGGGCATGAGGGGTTGTCTCCTCCAGTACGGATAGGGGGGAGGACGATGAGACCCCGCTGTGGCTTGGAAGCTGCAAGGGTTGGGTGCTGCTATCGTCGAAGAATCTTCTTCGTCTGGAGCCAGTCGAGAGTACACAAATAACCACACATCAACAAGCAGGTATGAACACCACCACCCCTCCTATGCAATTACCAGCGCCTGTAGTGCCGGGTGAGAGCGGCGGACGACGTGATGAAGGGGGTCAAATAGGGCCTGATGTAATCGCCCCCGTAGAACAAAGAATGGATGATGAGATGGACGAGGAGCCTCTTCGGTTCCTCAATAGAGGCGCCTATGACAGTGACTTAGATATGATGAGTCAGCCATATGACGACTCACGCTATCAGCATGCTGACGAGGATATGGATGGTCTGCCCAGGCAGGAACGGCCTAGCAGGGATTGCAAGAAGTCTCTCTTCATGCAATCCTCATAGGACACGCCTGAAGATGCCGCCTCAACATAGGCTCAACTACCGAGGGTGGCACAGTGCTTAGCCCGGCAACACTAGGGCAGGGGTTAAGGAAGGGTCTGGAAGGTCAGCCCAAGAAAAGGAGAGGACCGGGGAAAAGAGGCTTTGCTGCCTACAAACAAGCCAGAGCACATAGCAGCCAGAAGGTGGATTTGAAGAGTGTGTTGTTCGGGAACGTAGTAATTTCAAAAAATTTCCTACGCACACGCAAGATCATGGTGATGGCATAGCAACGAGAGGGGAGAGTATCGTCCACGTACCCTCGTAGACCGTAAGCGGAAGCGTTATGACAACGCGGTTGATGTAGTCGTACGTCTTCACGATCCGACCGATCCAAGTACCGAACGTACGGCACCTCCGAGTTCAGCACACGTTCAGCTCGATGACGATCCCCGGGCTCCAATCCAGCAAAGCGTCGGGGATGAGTTCCGTCAGCACGACGGCGTGGTGACGATGATGATGTTCTACCGGCGCAGGGCTTCGCCTAAACTCCGCGACGATATGACTGAGGTGGAATATGGTGGAGGGGGGCACCGCACACGGCTAAGGAACGATCCGTAGATCAACTTGTGTGTTCTAGGGTGCCCCTGCCCCCGTATATAAAGGAGCAAGGGAGGGGGTGACCGGCCTAGGAGGAGGCGCACCAAGGAGGAGTCCTACTCCCACCGGGAGTAGGATTCCCCCCTTCCAAGTAGTAGGAGTAGGAGTCAAGGAAAGGGGAAAGAGAAGAGAAGGAAGGAGGGGCGCAGCCCCTCCCCCTAGTCCAATTCAGACTAGGCCTTGGGGGGCGCCCAACCTCTCCTCTCTCTTTCCCCTAAAGCCCAATAAGGCCCATATACTCCCCGGCGAATTCCTATAACTCTCCGGTACTTCGAAAAATACCCGAATCACTCGGAACCTTTCTGAACTCCGAATATAGTCGTCCAATATATCGATCTTTACGTCTCGACCATTTCGAGACTCCTCGTCATGTCCCCGATCTCATCCGGGACTCCGAACTCCTTCGGTAAATCAAAACTCATAAACTCATAATATAACTGTCATCGTAACGTTAAGCGTGCGGACCCTACGGGTTCGAGAATTATGTAGACATGACCTAGAACTATTCTCGGTCAATAACCAATAGCGGAACTTGGATGCTCATATTGGCTCCTACATATTCTACGAAGATCTTTATCGGTCAAACCGCATAACAACATACGTTGTTCCCTTTGTCATCGGTATGTTACTTGCCCGAGATTCGATCGTCGGTATCCAATACCTAGTTCAATCTCATTACCGGCAAGTCTCTTTACTCGTTATGTAATGCATCATTCCATAACTAACTCATTAGCTACATTGCTTGCAAGGCTTATAGTGATGTGCATTACCGAGAGGGCCCAGAGATACCTCTCCGACAATTGGAGTGACAAAACCTAATCTCGAAATACGCCAACCCAACATGTACCTTTGGAGACACTTGTAGTACTCCTTTATAATCACCAAGTTACGTTGTGACATTTGGTAGCACCCAAAGTGTTCCTCCGGTAAACGGGAGTTGCATAATCTCATAGTTACAGGAACATGTATAAGTCATGAAGAAAGCAGTAGCAATATACTAAACGATCAAGTGCTGGGCTAACGGAATGGGTCATGTCAATCACATCATTCTCCTAATGATGTGATCCCGTTAATCAAATGACAACTCTTTTGTCCATGGCTAGGAAACATAACCATCTTTGATAAACGAGCTAGTCAAGTAGAGGCATACTAGTGACACTATGTTTGTCTATGTATTCACACATGTATTATGTTTCCGGTTAATACAATTCTAGCATGAATAATAAACATTTATCATGATATAAGGAAAAAATAATAACTTTATTATTACCTCTAGGGCATATTTCCTTCAGTCTCCCACTTGCACTAGAGTCAATAATCTAGTTCACATCGCCATGTGATTTAACACCAATATTCACATCTGTATGTGATTAATACCCATAGTTCACATCATCATGTGATCAACACCCAAAGGGTTTGTTCACATCGTTATGTGATTAACACCCAAAGGGTACTAAGGTATGATCATGTTTTGCTTGTGAGAGAAGTTTAGTCAACGGGTCTGTCATATTCAGAGCCATATGTATTTTGCAAATATTCTATGTCCACAATGCTCTGCACAGAGCTACTCTAGATAATTGCTCCCACTTTCAATATGTATCCAGATTGAGACTTAGAGTCATCTGGATTGGTGTAAAAGCTTGCATCATTGTAACTTTTTACGACGGGCTCTTTTATCACCTCCATAATCGAGAAACATCTCCTTAGTCCTCACTAAGGATATTCTTGACCGCTGTCCAGTGATCTACTCTTAGATCAAAATTGTATTCCTTTGTCAAACTCAGAGCAAGGTATACAATAGGTCTGGTTCACAGCATAGCATACTTTATAGAACCTATGACTGAGGCATAGGGAATGAATTTTCATTCTCTTTCTATTTTCTGCCATGGTCGGGTCTTGAGTCTTACTCAACTTCACACCTTTGCATCACAGGCAAGAACTCCTTCTTTGACTGTTCCATTTTGAACTATTTCAAAAAATTATCAAGTTATGTACTCATTGAAAAATCTTATCAAGCATCTTGATCTATCTATATAGATCTTGATGCTCAATGTGTAAGCAGCTTCACCGAGGTCTTTCTTTGAAAAAACTCCTTTCAGACACTCCTTTATGCTTTGCAGAATAATTCTACATTATTTCCAATCAACAATATGTCATTCACATATACTTATCAGAAATGTTGTAGTGCTCCCACTCACTTTCTTGTAAATACAGGCCTTTCCAAAAGTCTGTATAAAACCATATGCTTTGATCAACTCATCAAAGCGTATATTCCAACTCCGATATGCTTGCACCAGTCCATTGATGGATTGCTGGAGCTTGCACACTTTGTTAGCATCTTTAGGATTGACAAAACCTTCTGGTTGCATCATATACAACTCTTCTTTAATAAATCCATTACGGAATGCAGTTTTGACATCCATTTGCCAGATTTCATAAAATGTGGCAATTGCTAACATGATTTGGACAGACTTAAGTATCAATACGAGTGAGAAAATCTCTTTGTATTCAACACCTTGAACTTGTCGAAAAAAAATTTTTGCGACAAGTCGAGCTTTGTAGATAGTAACGCTACTATCAACGTCCGTTTTCCTCTTGAAGATCCATTTATTTTCTATGGCTTGCCGATCATCGGGCAAGTCCACCAATGTCCACATTTTGTTCTCATACATGAATCCTATCTCAGATTTCATGGCCTCCAGCCATTTCGCGGAATCTGGGTTCATCATCGCTTCCTCATAGTTCGTAGGTTTATCATGGTCTAGTATCATGACTTTCAGAACAGGATTACCGTACCACTCTGGTGCGGACCGTACTCTGGAAGACCTACGAAGTTCTGTAGCAACTTGATCTGAAGTTTCATGATCATCATCATTAGCTTCCTCACTAATTGGTGTAGGAATCACTGTAACTAATTTCAGTGATGAACTATTTTCCAATTCGGGAGAAGGTACAGTTACCTCATCAGGTTCTACTTTCCTCCCACTCACTTCTTTCGAGAGAAACTCCTGCTCTAGAAAGGATCCATTTTTAGCAACGAATATCTTGCCTTCGGATCTGTGATAGAAGGTGTACCCAATAGTTTCCTTTGGGTATTCTATGAAGACGCACTTCTCCGATTTGGGTTTGAGCTTATCAGGATGAAACTTTTTCACATAAGCATCGTAGCCCCAAACTTTAAGAAACGACAACGTGGGTTTCTTGCTAAACCACAGTTCATATGGTGTCGTCTCAACGGATTTAGATGGTGCCCTTTTTATCGTGAATGTAGCTATCTCTAATGCATAACCCCAAAATAATAGTGGTAAATCAGTAAGAGACATTATAGATCACACCATATCCAATAAAGTGCGGTTATGACGTTCGGACACACCATAATGTTGTGGTGTTCCAGGTGGCGTGAGCTGTGAAACTATTCCACATTTTTAATTGAAGACCAAACTCGTAACTCAAATATTCGTCTCCGCGATCAGATCGCAGAAACTTTATTTTCTTGTTACGATGATTTTTCCACTTCACTCTGAAATCCTTTGAACCTTTCAATTATTTCAGATTTATGTTTCATCAAGTAGATATACCCATATCTGCTCAAATCATTTTGTGAAGGTCAGAAAATAACGATACTTGCCACGAGCATCAACACTCATTGGATCGCATACATTGATATGTATTCTTTCCAATAAGTCAGTATCTCATTCCATTGTTCCGGAGAACGGAGTTTTAGTCATCTTGCCAAAAAGGCACGGTTCGCAAGCATCAAATGATTCATAACCAAGTGATTCCGATAATCCATCTTTATGGAGTTTCTTCATGCGCTTTACACCAATATGACACAAACGACAGTGCCACAAATAAGTTGCACTATCATTATCAACTTTGCATCTTTTGGCATATCAATATTATGTATATGTGTATCACTATGATCGAGATCCAACAAACTATTTTCATTGGGTGTATGACCATCGAAGGTTTTATTCATGTAAACAGAACAACAATTATTCTCTGACTTTAAATGAATAACCGTATTGCAATAAACATGATCAAATCATATTCATGCTCAACGCAAACGCCAAATAACATTTATTTAGGTTTAACACTAATCCTGAAAGTATAGGGAGTGTGCGATGATGATCATATCAATCTTGGAACTACTTCCAACACTCGTCGTCACTTCCCCTTCAACTAGTCTCTGTTTATTCTGTAACTCCTGTTTCGAGTTACTAATCTTAGCAACCGAACAAGTATCAAATACTCAGGGGCTACTATAAACACTAGTAAGGCACACATCAATAACCTGTATATCAAATATACCCTTGTTCACTTTGCCATCCTTCTTATCCACCAAATATTCAGGGCATTTCTGCTTCTAGTGACCATTTCCTTTGCAGTGTAAGCACTTAGTTTCAGGCTTTGGTCCAGCTTTGGGCTTCTTCACGGGAGTGACAACTTGTTTGCTATTCTTCTTGAAGTTTCCCTTTCTTTCCCTTTGCCCTTTTCTTGAAACTAGTGGTCTTGTCAATCATCAACACTTGATGCTCTTTCTTGATTTCTACCTTCGTCGATTTTAATGTTCACGAAGAGCTCGGGAATCGTTTTTTGTCATCCCTTGCATACTATAGTTCATCACGAAGTTCTAGTAACTCAGTGATGGTGACTAGAGAATTCTGTCAATCACTATCTTATCTGGAAGATTAACTCCCACTTGATTCAAGTGATTGAAGTACCCAGACAATCTGAGCACATGCTCACTAGTTGAGCGATTCTCCTCCATATTTTAGCTATAGAACTTGTTGGAGACTTCATATCTGTCAACTCGGGTATTTGCTTGAAATATTAACTTCAATTCCTGGAACATCTCATATGGTCCATGACGTTCAAAACATCTTTGAAGTCCCGATTCTAGGCCGTTAAGCATGGTGCACTAAATTATCAAGTAGTCATCATATTGAGCTAGCCAAACGTTCATAACGTCTGCATCTGCTCCTGCAATAGGTTTGTCACCTAGCGGTGCATTAAGGACATAATTCTTCTGTGCAGCAATGAGGATAAACCTCAGATCACGGATCTAATCCGCATCATTGCTACTAACATCTTTCAACACAATTTTCTCTAGGAACATATCAAAATAAACATATGAAAGCAACAATGCAAGCTATTGATCTACAACATAATTTGCAAAATACTACCAGGACTAAGTTCATGATAAATTTAAGTTCAATTAATCATATTACTAAAGAACTCCCACTTAGATAGACATCCCTCTAATCCTCTAAGTGATTACATGATCCATATCAACTACACCATGTCCGATCATCACGTGAGATGGAGTAGTTTCAACGGTGAACATCAATATGTTGATCATATCTACTATATGATTCCCACTCGACCTTTAGGTCTCCGTGTTCCGAGGCCATATTTGTATATGCTAGGCTCGTCAAGTTTAACCTGAGTATTCCGCGTGTGCAACTGTTTTGCACCCGTTGTATTTGAACGTAGAGCCTATCACACCCGATCATCACGTGGTGTCTCAGCACGAAGAACTTTCACAACGGTGCATACTCAGGCAGAACACTTCTTGATAATTAGTGAGAGATCATCTTAAAATGCTACCATCAATCAAAGCAAGATAAGATGCATAAAGGATAAACATCACATGCAATCAATATAAGTGATATGATATGGCCATCATCATCTTGTGCTTATGATCTCCATCTTCAAAGCACCATCGTGATCACCATCGTCACCGGCGCGACACCTTGATCTCCATCGTAGCATCGTTGTCGTTATGCCATCTATTGCTTCTACGACTATCGCTACCGCTTAGTGATAAAGTAAAGCAATTACAGGGCGTTTGCATTTCATACAATAAAGCGACAACCATATGGCTCCTGCCAGTTGCCGATAACTTCGGTTACAAAACATGATCATCTCATACAATAAAATATAGCATCACATCTTGACCATATCACATCACAACATGCCCTGCAAAAACAAGTTAGACGTCCTCTACTTTGTTGTTGCAAATTTTACGTGGCTGCTACGGGCTTAGCAAGAACCGTTCTTACCTACGCATCAAAACCACAACGATAGTTCGTCAAGTTAGTGCTGTTTTAACCTTCGCAAGGACCGGGCGTAGCCACACTCGATTCAGCTAAAGTGAGAGAGACAGACACCCGCCAACCACCTTTAAGCACGAGTGCTCGTAACGGTGAAACCAGTCTCGCGTAAGCGTACGCGTAATGTCGGTCCGGGCCGCTTCATCTCACAATACCGCCGAACCAAAGTATGACATGCTGGTAAGCAGTATGACTTGTATCGCCCACAACTCAGTTGTGTTCTACTCGTGCATATGACATCTACGCATAAAACCAAGCTCGGATGCCACTGTTGGGGAACGTAGTAATTTCAAAAAAATTCCTACGCACACGCAAGATCATGGTGATGGCATAGCAACGAGAGGGGAGAGTATTGTCCACGTACCCTCGTAGACCGTAAGCGGAAGCGTTATGACAACGCGGTTGATGTAGTCGTACGTCTTCACGATCCGACCGATCCAAGTACCGAACGTACGGCACCTCCGAGTTCAGCACACGTTCAGCTCGATGACGATCCCCGGGCTCCGATCCAGCAAAGCGTCGGGGATGAGTTCTGTCAGCACGACGGCGTGGTGACGATGATGATGTTCTACCGGCGCAGGGCTTCGCCTAAACTCCGCGACGATATGACTGAGGTGGAGTATGGTGGAGGGGGGCACCGCACACGGCTAAGGAACGATCCGTAGATCAACTTGTGTGTTCTAGGGTGCCCCCCTGCCCCCGTATATAAAGGAGCAAGGGGGGGGGGGGTGGCCGGCCTAGGAGGAGGCGCACCAAGGAGGAGTCCTACTCCCACCGGGAGTAGGATTCCCCCCCTTCCAAGTAGTAAGAGTCAAGGAAAGGGGGAAGAGAAGAGAAGGAAGGAGGGGGCGCAGCCCCTCCCCCTAATCCAATTCGGACTAGGCCTTGGGGGGGCGCCCAACCTCTCCTCTCTCTTTCCCCTAAAGCCCAATAAGGCCCATATACTCCCCGGCGAATTCCCATAACTCTCCGGTACTTCGAAAAATACCCGAATCACTCGGAACCTTTCCGAACTCCGAATATAGTCGTCCAATATATCGATCTTTACATCTTGACCATTTCGAGACTCCTCGTCATGTCCCCGATCTCATCCGGGACTCCGAACTCCTTCGTTACATCAAAACTCATAAACTCATAATATAACTGTCATCGTAACGTTAAGCGTGCGGACCCTACGGGTTCGAGAACTATGTAGACATGACCTAGAACTATTCTCGGTCAATAACCAATAGCGGAACCTGGATGCTCATATTGGAACCCTATAGCGTCGATCTTTCACATTTGGAGTGGATCCTACGGGGAATCACGAAGAACACGTGGAAGCACAAAGGGAAAACACGGGGAAAACGAGAGAGAATCACTCAACCGACAAGGAATCAATCACACAAGCGCTAGATCATCACACACATAAGGTAGCACATGGTTCAAGATCAACAAAGGTAAGGATACAAAGGGACTGTTCTTCTCCGCGAGGAGGCCCTGATGTTCTTCCCTAGAGAGGGGTCTTGAATCCGCTTGGGGGATCTTCTCCGAAGAGGTCGTGAGCTCCGAGGAGAAGTAACCAAGTGGATGAGCAAAGGCTCTCACACAAATATGAGCTAATCCAATGCTAAGTCTCAAAGTGAGGAGATGGGGTCCTATAAATAGACTAGGGGGCGAAGGGGTACATGGGCTCAGCCCAACACGCGCACACAGGCGCTGGCCGGATGATCCGGGAGAGGAGCCGGATGATCCGGGCTGGTCCGGATGGTCCGGGTGGAGGCCCGGATGAGCTGGATGCCCGACTGGTGGCGGCGCAGGGCCGGATGTTCGGCTGGTGGTCCGGATGTCCGGGCAGGGTCCGGATGATCCGGTTCTGGGTCCGGAGGATCCGGCTTCACGGTTGAGCTTCGGGTGTCTTCGTGTGAGTTAGCCGGATCGTCCGGGCCGCCGTCCGGATCGTCCGGCCATCCTGGTCCTTGGTGCTTTTTCCTCTCCGTCTTCATGCATGTCTTCCGCTTCCGGTTCTCCTTGCTTCCTAGCTTCTCCATGGTTAACTTCTTGGTACCTGAGTATGCATAGCGTCTCCGTTTGAGGTAGTAACCATGTCTCATGTGAATCGAAAGGGAATTGTGAGAGGAGTGATGTCGCCTCGGTTTCAAGAGCTCTTGCACGTGCTCGAGTCATATGTCCTTGTGGGGTTGGATGTGTTGATGTAGAGTCCATGGGGATGATGGAAGGATGCTCCGCATCATATCCCCTCCCTTCGAAAGGATCCGACCTCGGATCAAGATCTTCATCACCATGGAAAGGCGAGAGGTCTTTGACGTTTAAGGTGTCGCTCACGTTGTACTTGTCGCTTGGTAGGTCGAGCTTGTAGGCGTTGTTGTTGTAGCATGCTAGCACCTTGAAGGGTCCATTGGCTCGAGGTATAAGTTTGGACTTGCGTTCATTGGGGAAGCGTTCCTTGCGAAGGTGTAGCCACATGAGATCGCCTATGTTGAAGATCATGGGTTGCTTGTTGATGTTGAGCTTGGTCGCTAGTCGTTGTACTTGGCGCTCGATGGTGTTTCTTGTATCCTCATGTATCTTCTTGATGTAGCTTGCTCGTGCACTCGCATCCATATTGGTGCGCTCTTGTAGAGGTAGAGGTAGAATGTCCAATGGGGACAATGGGTTGAAGCCGTAGACGACCTCGAAGGGGGACTTGCCGGTCGTCGAATGTCTTGCACGGTTGTAGGCGTACTCGGCGATGGGTAGACATGCTTCCCACTCCTTGATGTTCTTCTTGATCAACACGCGAAGTAGAGTGGAGAGAGTCCGGTTCGTCACCTCCGTTTGGCCTTTGGTTTGAGGATGGTATGCGGATGAGAACAAGAGCTTGATTCCGAGCTTGGCGCAAAGCGTCTTCCAAAAGTAACTCAAGAACTTGACGTCGCGGTCGGAGACGATTGTCTTTGGTACTCCATGGAGGCGCAAGATTTCCCTACAAAAGAGATTTGCAATATGTGAAGCATCGTCTACCTTGTTGCAAGGAATGAAATGTGCCATCTTAGAAAATCGATCCACAACAACAAACACGGAATCCTTTCCATTTTGAGTTCTAGGCAAACCAAGTACAAAATCCATGCTAATGTCTTCCCAAGGTTGATAAGGAATAGGAAGGGGCATGTAAAGACCATGAGATTGAGCTTTTGACTTAGCTTTGCGGCATGTAGAGCATCTTGTGGTGAAGCGTGAGACGTCTCGAAACATCTTGGGCCAAAAGTAGTTCTTGGAGAGCGTGGCGAAGGTCTGGTCGCGTCCAAAATGTCCCATGAGTCCGCCTCCATGAGCCTCTTGTAAAAGGAGCAAACGAAGAGAAGACTCGGGAATGCATAGTTTGTTAGCTCTCATAAGATAACCATCCTTGAGGTAATATTGTTCCCAATATGTATGCGTCAAACATTTAGCATAATGAGGTGCAAAAGATGGATCACTAGCATACAAATCTTTTATGTGCTCAAAGCCAATAACATTCAACTCAAGTTGGGTGACAAGCGTGCATATGCGTGAAAGTGCATCGACAACTACATTTTCCTTACCCTTAATGTACTTGATCACATATGGGAAAGATTCAATAAATTCACTCCATTTGGCATGACGCTTGTTCAATTTAGTTTGACCTTTCAAGTACTTAAGCGTTTCATGATCGGTATGGATGACAAACTCATGAGGTCTAAGATAATGTTCCCAAACATGTAGTACACGCACTAGAGCATACAATTCTTTGTCATATATGGGATAGTTAAGTTGAGCACCGGAGAGTTTTTCACTAAAATATGCAATTGCTCGTTTTTCTTGCATCAAAACTCCGCCAATTCCGGTACCACTTGCATCACAATGAACCTCAAAAGTTTTGTTAAAATTGGGCAAAGCAAGAATCGGAGCATGAGTAAGCAAAGACTTGAGCTCATCAAAAGCGGTTGATTGTAAAGTTCCCCAAACAAAAGGAGTATTCTTCTTACTCAAAGCATGCAAAGGGGCTGCAATAGTGCTAAAGCTTTTCACAAAGCGACGATAAAAACCTGCAAGACCAAGGAAACTTCGCACCTGTTGCATATTGGTGGGTTGGGGCCAAGTTTTAATTGCTTCAATTTTAGTTTCGTCAACATGGACACCCTTGGAAGAGACAACGAAACCCAAGAAAACCACTTTGTCAACGCCAAAACTGCATTTTTTTCAAGTTGGCATAAAGACTTTCCTTTCTAAGTGTTTGCAAAACAAGCTTAACATGATCAAGATGCTCTTTCATGGTTTTGCTAAACACAAGAATATCATCGAAGTAAACCACAACAAAGACTCCAATGTATGGTCGAAGTACATGATGCATGAGACGCACAAAAGTTCTGGGTGCTTCCGACAAACCCATAGGCATAACCAATCACTCATATAAGCCAAATTTGGTTTTAAAAGCAGTTTTCCATTCATCACCCTCATGAATGCGGATTTGATAATAGCCACTTTTAAGATCAATTTTTGAGAAAAAGTTGGCTCCACTAAGTTCATCAAGCATATCATCTAAGCGAGGAATGGGATGCCTATAGCGAATGGTGATAGCATTTATAGGTCTACAATCGGAGCACAAGCGGAAACTTCCATCGGGCTTAGGCACAAGTATAACGGGAACGGCACAAGGGCTTAAGCTTTCACGTACATGACCGTTGTCGATTAGTTGTTGTACTTGCCGTTGAATCTCCTTGGTTTCTTCGGGATTAACATGGTATGGAGCTTTGTTTGGAAGTGGCGCTCCGGGGATGAGGTCGATTCGATGCTCAATGCCTCGTAGAGGAGGTAGACCCAAAGGTAGCTCATCGGGGAAAACATCTTGAAATTCCTGCAAAAGAGATTGAAACACCAAAGGTAGCTCGTGAATGGTGTTAGTTTTTGTTTCTCCATCCTTGCACACAAGGACAAAGTGTATCACACTCGATGGGTTCTCATACACTTCTCTCATCTCACTTTTGGTGGCAAATAGTATGAGGTTTTTCTCTCTAGGCGAAGATGCGCTCAATTTTGGCTTGTGGCTCTCACTCACTTTTTGGTAGCTCACTTTCTCACTCTTCTCTCTTTGGTTGGTGGCTTGCTTGTCGGCTATCACTTGACTAGGAGACATGGGTCGTAGGACATATTCTTTTCCTTTCATCTTGAAGCTATAGTGGTTTGTACACCCATTGTGGAAGACACCACGGTCGAATTGCCATGGCCGCCCAAGGAGGAGGTGGCAAACGGTCATTAGGACCACTTCACACTCCAAAGTGTCCTCATATGCATCGATTTTGAAGGATACTTGGACCGTATGCTCAACTTGTATAGTGCCGGAGTCACTTAGCCATTGAACCTTGTAGGGGTGCGGGTGCTTCTTCTTGACCAATTGAAGCTTGGAGCATAGTTCTTCGCTTGCCAAGTTGTGGCAACTACCTCCATCGATGATGACCTTGACGGATCGTCCATTGATGCCGGCCTTTGTGTGGAAGATGTGGCATCGTTGGTCTTCTTCTTGTTGATGTTGAAGTGTCAAGACCTTGGAGACAACAAGAGCGGGGCTCGTATCTTCATCACAAAAGACTTGATCATCTTCATCCTCGTTCACGCGTCGGTGCATGGCCACTTTCTCAATAGCTTCCATTTCATCTTCACTCATTGAGTCGTAGGTGCCATCATCGTTGAGGATCATGGTGCGCTTGTTGGTGCATTCATAGGACTTGTGGCCTCGGCCGCCGCAAGTGAAACACTTGAAGGAGCTTGTCTTGACGGTCTCATCGGTTGGAGTACATGAGGAAGCACGCGGCTTGAAGTTGCTTGTAGTAGGAGGAAGACGACTTGAACTTGTGGAAGTTTTCTTGTAACTTGACTTGTCGTCGTTGCTTGGAGAAGGCTTGGTTGATGTCGAAGTTGGAGTAGTTGTTGAAGCTTGGTTGTTGGAGAAGCCGTGTGTCTTGGAGGAGTACTTGGCGTACTTGAAGTCATCTTGCACTTGTCGTTCCGCCTTTGTAGCTTGATGCACGAGCTCAATGAGGTTGGAGTAGGGTTGGAAGTCGGCGATCTTCTTGATGGGATGATTGAGTCCATTCAAGAATCGTGCCATTGTTTGCTCATCATCCTCCGTGACATTGGCTCGAATCATGGCAATCTCCATTTCCTTGTAGTATTCTTCAACACTCTTTGTGCCTTGCTTGAGTAGTTGTAGCTTCTTGAAGAGATCGCGGTTGTAGTAGGTTGGCACAAAACGTGCTCGCATGACATCCTTCATTTGAGCCCAAGTGGTGATTGGAGGTTCACCTCTTGCTTGTCGGCGTTCAAGTACTTGTTCCCACCACATGAGCACATAGTCTTGGAACTCAAGTGATGCCATAGCGATCTTCTTCTCTTCCTCATAGTTGTGCAAACGAAAGATTTTGTCGACCTTCACTGCCCATGAGAGGTACTCTTCGGGGTCATTGCTTCCATTGAACTTGGGCATTGTAAATTTGAGCTTGCCATAGCGTTGCTCTTCATTGTGTTGTGGGCGATGGTGATGATGACGCCCTTGACGTGGAGGGTAATCATTCTCATGTTGCTCTTGGCGTGGAGGAAGTCCATGATCAACTTGCTCTTGTTGACCTTGAGGTTGGGGAGGAGCTTGACGTGCTTGTGAAGGAGCTTGTGGGGCTTGACGTTGGGCACGCGGATGGTAGTTCCTCTCTTGGATTTCTTCTCGAAGGGCTTCCTCTTGATTGCGCCTTTCGCGATTGCGGTTGGCGATAGCTCGACTTGATGCTTGAAGGGCACGTTCCGCCTCAAGAGCTTGTGCTTCTTGTTGTTGTTGTTGAAGACGTTGAGCCTCGGCGTCTTGTTGCTCTTGATGTAGGCGCGCTCGTTCTTGTTCTTCTTGGCGACAAAGACGTTGTCGTTCTTGAGCTTGAGCAAATGCTACTTGGTTTGATTGAGGACGAGGAACTTGTTCATCGACTTGCTCTTGTGAATGCTTGTCATGTAGCGGGTTGCGAGATGCATGACGGTCTTGACGCGCGGCTCGTCGGAGAGTGTTCGATGACGGTGTACTTGTGCCGGAGAAGGAGTCGTCGGAGTGGTGACTTGAGTGGCTCCGTCTTGAGTATGAGGATGTAGAAGGAGGCCGGTTCACCAACAAAGCTCGGATCTCGTCCATTCTTGCATCGTTCTCTTGCTTGTGCGCGTCGAGCTTGTTGTCGAAGAAGTCTCTTGTACGTTGCTCGGAGAGTCGTAAGTCGGTGGTGAGATTGTCGATGCGGTCGTTCATTGCTTGTTGCTCTTGATGCAACGCTCGTTTTGCGCCAAAGAGGTGGCTCTTGGTGGCGTATGATGACATGTCGTCGTCTTGCTCGATGAAGAGTGGGTTGGTAGAAGTACTTGGCCTATCCATCATTTCAAGAAAATTGTGAGTGGTAGAAGGAGAAGAACTAATACCAATGTACCTTTAACCGAAGTTGAAGATGAATCAAGTTCACTCAAATGCGGACAATGAAATAACACTATTGGTACCAATCCTTGTCGGTTCTCACACCTACACAAGTAAAAGCCTTTGGTGGAGCTTGGTTAGGATGGTGGCACAAAATTGATTGCAATCGTTAGCTTGACTCAAAAATGTTGAAAAAGATTCGCAAATTCGCATATGCAACAAGTAGACCAAGCAAGTAATGGTACACGAAAACACACACGCAAATAGATAAATGGGATTGTGCAAACCAAAATTGAGCCAAAATGTGGAATCCACGAAAATGCTCTTGTTGCACAATACTAGAGAGACGCTAGCACGATTGCACAATAGGCGGATACGGAGCTTGTGCACAACCTACTAGGCAAAAATGCAACGATTGTTGGAAATATGCCCTAGAGGCAATAATAAAAGTATTATTATTATATTTCCTTGTTCATGATAATTGTCTTTTATTCATGCTATAACTGTATTATCCGGAAATCGTAATACACGTGTGAATACATAGACCACAATCTGTCCCTGGTGAGCCTCTAGTTGACTAGCTCGTTGTGATCAACAGATAGTCATGGTTTCCTGGCTATGGACATTGCATGTCGTTGATAACGGGATCACATCATTAGGAGAATGATGTGATGGACAAGACCCAATCCTAAGCCTAGCACAAAGATCGTGTAGTTCGTATGCTAAAGCTTTTCTAATGTCAAGTATCTTTTCCTTAGACCATGAGATTGTGCAACTCCCGGATACCGTAGGAATGCTTTGGGTGTACCAAACGTCACAACGTAACTGGGTGGCTATAAAGGTGCATTACAGGTATCTCCGAAAGTGTCTGTTGGGTTGGCACGAATCGAGACTGGGATTTGTCACTCCGTGTAAACGGAGAGTATCTCTGGGCCCACTCGATAGGACATCATCATAATGTGCACAATGTGATCAAGGAGTTGATCACGGGATGATGTGTTACGGAACGAGTAAAGAGACTTGCCGGTAACGAGATTGAACAAGGTATCGGGATACCGACGATCGAATCTCGGGCAAGTATCGTACCGATAGACAAAGGGAATTGTATACGGGATTGATTAAGTCCTTGACATCGTGGTTCATCCGATGAGATCATCGTGGAACATGTGGGAGCCAACATGGGTATCCAGATCCCGCTGTTGGTTATTGACCGGAGAGTCATCTCGGTCATGTCTGCATGTCTCCCGAACCCGTAGGGTCTACACACTTAAGGTTCGGTGACGCTAGGGTTATAGAGATATTAGTATGCGGTAACCCGAAAGTTGTTCGGAGTCCCGGATGAGATCCCGGATGTCACGAGGAGATCCAGAATGGTCCGGAGGTAAAGAATTATATATAGGAAGTGCTATTTCGGCCATCGGGACAAGTTTCGGTGTCATCGGTATTGTACCGGGACCACCGGAAGGGTCCCGGGGGTCCACCGGGTGGGGCCAACTGCCCCGGGGGGCCACATGGGCTGTAGGGGGTGCGCCTTGGCCTACATGGGCCAAGGGCACCAGCCCCAAGAGGCCCATGCGCCAAGAGAAGAGAAAAAGGGGAGAGTCCTAAAGGGGGAAGGCACCTCCGAGGTGCCTTGGGGTGGATGGACTCCTCCCCCCCTTGGCCGCACCCTTTCCTTGGAGGAAGGGGCAAGGGCTGCGCCTCCCCCCTCTCCCTTGGCCCTATATATAGTGGGGAAAAGGAGGAGCAACCATACCTAAAGGCCTGGCGCCTCCCTCTCCCTCCCGTGACACATCTCCCTCCTCCCGCAGCGCTTAGCGAAGCCTTGTTGGAATCCCGCTACTTCCACCACGCCGTCGTGCTGCTGGATCTCCATCAACCTCTCCCTCCTCCTTGCTGGATCAAGGCATGGGAGACGTCTCCATTCCGTATGTGTGTTGAACGCGGAGGTGCCGTACGTTCGGCGCTAGGATCATCGGTGATTTGAATCACGACGAGTACGACTCCTTCAACCCCGTTCTCTTGAACGCTTCCGCTTAGCGATCTACAAGGGTATGTAGATGCACTCTCCTTCCCCTCGTTGCTGGTTTCTCCATAGATAGATCTTGGTGACACGTAGGAAAATTTTGAATTTCTGCTACGTTCCCCAACAGTGGCATCATGAGCTAGGTCTATGCGTAGATTCTTTGCACGAGTAGAACACAAAGTAGTTGTGGGTGTTGATTTTGTTCAATATGCTTGCCGTTACTAGTCTTATCTTGATTTGGCGGCATCGTGGGATGAAGCGGCCCGGACCAACCTTACACGTACGCTTACGTGAGACCGGTTCCACCGACAAACATGCACTAGTTGCATAAGGTGGCTGGCGGGTGTCTGTCTCTCCCACTTTAGTCGGATCGGATTCGATGAAAAGGGTCCTTATGAAGGGTAAATAGCAATTGGCATATCACGTTGTGGTTCTTGCGTAGGTAAGAAACGTTCTTGCTAGAAACCCATAGCAGCCACGTAAAACATGCAAACAACAATTAGAGGACGTCTAACTTGTTTTTGCAGGGTATGCTATGTGATGTGATATGGCCAAGAAGAATGTGATGAATGATATGTGATGTATGAGATTGATCATGTTCTTGTAATAGGATTCACGACTTGCATGTCGATGAGTATGACAACTGGCAGGAGCCATAGGAGTTGTCTTAATTTATTGTATGACCTGCATGTCATTGAACAACGCCATGTAATTACTTTACTTTATTGCTAACCGGTAGCCATAGTAGTAGAAGTAATAAGCTGGCGAGACAACTTTATGAAAACACGATGATGGAGATCATGGTGTCATGCCGGTGACGATGATGATCATGGAGCCCCGAAGATGGAGATCAAAAGGAGCAAAGTGATGATGGCCATATCATGTCACTATTTGATTGCATGTGATGTTTATCATGTTTATGCATCTTGTTTACTTAGAACGACGGTAGTAAATAAGATGATCCCTTACAACAATTTCAAGAAGTGTTATCCCCTAACTGTGCACCGTTGCTACAGTTCGTCGTTTCGAAGCACCACGTGATGATCGGGTGTGATAGATCCTTACGTTCACATACAACGGGTGTAAGACAGATTTACACATGCAATACACTTAGGGTTAACTTGACGAGCCTAGCATGTATAGACATGGCCTCGGAACACGGAGACCGAAAGGTCGAGCATGAGTCGTATAGTAGATACGATCAACATGAAGATGTTCACCGATGATGACTAGTCCGTCTCACGTGATGATCGGACACGGCCTAGTTTGACCTGGATCATGTGATCACTTAGATGACCAGAGGGATGTCTATCTGAGTGGGAGTTCATAAGATGAACTTAATTATCCTGAACATAGTCAAAAGGATTTTGCAAATTATGTCGTAGCTCACGCTATAGTTCTACTGTTTAGATATGTTCCTAGAGAAAAATTAGTTGAAAGTTGATAGTAGCAATTATGCGGACTAGGTCCGTAAACTGAGGATTGTCCTCATTGCTTCATAGAAGGCTTATGTCCTTAATGCACCGCTCAGTGTGCTGAACCTCGAACGCTGTATGTGGATGTTGCGAACATCTGACATACACATTTTGATAACTACGTGATAGTTCAGTTAAACGGTTTGGAATTGAGGCACCAAAGACGTTTTTGAAACGTCGCGAAACATATGAGATGTTTTGAGGGCTGAAATTGGGATTTCTGGCTCGTGCCCACGTCAAGAGGTATAAGACCTCCGACGATTTTCTTAACCTACAAACTAAGGGAGAAAAGCTCAATTGTTGAGCCTGTGCTCAGATTGTCTGAGTACAACAATCATTTGAATCGAGTGGGAGTTGATCTTCCAGATGAGATAGTGATGTTTCTCCGAAAGTCATTGCCACCAAGCTGCTAGAGCTTCGTGATGAACTATAATATATCAGGGACATATATGATGATCCTTGAGATATTCGCGATGTTTGACACCACAAAAGTAGAAATCAAGAAGGAGCATCAATTGTTGATGGTTGGTGAAACCACTAGTTTCAAGAAGGGCAAGGGCAAGAAGGGATACTTCATGAAACGGCAAATTAGCTGCTGCTCTAGTGAAGAAACCCAAGGTTGAACCCAAACCCGAGACTAAGTGCTTCTGTAATAAGGGGAACAGCCACTGGAGCAGAATTACCCTAGATACTTGGTAGATGAGAAGACTGTCGATAGAAGTATATTGGATATACATTATGTTAATGTGTACGTTACTAGTACTCCTAGTAGCACCAGGGTATTAGATACCGGTTCGGTTGCTAAGTGTTAGTAACTCGAAATAAAAGCTACGGAATAAAACGGAGACTAGCTAAAGGTGAGCTGACGATATGTGTTGGAAGTGTTTCCAATGTTGATATGATCAAGCATCGCACGCTCCCTCTACCATCGAGTTTGGTGTTTGCGTTGAGCATAGACATGATTGGATTATGTCTATCGCAATACGGTTATTCATTTAAGGAGAATAACAATTACTCTATTTATTTGAATAATACCTTCAATGGTCTTGCACCTAAAATGAATGGTTCATTGAATCTCGATCATAGTGATACACATGTTCATGCCAAAAGATATAAGATAGTAATGATAGTACCACCTACTTGTGGCACTGCCACTTAAGTCATATCGGTATAAAACGCATAAAGAAGCTCCATGTTGATGGATCTTTGGACTCACTCATTTTTGAAAAGTTTGAGACATGCGAACCATGTCTATTAGTGTATATGCATGAAGAAACTCTATACAGATGGATCGTTTGGACTCACTTGGTTTTGAATCACTTGAGACATGCAAATCATACCACATGGGCAAGATGACTGAAAGCCTCGTTTTCAGTAAAATGGAACTAGAAAGCAACTTGTTGGAAGTAATACATTTTGATGTGTGCAGTCCAATGAGTGCTGAGGCATGTAGTGGATATCGTTATGTTCTTACTTCGCAAATGATTCGAGTAGATGTTGAGAATATTTACTTGATGAAACACGAGTCTGAATTATTGAAAGGTTCAAGTAAATTCAGGGTGAAGTTGAAAGATCGTCGTGACAAGAGGATAAAAGATCTATGATATGATCATAGAGATGAATATCTGAATTACGAGTTTGGCACAGAATTAAGACATTGTGGAAATTCTTTCACAACTAATACAGCCTGGAACACCATAGTGGGATGGTGTGTCCGAACATCATAGTTGCACCCTATTGGATATGGTGCATACCATGATGTCTCTTATCGAATTACCACAATAGTTTATGGGTTAGGCATTAGAGACAACCACATTCACTTTAAATAGGGCACCACGTAATTCCGATGATATGACACCGTATGAACTATGGTTTAGAGAAACCTAAGATGTCATTTCTTAAAAGTTTGGGGCTGCGACGCTTATGTGGAAAAGTTTCAGGTTGATAAGCTCGAACCCAAAGCGGATAAATGCATCTTCATAGGACACCCAAAACAGTTGGGTATACCTCCTAATTCAGATCCGAAAGCAATAGGGATTGTTTCTTGAATCGGGTCCTTTCTCGAGGAAAGGTTTGTCTCGAGAATTGAGTGGGAGGATGGTGGAGACTTGATGAGGTTATTGAACCGTCTCTTCAACTAGTGTATGGCAGGGCACAGGGAGTTGTTCCTGTGGCACCTACACCAATTGAAGTGGAAGCTTATGATATTGATCATGAGACTTCGGATCAAGTCACTACCAAACCTCGTGGGATGACAAGGATGCATACTACTTCAAAGTGGTACGTGATCCTGTCTTGGAAGTCATGTTGCTAGACAACAATGATCCTACGAGCTATGGAGAAGCGATGGTGGGCCCAAATTCCGACAAATGGTTAGAAGCCATAAAATCCGAGATAGGATCCATGTATGAAAACAAAGTGTAGACTTTGGAAGAACTACTTGATGGTCGTAAGGCTATTAGGTACATATGGATTTTGAAAGGAAGACAGACAATGATGGTAAGTGTCACCATTGAGAAAGCTCAACTTGTCGTTAAGATGTTTCCCGACAAGTTCAAGGAGTTGACTACAGTGAGACTTTCTCACTCGTAGCGATGCTAAGAGTCTGTTGGAATTATATTAGCGATTACTGCATTGTTTATGAAATCTTGCAGATAGGATGTCAAATCATTGTTTCCTCGACGATTTTCTTGAGGAAAGGTTGTATGTGATACAACCGGAAGGTTTTGTCAATCCTGAAAGATACTAATAAGTATGCAAAGCTCCAGCTATCCTTCTGAGGACTGGAGTAAGCATCTCGGAGTTGGAATGTATGCTTTGATAAGATGATCAAAGATTTTGGTTTATACAAAGTTTATGAGAAACTTGTATTTCCAAAGAAGTGAGTGGGAGCACTATAGAATTTCTGATGAGTATATGTTGTTGACATATTAATGATCAGAAATGATGTAGAATTTCTAGAAAGCATATAGGGTTATTTGAAAGGTGTTTTTCAATAGAAAGCCTAGATTAAGCTACTTGAGCATTGAGCATCAAGATCTATAAGGATAGATCAAAACGCTTAATAGTACTTTCAAATGAGCACATACCTTGACATGATCTTGAAGGTGTTCAAGATGGATTAGTCAAAGAAGGAGTTCTTGCCTGAGTTGTAAGGTATGAAGTTAAGACTTAAAGCTCGACCATGGCAGAATAGAGAGAAAGGACTAAGGTCATCCCCTATGCATAAGACGTAGGCTCTACAGTATGCTATGCTGTGTACCGCACCTGAAGTGTGCCTTGCCATGAGTCAGTCAAGGGGTACAAGAGTGATCCAAGAATGGATCACGGGACAGCGGTCAAAGTTATCCTTAGTAACTAGTGGACTAAGGAATTTTCTCGATTATGGAGGTGGTAAAGGGGTTCGTCGTAAAGGGTTACGTCGATGCAAGCTTAACACCTATCCGGATAGCTCTGAGTAGAGATACTGGATACGTATAATGGAGCAACAATTTAGAATAGCTCCAAGTAGAACAGTTATTTGGAATAGCTCCAAATAGAATATGGTAGCTACATCTAGGAGATGACATAGAGATTTGTAAAGCACACACGGATCTGAAAGGTTCAGACCCGTTGACTATAACATCTCTCACAAGCATAACATGATCAAACCCAGAACTCATCGAGTGTTAATCACATGGTAATGTGAACTAGATTATTGACTCTAGTAAACTCTTTGGGTGTTAGTCACATGGGGATGTGACCTTGAGTGTTAATCACATATCGATGTGAACTAGATTATTGACTCTAGTGCAAGTGGGAGACTGTTGGAAATATGCCCTAGAGGCAATAATAAAAGTATTATTATTATATTTCCTTGTTCGTGATAATTGTCTTTTATTCATGCTATAACTGTATTATCCGGAAATCGTAATACACGTGTGAATACATAGACCACAATCTGTCCCTGGTGAGCCTCTAGTTGACTAGCTTGTTGTGATCAACAGATAGTCATGGTTTCCTGGCTATGGACAATGCATGTCGTTGATAACGGGATCACATCATTAGGAGAATGATGTGATGGACAAGACCCAATCCTAAGCCTAGCACAAAGATCGTGTAGTTCGTATGCTAAAGCTTTTCTAATGTCAAGTATCTTTTCCTTAGACCATGAGATTGTGCAACTCCCGGATACTGTAGGAATGCTTTGGGTGTACCAAACGTCACAACGTAACTGGGTGGCTATAAAGGTGCATTACAGGTATCTCCGAAAGTGTCTGTTGGGTTGGCATGAATCGAGACTGGGATTTGTCACTCCGTGTAAACGGAGAGGTATCTCTGGGCCCACTCGGTAGGACATCATCATAATGTGCACAATGTGATCAAGGAGTTGATCATGAGATGATGTGTTATGGAACGAGTAAAGAGACTTGCCGGTAACGAGATTGAACAAGGTATCGGGATACCGACGATCGAATCTCGGGCAAGTATCGTACCGATAGACAAAGGGAATTGTATACGGGATTGATTAAGTCCTTGACATCGTGGTTCATCCGATGAGATCATCGTGGAACATGTGGGAGCCAACATGGGTATCCAGATCCCGCTGTTGGTTATTGACCGGAGAGTCATCTCGGTCATGTCTGCATGTCTCCCGAACCCGTAGGGTCTACACACTTAAGGTTCGGTGATGCTAGGGTTATAGAGATATTAGTATGCAGTAACCTGAAAGTTGTTCGGAGTCCTGGATGAGATCCCGGACGTCACGAGGAGTTCCGGAATGGTCCGGAGGTAAAGAATTATATATAGGAAGTGCTATTTCGGCCATCGGGACAAGTTTTGGGGTCATCGGTATTGTACCGGGACCACCGGAAGGGTCCCGGGGGTCCACCGGGTGGGGCCACCTGCCCCGGGGGGCCACATGGGCTGTAGGGAGTGCACCTTGGCCTACATGGGCCAAGGGCACCAGCCCCAAGAGGCCCATGCGCCAAGAGAAGAGAAAAGGGGAGAGTCCTAAAGGGGGAAGGCACCTCCGAGGTGCCTTGGGGAGGATGGACTCCTCCCCCCCTTGGCCGCACCCTTTCCTTGGAGGAAGGGGCAAGGGCTGCGCCTCCCCCCTCTCCCTTGGCCCTATATATAGTGGGGAAAAGGAGGAGCAACCATACCTAAAGGCCTGGCGCCTCCCTCTCCCTCCCGTGACACATCTCCCTCCTCCCGCAGCGCTTAGCGAAGCCCTGTTGGAATCCCACTACTTCCACCACGCCGTCGTGCTGCTGGATCTCCATCAACCTCTCCCTCCTCCTTGCTGGATCAAGGCATGGGAGACGTCTCCGTTCCGTACGTGTGTTGAATGCGGAGGTGCCGTCCGTTCGGTGCTAGGATCATCGGTGATTTGAATCACGATGAGTACGACTCCTTCAACCCCGTTCTCTTGAACGCTTCCGCTTAGCGATCTACAAGGGTATGTAGATGCACTCTCCTTCCCCTCGTTGCTGGTTTCTCCATAGATAGATCTTGGTGACACGTAGGAAAATTTTGAATTTCTGCTACGTTCCCCAACAACGATCTCTATCCCAAGTATGCTATATGTATGGTATGTCGGTGCTATGATCCAAGATGATCTTATATGACAATCTTAATGTAGTATGATGCTATGGTTCTTGCTTATAAGCTCTTTTCTTATCTTTCCTCTTTGCTTAAAAGCTTGAGTGGCTCTTTCTCTTTTGAGCTCTTTTCTTATGCAAACTTCACGAACCAAGATAGCAATTGTGTATGCGATGACAACTTTGTGACACACAAGTTGATTCCGAGATATGCACCACGATGGTATGTATGATATGGAGTATGCTTACTAATGTGCACAAGTCACGTTGCCGGCAATACTCAATGGCTAGTCTCGATGGGTAAGCAACGCAAAGGATGGTGTATGATGATTATCAATGCAATTGCAAGGTATGACAAAGATGTCGTCGAAGTTACCGTCCGTTGCGAAGATGAGTAGTCGACGAAAATGAGCGGTAGTTGTTGACGTTGCACCGCACCTAAATAGCCGAAACACAATAGGACACGGAAATCTCAACTCAGATTCTCGAACCCAAAGTCGAATGGTAGTACGGAGGTTGTGTCGCGGGGTTTTGGCAGGTGGAAGTGGTGGAGGTTGGGGTGGGGAGGTATGTAGGCGTAGGTGGTGGTGGTGGAATACTGCAGAAATGCAGTTTCGGCAGAGGAAGCCGGATGATCCGGGCGTGTCCGGATGATCCGGGACAGGGTCCGGATGATCCGGGCAGGTCAATCGCGGTCGGGAACTGCTCGGGAAGAACTCGAAAACGGCGAGAAATTCGACAATTCCGCGGATTTTGGATGGATTTCGAGGGGGAGAAGGTGGGGAAAAGCAAGATCCACGAGTTACACACCGAATCCATGGATCAAATTCAACAAAACATCATCAAAACCAACAAATGACAAAAAAATTTGGGGGCTATTTTTGGTGGGGATTTTTGGATTTAGGACGAAAACAACAAAATCAAGCTAGAAAAAGAGGGGTAGGGGCTCCAAAAACGTGATCAACGTGGCTCATGATACCATATGATGTAGGGTGGAACCCTATAGCGTCGATCTTTCACGTTTGGAGTGGATCCTACGGGGAATCACGAAGAACACGCGGAAGCACAAAGGGAAAACACGGGGAAAACGAGAGAGAATCACTCAACCGACAAGGAATCAATCACACAAGCGCTAGATCATCACACACATAAGGTAGCACATGGTTCAAGATCAACAAAGGTAAGGATACAAAGGGACCGTTCTTCTCCGCGAGGAGGCCTTGATGTTCTTCCCTAGAGAGGGGTCTTGAATCCGCTTGGGGGATCTTCTCCGAAGAGGTCGTGAGCTCCGAGGAGAAGTAACCAAGTGGATGAGCAAAGGCTCTCACACAAATATGAGCTAATCCAATGCTAAGTCTCAAAGTGAGGAGATGGGGTCCTATAAATAGACTAGGGGGCGAAGGGGTACATGGGCTCAGCCCAACACGCGCACACAGGCGCTGGCCGGATGATCCGGGAGAGGAGCCGGATGATCCGGGCTGGTCCGGATGGTCCGGGTGGAGGCCCGGATGAGCTGGATGCCCGGCTGGTGGCGGCGCAGGGCCGGATGTCCGGCTGGTGGTCCGGATGTCCGGGCAGGGTCCGGATGATCCGGGACTGGGTCCGGAGGATCCGGCTTCACGGTTGACCTTCGGGTGTCTTCGGGTGAGTTAGCCGGATCGTCCGGGCCGGGTTCCGGATCGTCCGGGCTCTGTCCGGATCGTCCGGGCCGCCGTCCGGATCGTCCGGCCATCCTGGTCCTTGGTGCTTTTTCCTCTCCGTCTTCATGCATGTCTTCCGCTTCCGCTTCTTCTTGCTTCCTAGCTTCTCCACGGTTAACTTCTTGGTACCTGAGTATGCATAGCATCTCCGTTTGAGGTAGTAACCATGTCTCATGTGAATCGAAAGGGAATTGTGAGAGGAGTGATGTCACCTCGGTTTCAAGAGCTCTTGCACATGCTCGAGTCATAGGTCCTTGTGGGGTTGGATGTGTTGATGTAGAGTCCATGGGGATGATGGAAGGATGCTCTGCATCATTACCTCTAGGGCATATTTCCTTCACGTGTACCTATCAAAGGTGCGGCCATGTTCCGTGTCACGAGCGAGCCGATGCTACCGCAGAAACCACTGGAGGCAATATCAGGGGATCTTAGGGCACTGCACGACCATGTGTTGTTGACAGAGAAAAGCCTACTAGCCTCGAAGGATCCAGGATATCTGACATACGCGGCTTGTGTGCCTGAGGGAAGTGCTACGTCGACACATAGCCCGCGGAGGTGTTCTTCCTGCGGTTTGAGCATATCTTCGAGATGTTTCTGACAAGGCGGCTCGATTGTACAATCGTCCGCCTTTTTGCGCTACATATGAGCTCCGTCATGAAGAGAGAAGAAGTCTCGCAAATATGTGTGGCGGATCTATACTACATGCATGAGTCCTTCTTGAGTCTCGGCGACTTTGAGCGTAAAACTGCTAGGGAGTACCTCGAAAACTTCATGGTACATAATAAGGACCAGGAAATTGTCCTCCTGCCCTATCATCCAAAGTAAGTCAGTGCCGGACAACCCTTTCCTACATTTTAGTCATTCCTTCTCGCTCATATGGATAATAGTTTGAGGTGTTTTTTCCCCGCAGCAACGGGCGCGTCGTCCTTATCGTTCTTTACCCACGAGTCTCCCACGCCGTGTATTTCGACCCTACCAGAAACTTAATGAATATTCTAGATGATGCTCTCCAAGGCTTCAACTTGAGGGATGGCCGCCTGCAGATCAGGAAACAAAGGAACAAGAAGACGGGTTTCTCACATAAAACTAACTTCTGCTGCATCCATGTCCCAAAACCAAGCAAGAACGATGGATTCTACCTCCTCCATCTCATGATGGAGTTCAGAAGGGATCACCAAACGCTTCGCATGACAAACAGAAATGATGATCATATCCGCAAGTGGGTAGAATCTCATGGAGAAGCGGATTATAAACTTAGAGATGACTTCTTTCGCATCCAGAGGGACATTGCGACGATCATCATGAAAGAAGTCGTCGACGAGAAGGGGATGTTCCTCCACGGCCCTATATCGTGAGCTAACGTCCGAACTCACATAGGCATGCAACGTTAGGACCTCACACCATTAAGAAGCTAGGGTGTGATGACCCACAAGTATAGGGGATCTATCGTAGTCCTTTCGATAAGTAAGAGTGTCGAACCCAACGAGGAGCAGAAGGAAATGATAAGCGGTTTTCAGTAAGGTTTTCTCTGCAAGCACTGAAATAGTAGGTGATAGATAGTTTTGTGATAAGATAAATAGTAACGAGCAAAAGTAAATAAAGTAAATAAAATGGAGCAAGGTGGCCCAATCCTTTATGTAGCAAAGTATAAGCCTGGACAAATTCTAATAATGAAGAAGGAGCTCCGAGGACACATTGGGAATTATCATCAAGCTAGTTTTCATCACGTTCATAAGATTCGCGTTCGGTACTTTGATAATTTGATATGTGGGTGGACCGGCACTTGGGTACTGCCCTAACATGGACAAGCATCCCACTTATGATTAACCCCTATTGCAAGCATCCACAACTACAAAAAGGAATATTAAGGTAAACCTAACCACAACATTAAACATATGGGTCCATATCAACCCCTAACGAAGCAACGCATAAACTAGGGTTTAAACTTCTGTCACTCTAGCAACCCATCATCTACTTATTACTTCCTTATGCCTTCCTCTAGGCCCAAATAATGGTGAAGTGTCATGTAGTCGACGTTCACATAACACGACTGGAGGAGAGACAACATACATCTCATCAAAATATCGAAGGAATACCAAATTCACATGACTACTAATAGCAAGACTTCACCCATGTCCTCAAGAACAAACATAACTACTCACAAAGCATATTCATGTTCATAATCAGAGGGGTAATAATATGCATAAAGGATCTGAACATATGATCTTCCACCAAGTAAACCAAATAGCATCAACTACAAGGAGTAATCAACACTACTAGCAACCCACAGGTACCAATTTGTGGTTTTGATACAAGATTGGATACAAGAGATGAACTAGGGTTTTGAGATGAGATGGTGCTGGTGAAGATGTTGATGGAGATTGACCCCCTCCCGATGAGAGGATCGTTGGTGATGATTTCCCCCACCCGGAGGGAAGTGTCCCCGGCAGAACAGCTCCGCCAAAGCCCTAGATTGATTCCGCCAAGGTTTCGCCTCGTGGTGGTGAAGTTTCGTCCCGTAAGCTTGCCCGCGATTTTTTCCAGGGGAAAACCCTTCATATAGCAGAAGATGGAGGCCGGAAGCCCACCAGGGGGCCTAGGAGATAGGGGGCCGCGCCCTAGGGGGGCGCCCCCTGTCTCCTGGACAGGGTGTGGGCCCCCTGGCCTATTTCTTTTGTCCAAAAATTCTTATTAAATCTAAAAAGTTCTTTCATGGAGTCTCAGGTCTTTTGGAGTTGTGCAGAATAGGTTTCTAATGTTTGCTCCTTTTCCAGCCAGAATTCCAGCTGCCGGCATCCCCCCTCTTCATGGTGAACCTTGTAAAATAAGGGAGAATAGCCATAAGTATTGAGATATAATGTGTAATAACAGCCCATAATGCAATAAATATTGATATAAAAGCATGATGCAAAATGGACGTATCAACTCCCCCAAGCTTAGACCTCGCTTGTCCTCAAGCGGAAGCCGAAATCGAAAAATATGTCCACATGTTTAGAGATAGAGGTGTCGATAAAAATAAAATACGTACATGAGGGCATCATGATCATTCTAATAACAACAACATATATGGATTTTGTCATATGATTTCCTATGTTCAAGTAATAAGCAATTCACAATGTCAAGTATTGTTCAAAAACTTCAATGGGAACTAACAAACTATAATCTCAGTCACTGAAGCAATTGCAATTTATCGTAACATCAGAAAGAGTCAATAATAGAGCTTTTCATCAAGCTCACATACTCAACTATCTTGTAGTCCCCTATAATTGTTAACACTCACGCAATACTTGTGGTTATGAAGTTTCAGCCGGACACTGAGAAAGATAGGGGCTTATTGTGTTGCCTCCCAACATATTCACCTTTAGGTGATGTCAACAATAATAGCCTATGCCAACTTACATCCAATTGGATATATGCATCATGATCTTTCAAACACGAGGAGCTTGCCAAAGGATAAAAAAATAAAAAGGGAAAGGTGAGAATCACCTTGACTCAAGAATAAAGTAAAACATAAAGTAAAAGATAGGCCCTTCGCAGAGGAAAGCAGAGGTTGTCATGTGCGTTTAGGGTTAATGCATGAAACCTTAATGCAAAAGAACGTCACTTTATATTGCCCCTTGTATGTGGACCTTTATTATGCAGTCCGTCGCTTTTATTACTTCCACAACAAGTTCGTACAAAGCTTATTTTCTCTGCACTAATAAGTCATACATATTTAGAGAGCAATTTTTATTGCTTGCACCGATGACAACTTACTTGAAGGATCTTACTCAATCCATAGGTAGGTATGGTGGACTCTCATGGCAAAACTGGGTTTAAGGATATTTGGAAGCACAAGTAGTATCTCAACTTGGTGCAAGGAATTTGGCTAGCATGAGGGGGAAAGGCAAGCTCAACATGTTTGGAAGGTCAATGACAATATACTTTAACTGAGATGTCGGAAAACATAAACCATCATGTTGTCTTCCTTGTCCAACGTCAACTCTTTTAGCATGTCATACTTAATGAGTGCTTCACAATCATAAAAGATGTCCAAGATAATATATTTATATGTGAACCCCTCTTTCCTTATTACTTCCTATTAATTGCAACGATGACCAAGGCTACGTTCATCAACTCTCAACAATTTTTATGCCTCATACTTTCTATGTGTGAAGTTATCACTACCCATAAGATCAATATGAACTCTTTTGTTCTTCCTATTTTCTCAAGATCATAGCAACATAGCAAAGCCCTTGACTCAACACCAATATTTATTATAGATAGCACACGGACTCGATTACATAAAGAGATCACAACAAAAAACTCAAAACTACTTGATATCAAAACTTCGAACTAATAGATCAAGATACTACTAAAAGGATCAAACTAAATAAAGCGGTAAGATAGGAGTGTGATGGTGATACAATACCGGGGCACCTCCCCCAAGCTTGGCAGTTGCCAACGGGAGTGCCCATACCCATGTGATTATTTCTTCGGAGGTGGTGAAGTAGGAGTTGTTGATGATGTAGGCTTGTCGTCCGTCTTCCAAGGCATAGGTTCTCCATCATAAAAGGATGATCGAGTCTCCGGGATCCTTAAATCTGCAGCCAAACTCATTCGCTTGAATCTATATTCGTACTCACAGTTCTGGTTTTGCAGGTCATAAATTTGGGCTTGGAGGTGCTCGATTTTCTCTTGAAGCTTGAAGATGGTCTCCCCAATGACTTTGGCATCCAGCTTGTGGTTGTTGGCGAAATCCGTGATCATCATCTCGTTGGCGTTGTGTCCACGCTCCACCATCCCTTGACACTTGAAAACTTCTTGCTCCATGGCTTCGAGCTTTGTCTCCATGCTCCCGATACGCCTTGGTCCCTCCACATCGCGGATGTGCAACACCCCCTCACGCATCTCAATGGTTTGAGGGTGATGCAGCACCTCTGCAAGATAGGGGTTGATGACCCTCTCGAAAAACTTGTCCTTGGGAGCGCTAGGAGACGACATGATGCTCTAGATCTGAAACAGAAACAGCTCGAAACGAAAACAGAGGATATTTGTGTGATACGGTGGTCAAAACCTCCGAGAGTATATATAATGAATTTTTGCCGACCAAAATACATAACATACAAGAAAACGGAGTCCGGGAGGCACACGAGGTTCCCACGAGATAGGGGGGCGCGCCCAACAGGGCGGGGGGGGGGGGGGGCGCCCTCCTCTCTCGTGGGAGCCTTGTGTCCCTTTCAGACTACTTCTTTCTTCCTAAAATCCTTAAATAATCCAAAACTGATAAAAATTGCCATTAGAGTTGTTTTGGAGTCGGTTTACTTACCGTACCACGTACCTATGCCTTTTCGGAGTCTGGGACGTTCTAGAAAGTATCTCTTATGTATTCCTCAGGGGTTATGGTTTCAATAATATTAGTTTCAACATTGATAGGATTACCTGAAATATAATGTTTAATTCTTTGACCGTTTACCACCCTCGGATTTGTGCCTTCAAAGTTGTTGATTTTTATAGCACCAGAACGATAGACCTCCTCGATAACGTAGGGACCTTCCCATTTTGAGAGAAGTTTTCCTGCAAAAAATCTTAAACGAGAGTTGAACAATAACACATAATCTCCTACGTTAAACTCACGCTTTTGTATCCTCTTATCATGCCAGCGTTTGACTTTTTCCTTGAAAAGCTTAGCATTCTCATATGCTTGGGTTCTCCATTCATCAAGTGAGCTAATATCAAATAACCTTTTCTCACCGGCAAGTTTGAAGTCATAATTAAGCTCTTTAATAGCCCAGTATGCTTTATGTTCAAGTTCAAGAGGTAAATGACATGCTTTTCCATAAACCATCTTATATGGAGACATACCCATAGGATTTTTGTATGTAGTTCTGTAGGCCCATAATGCATCGTCAAGTTTTTTGGACCAATTCTTTCTAGATCTATTCACAATCTTTTGCAAAATTAATTTGAGCTCTCTATTGCTCAACTCTACTTGACCACTAGACTGCGGGTGATAAGGAGATGCTATTCTATGATTGACATCATACTTAGCAAGCATCTTATGGAAAGCACCATTAATAAAATGTGAACCACCATCAGTCATAAGATATCTAGGGACTCCAAACCTCGAAAAAAATAACTTCTTTAAGCATTTTAATAGAAGTGTTATGATCAGCACTACTAGTTGGAATAGCTTCTACCCACTTAGTAACGTAATCAACAGCAACTAAAATATGTGTATAACCATTGGAGGCAGGAAAAGGTCCCATATAATCAAAGCCCCAAACATCAAACGGTTCAATAACAAGAGAATAATTCATAGGCATTTCTTGACGTCTACTAATGTTACCTATTCTTTGACATTCATCACAAGATAAGACAAACTTACGAGCATCTTTGAAAAGAGTAGGCCAATAAAAACCAGATTGTAGTACCTTGTGTGCAGTTCTGTCTCCAGTGTGGTGTCCTCCATAGGATTCAGAGTGACACTTACGTAGAATCTATTCCTGTTCATGCTCAGGCACACAACGTCTAATAATACCATCTACTCCTTCTTTATAAAGGTGTGGATCATCCCAAAAGTAATGTCTTAAATCATAAAAGAACTTTTTCTTTTGCTGGTATGTGAAACTAGGCGGTATATATTTAGCAACAATGTAATTAGCATAATCAGCATACCAAGGAGCAGTATGAGAAGCATTGACGACCGCTAATTGTTCATCAGGAAAACTATCATTAATAGGCAGTGGGTCATCAAGAACATTCTCTAACCTAGAGAAGTTGTCTACAACGGGGTTCTCAGCTCCCTTTCTATCAACAATATGCAAGTCAAATTCTTGGAGCAAGAGAACCCATCTAATGAGTCTAGGCTTAGCATCTTTCTTTTCCATAAGGTATTTAATAGCAGCATGATCAGTGTGAATAGTAACTTTGGAATCAACAATATAAGGTCGAAACTTATCACATGCAGTCACAACTGCTAAGAATTCTTTTTCAGTAGTAGCATAATTTCTCTGGGCAGTATCAAGAGTTTTACTAGCATACTGGATAACATTCAATTTCTTATCGATTCTTTGCCCTAAAACAGCACCTACAGCATAATCACTAGCATCGCACATAATTTCAAAAGGTAAATTCCAATCAGGTGGCTGAACAATAGGTGCAGTGATCAAAGCTTTCTTGAGTGTTTCAAATGCTTCTACATAATCATCATCAAAGACAAAATGAATATCTTTTTGCAATAAATTAGTCAGAGGCCTAGAGATTTTAGAAAAGTCCTTAATGAACCTCCTATAAAAACCGGCATGACCAAGGAAACTTCTTATACCTTTTATGTCCTTGGGACATGGCATATTTTCAATAGCATCAACTTTGGCTTTATCAACTTCAATACCTCTCTCGGAGATCTTATTGTTGGGAACGTAATAATTTCAAAAAAATTCCTATGCACACGCAAGATCATGGTGATGCCATAGCAACGAGAGGGGAGAGTGTTGTCTACGTACCCTCGTAGACCATCAAGCGGAAGCGTGATGACAACGCAGTTGATGTAGTCGTACGTCTTCATGATTCGACCGATCCAAGCACCGAACGTACGGCACCTCCGTGTTCAGCACACGTCCAGCTCGATGACGTCCCCCAGGCTCCAATCCAGTGAAGCGTCGGGGATGAGTTCCGTCAGCACGACGGCGTGGTGACGATGATGATGTTCTACCGGCGCAGGGCTTCGCCTAAACTCCGCGACGATATGACCGAGGTGGAATATGGTGGAGGGGGCATCGCACACGGCTAAGGAACGATCCGTAGATCAACTTGTGTGTCATGGGGTGCCCCCCTGCCCCCGTATATAAAGGAGCAAGGGGAGGAGGGCCGGCCAAGGAGGAGGAGGCGCGCCCAAGGGGGGCAATCCTACTCCAAGTAGGATTCCCCCCTCTTTCCAAGTCCTACTTGGAGAAGGGGAGGAAGGGGAGGAGAAGGAGAAGGAAGGAGAGGGAGGAGAAGAAGGAAAGGGGGGCCGGCCCCCTAGTCCAATTCGGTTTGGGCTAGGGGGGCCGTGCGCCCCACCTCCTCTCTTCCACCACTTGGCCCATGAGGCCCATTGCTTCTTCCTCGTATTCCCGTGACTCCCCGGTACCCCCGAAAATACCCGAATCACTCGGAACCTTTCCGAACTCCGAATATAGTCGTCCAATATATTGATCTTTACGTCTCGACCATTTCGAGACTCCTCGTCATGTCCCCGATCTCATCCGGGACTCCGAACTCCTTCGGTACATCAAAACTCACAAACTCATAATAAAACTGTCATCGAAACCTTAAGCGTGCGGACCCTACGGGTTCGAGAACTATGTAGACATGACCTAGAACTATTCTCGGTTAATAACCAATAGCAGAACCTGGATGCTCATATTGGCTCCTACATATTCTACGAAGATCTTTATCGGTCAAACCGCATAACAACATACGTTGTTCTCTTTGTCATCGGTATGTTACTTGCCCGAGATTCGATCGTCGGTATCCAATACCTAGTTCAATCTCGTTACCGGCAAGTCTCTTTACTCGTTCCGTAATACATCATTCCTTAACTAACTCATTAGTTACAATGCTTGCAAGGCTTAAGTGATGTGTATTACCGGGAGGGCCCAGAGATACCTCTCCGACAATCGGAGTGACAAAACCTAATCTCGAATTATGCCAACTCAACATGTACCTTTGGAGACACCTGTAGAGCACCTTTATAATCACCCAGTTATGTTGTGACGTTTGGTAGCCCCCAAAGTGTTCCTCCGGTAAACGGGAGTTGCATAAGCTCATAGTTACAGGAACATGTATAAGTCATGAAGAAAGCAATAGCAACATACTAAACGATCAAGTGCTAGGCTAACAGAATGGGTCATGTCAATCACATCATTCTCCTAATGATGTGATCCCGTTAATCAAATGCCAACTCTTTTGTCTATGGTTAGGAAACATAACCATCTTTGATAAACGAGCTAGTCAAGTAGAGGCATACTAGTGACACTATGTTTGTCTATGTATTCACACATGTATTATGTTTCCGGTTAATACAATTCTAGCATGAATAATAAAGATTTATCATGAAATAAGGAAATAAATAATAACTTTATTATTGCATCTAGGGGAGATTTCCTTCAGTCTCCCACTTGCACTAGAGTCAATAATCTAGTTCACATTGCCATGTGATTTAACACCAATAATCATATCTGTATATGATTAACACCCATAGTTCACATCGTCATGTGACCAACACCCAAAGAGTTTACTAGAGTCAATAATCTAGTTCACATCGCTATGTGATTAACACCCAAAGAGTACAAAGGTATGATTATGGTTTTCTCGTGAGAGAAGTTTAGTCAACGGGTCTGTCACATTCAGAGCCGTATGTATTTTGCAAATATTCTATGTATGCAATACTATGCACAGAGCTACTCTACCTAATTGCTCCCACTTTCAATATGTATCCAGATTAAGACTTAGAGTCATCTGGATCAGTGCCAAAACTTGTATTGACGTAACCTTTTACGACGAACCTTTTGTCACCTCCATAATTGAGAAATATATCCTTATTCCACTAAGGATAATTTTGACCAATGTCCAGTGATCTACTCCTAGATCACTATTGTACTCCTTGCCAAACCAGGGCAGAGTATACAATAGGTCTGGTTCACAGCATAGCATACTTTATAGAACCTATGACTGAGGCATAGGGAATGACTTTTTATTCTCTTTCTATTTTCTGCTATGGTCGGGTCTTGAGTCTTACTCAACTTCACACCTTGCAACACAGGCAAGAACTCCTTCTTTGACTGTTCCATTTTGAACTACTTCAAAATCTTGTCAAGGTATGTACTCATTGAAAATCTTATCAAGCGTCTTGATCTATCTCAATGGATCTTGATGCTCAATATGTAAGTAGCTTTACTGAGGTCTTTATTTTAAAGAACTCCTTTCAAACACTCCTTTATGCTTTGGAGAATAATTCTACATTATTTCCGATCAACAATATGTCATTCACATATACTTATCAGAAATGTTGTAGTGCTCCCACTCACTTTCTTGTAAATACAGGCTTCACCGTAAGTCTGTACAAAACTATATGCTTTGATCAACTCATCAAAGCATATATTCCAACTCCGAGATGCTTGCACCAGTCCATAGATGGATTGCTGGAGCATGCACATTTTGTTAGTACCTTTAGGATTGACAAAACCTTCTGGTTGCATCATATACAACTCTTCTTTGAGAAAACCATTAAGGAATGCAGTTTTGACATCCATTTGCCAGATTTCATAAATTGTGGAAATTGCTAACATGATTCAGACAGACCTAAGCATCGCTACAGTTGAGAAAATCTCATTGTAGTCAACATCTTGAACTTGTCAAAAACCTTTTATCGACAAGTCGAGCTTTGTAGATAGTAACACTACTATCAACGTATGTCTTCCTCTTGAAGATCCATTTATACAATATGGCTTGCTGATCATCGGGCAACTCCACCAAAGTCCACACTTTGTTCTCATACATGGATCCCATCTCAGATTTCATGGCCTCAAGCCATTTTGCGGAATTTGGGCTCATCATCGCTTCCTCATAGTTCGTAGGTTCGCCATGGTCAAGTAAGATGACTTTCAGAATAAGATTACCGTACCACTCTGGTGCGGATCTTACTCTGGTAGACCTACGAGGTTCAGTAGAAACTTGATCTGAAGTTTCATGATCAATATCATTAACTTCCTCACTAATTGGTGTAGGTGTCACAGGAACCGATTTCTGTGATGAACTACTTTCCAATAAGGGAGCTGGTATAGTTACCTCATCAAGTTCTACTTTCCTCCCACTCACTTCTTTCGAGAGAAACTCCTTCTCTAGAAAGGATCCATTTTTAGCAACGAATATCTTGCCTTTGGATCTGTGATAGAAGGTGTACCCAACAGTTTCCTTTGGGTATTCTATGAAGATGCACTTCTCCAATTTGGGTTTGAGCTTATCAGGATGAAACTTTTTCACATAAGCATCGTAGCCCCAAGCTTTAAGAAATTACAACTCGGGTTTCTTGCTAAACCACAGTTCATATAGTGTCGTCTCAACGGATTTAGATGGTGCCCTTTTAACGTGAATGCGGCTGTCTCTAATGCATAACCCCAAAACGATAATGGTAAATCAATAAGAGACATCATAGATCGCACCATATCCAATAAAGTGCGGTTACGACGTTCGGACACACCATAACGTTGTGGTGTTCCAGGTGGCGTGAGCTGTGAAACTATTCCACATTGTTTTAATTGAAGACCAAACTCATAACTCAAATATTCGTCTCCGCGATCAGATCGCAGAAACTTTATTTTCTTGTTACGATGATTTTTCCACTTCACTCTGAAATTCTTTGAACCTTTCAATTATTTTAGACTTATGTTTCATCAAGTAGATATACCCATATCTGCTCAAATCATCTGTGAAGGTCAGAAAATAATGATACACGCCGCGAGCCTCTACACTCATCGGATCGCATACATCGGTATGTATTATTTCCAATAAGTCAGTAGCTCGTTCCATTGTTCCGGAGAACGGAGTTTCAGTCATCTTGCCCAAAAGGCACGGTTCGCAAGCATCAAATGATTCATAACCAAGTGATTTCGAAAATCCATCTTTATGGAGTTTCTTCATGCGCTTTACACCGATATGACCAAAAATGGCAGTGCCACAAATAAGTTGCACTATCATTATTAACTTTGCATCTTTTGGCATCAATATTATGAATATGTGCATCACTACGATCGAGAGCCAACAAACTATTTTAGTTGGGAGTATGTTCATTGAAGGTTTTATTCATTTAAATAGAACGACAATTATTCTCTGATTTTAAATGAATAACCATATTGCAATAAACATGATCAAATCATATTCATGCTCAACGCAAACACCAAATAACATTTATTTAGGTTTAACACTAATCCCGAAAGTATAGGGAGTGTGCGATGATGATCATATCAATCTTGGAACTACTTCCAACACTCATCGTCACTTCCCCTTCAACTAGTCTTTGTTTATTCTGTAACTCCTGTTTAGAGTTACTAATCTTAGCAACCGAACAAGTATCAAATACTCAGGGGCTACTATAAACACTAGTAAAGCATACATCAATAACCTGTATATCAAAGATACCCTTGTTCACTTTGCCATCCTTCTTATCCACCAAATATTCAGGGCATTTCCGCTTCCAGTGAACATTTCCTTTGCAGTGTAAGCACTCAGTTTCAGGCTTTGGTCATGCTTTGGTCTTCTTCACGGGAGTGACAACTTGTTTGCCATTCTACTTGAAGTTTCCCTTTCTTTCCCTTTGCCCTTTTCTTGAAACTAGTGGTCTTGTCAATCATCAACACTTGATGCTCTTTCTTGATTTCTACCTTCGTTGATTTCAACATCACGAAGAGCTCGGGAATCGTTTTCGTCATCCCTTGCATACTATAGTTCATCTCGAAGTTCTAGTAACTTAGTGATGGTGACAAGAGAATTCTGTCAATCACTATCTTATCTGGAAGATTAACTCCCACTTGATTCAAGCGATTGAAGTATCCAGACAATCTGAGCACATGCTCACTAGTTGAGCGATTCTCCTCCATTTTTAGCTATAGAACTTGTTGGAGACTTCATATCTCTCAACTCGGGTATTTGCTTGAAATATTAACTTCAATTCCTGGAACATCTCATATGGTCCATGATGTTGAAAACATCTTTGAAGTCCCGATTCTAAGCCATAAAGCATGGTGCACAAAACTATCAAGTAGTCATCATATTGAGCTGGCCAAACGTTCATAACGTCTGCATCTGCTCCTGCAATAGGTCTGTCACCTAGCGGTGCATTAAGGACATAATTCTTCTGTGCAGCAATGAGGATAATCCTCAGATCGCGGATCCAATCCGCATCATTGCTACTAACATTTTGCAACACAATTTTCTCTAGGAACATATCAAAGTAAACATATGAAAGCAACAACGCGAGCTATTGATCTACAACATAATTTGCAAAATACTACCAGGACTAAGTTCATGATAAATTTAAGTTCAATTAATCATATTACTTAAGAACTCCCACTTAGACAGACATCTCTCTAGTCATCTAAGTGATCACGTGATCCAAATCAACTAAACCAAAACCGATCATCACGTGAGATGGAGTAGTTTTCAATGGTGAACATCACTATGTTGATCATATCTACTATATGATTCACGCTCGACCTTTCGGTCTCCATGTTCCGAGGCCATATCTGCATATGCTAGGCTCGTCAAGTTTAACCTGAGTATTCTGCGTGTGCAAAACTGGCTTGCACCCGTTGTAGATGGACGTAGAGCTTATCACACCCGAACATCACGTGGTGTCTGGGCACGACAAACTTTGGCAACGGTGCATACTCAGGGAGAACACTTCTTGATAACTAGTGAGAGATCATCTTAAAATGCTACCGTCAATCAAAGCAAGATAAGATGCATAAAGGATAAACATCACATGCAATCAATATAAGTGATATGATATGGCCATCATCATCTTGTGCTTGTGATCTCTATCGAAGCACCGTCATGATCACCATCGTCACCGGCGCGGCACCTTGATCTCCATCGTAGCATCGTTGTTGTCTTGCCAACTATTGCTTCTACGACTATCGCTACCGCTTAGTGATAAAGTAAAGCATTACAGGGCGATTGCATTGCATACAATAAAGCAACAACCATATGGCTCCTGCCAGTTGCCGATAACTCGGTTACAAAACATGATCATCTCATACAATAAAATATAGCATCACGTCTTGACCATATCACATCACAACATGCCCTGCAAAAACAAGTTAGACGTCCTCTACTTTGTTGTTGCAAGTTTTACGTGGCTGCTACGGGCTGAGCAAGAACCGTTCTACCTACGCATCAAAACCACAATGATAGTTTGTCAAGTTGGTGCTATTTTAACCTTCGCAAGGACCGGGCGTAGCCACACTCGGTTCAACTAAAGTTGGAGAAACTGACACCCGCTAGTCACCTGTGTGCAAAGCACGGCGGTAAAAACAGTCTCGCGTAAGCGTACGCGTAATGTCGGTCCGGGCCGCTTCATCCAACAATATCGCCGAACCAAAGTATGACATGTTGGTAAGCAGTATGACTTGTATCGCCCACAACTCACTTGTGTTCTACTCGTGCATATAACATCATAGCATAAAACCTAGGCTCGGATGCCACTGTTGGGGAAAGTAGTAATTTCAAAAAAATTCCTACGCACATGCAAGATCATGGTGATGCCATAGCAATGAGAGGGGAGAGTGTTGTCTACGTACCCTCGTAGACCGTCAAGCGGAAGTGTTATGACAACGCGGTTGATGTAGTCGTATGTCTTCACGATTCGACCGATCCAAGCACCGAACGTATGGCACCTCCGTGTTCAGCACACGTCCAACTCGATGACGTCCCCCGGGCTCCAATCCAGCGAAGCGTCGGGGATGTGTTCTGTCAGCATGACGGCGTGGTGACGATGATGATGTTCTACCGGCGCAGGGCTTCGCCTAAACTCCGCGACGATATGACCGAGGTGGAATATGGTGGAGGTGGGCACCGCACACGGCTAAGGAACGATCCGTAGATCAACTTGTGTGTCATGGGGTGCCCCCTGCCCCCGTATATAAAGGAGCAAGGGGAGGAGGGCCGGCCAAGGAGGAGGAGGCGCGCCCAAGGGGGGCAATCCTATTCCAAGTAGGATTCCCCCCTCTTTCCAAGTCCTACTAGGAGAAGGGAAGGAAGGGGAGGAGAAGGAGAAGGAAGGAGAGGGAGGAGAAGAAGGAAAGGGGGGCCGCCCCCCTAGTCCAATTTGGTTTGGGCTAGGGGGGCCGCGCGCCCCACCTCCTCTCTTCCACCACTTGGGCCATGAGGCCCATTGCTTCTTCCTCGTATTCCCGTAACTCCCCGGTACCCCCGAAAATACCCGAATCACTCGGAACCTTTCCGAACTCCGAATATAGTCGTCCAATATATCGATCTTTATGTCTCGACCATTTCGAGACTCCTCGTCATGTCCCCGATCTCATTCGGGACTCCGAACTCCTTCGGTACATCAAAACTCATAAACTCATAATAAAACTGTCATCGAAACCTTAAGCGTGCGGACCCTACGGGTTCGAGAACTATGTAGACATGACCTAGAACTATTCTTGGTTAATAACCAATAGCGGAACCTGGATGCTCATATTGGCTCCTACATATTCTACGAAGATCTTTATCGGTCAAACCGCATAACAACATACGTTGTTTCCTTTGTCATCGGTATGTTACTTGCCCAAGATTCGATCGTCGGTATCCAATACCTAGTTCAATCTCGTTACCGGCAAGTCTCTTTACTCGTTCCGTAATACATCATTCCGTAACTAACTCATTAGTTACAATGCTTGCAAGGCTTAAGTGATGTGTATTACCGAGAGGGCCCAGAGATACCTCTCCAACAATCGGAGTGAAAAAACCTAATCTCGAATTATGCCAACTCAACATGTACCTTTGGAGACACCTGTAGAGCACCTTTATAATCACCCAGTTACGTTGTGACGTTTGGTAGCCCCCAAAGTGTTCCTCCGGTAAACGGGAGTTGCATAATCTCATAGTTACAGGAACATGTATAAGTCATGAAGAAAGCAATAACAACATACTAAACGATCAAGTGCTAGGCTAACGGAATGGGTCATGTCAATCACATCATTCTCCTAATGATGTGATCCCGTTAATCAAATGACAAATCTTTTGTCTATGGTTAGGATACATAACCATCTTTGATAAACGAGCTAGTCAAGTAGAGGCATACTAGTGACACTATGTTTGTCTATGTATTCACACATGTATTATGTTTCCGGTTAATACAATTCTAGCATGAATAATAAACATTTATCATGAAATAAGGAAATAAATAATAACTTTATTATTGCCTCTAGGGCATATTTCCTTCACTTGTGCCCCAAGACAATGCCTTCATTAACCATAAAGTGACACTTTTCCCAATTCAGGACGAGACTAGTGTCTTCGCATCTCTGCAAAACTCGATCAAGGTTGCTCAAACAATCATCAAAAGAGGATCCATAGACGGAGAAGTCATCCATGAATACCTCACAAATCTTTTCACAAAAATCAGAAAATATAGCCATCATGCATCTTTGAAAGGTAGCAGGTGCATTACATAAACCAAAAGGCATACGTCTATAAGCAAAAGTTCCAAAAGGGCAAGTAAAAGTAGTTTTAGATTGATCCCCCGCTGATACAGGTATCTGAGAGAAGCCAGAATAACCATCTAGAAAGCAAAAATGTGTGTGTTTGAATAGCCTCTCTAGCATTTGATCAATAAAAGGTAAAGGGTAATGATCTTTCTTAGTAGCTTTATTTAACTTACGGAAATCAATTACCATCCTATAACCTGTAATAATTCTTTGTGGGATCAATTCATCTTTATCATTAGGAACCACGGTAATACCTCCCTTTTTAGGGACACAATGGACAGGCCTTACCCATTCACTATCATCAACGGGATAAATAATACCTGCCTCATGGAGCTTTAGTATCTCCTTTCTTACCACTTCCTTCATTTTGGGATTTAATCGTCTTTGGGGATCTCTAACTGGTTTGGCATCTTTCTCCACTGAAATTTTGTGTTGACATATTGTGGGACTAATGCCCTTAAGATCATCCAGAGTATATCCAATAGCTGCTTAGTGCTTCTTCAGTGTTTTCAATAATCTTTCTTCTTCTTTCTCTGAAAGGTTAGCACTAATAATAACATGATATATTTTTTTCATCAAGATAAGCATACTAAAGATTAGCAGGTAATGGTTTGAGTTCAAACATGGGATCACCCTTGGGTGGAGGGGGATCCCCAAGAATTTCAACGGGAAGGTTATATTTCAGCATAGGTTCTTGTTTAAGGAACACTTCATCTATTTCTTCCCTTTCCTTCATAAACATATCGTTTTCATGGTCTAGCAAATATTGTTCTAACGGATCAGTTGGAGGAACAGCAATGGAAGCAAGACCAATATTTTTATCCTTACTAGATGGTTCCTCTTCATGGTGTTGTCTATGAAATTTAGAAAAGTTGAACTCATGAGACATATCACCTAGACCAATAGTAACTACATCCTTTTCGCAATCTATCCTAGCATTAACGGTGTTCAAGAAGGGTCTACCAAATATAGTGGGACAAAAGCTATCTTGTGGGGAGCCAAGAACAAGAAAATCAGCAGGATATTTAGTTTTGCCACACAAGACTTCAACATCTCTAACAATTCCCATTGGTGAAATAGTATCTCTATTGGCAAGTTTAATTGTGACATCAATATCTTCTAACTCAGTAGGTGCAATATCGTGCTTAATTTCTTTGTATAAGTCAATAGGTATTGCACTAGCACTAGCACCCATATCACATAAGCCATGATAGCAATGATCTCCTATTTTAACAGAAATAACAGGCATGCCTACCACAGGTCTATGTTTATCTTTAGCACAAGGTTTGGCAATTCTAGCAGTTTCATCACAGAAATAAATAACATGCCCATCAATATTATCAGACAAGAGATCTTTAACAATAGCAACATTAGGTTCAACTTTGATTTGCTCAGGAGGTGTATAAGTTCTAAATTGCTCTTACGAACAACAGTCGAAGCTTTAGCATGATCTTTTGTCCTAACAGGAAAAGGAGGTTTTTCAACATAAGCAGTAGGAACAATAGGATCACTATATGTAATAGTCTTCTCTTCGACTGTAATAGGTGCAACTACTTTCACTTCAACAGGAGGATTATATTTAAACCACTTCTCTTTAGGGAGATCAACGTGAGTAGCAAGAGTTTCACAAAAAGTAGCCACTATCTCAGAGTCAAGTCCATACTTAGAGCTAAATCCACGGAAAGCATCGGTATCCATAAAAGTTTTAACACAATCAAACTTAGGTGTCATACCTGACTCCTTACCATCGTCAGAACCCCAATCTTCAGAGTTGCGTTTAATTCTTTCCAATAATTCCCATTTGAAATCAATAGTCTTCAACATATAGGAACCAGCACAGGAAGTATCGAGCAGGTTGCGATTATCAAGAGAAAGCCGAGCATAAAAATCTAAATAATCATTTCCCGAGAGAGCTCATGATTGGGGTATGAATACAACATTGACTTAAGCCTCCCCCAAGCTTGAGAGATGCTTTCTCCTTTGCGAGGCCAGAAATTATATATGTAATTACGATCACAATGAACAAGATGCATAGGATAGAACTTGTGGTGAAATTCCAACTTCAATTGCTTATAATTCCAATATCTCGTATCATCACATAGCCCATACCATGTCATTGCATCTCCCTTCAAAGATAAAGGGAAGACCTTCCTTTTGGCAACATCATCGGGAATACCTGCAAGCTTAAATAATCCACAAACTTCATCCACAAAGATAAGGTGTAAGTCGGGATGCAATGTTCCGTCTCCTGCAAAAGGATTAGCTAGCAGTTTTTCTATCATACCCGAAGGAATCTCAAAGTGAATATTTTCATAAGGTTCAGTAGCTTGAGGAGAATCTCTTTGCTCTTCTGGTTGGAGTGAAGATACCCCAAACAAGCCCCTCAAAGGATTAGTTTCCATAGTGACAAGTAACAGAAAATTTCAGCACACTATATAAATGTTTCCTTACCAAGTTCCACTCACCAAGAGCGCTACACTCCCCGGCAACGGCGCCAGAAAAGAGTCTTGATGACCCACAAATATAGGGGATCTATCGTAGTCCTTTCGATAAGTAAGAGTGTCGAACCCAACGAGGAGCAGAAGGAAATGATAAGCGGTTTTCAGTAAGGTTTTCTCTGCAAGCACTGAAATTGTAGGTGATAGATAGTTTTGTGATAAGATAAATAGTAACGAGCAAAAGTAAATAAAGTAAATAAAGTGCAGCAAGGTGGTCCAATCCTTTATGTAGCAAAGGATAATCCTGGACAAATTCTAATAACGAAGAAGGAGCTCCCGAGGACACATTAGGAATTATCGTCAAGCTAGTTTTCATCACATTCATAAGATTCGTGTTCGGTACTTTGATAATTTGATATGTGGGTGGACCGGCACTTGGGTACTGCCCTAACATGGACAAGCATACCACTTATGATTAACCCCTATTGCAAGCATCCACAACTACAAAAAGGAGTATTAAGGTAAACCTAACCACAACATTAAACATATGGGTCCATATCAACCCCTAACGAAGCAACGCATAAACTAGGGTTTAAGCTTCTGTCACTCTAGCAACCCATCATCTACTTATTACTTCCCCATGCCTTCCTCTAGGCCCAAATAATGGTGAAGTGTCATGTAGTCGACGTTCACATAACACCACTAGAGGAGAGACAACATACATCTCATCAAAATATCGAACGAATACCAAATTCACATGACTACTGATGGCTACTACACAACCTTCTTCTTGTAGACGTTGTTGGGCCTGCAAGTGCACAGGTTTGTAGGACAGTAGCAAGTTTCCCTCAAGTGGATGACCTAAGGTTTATCAATCCGTAGGAGGCGTAGGATGAAGATGGTCTCTCTCAAACAACTCTACAACCAAATAACAAAAAGTCTCTTGTGTCCCCAACACACCCAATACAATGGTAAATTGTATAGGTGCACTAGTTCGGCGAAGAGATGGTGATACAAGTGCAATATGGATGGTAGATAAAGGTATTTGTAATCTGAAATAATAAAAACAGCAAGGTAACAAGTGATAAACGTGAGCGTAAACGGTATTGCAATGATAGGAAACAAGGCCTAGGGTTCATAATTTCACTAGTGCAAGTTCTCTCAACAATAATAACATAGATAGATCATATAACATGCCCTCAACATGCAATAAAGAGTCACTCCAAAGCCACTAATAGCGGAGAACAAACGTAGAGATTATGGTAGGGTACGAAACCACCTCAAAGTTATTCTTTCGGATCAATCTATAAAAGAGTTCGTACTAGAATAACACCTTAAGACACAAATCAACCAAAACCCTAATGTCACCTAGATACTCCATTGTCACCTCAAGTATCCGTAGGCATGATTATACGATATGCATCACACAATCTCAAATTCATCCAACCAACATAAAAGTACTTCAAAGAGTGCCCCAAAGTTTCTACCGGAGAGTCAAGAACGTGTGCCAACCCCTATGCATAGGTTCCCAATGTCACGAAACCCACAAGTTGATCACCAAAACATATATCAAGTGGCACATGATATCCCATTGTCACCACAGATAATCACGGCAAGACATACATCAAGTGTTCATAAAAGACTCAATCCGATAAGATAACTTCAAAGGGGAAACTCAATTCATCACAAGAGAATAGAGGGGGAGAAACATCATAAGATCCAACTACAATAGAAAAGCTCGGGATACATCAAGATCGTGCCATAGAGGGAACACGAGAGAGAACACGAGAGAGAGAGATCAAACTCATAGCTACTGGTACAGACCCTCAGCCCCGAGGGTGAACTACTCCCTCCTCGTCATGGATAGCACCGGGATGATGAAGATGGCCACCGGTGATGGGATCCCCCTCCGGCAGGATGCCGGAACAGGGTCCCAAATGGTTTTTGGTGGCTACAGAGGCTTGCGGCGGCGGAACTCCCGATCTATCTTCTGTTCTGGAAGTTTTAGGGTACGTAGGTATATATAGGTGCAAGGGGTACGTCGGTGGACCTCCGGGGTGCTCACGAGGCAGGGGGGCGCGCCTAGGGGGGTGGGCGCGTCCCCCCACCCTTGTGGGCAGCTCGGGACTCCCATGACGTGCACTCCAAGTCTATCAGGTTGCTTTCCTTCCAAAAATAACTTCTCCAGTTGATTTCATTCCGGTTTGACTCCGTCTGATATTCCTTTTCCTCAGAACATTGAAATAGGCATAAAACAACAAATCTGGGCTGGGCCTCCGGTTAATTGGTTAGTCCCAAAAATAATATAAAAGTGGATAATAAAGCCCAATATTGCCTAAAACAGTAGATAAAGTAGCATGGAGCAATCAAAAATTATAGATACGTTGGAGACGTATCAACTACTAATAGCAAGACTTCACCCATGTCCTCAGGAACAAACGTAACTACTCACAAAGCATATTCATGTTCATAATCAGAGGGGTAATAATATGCATAAAGGATCTGAACATATGATCTTCCACCAAGTAAACCAAATAGCATCAACTACAAGGAGTAATCAACACTACTAGCAACCCACAGGTACCAATTTGTGGTTTTGATACAAGATTGGATACAAGAGATGAACTAGGGTTTTGAGATGAGATGGTGCTGGTGAAGATGTTGACGGAGATTGACCCCCTCCCGATGAGAGGATCGTTGGTGATGACGTTGGTGATGATTTCCCCCTCCCGGAGGGAAGTGTCCCCGACAGAATAGCTCTGCCAGAGCCCTAGATTGATTCCGCCAAGGTTCCGCCTCGTGGCGGCGGAGTTTCATCCCGTAAGCTTGCCCGCGATTTTTTCCAGGGGAAAACCCTTCATATAGCAGAAGATGGACGCCAGAAGCCCACCAGGGGGCCCAGGAGATAGGGGGCCGCGCCCTAGGGGGGGCGCCCCTGTCTCCTGGACAGGGTGTGGGCCCCCTGGCCTATTTATTTTGTCCAAAAATTCTTACTAAATCTAAAAGGGACAATTGCATTTTTACCCCTAGTTGGTTCCTACCCACGGGTTTTGCCCTTACTTTTCGAGCTTGCTCAGTTTTGCCCTTACTTTTTCCGTCGAGATCCCTCGAATGCCCTTTGACTGTTTGACCAAAACTTTGAAAATTCATAACTAATTCATATGAACTCAGAAAAATGCAAATAATATATCAAAATGTTCAGATAAACATTACCTTTATGGGCATATCATTTGCATTCAGGACAAAAGCATCGTTTAAACTACCCGAGGTAATTAATGTTATTAACATTATTAAATATAAATAGGTATAAACAATATTTTTTTCGTGAATAAAAATTATATGCAAATGTAGGTGATGTTTTCTGAACATCCTGATACCTTATTTGCATTTTCCTGAGTTCGTATCAACTTGTTATGAAGTTTCCAAATAATGGTCAAAGTCATTAGAACATTCATAAAAAGTTGATACAAACTCAGCAAAATGCAAATAAGTTATCAGGATGTTCAGAAAACATCACCTACATTTGCATGTAATTTTTATTCATGAAAAAAATATTGTTTATACCTATTTATTTTTAATAATGTTAATAACATTAATTACCTCGGGTAGTTTAAATAATGATTTTGTCCTGAATGCAAATGATATGCCCATAAAGGTAATGTTTATCTGAACATTTTGATATCTTATTTGCATTTTTCTGAGTTCATATGAATTAGTTATGAATTTTCAAAGTTTTGGTCAAACGGTCAAAGGGCATTCGAGGGACCTTGATGGAAAAAGTAAGGGCAAAACTGAGCAAGCTCGAAAAGTAAGGGCAAAACCCGTGGGTAGGAACCAACTAGGGGTAAAAATGCAATTATCCCAATCTAAAAAGTTGTTTCGTGGAGTCTTGGGACTTTTGGAGCTGTGCAGAATAGGTTTCCAACGTTTGCTCCTTTTCCAGCCAGAATTCCAGCTGCCGGTATCCCCCCTCTTCATGGTGAACCTTGTAAAATAAGGGAGAATAGCCATAAGTATTGAGATATAATGTGTAATAACAACCCATAATGCAATAAATATTGATATAAAAGCATGATGCAAAATGGACGTATCAGGGTGCATCCTCGATGATATGGAAGGATGGAACCTCTAGTGATTTACGATGCGGATGATGATGATATGTGTCAGTTGAATTTGTATAGTTTCTGTAGCGATGAAACTTTGTGATGTCCACGGTCCCTGCCAAACTTGCGTGACGCTACTTTGTTTGGGTACGATGACCTGCGTACCTCTCGTGGATTAGTTTGTGTACGATGAAACTGCGTTGATTATTTGTACTTTTACTATATATGTTGCATCTAGTTGCTAACCCTTTCTTTTTTGTGTTGCTCAAGTATATTTTGTTGCATATAATTGTACATTCTCTCGATGAAGATGCATCTCTAACAGATACCTAGATTCTTGATGGCGAAGAAGCAGTGCTATGTCGTGTACAAAGGGAAGGTTCCAGGACTGTACGATGAGTGGCCTGAGTGTCAGGCGCATGTGGAGTGGGTCTCGGGCGCCAACCATAAAGCCTTCAAAAGCAAACAACAAGTAGAAGCTAGTTCATTGAGGTTCATGCTAGCGCGAGAGAGGACTCATAACCGCCGCCTCATGTACTGCATAGTTCCACTATCACTCATAGTGATAGCTCTTCTCACTTATATCATTGTTTATATGGATGATGATGTAGTTGCAAGTATTCAAGACTTGTATCGCTATTTTCGAGATGATGCCGAGAGACCACTTTGTGTTCGATGATGATTATGATGATGACATGATTAGATGAGACTATTTGTATGTATATGCTATGATTACATTTGTATGTGTATGATATGCTAAAGATTATTGTATAAAGCATGTTCAAATGTAAAACAAATATGCAGAAAAAACATAAACTAATAAAACTAGCAGTAGCGAGGGGAACAAAGTTAGCAGCAGCGCGCTCTTACTAGCAACTGAGTTTAACTAAAAGCGTTGCAGCTATTAACAGTAGCACACTGCACCTAAGTTCGCTACTGCTAGCCATATATGGCAGTAGCGTGGGCCTACCTGCTCAACTGCTACAGGTTAGCTGTAGCACCGTATCAGTAGCGCGGGTACCCGTGCTACTGATACACCAAATACCCGCGCTACTGCTAGGCTTATCCCTAGTAGTGAAGGTTTGTCGTCTGGGTGGGGTATTTTTGGGGGCAATGTGGGGACGACTTGGGAACGAAGTTTGGGAAACATAATAGAAAACAAAAAGGTTGCCCTACGATCAACCATGAACACTATGATAAACCATGAACACTATGAAGATGCAACCGGATACGCTCAATCACACGGGTGCAATTGACTCATGGGCTTACGAATGGGGACATGCTTACTCTCCTAAAAAAATTCTATGAGCACTATCATAAAGATATCGTGGCGCCTCCTCCATTTGCGTGGATCTGGAAATCAAAACTTCATATGAAACTTAAAGTTTTTATGTGGTTCCTGCTGGCTGATAGATTGAATACCCGAAACTTGCTAAAACCGAGACATTTTAAAATTAATGATGGCTTTAATTGTGTCCTTTGCAACTCCGACGCTGAAGAAACTATTGACCATTTAATTTTCCTTTGCCCATTTAGTGTCTCCTGTTGGATAAAGGTGGGCATTTCTTGGAATCTGAATCATTCCTGGATTGAAGCCATGCAAGCTGCTAGAAGGACATGTTCCAGAGATTTATTTTTTGAGTTGGTGGGTATTGTTGCCTGGAATATCTGGAAGGAGCGGAACAACTATATTTTCAGGCATATAAACCCATCTCTAGCAGCTTGGAGAGATAGAACCAAAGCAGATCTGCTTTGGCTCAAATTCAGAGTGGACAAAGCTTATTGGGACTACATCACTTTGTTTGCTCTCTCTTTATAATTGCTGCTTCTCCACTGATCTCTTATCAGACACACTTTCTTTAGACTAGTTTATCTTGCAACTCTTTTGGTTTTTGTTTCCTTTTTATAGTAAATAAAATGCAGCAAGGTGGCCCAATCCTTTTTGTAGCAAAGGACAAGCCTGGACAAACTCTTATATAGAGAAAAGCGCTCTCGAGGACACATGGGAATTATCGTCAAGTGAGTTTTTCATCACGCTCATATGATTCGCGTTCGTTACTTTGATAATTTCATATGTGGGTGGACCGGTGCTTGGGTACTGCCCTTTCTTGGAGAAGCATCCCACTTATGATTAACCCCTATTGCAAGCATCCGCAACTACAAAAGAATTATAAGGTAAACCTAACCATAGCATGAAACATATGGATCCAAATCAGCCCCTTACGAAGGAACACATAAACTAGGGTTTAAGCTTCTGTCACTCTGGCAACCCATCATCTACTTATTACTTCCAGATACGTCCATTTTGCATCATGCTTTTATATCAATATTTATTGCATTATGGGTTGTTATTACACATTATATCTCAATACTCATGGCTATTCTCTCTGATTTTACAAGGTTTACCATGAAGAGGGGGAATGTCGGCAGCTGGAATTCTGGCTGGAAAAGGAGCAAACGTTGGAAACCTATTCTGCACAGCTCCAAAAGTCCCAAGACTCCACGAAACAACTTTTTGGATTTAATAAGAATTTATGAGCGAAATAAATAGGCCAGGGGGCCCACACCCTATCCAGGAGATAGGGGGCGCGCCCCCTATCTCCTGGTCCCCCTGATGGGCCTCCGGCGTCCATCTTCTGCTATATCATCACTTTTACCCTGGAAAAAATCGTGGGCAAGGTTACGAGACGAAACTCCGCCGCCACGAGGCGGAACCTTGGCGGAATCAATCTAGGGCTGTGGCGGAGCTGTTCTGCCGGGGACACTTCCCTCCGAGAGGGGGAAATCATCACCAACATCATCACAACGATCCTCTCATTGGGAGGGGGTCAATCTCCATCAACATCTTCACCAACACCATCTCCTCTCAAAACCCTAGTTCATCTCTTGTATCCAATCTTGTATCAAAACCACAAATTGGTACCCGTGGGTTGCTAGTAGTGTTGATTACTCCTTGTAGTTGATGCTAATTGGTTTACTTGGTGGAAGATCATATGTTCAGATCCTTTATGCATATTATTACTCCTCTGATTGTGAACATGAATATGCTTTGTGAGTAGTTACGTTTGTTCCTGAGGACATGGGTAAAGTCTTGCTATTAGTAGTCATGTGAATTTGGTATTCGTTCGATATTTTGATGAGATGTATGTTGTCTTTTCCTCTAGTGGTGTTATGTGAACGTCGACTACATGACACTTCACCATTATTTGGGCCTAGAGGAAGGCATGGGGAAGTAATAAGTAGATGATGGGTTGCTAGAGTGATAGAAGCTTAAACCCTAGTTTATGCGTTGCTTCGTTAGGGGCTGATATGGATCCATACGCTTAATGTTGTGGTTAGGTTTACCTTAATACTTCTTTTTGTAGTTGCGGATGCTTGCAATAGGGGTTAATCATAAGTGGGATGCTTGTCCAAGTTAGGGAGTACCCAAGTACCAGTCCACCCACATATCAAATTATCAAAGTACCGAACGCGAATCATATGAACGTGATGAAAACTAGCTTGACGATAATTCCCAATGTGTCCTCGGGAGCTCCTTCCTCATTATTAGAAATTATCCAAGCTTATCCTTTGCTACATAAAGGATTGGGCCACCTTGCTGCACTTTATTTACTTTATTTACTTTATTTACTTGTTGCTCGTTACTATTTATCTTATCACAAAACTATCTATCACCTACAATTTCAGTGCTTGCAGAGAAAACATTACTGAAAACCGCTTATCATTTCCTTCTGCTCCTCGTTGGGTTCGACACCCTTACTTATTGAAAGGACTATGATAGATCCCCTACACTTTTGGGTCATCAAGACTCTTTTCTGGCACCGTTGCCGGGGAGTGTAGCGCTTTGGGTGAGTGGAACTTGGTAAGGAAACATTTATATAGTGTGCTGAAATTTTCTGTTACTTGTCACTATGGAAACTAATCCTTTGAGGGGCTTGTTTGGGGTATCTTCACCCCAACCAGAAGAGCAAAGAGTTTCTCCTCAACCTACTGAACTTTATGAAAATATTCACTTTGAGATTCCTTCGGGTATGATAGAAAAACTGCTAGCTAATCCATTTGCAGGAGACGGAACATTGCATCCCGATTTACACCTTATCTTTGTGGATGAAGTTTGTGGATTATTTAAGCTTGCAGGTATTCCTGATGATGTTTTCAAAAGGAAGGTCTTCCCTTTATCTTTGAAGGGAGATGCATTGACATGGTATAGGCTATGTGATGATACGAGATCTTGGAATTATAAGCGATTGAAGTTGGAATTTCACCAGAAGTTCTATCCTATGCATCTTGTTCATCGTGATCGTAATTACATATATAATTTCTGGCCTCGCGAAGGAGAAAGCATCGCTCAAGCTTGGGGGGGCTTAAGTCAATGTTATATTCATGCCCCAATCATGAGCTCTCTTGGGAAATGATTATTTAGAATTTTTATGCTCGGCTTTCTCTTGATAATCGCAACCTGCTCAATACTTCCTGTGCTGGTTCTTATATGCTGAAGACTATTGATTTCAAATGGAACTTATTGGAAAAAATTAAACGCAACTATGAAGATTGGGGTTCTGACGATGGTAAGGAGTCAGGTATGACACCTAAGTTCGATTGTGTTTAATCTTTTATGGATACCGATGCTTTTCTGGATTTAGCGCTAAGTATGGACTTGACTCTAAGATAGTAGCTACTTTTTGTGAAACTTTTGCTACTCACGTTGATCTCCCTAAAGAGAAGTGGTTTAAATATAATCCTCCTGTTGAAGTGAAAGTAGTTGCACCTATTACAGTCGAAGAAAAGACTATTACCTATAGTGATCCTATTGTTCCTACTGCTTATATTGAAAAACCTCCTTTTCCTGTGAGGATAAAAGATCATGCTAAAGCTTCGACTGTTGTTCGTAAGAGTAATACTAGGACTTATACACCTCCTGAGCAAATTAATGTTGAACCTAGTATTGCTATGATTAAAGATCTCTTGGATGAGGACTTAGATGGGCATGTTATTCCTTTCTTGGGTGAGATTGCTAATATTTCTAAACCTGATACTAAGACACGTAGGCCTGTTGTAGGCATGCCTGTTATTTCTGTTAAAATAGGAGATCATTGTTATCACGGCTTATGTGATATGGGTGCTAGTGCTAGTGCGATACCTTATGATCTTTATAAAGAAATTATGCACGACATTGCACCCCTTGAATTAGAAGACATTGATGTCACTATTAAGCTTGGTAATAGGGATACCATTAAACCTATTGGGATTGTTAGAGATGTCGAAGTTTTGTGTGGGAAGGTTAAATACCCTGCTGATTTTCTTGTTCTTGGTTCCACACAAGATGATTTTTGTCCCATTATTTTTGGTAGACCCTTCTAGAATACTTCTAGTGCTAGGATTAATTTTGAAAAGAACATTGTCACTGTTGGCATAGATGGTATGTCTCATGAGTTTAATTTTGCTAAGTTTAGTAGACAACCTCGTGAAAGGGAACCACCTAGTAAGGATGAAATTATTGGTCTTGCTTCCATTGATGTTCCTCCAACTGATCCGTTAGAACAATATTTGTTAGACCATGGAAACGATATGTTTATGAAGGAAAGGGAGGAAATAGATGAAGTGTTCCTTAAACAGGAACCTATGCTGAAACATAACCTTCCCGTTGAAATTCTTGGGGATCCCCCTCCACCCAAGGGTGATCCTGTGTTTTAACTCAAACCATTACCTAATAATCTTAAGTATGCTTATCTTTATGAAAAAGAAATATATCCTGTTATTATTAGTGCTAACCTTTCAGAGAAAGAAGAAGAAAGATTATTGAAAACTCTGATGAAGCACCGAGCTGCTATTGGATATACTCTGGATGATCTTAAGGGCATTAGTCCCACATTATGTCAACACAAAATTTCAGTGGAGAAAGATGCCAAACCAGTTAGAGATCCTCACAGACGATTAAATCCCAAAATGAAGGAAGTGGTAAGAAAGGAGATACTAAAGCTCCTTGAGGCAGGTATTATTTATCCTGTTGCTGATAGTGAATGGGTAAGCCCTGTCCATTGTGTCCCTAAAAAGGGAGGTATTACTGTTGTTCCTAATGACAAAGACGAATTGATCCTGCAAAGAATTATTACAGGTTATAGGATGGTAATTGATTTCCGTAAGTTAAATAAAGCTACTAAGAAAGATCATTACCCTTTACCTTTTATTGATCAAATGCTAGAAAGGCTATCCAAACACACACATTTTTGCTTTCTAGATGGTTATTCTGGCTTCTCTTAGATACCTGTGTCAGCAAAGGATCAATCTAAAACTACTTTTACTTGGCCTTTTGGTACTTTTGCTTATAGACGTATGCCTTTTGGTTTATGTAATGCACCTGCTACCTTTCAAAGATGCATGATGGCTATATTTTCTTGTTTTTATGAAAAGATTTGTGAGGTATTCATGGATGACTTCTGAAGGAAATATGCCCTAGAGGCAATAATAAAGTTATTATTTATTTCCTTATTTCATGATAAATTTTTATCATTCATGCTAGAATTGTATTAACTGGAAACATAATACATGTGTGAATACATAGACAAACATAGTGTCACTAGTATGCCTCTACTTGACTAGCTTGTTGATCAAAGATGGTTGTGTTTCCTAGCCATAGACATGAGTTGTCATTTGATTAACGAGATCACATCATTAGAAGAATGACGTGATTGACTTGACCCATTCCGTTAGCTTAGCATTTGATCGTTTAGTATGTTGCTATTGCTTTCTTCATGACTTATACAAAGTTCCTACAACTATGAGATTATGCAACTACCGTTTACCAGAGGAACACTTTGTGTGCTACCAAACGTCACAATGTAACTGGGTGATTATAAAGGAGCTCTACAGGTGTCTCCAAGTGTACATGTTGAGTTGGCGTATTTCGAGATTAGGATTTGTCACTCGGATTGTCAGAGAGGTATCTCTGGGCCCTCTCGGTAATGCACATCACTATAAGCCTTGCAAGCAATGCGGCCAATGAGTTGGTTACGGAATCATGCATTACCTAACGAGTAAAGAGACTTGCCGGTAACGAGATTGAACTAGGTATTGGATACCGACGATCGAATCTCGGGCAAGTAACATACCGATGACAAAGGGAACAACGTATGTTGTTATGCGGTTTGACCGATAAAGATCTTCATAGAATATGTAGGAGCCAATATGAGCATCCAGGTTCCGCTATTGGTTATTGACCAGAAACAGTTCTAGGTCATGTCCACATAGTTCTCAAACCCGTAGGGTCCGCACGCTTAACGTTACGATGACAGTTTTATTATGAGTTTATAAGTTTTGATGTACCGAAGGTTGTTCGGAGTCCCGGATGTGATCACGGACATGACGAGGAGTCTCGAAATGGTCGAGACATAAAGATTGATATATTGGAAGCCTATATTTGGATATCGGAATCGTTCCGGGTGAAATCGGGATTTTACCGGAGTACCGGTGGGTTACCGGAACCCCCCGGGGGTTATTGGGCCTACATGGGCCCTAAGGGAGAAGAGGAGGGCCGGCCAGGGCAGGCCATGCGCCCCCTCCCCCCTAGTCCGAATAGGACAAGGAAGGGGGGGGGCGCCCCACTTTCCTCTTTCCCCCTTCCCCCTTCCTTCTCCAATAAGGCAAGAGGGGGGAGTCCTACTCCCGGTGGGAGTAGGACTCCTCCAGGCGCACCCCTAGGGGCCGGCCGCACCTCCCCCCTCCCTCCTTTATATACGGGGGCAGGGGGGCACCCCATGACACACAAGTTGATCTTCGTGATCGTTCCTTAGCTGTGTGCGGTGCCCCCCTCCACCATATTCCACCTCGGTCATATTGTAGCGGTACTTAGGCGAAGCCCTGCGTCGGTAGAACATCATCACCGTCACCACGCCATCGTGCTGACGGAACTCATCCCCGACACCCTGCTGGATCGGAGTCCGGGGATCGTCATAGAGTTGAACATGTGCTGAACTCGGAGGTGCCGTACGTTCGGTACTTTGATCGGTCGGATCATGAAGACGTACAACTACATCAACCGCGTTGTTCTAACGCTTCCGCTTTCGGTCTACGAGGGTACGTGGATAACACTCTCCCCTCTTGCCGCTATGCATCACCATGATCCTTGCGTGTGCGTAGGAATTTTTTTGAAATTACTACGTTCCCCAACAGTGGTATCAGAGCCAGGTTTTATGCGTAGATGTCATATGCACGAGTAGAACACAAGTGAGTTGTGGGCGATACAGGTCATACTGCTTACCAGCATGTCATACTTTGGTTCAGCGGTATTTTGAGATGAAGCGGCCTGGACCGATATTACGCGTACGCTTACGCGAGACTGGTTTCACCGTTACGAGCACTCGTGCTTAAAGGTGACTGGTGGGTGTCTGTCTATCTCACTTTAGTTGAACCGTGTGTGGCTACACCCGGTCCTTGCGAAGGTTAAAACAACACTAACTTGACGAACTATCGTTGTGGTTTTTGATGCGTAGGTAAGAACGGTTCTTGCTCAGCCCATAGCAGCCACGTAAAATTTGCAACAACAAAGTAGAGGACGTCTAACTTGTTTTTGTAGGGCATGTTGTGATGTGATATGGTCAAGACGTGATGCTATATTTTATTGTATGAGATGATCATGTTTTTTAACCGAAGTTATCGGCAACTGGCAGGAGCCATATGGTTGTCGCTTTATTGTATGAAATGCAAACGCCCTGTAATTGCTTTACTTTATCACTAAGCGGTAGCGATAGTCGTACAAGCAATAGATGGCGTAAACGACAATGATGCTACGATGGAGATCAACGTGTCGCGCCGGTGACGATGGTGATCACGACGGTGCTTCGGAGATGGAGATCACAAGCACAAGATGATGATGGCCATATCATATCATTTATATTGATTGCATGTGATGTTTATCCTTTATGCATCTTATCTTGCTTTGATTGACGGTAGCATTTTAAGATGATCTCTCACTAAATTATCAAGAAGTGTTCTCCTTGAGTATGCACCATTGCGAAAGTTCTTCGTGCTGAGACACCACGTGATGATCGGGTGTGATAGGCTCTACGTTCAAATACAACGGGTGCAAAACAGTTGCACACACGGAATACTCAGGTTAAATTTGACGAGCCTAGCATATACAGATATGGCCTCAGAACACGGAGACCGAAAGGTCGAACGTGAATCATATAGTAGATATGATTAACATAGTGATGTTCACCATTGAAACTACTCCATCTGACGTGATGATTGGACATGGTTTAGTTGATTTGGATCACGTGATCACTTGGATGACTAGAGAGATGTCTGTCTAAGTGGGAGCTCTTAAGTAATATGATTAATTGAACTTAAATTTATCATGAACTTAGTACCTGATAGTATTTTGCTTGTCTATGTTTGTTGTAGATAGATGGCTCGTGCTGTTGTTCCGTTGAATTTTAATGCGTTCCTTGAGAAAGCTAAGTTGAAAGATGATGGTAGCAATTACACGGACTGGGTCCGTAACCTGAGGATTATCCTCATTGCTGCACAAAAGAATTACATCCTGGAAGCATCGCTGGCTGCCAGGCCTGCTGCAGATGCAACTGACGACGTTGAGAACGTCTGGCAGAGCAAAGCTGATGACTACTCGATAGTTCAGTGTGCCATGCTTTACGGCTTGGAACCGGGTCTTCAACGACATTTTGAACGTCATGGAGCATATGAGATGTTCCAGGAGTTGAAGTTAATATTTCAAGCAAATGCCCGGATTGAGAGATACGAAGTCTCCAATAAGTTCTATTGCTGTAAGATGGAGGAGAGTAGTTCTGTCAGTGAACACATACTCAAAATGTCTGGGTATAATAATCACTTGATTAAACTGGAAGTTAATCTTCCTGATGATAGTGTCATTGACAGAATTCTTCAATCACTGCCACCAAGCTACAAGAGCTTCGTGATGAACTATAATATGCAAGGGATGGACAAGACTATTCCCGAGCTCTTCGCAATGCTAAAGGCTGCGGAGGTAGAAATCAAGAAGGAGCATCAAGTGTTGATGGTCAATAAGACCACCAGTTTCAAGAAAAAGGGCAAAGGGAAGAAGAAGGGGAACTTCAAGAAGAACAGCAAACAAGTTGTTGCACAAGAGAACAAACCCAAGTCTGGACCTAAGCCTGAGACTGAGTGCTTCTACTACAAGCAGACTGGACACTGGAAGCGGAACTGCCCCAAGTATTTGGCGGATAAGAAGGATGGCAAAGTGAACAAAGGTATATGTGATATACATGTTATTGATGTGTACCTTACTAATGCTCGCAGTAGCACCTGGGTATTTGATACTAGTTCTGTTGCTAATATTTGCAACTCGAAACAGGGACTACGGATTAAACAAAGATTGGCTAAGGACGAGGTGACGATGCGCGTGGGAAATGGTTCCAAAGTCGATGTGATCGCGGTCGGCATGCTACCTCTACATCTACCATCGGGATTAGTTTTAGACCAAAATAATTGTTATTTGGTGCCAGCGTTGAGCATGAACATTATATCTGGATCTTGTTTTATGCAAGACGGTTATTCATTTAAATCAGAGAATAATGGTTGTTCTATTTATATGAGCAATATCTTTTATGGTCATGCACCCTTGAAGAGTGGTCTAATTTTATTGAATCTCGATAGTAGTGATACACATATTCATAATGTTGAAGCCAAAAGATGTAGAGTTGATAATGATAGTGCAACTTATTTGTGGCACTGCCGTTTAGGTCATATCGGTGTAAAGTGCATGAAGAAACTCCATACTGATGGACTTCTGGAATCACTTGGTACTTGCGAACCGTGCCTCATGGGCAAGATGACTAAAACGCCGTTCTCCGGAACTATGGAGCGAGCAACTGATTTATTGGAAATCATACATACTGATGTATGTGGTCCAATGAATATTGAAGCTCGTGGCGGGTATCATTATTTTCTCACCTTCACAGATGATTTGAGCAGATATGGGTATATCTACTTGATGAAGCACAAGTCTGAAACATTTGAAAAGTTAAAAGAATTTCAGAGTGAAGTGGAAAATCATCGTAACAAGAAAATAAAATTTCTACGATCTGATCGTGGAGGAGAATATTTGAGTTACGAGTTTGGTTTACATTTGAAACAATGCGGAATAGTTTTGCAACTCACGCCACCCGGAACACCACAACAAAATGGTGTGTCCGAACGTCGTAATCGTACTTTACTAGATATGGTGCGATCTATGATGTCTCTTACTGATTTACCGCTATCGTTTTGGGGTTATGCTTTAGAGATGACTGCATTCACGTTTAATAGGGCACCATCTAAATCCGTTGAGACGACACCGTATGAACTATGGTTTAGCAATAAACCTAAGCTGTCGTTTCTTAAAGTTTGGAGTTGCGATGCTTATATGAAAAAGGTTTTCAACTTGATAAGCTCGAACCCAAATCGGAGAAGTGCGTCTTCATAGAATACCCAAAGGAAACTGTTGGGTACACCTTCTATCACAGATCTGAAGGCAAAACATTCGTTGCTTAGAATGGATCCTTTCTAGAGAAGGAGTTTCTCTCGAAAGAAGTGAGTGGGATGAAAGTAGAGCTTGATAAGGTAATTTGTACCTTCTCCCGAATTGGAAAGTAGTTCATCACAGAAATCAGTTCCAGTGATTCCTACACCAATTAGTGAGGAAGCTAATGATGATGATCATGAAACTTCAGATCAAGTTACTACAAAACCTCGTAGGTCTTCTAAAGTATAGTCCGCACCAGAGTGGTATGGTAATCCTATTTTGGAAGTCATGTTACTAGACCATGATGAACCTATGAACTATGAGGAAGTGATGATGAGCCCAGATTCCGCGAAATGGCTTGAGGCCATGAAATCTGAGATGGGATCCATGTATGAGAACAAAGTGTGGACTTTGGTGGAGTTGCCTGATGATTGGCAAGCCATATTGTATAAATGGATCTTCAAGAGGAAGATAGATGCTGATAGTAGTGTTACTATCTATAAAGCTTGACTTGTCGCAAAAAGGTTTTCGACAAGTTCAAGGTGTTGAATACAATGAGATTTTCTCAACTGTAGCGATGCTTAAGTCTGTCCGAATCATGTTAGCAATTGCCACATTTTATGAAATCTGGCAAATGGATGTCAAAACTGCATTCCTTAATGGTTTTCTTAAAGAAGAGTTGTATATGATGCAACCAGAAGCTTTTGTCAATCCTAAAGGTGCTAACAAAATGTGCAAGCTCCAGCGATCCATCTATGGGCTGGTGCAAGCATCTCAGAGTTGGAATATACGCTTTGATAAGTTGATTAAAGCATATAGTTTTATACAGACTTGCGGTGAAGCCTGTATTTACAATAAAGTGAGTGGGAGCACTACCTCCTTTCTGATAAATATATGTGAGTAACATATTGTTGATCAGAAATGATGTAGAATTTTTCTGGAAAGCATAAAGGAGTATTTGAAAGGAGTTCTTTAAAAGAAACACATCAGCAAAGCTACTTACATATTGAGCATCAGGATCTATTGAGATAGATCAAGATGTTTGATAAGTTTTTTCAATAAGTACACACCTTGTCAAGTTTTTGAAGTAGTTCAAAATGGAACAGTCAAAGAAAGAGTTCTTGCTTGTGTTGCAAAGGTGTGAAATTGAGTAAGACTCAAATCCCGACCACGACAAAAAATAGAAAATAGAATGAAAGTCATTCCCTATACCTCAGTCATTGGTTCTATAAACTATGCTATGCTGTGTATCAGACCTATTGTATACCTTGCTCTGAATTTGGCAAGGGAGTACAATAGTGATCTAGGAGTAGATCACTGAACATTGGTCAAGAATATCCTTAGTAAGGACTAAGGAAATATTTCTCGATTATGGAGGTGATAAAAGAGCCCGTCGTAAAGAGTTACATCGGTGCAAGCTTTTACACCGATCCAAATGACTCTAAGTCTCAATCTGGATACATATTGAAAGTGGCAGCAATTAGCTAGAGTAGCTCCATACAGAGCATTGCAGACATAGAATATTTGCAAGATACATACGGCTCTGAATGTGACAGACCCGTTGACTAAGCTTCTCTAAAGAGCAAAACATGATCACACCTTAGTACTCTTTGGGTGTTAATCACATAAGCGATGTGAACTAGATTATTGACTCTAGTAAACCCTTTGGGTGTTGGTCACATGACGATGTGAACTATGGGTGTTAATCATATACATATATGAATATTGGTGTTAAATCACATGGCGATGTGAACTAGATTATTGACTCTAGTGTAAGTGGGAGACTGAAGGAAATATGCCCTAGAGGCAATAATAAAGTTATTATTTATTTCCTTATTTCATGATAAATGTTTATCATTCATGCTAGAATTGTATTAACCGGAAACATAATACATGTGTGAATACATAGACAAACATAGTGTCACTAGTATGCCTCTACTTGACTAGCTTGTTGATCAAAGATGGTTGTGTTTCCTAGCCATAGACATGAGTTGTCATTTGATTAACGGGATCACATCATTAGAAGAATGACATGATTGACTTGGCCCATTCCGTTAGCTTAGCATTTGATCGTTTAGTATGTTGCTATTGCTTTCTTCATGACTTATACAAAGTTCCTACAACTATGCGATTATGCAACTCCCGTTTACCGGAGGAACACTTTGTGTGCTACCAAATGTCACAACATAACTGGGTGATTATAAAGGAGCTCTACAGGTGTCTTCAAAGGTACATGTTGAGTTGGCGTATTTCGAGATTAGGATTTGTCACTCCGATTGTCGGAGAGGTATGTCTGGGCCCTCTCGGTAATGCACATCACTATAAGCCTTGCAAGCAATGTGGCCAATGAGTTGGTTAAGGAATCATGCATTACGTAACGAGTAAAGAGACTTGCCGGTAACGATATTGAACTAGGTATTGGATACCGACGATCGAATCTCGGGCAAGTAACATACCGATGACAAAGGGAACAACGTATGTTGTTATGCGGTTTGACCGATAAAGATCTTCGTAGAATATGTAGGAGCCAATATGAGCATCCAGGTTCCGCTATTGGTTATTGACCAGAAATAGTTCTAGGTCATGTCTATATAGTTCTCGAACCCGTAGGGTCCGCACGCTTAACGTTACATGACAGTTTTATTATGAGTTTATAAGTTTTGATGTACCGAAGGTTGTTCGGAGTCCCGGATGTGATCACGGACATGATGAGGAGTCTTGAAATGGTCGAGACATAAAGATTGATATATTGGAAGCCTATATTTGGATATCGGAATCGTTTCGGGTGAAATCGGGATTTTACCGGAGTACCAGGGGGTTACCGAACCCCCCCCCCCCCGGGGGGGGTTATTGGGCCTACATGGGCCCTAAGGGAGAAGAGGAGGGCCGGCCAGGGGAGGCCGCGCGCCACCTCCCCCCTAGTCCGAATAGGACAAGGAAGGGGGGCGGCGCCCCCCTTTCCTTTTTCCCCCTTCCTCCTTCCTTCTCCAACAAGGCAAAAGGGGGGAGTCCTACTTCCGGTGGGAGTAGGACTCCTCTAGGCGCACCCCTAGGGGCCGGCCGCACCTCCCCCCTCCCTCCTTTATATACGGGGGCAGGGGGCACCCCATGACACACAAGTTGATCTTCGTGATCGTTCCTTAGCCGTGTGCGGTGCCCCCCTCCACCATATTCCACCTTGGTCATATCGTAGCGGTGCTTAGGCGAAGCCGTGCGTTGGTAGAACATCATTACCTACACCACGCCATCTTGCTGACGGAACTCATCCCCGACACCCTGCTGGATCGGAGTCCGGGGATCGTCATCGAGCTGAACGTGTGCTGAACTCGGGGGTGCCGTACGTTCGGTACTTGGATCGGTCGGATCATGAAGACGTACGACTACATCAACCGCGTTGTTCTAATGCTTCCGCTTTCGGTCTACGAGGGTACGTGGACAACACTCTCCCCTCTTGTTGCTATGCATCACCATGATCCTTGTGTGTGCGTAGGAATTTTTTTGAAATTACTACGTTCCCCAACATACTTCTCCGTCTATGGATCCTCTTTTGATGATTGTTTGAGCAACCTTGACCGAGTTTACAGAGATGCGAAGACACTAGTCTCGTCCTGAATTGGGAAAAGTGACACTTCATGGTTAATGAAGGCATTGTCTTGGGGCACAAGATCTCCGAGAGAGGTATTGAAGTTGATAAAGCCAAAGTTGATGCTATTGAAAAGATGCCATGTCCCAAGGACATAAAAGGTATAAGAAGTTTCCTTGGTCATGCCGGTTTTTATAGGAGGTTCATTAAGGACTTTTCTAAAATCTCCAGGCCTTTGACTAATTTATTGCAAAAAGATATTCCTTTCGTCTTTGATGATGATTGTGTAGAAGCATTTGAAACACTTAAGAAAGCTTTGATCACTGCACCTATTGTTCAGCCACCTGATTGGAATTTACCTTTTCAAATTATGTGCGATGCTAGTGATTATGCTGTAGGTGCTATTTTAGGGCAAAGAGTCGATAAGAAGTTGAATGTTATCCAGTATGCTAGTAAGACTCTTGATACTGCTCAAAGAAATTATGCTACTACTCAAAAAGAGTTCTTAGCAGTTGTGTTTGCATGTGATAAGTTTAGACCTTATATTGTTGATTCGAAAGTTACTATTCACACTAATCATGCTGCTTTTAAATATCTTATGGAAAAGAAAGATGTTAAGCCTAGACTCATTAGATGGGTTCTCTTGCTCCAAGAATTCGACTTGCATATTATTGATAGAAAGGGAGCTGAGAATCCCGTTGCAGATAACTTGTCTAGGTTAGAGAATGTTCTTGATGACCCACTGCCTATTAATGATAGCTTTCCTGATGAACAATTAACGGTTGTCAATGCTAATTACATTGTTGCTAAATATATACCGCCTAGTTTCACATACCAGCAAAAGAAAAAGTTCTTTTATGATTTAAGACATTACTTCTGGGATGATCCACACCTTTATAAAGAAGGAGTAGATGGTGTTGTTAGACGTTGTGTGCCTCAGCATGAACAGGAACAGATTCTACGCAAGTGTCACTCTGAATCTTATGGAGGACACCACGCTGGAGATAGAACTGCACACAAGGTACTACAATCTGGTTTTTATTGGCCTACAATCTTCAAAGATGCTCGTAAGTTTGTCTTATCTTGTGATGAATGTCAAAGAATAGGTAACATTAGTAGACATCAAGAAATGCCTATGAATTATTCTCTTGTTATTGAACCGTTTGATGTTTGGGGCTTTGATTATATGGGACCTTTTCCTGCCTCTAATGGTTATACACATATTTTAGTTGATGTTGATTACGTTACTAAGTGGGTAGAAGCTATTCCAACTAGTAGTGCTGGTCATAACACTTGTATTAAAATGCTTAAAGAAGTTATTTTTCCGAGGTTTGGAGTCCCTAGATATCTTATGACTGATGGTGGTTCACATTTTATTCATGGTGTTTTCCGTAAGATGCTTGCTAAGTATGATGTCAATCATAGAATAGCATCTCCTTATCATCCGTAGTCTAGTGGTCAAGTAGAGTTGAGCAATAGAGAGCTCAAATTAATTTTGCAAAAGACTGTGAATAGATCTAGAAAGAATTGGTCCAAAAAACTTGATGATGCATTATGGGCCTATAGAACTGCATTCAAAAATCCTATGGGTATGTCTCCTTATAAGATGGATTATGGAAAAGCATGTCATTTACCTCTTGAACTTGAACATAAGGCATATTGGGCTATCAAAGAGCTCAATTATGACTTCAAACTTGCTGGTGAGAAGAGGTTGTTTGATATTAGCTCACTTGATGAATGGAGAACCCAAGCCTATGAGAATGCCAAGCTTTTCAAAGAAAAAGTCAAACGCTGGTATGATAAGAGGATACAAAAGCATGAGTTTAACGTAGGACATTATGTGTTATTATTCAACTCTCGTTTAAGATTTTTCGCAGGAAAACTTCTCTCAAAATGGGAAGGTCCCTATGTTATCGAGGAGGTCTATCATTCTGGTGCTATAAAAATCAACAACTTCGAAGGCACAAATCCAAGGGTGGTTAACGGTCAAAGAATTAAACACTATATTTCAGGTAATCCTATCAATGTTGAAACTAATATTATTGAAACCATAACCACTGAGGAATACATAAGGGACACTTTCCAGAACGTTCCAGACTCCGAAAAGGCATAGGTATGTGGTATGGTAAGTAAACCGACTTCAAAACAACTCTAATGGCAATTTTTATCAGTTTTGGATTATTTAAGAATTTTAGGAAGAAAGAAGTAGTCCGAAAGGGACACGAGGCCCCCCGAGAGTGGAGGGCGCGACCTACTCGTGGGCACCTTGTGTGCCTCCCGGACTCCATTTTATTGTACGTTACGTATTTTGGTCGGTAAAAATTTATTATATATACTCCCGAAGGTTTTGACCACCGTATCACGCAAATATCCTCTGTTTTCATTTCGAGCTATTCCTATTGCAGAATAAAGCAAGATGTCTTCTCAGGAGTCAGTTGGGGAGAGTCAGGTGTCTCACCCAACGCCAGGTCTCAGAGCAAATAGCGATGCCTATCACTTTGCACCATCAACGGAGGATGAGATGGAGGCTGATTTGAAAACAATAGATGCCATGGAGGAGGATCAAGAAGTTACCTCTCGTCTCCGAGCAGAATTCACTATGGGGGAACTACCTAGCCTGGCTGTCCCTACTTCGGTCAATCCTTCCAACTCTAGATTTCTTTCTTATGAAAATATGAAAAAGGAGCTTTGTCCGTTACGGGCAAGCTCTGTAAAGAAAATATGGACCTCAAACAACAAGTCAATAAGCTCGAGGAGGAGAACCGTATCCTGAAGGGCATCATCGCCAAGAAGATCATAACACCAACCGTGAAGAAGGAGAAATAATCACAAGGGTATGGGCACTCCCCTTGGCAACTGCCAAGCTTGGGGGAGGTGCCCCGATATCGTATCACCATCATACTCCTATCTTTACCGCTTTATTTAGTTCGATCCTTTTAGTAGTATCTTGATCCAGTAGTTTGAAGTTTTGATATCAAGTAGTTCTGAGTTTTTGCATTGTGATCTCTTTATGTAATCGAGTCCGTGTGCTATCTATAATAAAGATTAGTGTTGAGTCAAGGGATTTGCTATGTTGCAATGATCTTGAGAAAGTAGAAAGAATAAAAGAGTTCATATTGATCTTATGGATAGTGATAACTTCACACATAGAAAGTATGAGGCATAAAAATTGTTGAGAGTTGATGAACGTAGCCTTGGTCATCGTTGCAATTAATAGTAAGTGATAAGGAAAGAGGGGTTCACATATAAATATATTATCTTGGACATCTTTTATGATTGTGAAGCACTCATTAAGTATGACATGCTAAAAGAGTTGATGTTGGACAAGGAAGACAACATAATGGTTTATGTTTTTCCGACATCTCAGTTAAAGTATATTGTCATTGACCTTCCAAACATGTTGAGCTTGCCTTTCCCCCTCATGCTAGCCAAATTCCTTGCACCAAGTAGATATACTACTTGTGCTTCCAAATATCCTTAAACCCAGTTTTGCCATGAGAGTCCACCATACCTACCTATGGATTGAGTAAGATCCTTCAAGTAAGTTGTCATCGGTGCAAGCAATAAAAATTGCTCTCTAAATATGTATGACTTATTAGTGCAGAGAAGATAAGCTTTGTACGAACTTGTTGTGGAAGTAATAAAAGTGACGGACTACATAATAAAGGTCCACATACAAGGAGCAATATAAAGTGACGTTCTTTTGCATTAAGATTTTGTGCATCAACCTTAAACGCGCATGACAACCTCTGCTTCCCTCTGCGAAGGGCCTATCTTTTAATTTATGTTTTTACTTTATGCTTGAGTCAAGGTGATCCTCACCTTTCCCTTTTTCATTTGATACTTTGGCAAGCTCTTCGTGTTTGAAAGATCATGATATATATATCCAATTGGATGTAAGTTGGCATAGGCTATTATTGTTGACATCACCTAAAGGTGAATACGTTGGGAGGCAACACAATAAGCCCATATCTTTCTTAGTGTTCGGCTGAAACTCTATAACTACAAGTATTGCGTGAGTGTTAACAATTGTAGGAGACTACGAGACAGTTGAGTATGTGAGCTTGCTAAAAAGCTCTATTATTGACTCTTTCTGATGTTACGATAAATTGCAATTGCTTCAATGACTGAGATTATAGTTTGTTAGTTCCCAATGAAGTTTTTGAACCATACTTGACATTGTGAATTGCTTATTACTTGAGCATGGGAAATCATATGAGAAAAATCTATATATGTTGTTGTTATTAGAATGATCATGATGCCCTCATGTCCGTATTTTATTTTTATCGACACCTCTATCTCTAAACATGTGGTCATATTTTTTGATTTCGGCTTCCGCTTGAGGACAAGCGAGGTCTAAGCTTGGAGGAGTTGATATGTCCATTTTGCATCATGCTTTTATATCAATCTTTATTGCATTATGGGTTGTTATTACACATTATATCTCAATACTCATGGCTATTCTCTCTTATTTTACAAGGTTTACCATGAAGAGGGGGAATGTCGGCACCTGGAATTCTGGCTGGAAAAGGAGCAATCGTTGGAAACCTATTCTGCACAGCTCCAAAAGTCCTGAGACTCCACGAAACAACTTTTTGGATTTAATAAGAATTTATGAGCAAAAGAAATAGGCCAGGGGGCCCACACCATGTCCAGGAGACAGGGGGCGCCCCCCGTATAGGGCGCGCCCCCTATCTCCTGGGCCCCTGGTGGGCCTCCGGCGTCCATCTTCTGCTATATCATCACTTTTACCCTGGAAAAAATCGTAGGCAAGCTTACAGGACGAAACTCCGCCGCCACGAGGCGGAACCTTGGCGGAATCAATCTAGGGCTCTGGCGGAGCTGTTCTGTCGGGGACACTTCCCTCCGGAAGGGGGAAATCATCACCAACATCATCACCAATGATCCTCTCATCGGGAGGGGGTCAATCTCCATCAACATCTTCACCAGCACCATCTCCTCTCAAAACCCTAGTTCATCTCTTGTATCCAACCTTGTATCAAAACCACAAATTGGTACCTATGGGTTGCTAGTAGTGTTGATTACTCCATGTAGTTGATGCTAATTGGTTTACTTGGTGGAAGATCATATGCTCAGATCCTTTATGCATATTATTACTCCTCTGATTATGAACATGAATATGCTTTGTGAGTAGTTACGTTTGTTCCTGAGGACATGGGTAAAGTCTTGCTATTAGTAGTCATGTGAATTTGGTATTCATTCGATATTTTGATGAGATGTATGTTGTCTTTTCCTCTAGTGGTGTTATGTGAACGTCGACTACATGACACTTCACCATTATTTGGGCCTAGAGGAAGGCATGGGGAAGTAATAAGTAGATGATGGGTTGCTAGAGTGACAAAAGCTTAAACCCTAGTTTATGCATTGCTTCGTTAGGGGCTGATATGGATCCATACGCTTAATGCTGTGGTTAGGTTTACCTTAATACTTCTTTTTGTAGTTGCGTATGCTTGCAATAGGGGTTAATCATAAGTGGGATGCTTGTCCAAGTTAGGGCAGTACCCAAGTACCGGTCCACCCACATATCAAATTATCAAAGTACCGAACGCGAATCATATGAACGTGATGAAAACTAGCTTGACGATAATTCCCAATGTGTCCTCGGGAGCTCCTTCCTCATTATTAGAAATTGTCCAGGCTTATCCTTTGCTACATAAAGGATCGGGCCACCTTGCTGCACTTTATTTACTTTATTTACTTGTTGCTCGTTACTATTTATCTTATCACAAAACTATCTATCACCTACAATTTCAGTGCTTGCAGAGAAAACATTACTGAAAACCGCTTATCATTTCCTTCTGCTCCTCGTTGGGTTCGACACTCTTACTTATCGAAAGGACTACGATAGATCCCCTACACTTGTGGGTCATCACTTCAAAATGCCTTCCTCTAGGCCCAAACAATGGTGAAGTGTCATGTAGTCTACGTTCACATAACACCACTAGAGGAGAGACAACATACATCTCATCAAAATATCGAACGAATACCAAATTCACATGACTACTTATAGCAAGACTTCTCCCATGTCCTCAGGAACAAACGCAACTACTCACAAATCATATTCATGTTCATAATCAGAGGGGTATTAATATTCATAAAGGATCTGAACATATGATCTTCCACCGAATAAACCAACTAGCATAAACTACATGGAGTAATCAACACTACTAGCAACCCACAGGTACCAATCTGAGGTTTTGGTACAAAGATTGGATACAAGAGATGAACTAGGATTTGAGAGAAGATGGTGCCGGTGAAGATGTTGATGGATATTGACCCCCTCCGAATGAGAGCATCGATCGTGATGACGATGGTGATGATTTCCCCCTCCCAGAGGGATGTTTCCACGGCAGAACAGCTCCGCCGGAGCCCTAGATTGGTTCTGCCAAGGTTCCGCCTCGTGCCGGCGGTGTTTCGTCCCGAAAGCTTGCTTGTGATTTTTTCCAGGGTAAAAGACTTCATATAGCAGAAGATGGCCACCGGAGGACTGCCATGGGGCCCACGAGGCAGGAGGCGCACCTAGGGGGTAGGGCGCTCCCCCCCACCGTCGTGGACGGTGTGTGGCCCCCCTCTGGTATTTCTTTTGCTCAGTATTTTTTATTAATTCCAAAAATAACTTTTATCGAGTTTCAGGACTTTTGGAGTTGTTCAGAATAGGTCTCTAATATTTGCTCCTTTTCCTTCCCAGAATTCCAGCTGCCGGCATTCTCCCTCTTCATGCAAACCTTGTAAAATAAGAGAGAATAGGCATAAGTATTTTGACATAACGTGTAATAACAGCCCATAATGCAATAAATATCGATATAAAAGCATGATGCAAAATGGACGTATCAACTCCCCCAAGCTTAGACCTTGCTTGTCCTCAAGCGGAAGCCGATAACGAAAAATATGTCCACATGTTTAGAGATAGAGGTGTCGATAAAATAAAATACGGACATGAGGGCATCATGATCATTGTTATAATAGCAACATATATATATGTATATATATATATGTGTGTGTGTGTGTGTGTGTGTGTGTGTGTGTGTGTGTACATATATTTGTAATATGATTTCTTATGCAAAAGTAACAATCTATTCACAATGTCAAGTATGAATCAGAAACTTCATTGAAAACTAACAAACTATAATCTCGGTCATTGAAGCAATTGCAATTTATCATAACATCGGAAAGAGTTAATATAAGAGCTTTTCAGCAAGTCCACATACTCAACTATCATTTAGTCTTTCACAATTGCTAACACTCATGCTATACTTATGGGTATGAAGTTTTAATCGGACACAGAGAAAGATAGGGGCTTATAGTGTTGCCTCCCAACCTTTTACCTCAAGGGTAATGTCAACAGTAATAGTTCATGCTAACTTACATCCAATTGGATATATATATATATATATATATATCAGGATCTTTCCAACACAAGGTCCTTGCCAAAGGATAAAATGTAAAAAGGAAATGTGAAGATCACCATGACTCTTGCAGAATGTATAAGACAAAAGTAAAAGATAGGCCCTTCGCAGAGGGAAGCAGAGGTTGTCATGTGCTTTTGTGGTTGGATGCACGAAATCTTAATGCAAAAGAATGTCACTTTATATTGCCACTTGTGATATGGACCTTTATTATGCAGTCCGTCGCTTTTATTGCTTCCATATCACAAGATCGTATAAAGCTTATTTTCTCCACACTAATAAGTCATACATATTTAGAAAGCAATTTTTATTGCATGCAACATGACAACTTACTTGAAGGATCTTACTTATGGTGGACTCTCATGGCAAAACTGGGTTTAAGGATATTTGGAATCACAAGTAGTATCTCTACTTGGTGCAAAGAATTTGGCTAGCATGAGGGGGAAAGGCAAGCTCAACATGTTGGATGATCCATGACAATATACTCTATTTTGGATATAAGAGAACATAACCCATTACGTTGTCTTCCTTGTCCAACATCAACTCTTTAGCATGTCATATTTTAATGAGTGCTCACAATCGTAAAAGATGTCCAAGATAGTATATTTATATGTGAAAACCTCTCTTTCTTTATTACTTCCTATTAATTGCAATGATGACCAAAACTATGTTTGCCAACTCTCAACAACTTTTATTCATCATACTCTTTATATGTGAAGTCATTACTCTCCATAAGATCAATATGATCTCTTTATTTCTTTTTATTCTTTCTTTTATTCCCTCAAGATCAAAGCAAGATAATCAAGCCCTTGACTCAACACTAATCTTTATTATATATAGCTCATGGACTCGATTACATAGAGGAATCATGAGGCTAAACTCAAAACTAAATCATACTAAAACTTTCTTCTACTAGATCAAGATATTACCAAAAGGATCAAACTAAGAAAAACGGTAAAGATAGGAGTGTGATGGTGATACGATATCGGGGCACCTCCCCCAAGCTTGGCAGTTGCCAAGGGGAGTGTCCATACCCATGTGATTATGTCTCTTTGTTCGGAGGTGGTGGTGCGATATTCTTGGCGATGATGCCCCCTCAGGATACGATTGTCCTCCTCGAGCTTATTGACTTGCTGCTTGACGGAGCTTACCCGTGACGGCTAAAGCTCCTTTCACCCATGGATGTTGCATAGCTGCTGGAGAACAAGTGACACTCTTTTTCATATTTTCATAAGAAAGAAATCTAACATTGGAAGGCATGTCCGTGTTTCGAATAGTTGAGCTCTGTAGTTCCCCCATCGTGAATCCATCTCGGAAGCGAGAAGTAACTTCTTGATCTTCCTGCATGGCATCTATCCTTTTCAAATCAGCCTCCATCTCTTCCACCGTTGATGGTCCAAAGTGATAGGCATCGCTGTTTGCTCCTGGACCCGGTGTCGGATGAGACACCCGACTCTCGCCGACTGACTCTTGAGAAGACATCTTGCTCTAAATCTGCTGCAGAAACAGCTCAAAACAAAAACAGAGGATTTCGTCGTGGTACGGTGGTCAAAACTTTCGGGAGATTATATAATGAATTTTTACCGACCAAAAGAACTATCATGCAAGAAAACAAAGTCCGGAGAGCACACGAGGTGCCCGTGAGGCAGGGGGGCGCGCCCATGGGGTAGGGTGCGCCCTCCACCCTTGTGGACGCCTCGTGTCCTTCCTGGACTACTTCTTATTTTCCTTTTTTTTAATATTCCAAAATGGTGAAAAACTGCTATTAGAACTTGATGACCCACAAGTATAGGGGATCTATCGTAGTCCTTTCGATAAGTAAGAGTGTTGAACCCAATGAGGAGCAGAAGGAAATGACAAGTGGTTTTTAGTAAGGTATTCTCGGCAAGCACTGAAATTGTAGGTAACAGATAGTTTTGTGATAAGATAATTTGTAACAGGTAACAAGCAATGAAAGTAAATAAGGTGCAGCAAGGTGGCCCAATCCTTTTTATAGCAAAGGACAAGCCTAGAAAATTTCTTGTAATGAGAAAAGCGCTCCCGAGGACACATGGGAATTATCATCAAGCTAGTTTCATCACGCTCATATGATTCGCGTTCGGTACTTTGATAATTTGATATGTGGGTGGACCGGTGCTTGGGTATTGCCCTTTCTTGGACAAGCATCCCACTTATGATTAACCCCTATTGCAAGCATCCGCAACTACAAAACAAGTATTAAGGTAAACCTAACCATAGCATGAAACTAGTGGATCCAAATTAGCCCTTACGAAGCAACGCATAAACTAGGGTCTAAGCTTCGGTCACTCTAGCAACCATCATCTACTTATTACTTCCCAATGCCTTCCTCTAGGCCCAAATAATGGTGAAGTGTCATGTAGTCAACGTTCACATAACACCACTAGAGGAGAGACAACATACATCTCATCAAAATATCAAACGAATACCAAATTCACATGACTACTAATAGCAAGACTTCACCCATGTCCTCAAGAACAAACGTAACTACTCACAAAGCATATTCATGTTCATGATCAGAGGAGTACTAATATGCATTAAGGATCTGAACATATGATCTTCCACCAAGTAAACCAATTAGCATCAACTACAAGGAGTAATCAACACTACTAGCAACCCACAGGTACCAATTTGTTGTTTTGATACAAGATTGGATACAAGAGATGAACTAGGGTTTTAAGAGGAGATGGTGCTGGTGAAGATGTTGATGGAGATTGACCCCCTCCCAATGAGAGGATCATTGATGATGACGATGGTGATGATTTCCCCCTCCCAAAGGGAAGTTTCCCCGGCAGAACAGCTCCGCTGGCGCCCTAGATTGGTTCCGCCAAGGTTCCGCCTCGTGGCGGCGGAGTTTCATCCCATAAGCTTGCTTATGATTTTTTCCAGGGTAAGAGACTTCATATAGCAGAATATGGGAACTGGAGGGCCAACAGGGGGCCCACGAGACAGGGGGCACGCCAAGTAGGGGGGGTGCCCCCACCCTCATGGCCAGGGTGTGGTCCCCCTCTCGTACTTTCTTTGCTCAATAATTCTTATTAATTCCAAAAATGACTTTCGTGGAGTTTTAGGACTTTTGGAGCTGTGCAGAATAGGTTTCCAATATTTGCTCCTTTTCCAGCCAGAATCCCAGCTGCCGGCATTCTCCCTCTTCATGATAAACCTTGTAAAATAAGAGAGAATAGCCATAAGTATTGTGACATAACGTGTAATAACAGCCCATAATGCAATAAATATTGATATAAAAGCATGATGCAAAATGGACGTATCAACTCCCCCAAGCTTAGACCTCGCTTATCCTCAAGCGAAAGCCGATATCGAAAAATATGTCCACATGTTTAGAGATAGAGGTGTCGATAAAAATAAAATATGGACATGAGGGCATCATGATCATTCTTATAACAACAACATATATAGATTTTGTCATATGATTTCTTATGCTCAAGTAACAATCTATTCACAATGTCAAGTATGGAGCATAAACTTCATTGAGAACTAACAAACTATAATCTCAGTCATTGAAGCAATTGCAAATTATCATAACATCAGAAAGAGTCAAGAATAGAGCTTTTCAATAAGTCCACATACTCAACTATCATATAGTCTTCTACAATTGCTAACACTCACGCAATACTTATGGTTATGGAGTTTCAATCGGACACTAAGAATGATAGGGGCTTATAATTTTGCCTCCCTGCATATTCACCTTTGGGTGATGTCAACAATAATAATTCATGCTAACTTACATCCAATTGGATATATATATCAGGATCTTTCCATCACGAGGTGCTTGCCAAATGATAAAATGAAAAGGAAAAGGTGAAGATCACCTTGACTCATGCATAAAGTAAAAGATAGGCCCTTTGCAGAGGGAAGCAGAGGTTGTCATGTGATTTTAGGGTTGGATGCACAAAATCTTAATGCAAAAGGACGCCACTTTATATTGCCACTTGTGATATGAACCTTTATTATGCAGTCCATTGCTTTTATTACTTACATATCACACGATCGTATAAAGCTTATTTTCTCCGCACTAATAAGTCATACATATTTAGAGAGCAATTTTTATTGCTTGCAACATGACAACTTACTTGAAGGATCTTACTCAATCCATAGGTAGGTATGGTGGACTCTCATGGCAAAACTGGGTTTAAGGATATTTGGAAGCACAAGTAGTATCTCTACTTGGTGCAAGGAATTTGGCTAGCATGAGGGGGAAAAGGCAAGCTCAACATGTTTGAATGATCCATGACAATATACTTTGACTGAGATGTGAGAAAACATAAACCATTACTTTGTCTTCCTTGTCCAACATCAACTCTTTAGCATGTCATACTTTAATGAGTGCTCACAATTATAAAAGATGTCCAAGATAGTATATTTATATGTGAAAACCTCTCTTCCTTTATTACTTCCTATTAATTGCAACGATAACCAAAACTATGTTTGTCAACTCTCAACAACTTTTATGCCTCATACTTTCTATATGTGAAGTCATTACTATCCATAAGATCAATATGAACTCTTTTATTTCTTTTTATTCTTTCTATTTTCTCAAGATTATAGCAGGATAGCAGAGCCCTTGACTCAACAATAATCTTTATTATAGATAGCTCACGAACTCGATTACATAAAGGATCACAAGGCAAAACTCAAAACTAATTCATACTAAAACTTCAATCTACTAGATCAAGATATTACTAATAGGATCGAACTAAGTAAAACGGTAAAGATAGGAGTGTGATGGTGATACGATACCGGGGCACCTCCCCCAAGCTTGGCAGTTGCCAAGGGGAGTGCCCATACCCATGTGATTATGTCCTCGGAGCTGATGAAGGGGGTGATGATGATGTAGGCTTCCTCCTCAACTTGCTCTTGAGAATGGAATTTTGCTCCCTTAGATCATCGATCTCCCGCTCAAGACTTAATATCCTTCTACATAGTTCCTGTTTGTTTTCCTGCAAGAGACGAAAAAGGATAAACTCGATCTTGGGCTTCTTTTCCCTATCAGGGAGGCTTGACTTTTTAAACTCCACATGCATGTCCCTAGGTTGAGGTAACGGGGCTTCGTCTTCGCCTGAGCTCGTCTCCTCCTTTCCCTTAGGCTTCTAGTCTTCTTCTTCCTCAGTGGTCCAGCCACAATGACCCAAGTCCCCGTAGACTTTACGGTCTGCAAGGTAATCAGCCACATAGCTTTCTCCTTCCGAATCCTGGGACGACATATTGCTCTAATCTGTGGCAGAAACAGCTCGAAACAAAGACACAAGATTTTTGCGTGATACGGTGGTCAAAACCTTTGGGAGATTATATAATGAATTTTTACCGACCAAAAGAAGTATCTTGCAAGAAAACGGAGTCCGGGAGGCACATGAGGTGCCCACGAGGCAGGGGCGCGGTCTCCGCCCTCGTGGAGGCCTCGTGTCCTTCCTGGATTACTTCTTGCTTCCTTAAATTCTTAAATATTCCAAAACGGAGAAAAAATGCCATTAGAACTATTTTGGAGTCGGTTTACTTACCATACCACATACCTATTCCTTTTCAGAGTCTAAAACGTTCTGGAAAGTGTCGCTTGTGTATTCCTCCGGGGTTACGGTCTCAATAATATTAGTTTCAACATTGATAGGATTACCTGAGATATAATGTTTGATTCTTTGACCGTTCACCACCCTCGGACTTGTGCCTTCGAAGTTGTTGATTTTTATGGCACCGGAACGATAGACCTCCTCGATAACGTAAGGACCTTCCCACTTAGAGAGAAGTTTTCCTGCAAAAAATCTTAAATGAGAGATGAATAGCAAAACATAATCATCTACGTTAAACTCACGCTTTTGTATTCTTTTGTCATTGTCATGCCATCTTTTAACTTTTTCTTTGAACAGCTTGGCATTCTCATACGCTTGGGTTCTCCGGTCATTGAGCGAGCTAATATCAAATAACCTCTTCTCACCGGCAAGTTTGAAGTCATAGTTGAGCTCTTTAATAGCCCAATATGCTTTATGTTCAAGTTCGAGAGGTAAGTGACATGCTTTTCCATAAACCATCTTATACGAAGACATACCCATAGGATTTTTATATGCAGTTCTATAGGACCATAATGCATCATCAAGTTTCTTGGACCAATTCTTTCTAGATCTATTGCCAGTCTTTTGCAAAATTAATTTGAGCTCTCTATTACTTAACTCTATTTGACCGCTAGACTGTGGGTGATAAGGAGATGCAATTCTATGATTAACATCATACTTAGCAAGCATTTTACAAAAAGCACCATGAATAAAATGTGAACCACCATCAGTCATGAGATATCTAGGGACTCCAAACCTTGGAAAAATAACTTCTTTAAGCATCTTAATAGAGGTGTTATGATCAGCACTACTGGTTGGAATAGCTTCTATCCGTAATCAACAACAACTAAAATATGTGTGTATCCATTAGAGGCAGGAAAAGGTCCCATATAATCAAAGCCCCAAACATCAAATGGTTCGATAACAAGAGATTAATTCATAGGCATTTCTTTACGTCTACTAATATTACCAATTCTTTGACATTCATCACAAGACAAGACAAACTTACGAGCATCTTTGAAGAGAGTAGGCCAATAAAAACCGGATTGCAATACCTTATGTGCAGTTCTATCTCCAGTGTGGTGTCCTCCATATGGTTCAGAGTGACACTTGCGTAGGATCTGTTCCTGTTCATGCTCAGGTACACAACGTCTAATAAAACCATCTACTCCTTCTTTATAAATGTGTGGGTCATCCCAGAAGTAATGTCTTAAATCATAAAAGAACTTTTTCTTTTGCTGGTATGTGAAGCTAGGTGGTATAAATTTAGCAACACTTTAATTAGCATAATCAGCATACCATGGAGCCGTACGAGAAGCATTAATGACCGCTAATTGTTCATCAGGAAAGCTATAATCTAGGTAGTGGGTCATCAAGAACATTCTCTAACCTAGACAAGTTGTCTGCAACGGGGTTCTCAGCTCCCTTTCTATCAATAATATGCAAATCAAATTCTTGAAGCAAGAGAACCCATCTAATCAGTCTAGGTTTAGCATCTTTCTTTTCCATAAGATATTTAATAGTAGCATGATCAGTGTGAATAGTTACTTTAGAATCAACACTATAAGGTCTGAACTTATCACATGCAAATACAACCGCTAAGTAGTAGCATAATTTCTCTGGGCAGTATCAAGAGTTTTACTAGCATACTGGATAATATTTAATTTCTTATCAACTCTTTGCCCTAGAATAGCACCTACAGCATAATCGCTAGCATCACACATAATTTCAAAGGGTAAATTCCAATCAGGTGGTTGAACAATAGGTGCAGTGATCAAAGCTCTCTTAAGTATTCAAATGCTTCTACACAATCATCATCAAAGACAAAAGGAATATCTTTTTGTAATAAATTAGTCAGAGGCCTAGAGATTTTAGAAAATGTCCTTAATGAACCTCCTATAAAAACCGGCATGACCAAGGAAACTTCTTATACCTTTAATGTCCTTGGGACACGGCATCTTTTCAATAGCATCAACTTTAGCTTTATCAACTTCAATGCCTCTTTCAGAAATTTTATGCCCCAAGACAATGCCTTCATTAACCACAAAGTGGCACTTTTCCCAATTCAAGACGAGACTAGTGGCTTCACATCTCTGCAAAACTCGATCAAGGTTGCTCAAGCATTCATCAAAAGAGGATCCATAAACAGAGAAGTCATCCATGAATACCTCACAAATCTTTTCACAAAAGTCAGAGAATATAGCCATCATGCATCTTTGAAAGGTAGCAGGTGCACTACATAAACCAAAAGGCATACGTCTATAAGCGAAGGTACCGAAAGGGCAAGTAAAAGTAGTTTTTGATTGATCCTCAGCTGACACGGGTATTTGAGAGAAACCAGAATAACCATCTAGAAAGCAGAAATGTGTATGTTTGGATAGTCTTTCTAGAATTTGATCAATAAAAGGTAAAGGGTAATGATCTTTCTTAGTAGCTTTATTTAATTTACGGAAATCAATTACCATCTGAGGGAGTCCTGGACTAGGGGGTGTCCGGACAGCCGGACTATCATCGTCCGCCGGACTCCAAGACTACGAAGATACAAGATTGAAGACTCCGTCCCGTGTCCGGATGGGACTTTCCTTGGCGTGGAAGGCAAGCTTGGCGATACGGATATGTAAATCTCCTACCATTGTAACCGACTCTGTGTAACCCTAGCCTTCTCCGGTGTCTATATAAACCGGAGGGCTTTAGTCCGTAGGACACAACTTACATTACAACAATCATACCATAGGCTAGCTTTACGGTTTAGCCTCCTTGATCTCGTGGTAGATCCACTCTTGTACTACCCATATCATCAATATTAATCAAGCAGGACGTAGGGTTTTACCTCCATCAAGAGGGCCCGAACCTGGGTAAAACATCGTGTCCCTTGTCTCCTGTTACCATCCGCCTAGACGCACAGTTCGGGACCCCCTACCCGAGATCCGCCGGTTTTGACACCGACATTGGTGCTTTCATTGAGAGTTCCTCTGTGTCGTCACCGATAGGATCGATGGCGTCTTCAATCAACAATGTTGTCCAGGGTGAGACTTTTCTCCCCGGACAGATCTTCGTATTCGGCGGCTTCGCACTGCGGGCTAATTCACTTGGCCATCTGGAGCAGATCGAAAGCTACGCCCCTGGCCGTCAGGTCAGATTCGGAAGCCTAAACTTCACGGCCGACACCCACGGGGACTTGATCTTCGACGGGCTCGAGCCACAGCCAAGCGCGCCGCACTGTTACGATGGGCATGATCTAGCTCTGCCGCTGAACAGTGCCTTGGTGGCCGCACAAGAATCCGCTCCGGCCCTTAGTCCAGAGCCGATCGCCCAGGTCGAGGACCGGTGGTTGGACACCGCCTCGGGGGCTGCAACTTCTACGGCGATGGAGCCGAACACTAGCCTTGTCCCTCGTGAAACTCGTGACACCGAGGTGCCGGACTCCTTGCCGGACTCCGGACCTCCCACGCCCCTGCCAATCGAATCTGATTGGGCGCCGGTTATGGAATTCACCGCCGCGGACATCTTCCAACACTCGCCCTTTGGCAACATCCTAAATTCGCTAAAGCATCTCTCGCTATCCGGAGAGTCCTAGCCGGATTATGGCCAGGATGGTTGGGATACGGATGACGAAGAAATTCAGAACCCACCCACCACCCACTTTGTAACCACTGTTGACGATCTAACCGACATGCTAGACTACGACTCCGAAGACATCGACGCTATGGACGACGATGCCGGAGACGAACAGGAACCAGCGCCTACAGGGCACTAGAAGACCACCTTGTCATACGACATATATATGGTGGACACCCCAAAAGACGAGGACGGAAAAGAAGCAGCGGAGGCAGATTCCTTAAAGAAACAGCCCAAGCGCCGGCGTCAGCGGCGCCGCTCTAAATCCCGCCACAGCAAGAATGGAGATTCCGGCACAGGAGATAATAATACCCCAGAGAGTGCCGAAGAGAATCCCCTCCAGCAAGACTCAGCGCAGGAGGATGCAGAAGCAAGCCCTCACGAGAGGGCGGCAGACGAAGAGGTTGAGGATTATAACTATATACCTCCCTCCGAAGACGAGGCAAGCCTCAACGACGATGAATTCGTCGTGCCCGAGGATCCCGTCGAACAAGAGCGTTTTAAACGCAGGCTTATCGCCACGGCAAATAGCCTAAAGAAAAAGCAGCAGCAACTTCAAGCTGATCAGGACCTGCTGGCCGATTGATGGACCGAGGTCCTCGCGGCCGAAGAGTTTAAACTCGAACGCCCCTCCAAAATCTATCCAAGACGCAAGTTGCTCCCCCGATTAGAGGAGGAAGCACACATACCTTCATCACCAGCGCACGATACGGCCGACCGACCACCCCGTGGTCGCGACAGAGAGGCATCCAGGCCCTCCACCAAGACCGTACCCCGGCATCGCTCCAAAAGTATGAAGCTAAGAGGGAACGCGCCGGACTTGCGAGACGTATTGGAGGACAAAGCAAGGCAATCCAGATCCATCTACGGATCACGAGGGCGCCCCACGACCCGCGACGAATACCGTCGCCCCGGATACAATAACCCCGGCCGGGCCGAACACAGCAGACAATGCTCTCTCGAGCTACGTCGTGATATTGCTCAATATAGAGGCGCCGCACACCCGCTATGCTTCACTGACGAAGTAATGGATCATCAAATCCCTGAAGGGTTTAAACCCATAAACATCGAATCCTACGATGGAACAACAGACCCCGCGGTTTGGATCGAAGATTATCTCCTTCACATCCATATGGCCCGCGGCGACGATCTCCATGCCATCAAGTATCTCCCACTCAAGCTTAAAGGACCAGCTCGGCATTGGCTTAACAGCTTGCCCGCAGAGTCAATTGGGTGTTGGGAAGACCTCGAAGCCGCATTCCTTGACAACTTCCACGGCACGTATGTGCGGCCACCAGACGCCGATGACCTAAGCCACATAATTCAGCAGCCAGACGAATCGGCCAGACAATTCTGGACACGGTTCTTCACAAAGAAAAACCAAATCGTCGACTGTCCGGATGCAGAGGCCCTCGCAGCCTTCAAACATAACATCCGCGATGAGTGGCTAGCCCGGCACCTGGGACAGGAAAAGCCGAAATCCATGGCAGCCCTCACATCATTAATGACCCACTTTTGCGTGGGAGAGGATAGCTGGCTAGCTCGCAGCAACAACCTCAGTAAAAATTCTGGCAGTCCGGATACTAAGGACCACAACGGCAGGTCACGTCGAAGCAAAAATAAACGCCGCATTAACGGCGACGACAAGGAGGATACGGCAGTCAACGCCGGATTCCGAGGCTCTAAACCCGGTCAGCGGAAGAAGCCATTCAAAAGAACCACTCCGGGTCCGTCCAATTTGGACCGAATACTCAACCGCTTATGCCAGATACATGGCACCCCTGAAAAGCCAGCTAATCACACCAACAGAGATTGTTGGGTGTTCAAGCAGGCAGGCAAGTTAATTGCCGAAAACAACGACAGGGGGCTAAACAGCGACGACGAGGAAGAGACCCGACCGTTGAACAATAGAGGACAGAAGGGTTTCCCCCCACAAGTGCGGACGATGAACATGATCTACGCAACCCATATACCCAAGAGGGAGCGGAAGCGCGCACTAAGGGACATATACGCGATGGAGCCAGTCGCCCCGAAGTTCAATCCATGGTCCTCTTGTCCGATCACTTTCGATCGAAGAGACCATCCGACCAGCATCCGCCACGGCGGATTCGCCGCATTGGTTTTAGACCCAATCGTCGATGGATTTCACCTCACGAGAGTCCTGATGGACGGCGGCAGTAGCCTGAACCTACTTTATTAGGATACAGTGCGCAAGATGGGCATAGACCCCTCAAGGATTAAACCTACAAAGAAAACCTTTAAAGGCGTCATACCAGGTGTGGAGGCCAATTGTACAGGCTCAGTCACACTGGAAGTGGTCTTTGGATCCCCGGATAATTTCCGGAGCGAGGAATTAATCTTCGACATAGTCCCATTTCGCAGTGGCTATCACGCTCTGCTCGGACGAACCGCATTTGCAAAGTTCAACGCGGTGCCGCATTATGCATACCTCAAGCTCAAGATGTCAGGCCCTCGTGGAGTCATCACGGTCAACGGAAATACGGAACGCTCCCTCCGAACGGAGGAACATACAGTGGCTCTCGCGGCAGAAGTACAGAGCAGCCTTTTAAGGCAATTTTCGAGTCCGGCCGTTAAACGGCCGGATATAGCAAAACGCGCTCGAAGCAACACCAACCAAGACCACCTGGCACAATCCGAGCATGCGTAGCAATGCGGCCCTAACCCCACCCTCGCATGATTGCAAGAACAACCCTCCGCGTACATCATTACGCTTTGGAGATACCATGGGCGTAGGGGAAGGGGCACGACCACAATGGACCCAGACTGCGGCTCGACCACACCAGGGGCTCGCAAGTGTGTCACTCTTTCTTATTATTATTTTCCTTCTTTAATGTACACAGGACTCCGTTCACCAGAGGCCCTGTTCGGCGGTGAACCTGCCGAACTCATGATGCAACAGCCGGGGAGTAAAGAATGCGGCGACGAACACTCAGGTGGTCTCAATTACGAGCATTAAATTTGATTATATACACCAAGTCCGCAGCCCATCCCTGGAGGGGGACATGTTTAATTAGTCCAAAACCCTTGCTTACCGCACTATTTGTATCAGTCCGCACTCATAGCAGACTTCCTTTAATAAACAATGCAGCACCTTTTTGCCGGTTATTACATATGTATGTTTATTACATGACATCCTGCACCCGTATATTTTGATACGGCCTAATACACCAGGGGCTTATGTTCCCCACATTATGGTGTGATAAGTCCGAACACTTTCACAAGTGCGGCACCCCGAACTTATAGCATTATATGAATCGGCTCCGAATCATGTCTTGGGTCAATAGTTGGGTTTGCCCGGCTCCCACGTTTTGGTGCCTTATGTTCCGTTCCGTCGGCTAAGGTGGCACTGGGAGAACCACTGCAATTGCGCCCGGGTTGAGCCGGGCGAGCGCCTTAGTGGAGAAAGCTAAAACTGACCGGCATGATAAGGCGAGAGACTGGTCGCTGTTCGAGAGGTCTTTTCGGGTCCTTAAAGACTCACGCCGCTTCGAGTGAAGTTCCGGATAATGTCCGACGAAGGCGTGGATAGCGCCCCGAATTCGGTCTTCCGAATACTAGGGGCTTCGCCGAAATTTAAAATTATAGAATTCTATGGCTAATTGAGAGTGTTCAAGCACTATAAGTCCGGTTGCCTTGTTCGTTGTGTTGAGCGCCTCCCTAGATGGACCCAAAAATGGGAACAAGAGCGCTCAAGTTATCCCGAACACCCCAGCACTTGCGGCTTGGGGGCTGAAGCCAACGACTTGCCATCTCTCAGATTTTATAAACGGCCGCACAAAAGGTAATATTTTAAATTAAAAGAGTTGCTCAAAGCGCACATGAACAAAGTTTTCAGCGCACAAGATAATACATAGCGAGTTTACTCAAAAATTACATCTCTAGGGCATTCGTCCGCAATATCGTGGGCTCCCTTCAGGACAGTTTTATAATACATTTCGGGCGTACGATACTCCTTGCCCGGTGGCGGCGGGTCAGTAAGAAGCTTCTCTGCATCCAGCCTGCCCCAGTGCACCTTTGTGTGGGCAAGGGCCCGACGAGCACCATCAATACAGGCGGAGCGCTTGATGACCTCCACCCAGGGGCACGCATCCACCAGCCGCTGCACGAGGCCGAAGTAGCTCCCAGGCATGGCCTGTCCAGGCCACAGCCGGACTATAAGGCCCTTCATGGCCTCCTCAGCTACCTTGTGGAGTTCGACCAGCTGCTTCAGCTGGTCGCTTGGGGGCACCGGATGGCCGGCCTCAGCGTACTGAGACCAGAAGACCTTCTCCGTAGAGCTCCCCTCCTCGCCACGGTAGAATGCGGCGGCATCGGACACACTACGCGGCAGATCTGCAAACGCCCCTGGAGAGCTCCGAATGCGGGTAAGTGTCAGGTACTTTACATTAACATGCTTGCTTTGCATGAAAAATGCCTTACCCGCCGCTATCTTCTTTACATCTTCAACCTCCTGAAGGGCCTTACGGGCCTCGGCCTTGGTGGACTTGGCACTTTCGAGAGCCGAGGCAAGCTCGGACTCTCGAGTCTTGGAGTCACGCTCCAAGCTCTCATGCTTCTCCATGAGAGCCTGGAGCTCTGGCCGCACTTCTGCCACCTGTTCCTCCTGCTTTTCTCGCTCTGCCCGTTCCGCGGCCGCACTGCGTTCGGCCGTGGATACAGCCTCCTTCAGGGCTGCCACCTCGTTTGTGGCCCCTGCAATACCCATATTATCCTTGTTAATTTTATTGCGACCAAAATCCTTTTCTGTAAGGTAACAATTCAAAGTGGTGCTACTCACCTTCTTTGTCCTCGAGCTGCCTCTTGGCATGGCCGAGCTCTCACTCGGACCGCTCGAGATCTTGCTTTAATGTACCAATCTCCGCAGTCAGTGCGGCAGAGGTCAGCAGCACAGCCTGCAAACCCATATTGACATAATTTATTAGCAACCTGCGAATATCTTTTTAGATCCTCGGTCCGGCTTTTCTTTCTGAACACCGAACCGAGCATCAGGGGCTACTGTCTATGCGGTATTACATTACACAATTTTAACTTCTTACCTCAAAGTTGTTAAAAGGCTACTGCAGGCTTCGGTCAGCCCCCTCTTGGCAAGCTGGACCTTCTGAATCACCGCACTCATAACAGTGCGGTGTTCTTCCTCGATGGAAGCGCCTTTGAGCGCCTCCAGCAAGTTGTCCGGCGCCTCCGGTTGGACGGAGGCCGCCGGCGTCACGATCTTGCCCTTCTTTCGAAGGGGCCGCCTGCCGGACTCTGGAACCACGACAGGTTCCGACGTAGAGTCCAGCGCAAAGTCCGGGAGGCTGCCTTGCGGTGCCTCCGGAGCCTCCTCCTGATGGGTCCCTTTCTGGGATCCCACCTCGGCGTCCTCATCGGCGCGGGGGGTAGAGGCAGTCGGAAGTGAATCCACATCCGACGGGGCCAACGACCCGCTCGATGAAGCGGGGAGATCATCATCGGCCGGACTGCGGACAGTATGCGGCATTAGTAGGACACTATGTGACACGAAAGAAATTGCATATCAGGGATCCGGATACTTACGATCTCGCCGGAGGCCTGACCCTTGAAGGCCACTCCTCCTCACCAACGTCGGTGTTGGCGGTGCTGTCCGGGGGAATAGTTCTCCCCCTCTTGGACCCTTCAGCCTCCCCTGTTGGGGAAGCCTTCCTCTTCCTCTCTTCCTCCTCCGGGAGAGAGTCTTCTTCCTCCTCCTCGTCTTCGGGGGAGGAGTCTGCCTCGTCGTCGGACGCCTGATTACGGGAACTCTTTCGAGTCCCCATGGCCACCTTCTTGGCCTTCTTCTCCGGCACCACGTGCGGTGCCGGAACCAGCAGCCCCGCTAAACGGGCATCCACTGGGTCTTCTGGCATGGGAGCCAGGCAGACGAGCTGCTCGGCCTTCTTCATCCATTCCTGTCAAAGGAAAAGGGAGATTGAAACCCTCTTAGAATCAATCTATTTACAACAAGTGTCCCGTAAAGGGGTTGAATCACTTACCTCGTCAGCTGGATGCTGCGAGCGAAATCCGCGATCTTCCGTCGCGGATGCGGGGGCTTCGGCGCCCTTGAACAGCACCCTCCAGGCGCCTTCGTACGTCGTGTCAAAGAGCCCGCTTAGCGCCTGGTGCTATTCCGGATCGAACTCCCACAGATTGAATGCCCGTTTTTGGCATGGGAGGATCCGGCGGACGAGCATGACTTGGACCACGTCAACGAGCCTGAGCTTCTTGTTCACCAGCTTCTGGATACAGGCTCGGAGTCCCGTCAGCTCCTTCGGATTGCCCCGCAGCAAACCCTTCTCTTTCCAGGAGGTGAGCTATGTAGGGATACCAGATCTAAACTCGGGGGCCGCCGCCCACTTAGGGTCGCGCGGCTCGGTGATATAGAACCACCCCGATTGCCACCCCTTGACGGAGTCCACGAAGGCCCCTTCGAACCAAAGGACGTTGGGCATCTTGCCCAACATGGCGCCTCCGCACTCCGCCTGCGTGCCCTTCACTACCTTCGGCTTGACGTTGAAGGTCTTGAGCCACAAGCCGAAGTGGGGCCGGATGCAGAGGAGGGCCTCACACACGACGATGAACGCCAAGATGTTGAGGATGAAGTTCGGCGCCAGATCGTGGAAATCCAGGCCGTAGTAGAACATGAGCCCCCGGACAAAGGGGTGAAGTGGAAAGCCCAGTCCGTGGAGGAAGTGGGGAAGGAAAACGACCCTCTCATGGGGCCCAGGGGTAGGGATGAGCTGCACGGTGCGCGATATCACCGGAAAGGTATCCGGCGCTGCGCAGCTTGGTGATGTGCTCCTCCTTGACGATGGAAGCCAACCATTTGCCTCCCCCTCCGGACATGGTCGGGGAAGGTTGAGACGAGATGCGCGAGCTTGGGCGTTGGAGCTTGAGTGCGCGGAGGTGGATAAGCAAAGGAGGAAGAAGGCGTGGGTGAAAAGGTGAATCCTTATCCCTTATATATAGGCGGGCGAAGACTATGCGCCCCCCCCCCCCCACTAGCCTGGTAAAACTCGCTTATCTCCCAAGCGCCACCATCAATGGCGCGGTTGGGTTACCCACGTCCGTATTGATGAGAATCCCGGAATAAGGGGAACACGATCTCTGCTTCGACAGGACGTGCCAAGGAAATCGCTTCGCTAAACGTGCTAAGGTGGTATAATAAAAAACGATTCAAGTAAAGGCTTGGTAGCGGTGTGATGTCATGCCGCGTAATACGTCAGCAGATTGGACTTGTGTACATTTTATTCTCTCTACGGTGGAATGTGGAATTTATTTTGCAGAGCCGGACACTATCCTGGTGTTCATGATCTTCTCTGGATTATTCAAGGGAGGAACCCACCTTGCAATGCCGAACATTATGCGCGCCGGACTTATCGTCATTGAAGCCTGGTTCAGGGGCTACTGAGGGTGTCCTGGACTAGGGGGTGTCCGGACAGCCGGGCTATCATCGTCCGCCAGACTCCAAGACTACGAAGATACAAGATTGAAGACTCCGTCCCGTGTCCGGATGGGACTTTCCTTGGCGTGGAAGGCAAGCTTGGCGATACGGATATGTAGATCTCCTACCATTGTAACCGACTCTGTGTAACCCTAGCCTTCTCCGGTGTCTATATAAACCGGAGGGCTTTAGTCCGTAGGACACAACTTACATTACAACAATCATACCATAGGCTAGCTTTAGGGTTTAGCCTCCTTGATCTCGTGGTAGATCCACTCTTGTACTACCCATATCATCAATATTAATCAAGCAGGACGTAGGGTTTTACCTCCATCAAGAGGGCCCGAACCTGGGTAAAACATCGTGTCCCTTGTGTCCTGTTACCATCCGCCTAGACGCACAGTTCGGGACCCCCTACCCGAGATCCGCCGGTTTTGACACCGACACCATCCTATAACGTATAATAATTCTTTGCGGAACCAATTCATCTTTATCATTAGGAACGACAGTAATACCTCCCTTATTAGGGATGCAATGGACATGACTTACCCAATCACTATCAGCAACGGGATAAATTATACCTGCCTCAAGGAGCTTTAGTATCTCCTTTCTTACCACTTCTTTCATTTTAGGATTTAACCGTCGTTGATGATCTCTAACTGGTTTGGAGCCTTCGTCCAATTTAATTTTGTGTTGGCATAGAGTGGGACTAATGCCCTTAAGATCATCCAGAGTATATCCAATAGCAGCACGGTGCTTCTTCAGAGTTTTCAATAATCTTTCCTCTTCTTGCTCTGGAAGGTTAGCACTAATAATAACATGATATATCTTCTTTTCATCAAGATAAGCATATATAAGATCATCAGGTAATGGTTTAAGCTCAAACACGGGATCACCCTTGGGTTGAGGGGGATCCCCTAGGATTTCAGCAGGTAAGTTGTGTTTCAAAATAGGACCCTATTTAAGGAATACTTCATCTATTTCCCTTCTTTCATTAATAAACATATCATTTTCATGGTCAAATATTGTTCCAACGGATCAGTAGGAGGTACGGCAGTAGAAGCAATACCAATAATTTCATCCTTACTAGGCAATTCTTTATCATGGGGTTGTCTACGAAATTTAGCAAAATTAAACTCATGTTTCATATCCCCCAAGCCAATTGTAACAACATCCTTTTCACAATCAATCTTAGCATTAATAGTATTCAAGAAAGGTCTAACAAATATAATGGGACAAAAGTCATCTTGTGGGGAACCAAGAACAAGAAAATCAGCAGGATATTTAACTTCCCCACACAAGACTTCAACATCCCTAACAATCCCAAATGGTGAAATAGTATCTCTATTGGCAAGCCTAATCTTAACATCAATATCTTCTAACTCAGCGGGTGCAATATCATGCATAATTTCTTTGTTTAAGGAAATAGGTACTGCACTAGCAATAGCACCCATATCACATAAGCCATGATAACAATGATCTATTATTTTAACATAAAACAGGCATGCCTACAATAGGTCTATGTATCTTAGCATCAGGTTTAGCAATATTAGCAGCTTCACCACAGAAGTAAATAACATACCCATCTATATTATCATCCAAGAGATCTTTGCTACGTCTTGAGCTTGCGTTGGTTTTCCTTGAAGAGGAAAGGGTGATGCAGCAATAGTAGCGTAAGTATTTCCCTCAGTTTTTGAGAACCAAGGTATCAATCCAGTAGGAGGCTCCTCAAAAGTCCCACACACCTACACAAACAAACAACAACTCACAACCAACGCAATAAAGGGGTTGTCAATCCCTTCACGGCCACTTGCGGAAGTGAGATCTGATAGAAATAGTATGATAAGATAAATATATTTTTGGTATTTTATAATATAGATTGGAAAAGTAAAGATGCAAATAAAATTAGATTGAAAGCTTATACGATAAAAGGTAGACCCGGGGCCATAGGTTTCACTAGTGGCTTCTCTCAAGATAGCATAAGTATTACGATGGGTGAACAAATTACTGTCGAGCAAATGATAGAAAAGTGAATAATTATGATATTATCTACGCATGATCATGTATATAAGCATAACGTCCGTGAAAGTAGACCGACTCCTGCCTGCATCTACTACTATTACTCCACACATCGACCGCTATCCAGCATGCATCTAGAGTACTGAGTTCATAAAGAACAGAGTAACGCATTAAGAAAGATGACATGATGTAGAGGGATAAACTCATGCAATATGATATAAACCCCATCTTTTTATCCTCGATGGCAACAGTACAATATGTGCCTTGCTGCCCCTGCTGTCACTAGGAAAGGACACCGCCAGATTGAACCCAAAGCTAAGCACTTCTCCCATTGCAAGAAAGATCAATCTAGTAGGCCAAACCAAACTGATAATTCAAAGAGACTTGCAAAGATAACTTAATCACACATAAAAGAATTCAGAGGAGATTCAAACATTTCTCATAGATAAACTTGATCATAAACCCACAATTCATCGGATCTCGACAAACACACTGCAAAAAGAGTTACATCAAATAGATCTTCAAGAAGATCGAGGAGAACTTTGTATTGAGATCCAAAGAGGGAGAAGAAGACATCTAGCTAATAACTATGGACCCGAAGGTCTATGGTAAACTATTCACAACTCATCAGAGAGGCCTTGGAGATGATGTAGAGGCCCTCCGTGATTGATTCCCCATCCAGCGGAGCGACGGATAGGCTCCAAGATGGGATCTCGTAGATACAGAAGGTTGCGGCGGCAGAATTAGGTTTTTGTGGTCTGTTCTGATGTTCTCGGGGTACGTGGGTATATATAGGAGGAAGAAGTAGGTCGGTGGATGCCCAAGGGGCCCACAAGATAGGGGCGCGCCCAGTAGGGGGGGCACGCCCAGTAGGGGGGCGCGCCCTCCACCCTCGTGGCCGCCTTGGCTGTTGCTTGACTTCCACTCCAAGTCCTATGGACCACGTTCGTTCCAAAAATCACGCTCCCGAAGGTTTTATTCCGTTTGGACTCTGTTTGATATTTCTTTTCTTCGAAATACTGAAATAGGCAAAAAAACAGGAATACGGGTTGGGCCTCCGGTTAGTAGGTTAGTCCCAAAAATGATATAAAAGTGTAAAGTAAAGCCCATAAACATCCAAAACGGGTAATATAATAGCATGGAACAATAAAAAATTATAGATACGTTGGAGACGTATCAAGCATCCCCAAGCTTAATTCCTGCTCGTCCTAGAGTAGGTAAATGATAAAAATAGAATATTTGATGTGGAATGCTACCTAGCATAATTCTCAATGTAATTTTCTTTACTATGGCATGATTGTTCAGATCCAAATGATTCAAGATAAAAGCTTATAAAACATAAACATAGTAATACTTCGAAGCATACTAACAAATAATCATGTCTTATCAAAATAACATAGCCAAAGAAAGCTTATCCCTACAAAATCATATAGTTAGGCCATGCTTCATTTTCATTACACAAAATACTCCCATCATGCACAACCCCGGTTTCAGCCAAGCAATTGGTTCATACTTTTTAACGCACTTCAACTTTTTCAACTCTTACGCAATACATGAGCGCAAGCCATGGACATAGCACTATGGTGGTATATGGTGGTGGTTGTGAGGACAAAAAGGGAGAATATAGTCTCGCATCAACTAGGCGTATCAACGGGCTATGGAGATGCCCATCAATAGATATCAATGTGAGTGAGTAGGGATTGCCATGCAACGGATGCACTAGAGCTATAAATGTATGAAAGCTCAACAAAAGAAACTAAGTGGGTGTGCATCCAACTCGCTTGCTCACGAAGATCTAGGGCATTTTGAGGAAGCTCATCATTGGAATATACAAGCCAAGTTCTATAATGAAAAATTCCCACTTAGATCATGGTGCTATTTCGAAGCACAAGTGTGGAAAAGAGATAGTAGCATTGTCCCTTCTCTCTTTTTCTCTCTTTTTTTCACCTTTCTCTTTTTTTATTTGGCCCTCTTTTTTTCTTTTTTTTATTTAAAGTCCGAAGTCTCATCCCGACTTGTGGGGGAATCATAGTCTTCATCATCCTTTCCTCACTTGGGACAATGCTCTAATAATAAAGATCGTCACACTTTTATTAAATTACAACTCGAGAATTACAACTCAACACTTAAAACAAAATATGACTCTATATGAATGTCTCCAGCGGTGTACCGGGATATGCAATGAATCAAGAGTGACATGTATGAAAATTATGAGAGTGGCCTTGCCACAAATACAATGTCAACTACATGATCATGCAAAGAGGAATATGACAATGATGGAGCGTGCCATAATAACGGAACGGTGGAAAGTTGCATGGCAATATATCTCGGAATGGCTATGGAAATGCCATAATAGGTAGGTATGGTGGCTGTTTTGAGGAAGGTAAATAATGGGTGCATGATATCGGCGAAAGTTGCGTGGTATAATAGAGGCTAGCAAAGTGGAAGGGTGAGTGTGCGTATATCCATGGACTCACATTAGTCATAAAGAACTCATATACTTATTGCAAAAGTCTACTTGCCCTTGAAGCAAAGTACTACTATGCATGCTCATAGGGGAAGGGTTGGTAGGAGTTAACCATCGTGCGATCCCGACCTCCACTCATAAGGAAGACAATTAAAAGAGCACCTCATGCAACAAATTTGTCACACAACTTTTACCATACGTGCATGCTACGGGACTTGCCAACTTCAACACAAGTATTTCTCAATTTCATAATTACCCACTAGCATGACTCTAACATTACCACCTCTATATCTCAAAACAATTATCAAGCATCAAATTGATCCTAGTGTTTTATGCACTTTCTATGATAGTTTTTATTATACCCAACTTGGATGCTCATCATTCTAGGACCAAATTTATAACCATAGAAAATACCATGCTATTCTAAAAGACTCTCAAAATAATATAAGTGAAGCATTAGAGATCAACACTTTCTTCAAAATTAAGCCACCGCCATGCTCTAAAAGATACTCCCTCCGTTCCGAATTACTTGTCTCACGTATGGATGTATCTAGATGTATTTTAGCTCTAGATACATCCATTTCAGCGATGAGTAATTTGGAACGGAGGGAGTATAAGTGAAGCACTAGAGCAAAAACAATCTAGCTCAAAAGATATAAGTGAAGCACAAAGAGTATTCTAATAAATTCTAATCAAGTGGGCTTCCCCAAAAGGTGTATACAGCAAGGATGATTGTGGTAAACTAAAAATCAAACACTAATATCTTACAAGACGCTCCAAGCAAAATACATATCATGTGGCGAATAAAAATATAGCTCCAAGTAAAGTTACCGATGAATGAAGACGAAAGAGGGGATGCCTTCCGGGGGCATCCCCACACTTAGGCTTTTGGCTATTCTTGAATATCTTGGGGTGCCTTGGGAATCCCCAAGCTTAGTCTCTTGCCACTCCTTATTCCATAGTCCATCAAATCTTTACCCAAAACTTGAAAACTTCACAACACAAAACTCAACAGGAAATCTCATAAGCTCTGTTAGTGAAAGAAAGAAAAACCACCAAATAAGGTACTGTAATGAACTCATTATTTATTTATATTGGTGTTAAACCTACTATATTTCAAGTTCTCCATGGTTCATACCCTTATATACTAGCCATAGATGCATCAAAATAAGCAAACAGCACACGAAAAACAGAATATGTCATCAACAGAACAGTTTGTAGCAATCTGTAACTCTCGAATACTTATGTAACTCTAAAACTCCTACCAAAATAGGAAGTCCTGGGAAATTTGTCTATTGATCTACATCAAAAAGAATCAACGCAAAATCTCGTTTCTGTGAATTAATAAAATTATTTTCGTGCATGCAAAGTTTCTATTTTTCAGCAGAATCAAATTAACTATCACCATAGGTTATCCTATAGGTTCTACTTGGCTCAAACACTAATTAAAACATAAAAACACATCTAAAAAAAGGTAGATGCAAAATTTATTACTAAACAGAAGCAAAAACAAAAAACACAAATAAAATTGGGTTGCCTCCCAACTAGCCCTATCGTTTAACGCCCCTAGCTAGGCATTGATAATTTTAATGCTGCTCACATGAAAGACAAGAATTGAAGCGCAAAGAGAGCATCATGAAACACGTTACAAACACATCTAAGTCTAACATACTTCCTATGCATAGGCATATTATAAGCAAACAAATTATCAAGGCAAGCAAAAACTAGCATATACAAGGAAGAACAAAGAGACGATAGCAATCTCAACATGAAGAGAGGTGATTTAGTAACATGAAAATGTCTACAACCATATTTTCCTCTCTCATAATAATTACATGTAGGATCATAAGCGAATTCAACAAAATAGCTATCACATAAAATATTTTCAACACGATCCACATGCATGCGAAGTTGACACTCTTCCAAAATAGTGGGATTAACATCAACTAAAATCATGACCTCTCCAAGCCTACTTTTATCTAAAATTTCATAAGATTGATCAAAATCCAAATATGTGGGATCTAAAGTTGACACTCTTCCAAACCCACTTCCGATAATATTGCAAACACTATTATCAATCTCATATTCATCATGGGGGTTAAATAAATTTTCAAGATCAAAAGAAGAATCACCCCAATCATGATCATTGCAACAAGTAGTAGACATAGCAAAACTAGCATCCCCAAGCTTAGGGTTTTGCATATTATTAGCACAATTGACATCAAGAGAATTTATAGTAAAATCATTGCAATCATGCTTTTTATTCAAAGAGTTAACGTGAATCTCTTCATGAATTTCTTCATCATAATTTTCAGATTCGGAATTTCAAACAAAATCTCATAAAGATAATCTAGTGCACTCAACTCACTAGCAATAGGTTCATCATAATTGGATCTCTTAAAGATATTAGCAAGTGGATGAGGATCCATAAACTTTTAGCAAGCGAAGATGCAAGCAAAAGGAAGGTACATGGTAACACAAGATCGAACGGAAGGAGGGCGAATAAAACGGCAAGGGTGAAGTGGGGGAGAGGAAAATGAGAGGCAAATGGCAAATAATGTAATGCGAGGGAGATGAGTTTGTGATGGGTACTTGGTATGTCTTGACTTGAGCGAAGACCTCCCCGGCAACGGCGCCAGAAATCCTTCTTGCTACGTCTTGAGCTTGCGTTGGTTTTCCTTGAAGAGGAAAGGGTGATGCAACAATAGTAGCGTAAGTATTTCCCTCAGTTTTTGAGAACCAAGGTATCAATCCAGTAGGAGGCTCCTAAAAAGTCCCACGCACCTACACAAACAAACAAGAACTTGCAACCAACGCAATAAAGGGGTTGTCAATCCCTTCACGGCCACTTGCGAAAGTGAGATCTAATAGAGATAGTATGATAAGATAAATATATTTTTGGTATTTTATAATATAGATTGGAAAAGAAAAGATGCAAATAAAAGTAGATTGAAAGCTTATATGATAAAAGATAGACCCGGGGGCCATAGGTTTCATAGTGGCTTCTCTCAAGATAGCATAACTATTACGGTGGGTGAACAAATTACTGTCGAGCAATTGATAGAAAAGCGAATAATTATGAGATTATCTAGGCATGATCATGTATATAGGCATGACGTCCGTGACAAGTAGACCGACTCCTGCCTGCATCTACTACTATTACTCCACACATCGACCGTTATCCAGCATGCATCTAGAGTATTAAGTTCATGAAGAACAGAGTAACGCATTAAGAAAGATGACATGATGTAGAGGGATAAACTCATGCAATATGATATAAACCCCATCTTTTTATCCTCGATGGCAACAATACAATACGTGCCTTGCTGCCCCTGCTGTCACTGGGAAAGGACACTGCAAGATTGAACCCAAAGCTAAGCACTTCTCCCATTGCAAGAAAGATCAATCTAGTAGGCCAAACCAAACTGATAATTCGAAGAGACTTGCAAAGATAACTTAATCACACATAAAAGAATTCAGAGGAGATTCAAACATTTCTCATAGATAAACTTGATCATAAACCCACAATTCATCGGATCTCGACAAACACACCGCAAAAAGAGTTACATCGAATAGATCTCCAAGAAGATCAAGGAGAACATGGTATTGAGATCCAAAGAGAGAGAAGAAGCCATCTAGCTAATAACTATGGACCCGAAGGTCTGTGGAAAACTACTCACAACTCATCGGAGAGGCCTTCGAGATAATGTAGAGGCCCTTCGTGATTGATTCCCTCTCTGGCGGAGCGCCGGCGAAGGCTCCAAGATGGGATCTAGCGGATACAGAAGGTTGCGGCGGTGGAATTAGGTTTTCTTGGTCTGTTCTGATGTTCTCGGGGTACGTGGGTATATATAGGAGGAAGAAGTAGGTCTGTGGATGCCCGAGGGGCCCACGAGATAGGGGGCGCGCCCAGTAGGGGGAGCCCTCCATGGCCGCCTCGTGCTTGACTTCCACTCCAAGTCCTCTGGATCACGTTCATTCCAAAAATCACGCTCCCGAAGGTTTCATTCCATTTGGACTCCGTTTGATATTCCTTTTCTTTGACATACTGAAAGGCAAAAAAAAATAGCAATACGGGTTGGGCCTCCGGTTAGTAGGTTAGTCCCAAAAATGATATAAAAGTGTAAAGTAAAGCCCATAAACATCCAAAACGGGTAATATAATAGCATGGAACAATCAAAAATTATAGATACGTTGGAGACGTATCAATCTTTAACCATAGCAACACTAGGTTCAACTTTAATTTGCTCAGGAGGTGTATATGTTCTAGTATTACTTTTACGAACCACAGTTGAAGCTTTAGCATGATCCTTTATTCTAACAGGAAAAGGTGGTTTCTCAACATAAGTAGTAGGAACAATAGGATCACTATAAGAGATAGTCTTTTCTTCAACTGTAATAGGTGCAACTACTTTTACTTCAATCGGAGGATTATATTTAAACCACTTCTCCTTAGGGAGGTCAACATGAGTAGCAAAACATTCACAAAAAGAAGCTACTATCTCAGAGTCAAGTCCATATTTAGCGCTAAATCAACGAAAAGCATCGGTATCCATAAAAGATTTAACACAATCAAACTTAGGTGTCATACCTGACTCCTTACCATCATCGGAACCCCAATCTTCAGAGCTGCGTTTAATTCTTTCCAGTAAATCCCACTTGAATTCAGTAGTCTTCATCATATAAGAACTAGCACATGAAGTATCAAGCATGGTGCGATCATTGAGAGAAAGTCGAGCATAAATTTTTTGAATAATCATATCTCTTGAGAGCTCAGGATTGGGGCATGAATATAACATTAAATTAAGCCTCCCCCAAGGTTGAGCGATGCTTTCTCCTTCGCTAGGCCAGAAATTATATATGTAATTACGATCATGATGAACAAGATGCATAGGATAGAACTTCTGGTGAAATTCCAACTTCAATCGTTTATAATTCCAAGATCCTGTATCATCACATAGCCTATACCATGTCAATGTGTCTCCCTTCAAAGATAAAGGAAAGACCTTCCTCTTAACAACATCATCGGGAATACCTGCAAGCTTAAATAATCCACAAACTTCATCCACGTAAATAAGGTGTAAATCGGGATGCAATGTTCCATCTCCTGCAAAGGGATTAGCTAGCAGTTTCTCTATCATATCCGAAGGAATCTCAAAGTAAACATTTTCACTAGGTTCAGTAAGTTGAGGAGCAACTCTTTGCTCTACTGGTCGGGGCGAAGATGCCCCGAACAAGCCCCTCAAAGGATTAGTTTCCATAGTAACAAGTGACAAAAAAATTCAGCACACTATATAAATGTTTCCTTACCAAGTTCCACTCACCAAAGGCGCTTCACTCCCTGGCAACGGCGCCAGAAAAGAGTCTTGATGACCCACAAGTATAATGGACCTATCGTAGTCCTTTTGATAAGTAAGAGTGTCGAACCCAACGAGAAGCAGAAGGAAATGACAAGCGGTTTTCAGTAAGGTATTCTCTGCAAGCACTGAAATTGTAGGTAACATATTGTTTTGTGATAAGATAATTTGTAACGGGTAAAAAGCAATGAAAGTAAATAAGGTACAGCAAGGTGTCCCAATCCTTTTTGTAGCAAAGGACAAGCCTGGACAATTTCTTATAATGAGAAAAGCGCTCCCGAGGACACATGGGAATTATCGTCAAGCTAGTTTCATCATGCTCATATGATTCACGTTTGGTACTTTGATAATTTGATATTTGGGTGGACCGGTGCTTGGGTACTTCCCTTTCTTGGACAAGCATCCCACTTATGATTAACCCCTATTACAAGCATCCGCAACTACAAAAGAAGTATTAAGGTAAACCTAACCGTAGCATGAAACTAGTGGATCCAAATCAGCCCCTTACGAAGCAACGCATAAACTAGGGTTTAAGCTTCTATCACTCTAGCAACCCATCATCTACTTATTACTTCCCAATGCCTTCCTCTAGGCCCAAATAATGGTGAAGTGTCATGTAGTCGACGTTCACATAACACCACTAGAGGAGAGACAACATACATCTCATCAAAATATCGAACAAATACCAAATTCACATGACTACTAATAGCAAGACTTCACCCATGTCCTCAGGAACAAACGTAACTACTCATAAAGCATATTCATGTTCATGATCAGAGGAGTATTAATATACATTAAGGATCTGAACATATGATCTTCCACCAAGTAAACCAATTAGCATCAACTACAAGGAGTAATCAACACTACTGGCAACCCACATGTACCAATTTGTGGTTTTGATACAAGATTGGATACAAGAGATGAACTAGGGTTTTAAGAGGAGATGGTGCTAGTGAAGATGTTGATGAAGATTCACCCCCTCCCGATGAGCGGATCGTTGGTGATGATGATGGTGATGATTTCCCCCTCTCGGAGGGAAGTTTCCCCGGCAGAACAGCTTCGCCGGAGCCCAAGATTGGTTCCGCAAAGGTTCCGCCTCGTGGCGGGGGAGTTTCGTCCCGTAAGCTTGGTTATGATTTTTTTCCAGGGTAAGAGACTTCATATAGCAGAAGATGGGCACCGGTGGGCCAACAGGGGGCCCACGAGACAGGGGGCGTGCCCAGTAGGGGGGGGGCCCCACCCTCGTGGCCAGGGTGTGGGCCCCCTCTGGTACTTTCTTTGCTCAATAATTCTTATTAATTCCAAAAATGACTTTGTGGAGTTTCAGGACTTTTGGAGCTGTGCAGAATAGGTTTCCAATATTTGCTCCTTTTCCAGCCAGAATCCCAGCTGTCGGCATTCTCCCTCTTCATGATAAACCTTGTAAAATAAGAGAGACTAGCCATAAGTATTGTGACATAATGTGTAATAACAGCCCATAATGCAATAAATATCGATATAAAAGCATGATGCAAAATGGACGTATCAAAACTGTTTTGGAGTCGGTTTACTTACCGTGCCACATACATGTTCCTTTTCGGAGTCTGAAATGTTCTGGAAAGTGTCCCTTATGTATTCCTCCGGGGTTACGGTTTCAATAACATTAGTTTCAACATTTATTAGATTACATGAGATATAATGTTTGATTCTTTGGCCGTTCACCACCTTCGGATTTGTACCTTCGAGGTTGTTGGTTTTTATGGCACCGGAACGGTAGACCTCCTCGATAACGTAAGGGCCTTCCCATTTAGAGAGGAGTTTTCCTGCAAAAAATCTTAATCGAGAGTTGAAAAGCAACACATAATCACCTACATTAAACTCACGCTTTTGTATCCTTTTGTTATGCCATCTTTTAACTTTTTTTAAACAGTTTGGCATTCTCATAGGCTTGAGTCCTCCATTCATCAAGTGAGCTAATGTCAAATAACATCTTCTCACCGGCAAGTTTGAAATCATAATTGAGCTCTTTAATGGCCCAATAAGCCTTATGTTCTAGTTCGAGAGGTAAGTGACATGCTTTTCCGTAAACCATTTTATATGGAGACATACCCATAGGATTTTATATGCAGTTCTATAAGCCCATAATGCATCATCAAATTTCTTGGACCAGTTCTTTCTAGATCTATTAACAGTCTTTTGGAAAATAAATTTAAGCTCTCTGTTACTCAGTTCTACTTGGCCACTATACTGTGGGTGATATGGAGATGCAATTCTATGATTAACATCATACTTAGCAAGCATTTTATGAAAGGCACCATGAATAAAATGTGAACCACCATCGGTCATTAGGTATCTAGGGACTCCAAACCTCGGGAAAATAACTTCTTTAAGTATCTTAATAGAGGTGTTGTGATCAACACTACTAGTTGGAATAGCTTCTACCCACTTAGTAACGTAATCAACAACAACTAAAATATGTGTATACCCATTAGAGGAAGGAAACGGTCCCATATAATCAAAGACCCAAACATCAAATGGTTCAATAACAAGAGAATAATTCATAGGCATTTCTTGACGTCTACTAATATTACCAATTCTTTGACATTCATCGCAAGACAAAACAAAGTTACGGGCATCCTTGAAGAGAGTAGGCCAATAGAAACCGGATTGCAATACCTTATGTGCAGTTCTATCTCCAGCGTGGTGTCCTCCATAAGCCTCGGAGTGACACTTGCGTAGGATCTGTTCCTGTTCATGCTTAGGTACACAACATCTAATAACACCATCTACTCCTTCTTTATAAAGGTGTGGGCCATCCCAGAAGTAATGTCTTAGATCATAGAAAAACTTTTTCTTTTGCTGGTATGTGAAACTAGGTGGTATAAATTTAGCAACAATGTAATTAGCATAATCAGCATACCATGGAGCAGTACAAGAAGCATTTATGACAGCTAATTGTTTATCAGGGAAGCTATCATCAATAGGTAGTGGGTCGTCAAGAACATTCTCTAACCTAGACAAGTTGTCTGCAACGGGGTTCTCAGCTCCCTTTCTATCGATAATATGCAAGTCAAATTCTTGTAGCAAGAGAACCCATCTAATAAGTCTAGGTTTAGCATCTTTCTTTTCCATAAGATATTTCATAGCAGCATGATCAGTGTGAACAGTTACTTTAGAATCAACGATATAAGGTCTAAACTTATCACAAGCAAATACAACTGCTAAGAATTCTTTCTCAGTAGTAGCATAATTTCTGTGGGCACTGTCTAGAGTTTTACTAGCATATTGGATAACATTTAATTTCTTATCAACTCTTTGTCCTAGAACAACACCTATGGCATAATCACTAGCATCACACATAATTTCAAAGGGTAAATTCCAATCAGGTGGTTGAACAATAGGTGCAGAAATCAAAGCTTTCTTAAGTATTTCAAATGCTTCTACACAATCATCATCGAAGACAAAAGGGATATCATTTTCTAAGAGATTAGTCAAAGGCCTAGAAATTTTAGAGAATTCTTAATGAACCTCCTATAAAAACTGGCATGCCCAAAGAAACTTCTTATACCTTAATGTCTTTAGGACACGACATCTTTTCCATAGCATCAACTTTAGCTTTATCAAATTCAATACCTCTTTCAGAAATTTTATGCCCCAAGACAATGACTTCATTAAACATAAAGTGGCACTTCTCCCAATTCAAGACAAGATTAGTTTCTTCACATCTCTGCAAAACTCGATCAAGGTTGCTCAAGCAATCATCAAAAGAAGATCCATAAACAGAGAAATCATCCATGAAAACCTCAACATTCTTTTCATAAAAGTCAGAGAATATAGCCATCATGCATCTTTGAAAGGTAGCAGGTGCATTACATAAACCAAAAGGCATACGCCTATAAGCAAAAGTACCGAAAGGGCAAGTAAAAGTGGTCTTTTCTTGATCCTCTGTTGACACAGGTATTTGAGAGAAACCAGAGTAACCATCTAGAAAGCAAAAATGTGTATGCTTGGATAATATTTCTAGCATTTGATCAATAAAAGTCAAAGGGTAATGATCCTTTTTAGTAGCTTTATTTAATTTGCGGAAATCAATTACCATCCTATAACCTGTAATAATTCTTTGTGGGATCAATTCATCTTTATCATTAGTAACAATGGTAATACCTCCCTTCTTAGGGACACAATGGACAAGACTTACCCACTGAGTATCTGCAATGGGATAAATTATACCTGCCTCTAGGAGCTTTAGTATTTCTTTTCTTACCACTTCTTTCATCTTAAGATGTAACCGTCGTTGGTGATCAACAACTGGTTTGGCGTCTTTCTCCAATCTTATTTTGTGTTGGCATAGAGTGGGACTGATGCCCTTAAGATCATCAAGAGTATATCCAATAGCTGCACGGTGCTTCTTCAGAGTTTTCAATAATTTCTCCTCTTCCTGCTCTGAAAGGTTAGCACTAATCATAATAGGATATATCTTCTTTTCATCAAGATAAGCATATTTAAGAGTATCAGGTAGTGGTTTAAGCTCAAACATGGGATCACCCTTGGGTGGTGGAGGATCCCCTAGAATTTCAAAAGTCAAGTTGTGTTTCAAAATAGGTCCCTGTTTAAAGAATACTTCATCTATCTCCCTTCTTTCATTCATAAACATATCATTTTCATGGTCTAGCAGATATTGTTCTAAAGGATCATTGGAGGCACGGCAATAGAAGCAAGACCAATAATTTCATCCTTACTAGGCAATTCTTTCTCATGGGGTTGTCTACGAAATTTAGCAAAATTAAACTCATGAGACATATCCCCTAAACCAATCGTAACAATATCCTTTTCGCAATCTATCTTAGCATTAACAGTATTCAAGAAGGGTCTACCAAATATAATGGGACAAAAGCTATCTTCTAGGGAACCAAGAACAAGAAAATCAGCAGGATATTTAACTTTCCCACACAAGACTTCAACATCTCTAACAATCCCAACTGGTGAAATAGTATCTCTTTTGGCAAGCTTAATTGTAACATCGATTTCTTCTATCTCAGCAGGTGCAATATCATGCATAATTTCTTTGTATAAGGAATGAGGTATTGGACTAGCACTAGCACCCATATCACATAAGCCATGAAAACAATGATCTCCTATTTTAACAGAAATAACAGGCATGCCTACAACAGGTCTATGTTTATTTTTAGTATCAGGTCTAGCAATTCTAGCAGCTTCATCATAGAAGTAAATAACATGCCCATCAATATTATCAGCCAAGAGATCTTTAACCATAGCAATACTGGGTTCAACTTTAATTTTCTCAGGTGGTGTAGGTGTTCTAGTATTACTCTTACGAACAACAGTTGAAGCTTTAGCATGATCCTTTATCCTAACAGGGAAAGGTGGTTTCTCAATATAGGTACTAGGAACAATTGGATCATTATAAGTGATAGTCTTTTCTTCAACTTTAATAGGTGCAACTACTTTTACTTCAATGTGAGGATTATATTTAAACCACTTATCCTTAGGGAGGTCAACATGAGTAGCAAATGATTCACAAAAAGAAGCTACTATCACAGAGTCAAGTCCATATTTAGTGCTAAATCCACGGAAAAACATCGGTATCCATAAAAGATTTAACACAATCAAACTTAGGTGTCATACCTGACTCCTTACCTTCGCCGAGATCCCAATCTTCAGAGTTGCGTTTAATTCTTTCCAATAAATCCCATCTGAATTCAATAGTCTTCATCATAAAAGAGCCAGTACAAGAAGTATCGAGCATGGAGCGATTGTTGAGAGAAAGCCAAGCATAATTTTTTTGAATAATTATTTCTCTTGAGAGCTCATCATTGGGGCATGAATATAACATTGACTTAAGCCTCCCCCAAGCTTGAGCGATGCTTTCTTCTTCGCGAGGCCAAAAATTATATATATAATTACGATCACGATGAACAAGATGCATAGGATAAAACTTCTGATGAAATTCCAATTTCAATCAGTTGTAGTTCCATGATCCCATATCATCACATAGCCTAAACCATGTCAATGCCTCTCCCTTCAAAGATAAAGGTAATACCTTCTTCTTGATAACATCCTCAGACATACTTGTAAGCTTAAATAATCCACAAACTTCATCCACATAGATTAGGTGCAAATCGGGATGCAATGTTCCATCTCCTGTAAAAGGATTAGCTAGCAGTTTCTCTATCATACCCAAAGGAATTTCAAAGTAAACATTTTCAATAGGTTCAGTAGGTTGAGGAGCAACTCTTTGCTCTACTGGTCGGGGTGAAGATACCCCGAACAAGCCCCTCAAAGGATTATGTTCCATAGTAACAAGTGATAGTAAATTGCAGCACACTATATAAATTTTTCCTTACAAGTTCCACTTACCAAAGGCACTTCACTCCCCAGCAACGGTGCCAGAAAAGAGTCTTGATGACCCACAAGTGTAGGGGATCTATCGTAGTCCTTTCGATAAGTAAGAGTGTCGAACCCAACGAGGAGCAGAAGGAAATGACAAGCGGTTTTCAGTAAGGTATTCTCTGCAAGCACTGAAATTATCGGTAACAGATAGTTTTGTGATAAGTTAATTCGTAACGGGTAACAAGTAACAAGAGTAAATAAAGTGCAGCAAGGTGGCCCAATCCTTTTTGTAGCAAAGGACAAGCCTGGACAAACTCTTATATAGAGAAAAGCGCTCCCGGGGACACATGGGAATTATCGTCAAGCTAGTTTTCATCACGCTCATATGATTCGCGTTCGTTACTTTGATAATTTGATATGTGGGTGGACCGGTGCTTGGGTACTGCCCTTTCTTGGACAAGCATCCCACTTATGATTAACCCCTATTGCAAGCATCCGCAACTACAAAAGAAGTATTAAGGTAAACCTAAGCATAACATGAAACATATGGATCCAAATCAGCCCCTTACGAAGCAACGTATAAACTAGGGTTTAAGCTTCTGTCACTCTAGCAACCCATCGTCTACTTATTACTTCCCAATGCCTTCCTCTAGGCCCAAACAATGGTGAAGTGTCATGTAGTCGACATTCACATAACACTGCTAGAGGATAGACAACATACATTTCATCAAAATATCGAACGAATACCAAATTCACATGACTACTTATAGCAAGACTTCTCCCATGTCCTCAGGAACAAACGTAACTGCTCACAAATCATATTCATGTTCATAATCAGAGGGGTATTAATATGCATAAAGGATCTGAACATATGATCTTCCACCGAATAAACCAACTAGCATCAACTACAAGGAGTAATCAACGCTACTAGCAACCCACAGGTACAAACCTGAGGTTTTGGTACAAAGATTGGATACAAGAGATGAACTAGGGTTTGAGAGGAGATGGTGCTGGTGAAGATGTTGATGGAGATTGACCCCCTCCCGGTGAGAGGATCAATGGTGATGACTATGGTGATGATTTCCCCCTCCCGGAGGGATGTTTCCCTGGCAGAACAGCTCCGCCGGAGCCCTAGATTGGTTCCGCCAAGGTTCTGCCTCGTGGCGGCGGTGTTTCGTCCCGAAAGCTTGCTTGTGATTTTTTTCCAGGGTAAAAGACTTCATAGAGCAGAAGATGGCCACCGGAGGACTGCCAGGGGGCCCACGAGGCAGGGGGCGCGCCCAGGGGGTAGGGCGCGCCCCCCACCCTCGTGGACGGTGGGTGGCCCCCTCTGGTGTTTCTTTCGCTCAGTATTTTTTATTAATTCCAAAAATAACTTTCATGGAGTTTCAGGACTTTTGGAGTTGTGCAGAATAGGTCTCTAATATTTGCTCCTTTTCCAGCCCAGAATTCCAGCTGCCGGCATTCTCCCTCTTCATGCAAACCTTGTAAAATAAGAGAGAATAGGCATAAGTATTGTGACATAACATGTAATAACAGCCCATAATGCAATAAATATCAATACAAAAGCATGATGCAAAATGGATGTATTAGTGACTACATCGCAAACATAACAATTGTCTCCCAGACTGAAATTTTACAATAGGCAACAATAGCACATAGTCACAAAATAAAATTAGACAGTTGGACACATTTTATCACCTTCAAACAATGCACCAGTACGGTGGTTGTGTTTTTCAGTTGTGCGCAATGAATTATTTTGACAGGATCCTGGTGATGTAGCATAGAGCTCCCTCAATATCTTGAAGAGTCTTCTCGAGAACAAAAAATTTCTCTTTGTTGCCTTTGTGGACGACGTCACGTTCTTTGCCTAAGATTTAAGTGTAGTCTTGATAGACTGAATCTATTGATGAAGCGCAACCACAGAAATATTCAAACCCTCAATTTCATCCAGAATGTGAGGCAGAGTCTTCTTGAGAGCCTCAAGTACTTCCTGCATGTATACAAGTGCATTCTTCACACATTTTATTTCAAAAGACATTTGTTCGTATACAAGAATGTCACACACCAGTATTAATTATAAAGTAAAATGTACCATAGTTGTAGATTATGGGTCCTCAAGAGATGATGCAATCTCAGTAGCAACAACTCCAGTTTCTTAGTTGTTGACATTGTTTGTATCTTCAGCTTCCTCATCTGAAGAGATACCCCCTTTTACCTATGGAACTGCATTCGTCCCACATGTGAATACCCATGCTTTAGAATGGTCAAGATATAAATCAACAGGTTCTAGGCCTTTTTCCTGCAATGTTTGTAAAATCAGAGCTGCATTATCTTTGATAGTTTTATTTCTAAGCTTCGCGTACTCCGTCAATTTGCCTGAATATGATTAGAAAGATGAAAGGATCAACAAATATACAACCATGTGCATGAAGTACAATAAAATATAAGTACATTGACTTTATTAATGTAAATAAAACTTCTTATTAACCAGGAATCAAAGTATAACCATAATTTCAAATGAGTATGAAAACTAAAGAAAATTAGCGCACCTCTGGCCACTCTCTTGAAATGTAGGGCCCTTATCACTTATATAGACAAATATTTCAACATTCATAACTTAGTTTAGTTCAAACAACATAGCAAACATGGATATATATAGCATAATTTAGTTCAAATTGCATTGCAGATTACAAAATTAAACTAGTTCGACAAAAGGTCGATCACTACAGCAGTGGACGCCTGTGTCAGTGTCTCTAATTTTTGACACGCGCGTCCTCCATGGCTGCTGCCGCATGCCATGGTACTTCTTTTTCGGCTTCCGCGGCATCGGCATGTCGATGTCGAAGGAGCACGATGGGGGGTCGTCGGCGCATGGGCGGTGGCTCGACTGTGTGTCGCATCTTGAATTCACCGTACGAATCAGTGGCTGCTTTCTAGGAGGGTTGGATCCCGCCATTTGGGGTGGCTCCGGCTGATTGGAAGCTTTGTCGGAGCTGGGAGGGCCTAGGAGGGGATGGATTTGGGCATTGACAGGTACAATGTGGTTGTGGGGAGGGGGAGCGGGAAGGGCGGCACGGAGACGGATGTGACTGTTTTCCTTGTGAGCAGTTAAAAAGAAAACTCCTCCGTAGCCTATGATGGAGGAGAAAGCCAGGTTTAGGTCTATAACGCAATTAGAATAACAACATGCAACTAGATCTATAACGCACACGACAAATAACCTGATAAAAACCCAAAAATTATTTTTGTATTGAATTAAACAAGGAATTCATGAATATACGAGGATAAAACTAACAACATGAGTGAAATAGTAATCTAGATGGCCTTGGGTATTGAATGAGGAGGAAATATTTGTTACCTTTACAAAAAAGCCTTGCGGTTCTCGGTAGCGGTTCCTTGCGGGCGTTGGCAAGGCGGTGATCTCCTTTTGTCATGTCATGCGCTGATGTCGGGGGAGGGAAACCTACCTCCAAGAGGGATCTAGATCGGTAGGTGACGATAGAGACGAGGAGAAAGCGTGGAGTTATGAGCGGGGGTTATTGTGAACAAGTAATGAGATATTTAGAGGGTGGGGTGGGGAAAATTTAGCAGGACAAGTAAACAAAAAAGTAGGAGGGAAAAAATTGGGGGCGGGGGAACGAAATATTGGAGGGAAACCAAAAAATTGAGTTTGTTCATTCACCTTCATAAAACATGAATCCAACATAAACATTGATCTAATAATGTGGAATTGTCGAGCGTGTCATGGATCATTTCAACTTGATCATTTATTTTTTGTTGTGAACGTGCCATGGATCATTTCTTACTGGTGTGTTGGTCATATCAAGATTATGAACCTCACATTTCAACTTGCCAATTCACGATATTTATGCAACACCTAACATGTCTACCATCCCAACTTTGTGCGTCTATCGGTTCTTCGTGATGTATGCAGCCCAAAGGCTGGTCTAGAAAAGTGGAATTAGTCATTGGATCTTATTGTGACCGTATTAGCGAGGTCAAAATGTCTCACTATGAGTCTCAACTGTTGGGTTGATGTGTGCTTTCAAAAAGTCTGATCGCCCATTTTGTATGTGTTACACACGATTAAAATGGGCTGGTTTATGCTACACGAACCTTTTTCGTTGTCGATATGACATGTATACTAATGGACATGGATCATGTCTTGCAGCCTTGATCATATCAAGATTATGAAGCTCACATTTCAACTTGCCAAGTCACGATATTTATGCAACACCTAACGTGTATACATTCGCAACTTTGTGCGTGCATCCGTTCTTCATGATGTATGCAACACAAAGGCTGGTCTAGGAAAGTGGAATTAGTCGTTGGATCTTATTGTGACCGTATTAGTGAGGTCAAAATGCCTCACTATGAGTCTCAACTGTTTGGTTGATGTGTGCTTTCAAAAAGTTTGATCCCCATCTTGTGTGTGTTATGCATGATTAAAATGGACAGGTTTACGCTGCACGAACCTTTTTCGTTGTGGATGTGACATGTACAATAATGGAGATGGATCATGTCTTGCAGCCTTGCTCCTATCAAGATTATGAACCTCACATTTGTACTTGCCAAGCCCAATCTTGACCAATGCTCACGAAAATAACACCTAATATGTATGATTGTTATAAAAGGTTGATCGACCACGTCGTCCCTGTCACATGGACAGTAAGGGACATGGATCATATCTTACATCATTGGTGATCAATAGTTTATGGACCTCACATTTGAACTTGTGAAGTCCCGATCCCATCTAATGCTCATCCTACTAACACCAATTATGAAATACCTTATAAGACTACCATCCCAACCTAATCATATGTTGTGCCACATTTATGTGTTCCTTATAAGTAGTATTTACCTCCATAAACATGCAATGCACTCTCTTTCTTTCCTATTTCTGTTGTGCAGCTTCAAATGATACCAAACTTTAGCAGTATCTCCACAACAATGATGTGCACTAGAGAGACATCTTCTTCTTATTACAGCTTGTCTTCTTGTCAGACGACAGGCGTGAGCAACAATGGCCTAGAGTGCATTGTTCTTCACTCTCTCTTACTCCAATTTGCAATGTCTCGTTTAAGCTAGTCTTGTGTCGCCCTGCAGCTGTTGAAAGATCGTGGATGTCGCCTAGAGGGAGGGGGGAATAAGCGCTTTAAAATAATTATGGTTTAGGATTGAACAAATGCGGGATAAAACTAGTGTTTAATTTCTCAAGAATAAAACCTAAAACAACTAGGTTCACCTATGTGCACCAACAACTTATGCTAAGCAAGATAAACAACTAAGTGATAGCAAGATATATATCATGAAACACTAAGGCTATGACAAAGTAAAGTGCATAAGTAAAGGGCTGAAGAGATAACCAAGGCATGTGGAGACGGCGATGCATCCCGAAGTTCGCACCATTGCGGATGCTAATCTCTGTTTGGAGCGGTGTGGAGGCACAATGCTACTAAATGCCACCAGGGCCACCGTAATATCCTCACGCCCTCGCACAATGCAAGATGTCGTGATTCCACTAAAGGGCTGCTACCTCTTGAGCATGCGTTGGTTTTTCCCTTGAAGAGGAAAGGGTGATGCAGCAAAGTAGCGTAAGTATTTCCCTCGATTTTTGAGAACCAAGGTATCATTCCAGTAGGAGGCTACACGCAAATCCCTCGTACCTACACAAACAAACAAGAACCTCGCAACCAATGCGATAAAGGGGTTGTCAATCCCTTCACGTCCACATGCAAAAGTGAGATCTGATAGAGATAATAATAAAATAAATATTTTTGGTATTTTTATGATGTAGATTGGAAAGTAAAGATTGCAAAATAAAATAGATCGGAAACTTATATGATGGAAAATAGACCCGGGGGCCATAGGTTTCACTAGTGGCTTCTCTCAAGATAGCATAAGTATTATGGTGGGTAAACAAATCACTGTCGAGCAATTGATAGAAAATTGCATAGTTATGAGAATATCTAGGCATGATCATGTATATAGGCATCACATCCGCGACAAGTAGATCGAAACGATTCTGCATCTATTACTATTACTCCACACATTGACCGCTATCCAGCATGCATCTAGAGTATTAAGTTCATAAGAACAGAGTAATGCATTAGGCAAGATGACATGATGTAGAGGGATAAACTCAAGCAATATGATATAAACCCCATCTTTATACCCTCGATGGCAACAATACAATACGTGCCTTGCTGCCCCTCCTGTCACTGGGAAAGGACACCGCAAGATTGAACCCAAAGCTAAGCACTTCTCCCATTGTAAGAAAAATCAATCTAGTAGGCCAAACCAAATTGATAATTCGAAGAGACTTGCAAAGATAACCAATCATACATAAAAGAATTCAGAGGAGATTCAAATATTTCTCATAGATAAACTTGATCATAAACCCACAATTCATCGGATCTCGACAAGCACACCGCAAAAAGAGTTACATCAAATAGATCTCCAAGAAGATCGAGGAGAACTTTGTATTGAGAATAAAAGAGAGAGAAGAAGCCATCTAGCTAATAACTATGGACCCGAAGGCCTGAGGTAAAGTACTCACAACTCATCGGAGAGGCTATGGTGTTGATGTAGAAGCCCTCCGTGACCGATTCCCCCTCCGGCGGAGCGCCGAAAAAGGCCCAAAGATGGTGTCTCACGGGTACAGAAGGTTGTGGAGGTAGAAATAGGGTTTCATGATGCTCCTGGATGTTTTCAGGGTATGTGAATATATATAGGCGAAGGAAGTCGGTTAGGGGAGCCACAAGTGGCCCACGAGGGGCCCCCTCCTGCCTCGTGGCTTCCTCGATTGCTTCTTGACATCCACTCCAAGTCTCCTGGATTGCGTTCATTCCAAAAATAACTCTTTCGAAGGTTTCATTCCGTTTGGACTCCGTTTGATATTCCTTTTCTGCGAAACACTGAAATAGGCAAAAAAACAACAATTTAGGTTGGGCCTCCAGATAATAGGTTAGTCCCAAAAATAATATAGAAGTGTATAGTAAAGCCCATAAACATCCAAAACGGGTAATATAATAGCATGGAACAATCAAAAATTATAGATATGTTGGAGACGTATCAAGCATCCCCAAGCTTAATTCTTGCTCGTCCTCGAGTTGGTAAATGATAAAAACAGAATTTTTGATGTGGAATGCTACCTAGCATATTTCTCAATGTAATTTTCTTTATTGTGGCATGAATGTTCAGTCCAAATGATTCAAGATAAAAGTTTAATATTGACATAAAAATAGTAATACTTCAAGTATACTGACAAGTAATCATGTCTTAATAAAATAACATAACCAAAGAAAGCTTATCCCTACAAAATCATATAGTTAAGGCTATGCTTCATTTTCGTCACACAAAATACTCCAATCATGCACAACCCCGGTTTCAGCCAAGCAATTGGTTCATACTTTTTAACGCGCTTCAGCTTTTTCAACTCTCACGCAATACATGAGCGTAGGCCATGGATATAGCACTATGGGTGGAATGATGATAGGGATTGTGTTGAGAAGACAAAAAGGAGAAAGTCTCACATTGACTAGGCATATCAACGGGCTATGGAGATGCCCATTAATAGATATCAATATGAGTGAGTAGGGATTGCCATGCAACGGATGCACTAGAGCTATAAATGTATGAAAGCTCAACAAAATAAACTAAGTGGGTGTGCATCCAACTCGCTTGCTCATGAAGACCTAGGGCATTTTAAGGAAGCCCATCATTGGAATACACAAGCCAAGTTCTATAATGAAAAATTCCCAATAGCATATGAAAGTGACAACATAGGAGACTCTCTATCATGAAGATCATGGTGCTACTTTGAAGCACAAGTGTGGAAAAAGGATAGTAACATTGTCCCTTCTCTCTTTTTCTCTCATTTTTTTCTTTCTTTTTTTTCTCTTCTTTTTTATTTATTTTGGTGGGATTCTTTGGCCTCCTTTTTATCTGGGCTTCTTTGGACTCTTTTATTTTTCATAAAGTCCAGAGTCTCATCCCGACTTGTGAGGGAATCATAGTCTCCATCATCCTTTCCTCACTTGGGACAATGCTCTAATAATGAAGATCATCACACTTCTATTTATTTACAACTCAAGAATTACAACTCAATACATAGAACAAAATATGACTCTATGTGAATGCCTCCGGCGGTGTACCGGGATATGCAATGAATCAAGAGCGACATGTATGAAAGAATTATAAAGGTGGCTTTGCCAAAAATACGATGTCAACTACATGATCATGCAAAAGCAATATGACAATGATGGAGCGTGTCATAATAAACGGAACGGTGAAAAGTTGCATGGCAATATATCTCGGAATGGCTATGGAAATACCATAATAGGTAGGTATGGTGTCTGTTTTGAGGAAGGTAAATGGTGGGTGTATGATACCGGCGAAGTTGCACGGCACAAGAGAGGCTAGCAATGGTGGAAGGGTGAGAGTGCATATAATCCATGGACTCACATTAGTCATAAAGAACTCATATACTTATTGCAAAAGTTTATTAGCCCTCGAAGCAAAGTACCACTACGCATGCTCCTAGGGGAAGGGTTGGTAGGAGTTAACCATTGCGCGATCCCGACCTCCACACATAAGGAAGGCAATCAAAAGAACACCCCATGCAATAAATTTGTCACACAACGTTTACCATATGTGCATGCTACGGGACTTGCCAACTTTAACACAATTATTTCTCAATTTAATAATTACCAAACTAGCATGACTCTAACTTTACCACCTTTATATCTCAAAACAATTATCGAGTATCAGATTTATCATAGTGTTTCATGCACTTTCTATGATAGTTTTTACTATACCCAACTTGGATGCCCATCATATTAGGACTAATTTTATAACCAAAGAAATATCATGCTATTCCAAAAGAATCTCAAAATAATATAAGTGAAGCATGAGAGATCAATAATTTCTACAAAATAAAACCACCGCCGTGCTCTAAAAAGATATAAGTGAAGCACTAGAGCAAAACTGTCTAGCTCAAAAGATATAAGTGAAGCACATAGAGTATTCTAATAAATTCCGATTCATGTGTGTCTCTCCCAAAAGGTGCGTACAGCAAGGATGATTGTGATAAACTAAAAAGCAAAGACTCAAATCATACAAGACGCTCCAAGCAAAACACATATCATGTGGTGAATAAAAATATAGCCTCAAGTAAAGTTACCGATGGACAAAGACGAAAGAGGAGATGCCTTCCGGGGCATCCCCAAGCTTAGGATTTTGGTTGTCCTTGAATTTTACCTTGGGGTGCCTTGGGCATCCCCAATTTTAGGCTCTTTCCACTCCTTATTCCATAGTCCATCAAATCTTTACCCAAAACTTGGAAACTTCACAACACAAAACTCAACAGAAAACTCGTAAGCTCTGTTAGTGCAAGAAAGCAAACCATCACTTTAAGGTACTATAATGAACCCATTCTTTATTTATGTTGGTGTTAAACCTAATGTATTCAACCTTCTCTATGGTTCATACCCCCCGATACTAGCCATAGATTCATCAAAATAAGCAAACAACACACGAAAAACAGAAACTGTCAAAAACGGAACAGTCTGAAGCAATCTGTAACTTTCTAATACTTCTGGAACTCTAAAAACTCCTACCAAAATAGGAAGTCCTATTCAATTTGTCTATTAATCTTCTGCAAAAAGAATCAACTAAAAATCACGTTTTTGTGATTTATTAAAATTATTCTCGTTCACGCAAAAGTTTCTGTTTTTCAGCAAGCTCAAATTAACTATCACCCAAGATGATCCTATAGGTTCTACTTGGCACAAACACCAATTAAAACATAAAACCACATCTAACCAGAGGCTAGATGAATTATTTAATACTAAACAGGAGCAAAAAGTAAAGAACAAAAATAAAATTGGGTTGCCTCCCAACAAGTGCTATCGTTTAACGCCCCTAGCTAGGCATAAAAGCGAGAATAGATCTAAGTATTGCCATCTCTGGTATTCAATTCATAGGTGGCTCTCATAATAGATTCATAAGGTAATTTGATTTTCTTCCTAGGAAAGTGTTCCATGCCTTTCCTTAACGGAAATTGGAATCTAATATTTCCTTCTTTCATATCAATAATTGCACCAATCGTTCTAAGGAAAATTCTACCAAGAATAATAGGACATGAAAGATTGCAATCTATATCAAGAACAATAAAATCTACGGGCACATAATTCCTATTTGCAATAATAAGAACATCATTAATCCTTCCCATAGGTTTCTTAATGGTGGAATCCGCAAGGTGCAAATTTAAAGAGCAATCATCAAATTCACGGAAACCTAACACATCACACAAAGTTTTTGGAATCGTGGAAACACTAGCACCCAAATCACACAAAGCATAGCATTCATGATCTTTAATTTTAATTTCAATAGTAGGTTCCCACTCATCATAAAGTTTTCTAGGGATAGAAACTTCTAATTCAAGTTTTTTCTTCATAAGATTGCATTGAAGCATCAATGATATGTTTAGTAAAAGCTTTATTTTGACTATAAGCATGAGGAGAATTTAACACGTATTGCAACATGGAAATACAATCTATTAAAGAACAATTATCGTAATTAAATTCCTTGAAATCCAAAATAGTGGGTTCATTGCTATGTAAAGTTTTGACCTCTCCAATCCCACTTTTACCAGTTTTTGCATCAAGATCTATAAACTCTAAATTGGGACGCCTTTTAACTAAAGTTGACTCATCTCCAGTCCCATCATTATCAAGATTCATATTGAAAAACAAAGATTTAATAGGAGACACATCAATCACTTTTGGATCTTCATCCCTATTATCATGAAAACTAGAAGAACACGCTTTTACAAAGCAATCTTTCTTAGCACGCATCCTAGCGGTTCTTTCTTTGCACTCATCAATGGAAATTCTCATGGCTTTGATAGACTCATTTATATCATGCTTAGGTGGAATATATCTAAATTTCAAAGAATCAACATCAAGAGAAATTCTATCCACGTTCCTAGCCAATTCATCAGTCTTAGGCAATTTTTCTTCAAGCAAAGCATTGAAATTCTTTTGAGAGATCATAAATTATTTAACACTAATCTCAAAACCAGAGGGCATCTTATTAAAATTTCCATAAGAGTTGTTGTAGGAATTGCCATAATTATTAGAGGAATTACTAGGGAACGGCCTAGGATTAAAGTTTCCTCTATACGCGTTGTTACCAAAATTATTCCTACCAACAAAATTCACATCCATAGATTCATTATTATTCTCAATCAAAGTAGACAAAGGCATATCATTAGGATCAATAGGAGCACTCTTATTAGCAAACAATTTCATAAGTTCATTCATCTTTCCACTCAAAACATTAATCTCTTCAATTGCATGAACCTTTTTACTAGTAGATCTTTCGGTGTGCCATTGAGAATAATTAACCATGATATTATCTAGGAGTTTAGTAGCTTCTCCTAAAGTGATTTCCATAAAAGTGCCTCCCACGGCCGAATCTAAAAGATTTCTAGAAGCAAAATTTAATCTAGCATAAAAAATTTGTATGATCATCCATAAATTTAATCCATTTGTAGGGCAATTATGAATCATTAATTTCATCCTCTTCCAAGATTGTGCAACATACTCATGATCAAGTTGCTTAAAATTCATAATATCGTTTCTAAGAGAGATGATCGTAGCGGGAGGAAAATACTTAGAGATAAAAGCATCTTTGCACTTATTTCATGAATCAATACTATTTTTAGGCAAAGACGAAAACCAAGTTTTAGCACAATCTCTAAGTGTAAACGGAAATAACTTCAATTTAGCAATATCATTATCCACGTCTTTCTTCTTTTGCATATCACACAAATCAACAAAGTTGTTTAGATGAGTAGCGGCATCTTCACTAGGAAGGCCAGAGAATTGATCTTTCATGAAAAGATTCAACAAAGCAGCATTAATTTCACAAGATTCAACATCAGTAAGAGGAGCAATTGGAGTGCTAAGAAAATCATTGTTGTTGGTATTGGAAAAGTCACACAATTTAGTATTATCTTGAGCCATCGTGGCAAACAATCCAACACACAAGCACAAAAGAGGCGAACGGAAAAGAGAGGGCGGATAAAACGGCAAGGGTGAAGTGGGGGAGAGGAAAACGAGAGGCAAATGGAAAATAATGTAATGCGAGGGAGAAGAGTTTGTGATGGGTACTTGGTATGTCTTGACTTGTGCGTAGACCTCCCCGGCAACGGTGCCAGAAATCCTTCTTGCTACCTCTTAAGCACGCGTTGGTTTTTCCCTTGAAGAGGAAAGGGTGATTCAGCAAAGTAGCGTAAGTATTTCCCTCAGTTTTTGAGAACCAAGGTATCAATCCAGTAGGAGGCTACACGCAAATCCCTCGTACCTACACAAACAAACAAGAACCTCGCAACCAACGCGATAAAGGGGTTGTCAATCCCTTCACGGCCACTTGCAAAAGTGAGATCTGATAGAGATAATAATAAGATAAATATTTTTGGTATTTTTATGATGTAGATTGGAAAGTAAAGATTGCAAAATAAAATAGATTGGAAACTTATATGATGGAAAATAGACCCGGGGGCCATAGGTTTCACTAGTGGCTTCTCTCAAGATAGCATAAGTATTACGGTGGGTGAACAAATTACTGTCGAGCAATTGATAGAAAAGTGCATAGTTATGAGAATATATAGGCATGATCATATATATAGGCATCACGTCCGCGACAAGTAGATCGAAACGATTCTGCATCTACTACTATTACTCCACACATCGACCGCTATCCAGCATGCATCTAGAGTATTAAGTTCATAAGAACAGAGTAACACATTAGGCAAGATGACATGATGTAGAGGGATAAACTCAAGCAATATGATATAAACCCCATCTTTTTACCCTCGATGGCAACAATACAATACGTGCCTTACTGCCCCTGCTGTCACTGGGAAAGGACACCGCAAGATTGAACCCAAAACTAAGCACTTCTCCCATTGCAAGAAAGATCAATCTAGTAGGCCAAACCAAATTTATAATTCGAAGAGACTTGCAAAGATAACCAATCATACATAAAAGAATTCAGAGGAGATTCAAATATTTCTCATAGATAAACTTGATCATAAACCCACAATTCATCGGATCTCGACAAACACACCGCAAAAAGAGTTACATCAAATAGATCTCCAAGAAGATCGAGGAGAACTTCGTATTGAGAATCAAAGAGAGAGAAGAAGCCATCTAGCTAATAACTATGGACCCGAAGGTCTGAGGAAAACTACTCACAACTCATCGGAGTTGCTATGGTGTTGGTGTAGAAGCCTTCGTTATCAATTCCCCCTCCAGCGGAGCGCCGGAAAAGGCCCCAAGATGGGATCTCACGGGTACAGAAGGTTGCGGCGGTGGAAATAGGGTTTTGTGGTGCTCCTGGATGTTTTCAGGGTATGTGAATATATATAGGCGAAGGAAGTCGGTCAGGGGAGCCACGAGGGGCTCACGAGGCTGGGGGCGCGCCCACCCCCCTAGGGCGCACCTCCCTACCTCGTGGCTTCCTCGATTGCTTCTTGACGTCCACTCCAAGTCTCCTAGATTGCGTTTGTTCCAAAAATAACTCTTCTGAAGGTTTCATTCCGTTTGGACTCCGTTTGATATTCCTTTTCTGCGAAACACTGAAATAGGCAAAAAACAGCAATTTGGGTTGGGCCTCCGGTTAATAGGTTAGTCCCAAAAATAATATAAAAGTGTATAGTAAAGCCCATAAACATCCAAAACGGGTAATATAATAGCGTGGAACAATCAAAAATTATAGATACATTGGAGACTTATCAGGGACCCTTGAGGGTAGTCACCGAACCCATACAAATGGTAACCCTTGGGGGTGTTGGAACCCATACAAATTGCTCGGGGCACTCTCCACAATTTAATTGGAGTCTCCTGAAGCTTGTTCGGAGCTTTACACCACAATGATTGAGCTGCGACAACCCTAACCGTCTAGGGCATCAAAGCACCAAAGAGGAACAAGCTCCAGGGTGCTCAAACACCCAAGAGTAATAAGCTTATCAACTTTCACTTCCATGTATCACCATGGAGAACTCAAACCGATGCACCAAATGCAATGGTAAGGGCACACAGAGCGCTCAAGTACATCACTCTCAAGTCCCACCAAAGCAACGAGAGATTTTGAGGAATATGAGAGGAAGAAAAAGAAAGAGAACACAGAGAACCCCAAGATTTAGATCCAAGGGGTTCCCCTCACATAGAGGAGAAACTGATTGGTGGAAATGTGGATCCAGATCTCCTCTCTCTTTTCCCTCAAGAACTAGTAAGAACCATTGGAGGGATTGAGAGATAGCAAGCTCGAAGAAGGCCAACAATGGGGGCAAAACATGAGCTCAAAGTATAAGAACCATTGGGGAAAAAGGCCCCCTTAAATAGGTCCCCCAAATACAACCGTTATGTGCACTGGATGTGCACAAGTGGTACTACCGCTCCTGGGATCGGTACTACCGCTTAGCCAGGTCAACGCAGCCCAACGAGAATGAAATACAAGAGCGGTAGTTCTGCCAGAGAGGTACTACCGCTAATAAGAGGTACTATCGCTCGGGGAGGTACTACCGCTTATAAGAGGTACTATCGCTCGAGCACATTGGGCAACAGAAGCAGAAAAATAAGCGGAAGTGGTTGCGATAGAAGGAAGCGAAAGTGATGCGGACCGGACCGATGACACGAGCATGTGCAAGAGCTCTCGAGACCGAGGTGACATCTCTCCTTTGTGATATTCAGTATGATCCGCATGAGACATGGTTACTACCTAAGTCCTGAATGCTATGCATGATCAAGTATCAAGAAGACCTCTCAGAGATGCTCATGAAGATGGACAAGTCCCCAAGTAAACGTATGAAGAAGACTAACAGAAGGAACCAAAGGAGTCCCCAGGACCCGGACATCCAACCCCTGGAGAGTGCAGCCCAGCCGCAGGCTAGTAGCCTAGGCTACAGGGCCCACACATCTGGCCTAGCCACGGACATCCTGCCCGACTGTCCCAGACATCCGGCGCCAGCCCAAAAATTCGGCCCCCATAGTCCAGGAAGCAACCGAAGTCGCCCAAGGCCGACCACAGACATCAGGCCCCCATGGCCCGGACATACGGCTCCACGTCGAAGGCCCGGACATCCGACCGAGCCTTGGAAATCCAGCCCCATCTTCACAGAACGCAAGTCCACGCCAGCCCGGACATCCGGCCCCTCCTCGAAGGCCCGGACATCCGGCCTGACACCCGGACATCCCCCCTGCATGCGTCTAGGCTGAAGCCCATGTACCCCTTGGCCCCCTAGACTATATATACTCCTCCTCCACGTACGTTTTATGGCTAGCAAAGGATTAGCTCATTTTGGAGATAGATCTTTGCTCATCCACTTGTACCCCTACTCCATTGGAGACCAAGGCCTCCTAGGAGAAGATCCCCCAAGTGGATTCAAGACCCCATCTAGGGAAGATCCCCTCATGGATTCAAGACCCCATCTCCTCATGGATTGGGAAGAACTAGCTACCCTTTGTATCCCCCTTTATTGGATTTGGATCGTGTATCTCTCCGTGTGTATGTGGATCTAGCACATGTGCCATCGTTTCTCATTGATTTGAGTGTTTCCTCTCATTTCCCCTCATGTTTTCCCTTGTGTGTTCATCGTGTTCTTCAGGAATCCACCTCCAAATCATGGAAGATCGGACCCTAGGGTTCCACACTACATCAGAAAGTACCGCACAAGCCGTCCTACCGCTCTACTACCACTTAAAGCTGAAAAAATGCCCAAGCAAAACCGAATCTACTACCAATTAAAGCTGAAAAACTGCCCAAGCAAAACCAAATCTGTTGGAAATATGCCCTAGAAGCAATAATAAAATGGTTATTATTGTATTTCCTTGTTCATGATAATTGTCTATTGTTCATGCTATAATTGATTAACCGGAAACCGTAATACATGTGTGAATACATAGACCACAACATGTCCCTAGTGAGCCTCTATTTGACTAGCTTGTTGATCAATAGATGGTTATGGTTTCCTGACCATGGGCATTGGATGTCGTTGATAATGGGATCACATCATTAGGAGAATCATGTGATGGACAAGACCCAATTCTAAGCATAGCACAAGATCGTGTAGTTCGTTTGCTAAGAGCTTTTCTAATGTCAAGTATCATTTCCTTAGACCATGAGATTGTGCAACTCCTAGATACCGTAGGAATGCTTTGGGTGTACCCAACGTCACAACGTAACTGGGTGGCTATAAAGGTACACTACAGGTATCTCCGAAAGTGTCTGTTGGTCTGGCACGAATCGAGACTGGGATTTATCACTCCGTATGAAGGAGAGGTATCTCTGGGCCCACTCGGTAATGCATCATCATAATGAGCTCAATGTGACTAAGTAGTTAGTCACGGGATCGTGCATTACGGAACGAGTAAAGAGACTTGCCGGTAACGAGATTGAACGAGGTATTGGGATACTAACGATCGAATCTCGGGCAAGTAACATACCGATTGACAAAGGGAATTGTATACGGGATTGATTAAATCCCGACATCGTGGTTCATCCAATGAGATCATCGTGGAACATGTGGGAACCAACATGAGTATCCAGATCCCGCTGTTGGTTATTGGCCAGAGAGGTGTGTCGGTCATGTCTGCATGATTCCCGAACCCGTATGGTCTACACACTTAAGGTTCGGTGACGCTAGAGTTGTTATGGGAATTAGTATGTGGTTACCGAATGTTTTTCGGAGTCTCGGATGATATCCTGGACGTCACGAGGAGTTCTGGAATGGTCTGGAGATAAAGATTTATATATGGGAAGTCCTTATTCGGTCACCGGAAATGTTCGGGGGTATATCGGTATTGTACCGGGACCACCGAAAGGGTTCTGGGGGTCCACCGGGAGGGTCCACCTGCCCTGGAGGGTCCTATGGGCTGAATATGGAGGGGAACCAGCCCCTAGGTGGGCTGGGCGCCAACCCCCCTAGGTCCCATGCGCCTAGGGTTGGGGGGAACCCTAAAGGGGGCGCCCCCTTGGCTTGGGGGGGGGGGGGGGGGCAAGCCTCCCCCCTTGGCCGCCGCCCCCCTCCCCCTCTAGATCCATCTGGAGGGGGCCGGCCCCCCTCTCCCTTGCCCCTATAAATAGAGGGGAGGTGGGAGGGCTGCCGCACCCTTCCCCTGGCCCAGCCCTCTTCCTCCCCAACACCTCCGTAGTAGTAGTAGTGCTTGGCGAAGCCCTGCCGGAGAACTGCAAGCTCCACCACCACGCCGTCGTGCTGCTGGAGCTCTCCCTCAACTTCTCCTCTCCCCTTGCTAGATCAAGAAGGAGGAGACGTCTCTGGGCTGTACGTGTGTTGAACGCGGAGGCGTCGTCCGTTTGGCGTTAGATCGGATCTTCCGCGATTTGAATCGCCGCGAGTACGACTCCATCATCTGCGTTCTAGTAACGCTTCCGCTTAGCGATCTTCAAAGGTATGAAGATGCACATACTCTCTCTCTCTCTCTCTCTCTCTCTCTCTCTCTCTCTTGTTGCTAGATTCTCCTAGATTGATCTTGGTGATACGTAGGAAAATTTGAATTATTACTACGTTCCCTAACAGAATCTACTACCACTTAAAGCTGAAAAATTGCCCAAGCAAAACAGAAGGATGCACTAATACTGAAACTGCTATAATATTGCAAACGGACTCCGAAATTAGCAAACTCAAGCTTGTTGGACAGAATATGACAAGTACTATCCAACAACAACTGGATATTAAAACTAGCAATGGAGAGGAAATACCAATAGGATAGGAAGAGGACCTTCCCCAAGTATAGAATTGAGTCAGTGCGTAGGTTTGCCAAAGTGATCATCCGTGTCTTTGGTCCTGTCTATCTTCGTGCACCCAACGAGGAAAACACTAAAAAGTCGACGACAGCAAATGAGAAGCAAGGTTGGCCTGGCATGCTAGGAAGCGTTGATTGCATGCATTGGACATGGAAAAACTTCCTGAAGGCATGGCACGAGCAGTATTGTGGCAAGTCTCGTGATGCAACAATTGTGCTAGAAGCCATAGCATCCGAGGATTTTTGGATTTGGCATTATTTTTTTGGTATGCTGGGTACTCTCAATGATATCAATGTGTTGTAATGGTCTCATTTTTTTGCTAGACTTGCTAGTGGTGATGCCCCTGCTTGCAACTTCACGGTGAATGGGCATCAATACACAAAGGGGCACTATCTTGCAGATGGTATTTACCCATCTTGGTGTAAATTTGTCGAGAGCATCAAAAAGCCCAAAACTCGGAATCATATTGAATTTGCAAAGGTACAAGCGGCTATCCGAAAAGATACTGAAAGAACATTTGGGGTTTTGCAATCTAGACTTTCCATTGTTCGTGGTCCTACTCGTTTTTGGGACAAGCGAACAACATCATGACATGTTGTGTGATTCTTCACAACATGATCATCGAAGATGAGAGGGACATGAACTTGGGGTTCTTCTACGACAATGTCGGTAGCCATTTGAAGCCACCTAGAGACCCTGATCGCATACAAGCATTCCTTCAGACATACCGGCAAATTGAAGACCCAAACACACACCATCAGCTTCAGGAGCACCTCATTGAACACCATTGGCAAAGGCATGGCCAAAGGCATTGAGCACCATTGGCAAAGGCACCGGCCAATTTTACATTCATTTCATTTAATTCATGTGTGATCAGTATCATTGTTGTATTCGAGACAATTGTTGTATTGAATTATTAGTCTTATTCGGTGATTTGAATAATTATTGTAATTTGGATTCATAATTTCACATTTTGTGTTATGTTGAATTCATAATTTTGTGTAATATGTGAGTTATGTGTCAATAACATGTATTTTGCGGGTTGGCGCGGGCTGCGGCCGAACAGACCCTGCATAGCGGAACTGTAAAAGAGAATGCGTATCTTTTACAGTCCTGCTATGCTGGGTCCATTCAGCCGCAGCCCGCGCCAGCCCGCAAAACACGTTTTTGGCGAAATGTAAACATGTTTTAAGGGTCCGCAATATAAGAGATCTGCTAAAGATGCTCTAATAATGGTTTTTGAAAGCGCCTTGAATCGCCCATCCAAAAAGATGGGAAGCCTTAATCGATGAACATACCTGGGCCAGGATGATCCCCTAGAAGTGCAGGTCGTCGAATCACTATGTCTTCACCGTGATGTCTATGAAAGAGTTCACCTCCACAAAGAATCAGACCAACAAAAAAAGCTTGACACAACAAAACTCATCAGATACGATACTCAAATCTGCCAAGACATAAAAACTCTCTAATCGCATGGCACCGCTAAAAGAACAAGAGAAAATTTATTCTCATAAAATTATAATGATCACTAGAGACAGACGAAGAACATAAAAATCTTGAAGATCCGAGGTCCCCCACCTCTCAGCACCAAGCTGGCAGCCGGAGGCGAGCGGACCTAAATTTCTCACATGTGGCGGCAGCATAGGTGCGACTAAATTTTCCCCTTATCATACACGAATGGGCCACATGGGCCTGTGAGATTTTTCTAGTAATTATTGGATAAAATAATTAGGTTACAACCCAATAATTTCAGAACAAAAATATAATCTTACGAACGTTTATCCATCCAATTTTTGTACGACCGGGGAGATCAAGTGTTCGCTTGTTGTGGCCTACAAAACCAGTTAAAGTAACTGTACCAAAGTCGTACTACAAGCAAGTTTCTATGGTACGCCTACCATTGCTCAAATTAAACGATGGACGGAAAGAGGACATAAAAATTCAGTTGTGGATCGCAAGATACGAGTAACATTGAAGGAAAGCACCACGTTATGTAAGGGCATCTCCAGCCGTTCGGCCCCCCAGGGCGTCTAAATTCGGCATCCTGGGGGCGTGCCGGCGCTAGCTCGGCCCCTGGGGGCGAGCTAGCTCCCAGTCACGCACCCACGCGCCGGCCCCAGGACGCGGTTAATTCAAACTTGACCGTTCCCGCTCTCATCAAGACGCCGCAAGTCCGGCGATCGGGCATAGTCTGTCGTTACAAAAAAAGAGCGCCGCCGCCTCGGCGGGGTCATTCATCACTCGGCGGGGTTGGTCCCAGGTGTTGGCGGAGTCGGCGTGCGCGAGCTCGGCGGTGTCGGGGCTGCTTCGGTGTTGGGCTGCGTCGGCGCGGCTTCGACACTGCTGGGCGGCGACGTAGAGGCCTCGCTCGGGCTTGGCGTCCATGCGGCTGTGGGCGTCGTCGGCGTCGTGGGCGTTGCCATCGGCAGCTCGTTCAGGATGAGGCCGCGCTGAACCAAGTACCACGCCTTGAGCTTCTCGTCGTTGCTCTGAAGCAAGTCCGCCGCACCCATCAGAAAAGCCATGTCGGTGTTCCTCTTCTTCGCGGCGACGTTCGTCCGGAGCAGGTCGAGCTTGATGGCGTTGTTCTTCATTAGCGCCGACCACCGCGCCTCGGTCCTCTCTTCGCGTAGGACGGCCCGGGCCTGGACGTCGGCGAGGCAATGCTCGATGGACTCCTGCACTCGCGCGGTTGCCGCGTCGGTGTTCTTCCCCTTCTTGGCCAATTTGTGGCCGTCCGGCCGCCCTTCCGACGCACCCGGAGTCGGCGCGTCCGGCTTGTACGTCTCCTTGGCCTTGTCGAGGGCACGTCGGACTTCCGCCTACTTCTCGCACTTGTCAATGCGCTTGTAGACGTGGAGGTGCTTGAAGTCGGCGTCTTGGTTGTCACCCCGGAACATGGCGAACATGCGCAGCAGCTGCGCGGATGGACGAACAGTTGGCGAACCGCGGGCGTAGGGGACGAAGATGTGCGGGTGAACGGCGTGCGTACCTGATCTTCAACGCTGGCGCCGCTCACCGGGCGAGCCGCGACCTCCTCGACGATTCCGTGCCATTTGTTGCACGTCAACTGGATACGCCCCCAATGGTTCGCCATCGCCTTGGCCCCGCGCTGCATGTAGACGCCTTTGAAGTAGGGGTCGACGAGCTTCCGCTCGTCGAACTCGGTCTTGATGCGATCCCAGTACGTCTCCAAGCTCTGGTTCGCGCCGGTGGTCGGGTCGAGGCAGACGACTTTCCACGCTTCGGCGAGGCATTCCTCCTCCTTGGACGTCCATTTGATGCGCGGCTCGCCCGACCTCGCCGCCCGCTTCTTTTTCTGGCGCCCCTTCGTCGGAACAGGAGCCGGCTCCTCCTCCTCCTCCTCCTCCTCGTCCTCGTCCTCCTCCTCGGGTTCCTGCGCATCGTCGCCGTAGACGTAGCCGAGCTCGGCCTCCATGTCGCCGCTGAGGTCGACTACCTCGTCCTGGGTGGCGAAACCGGGAGACGAGGCGGCCGCGGCCGATCCTGTCGCGATGATGTCGTCCATGTCGGTTCCCGTGTGGTCGGCGTCGCCGAGGTGCGAGAAGGGCAGCGGCCCGCGGTAGAGATGGGGCGTCGGCGTGGTCGCGTAGGCGGGGGGCGGCGAGTAGTTGTATGGTGGGTACTGCACACCGGCGAAGGCGGGCGATGGCGTGCGCGTAGCGGGGTGACCATGAGGGAAGGTCACGTTTGGGTTGAACCCGCCGTGCGCGTCGCCGTCGGCGTAGCCGGGCGACGATGACCCCCATGGAGATCCGGCGCCTTGCTGTCCCCAGGGCGCGTACTGGTGGGCGTGGCTGACGACGGGAGCCTCGACAGAAGAGGAGGACGCCGCCACGCGCGTCGCGTTGTCGCGGGCCTTCTTGGCTATCCCCCGGTTCCGCCTGTCGGCGGTGACTGCTTCTCGATGTTGTACTTCCACCCTCCACTCGGCGTTCGACAGGCCCGGCGGCTTCGTTGGAGGCGCCCTCGGCTTCCTCTGCTTCGGTTGGGTAACGGCGCCCGTCGCGGTCGCCGCCGCGCGTGGCATGGAGTACTTCTTCGGCGGCATGGCGGCGGGATGCGAGCGGGATTGGCGGGAGAAAGGGGGGAGAATGGCGGGAGCAAGGCGAGCGAGCGGGAGAGAAGTGAGAAAAAGCGGCAGCAAAACGGCGGGAAAAGGCCCTCGGGTCGCCTCCAATGCGGGTCCACGCGCCTTTTTCGCTTGCACCGGCTCACCAAGCGCCCTCCAGGGCGCCGGGTTCGGCCTGGGTCCGCCGGCACCAGTTTTGGCCCGAGCTGGCGAAAACGGGCTTCTGAGGGCGCGACTGGGGCCTTTTTTCGGCGCCGGCGCGGCGAAATCGCCTGAAGAGGGCCTGTTGGGGACGCGGCTGGAGATGCCCTAATCGCACGGATGTCTTCTTCCGAGGGCGTTATGTAATCGCACGGATGTCTTCTTCCGAGGGTCGATGGATGAATCTACGGAAGCAAAGGATTTGTGGCTTACGCGCCGCCGATTCTTGGCCGGCCCGCATGTAGATGCAGTGGATATATGATGCAAGATTGACTTGAGATGGTCGCTTTTGGCACTTAAAGATAACGTTGATATGTGATGTCTCTGTGGACAACGACCTATCGAGGGCATCCCGTTGTGGCACCGGAGAAGAATGTCTTGCGGCGGCTGTAACCCTGGTCTTGGGACAATTACGGCGGCAAGCAAGCTCTTGATTAACGAAAGTAGTTAACTTCTGCACGCTAGTTAACGGTGCTCTTAATTTCCCAGAGTGCATAGGTGCCGATGCTGTCCTACGTATAGCTTTTTGTTATTATCAGATAATTTCACAAATATTTTACTTGTAATTACCATAATTTATCTGTCATTTACATCTTAAAAAAATGATTTTTAGTTGTCAATTGAATCAGCACTTTTTGTAAAACTTGATTTTACAAGAAGTTGTCTCTTTTTTTTCTCAGCCGATGCGAATCTCGCCTAGCGGCCAGCCTTCCGGCACTTGTTGCGGTGACTCCCGTTCGATGACGACCTCCTCTCGGTTGACCGTGGTGAGAAGGGTCACCGAGTCCCGCGAGTGTGTATCTGTATAATTTTAGGATTAGGGCCTTAGTAATTTAGGTTTTTTAGACGCTCTACGTCTTGGTTCCGACGAAGGCGGCGGCGACGATGAATAAAAGTACTTTGTATCTCCCCCACCCCACCCCCACCCCGACGCGATGTTCTTATCTATATATGGTCAGCAATTGATCTAGATGGTTGTCTGTTCAAATGGAGATGGTGTGATGGCGGCGCCAGTACCACTGTGGTGGACTTGTGTCCTCGGACTCCACCCCTGCGATGGCATTAGATCCAACGCAGATGCGAAGTTCGGGAGACAGTGTAGGAGCGGGTAGCAGATAGTGGTTTGCATTAACGACAACTGCAAGACGTGGATCATGTGCTAGGTTCGTGGTTGACGTCAAGCGGGGTGTAAGATTTGGAGTTCTGTGCGAGCCAAATTATTTCAACAATGATTTCGTCTTTGATGAGTAAACTGAAAATGGGATTCCTTCATGAATTTCCATTCACCTGCCCATTAGGCAAACTGGGCAATCACACAATTCATCCCAATGCACCATCTCAAAAATAAAATTTTTTAACGCAAGACGATTGAGCGACTCTTTAACAAATTAATGGCATAAAATATTTGTCCCCGCAAAAAGAACGGCGTGGCATAAAATATGTCGCCATGATCCGATTGTACTTCTTTGTTGCCCTTCCCTTCCTCTCACATTTTTGCATTTCTATCCTCTCCCAAATATTCCCCTTCTGTATCATTTAACAAGCAAGGAAGAAATCTGCCCCAGGAGATTCCAAATCACCTCCTCTCCCCTCCCGTCTCCTCTTTCCCTCTATCTCTCTCTCCCCCCTTCCCCGTTCACACCACTCCCCCGCTCCCCCCATTGGCCATTGCTGCCCCAATCCCAAGCTCCAAATGTCAAGAACTTCAGCCCCATTGCCCCGCCCGCTCTGCTGCCTGCTGCCACTCTCATGCATTGCTATAAAATCATCTGCATCTCCACTCCGGCCCCTCTAGTCCAGCCAAAGGAACAGCAATGGCAGGAGCCCCAAAATCCACCCTCGTTATCTTGCTCCTCCCCCTCCTGTTGCTCGGGGCCGCGGCTTCCTCCCTCCCCCTGCCCAACTCCTCGCTCCCGGACCCCGCCGCCGTCGTCGCCGACTTCCACAGGTACTACCTTATCCTCGAAATCTCGCAATGTGGCAGCGCAAACTTCAAATTCGCAATCTTTTTTTACGCGCTTCTTTCGCAACGTAACGGCGGCGTGTCGGCGTTGGCATGGGCAGCAAGATGGCGACGTCGCGGCGGCGGATGCAGGAGACGGGCGGAGGCGGCGGGTGCATGACGGGCAACCCGATCGACGACTGCTGGCGGTGCGCCGGGATGGACTGGTGGAAGGACCGGCAGCGGCTGGCGGACTGCGGCATCGGGTTTGGCCGCAACGCGCTGGGCGGCAAGGGCGGGCCGTTGTACGTGGTGACCGACTCCTCGGACCGCGACCCCGTGAACCCGGCGCCCGGCACGCTCCGTCACGCCGCCATCCAGGAGGGCCCGCTGTGGATCGTGTTCGCCGCGGACATGACCATCCGCCTCAACGAGGAGCTGCTGGTGAACAGCTACAAGACCATCGACGGGCGCGGCGCGAACGTGCACGTGGCCGGCGGCGCGTGCATCACGCTGCAGTACGTGTCCAACGTGATCATCCACAACCTGCACGTGCACGACTGCGTGCCGGCGGGGAACGCGAACGTGCGGTCGTCGCCGACGCACTACGGGTGGCGCACCCGGTCGGACGGCGACGGCATCTCGCTCTTCTCGGCGCGGGACGTGTGGGTGGACCACTGCGCGCTGTGGCGGTGCGCGGACGGGCTGGTGGACGCCATCATGGGGTCGACGGGCATCACCGTGTCCAACAGCTACTTCTCCCACCACGACGAGGTGATGCTGCTGGGGCACAGCGACGGGTACCTCCCGGACTCCGGGATGCAGGTGACCATCGCGTTCAACCACTTCGGCGTGCAGCTGGTGCAGCGGATGCCGCGCTGCCGCAGGGGATACTTCCACATCGTCAACAACGACTACACGGCGTGGGAGATGTACGCCATCGGCGGCAGCGCCAGCCCCACCATCAACAGCCAGGGCAACCGCTACATCGCACCCGCAAACCCCAACGCCAAGGAGGTGCGTGCCTCTTTTCTCTTGCCGTGCCGTGCCCTCTCGGTTTGTTTGCTCATGGTTTTGGGTCTCGGTTTGCTCTGTTCCTTTCTTTGCTTGCCGAGTTCTTGTGCTTTCACCGCCTCGTTTGGATCTTTGCTCTGTTTTGGACGGTGGTACCATGCGGTGGTTTCGTTGCCAAAGACCATTGTCCTGTTCTTTCATGTCCCATTTATCTTCCCGTACGTGCTCTCCACTAGAAAGTGGTCCGGGTTTTTCTGTTAAAAATCATGTTAATTTCTGCGGTTATTTTGCTAGTTATAGTACATGAGGTTTGTAGTATAATTAACACTAGTGATGGTCCTGCGAAATGGTACCACTCACTGATCGATGAATGTGCATAGTACTACCCCATCTCTCTCTTTGGTGTCTTTGGAGTAGCAGGAGCATCTCCTTTTATTTTTACAAAAAAGGTGGCGCGTGCATGCATGCATGCTTCTCCGATTTTGGTCCAGCCAGCCGGAGGCAGGGGTGGCATCCGAGGCTCCCCGGCCCGGTTGAGGCAACCGCCGAGGTCACGGCCAGCAGATGGTAGTCTGAATGAATGAGCGGGTGTGGTTGGGTTGTGTTGCAGGTGACGAAGCGCGTGGACACGGAGGAAGGGCAGTGGAACGGGTGGAACTGGCGGACGGAGGGGGACATGATGGTGAACGGCGCCTTCTTCGTGCCCTCAGGGGAAGGGATGGAGAACATCTACGACAAGGCCTCCAGCGGCGTCGACCCCAAGTCGTCCGCGCTCGTCGACCAGCTCACCATGGGCGCCGGCGTCCTCGGCGGGCCAAGGTATACTACGCTTTCCCTTCCCTTGGCTTCTTGGCTTGAGTGGGTGGGCCGGGGGGCTGAAATATCTCAAGGTACCATGCGATAAACTGCGATCGATCGCGGCTGGCGGGTCCCACGTGAACACCTTTGTTCCCCAACTTTTTTGCCTTTTGTTTCATCTTCTTCTTTTTTACTCATTTGCCTTCCTCCAACGGGCATCGGTCGCCGGGGTGCGTGCCGGACACCCCGCACTGCACCCCGAGTCGCCCATTCCCGCGCCCGGAGTCAAATTTCGCTCTACTCTGCTCAGCTCGGCGGGAAGCACCCTTTCCGTCCTGCGTTGTTTGTTTCCCCCCTGCACGCAAAAATCATCTCCTCCCTGCCCGTGGGAATGCACGTCCGTCATCCGAGGACCGCCGTAGATGTGGGTACTACGTTGGCCGAACCATGTCGGCGTTATGCCGTCCAAGATTCATTCAGGATTTCGCAGAGACACGGGCGTCGATTTTTTTAAAAAATTAATAATTAACCCGGGCCATGCTTTGCTCCGCCTCAAGGTACTCACTCTGTTTAAACTATAGTAGTAGTACAGAGCATGGTGGTTAATTAAACTGCGACTTCTCACTAGAAGATGCAGAGCACTGACACCAGTACAGGGTACAAGTGCGATGTACTGACAAATTCAGACTGTCCATGGCACTCGCATGGGTACGCAAGAAAAAATCGGCCGTGCATGAGAGCGCCATCACCCAGCCTGTGGCTCTGTCATCCGCGGCCTGGACGCTCCATCGTCAAACCAAGAGATTATCGTCGTCTTCTTTTCTTACACCAAGACAAAAAGGAACGTGGTTTCTCAAAAAACAAAGGACAAAAAAGAACGTGTGTGCTAGTGGCTACTGCTACCTGGCAGTATATCTGGCCATACCTCGGGCCGGGCCGGGCTTCGGGCAGCCAAGCCTGACGCAAAAAACCCAAACCCGAGACCGGCCCGGCCCGGCCATCGGGCCTGTTTTCTGGGCCTGAGCCCGGCCCAAACATATAAAAGCCCGTCGGGCTTCGGGCTGGCCCGAGCCCAGCCCGGCCCGGCCATCGGGCCTGTTTTCTAGGCCTGAGCCCAGCCCAAACACATAAAAGCCCGTCGGGCTTCGGGCTGGCCCGAGCCCAGCCCGGCCCGGCCATCGGGCCTGTTTTCTAGGCCCAAGCCCGGCCCGGCCATCGGGCCTGTTTTCTGGGCCCAATCCCGGCCCGAACACATAAAAGCCCGTCGGGTTTCGGGCCGGCCCGGCCCGGCCTTTAGAAAAACATGAAAACGACGGGCCCGGTCCGGCCTTCGAGCTCAAAATCTAGGCCCGAGCCCGGCCCGGGGGGCAGCGTCGGGCCGGGCCGGGTCAGGCTTTTTCGGGCCGGGCCGGGCTTCCCATGGCCAGGTCTACCTGGCAGTGCTAGTAGTAGAGAAGAATAGCCCGCCGGGCCGCTGATCACTGATTTTGTCCCGGAATCTTATGTCCCACCGCTTCAATCTTGCCCAAAATGATACTACCTTCGATCCATATTTGACTAGATACTGATGTATTTCCTTTCCTTTTTGTCTGCATATAAAATTTGTCAGAATTCAAACTTCATAAAATTTGACCAACTATATAAAAAAAATATCAACGTTCACATTATGAAATCAATATCATTAGATGCATCACGAAATTAATTTTTATACAACATACTCCCTCTGTTTAAGGCCTTGTAGACATTTCAGACAACATGCAAATTGTCTGAAACGACTTTATAAAAGTGAACAAAGGGAGTAACTTTCCTATTGTAAATTTTGATATTTTTAAGATAACTTTGATCAAACTTCACGTGGTTTGACTTCAAACAAATTTTATACGCGGAGTAAAAAGAAACAGGGGGAGTATCTAGACACAAACGTTTTGGCTTTTCTTTTTTGGAATAATCCAATTGTTCTACTACCTTGTACTGGGAGTTAATTGAGCGTTTGGATCTACTCCCTCCGTCCTAAGACGTTTTTCCGTGGCCTTTTTTTCGTCCCGACCCGTACCGTGTTCCCCGGAATCGAATTCTTATTCCAGTGCGCGTTCATGACAGACAGCGCTGCTAGATCTGAGCTTGACCAAGACCCAAAAGCAACTGTGTAAGCAGTCGTTGCCGGTTTTGGTGGTGGCATCTTACTCATAATGTGTGTTTTCTTGTGCCAGGGACAATGGCGAAGCGTCCGCGTACGTCGGGTTCAACTATGCCGGATCGGCAACCGGCGGAGGAAGTGCAGGAGGTGGAGGCAACGGGTATGGTTCCCTTGGGATGGTCTATGCCAATAGCGGCCATCGGGGCTGCCCATCTCGGTTGATACTATCGTTGATTACTTTGGTTCTTGCCCTAATATGGTCTGTAAGACTCGATTGAGACATAACACATGGTCATTATGATTCAGTCGGGGAAAGGTAGGAAAAGAGGGGAAAGTTGACACTAGGGAGATACGTAGGCAGCATTAATATAGATACCCACCATCACCATGTCCATGTACCAGCACATGGGGATGTGTTGGAATATTGCAAGGTAGCCTCAGTGTAGCTGTTGTGACAAAGTTCATTCATTCGTGTGGTTATTAACTCTAACCGCCCTGTAATCTCAGCCAAAGAAGAAAATACAGACTGGCTTATAAGGGAAAGCTCACTGGACTGCATCCAAAGAGACTGTCATTAAACAAAAAAAATAATTCAGAACGGTGGGTGCTAGCAAACACTATAGCATGACGCCCAACGGTTTATTCACAAACGCACAGCAAAACATGTTTTTCAACCTAACAATACCTTGATAGAAAAATTAGAACAGCATTGTGTTACTTGTTTCATGAAAATAGCGGAAAGTTGCGCGGTAACTGTCGATCACCAGGGGCCTGTTTAAAAACATGATTATGTCAGTAGTAACAATGTAATGATGACATAGCACAGACCACGGTCCATAATTGTCCTAAGCAGAGCACACAGCAGCAGCACCCACACAAGGCAGGTACAGTACATGCAATCACAAAAGTCACGCATTTTGTATCACCGTCTGCTAATTCTCTCAATTCTGATATTCTCCTAGTGCTGCAAGTTACATGACAATATATGAAAGACTTTTAACACCCTTGGTACAACTGCTGCGCGCCAAATTAACCCAAAATGGAACCCATTTGTATTTTTAACCAGAAGGTGGCGGTGGAGGAGGTGGCATGGACATTGGAGGTGGCGGCATTCCACCACCTTGTTGTGGGGGCGGGGGTGGCCTCCACATAGGTGGTGCTTGCATATTGGGAGGTGGCGGTGGCGGCCTGGCCATGTGATGAGGTGGCGGCATCATGTTTTGCGGTGGGGGCATCATGTTTTGCGGCGGCGGGGGCATCCCTGGAAGCCTGTATTGAAGCTGCTGTTGCATCGGAGGTGGTACTTGTTGCATATTCTGTGGAGGACCAGGCCAGGCAGGCTGTCCATGCATCTGCATGGGAGGGTATTGACCAACAGGTGGCGGCGGCGGTCTGACATGTTGCATCTGTCCTGGGACATTCCCATTGGCAAAAGGCCGTGGCACAGGTGCACCAACACCACCGTTTTGAAGCCCTTGGGTTGGCGGAGCAGTTGCAAACATTGTGTGAGGCCTATGCTTCTGAGATCCTGGGTTATTCGCTGCAAGCAACCTCTCTGCCAACATATAACAACAGAGTCATCACAAGTTAAGAAAAAGTAGTAATAATAAGATCTTCAGATCAAGACAGCCGTCTACAGCATATATAGGAAGCAATGGTGGCAAGAGCAGTGACAACATGTGATATGGTAGTAAAAATGCCTCCAGGAAAATTTCAACAAATCAGATCAAGATCCATCATGTTTACTAAATGATGAAATACTTGAAAGGAAATCACTTTGAATAAAGTTGAAACCCTAAGGCCCGTTCGGTACATGTGAGTGCAAAACAAAGGAACACAAAAAGGCATAGGAATCAGGTGGAGTGCAACCTTGAAACCTACAGGCTTCCAAAACATAGGAACGGGCTTTTCCTTTGGTCTTGTGTTTACCCTATTAAACATAGGAAACAACCGTACAGACATCACAGGAAAAATTTGCATAGGAAACCTGTGCACTAAAAAGAACCTAAAATGTCAAAGCACAAATGTCGGGATGTGGGGAACTCGGCGTCAACCAGTTAGCCAGTGGCACACAGCCGACAGCATGCCCAGCCTGCCACCCACGTTCAAGCCTTGGGCTCCAGAGGGTGTGTCCGTGTTTGTCTGGGTTGTTTCCCCAAATAAGTCCCTGTTGGTCTAGTTTTTTTTTTTTAAATGCGGGGATTTGGAGAAGTGTAGCAATCTAAGTCCATGTCCAGAATGGAACAACCTAATCAAGATTAGACAACAGGTTTTTTTTTAATGCGGGGATTTGGAGAAGTATAGCAATCTAGAGTCGATGTCCAGAATGTTACAACCTAATAAAGACTAGATAACCAACTTCAATATTCTTTCAACATAAGCAAGAGCTGATCCATGTTATTGTACAAGAAACCAAACAACTAGCTCAACAGATATTTCGAAATACAATACCTGCTGGTGTGCCATGGCGCTCTCCTTTCGTGTCTTTCTTGTAAGCATATGAGACAGTGATTGGCCGATTACATAAATGCTGGTTGTTCATGGCCTGGGAAATTACAGCAAAGGTAACAGTTGAAACATATGACAGAATCACAATAAGCCAAAATATAGAGCAGTATTGCGAGAATGACATTACCTCTATAGCTTGATCAGATGATTCAAAGGAGTCATAGCTCACAAAGCCAAAACCTCGAGAATTTCCAGTTTCAGGGTCCCGCATTATCTTGAAAAAGGAAGTTCAGAATATGACAGTCATGACACCAACATGCATTTGCGTCAAATATGCAAAGGGAAAAGGGGATAGAATATTTAACTCATTTGATCTCTATCATGGCATAATTGGAGGAACAATGCGGGGAGCATGTAGGGTAATTATAAATCAAGAAGATGCTACCAGATAAGTGTTACACTGAAGCAAGGAAGACTACCAGACAAGCAAATGCAATAATATTAGGTTAATTTAAGCATAACGATTGCTCTTCTTTGATTCTGGAGATCGTAATAAGAGGCTAATGCTGATGAAATCAGTTCCCATTGTGACGTGAGATAATTAGCTAGCAAGTACATAGCCAAATGCAGAAAGTTTATATAATTGTCACCTTAGGGTTGGTCACAATCACACCAAATGCACTAAAGGTATCATAGAGAAGCTTCTCATCGACTTCCTGTTGACAAAGCAAACACAAAACTATTAGCTACATATATTAATATGAATATAAAGTAATAAGAGAAAATGGGCTTTAGGTTTCTACCGGATCAAGATTGCCAATAAAAAGATTCGCACCCACATCCAAGCTCTTCTTGTCTTGGGAAGCCTGGAAAAAGATGGCATAGTCATATTAGGTCACTGTGATTAAAATCTTAACTGTATGATGTATCATTAAACAAATTCATGTGGACTACATACAATAAAGAAACTTCAAGTTACCAGGAAGCAATAGGTTTGTAAAAATAGAAAATGAGAATTCAAAGTACTGAACTCTGTCAATCAGACGGTTTACCACAAGATGATCATCCACATTAATTAAGTTGTTCAAACAGTAACAGTAACATCAGAGGGAAAGAGTAATATCAACATTTGAAGACATTTATTTTACTCAACAGATCCAATCCCCCCAATCAGGAATTTGGTATCAGTTTGTCGATGTTTTGAAGTAGGGTTTTTATCATTTATGCCACTAGTTGTGTCCCACTACTCAGTTTTTCCATTAGAAGTTTCAACTACTCAAAAATGCCATCGTTTCGTGAGATGCTTGCTCAAAAATGCCATTAGATACCAATTCTGTCAGGTCAAACCCGTTGACCATGTTATATGACCAAAATACCCCTAGACACACATGTCACCTCTCTCTTTCTCACAATGATAAATGTGGACCCCACTTGTCAAGAGTAAGTCAGCGAATAACTTTTAGAGGAAAATAAGAACGTCGTTGGGGATCGAGTGGGACCCACACTTTATCGTATTGAGATAGAGGGAGAGCTGACATGTTGGTCCATGGGTATTTTGGTCATATAACATGGTAAACGGGCTTTTAGCTGACAGTAATGGTGTCTAGTGGTATTTTTGAGCATGCGCCTAATGGTGCGATTGCCTTTTTGACCAGTTGAAACTCCTACTGGCAAAACTGAATAGTTGGACACGACTAGTGGCATAAATGATAAAAACCCTTTGAAGTATCATCTAAATTTCTAAGCACGCGAGATTAAACTACCAACTATCATAAAGTTCAAAAGTAAGGGATCTCAGTGTTAGTCCAGTTACTATATATTACATAACTGCTGCAGAAGTGCTGAGGAAGGCTGGGAGGGTCAAGAGAAGTGATTACCTTGTTTACTCTTATTGGCTTTCCGTACAATTTGAGCATGTTCAAAATCTTAATAGCCTACAAAATTCAAAGCAAAAATTCAAAAAAAAACAGTTTACATCTAGATGAGATAAATGAAGGTAAAATAAATTGCTGTCACGCCAGTACAAATAGACTTACATAATCTGCATCTTCCTCACTCCTAAATTCTACAAACCCATAGCCCTGGTGTAGATTTGTAACTCTGTCTTTTGGGACATAGACATTAACTACAAACAAAAGAAGGGATCATTATATTTATTAACCATCAAACTCATTAATTTATTCACATGATATTTGAGATGAAATTTCTATTTCACGGTATAAGTGAAAATGGTCCGCAGTTCAGCACCAAACATACAAATCGATTAGAGCAAGATGCTGGAAGATAGTTCACAACAAGAATCAACCTGTACATTATAGGGCAGGAAAAGTGTCCCATTGTGGACATGCTACTTACCAACAGGGCCTGCTTGGACAAACAACTCCCACAGTAATTCCTCAGAAACCTGTAAAATGATACAGGGAGAACTCTCAGCATGGATGTCTGGAAATAATGATATCAAAGGGAGGAATATGCGGTTCTACAATATACAAGAAGAAGGCACAGGTTCCTTAAGTGGATTTATAATTTCTCAATGGAAGCGACAGGATTGAGTTGTTGCAACTTACAATCATCCATAAGCACATACTCCCTCAAAAAAAGAAAGCACATACAGAACTCCATGGTTATAATTTCCTACTGAAGAAAGGAAAAATAATCCCAGTTACAAACTATCAAATAGCAATGTGATTGATGCACATCGAAACAGTCGACTCCTGTCCATCTAAACATTACACCAACGAATGATTAGCGGCCAATGCACGCGACAGCGTTGCTGCAGTTGAAACAGTGGTAGGTCATGTATTTAGCAGCAGGGACTAGCCATTTTGACCGCGCAAGACAAATCCATATTCATCAAGCAAAAACTGGACGGCGTCGCCGACAGGATACACGGATCCCGCTCTCAGAGCAAGGTGGGGGACTATACTTTCTACAGGGATGGATAGTAGGGGCGGGGGAACACCAACCTGCGGGTCGAGGTTGCCGACGTAGGTGGTGGCGTCCTGGTTGCGCTCCGCCGAGTGCTGCCCGAGGAGGTTCGCGCCCACGCCGGGCGCGATACGCGTCGTCATGCCTGGTTCACGGCGGCGCGACGGCGAGAGTGCTAAGAAAGCGGAGCCGCGGGGGTGGGGTCTGCCCTAGGACGAGGACGGGCTGGGGAGTCGGTGCAGTATCTTGTACGGGGCGGCGGCGTTGGTGCCGTCCGTGCAGGGACCAGCGCTGGCGAGGGTGGCGGGGTCGCGACCAACGCGCCGGTGAAGAAACGGGCGGAGGGCAGCCCTAGGAAGCCAGTCAGTGGGGCAGGGGAGGCGCCGGCGCAGTGGCGGCGGCTAGGGTTAGCTGTTCGCCATCTGCGGCGAGAGATAGAGGTATTCTTTTTTTTTTCTCTTTTTGAATTGGCGAGAGATAGAGCTGCGTACGGGCGAATTGCTGCTCGATAGAATTGGCTTTTGTCGACTTGTCGTGGCTAAGAGCAACTCCACCCGCGCCACCAACAACGCCCCCCACGCGATTTTTCGGACGCCGACGCCAAAAAATCGGCTCAGTCGCGTTCCCGGGGGTTCATTTTTCACCGACTCGGGCCGAAATTGACGCCGGCGGACCCAGCGCGCTGGGGGGCGATCGGGAGCGCCGGGCGAATATTTTTTGGCGCGAAAGCGCCGTGGGCCAGCCGCGTCAGCGACTCGACTCGCTTCTCGCCGCTTTGTCGTCCTCATCGCCTCGTTTCCCACGGCGAATCAATGCCAAAGCTGCGCGCGCTGCCGCGCCAGTAGCCTGCATTGATGCCTCACGGGCGGCGCAGTGAAGGCCGGGCGACGCGCGTCCCCTCTCCCGCCACGCCTCCCGCCACGCGTAACGCGCCGGCCAAGCCTACTGCGCGGCGCCTCCGCCTATATAAGCCGAGAACCAGCGCGCCGGAGACACGCACAAACACTTCACCGCCGACGCGCCCACTTCTACCCCTTCCTCCTCTCGCCGTCTCCAGCTCAGAAGGATGGTCGAGCGCTTCCCAGGCGACGGCGCGGCGGCGAATGGCTTCTGGTGCCGCCATCTGCACGAGGACGAGGCTCGCCTCCTCTTCGAGGCCGAGTACCTGGCCCCGCCGGACATGCGGGTGCCCGGGGCGTGGAGGATCAGCGTCGGCGGCGTGCCGGTGCCACCACCACCAACCGGGGCAGGGCGGCGTGCAGAGATCGCACGCATCTGCGCGTCCCTGCCGCGGGCAGCGAGCAAAGGCCCGTGGTACACGCCCGACAGCCCGCTCTGGGAGCCCTACTTCCGCCGCCGACACGCCAGCAGCTCGAGGCGACGAACGGCGTCGTGCCCTCCGGCAGGCTCAACTCCGAGGGCCGGCGCCAGTGGTGGGGCGTGCCCGGCCGCACGCTGGAGGCCGTCCTCGAGTACATCGAGGGCGGCAACACGCCGCGCCTCGAGTACCCCGCTCCCCCGACCTTCTCACGCCGCCGAGGGAGCTCCTGGACGCCGAGGCGCATGGAGCGGCCCGGCGCGTCCTCCTCCTCCTCCGGCCGCTCGTCGGGCTCTCCCTGCCTCCACCCTGTCAAGCCGGAGCCCCAGGACACGCCAGTCAGCGCACGCACCCGGAGCTCCGGCGTCCGCATCGGCGACTCCACCCCCCCCCATCCGGCCGCTTCGTCCTCGTCGAGCCCAAGCCGGAGCCGGAGCCCAGCCTCCCCGCGGAGTACAAGGAGATAGCCCGGCGCGGCTTCTCCGACGAGGACGCCCTGCAGTGGGCGCGGGACGACTACCTCCGCGACGAGATGGTCCGGCAGCGCCGGGCCCTGGAGGAGATCAAAGCCCGCAAGCGCGGGCGCGAGGACGAGCACGGCGTCGTCATCCTCGACAGCGATGACGACGACGACGCCCCGGACCGTCCAACCCGCCGCGCCAACCGAGGGAGGGATGCAGGAGGGACGGCGGCGGCGGAGGCGGTGACGCCGACGACGACGACGACGACGACGGCGGCGACGGCGGCGACTACATGCAGTTCTACAGCCTCCTCGGCATGTAGAACTGCGAGGGCGGGCGGCGGGCGGTGGGGAGCGGCGAGGCAGACGGCGAGGAGCGGCGATGGGGACGGCGAGTGGTGGCCCCTAGTAGTTTTTTTTTCTAAAATACATTTAAGTTTGAATGAACCCGCCAATGTTTGCAATGAATTTGCGCCGTGTTCAAATTTTTCAAAATGCCGTGGGCGCCGCGACTGGGGGGCATCACGCCCCCAGCGTGCGGGTTAGCACCGGTGCGCCCCCAGGGGGCGATTTTTAGCCCCTCCTGGGAGGCCAACGGCTGGAGATGCTCTAAGAGCATCTCCAACACACGCGCCAGATTACCCACGCCCTAAAAAATGACTTCATAGCGTGCGCGGGACCGAAACTGACGCTCTAGCAACCATGTTAAAATCCGGTGCGCAGTAAAGTTGGTTCAGCGCGGTGAGGGAAACGGCATCGCGAGCGTTGTGTATTTGGTGCGCCAGCTCCCGCGCGATGTCCAGCGAATATTTGCGCGCGAGTGACCAACTGCCACCCTGACCTCTCCGGCCGTCCCGCCTTCGCCCCGCGCCGCCGCCAGCGAAATTGCACCGATGGAAGCTCGCGCCGACATCCCGCCAACCCCTCCCTACACCCGCGACCCCTCCGTCGCCGCCGCTGCCGCAAACCCTAGCGCGGGGTTGACCTTCGGCTTCATCGCCGGTGCCCCTCCTCCTCCAAGCACCGGTCTCGCGCACGGTCTTTTCATGGCGCCCCGAACGACCTCGCAAGGTGGTGAAATGGCGCCGCCGCCCGCCATGAAGCCACGGGGCTCTGTCTCCAAGCGACCAAATACAATGACGGCGACGGCGACGGCGACGACGTCCGAAAAGAAGAAGAAAGTGGACGGCGCTTCTAGGCGCCTAAAGAGGAAACATGCAGCGACGACGACGGCGGCGGCGGCGACTACACGCAGTTCTACAGCCTCCTCGGCATGTAGAACTGCGAGGGCGGGCGGCGGGCGGCGGGGAGCGGCGAGGCAAACGGCGAGGAGCGGCGATGGAGACGGCGAGTGGTGGCCCCTAGTATTTTTTTTTCTAAAATACATTTAAGTTTGAATGAACCCGCCAATGTTTGCAATGAATTTGCGCCGTGTTCAAATTTTTCAAAATGCCGTGGGCGCCGCGACTGGGGGGCATCACGCCCCCAGCGTGCGGGTTAGCACCGGTGCGCCCCCAGGGGCGATTTTTAGCCCCTCCTGGGAGGCCAACGGCTGGAGATGCTCTAAGAGCATCTCCAACACACGCGCCAGATTACCCATGCCCTAAAAAATGACTTCATAGCGTGCGCGGGACCGAAACTGACGCTCTAGCAACCATGTTAAAATCCCGTGCGCAGTAAAGTTGGTTCAGCGCGGTGAGGGAAACGGCATCGCGAGCGTTGTGTATTTGGTGCACCAGCTCCCGCGCGATGTCCAGCGAATATTTGCGCGCGAGTGACCAACTGCCACCCTGACCTCTCCGGCCGTCCCGCCTTCGCCCCGCGCCGCCGCCAGCGAAATTGCACCGATGGAAGCTCGCGCCGACATCCCGCCAACCCCTCCCTACACCCGCGACCCCTCCGTCGCCGTCGCTGCCGCAAACCCTAGCGCGGGGTTGACCTTCGGCTTCATCGCCGGTGCCCCTCCTCCTCCAAGCACCGGTCTCGCGCACGGTCTTTTCATGGCGCCCCGAACGACCTCGCAAGGTGGTGAAATGGTGCCGCCGCCCGCCATGAAGCCACGGGGCTCCGTCTCCAAGCGACCAAATACAATGACGGCGACGGCGACGACGTCCGAAAAGAAGAAGAAAGTGGACGGCGCTTCTAGGCGCCTAAAGAGGAAACATGCAGCGCGTCCGGCTGCACCTCCGCCGGATTGCCGCCCAAAGCGCCGGATAGCTTGCAATTTGTAACGTCGGCGGCCGATGCGCACAAGGTGTTTGATGAAATGCCCACAAGGTATGAGTTTTTCCCCTTTTCTTTGTTGTTCTTTAGATAAATGTATACATATGGATAGCTTGATTGGTTTTCTTTATCGTACTTTGTAGTTTCAATGATGACACATACATGTCAACGATGGGTGTTCACTCCAATAATTCTCATTGTTCTCAAACCAATGAAGTGCATGCAGATGATCATGAGTATGAAGTGGATGAGGATGGTGAGGGTATCGTCGATGCACCGAAAGGAAGGGTGTGGAACTACACCAATGAGGAAGACGTCTTGCTATGCAATACATGATTGACCGTGTCTATGGATGCCACCGTTGGAGGGGGGCGAGTCTAGAGATGCATATTGGTTTCGTATGAATGAGTTATTTGATGCACACAACAAGAGTGGAATTGAGCGCACAGGTAGATCTCTTCGCTCCCGGTGGTCGATGATCAACAAAGATTGTCAAAAGTGGGCGACGGCAATGAAGTCGATTGACACGATAAACCCAGTGACACTAATGATATAGATGGGGTAAGTGCCATTTAGTTATGTTCCATGTTCATGCTTCACCTTTTGTGTTTCAAGTAGTAATGTGTTATTTTGTTTGTACCTCAATATTGCAGAAACTTGTTTTGCGGAGAAGAGAAGAAGACCAAGAAAAGTAAGGTCAAGAAAGGGAGAGTGTCGGTGTCAAAACCGGCGGATCTCGGGTAGGGGGTCCCGAACTGTGCGTCTAGGCGGATGGTAACAGGAGACAAGGGACACGATGTTTTTTACCCAGGTTCGGGCCCTCTCGATGGAGGTAAAACCCTACTCCTGCTTGATTGATATTGATGATATGGGTAGTACAAGAGTAGATCTACCACGAGATCAAGGAGGCTAAACCCTAGAAGCTAGCCTATGGTATGATTGTATGTTGTGTATGTTGTCCTACGGACTAAAGCCCTACGGTTTATATAGACACCGGAGAGGGCTAGGGTTACACAGAGTCGGTTACAATGGTAGGAGATCTACATATCCGTATTGCCAAGCTTGCCTTCCACGCCAAGGAAAGTCCCATCCGGACACGGGGCGGAGTCTTCAATCTTGTATCTTCGTAGTCTTGATAGTCCGGCGGACATTGATAGTTCGGCTGTCCGGACACCCCCTAGTCCAGGACTCCCTCAGTAGCCCCCGAACCAGGCTTCAATGACGATAAGTCCAGCGCGTCTATAGTCTTCGGCGTTGCAAGGCGGGTTCTCCCTTCAAATTCCATGTACCTGCCGAACAGTGTCCGGCTTCATCTTGAATACTGTGTTCCTCGGCTTCTACGCCAAATAATGGCCCTCTTCCAAGCGTCGCAGAATGCGAAAAGCCAGGGTGTATTTTGCATTTCACCCCCAAATTGTGCGAGACGCCCGCCTATAAAAGAGGCAAGAATCCAGATCCACACCACACCATCTTCCTCCTGCGAATACCATCGAAGCGCCTTTGACCTAGAAGTCCATTCCACCATGGATCGTCAACACGGCTCTTCTTCGCGCGCTCCCGGCCCATCGCCGGGGAGTTGGAGGAGGTGCTCTATTTCGCACAACGAGCTCGAGAAGCTCCAAACGGGGGGATTCCTCCCTCCGGCCATTATGATCCCAGTCCGGGCCGGACTGGTTACTTATCAAGGTGGGAGACAGGCGGAGGACACTCCAAGCCCCAATAAGGGGGAGCGAGTATGTTTTGTCCCTTATCTGACAAGGGGACTCGGATTTCCAATACATCCGTTCCTCCGCGGGCTCCTGAAGTTCTACGGACTCCAGCTCCACCACCTCACGCCCGCCTCTGTCCTGCATATCGCGGGCTACGTAGCTCTTTGCGAGCTATTCCTAGGCATTGAGCCCCATTTCGCATTGTGGAAGAGGTTGTTTTGCCTTGTACCCCGTTCTTACCAGGGGTCCATATATCAAGTGGGTGGCGCCGAAATATGGCGCATCGCCGGGACCGGATACCTATCCGGAACTCCCAAGAAGGCGTCCGAAGACTGGCCCTCGGAATGGTTTTATATAGAAGATGCTCCGCTACCAGACCCAGTTCGGATCGGCCTCCCGGAGTTTAGTGCTGCTCCCTTGAAGAAACGCCTCAGCTGGCGCCCGCGGAGCCCCCGATTGGAGGAAGACAAGAGCGTCCATTACTTGATGGGCCGGATAAGATTAATGGCTCATTCCGGCTTGACCATGATCGGAGTCATGGCGACATGCATCAAGCGAGGGGTACAACCACTGCAATACAGAGGCCACCCCATGTGGGATTTCAACGGGGAAGACGATGCTACCCGGCATGGCCGCAAAGGGCCAGATTCGACCGAGGATCTGGTGAAGATCCTGTCCAGCCTGTACAAGGGGGAGAAGGAAGATTTCCTTCGAACGAACCCTTTGAATGGGTTTTCCATGATCAACCCCAGAGGATGGGTAAGTGAACACCTTGAAGGGCCCAGCCCATGCTTTCGAAGTTTAAGCTTCTTACATTATGTCTTCGGCGCAGGGTCTACGCCGGATTGTGGAGGACATGGTAAGTCCTACTCCGCAACCCGAGGATCCAGAAGGATCCCTGGGTCCGGCCTCCGAAGAGGACCCGGATATCAAGGTGGAGCTGATCGACGGGGTGTACCACCAGCTCAGCATAGACAATGCTTTGGTCGCCATTACGGCGGACTACCCCGGACTAAGTCCGGCTTCCCAGGTGACCGCGACCGAAGTCCGGACACCATTATCTCATCCCTGCCCATTTCTGACCTTCGCGAACGATGGTATTTTGCAGGAAGCGCCTTTACGGCAGGAAGCCGAGCCCGCGGCGGCCGACCAACAGAGGTCAGTCCGAACCAGCAGGCGGAAAAGGAGCGCAGTGCGGACGGAAATGTCGCCGCAAAGGTATAGCTTCTATTTGAATTTTTAGAGCAACGTTCCGAGGAAACGTCTAAGTGCCCATGATTTTTGTAGGAGAAAAAGCGCTCGCCGGACTGCGAGCGCAGGAATTGCCAATCCGACCAACACCGGCCAGGCTCCAACGCCCGGCCTGGAGGGGGAGGCAAGCGCAAGGCGCGAGCCGGATCCTTCTCCAGCGAAGGATACCGACAGACTGTCCGCCACCAAGTCTGAGGTGGAGAGCGCCATGAACCATAGGCGCCGCCGGACAGTATTTCAAGAAGCGTGCTTTTCCCCTGAGGCATTGGATGCTTTTAACGCAGGGGACGCACATCTCCGTGCTGCTCAAAATGGTTTTACCAGAGCTACGGAGCAGTATGTGAAAGACATACGGGTAAGGGAATTTTAATGGTTGTATATACCAGTAGCCCCCGAGACTTAAATTAGTTATGCTAACTGATTTAAGGATCATTATAAATTTCAGGCACTTAACGAGAAGAACGCCCAGCTGTCTCGGGAGCTGCAAGATTGCAAGGCCCAACTTGAGGCCGCACTTGCTGCCGCAGGAGGAGGCGGAAAGACCCCTCCTGGTAACACATTTTTATTAATAAATATAAGCGCTGTGCGGCGTGCGCGCGAGTCTAATAATGACATTTGCAGGTACCGCCGGACAAGATCCGGACAGGCAAGCATTGCTACGCCAGCTAAAGGCCGGCGAGAGTGTGCTGAATAGAGTTCAGCAGGAAAGTAACAAGCTCCAAGATGCCAACGCCAAGCTCGGAGAAGAGCTGAAAGGCGTATAGGCCGAGCTGTCCGGCTCCGTTAAGGAGAATCAGCGGCTTCGTCGCAGCATATATAGTAAGTGCTTGAGCGAACTCTTTTGAAAAGAAGAGTTCGGCGAGGAAGTATTTTGACATGATATGTCTTGTAGGTATACTCACGGGTCGTCCTGCAGAGGAGATGCCCATATCAATGGGTGATCAACTTCCCGAACTGTTGCAGCTACTCGAACGAGTTCGGCAGGCAATGAGCAGCGTCGTTCAGGCTTTATGGCCAGCCCTCACCCTACCCGAGGGCCTCGGGGAGCTTGCGGAGAAGCTGCAGGGAGTGCGGCAGTGCTTCCGTTTGTGGAAGATTTCGGCTTGCCGTCAAGGTGCGAGGGAGGCTTGGGCCATGGTGAAGACGCGGTACAAGAAGGAAGATCCCAACCACATGGCCGAAGTTGGACCGGTGGGGCCCGATGGGAAGGAGATCCCTGTGAGTTTAGTGTATAGCCAAGTAGAGTTGGCTGCTAAATTTTCCCAACAGGACTGTAAACTAGACATCCTGTTAGACGGGATTGAGGAGGAATACAATCAATAAATTTGACAATGTATGTTATCCTTTAAAGTGACATGTGAAATGCCTTCTAGCCGGATTGTAGATCGTTTGTCTTTGCCGACCTTTTCGCTTCGACCTCGGGACCCTAGAGTCCGGAGTGTGTCCGAATACCTTTTTGGTTAAGAAACAACCGTGGTATGCATGGAGACCAGGCGTAGGGGTCATTAGTGCTTTATCAGACAAGTGCCCAACTAGTTATGTTATATTACATGGTTAGTAAGAAACATCTTCCAGGGAGAATAGTTCCGTTAAGGGTTCCTTTCGCTGGGAGGCATGCCCTAAAGTGCATGTCCGGACTGCAAAGAAAGCAGTAAAACATCTGGGGGCAGATAGATAAATAGGTAAAAAAGTCATCTTTTAAGTCACCGACCGAATATTCCCTTAAGAACGCTAGCTTTCGGCTTCACCCAGTCTGAGGTACACATCCGGCTGACCCGGCAGTAACAATCGCAGAGGTGCTCCCTTTACCTCCTAGCCGAACAATCGGGAACGTAGGGGTAAGCACAGGAGCCAGGCAACCCAGCTTGGCCAAAACTTAAGTCATATCGATGCATATAATGGCGAATAAAAGGTACATGTGGAAGCTTGACACATGTGATGGGTATAAACCCGTATAATTGAGCTTCTGTAAAAGAAGCCCCCAGGAATAATGAGTGCGGATAGCACATCATGCGTATAATTGAGCTTCTGTAAAAGAAGCCCCCAGGAATAATGAGTGCGGATGGCCCATTGCTACGAAGTGTTGAAGGATGAAGAGAAATGGAAGCCCCATGAAGTCCAAGAGGAGAGCAAGAAACACAAGGGAACTATTGATTTGGATGATGATGATGAGGAGGAGGAGGCATCAAGTGATGGAGGCAAGAGGAGCCCTACACCAAACTCGGATGCCTACTCTAAGCCTAAAAGACCAAATGGAGATAAACTAGCAAAAGAAGAGGTGTTTGTTGGGTTGGCATAGATCGAGATAAGGATTTGTCACTCCGTGTTTCGGAGAGGTATCTCTGGGCCCTCTCGGTAATACTCATCACTATAAGCCTTTCAAGCATTGTAACTAATGAATTAGTTGCGGGATGAAGTATTATGGAACGAGTAAAGAGACTTGCCCGTAACGAGATTGAACTAGGTATTGAGATACCAACGAATGAATCTCGGGCAAGTAACGTACCGATGACAAAGGGAACAACGTATGTTGTTAGCGGTTTGACCGATAAAGATCTTCGTAGAATATGTAGGAACCAATATGAGCATCCAGGTTCCGCTATTGGTTATTGACCGGAGATGTGTCTCGGTCATGTCTACATAGTTCTCAAACCCGTAGGGTCCGCACGTTTAACGTTCGATGACGATTGGTATTATGAGTTCATGTGTTTTGATGTACCGAAGGTAGTTCAGAGTCCCGCATGTGATCACGGACATGACGAGGAGTCTCGAAATGGTCGAAACATAAAGGTTGATATATTGGAAGCCTATGTTTGGACATCAGAATGGTTCCAGATGAGTTCGTGCATTTACCGGAGTACTGGGGGTTACTGGAACCCTCCCAGGGAGCATATGGGCCTTAATGGGCCTTAATGGGCCTTAGTGGGAGAGGAGAGAAGGCAGCCTAGGAGGGGGCGCCCCCCCCCAAGCCCAATTAGAATTGGGTGAGGGGGCCTATCCCCCTTTCCTTTCTCCTTCCCCCTCTTCCTTCTATTCCTAGTGGGACTAGGAAAGGGGGAGTCCTACTCCCACTAGAAGGAGGACTCCTCCCCTCTTGACGCGCCTAGAGAGGCCGGCCGGCCTCCCCCTCCCTCCTTTATATGTGTGGGCAGGGGGGCACCCTAGGACACACAAGTTGACATTGTTTAGCCGTGTGCGGTGCCCCCCCTCCACAGTTACACACATCGGTCATATCGTCGTAGTGCTTAGGCGAAGCCCTGCGCATGTAACTTCATCATCGCCATCACCACGCCGTCGTGCTGACGACACTCTCCCTTGGCCTCAACTGGATCAAGAGTACGAGGGACGTCCCCGAGCTGAACGTGTGCTGATCACGGAGGTGTTGTACGTTCGGTGCTAAGATCGGTCGGTTCGTGAAGACGTACGACTACATCATCCGCGTTGTCATAACGCTTCCGCTTTTGGTCTACGAGGGTACATGGACACACTCTCCCCTCTCGTTGTTATGCATCACATAGATAGATCTTGCGTGATCGTAGGATTTTTTTTGAAATTAGCGCGTTCCCCAACAATTTTGTTATGATTCGTCCCAATTTTGAAAATCCCCACAAAAACAACCCTCCCAAAAATTTTGTGATTTGTTGTTGTGATGAAGTTTTGTTGGATTTGATCAATGGATTTCATGTGTGGCACGTAGATCTAGCTTCCCCACCCTTCCATCCACCCAATTTTTCCGTTTATCCCTCGGATTTGGGTTTTTTCCTGAAGTTTTTTCGCCCAAATCCACGATCCCCAAATTTCCTGTTCTTGCAAAATCTCGACACCCGGAACTTACGGCCCCGCCCGGAACTTCCGCCCCCCGGACCTTCCGTCTTGCCCTGAACTTCCGCCCTAGACACTACAAAAAAAGACACATCCATGACATTTTTGGTCGCACGAATTTTTTTCCTATCATGCTTATGACACTTCTATGACGATAATCGTGACAAAACCCGGTATCATCATAGATGTGGCGGGCTCCTACTTCTATGACAAAAAATCATGACAGAAAATGGGCTTTTTGTCCTGGGTGGGCCGGAGATGCAGTTGCATGACATTCTTTGGGCCGTCCATGACGGAAAAAACTATGGTAGAAGCGAGGGCGAGGAAAATATCAGGGAGTTTCCCGGTTACGGTGGGTGGTCGGGGGCCGAGCAATGCGCGTTTCTCACGTACACGTATGCGCGTGGGTGCGAGGCGTTGGGCTCTAACTGAACCCGAGCGAGGCGTTCGCCTACTGAACCAGAGCGATTGTATGCTACCTCTTGAGCATGCGTTGGTTTTCCATTGAAGAGGAAAGGGTGATGCAGCAAAGTAGTGTAAGTATTTCCCTCAGTTTTTGAGAACCAAGGTATCAATCCAGTAGGAGGCTACACTCAAATCCCTCGTACATGCACAAACAAATAAGAACCTTGCAACCAACGCGATAAAGGGGTTGTCAATCCCTTCACGGCCACTTGCAAAAGTGATATCTGATAGAGATGATAAGATAAATTTTTTTGGTATTTTTATGATATAGATTGGAAAGTAAAGATTGCAAAATAAAATAGATCGAAAACTTATATGATGGAAAATAGACCCGGGGGTCATAGGTTTCACTAGTGGCTTCTCTCAAGATAGCATAAGTGTTACGGTGGGTGAACAAATTACTGTCGAGCAATTGATAGAGAAGTGCATAGTTATGAGAATATCTAGGCATGATCATGTATATAGGCATCACGTCCATGACAAGCAGATCGAAACGATTATGCATCTACTACTATTACTCCACACATCGACCGCTATCCAGCATACATCTAGAGTCTTAAGTTCATAAGAACAGAGTAACGCATTAGGCAAGATGACATGATGTAGAGGGATAAACTCAAGCAATATGATATAAACCCCATCCTTTTATCCTCGATGGCAACAATACAATACGTGCCTTGCTGCCCCTGCTGTCACCAGGAAAGGACACTGCAAGATTGAACCCAAAGCTAAGCACTTCTCCCATTGCAAGAAAGATCAATCTAGTAGGCCAAACCAAACTGATAATTCGAAGAGACTTGCAGAGATAACAAATCATACATAAAAGAATTCAGAGGAGATTCAAATATTGTTCATAGATAATCTTGATCATAAACCCACAATTCATCGGATCTCGACAAACACGCCGCAAAAAGAATTAAATCGAATAGATCTCCAAGAAGATCAAGGGGAACTTTGTATTGAGATCCAAAGAGAGAGAAGAATCCATCTAGCTAATAATTATGGACCCGAAGGTCTGTGGTAAACTACTCACACTTCATCGGAGATGCTATGTTGTTGATGTAGAAGCCCTCTGTGATCGATTCCCCTCCGGCGGAGCGCCGAAAAAGGCCCTAAGATGGGATCTCACGGGTACAGAAGGTTGCGGCGGTGGAAATAGGGTTTCGTGGTGCTCCTGGATGCTTTCAGGGTATGTGAGTATATATAGGCAAAAGAAGTTGGTCAGGGGAGCCACAAGGGGCCCACGAGGGTGGGGGCGCGCCTACCCCCCCGGGCGCGCCTCCCTACCTCGTTGCCGCCTCATTTCTTTCTTTACATCCACTCCAAGTCTTCTAGATTGCGTTTGTTCCAAAAATAACTCTCCCGAAGGTTTCATTCCGTTTGGACTCCATTTGATATTCCTTTTCTGCGAAACACTGAAATAGGCAAAAAAAATAACAGTTTGGACTGGGCCTCCGGTTAATAGGTTAGTCCCAAAAATAATATAAAAGTGCATAGTAAAGCCCATTAAACATCCAAAACAGATAATATAATAGCATGGAACAATAAAAATTATAGATACGTTGGAGACGTATCAAGCATCCCCAAGCTTAATTCCTAATCATCCTCGAGTAGGTAAATGATAAAAACAGAATTTTTGATGTGGAATGCTACCTAACATATTTCTCAATGTAATTTTCTTTATTGTGGTATGAATGTTCAGATCCAAAGGATTCAAGATAGAAGTTTAATATTGACATAAAAATAGTAATACCTCAAGCATACTAACAAAGTAATCATGTCTTATTAAAATAACGTAGCCAAAGAAAGCTTATCCCTACAAAATCATATAGTTTGGCCATGCTTCATTTTCGCCACACAAAATGCTCCCATCATGCACAACCCCGGTTTCAGCCAAGCAATTGGTTCATACTTTTTAACGCGCTTCAGCCTTTTCAACCATCACGCAATACATGAGCGTAAGCCATGGACATAGCACTATGGATGGAGTAGAGTATGATGATAGGGATTATGTGAGAAAACAAAAGGAGAAAGTGTCATATTGACGCGGCTAATCAACAGGCTATGGAGATGCCCATCAATTGATGTCAATACGAGTAGGGATTGCCATGCAACGGATGCACTAGAGCTATAAATGTATGAAGGTTCATCATAAGAAACTAAGTGGGTGTGCATCCAACTTGCTTGCTCACGAAGACCTAGGGCAATTTGAGGAAGCCCATCATTGGAATATACAAGCCAAGTTCTATAATGAAAATTTTCCACTAGTATATGAAAGTGGCAACATAGGAGACTCTCTATCATGAGGATCATGGTGCTACTTTGAAGCACAAGTGTGGAAAAAGGATAGTAACATTGTCCCTTCTCTCTTTTTCTCTCATTTTTTCTTTTTTATTTGGGCTTCTTTGGCCTCTTTTATTTTTCATAAAGTCCGGAGTCTCATCCCGACTTGTGGGAGAATCATAGTCTCCATCATCCTTTCCTCACATGGGACAATGCTCTATTAATGGAAATCATCACACTTCTATTTATTTACAACTCAATACTTAGGAAAAAATATGACTATGTGAATGCCTCCGGCGGTGTACCGGGATATGCAATGAAACAAGAGCGACATGTATGAAAGAATTATAAAGGTGGCTTTGCCACAAATATGATGTCAACTACATGATCACGCAAAGCAATATGACAATGATGGAGCGTGTCATAACAAACGGAACGGTGAAAAGTTGCATGGCAATATATCTCAGAATGGCTATGGAAATGCCATAATAGGTAGGTATGGTGGCTATTTTGAGGAAGATATAATGAGGTTTATGTGTGATGGAGCGTATCGTATCACGGGGTTTGGATGCACCGGTGAAGTTTGCACCAACTCTCAAGGTGAGAAAGGGCAATGTGCGGTACCGTAGAGGCTAGCAAATTGCAGAAGGGTAAGAGTGTGTATAATCCATGGACTCACATTAGTCATAAAGAACTCATATACTTATTGCAAAAATTTATTAGCCCTCGAAGCAAAGTACTACTATGCATGCTCCTAGGGGAAGGGTTGGTAGGAGTTAACCATCGCACGATCCCGACCTCCACTCATAAGGAAGGCAATCAAAGAACACCCCATGCTTCAAATTTGTCACACAACGTTCACCATACATGCATGCTACGGGACTTGCCAACTTTAACACAAGTATTTCTCAATTTCATAATAACCCAACTAGCATGACTCTAACATTACCACCTTTATATCTCAAAACAATTATCAAGTATCAAATTTATCATAGTATTCAATGCACTCCATATGAAATTTTTTATTATACCCAACTTGGATGCCTGTCATATTAGGACTAATTTTATAATCAAAGCAAATACCGTTATGCTCTAAAAGACTCTCAAAATAATATAAGTGAAGCATGAGAGGTCAATAATTTCTACAAAATAAAACCACCGCCGTGCTCTAAAAAACATATAAGTGAAGCACTAGAGCAAAATTATCTAGCTCAAAAGATATAAGTGAAGCACATAGAGTATTCTAATAAATTCCAATTCATGTGTGTCTCTACCAAAAGGTGTGTACAGCAAGGATAATTGTGATAAACTAAAAAGCAAAGACTCAAATCATACAAGACGCTCCAAGCAAAACACATATCATGTGGTGAATAAAAATATAACATCAAGTAAAGTTACCGATGGACGAAGACAAAAGAGGGGATGCCTTCCGGGGCATCCTCAAGCTTAGGCTTTTGGTTGTCCTTGAATTTACCTTGGGGTGCCTTGGGAATCCCCAATCTTAGGCTCTTGCCACTCCTTGTGCCATAATCCATCAAATCTTTACCCAAAACTTGAAAACTTCACAACACAAAACTCAACAGAAAATCTCATGAGCTCCGTTAGCAAAATAAAACAAACCACCACTTTAAGGTACTGCAATGAACTCATTCTTTATTTATATTGGTGTTAAACCTACTTTATTCCAACTTCTCTATGGTTCATACCCCCCGATACTAGCCATAGATTCATCAAAATAAGCAAACAACACACGAAAAACAGAATCTGTCAAAAATAGAACAGTCTGTAGCAATCTGTAACTTTCGAATACTTCTGAAACTCCGAAAATTCTTAAATAAATTGGTGGACGTGAGTAATTTGTCTATTAATCATCTTCAAGAAGAATCAACCTAAAATCAGTCTCCAGTAAAAAATGGCAGCTAATCTCGTGAGCGCTAAAGTTTCTGTTTTTTACAGCAAGATTATAAAGACTTCACCCAAGTCTTTCCAAAGGTTCTACTTAGCACAAATACTAATTAAAACATAAAACCACATATAACCAGAGGCTAGATGAATTATTTATTACTAAACAGTAACAAAAAGCAAGGAACAAAAATAAAATGGGGTTGCCTCCCAACAAGCGCTCTCGTTTAACGCCCCCAGCTAGGCATAAAAGCGAAAATAGATCTAAGTATTGCCATCTTTGATATTCAATTCATAGGTGGCTCTCATAATAGATTCATAAGGTAATTCGATTTTATTCCTAGTAAAGTGTTCCATGCCTTTTCTTAAGGTAAATTGGAATCTAATATTTTCTTCTTTCATATCAATAACTGCACCAATCGTTCTAAGGAAAGGTCTACAAAGAATAATAGGACATGAAAGATTGCAATCTATATCAAGAACAATAAAACCTACGGGCACATAATTCCTATTTGCAACAATAAGAACATCATTAATCCTTCCCATAGGTTTCTTAATGGTGGAATCCGCAAGGTGCAAGTTTAAAGAGCAATCATCAAATTCACGGAAACCTAGCACATCACACAAAGTTTTTGGAATCGTGGAAACACTAGCACCCAAATCACACAAATCATAGCATTCATGATCTTTAATTTTAATTTTAATAGTAGGTTCCCACTCATCATAAAGTTTGTAGGGATAGAAACTTCTAATTCAAGTTTTTCTTCATAAGATTGCATTAAAGCATCGACGATATGTTTAGTAAAAGCTTTATTTTGACTATAAGCATGAGGAGAATTTAACACGGATTGCAACAAGGAAATACAATCTATTAAAGAACAATTATCATAATTAAATTCCTTGAAATCCAAAATAGGGGGTTCATTGCTATGTGAAGCTTTGACCTCTTCAATCCCACTTTTACCAATTTTTGCATCAAGACCTAAAAACTCCGAATCGTTGGGACGCCTCTTAACTAAAGTTGAGTCATCTCCACTCCAATCATTATCAAGATTCATATTGCAAAACAAAGATTTAATAGGGGACACATCAATCACTTTTAGATCTTCATCCCTATTATCATGAAAACTAGAAGAACTCGCTTTTACAAAGCAATCCTTTTTTGCACGCATTCTAGCGGTTCTTTCTTTGCACTCATCAATGGAAATTCTCATGGCTTTGAGGGACTCATTTATATCATGCTTAGGTGGAGTAGATCTTAATTTCAAAGAATCAACATCAAGAGAAATTCTATCCATGTTTCTAGCCAACTCATCAATCTTAGGCAATTTTTCTTCAAGCAAAGCATTGAAATTCTTTTGAGAAATCATAAACTCTTTAACACTAATCTCAAAATCAGAGGGCATCTTATTAAAATTTCCATAAGAGTTGTTGTAGTAATTACCATAATTATTAGAGGAATTAGTAGGAAACGGCCTAGGATTAAAGTTTCCTCTATACGCGTTGTTACCAAAATTATTCCTACCAACAAAATTCACATCTATAGATTCATTATTACTCTCAGTCAAAGTAGTCAAAGGTATATAATTAGGATCAATAGGAGCACTCTTTAATTTCATAAGTTCATCCATCTTTCCACTCAAAACATTAATCTCTTTTATCGCATGAACCTTTTTACTAGTAGATCTTTCGGTGTGCCATTGAGAATAGTTAACCATAATATTATCTTGGAGTTTGGTAGCTTCTCCTAAAGTGATTTCCATAAAAGTGCCTCCCGCGGCCGAATCTAAAAGATTTCTAGAAGCAAAATTCAATCCGGCATAAAAAATTTGTATGATCATCCATAAATTTAATCCATGTTAGGGCAATTGTGAATCATTAATTTCATCCTCTCCCAAGATTGTGCAACATGCTCATGATCAAGTTGCTTAAACTTCATAATATCGTTTCTAAGAGAGATGATCTTAGCGGGAGGAAAATACTTAGAGATAAAAGCATCTTTGCACTTATTCCATGAATCAATACTATTTTTGGGCAAAGATGAAAACCAAGTTTTAGCATGATCTCTAAACGAAAACGAAAATGGCTTCAATTTAACAATATCATTATCCATGTCTTTCTTCTTTTGCATATCACACAAATCAATAAAGTTGTCTAGATGAGTAGCGGCATCTTCACTAGGAAGGATAGAGAATTGATCTTTCATGACAAGATTCAACAAAGCAGCATTAATTTCACAAGATTCAGCATCGGTAAGAGGAGCAATCGGAGTGCTAAGAAAATCATTGTGGTTGGTATTGGAAAAATCACACAATTTAGTATTATCTTGAGCCATCGTGACAAACAATCCAACACACAAGCACACAAGAGGCAAGGAAAAAGAGGCGAACGGGAAAGAGAGGGCAAATAAAATGACAAGGGTGAAGTAGGGGAGAGGAAAACGAGAGGCAAATGGCAAATAATGTAATGCGAGGGATAAGAGTTTGTGATGGGTACTTGGTATGTCTTGACTTGTGCGTAGACCTCCCCAGCAACGGCGCCAGAAATCCTTCTTGCTACCTCTTGAGCATGCGTTGGTTTTCCCTTGAAGAGGAAAGGGTGATGCAGCAAAGTAGCGTAAGTATTTCCCTCAGTTTTTGAGAACCAAGGTATCAATCCAGTAGGAGGCTACACTCAAATCCCTCGTACCTGCACAAACAAATAAGAACCTTACAACCAACGCGATAAAGGGGTTGTCAATCCCTTCACGGCCACTTGCAAAAGTGAGATCTAATAGAGATGATACGATAAATATTTTTGGTATTTTTATGATATAGATTGGAAAGTAAAGATTGCAAAATAAAATAGATCGAAAACTTATATGATAGAAAATAGACCCGGGGGCCATAGGTTTCACTAGTGGCTTCTCTCAAGATAGCATAAGTATTACGGTGGGTGAACAAATTACTATTGAGCAATTGATAGAAAAGTGCATAGTTATGAGAATATCTATGCATGATCATGTATATAGGCATCACGTCCACGACAAGTAGATCGAAACAATTCTGCATCTACTACTATTACTCCACACATCGACTGCTATCCAGCATGCATCTAGAGTATTAAGTTCACAAGAACATAGTAACACATTAGGCAAGATGACATGATGTAGAGGGATAAACTCAATCAGTATGATATAAACCCCATACTTTTATCCTCGATGGGAACAATACAATACGTGCCTTGCTGCCCCTGCTGTCACTGGGAAAGGACACTGCAAGATTGAACCCAAAGCTAAGCACTTCTCCCATTGCAATAAAGATCAATCTAGTAGGCCAAACCAAACCGATAATTCGAAGAGACTTGCAAAGATAACAAATCATACATAAAAGAATTCATAGGAGATTCAAATATTGTTCGTAGATAATCTTGATCATAAACCCACAATTCATCGGATCTCGACAAACACACCGCAAAAGAATTACGTCGAATAGAACTCCAAGAAGATCAAGGAGAACTTTGTATTGAGATCCAAAGAGAGAAAAGAAGCCATCTAGCTAATAACTATGGACCCGAAGGTCTGTGGTAAACTACTCACACTTCATCGGAGAGGCTATGGTGTTGATGTAGAATCCCTCCATGATCGATTCCCCCTCCGGCGGAGCGCCAGAAAAGGCCCCAAGATGGGATCTCACGGGTACAGAAGGTTGCGGCAGTGGAAATAGGGTTTCGTGGTGCTCCTGGATGTTTTCAGGGTATGTGAGTATATATAGGCGAAAGAAGTCGGTCAGGGGAGCCACGAGGGGCCCACAAGGGTGGGGGGCGCGCCTACTCCCTGGGCGCGCCTCCCTGCCTTGTGGCCGCCTCGTTTCTTTCTTGACGTCCACTCCAAGTCTCCTGGAATGCGTTTGTTCCAAAAATAACTCTCCCGAAGGTTTCATTCCGTTTGGACTCCGTTTGATATTCCTTTTCTGGGAAACACTGAAATAGGCAAAAAAACAACAATTTGGACTGGGCCTCCGGTTAATAGGTTAGTCCCAAAAATAATATAAAAGTGCATAGTAAAGCCCATTAAACATCCAAAACAGATAATATAATAGCATGGAACAATCAAAAAATATAGATACGTTGGAGACGTGTCATTGTACTGCAGGCTACGCGTTACTGAACCCGAGCGATCGATCGATCTGGTTGTTAACTGAACTCAATTGAGCGATTCCTTCGCTACTGCTGCTAACTAAAGCCGATCGAACCTGCTGCCTCCTTCCCTTGATGAACAGTGAGCGTTGTTGGGGGTTTGGATGAACAGTTCCCAGTAGGGGGTTGGATGAACAGGACCCCGTGGTAGTAGAGGTTGTTGCCGCTGGATGAAAAGGACCCCGATCAGCCAGTTGGGGTGAGGGAGCCCTGGACTAGGGGGTGTCCGGACAGCCGGACTATCATCATCCGCCGGACTCCAAGACTACGAAGATACAAGATTGAAGACTCCGTCCCGTGTCCGGATGGGACTTTCCTTGGCGTGGAAGGCAAGCTTGGCGATACGGATGTGTAGATCTCCTACCATTGTAACCGACTCTGTGTAACCCTAGCCCTCTCCGGTGTCTATATAAACCGGAGGGTTTTAGTCCGTAGGACACAACAACCATTACAACAATCATACCATAGGCTAGCTTCTAGGGTTTAGCCTCCTTGATCTCGTGGTAGATCCACTCTTGTAATACACATCATCAATATTAATCAAGCAGGACGTAGGGTTTTACCTCCATCAAGAGGGCCCGAACCTGGGTAAAACATCATGTCCCTCGTCTCCTGTTACCATCCGCCTAGACGCATAGTTCGGGACCCCCTACCCGAGATCCGCCGGTTTTGACACCGACATTGGTGCTTTCATTGAGAGTTCCTCTGTGCCGTCACCGATAGGAAGGATGCCTCCACCCGTCTTCAAGGACGATATTTTCACCAAAGGGGCCTTGGCCGCCGGCCAAACTATCCGGCTAGGTGGTTTTCTTATGACCGCCTGTCCGGCCACCGCTTCGACAATGACTTCTCAAGTCGTCAAAAGCAATCTTCACGTCAGCTCGGAATTTGCCGAGCGGCTGGATCCAATAGGGCTTTCGTCTGTCAACGAGCTCTTGGATCGCATCGCCGCCCTGGGAGTCGCTACGGACTACAATCAGATTGGGCTTAAAACCGATCTGAGAGAGATTAACTCTCCCCAGGTTACCCACCACGTCGTAGTGGTAGAGGAGCAATGCGGCGACTCTTCTCCTGTATTGAAAACTAGTCATGTCCGGGCTCCCGAACCCTCCATGCCGGATTCCCGCGGAGGGACGGACTTCGGTCAAGCACTGAACTTAAAGTCAGGCATCGGACCGGACTCATTGGACAACGTCCAACAATCCAAGCTTCCAAATTTGGAAACTTCACGGCCTTCAAGCCTTGAGATGGGTAGGGTTCCGGACTTTATTCCACCCACCCGCCCAGACATATGCGATCTATCTCTAATACGGCAAGAGCCTGCTGAAACAGTACATCACTACTGGGCCAGATTCCTCCTGGTTATGGACAGGATAAAGGACTGCCGAGAGGAAAACACAATCTCAATTTTTTGCAATAATTGCACGGACAAGGGAATATTGAACGCCATCAGCCGTCGTGAAATTACACGCTTTGCCGACCTGGCGTCCATAGTACAAAAGTACTGTGCGATGGAGAGTTTCCGAAAAACCGAAAATCAGTTTTGGGACAATCCGGCCCCGAATACAACCCTAGTCCGTAACAAAAGGGTGCATTACACTCAGGCCCCAGATACAAAAACCAAAAAGCAAAAACCCCATAGAGGGCACGGAACCGTACTGGAGGGATGGCTTAGCGGACCCTGTAAAATTCACAGTACAGAGGGCGCTGTCCCAACACATAGCCTTCGAGCATGTTGGATATTATGGCAGGTGGCCAAAAGTGGCGAGGAGCTTCTAGCCCCGGAAAACCACTCCAACAATACCAGTAAGGTATCAACAGTCTTCGAGACCTTCGCATCAAACAATATGCGGAAACGAACAATCCGCGGCCTCGCCGAAGTCTACCAAGTAGCAACAACAAATCCGTGGAGCGACACAGCCATCACCTTCAACGCCAGCGACGAACCTAAATTCCGAACAGCCCGAGCACCAGCCGCACTGGTGCTTAGTCCAATAGTGGATGACTTTCGACTTACAAAGGTCCTCATGGATGGCGGCAGCGGACTAAACCTCATCTACGAGGAAACTCTTCAAAAAATGGAAATAGACTGGAGCCGCATTGAGCGAAGCAGCACAATCTTCAGAGGAATAATCCCTAGCCGGGAAGCGCGCTGCACCGAAAAAATCACACTCGATGTGGTGTTCGGCTCGCCGGACAACTACAGATCCGAAGAAGTCACGTTCCAAGTGGCCCCGTTCAACAGCGGATATCACGCTATATTAGGACGAGAGGCATTGAAAATTTTTCAAGCCGTACCCCATTACGGGTACATGAAGCTCAAAATGCCTGGGCCCGGCGGAATAATCACTCTCGTTAGTGATCCAGACATAGCGCTCCGCGCCAAAAACAAGACAGCCGCATTAGCCCTGGAGGCACTATCCAAAGCCCTAGCGGCAGAAGAACTCACCGCGCTGCGCTCTACGGTGAATAGGGACGATGTGATACTTGATAAGAGATCCAAGTCCACCTCCTTTAAACCAGTAGATGAAATAATAAAAATCCAGGTCCATCCAACGGACCCGACAAAGACGGCCTCCATTGGGGCACAGTTGAACCCTGATGTAGACGCCGCACTGCGAGAATTCCTTCCGGAAAATTGGGACATTTTCGCCTGGCACCCTTCGGATATGCCCGGAATCCCACGCAGATTGGCAGAACACAGCCTAAACATCCTAAAAGGATTCAAGCCAGTCAAACAGGCTCTTCGACGATTTTCCGAACCTAAAAGACAGGCAATGGGAGAAGAGCTAGCCAGACTATTGGAAGCCGGATTCATCAGAGATATCAAACATCCGGATTGGCTAGCAAACCTGGTAATGGTACCAAAGAAGGACAAATCCTGGCGCCTATGTGTCGATTTTAAAGACCTCAACAAGGCCTGCCCAAAGGATCCCTTCCCCCTCCCCCGCATCGACCAGATAATCGACGCTACCGCAGGACACGATTCACTATGTTTCCTCGACGCATACTCCGGCTATCATCAAATCAAGATGGCGGAAGCAGACCAAGCCGCAACTGCATTCATCACTCCATATGGACCATTCTGCTTCAACACGATGCCCTTCGGACTTAAAAATGCCGGCGCAACATATCAGCGCATGATTCAAACATGTCTGGCCACCCAGATCAGCAAAACAGTAGAGGCATACGTCGACGACGTAGTCGTCAAAACCAAACACGTCGAAACTTTAGTAGACGACTTGAGGCTCACATTCGACAACCTCAGAGCATATGACATCAAGCTGAATCCGGAAAAATGCGTTTTTGGCGTACCAGCCGGAAAGCTGCTGGGCTTAATTGTATCCGGTAGAGGAATTGAAGCAAACCCGGCCAAGATCCGAGCTCTGTCACAGCTGGATATTCCAAAAGACCTCAAACATATACAAAAATTGACTGGATGCGTGGCGGCTTTAAGCCGCTTTATCTCCCGCTTAGGAGAAAAGGCACTGCCCCTCTATCGCCTCCTTAGGCGCATCGAACACTTCGAGTGGACGGATGCTGCCACTGCCGGACTCGAGGAAATAAAGGCCATATTGGCAATAAATCCGGTCCTGGCTGCGCCCAACCTGGGTGAACCAATGCTGTTATACATCACGGCAACACATCAAGTTGTAAGCGCGGTACTCGTCGTCGAACGAGAGACAGAAGAGCATAAATTCCCTCTTCAAAAACCAGTGTACTACGTCTCCACTGTGTTAACCCCCTGCAAGTCCCATTACCCGCACTATCAAAAGATAGCGTATGCGGTGTTCATGGCATCCCGGAAGCTCCGACACTACTTTCAAGAGTGTTCGATAACGGTGGCCTCCGAAGTACCACTCAACGACATTATAAACAACCGCGACGCGACGGGCAGGATTGCAAAATGGGCCATTGAGCTCTTACCATTCGATATAACTTACAAACCTCGGTGAGCTATAAAGTCACAAGTTTTGGCTGACTTTGTCGCTGAATGGACCGAAGCCGAACTCCCTAAAGAGTACGGCGCATACTCCAATTGGATTATGCACTTCGACGGCTCTAAAATGTTGGCCGGATTGGGGGCTGGCGTCGTATTGACGTCCCCAACCGGGGACACAGTCCAATACGTACTTCAGATAATGTACACGGACTCCAACAACGCAGCCGAATACGAGGCCCTTTTACATGGCCTCCGGATGGCAATCTCCATGGGCATTCAACGCTTAGAGGTGCGCAGGGATTCAAACCTTGCAATATCCCAGATAAATGGAGACTTTGATGCCAAGGATCCGAAAATGGCAGCATATCGCAACGCTGTCCTAAAAATGTCAGCTCGGTTTGAAGGACTTGAATTCCATCACGTAGCCCGAGATAATAACCAAGCAGCCGACGTACTGGCACGCATCGGCGCAAAACGTGACGCTGTCCCTCCAAACATCTTCTTGGAACGGCTCTTCAAGCCATCCGTACTATGGGAAGAGGAGTCCGGAAATGACAAACCGGAAAAAACCGCGCCAACCGGCGATTCAGCCGATGACATAACACCTTCAGCCCACGACATAATGGCAGTAATTGCCCCGTGGACAGAACCATTCCTAGCCTACATGCTTAGGCAGGAACTTCCCGAAGACAAAAATGAGGCCCGCTGCATAGTCCGGCGATCTAAAGCCTACAAGGTCCATGAGGGAGAACTTTATAAGAAAAGCACAACCGGAGTCCTTCAAAGGTGTATCTCCGAAGAGGAAGGGCGAAACCTCCTGGCTGAAATTCATGCCAGACTAGGCGGACACCACACATCAGCTCGGGCCCTTGTAGGAAAGGCATTCCGTACAGGATTTTATTGGCCAACGGCCCGGGCAGATGCTCAGGACTTAGTCCAAAGATGCGTCGGTTGTCAGCTCTTTGCTAATCAGAGCCATATGCCACCCACCGCCCTCAAAACTATACCCATTACCTGGCCGTTCGCAGTCTGGGGGCTTGACATGGTTGGACCCCTTAAAGGGGGAACCCACAAGCAAAGGTACCTATTGGTCATGGTGGACAAATTCACCAAATGGATAGAGGCCAAACCAGTCAAAACGGCAGAGTCCGAACCAGTGATAGACTTTATCTCCGGGGTAGTACACCGTTATGGTGTCCCCCACAGCATCATCACTGATAACGACACGAACTTCACGGCCGACGAGGTTAAATCATGGTGCAAAAATATGGGCATTAAGCTTGATTACGCCTTAGTCTATCATCCTCAAACCAATAGTCAAGTGGAACGAGCGAACGGTCTAATAATGAGCGGCATTAAACCCAGACTAGTGCGGTCACTTACGAAATCTGACACGCACTGGGTAGAGGAGCTCGACTCCGTACTCTGGGGGCTGCGGACAACGCCCAACCGTACTACCGGATTCACACAATTTTTTATGGTATACGGCGCAGAGGCAGTTCTGCCCTGCGACATCATTCATGACTCACCTCGAGTGCGCATGTACGAAGAAAGAGAAGCCGAGCTGGATCGGCAGGACAGCTTGGACGCATTGGAGGAAGAACGCGATGTCGCCAAGGCTCGTTCCGCATTCTATCAGCAGCAGGCTCGAAGATATCAAAGCAGAGAAGTACGGGCCAAGACTTACAACGTTGGCGAACTAGTTCTACGCCTGCCGGACAAGAAAAAGGACAAGCTCAAGCCCAAATGGGAGGGGCCCTTCATTATCGATCAAGTCCTGACCGGAGGAGCGTACCGTCTACGAAATGCGTCGGACAACCGACTCGAGCCTAACCCATGGAACCGCAGCCCGCCTCCGAAGATTCTATGCCTAGCGCTGGACTAAGAGTTCGTCCCCTTCCCCCGTCCAAATTTTTTACACTTCAGCTGTGTTTTGTTTCTCTTTCTTCTCTTAACCCTTTTCCTAAAAATCCCTTAAGGGCCTACTTGCGCATTGTTCGCACATACTTGATGTGCCATCCACACTCATTATACCTGGGGGCTTCTTTACCAGAAGCTCAATTATAAGGGCTTCATGCCCAGCACATGTGTCAAGCTTCCACATGTACCTTTTACTCACCATTATATGCATCGATATGACTTAAGTTTTGGCCAAGTTGGGTTGCCTGGCTCATGTGCTTACCCCTACGTTCCCGATTGTTCGGCTAGGAGGTAAAGGGAGCACCTCTGCGATTGTTACTGCCGGGTCAGCCGGATGTGTACCTCAGACTGGGTGAAGCCGAAAGCTAGCGTTCTCAAGGGAATATTCGGTCGGTGACTTGAAAGATGATTTTTTACCTACTTATTTATCTGCCCCCAGATGTTTTTCTGCTTTTTTCGCAATCCGGACATGCACTTTAGGGCATGCCTCCCAGGGAAAGGAACCCTTAACGGAACTATTCTCCCTGGAAGATGTTTCTTACTAACCATGTAATATAACATAACTAGTTGGGCACTTGTCTGATAAAGCACTAATGACCCCTACGCCTGGTCTCCATGCATACCCCGGTTGTTTCTTAACCGAGAAGGTATTCGGACACACTCCGGACCCTAGGGTCCCGAGTTTGAAGCGAAAAGGTCGGCAAAGACAAACGATCTACAATCCGGCTAGAAGGCATTTCACATGTCATTTTAAAATACATTGTCAAATCTATTGACTGTATTCCTTCTCAATCCCGTCTAACAGGCTGTCTAATTTACAGTCCCGTTGGGAAAATTTAGCGGCCAACTCTACTTGGCCGTATACTAAACTCACAGGGATCTCCTTCCCATCGGGCCCCACAGGTCCGACCTTGGCCATGTGGTTGGGATCCGCCTTCTTGTACCGCGTCTTCACCATGGCCCAAGCCTCCCTGGCACCTTGGCAGCAGGCCGAAATCTTCCATAAATGGAAGCGCTGCCGCACTCCCCGAAGCTTCTCCGCAAGGTCCCCAAGGCCCTCGGGTAGGGAGAAGGCTGGCCATAAAGCCTGGACGACGCCGCTCATTGCCTGCCGAACTCGTTCGAGCAGCTGCAACAGCTCGGGAAGTTGATCACCCGTTGATACGGGCATCTCCTCCGCAGGGCGACCTGTGAGTATACCTACAAGACATATTTTGTCAATTGACTTCCTCGCCGAACTCTTCTTTTCAAAGGAGTCCGCTCAAGCACTTACTATAGATGCCGCGACGAAGCCGCTGATTCTCCTTAACGGAGCCGGACAGCTCGGCCCGAACGCCTTTCAGCTCTTCTCCAAGCTGGGCATGGGCATCTTGGAGCTTGTTCCTTTCTTGCTGCACTCTATTCAGCACCCTCTCGCCGGCCTTCAGCTGGCGCAGTAGTTCCTGCCTGTCCGGATCTTGTCCGGCAGCACCTGCAATGTCATTATTAGACTTGCGCGCACGCCGCACAGCACTTATATTTTTTTTTTTAAAATGTGTTACTAGGAGGGGCCTCTGTGTTTCCTCCTGTGGCAGCAAGTGCGGCCTCAAGTTGGGCCTTGCACTCTTGCAGCTCCTGAGACAGTTGGGTATTCTTCTCGGTAAGATCCTGCATTTCAAATGATCCTTAAATCAGTTAACATAACTACTTTAAGTCTCGGGGGCTACTGGCATATATAACTGTTAAATTCTTTTACCCGTATGTCTTTCACATACTGCTCCGTGGCTCTGGTAAAACCATCTTGAGCAGCACGGAGGTGCGCGTCCCCCGCGTTAAAGGCATTCAACGCCTCAGGGGAGAAGCACGCGTCACGAAATACTGTCCGGCGGCGCCTATGGTTCATGGCGCTCTCCACCTCAGACTTGGTGGCGGACAACCTGTCGGCATCCTCCGTTGGAGGAGTGTCCGGCTCGCGCCTTGCGCTCGCCTCCCCCTCTAGACCGGGTGCTGGAGCCTGGCTGGTAGAGGTTGGATTGGCAACCTCCACGCCCGCAGTCCGGCGGGCGCTTTTTCTCCTACAAAAGTCATGAGCACTCAAACGCTTCCTAGGAACGTTGCTCCAAATAACTAACTGCGAGCTATACCTTTGTGGCGACGTTTCAGTCCGCGCCGCGCTCCTCTTCCGCCTACTGGTCCGGACTGGCCTTTGTTGGTCAGCCGCCGCAGGCTCGGCTTCCCGCCTTGAAGGCGCTTCCTGCAAAACACCATCGTACGCGAAGGTCAGAAATGAGCAAGGAAGATATAATGGTGTCAGGACTTCCGTCACAATCACCTGGGAAGCCGGATATAGTCCGGGGTAGTCAGCCGTAATGGCGACTAAAGCATTATCCATGCTGAGCTGGTGGAACACCCCATCGATTAGCTCCACCTGAATGTCCGGATCCTCTTCGGAGGCCGGATCCTGGGATCTCTCTGGATCCTCGGGTTGCGGAGCTAGACTTATCATGTCCTCCACAATCCGACGCAGTTCCTGCGTCGAAGACATAATATAAGAAGCTTAAACTTTGAAAGCATGGGTCGGGCCCTTAAAGTGTTCGCTTACCCAACGCCGAGGGTTATTCATAGAGAACCCACTCAACGGGTTCGTCTGAAGGAAGTCCTCCTTCTCCCCCTTGTACAGGCCGGACAGGATCTGCACCAGATCCTCGGCCGAATCCGGTCCTTTGCGGCCATGACGGGTGGCATCGTCTTCCCAGTTGAAATCCCACATGGGGCGGCCCCTGTATTGCAGTGGCTGCACCCCCCGTGTAATGCATGTTGCCATGACTCCAATCATGGTCAACCCGGAATGGGCCAGTAATCTTATTCGGCCCATCAGATAATGGACGCTCTTGTCTTCCTCCAGTTGGGGGCTCCGCGGGCGCCAACTAAGGCGTTTCTTCAGAGGAGCAGTACTGAACTCCGGGAGGCCGATCCGAACAGGGTCCGGCAGCGGAGCGTCTTCTATGTAAAACCATTCCGAAGGCCAGTCTTCGGACGCCTTCTTAGGGGTTCCGGATGGATATCCGGTCCCGGCAATGCGCCATATTTCGGCGCCGCCCACTTGATATATGAACCCCTCGTGAGAACGGGGTAGGAGGCAGAACAACCTCTTCCACAGTGCAAAATGGGGCTCGATGCCCAGAAATAGCTCGCAAAGAGCTACGTAACCCGCGATATGCAGGATAGAGGCCGGTGTAAGGTGATGGAGCTGGAGTCCGTAGAACTCCAGGAGCCCGCGGAGGAACGGATGTATAGGAAATCCGAGTCCCCTTATCAGATAGGGGACGAAGCATACCCGCTCCCCTTTATTGGGACTTGGGGTAGCCTCCGCTTGCTTCCCACCTTGGTAGGTGGCCAGCCCGGCTTGAACCGGAACCATGAAGGCTGGAGGGAGATATACCTCCGCTTGGAGCTTCACCAGCTCGTTGTGCGGAACAGAGCATCTCCTCCAATCTCCTGGCAGAGGGCTGGGAGCACGAGAAGAGGAGCCGCGTCGACGGTCCATGATGGAATGGATTCTGGGTCAAAAGCGCTCCGATGGGTATTCGCGGAAGGAAGATGGTGTGTTTTGGATCCGGATTCTTGCCTCTCTTATAGGCAGATTATTTGCATAGCTAGGGGGTAAAACATAAAAGATACCCTGGCTTTTCGCATTCATGTGACGCGTGGAAGAAGGCCATTATTGGGTGTAGAAGCCAAGAAGCACAACATTGATGAGGAAGCCGGACACTGTTCGGCAGGTACATGGAACTTAAAAGGAGAACCCGCCTTGCAACGCTGAAGACTATATACGCGCTGGAGTTATCGTCATTGAAGCCTGGTTCGGGGGCTACTGAGGGAGTCCTGGACTAGGGGGTGTCCGGACAGCCGGACTATCATCGTCCGCCGGACTCCAAGACTACGAAGATCTCCGTCCCGTGTCCGGATGGGACTTTCCTTGGCGTGGAAGGCAAGCTTGGCGATACGGATGTGTAGATCTCCTACCATTGTAACCGACTCTGTGTAACCCTAGCCCTCTCTGGTGTCTATATAAACCGGAGGGTTTTAGTCCGTAGGACACAACAACCATTACAACAATCATACCTTAGGCTAGCTTCTAGGGTTTAGCCTCCTTGATCTCGTGGTAGATCCACTCTTGTAATACACATCATCAATATTAATCAAGCAGGACGTAGGGTTTTACCTCCATCAAGAGGGCCCGAACCTGGGTAAAACATCGTGTCCCTCGTCCCCTATTACCATCCGCCTAGACGCACAGTTCGGGACCCCCTACCCGAGATCCGCCGGTTTTGACACCGACATGGGGGTTGATGAACAAGACCCCGCGGAGGGCTCGATGAACAGGCCCCCGTGGAGGGCTGGTTGAACATTAGCCGGTGGAGGGTTGGTTGAACAGTAGCCCGTGGAGGGGTGATTGAACAGGACCCCGTGGAGAGGGCTGGTTGAACAATAGCCGGTGGAGGAGTGGTGGACGCTGGATGAACAGGAGCCCGTGGATGAACAAGAGCCCGTGGAGGCAGGAGGGGTGACGCCGTGGATGAACAGTCGCAGGTGGAGGCTGGAGGAGGTCGACGGTGGATGTACAATAGCCCGTGGATGCAGTCGACGGTGGAGATGAACAGTATCTCGTGGAGTCCCGTTTTGTGGTACGCCACACCCCTCCTGATGAACAGGACCCCCATTTCGACCGTAGCGCTCCAACACAAGTCTGTTTCTTCTGTTTTGCGGTACGCCACACCCCTCCCGATCAACGAGACCCCATTTCGACCATAGGAGGTCCAAGTGAAGTCTATTTCCTTCATTTTGCGGTACGCCAGACCCCTCTCGATGAACAGTATCCCGTTTCGACCGTGGTCGGTCGAACACAAGGCTGTTTCCTCCGTTCTGCGGCGCCAAGCCTTGTTTCGATCGGTTGCTCCATCCAAGCCGATTGGCTCCCGATGAACACGACGACGACGCAGTTTCTCCATTCCGACCCAGCCATGTACACGAGCCCTGGCCGTATGTATGCACGAGTAGGCGTTCGAGACCCCGCCTGTATGTACGTATGTGGCCGTATTTACTTTCTTGCACATGGATGTATGTACATGTACATGCTACGTCCGCGCCTCTACTATGACACGTGCCCTTCCTTACTCGGCCATGGTTCATCGCTACAGCCTGCAGACAGACCAATCGACCAGTATGTACGTACACATTCGCGACCAGACAGACAACACTATGTACGCTTTGACCGGGTGGGTCCCAGCGGTCAGGGAGGATAAGGACGCACTTCCTTGCGTACGAAGATATAGCTTCTTGGTCCCAGCTGTCAGGGGGAGGAATCATTTTTATTTTGTAAGTAATAAGGAGGCACTTCCTTGTGTTCGAAGATATAGCTGGTGGGTCCAGTTGTCAGCCTCACCGCCTAAAGTCCTCTTTCGATGGCTGTCCTCCATTGACCACGCCATGCCGAGAGCATCAAGGCAGTGGACGAGGGTGAGGCCTAGGAAGGGAACAACATGGAGGCGGGGAAGATGCGGCAGTGGATGCCCACGCGGAGGGGAGTACGTGAGTTGACTGCTTCGGTTGCGGTGTGAGGCTGCCATCGCCGGAGAATAACGGGAGGTGTGGGTAGGTATAGAGGGATGGCATGGCCAGTGGTGGCAACATAGCCGAACACGGGAGGCAGGAGTAGGCGGCATGGCCGACGCTGGTTTGGGCGGCTGGAGCAAGAAGATCAAAGGTTGAAGAAGCACGACGGTCGTTGGATGGACATTGTACAGTCACTGCAGCTAGAATCGTTTATATTGACTAAGCTGACAAAGCCCATGGTACATGTCAACTTAGTAGGCCCACATGTCAGCCTCCGAAACGGTGCACCCCAGATGTCAGGGGGGAATTATTTTTTGGGCGGCTGAAGCAAGAATATCCGAGATTGAAGAAGAAGCACGACATCCGTTGGATGGACATCCAACGGCCACTGCTGCTAAAACCGTGTGTTCACTATAAGTTGACAAAGCCTTGCATACGGGTCAACTTAGTTTTTTTAGGGGACGCGTCAACTTTGTAGGCCCACAAGTGTGTGGCAAAGAACATATATCCCATTTGCGATTTGTAAGAATGTACAACCCATTTTTGAATTCTAGTGGAATTTACTACATCCCATTTACAGTTTGTTAAAAGTACAACCCATTTTCTAGCTAGGACAATGATTAATAATTTCAACCAACTGCTCAAAACAGAATTCAACAAATTTCCCACATTTTTATGGGATCCGAAATTTTTTTATCCCGAAATTTCTAGTCGGATTAGTAATAATTTCAAAATAAATTTGTATTATGTAAAAATCCAACGAAATATTGCGCCCGCAACAATTACGTGTGTGGTGCATTTTTTATAGTTATTACCCAGTTTTTATAATTACATCCCATTTATTATTTCTTAAATTCCATTTTCTTGTTAAGCCTAATGCATCCCTCCTAGGAAAGATTTGCAGCCCAGCGGGGTGGAGAATAACAAGTTGACCTTGCCTAGGTATTCCTAAAAAAAGGTATAGCTGGGCTAGGCATTTTCAGCTTGAAAAAAATTAATATCTAGGCTAGATATGTGTCCTGGGCTAGACGGGCCACAGCCCGCCCAGTTAATACCCTGCTCTCTCTGAACAACAACAAAAACATCGCTCAAGAAAAACTGAAAGGCACAAATACTGTTTGAGCTGCTTGGTCCCACTTGTCGGCCGCTCCTTGTGCAATTCTCTCGTTTATTGACTACATAGGTTGACAATGGTGTGGGATTGTGATGTCAGGAAACCAGGAGGAAGCAAAAAAATTATAGTTGTATATAATAAGGAGGCACTTGCGTACGTGCGGCTATGGCCATGGTGGGTCCACATTGTCATCCTCTCCAAATAAAGTCATCTCCTCATTCCTCATGTCCGTTGACCATGTTGACAACGCGAGACGGCGGCGCCACAGTGAGCGCAACAACTCGAAGGACGACGGAGAGGGCCTCGCAGGACCTGCGGATGGTTTGATACAGTGCCCGCTGCTCATTCAGGAAGCCAGGATCATAGGGCCACATGTCCGCGACGGCATTGTCGTTCGCTTGTTCGCCGGTGCTCATTGAGGAGACAGAGGTTGCAGCATAGGTCCTCCTGCGCTGGTAGCTCTTCCGCCATTAGGACGTCGAAGTGCGGCCGCACCTGCTCTATGGTGAACACAACATGAACCGGCTTGGACAGTGGCGCCGGCTCCTGGTCGGAAGCTATGTTCGTCTGATTGTCGTCGCTCAGCTCAGCGAGCTCGCTGGTGAGCCAGCATGTCCGGCTGTTGGACCGACCCGCTGCCAAGCATGAGTCTGGCCGCCCTGGCCCACCCAAACCGCCTCCCTCGCCCGCGCGCGCTTTCCGCCCGAAATGGTCCGCGCCGCCCGTGCCGCTTCCTGGTGCAGGCGATTGCTCTGTGTTCAAATGACACAAGTGTCGTCCGTCCGTCCGTCTGCCGCCCACATTAATGATACGCGGTTGCTGAGGCATCTACTCCGGCGCCACCCGTCCATCCCTCCGCCGCTCACCATTGCTATATAAATTGTTGCGCCGGCCATACCCGCAGTCATCCACCTCCGTTCCCTTTCTCCTGTCCACACCACTACTGCCCACCATGGCTTCCTTGCACTCCAGCGCTCTTCGGGACGGGCGGACGACGGACCACAAGGAGATGGCAGCCATTGCTGTCGAGTGGCTGGCCGACAGGTAGTCCGAGGATGATGACGTCCCAATGGAGAACATGGTAGTCGACGATCCTGAAAGTGCGTTAAGTCGACTAGAGGGGGGGGGGGGTGAATAGGCGAATTTTACAAATTCGTCACTGAGGAATTTCAGGGTGAGGAAATTCCTAAGTCATGAACAACTAGTAGCAGAATAAGTACTCAAGTGTAAGCATAACAGAGTAACAACATAGTCATCATGATGAGATGAAAAACAAACACATAGCACAAGTAGCGTAAACACAGGATAAGCATGTTGAAGACAAACTGACTAGAGAAATAGGATTGAGGAAATAGAGAAAGTCTTTAGTCAAAGTCTTCAAACAGTAACGATCAAGTACAACAGTAAGTAACTGAGGAAATGGAAGGGTTGAGGAAATAGAACCAGTATCTCGGTGAAGACAGTGATTTGGTAGACCAGTTCCATCTACTGTGACAGTTGTACGTCTGGTTGGAGCGGCTGGGTATTTAAACCTGAGGACACACAGTCCTGGACACACAGTCCTCGCCGTATTCTCCTTGAGCTAAGGTCACACAGACCTCGCCCAATCACTCGTGGTAAGTCTTCAGGTGACTTCCAAACCTTCACAAACTCGGTCACTCAATGATCCACAATTTTCTCTTGGATGCTCTAGACCATGACGCCTAACCGTCTAGAAGATGCACAGTCTTCGAAGGTAACAAGCGTTGGGTCCACACATGAACAATCTCTTCAGTGATGCTCAATCACTTTGGGTTTGTAGGTGTTTGGTTTTGGGTTTTTGTAAGTGCATCTAGTGCCCCTTAGTGATTTTGGTGTATTGAAGACTTGTAGGTTAAGGGACTAATATGTTTCTGAGTATACACATGCTCTATAAGTCGATGAGGAGTTTGATATTTGTGATGAAAGTCGACCGCTAAAAATGTATGTCTTCAGATGAAGACTTTGGTTCTCTTGAAGATTTTGACAGTGAAGAAATTGGTGTGACCTTGAAGACTTGGATATTCATGCGACGATTATGAAGCGTGAAGACTTTTGTTTTCGTAGTTTCATTTTCTCTTTCTTGAGTCATAGGAAACACCATATTGTTAAAGGGGGTCGAGGTAATACTAAGGAAACTGATTTCCAAGTGATGCTCATCTCAAAATCCTACACCTACCCAATCCTTTTGAGTGAAGCCATTGGAAATCTCATATCAGTTTAGTCAAATTCTTCAGTGACAGAGACGAAGATCTTCTGGTCTCTCAGGAATTTGTTCTGACTGAGGAGTTAGGAATTCACCAGTGCGGATTGCCTACACAGTAAGGAACATGATAGCCCCGAGGAATTCGAACCTCAAATATCCGACCGTTGATGTGCTATGCACCAGCTGTCCAAAAATATCATCCACCTAACGGTCATATCATTGAAGGGCATTTATGTCTTATCATTTTGGGGTGCTTCCTAGGCTATAAATAGCCGCCCCTACAACCACTAGCTGGTTGGGTGCTCTGCGAGAAACTGACACTTGTCATTGAGAGCATCCCATCCTCCGAGGACTTTGAGCAAAAATCATCAAGTGAGGAAAACCCAAAACCCAAACCCAAACACCTACAAACCCAAAGTGGTTGAGCATCACTGAAGAGATTGTTCCTGTGTGGAACCGACGCTTGTTACCTTTGAGGACTGTGTATCCTCCAGACGGTTAGGCGTCATGGTCTGAGCATCCAAGAGGAATTGTGTATCGTTGAGTGACCAAGTCTGTGAAGGTTTGGAAATCACCTGTGAAGACTTATCACGAGTGTTAGGCGAGGTCTGTGTGACTTTAGCTCAAGGAGAATACAGTGAGGACTGTTTGTCTGGGACTATGTGTCCTCGAGTTTAAGTACTCAGCCGCTCCAACCAAACATACAACTGTCACAACAGTTGGAACTGGCCTACCAAATCATTGTCTTCACCAAGCCAATTGGTTCTATTTCCTCAACCCTTTCATTTCCTCATTCATGTGTTGATGAACCTGATCATTACTGTTTGAAGACTTTGAGTGAAGACTTTCTCTATTTCCTCAATCCAATTTCTTCAGTCACATTGTCTTCAGCGTGCTTATCCTGTTTTCACGCTATCTGTACTTTGTGCTTGTTTTCATTTCATCATGATGACTATTTTGTTGCTTTGTTATTCTTATACTTGGGTACTTATTTCACTGCTAGTGTGTCGTTTCTTAGGAATTTCTTCACCTAGAAATTCCTTAGTGATGAATTTGTAAAAATCGCCTATTCACCCCTCTAGTCAATATAACACACTTTCAACTGGTATCAGAGTAAGGTAGTCCCTTGTTCTGTGTGATCTTGGTTTAACCACCTAGAGTTTTAATTATGTCGACTGCAAAAATGTAGAAAGTGACATGCCCCATCTTTGACGGTCATGAGTATCCCAAGTGGAAGGCCATGATGAAGAAGCAACTCATGGCGATGAACAACGAACTCTGGACCGTCACTGAGATTGGTCTTACCGATCTATGCAAGATGGCGAACGCTGATGATATTCGCAAGTACACTCTACTTAACCTCATGGCGAAGGATATCATCTGCTCCTGTTTGTCCCAAAATCAGTTCAGGAACATCATTCATCTCAACCATGCGAAGCTTATCTAGGACCGACTCTCTAAGGTCTATGAAGGTCATCGAACTCGTCGTGATCCTTTGATTGAGGATTTCAAGGAATCACTCAAGGAGATGACTTTCGCTCCAGAATCATCATCCACTGCACCATGCCTTATGGCAAAAGGTGCCAAGGTAACTGAATGCTACCTTTCTGAATCTAGTTATGATGAATCTGGTGATGAATTTGGACCCAGCTACACTAAACTTGCTTCCCTTGCCACTAAACAACAAAGAGGTCTTGAAAAAGTTCAAAACATGCTTGATGAAAGCGATGATACGTTGGGTGAGGAATTGAACCTGTCGGTGTACAGAAGTAGGGGCTCTACTTTGCACCCCTTTACCTGTGCACGGGCAGTCAGAGCCACGCCCACAACCACACTTAGTAGGGCAGAGGAGGGAAGCTGAAGCCACGGGACGATCGAAGTGACGCCAAGACAGAAACGTAAAGAGCGAGAGGGCGAGGTGGCTCCCCCGGCAAGGCCCTTGCCGAGGTGGCCTCCGCAGCCCCGACAAGAGCCTTGCCGGGGCAACCTGCCCAACACCAACAAAGCGTGCCACCCTTGAGCCCGAGGTTTCCAGCACCATCAACCACATTGGAACCAAGGCTCAGGAGGCGCCCCCATGGTGGCATGCAGATCTTTGTGAAGATCATTAACACCCAATATCAGATGAGGACCAGAAGACGAGACCCCCGACAACATCTTTGCCGGGGACGACCGCAGTGCCATGGCAAGACCCTTGCCAGGCCCCCCGGCAAGACCCTTGTCGAGGACATCAGCAAGGCCACGGCCAGGCCCGCACGAGTCAAGACCCCACCGTAGTTCCCATGCAGCTGCCAGCCCAGCCAGCCAGGCGGGCACCTGCGTGGCGACGTGCGGTCCCGAGGCCAACTCAGCAAGCACCTGCATGGTGGCATGCAGATCTTTGTGAAGACGCTGCCACCGCGCCACCTCAGTAGCCTGCCAACCTACATGGCGCTGCCCGCCTCGCTGGCCTGGACACGCATCGAAGCAGGGTGAGGTGGCAATAAAGCAGGGGGACACATTAGGGGCGCATTTAATGCGTCTTGTCCCATAATGACAAGGGATAAACATAGCTACTGTACCCTTTACACCTCCTGTGTGCCACTGTGGCGCCTCCTTCAACTATAAAAGGAGGCCCGAGGCATACTGGAGGGGGATTCGGCTCTTTGAGCAAGTCACGCTCGATAGCTAGTTCAAGAACACTGATATACACACCAAAGCAAGACTAGGGTATTACGTGTCTCCGCGGCCGGAACCTGGGTAAACGACCTTTGTGCTGGCCCCTGGACCCGCTCTTCCCACCATCCGGCACCCGCTGACCACAGTAGGGATTCCGTTGAACCCATAGGTGTCGTTCCCACCGACATCTTTGGCACGCCAGGTAGGGGGCGCAGTCGTGAGAATCCGGTTTAGTTGCTAGTCCAACGGCCCTTCATTGCCATGGCTCCCAAGGAAGAAGGCGATCAAACGGGCGGCATCACTTGCGAGTACAGTGAGTGCTCGCGCTGCGACAGAAAAGCTAAGTCACACAAAAAATTTGAACAATTCTATCTGTATAAGGTTATTCCCCCTGGAGATCTTTCCCTCTGTATACGAAACCTGCACGCAATGGGGCCCTTCCACTATTGGCAACTCCCTCGCTCTGTTTCGAGTCTGCTCAATAGTTCGAGCGGCCGCGCTGAGAACGGTAGGAGCAGCCTTCCGCTGTTGGCAACGCTCTTGTTCTGTCTCGAGTCCGCTCGACAGCTCGAGCGGCCGCGCTGAGAACGGCAACGTGATTCGCCTGGCAGCACGCACACCCGGCAGACTATTGGGGATCTGTCCCCAAGGCGTCGCGGCATGGGTTTACGCGCCGGTAAGCCTACCCAATTAACTTAGGGTGAACGTACAGAGAAAGATCGAATTGGAAAATAACATGCGTTGTTTCAAAAGTATTGCAGGGTTATATTACATCAAATTGTTGCTGTGGTTCTAACTAAAGATATGAATTGTCTTGGTCGTGAACCTGCGGCGGCAACAAGAAACGGGGTGCCTAGTCCCCGCGCTGGCCTTCGATCCTCTCGATCCTGTCGACGCGGCTGATGACGGGCTTGATACGCTCCTTGAGCGGCATGAGGTCCACGTCCTCCAGCAAGCTCTCCAGCGCGACGTCGAAGTCGAGGTCGGGGTACCAGTATGCCAACTTGGTGAGGACCTTGGTCAAGGCATCCCGGCAAAGCTGCCGGGCCTCATTGGCCAGAGAGCTCACTCTGTTAGAGCGAAACTGCTCCAAGGCTCCAAGAACACCCTCGAAGAATAGGGTTAGCCTGGCATTGGGGCTCACGTTCGGCTCTGGGGTGTACCTCACGTTCGACATCCCCATGTCAGCCAGCTTCTCGGTGATCCTGTTGGCGACGTCGATGAGGTGGCTGATCCAAAGGTTCTCGCCCTTCACGAAATCCTCGTGATTGGCGACATCGTTCTTTCGCAGCTGCCTCTTTGTCTCCAGGCTCTTGGTCAAGGTCTCCTCCTGAGCTTTGGCCTCCGAAAGCATCTTCTCAAGACCCTCCAGCTTCAGCTTCAGGTCCTGGATGGAATCGTTGGCGCGAGTGAGCAACTCGGCCATCTCGAAGACTGCACCCTGCGCCTGCATCAAGGCACAATTGACTGAGTCCTTTTCCTTCGCCAGCTACTCGGCCCTGCGTTGATGTTATATACATGAGTAGAACACAAGTGAGTTGTGGGCGATACAAGTCATACTGCTTACCAGCATGTCATACTTTGGTTCGGCGGTATTGTTGGATGAAGCGGCCCGGACCGACATTACGCGTACGCTTATGCGAGACTGGTTCTACCGATGTGCTTTGCACATAGGTGGCTGGCGGGTGTCAGTTTCTCCAACTTTAGTTGAACCGAGTGTGGCTACGCCCGGTCCTTGAGAAGGTTAAAACAACACTAACTTGACAAACTATCATTGTGGTTTTGATGCGTAGGTAAGAAAGGTTCTTGCTCAGCCCGTAGCAGCCACGTAAAACTTGCAACAACAAAGTAAAGGACGTCTAACTTGTTTTTGCAGGGCATGTTGTGATGTGATATGGTCAAGACGTGATAATATATTTTATTGTATGAGATGATCATGTTTTTTAGCCGAGTTATCGGCAACTAGCAGCAGCCATATCGTTGTCGCTTTATTGTATGCAATGCAATCGCCCTGTAATTGCTTTACTTTATCACTAAGCGGTAGCGATAGTCGTAGAAGCAATAGTTGGCAAGACGACAATGATGCTACGATGGAGATCAAGGTGTCGCGCCGGTGACGATGGTGATCATGACGGTGCTTCGGAGATGCAGATCACAAGCACAAGATGATGATGTCCATATCATATCACTTATATTGATTGGATGTGATGTTTATCTTTGATGCATCTTATCTTGCTTTGATTGACGGTAGCATTATAAGATGATCTGTCACTAAATTTCAAGATAAAAGTGTTCTCCCTGAGTATACACCGTTGCCAAAGTTCGTGGTGCCCAGACACCACGTGATGATCGGGTGTGATAAGCTCTACGTCTATCTACAACGGGTGCAAGCCAGTTTTGCACACGCAGAATACTCAGGTTAAACTTGACGAGACTAGCATATGCAGATATGGCCTCGGAACACTGAGGCTGAAAGGTCGAGCGTGAATCATATAGTAGATATGATCAACATAGTGATGTTCACCATTGAAAACTACTCCATTTCACGTGATGATCGGTTATGGTTTAGTTAATTTGGATCACGTGATCACTTAGATGATTAGAGGGGTGTCTATCTAAGTGGGAGTTCTTAAGTAATATGATTAATTGAACTTAAATTTACCATGAACTTAGTACCTGATAGTATTTTGCTTGTCTATGTTTGTTGTAGATAGATGGCTCGTGCTGTTGTTCTGTTGAATTTTAATGCGTTCCTTGAGAAATCAAAGTTGAAAGATGATGGTAGCAATTACACGGACTGGGTCCATAACTTGAGGATTATCCTCATTGCTGCACAGAAGAATTACGTCCTGGAAGCACCGCTAGGTGCCAAACCTGCTGCAGGAGCAACACCAGATGTTATGAATGTCTGGCAGAGCAAAGCTGATGACTACTCGATAGTTCAGTGTGCCATGCTTTACGACTTAGAACCGGGACTTCAACAACATTTTGAACGTCATGGAACATATGAGATGTTCCAGGAGTTGAAGTTAATATTTCAAGCAAATGCCCGGATTAAGAGATATGAAGTCTCCAATAAGTTCTACAGCTGCAAGATGGAGGAGAATAGTTCTGTCAGTGAGCATATACTCAGAATGTCTGGGTATAACAATCACTTGATTCAACTGGGAGTTAATCTTCCGGATGATAGCATCATTGACAGAATTCTTCAACCACTGCAGCTGCAAGATGGAGGAGAATAGTTCTGTCAGTGAGCATATACTCAGAATGTCTGGGTATAACAATCACTTGATTCAACTGGGAGTTAATCTTCCGTATGATAGCATCATTGACAGAATTCTTCAACCACTGCCACCAAGCTACAAGAGCTTCGTGATGAACTATAATATGCAAGGGATGGAAAAGACAATTCCCGAGCTCTTCGCAATGCTAAAGGCTGCGGAGGTAGAAATCAAGAAGGAGCATCAAGTGTAATGGTAAATAAGACCACCAGTTTCAAGAAAAAGGGCAAAGGAAAAAAGAAGGGGAAATTCAAGAAGAACAGTAAACAAGTTGCTACTCAAGAGAAGAAACCCAAGTCTGGACCTAAGCCTGAGACTGAGTGCTTCTACTGCAAGCAGACTGGTCACTGGAAGCGGAACTGCCCCAAGTATTTGGCTGATAAGAAGGATGGCAAGGTGAATAAAGGAATATGTGATATACATGTTATTGATGTGTACCTTACCAGAGCTCGCAGTAGCACTTGGGTATTTGATACTGGTTCTGTTGCTAATATTTGCAACTCGAAACAGGGACTACAGATTAAGCGGACACTGGCTAAGGACGAGGTGATGATGCGCGTGGGAAATGGTTCCAAAGTCGATGTGATCGCCGTCGGCACGCTACCTCTACATCTACCTTCGGGATTAGTTTTAGACCTGAATAATTGTTATTTGGTGCCAGCGTTGAGCATGAACATTATATCTGGATCTTGTTTGATGCAAGACAGTTATTCATTTAAATCTAAGAATAATGGTTGTTCTATTTATATGAGTAATATCTTTTATGGTCACGCAACCTTAAAGAGTGGTCTATTTTTGATGAATCCCGATAGTAGTGATACACATATTCATAATGTTAAGCCAAAAGATGCAGAGTTGATAATGGTTGTGCAACTTATTTGTGGCACTGCCGTTTAGGTCATATTGGTGTAAAGAGCATGAAGAAACTCCATATTGATGGACTTTTGGAATCACTTGATTATGAATCACTTAGTACTTGCGAACCATGCCTCATGGGCAAGATAACTAAAACGCCATTCTCCGGAACTATGGAGCGACCAACTGATTTGTTGGAAATCATACATACTGATGTATGTGGTCCAATGAATGTTGAGTCGCGCAACGGATATCGTTATTTTCTCACCTTCACAGATGATTTGAGCAGATATGGGTATATCTACTTGATGAAACATAAGTCTGAAACATTTGAAAAGTTCAAAGAATTTCAGAGTGAAGTTGAAAATCATCGCAACAAGAAAATAAAATTTCTACGATCTGATCGTGGAGGAGAATATTTGAGTTGCAAGTTTGGTTTACATTTGAAGCAATGCAGAATAGTTTCGCAACTCACGCCACCCGGAACACCATAGCGTAATGGTGTGTCCGAACGTCGTAATCGTACTTTACTAGATATGGTGCAATCTATGATGTCTCTTACTGATTTATCGCTATTGTTTTGGGCTTTTGCTTTAGAGACGGCTGCATTCACGTTAAATAGGGCACCATCAAAATCCGTTGAGACGACGCCTTATGAACTGTGGTTTGGCAAGAAACCAAAGTTGTCGTTTCTTAAAGTTTGGGGCTGCAATGCTTATGTGAAAAAGCTTCAACCTGATAAGCTCGAACCCAAATCGGATAAATGTGTCTTCATAGGATACCCAAAGTGATTCGGAGCATCCTTCGATCATCCCCATGGACACTACTTCGACTACACAAGCTCGAAGTGGACCCATGACAAGAGCTCGAGCACGTGCCATCCAATCCGAGGTTAACTCTCTCCTTGTTAAACTTCCCTTTGACCCCCTTGAGACATGGCTACTACCTCAAGCGGAGATGCTATGTGTGATTAGGTACCAAGGAACCAACCTAGAAGAAGCTACGGTACAAGATGGACGTCGAGAGTAAGAGGAGAAGCTTCCCAGCCTGGAACGAGCGGTACTACCGCCCACGACAAGTGGTACTGCCGCTGAACCCAACCAAGTGGCACTGCCGCTCTACATCCGCCCTCCTACTGCCGAACCCGACAAACTCAAGTGATCGAACGGCTCCAGAGCGGCACTACCGCCCCATCAAAGCGGTACTACCGCTGAAGCTCTGCAAGCGGTACTACCTCCCGAGGGTCCGGTACTACCGCCCTGCCTGTGTGCAGCATATCCGGGTCGAGGCCCATGTACTCGTTTCACCCCTCTTTTACCCCTTTGAAGTCTTAGACTATAAATAGACCTTCCCCTCGTCCTTTCTAGGGTTAGCGAAGGTTTAGCTCATATTTTGTGTGAGAGCCTTGCTCATCCACTTGGTTACTTATCCTCGGAGTTCACGACCTCTTCGGAGAAGATCCCCCCAAGCGGATTCAAGACCCCTTCAAGGAAAGACAATCAAGACCTTCTCACAGAGAAGAACGGCTACCTTTATATCTTTCCTTTGTTGATTTTGAATCTCGTGCTACCTTATGTGTTCGGTGATCTAGCCCTTGTGTGATCGATACTTGTCGGTTGAGTGATTCTCTCATTTCTCCCGTGTTTTCCCTTGTGTTTTCCGCGCATTCTTCGTGTTTCCCCGTAGGATCCACTCCAAACGTGAAAGATCGGCCCCTAGGGTACCGCCCTACATCACAAAGGAAACTGTTGGGTACACCTTCTATCACAGATCCGAAGGCAAGACATTTGTTGCCAAGAATGGATCCTTTCTAGATAAGGAGTTTCTCTCGAAAGAAGTGAGTGGGAGGAAAGTAGAACTTGATGAGGTAACTGTACATGCTCCTTTATTGGGAAATAGCTCTTCACAGAAACTGGTTCATGTGACGACTACACCAATAAGTGAGGAAGCTAATGATTTTGATCATGAAACTTCAGATCAAGTAACTACAAAACCTCGTAGGTCAACCAGAGTAAGATCCGCACCAGAGTGGTACGGTAATCCTATTCTGGAGGTCATGTTACTTGACCATGGCGAACCTACGAACTATGAGGAAGCAATGATGAGCCCAGATTCCGCAAAATGGCTTGAGGCCATGAAATCTGAGATGGGATCCATGTATGAGAACAAACTGTGAACTTTGGTTGACTTGCCCGATGATCGGCAAGCCATCGAGAATAAATGGATCTTCAAGAAGAAGACTGACGCTGATGGTAATGTTACTGTGTACAAAGCTCGACTTGTTGCAAAAGGTTTTCGACAAGTTCAAGGGATTGACTACGATGAGACTTTCTCACCCGTAGCGATGCTTAAGTCTGTCCGAATCATGTTAGCAATTGCCGCATTTTATGATTATGAAATTTGGCAAATGGATGTCAAAACTGCATTCCTGAATGGATTTCTGGAAGAAGAGTTGTATATGATGCAACCAGAAGGTTTTGTCGATCCAAAGGATGCTAACAAAGTGTGCAAGCTCCAGCAATCCATTTATGGACTGGTGCAAGCCTCTCGGACTTGGAATAAACGCTTTGATAGTGTGATCAAAGCATATGGTTTTATACAGACTTTTGGAGAAGCCTGTATTTACAAGAAAGTGAGTGGGAGCTCTGTAGCATTTCTAATATTATATGTGGACGACATATTATTGATTGGAAATGATATAGAATATCTGGATAGCATAAAAGGATACTTGAATAAAAGTTTTTCAATGAAAGACCTCGGTGAAGCTGCTTACATATTGGGCATCAAGATCTATAGAGATAGATCAAGATGCTTAATTGGACTTTCACAAAGTACATACCTTGATAAAGTTTTGAAAAAGTTCAAAATGGATCAAGCAAAGAAAGGGTTCTTGCCTGTAATACAAGGTGTGAAATTGAGTCAGACTCAATGCCCGACCACTGCAGAAGATAGAGAGAAAATGAAAGAAGTTGCCTATGTTTCAGCCATAGGCTCTATCATGTATGCAATGCTGTGTACCAGACCTGATGTGTGCCTTGCTATTAGTTTAGCAGGGAGGTACCAAAGTAATCCAGGAGTGGATCACTGGACAGCAGTCAAGAACATCCTGAAATACGTGAAAAGGACTAAGGATATGTTTCTCGTTTATGGAGGTGACAAAGAGCTAGTCGTAAATGGTCACGTCGATGCAAGCTTTGACACTGATTCGGACGATTCTAAATCAAAAACCAGATACGTGTTTATATTGAACGGTGGAGCTGTCAGTTGGTGCAGTTCTAAACAAAGCGTTGTAGCGGGATCTACATGTGAAGCGGAGTACATAGCTGCTTCGGAAGCAGCAAATGAAGGAGTCTGGATGAAGGAGTTCATATCTGATCTAGGTGTCGTTCCTAGTGCATCGGGTCCAATGAAAATCTTTTGTGACAATACTGGTGCAATTGCCTTGGCAAAGGTATCCAGATTTCACAAGAGAACCAAGCACATCAAGAGACGCTTCAACTCCATCCGGGACGAAGTCCAGGTGGGAGACATAGAGATTTGCAAGATACATACGGATCTGAATGTTGCAGACCCGTTGACTAAGCCTCTTCCACGAGCAAAACATGATCAACACCAAGGCTCCATGGGTGTTAGAATCATTATTGTGTAATCTAGATTATTGACTCTAGTGCAAGTGGGAGACAGAAGGAAATATGCCCTAGAGGCAATAATAAAGTTATTATTTATTTCCTCATATCATGATAAATGTTTATTATTCATGCTAGAATTGTATTACCCGGAAACATAATACATGTGTGAATACATAGACAAACATAGTGTCACTAGTATGCCTCTACTTGACTAGCTCGTAAATCAAAGATGGTTAAGTTTCCTAACCATAGACATGAGTTGTCATTTGATTAACGGGATCACATAATTAGGAGAACGATGTGATTGACTTGACCCATTACGTTAGCTTAGCACTTGATCGTTTAGTATGTTGCTATTGCTTTCTTCATGACTTATACATGTTCCTATGACTATGAGATTATGTAACTTCCGCTTACCAAAGGAACACTTTGTGTGCTACCAAACGTCACAACGTAACTGGGTGATTATAAAGGTGCTCTACAGGTGTCTCCAAAGGTACTTGTTGAGTTGACATATTTTCAGATTAGGATTTCTCACTCCGATTGTCGGAGAGGTATCTCTGGGCCCTCTCGGTAATGCACATCACTATAAGCCTTGCAAGCAATGTGACTAATGAGTTAGTTACGAGATGATGCATTACGTAACGAGTAAAGAGACTTGCCGGTAACGAGATTGAACTAGGTATTGAGATACCGACGATCGAATCTCGGGCAAGTAACATACCGATGACAAAGGGAACAACGTATGTTGTTATGCGGTTTGACCGATAAAGATCTTCATAGAATATGTAGGAGCCAATATGAGCATCCAGGTTCCGCTATTGGTTATTGACCGGAGATGTGTCTCGGTCATGTCTACATAGTTCTCGAACCCGTAGGGTCCGCACGCTTAAAGTAAGATGACAGTTATATTATGAATTTATGTATTTTGATGTACCGAAGGTTGTTCAGAGTCCCGGATGTGATCACGGAGATGACGAGGAGTCTCGAAATGGTCGAGACATGAAGATCGATATATTGGACGACTATATTTGGACACCGGAAAGGTTCCGGGTGAGATTGGGACAATACCGGAGATCCGGGAGGTTATCGGAACCCCCGGGGAGGTATATGGGCCTTAATGGGCCTTAATGGAAAGGAGCAAGGGAGGGGGCGCCCCCCAAGCCCAATCCGAATTGGGAGGGGCCCCGCCCCCCCTTTCCTTCCTCCCTCCTTCCTCTTCCTTCCCTCTCCCTCTCCTAATAGGAAAGGGGGGAGTCCTACTCCCGGTGGGAGTTGGACTCCCCCTAGGGCGCGCCACCCCCTTGGCCGACCCCTCCTCCACTCCTTTATATACGGGGGAGGGGGGCACCCCATAGACACAACAATTGATCATTGATCTCTTAGCCGTGTGCGGTGCCCCCCTCCACCATAGTCCACCTCAATAATATCGCAGCGGTGCTTAGGCAAAGCCCTTCGACGGTAGAACATCATCATCGTCACCATGCCGTTGTGCTGACAGAACTCTCCCTCGACACTCGGCTGGATCGGAGTACGAGGGACGTCATCGAGCTGAACGTGTGCAAGAACTCGGAGGTGCCGTAGTTTTGGTGCTTGATCGGTCGGGCCGTGAAGACGTACGACTACATCAACCACGGTGTGCTAACGCTTCTGCTTTCGGTCTACGAGGGTACGTGGACACACTCTCCCCTCTCATTGCTATGCATCACCATGATCTTGCGTGTGCGTAGGATTTTTTTGAAATTACTACGTTCCCCAACACATTCCTCAATGGTAAGCTTGGGGAAGAAGTATATGTTGCTCAACCACCAGGTTTTGAGGATCCAAAATTTCCAGATCACGTCTACAGACTCAACAAGGCCCCCTATGGCCTTAGCAAGCACCTAGGGCGTGGTATGATACATTGAAGGAATTCCACATGAAGAAAGGCTTCAATCCCAGTTCACTTGACCCAACTCTTTTCACCAAAGCATATGATGATGAATTATTCGTGGGTCAAATATATGTTGATGATATTATCTTTGGCTGTACCAACCAATGTTACAGTGACGAATTTGCCTATATGATGAGTGAGGAATATCAAATGTCCATGATGGGAGAGTTGAAATTCTTCTTAGGTCTTCTAGTTCGTCAACAACACAATGGTATATTCATATCCCAGGAGAAATACCTCAAGGATGTGTTGAGGAAATTCGGCATGCAAGATTGCAAAGGCGTCAAAATCCCTATGCCCACAAATGGCCATCTATGCACCGATGAAAATGGTAAAGACTTCAATCAAAAGGTATACCGCTCCATGATTGGCTCTTTATTGTATCTATGTGCATCTAGGCCGGATATTATGCTTAGTGTTTGCATGTGTGCCCAATTTCAAGCTACACCGAAGGAATCACACCATAAGGCTGTGAAGCATATTCTTCAATATCTAGCTCACACTCCAACACTTGGATTATGGTATCCCAAGGGCTCTTCGTTTGATCTCATTGGATATTCTGACTCTGACTATGCTGGTGATTGGGTGGACCACAAGTCAACATCAGGCACATGTCATTTCCTCGGACGATCCTTGGTATGTTGGTCCTTGAAGAAACAGAACTGCGTATCACTCTCTACTAATGAAGCTAAGTACATTGTTGCTGGATCTTGCTGTGCTCAATTGCTATGGATGAAGCAAACCCTCAAGGACTATGGCATCAATGTGAAGAATGTGCCACTCTACTAAGACAATGAGAGTGCTATCAAGATTGCTTACAACCTAGTTCAGCACTCAAAGACAAAGCACATCCAGATTCGTCATCATTTTGTTCGTGAACATGTGTTGAAGGGCGACATCTCCATCGATCATGCAAATACTAAATATCAGTTGGCCGATATCTTCACAAAGTCCTTGGATGAGAAGAGATTTAGCAAGTTGCGGTGTGAGCTAAATATCTTAGAATCTTCGAATGTTCTTTGAAAAGGACACACATCCTAACACTTATGCAAATTTGATGACTTACATGTGCAACACACGAAGTAACGTTTTTCTTCAATCAATGAAGACTAACCCTTTAAGTGTGAAGAAATTAATGAAGAATTTGATTTTCAGAACCCTACGACAATTGTATGCGGTGTCTGAAATCATCATTCTTATACAGTGGGTTACGCCACCAACCAAAGTTGAAAATCTTCAAAATTTGAATTTTGCAATTTCTTCAGTTTTTTCAAATTCTTCAACTTTGCAATTTCCTCAGTCTTTCCATCGTTGTTCTTCGCTTATAGCTAATTCTTCAAGTTGCTTTTTCAGCTAAGTGAATGTGATCGGACCCGTTCCCCCTCTATGCTAAACTCAACCCAGTCTGTTCACAAATTCTTCATGTGCATTCTATTTGAAACCGGTTCAAAATCTTCACTGTGTCCTTGACAGCTGAAGAATTTGCGAACGGAACGTTAAAATTTTCATATCTATTTTTTTTCGGCTATTGCCCCTCAAATCCTTTAGCATCCCACGACTAGATTAACAACTCACCCACGATCTCCACCTCTCTGTACGTGGGTGACACATGTCGCTAGGATGGCAAGGGTCAGGGGCACATTCATCCAAATTCTTTGGATGAACAATTTTTCACTTCCTTATAAATACCCCTCCCCTTGAACCTCAGTTCATTTACTCCGCTCGATCTTGCCCTCTTCCGCTCGAGCTCTCTGACCTAGCGCCGCTGCTAATCTCCATCGTCGCCGGTGAGGAAGAGCTTAGTTGCCTCGACCTCGTCGTCGTCGTACTCGCGCCGGCCGCGGAAATCTTCACCTCCGCCGCCGCCGTAGCAGTCTTCCTTCGCCAAGTTACGGCGTGGAAGATCTGAATGGATGAGCTTGTCCAGTTCGTCTCTCTGTTCATCGCGTTCTTCGTCAAGGGTAAATAAAACTGGCTTTTATTGCCCTTGTTGATTTTGATGATTTACACAAAATCTTCAAAAGGTGTTTATTCTTCAATCTTCACATTCTTAAACACCACTGTTGCATCTATTCTTGATCCTTCTCTCTAAGATGTACTTTTCTTCAAGATTCCTCAATTGTGTGGATTTCCAATCTATACAACTCTGGAACCTAAGAAAGAACTCTTAGTGAAATTCTTCAAGACTCCCTGGTCAAATTCCTCAAACTTGATTCCTTTTTGAAAAAACAAATTCTGAGAACGCATATGACCTCTTCAAATTCTTCGCACCTATACTCTGTTCACAGGTACACATGTCTACTGCTGAATCACTAGGTTCTCATCAACTTAACTCATTTGCAGCGTTTCTTGAAGAAAAACTGCATACTTCCTCAGAGACATCTATTGTTCAGAATCCTCAGCTGAAGAAAATGGCTGAAGAAAAGTATCCTCAGAAGGGAGGCAAGAGGCCTAAGACAAACACAGCGTTCGAAATCCCTAAAGATATCTATTCAGATTACTGCACTCCTGATGAGCCCACTCATGGCAAGGAGAACAAAAATCAGCGCAAAGTGCGCATTCAGCGGATTGAACGAAGACGGGCACGGGAATGGAGGGATTACCGCTATGTAACTCCCAAATACATGAAGAAATTCGTTATAAATCCTCCATGCCTAAGACCTCCACTGGCACCAGACCAAGAATCCGATCCCTCTAGCATCAGAAGAGGTGAGGAATTTCCTAAAGAATGGGCCAAGCGCCAAAGGAAATTGGCTAAAGTAGCAAAGGAGGCAATGATTTCAACGAAGATTTTGTTGTTGTTGCTGCTAAAGCATCTGCTAGTCAGCCTAAGAAGGCTATGAACAAGAAATCTGCTATGAAGCCATCTTCCTCTGCAATGCCCTCACGGCCCAGCTCCTCACATTACAAAAAAAGACACATCCGTGACATTTTGGGCCGAATGATTTTTTTCTGTCATACTTATGACACTTCTATGACGATAACTGTGACAAAACCTGGTATCATCATAGATGTGGTGGGATCCTACTTCTATGACAAAAAATCATGACAGAAAATGGGCTTTTCCACCTGGGCGGGCTGGAGACGCAGCTGCATGACATTCTTTGGGTCGTCCATGACGGAAAAAACCGTGGTAGAAGCGAGGGCGAGGAAAATTTCGGGGAGTTCCCGGTTACGGTGGGTGGTCGGGGGCCGAGCGATGCGCGTTTCTCTCGTACACCTACGCACGTGTGTGCAAGGTGTTGGGATCTAACTGAACCCGAGCGAGGTGTTGGGTTCTAAGCCTCTAACTCAACCCGAGCGACTGCACTAGCTATGTTAGTGAACCCGAGTGATTCCTTCACTACTGCTGCTAACTGAAGCCGACCGAACCCTGCTGCCTCCTTTCCTTGATGAATAGTGAGTGTTGTTGGGGGGGGGGGAGGGTTGGATGAACAGTTCCTAATGGGGGTGGATGAATAGGACCCTGTGGTGTTGCCTCTGGATGAACAGGACCCCGATCGAGCCGGTTGGGGCTGGATGAACAGGACCCCGTGGAGGGCTGGATGAACAGGATGACGCCATGGAGGGCTGGTTGAACAGTAGCCGGTGGAGGGCTGGATGAACAGTAGCCCATGGAGGGGTGGTTGAACAGGACCCCATGGAGAGGGTTGGTTGAACAGTAGCCGGTGGAGTAGCGCGCGGTGGAGGCTGGATGAACAGGAGCCCGTGGATGAACAATCACAAGTGGAGGCTGGAGGAGGTCGACGGCGGATGAACAGTAGCGCGTGGAGGCTGGAGGAGGTCGACGGTGGAGATGAACAATATCCCATGGAGTCCCGTTTTGCGGTACGCCACACCCCTTCCGATGAACAGGACCCCCGTTTCGACCGTAGCGCTCCAACACAAGTCCGTTTCCTCTGTTTTGCGGTACGCCACACCCCTCCCGATCAAGAGGACCATGTTTCGACCGTAGGAGGTCCAACAGAAGTCCGTTTCCTCCGTTTTGCGGTACGCTAGACCCCTCCCGATGAACAGGATCCCGTTTTGACTATGGCCGGTCGAACACAAGGCCGTTTCCTCCGTTATGCAGTACGCCAGGCCTCGTTTCCATCGGCTGTTCCGTCCAAGCCCTCCCGATGAACACGACGACACATTCCGTTCCGATCTAGGCGGTTGGCTCCCCATGAACACGACGACGATGCAGTTTCTCAGTTCTGACCCAACCATGTACACGAGCCTTGTTCGTACGTATGCGCGAGTAGGCGTTCGAGACCCCGCTCGTATGTACGTACATGGCCGTATTTACTTTCTTGCACCCTGGCCGTTGTTCATACGTGTACATGCTACGTGCGCACCTCTACTACGACACATGCACTCCTCTACATCGACCAATATGTACGTACACGTTCGCGACCAGAATGACAACGCTACGTACGCTTCGACCAGGTGGGTCCCGACTGTCAGGCACTTCCTTGCGTGCAAAGATGTAGCTGGTAGGTCCCAGCAGTCAGGGGGCGAATCATTTTATTTGCCCATAATATGGACGCACTTCCTTGCGTGCGAAGATGTAGCTGGTAGGTCTTAGCAGTCAGGGAGGGAATGTTTTTTTCACGAAATACGGTTGCCCATCTGGTGGGTCCCTGCTGTCAGGTGGAGGAATCATTATTTTACGTGTAATAAGGAGGCACTTACTTGCTGCGGCCGTGGACCCAGCTGTCAGGTGGAGGAATCATTATTTTCTGCGTAATAAGGAGGCACTTACTTGCTACGGCCGTGGACCCAGTTATCAGCCTCTCCACGTACAATACTCTTCCGATGGAAGTTGACCGTTGACCACATTGACCACGCCGCACCGAGAGCACCAAGACGATGGATGACGGCGAGGCCTGGGAAGGGGACGATGCTGAGCCGGGGAAGATGCGGCAGTGGATACCCATGCGAAGAGGAGTACGAGGGTTCACTGGTTCGGCTGCGGTGTGAGGCTGCCGTCGCCGCAGAATAACAGGGGGTGTGGGTGAGTAGAGGGATGGCCTGGCCGGTGGTGGGAGTAGTAGGGGGCGATGAGGCCTCCGCGGAATCATAGCGGCCACGGGAGGCAGGAGCACGTGCCGCGACCGGCGCTGGTTTGGGCGGCTCTAGCAAGAAGACCAGAGGTTGAAGAAGCACTACGACCGTTGGATGGACATCGTACGGTAACTGGAGCTAGAATCGTTCATATTGACTAAGTTGACAAAGCCCTCCGCCCCCGTCAACTTGGTAGGCCCACAAGTCAGCCTCCCACTATGCTGGGTTCCAGCTAGCAGCGGGAGTATTCATTTTTTTGTGCGTAATAAGGAGGCACTTCCTTGCGTGCGAAGATATAGCTGGTGGGTCCGACCTGTTAGTGGGGGGCATGTTTTTTTGTGAAATACAGAGGCCCTTCCGGTGGGTCCTAGATGTCAGGTGGAGGAACCATTATTTTACGCATAATGAGGCATTTCCTTGTGTGCGGTCGTGGACCCAGCTGTCAGCCTCTCCACGTACAGTCCACGTCCGATGGATGTCGTTCGTTGACCATGTTGACCAGGCTGCGCCGAGAGCACAATGGCGGTGGACGACGGCGAGGCCTAGGAAGGGAACACACGGAGCCGCGGAAGACTCAGCAATGGTTGCCCACGTGGTGGGGAGTACGAGGGTTTACTGGTTCGGCTGCCGTCGCCGGAAAATAACAGGAGGTGTGGGTGAGTAGAGGAATGGCCTGGCCAGCAATAGAGTAGGGTGGGGCGATGCGGCCTGTGCGGCAGCACAGCTGGCCACGGGAGGCGGGAGCAGGCAGTCCCATCAGAGCTGGTTTGGGCGGCTGGAGCAAGAAGATCAGATATTGAAGAAGCAGCACGGCCGTTGGATTAACATCCAACGGTCACTGCTGCTAGAATCGTTTGTGGACTAAGTTGACAAAGCCTTTTGTACATGTCAACCTAGTAGACCCACAAGTCAGCCTCCAAATCTGTCCCAAACAGCATACAATCCGAAATTTTTAGCCAGATTCAAATTAATTTTAAAACTAAATATACCTTAAATTAAATTCAATGAAATTTTACCCGCATAAAAACAATGAAATTTAAAATATCAAATTTCGAAAGGAAAAAGTATTTTGGAACTAATTGCATGTTTGTTGTATTTTTTTCATTTTACAGCCCATTTATTATTACTTATAGCCCATTTTCTGGGAAAATGCATCCCTCCTTGTCTTGAAAGATTTTCGGCCCAGTAGGGCGTAGAAAAGCAAGTAGGCCTACGTTTGTTATTCTGCAAAAAACAAAATAGCTGGCTAGTCATTTCAGAAAGGAAAAAAACAAACTGGGCTAGTCATGCGCTAAACATATGAAATAAAAGCCTGGGCTAGATGGGACATAGCTCCCGCACAACCCAGTTGATACCCTTCTCTGTCCCCAAAAAACAAAATTACTGCGCGCGCTGCTGGGTCCCTACTGTCATCCTCACCATGTACAATCATCTCCTTATTCCTCTCGGTTGTTGACCATGTTGACAACACTGGAGGGCGGAGCTGCGACGAGCAAACCAAGTCGGAGGACGATGGTGAGGCCTCGGACAGGAACGATCAGGAGCCGGGGAAGAAGCGCAGAGTTTTAGGGTGCGATGTGGCCACGATGCGTGCGCGGCAACACAACCAGCTGTGGGAGGCGGGAGCAGGCTGTCTCGCTGGCGCTGGTTTGGCTTTGGCGACTCGAGGAAGAAGAGACTGAAGAAACATGATAGACGTTGAATTCAATCCAACGGTCAAGGTAGCATACTTTTGTTGACTAAGCTGACACCAAGTAGCATACTTTTTTATATATAGGAAGAAAAGAAAAAGTGGGCTCATTTGTCTGATAACATTCCCGGAACTGCGACCGTTCGATCTTGTGTTGCAACTAAAACTGTGAGGAAAATGCGTTCGTATGCCGTCCTCCTCCTAGGGAACGTTCGCCACATAAGTGACTAGCACCCTTGGTTTTCAACTGAGAGGTCTTGGGTTCGAGTCCCAGGAACTCTCAATTTTGTCCTCCTTCCTTCCTTGCAAAAAAAAGAAAGAAAATCAAAGACTTGAGAAGGCGTACAAAACAAGCTAGTGTATGAGTAAAGAGACATTGCTGAGTTTTAGAAAAAAGAGAGACGTGCTCTTGTAGCTGGTTCGAATCCAAACCTAGACTATGACTATATATGGTGCTACACTACTCTGCAAGTAATGAAACTGACATATCCAACGTTCGCCTCTCCTCTTGTCTACTTACTATGCCTAACATTAGAAGCTCTGGCCGTAGCAACCATGTCCGCTAGCTACTCGTCCACCTGCTCTTCAGCAGGCAACAACCAGATATGCGCCAAGTCGCCACCCATACCATCGCCTGTGGGTCTCATCACACCCCCGCCGCACACGCATCACAGCCGGTTGCTCATCGCAACCCTCTGCCGTTGGTGTGGTGCCCCTGCTGCAAATCACGCATAGTCATCTGTCGCGTCTCAACCACAATCCTCAACCCTGGCCGAGTCTTCTACAAATGCCCGAATCATGGGGTAATAATATGTTTAAGTGTTGTTCTGCTACTTTCAGTTGCTGATTTTTTTAATAGTTTGGTTGATGGCCTTCCAATTTGATTCGTGCAGAAAAGGGAAGATTCGTGTGATTTGTATTTCTGGGAAGTTGCTGATGTGGGGGAATGCAACTATGCTGATTATTTGCTTAGCTCAGGAATCCCAATACCAGTAGGTTGGGGTGTTGGACAAGTAACTGAAGGAACGACAGAAGAGGAAGATGCAATGCGGAAGGTTAAAGATGGAGTTCCTCTGATCATGGCCAAGCAACAGCTGCTGAACGACCTTGACATCAATGAGGAGATGAAAGAGCTTGTGAAGATAATGGGCAAAATCGATGTGCTCTATAGGATGATTGTCTCTTTATTTACAGTGTATGAAGCACTCGTGATGTATTCAGTGGCTATGACATGAGCACTTTGCTGAAACTAGTAATGAATGAAACCTGTGTAGCAGGCTAGGCATAGTGTTGTGAACATCTAGTGATTTCTATTAACGTTAATCAAGGGGTATCCCCTTTTGCTCATAAATAAATAAATAGCAGAGGCCCTTTTAGTAATAAATAAATAAATTAGCAGAGGCCCTATCGGGTCAGCTTTGTTCTCATTCGAAGACGTCAAGCAAATTGCAGTCCAACAACAAACTATGTCATCAAATTCAAGTTTCACAACCAAATATGGGTACAACTAAACAACAATGTCATCATGTTTTAGTCGTCATACAATCACCAAACACAAATCAGCATACATAACAAGTGATGTTCTTGTTGGGGAACGTTGCAGAAAATAAAAAAATTCTACGCATCACCAAGAACAATCTATGGAGTCATCTAGCAACGAGAGAGAGGAGTGCATCTACATACCCTTGTAGATCGCGAGCAGAAGCGTTCAAGAGAACGGGGTTGATGGAGTCGTACTCGTCGTGATCCAAATCACCGATGATCCTAGCGCCGAACGGACGGCACCTCCGCGTTCAACACACGTACGGTTGGGGAAGACGTCTCCTCCTTCTTGATCCAGCAAGGGGGAGGGAGAGGTTGATGGAGATCCAACAGCACGACGGCGTGGTGGTGGAAGCAGCAGTGATCTCGGCAGGGCTTCGCCAAGCTCAGTGAGAGGGAGAGGTGTTACGGGGGGAGAGGGAGGCGCCAGGGGCTAGGGTGCGCAGCCCTCCCTCCCCCCTCTTTATATAGGGGCCCTGGGGGGGGGGGGGGCGCCAGCCCCTAGAGATCCCATCTCAAGGGGGGGGGGGGCGGCCAAAGGGGCGACTTGCCCCCCAAGTCAAGTGGGGCGCCCTCCACCCCTAGGGTTTCCAACACTAGGCGCAGGGGAAGGCCCAAGGGGGGCGCACCAGCCCACTAGGGGCTGGTTCCCTTCCCACTTCAGCCCATGGGGCCCTCCGGGATAGGTGGCCCCACCCGGTGGACCCCCGGGACCCTCCCGGTGGTCCCGGTACAATACCGGTGACCCTCGAAACTTTCCCGATGGCCAAAACTGGACTTCTTATATACAAATCTTCACCTCCGGACCATTCCGGAACTCCTCGTGACGTCCGGGATCTCATCCGGGACTCCGAACAACTTTCGGGTTACCTCATACTAATATCTCTACAACCCTAGCGTCACCGAACCTTAAGTGTGTAGACCCTACGGGTTCGGGAGACACGCAGACATGACCAAGACGACTCTCCGGTCAATAACCAATAGCGGGATCTGCATACCCATGTTGGCTCCCACATGCTCCTCGATGATTTCATCGGATGAACCACGATGTCGAGGATTCAAGTAATCCTGCATACAATTCCCTTTGTCAGTCGGTACGTTACTTGCCCGAGATTCGATTGTCGGTATCCCAATACCTCGTTCAATCTCATTACCGGCAAGTCACTTTACTCATACCGCAATGCATGATCCCGTGACCAACCACTTGGTCACATTGAGCTCATTATGATGATGCATTACCGAGTGGGCCCAGAGATACCTCTCCGTCATACAGAGTGACAAATCCCAGTCTCGATTCGTGTCAACCCAACAGACAGTTTTGGAGATACCTGCAGTATACCTTTATAGCCACCCAGTTACGTTGTGACGTTTGGTACACCCAAAGCACTCTTACGGTATCCGGGAGTTACACGATCTCATGGTCTAAGGAAATGATACTTGACATTAGAAAAGCTCTAGCAAACGAACTACACGATCTTGTGCTATGCTTAGGATTGGGTCTTGTCCATCACATCATTCTCCCAATGATGTGATCCCATTATCAATGACTTCCAATGTCCATGGTCAGGAAACCGTAACCATCCATTGATAAACGAGCTAGTCAACTAGAGGCTCACTAGGGACATGTTGTGGTCTATGTATTCACACATGTATTACGATTTCCGGATAACACAATTATAGCATGAACCATAGACAATTATCATGAACAAGGAAATATAATAATAACCATTTTATTATTGCCTCTAGGGCATATTTCCAATAGTCTCCCACTTGCACTAGAGTCAATAATCTAGTTACATTGTGATGAATCGAACACCCATAGAGTTCTGGTGTTGATCATGTTTTGCTCGCGGAAGAGGTTTAGTCAACGGATCTGCGACATTCAGATCTGTGTGCACTTTACAAATATCTATGTCTCCATCTTGAACATTTTCACGAATGGAGTTGAAGCGAAGCTTGATGTGCCTGGTCTTCTTGTGAAACCAGGGCTCCCTGGCAAGGGCAATGGCTCCAGTGTTATCACAGAAGAGAGTCATCGGCCCCAACGCATTGGGAATAACTCCTAGGTCGGCAATGAACTCCTTCATCCAGATTGCTTCATGTGCTGCCTCCGAGGCTGCCATGTATTCCGATTCACATATAGATCCCGCCACGATGCTTTGCTTGCAACTGCACCAGCTTACTGCCCCACCATTCAAAATATACACGTATCCGGTTTGTGACTTAGAGTCATCCAGATCTGTGTCGAAGCTAGCGTCGACGTAACCCTTTACGACGAGCTCTTCGTCACCTCCATATACAAGAAACATATCCTTAGTCCTTTTTAGGTACTTCAGGATATTCTTGACCGATGTCCAGTGTTCCATGCCAGGATTACTTTGGTACCTTCCTATCAAACTTACGGCAAGGTTTACATCAGGTCTGGTACACAGCATGGCATACATGATAGACCCTATGGCCGAGGCATAGGGGACGACACTCATCTTTTCTCTATCTTCTGCCGTGGTCGGACATTGAGCCGAGCTCAATTTCACACCTTGCAACACAGGCAAGAACCCCTTCTTGGACTGATCCATATTGAACTTCTTCAATATCTTATCAAGGTATGTGCTTTGTGAAAGACCTATGAGGCATCTCGATCTATCTCTATAGATCTTGATGCCTAATATGTAAGCAGCTTCTCCAAGGTCCTTCATTGAAAAACACTTATTCAAGTAGGCCTTAATGCTGTCCAAAAGTTCTATATCATTTCCCATCAAAAGTATGTCATCCACATATAATATGAGAAATGCTACGGAGCTCCCACTCACTTTCTTGTAAATGCAGGCTTCTCCATAAGTCTGCATAAACCCAAACGCTTTGATCATTTCATTAAAGCGAATGTTCCAACTCCGAGATGCTTGCACCAGCCCATAGATGGAGCGCTAGAGCTTGCATACCTTGTTAGCATTCTTAGGATCGACAAAACCTTCCGGCTGCATCATATACAATTCTTCCTTAAGAAAGCCGTTAAGGAATGCCGTTTTGACGTCCATTTGCCATATCTCATAATCGTAGAATGCTGCAATTGCTAACATGATTCAGACGGACTTAAGCTTCGCTACGGGTGAGAAGGTCTCATCATAGTCAACCCTTTGAACTTGTCGATAACCCTTAGCGACAAGTCGAGCTTTGTCGATGGTAACATTACCATCCGCGTCCGTCTTCTTCTTAAAGATCCATTATTTCTCTATCGCTCACCGATCATCGGGCAAGTCTGTCAAAGTCCATACTTTGTTTTCATACATGGATCCTATCTCGGATTGCATGGCTTCAAGCCATTTGTTGGAATCAGGGCCTGCCATCGCTTCTTCATAGTTCGAAGGTTCACCATTGTCTAACAACATGATTTCCAGGACAGGGTTTCCATACCATTCAGGTGTGGAACATGTCCTTGTGGACCTTCGAAGTTCAGTAGCAACTTGATCCGAAGTACCTTGATCATCATCATTAATTTCCTCTCTGGTTGGTGCAGGCACCACAGGAACATCTTCCTGAGCTGCGCTACTTTCCGGTTCAAGAGGCAGTACTTCATCGAGTTCTACTTTCCTCCCACTTACTTCTCTCGAGAGAAACTCTTTCTCCAGAAAGGACCCGTTTTTGGCAACAAAGATCTTGCCTTCGGATCTGAGGTAGAAGGTATACCCAATGGTTTCCTTAAGGTATCCTATGAAGACGCATTTTTCCGACTTGGGTTCGAGCTTTTCAGGTTGAAGTTTCTTGACATAAGCATCGCATCCCCAAACTTTTAGATCCCAAACCATAATTCATACAGTGTCGTCTCAACGGATTTAGATGGTGCCCTATTTAAAGTGAATGTAGCTGTCTCTAGAGCGTATCCCCAACATGATAGCGGTAAATCGGTGAGTGACATCATAGATCGCACCATATCCAATAGAGTGCGATTATGACGTTCGGACACACCATTACGCTGAGGTGTTCTAGGCGGCGTGAGTTGTAAAACGATTCCACATTTCCTTAAGTGCGTACCAAATTTGTGACTCAAATATTCTCCCCCACGATCTGATTGTAAGAACTTTATCTTTCGGTCAGGTTGATTCTCTACCTCACTCTGAAATTCCTTAAACTTTTCAAAGGTCTCAGACTTGTGTTTCATCAAGTAGACATACCCATATCTACTCAAGTCGTCAGTGAGAGTGAGAACATAATGATAGCCTCCGCGAGCTTCAACGCTCATTGGACCGCACACATCAGTATGTATGATCTCCAATAAGTTGGTTGCTCGCTCCATTGTTCCGGAGAACGGAGTCTTGGTCATTTTGCCCATGAGGCATGGTTCGCATGTGTCAAATGATTCGTAATCAAGAGACTTCAAAAGTCCATCAGCATGGAGCTTCTTCATGCACTTGACACCAATGTGACCAAGGCGGCAGTGCCACAAGTATGTGGCACTATCGTTATCAACCTTACATCTTTTGGTATTCACACTATGAATATGTGTGACATCATGTTCGAAATTAATTAAGAATAAACCATTGATCAGCGGGGCATGACCATAAAACATATCTCTCATATAAATAGAACAACCATTATTCTCGGATTTAAATGAGTAGCCATCTCGTATTAAACGAGATCCAGATACAATGTTCATGCTCAAATCTGGCAGTAAATAACAATTATTGAGGTTTAAAACTAATCCCATAGGTAAATGTAGAGGTAGCGTGCCGACCGCGATCACATCGACCTTGGAACCATTCCCGACGCGCATCGTCACCTCGTCCTTCGCCAGTCTCCGCTTATTCCGCAGCTCATGTTTTGAGTTACAAATATGAGTAACCGCACCGGTATCAAATACCCAGGAGCTACTACGAGTACTGGTAAGGTACACATCAATTACATGTATATCACATATACCTTTGGTGTTGCCGGCCTTCTTGTCTGCTAAGTACTTGGGGCAGTTCCGCTTCCAGTTTTCGCTTCCCTTGCAATAAAAGCACTCAGTCTCAGGTTTGGGTCCATGCTTTGGCTTCTTCCCGGCAACTGGCTTACCAGGAGCGGCAACTCCCTAGCCGTCCTTCTTGAAGTTCTTCTTACCCTTGCCTTTCTTGAAACTAGTGGTTTTATTAACCATCAACACTTGATGTTCCTTTTTGATCTCCACCTCCGCTGATTTCAGCATTGAATATACCTCAGGAATGGTTTTCACCATCCCCTGCGTATTGAAGTTCATCACAAAGCTCTTGTAGCTAGGTGGGAGTGACTGGAGGATTCTGTCGACCACCGCATCATCCGGGAGATTAACTCCCAGTTGAGATAAGCGGTTGTGCAACCCAGACATTTTGAGTATGTGCTCGCTGACAGAACCATTCTCCTCCATCTTACAATTGTAGAACTTGTCGGAGACTTCATATCTCTCGACCCGGGCGTGAGCTTGGAAAACCATTTTCAGCTCTTGGAACATCTCATATGCTCCGTGCTGCTCAAAACGCTTTTGGAGCCCCGGTTCTAAGCTGTAAAGCATGCCGCACTGAACCGGGGAGTAATCATCACTACGCGACTGCCAGGCATTCATAACGTCTTGAGTTGCTGGGAAAACGGGTGCTTCACCTAGCGGTGCATCTAGGACATATGCTTTCTTGGCAGCTATGAGGATGATCCTCAAGTTCCGGACCCAGTCCGTATAGTTGCTGCCATCATCTTTCAGCTTGATTTTCTCTAGGAACGCGTTGAAGTTGAGGGCAACATTAGCGTGGGCCATTTGATCTACAAGACATATTGCAAAGATTTTAGACTAAGTTCATGATAATTAAGTTTATCTAATCAAATTATATAATGAACTCCCACTCAGACAGACATCCCTCTAGTCATCTAAGTGATCCATGATCCGAGTCAACTAGGCCGTGTCCGATCATCACGTGAGACGGACTAGTCATCATCGATGAACATCTTCATGTCGATCGTATCTTCTATACGACTCATGTTTGACCTTTCGGTCTCTTATGTTCCGAGGCCATGTCTGTACATGCTAGGCTCGTCAAGTCAACCTAAGTGTTTTGCATGTGTAAATCTGGCTTACACTCGCTGTATGTGAACGTTAGAATCTATCACACCCGATCATCACGTGGTGCTTTGACACAACGAACTTTCGGAACGGTGCACAGTTAGGGGGAACACTTTCTTGAAATTATTATGAGGGATCATCTTATTTACTACCATCATTCTAAGCAAATAAGATGCAAAAACATGATAAACATCACATGCAATCAAATGGTGACATGATATGGCCAATATAATTTTGCTCCTTTTGATCTCCATCTTCGGGCGCCATGATCATCATCGTCACCGACATGACACCATGATCTCCATCATCATGATCTCCATCATCGTGTCTTCATGAAGTTGTCATGCCAACGATTACTTCTACTTCTATGGCTAACGTGTTTAGCAATAAAGTAAAGTAATTACATGGCGTTATTTAATGACACGCAAGTCATACAAAGAATAAAGACAACTCCTATGGCTCCTGCCGGTTGTCATACTCATCGACATGCGAGTCATGATTCCTATTACAAGAACATGATCGATCTCATACATCACATATATTTCATTCATCACATCCTTTTGGCCATATCACATCACAAGGCATATGCTGCAAAAACAAGTTAGACGTCCTCTAATTGTTGTTGCATGTTTTTACGTGGCTGCTATAGGTTACTAGCAAGAACGCTTCTTACCTACGCCAAAACCACAACGTGATATGCTAATTTCTATTTACCCTTCATAAGGACCCTTTTCATCGAATCCGATCCGACTAAAGTGGGAGAGACAGACACCCGCTAGCTGAAGGAAATATGCCCTAGAGGCAATAATAAAGTTATTATTTATTTCCTTATTTCATGATAAATGTTTATTATTCATGCTAGAATTGTATTAACCGGAAACATAATACATGTGTGAATACATAGACAAACATAGTGTCACTAGTATGCCTCTACTTGACTAGCTCATTAATCAAAGATGGTTAAGTTTCCTAACCATAGACATGAGTTATCATTTGATTAACGGGATCACATCATTAGGAGAATGATGTGATTGACTTGACCCATTCTGTTAGCTTAGCACTTGATCGTTTAGTATGTTGCTATTGCTTTCTTCATGACTTATACATGTTCCTACAACTATGAGATTATGCAACTCCCGTTTACCGAAGGAACACTTTGTATGCTACCAAACGTCACAACGTAACTGGGTGATTATAAAGAAGCTCTGATGGTGTCTCCAAAGGTACATGTTGGGTTGGCGTATTTCGAGATTAGGATTTGTCACTCTGATTGTCGGAGAGGTATCTCTGGGCCCTCTCGGTAATGCACGTCACTATAAGCCTTGCAAGTAATATAACTAATGAGTTAGTTACGGAATGATGCATTACATAACGAGTAAAAAGACTTGCCAGTAACAAGATTGAACTAGGTATTGAGATACCGACGATCGAATCTCGGGTAAGTAACATACCGATGACAAAGGGAACAACGTATGTTGTTATGCGATTTGACCGATAAAGATCTTCGTAGAATATGTAGGAGCCAATATGAGCATCCAGGTTCCGCTATTGGTTATTGGCCGGAAACGTGTCTCGGTCATGTCTACATAGTTCTCAAACCCGTAGGGTCCGCACGCTTAAGGTTTTGATGACAGTTATATTATGAGTTTATGAGTTTTGATGTACCGAAGGAGTTAGGTGTCCCGGATGAGATCGGGGACAATGACGACGAGTCTCGAAATGGTCGAGACGTAAAGATCGATATATTGGACGACTATATTCGGACTTCGGAAAGGTTCCGATTGATTCAGGTATTTTCGGGGGTACCGGGGAGTTACGGGAATACGAGGAAGAAGCAATGGGCCTCATGGGCCAAGTGGTGGAAGAGAGGAGGCAGGGCGCGCGGCCCCCCCTGCCCAAACCGAATTGGACTAGGGGGCCGGCCCCCTTTCCTCCTTTTCCTCCCTCTCCTTCCTTCTCCTTCTTCTTCCCTTCCTTCCCCTCTCCTAGTTGGACAAGGAAAGGAGGGAGTCCTACTCCCGGTGGGATTAGGACTCCTCCTGGCGCGCCCCTTCTTGGCCAGCCGCCCCCTCCCCCCTTGCTCCTTTATATACGGGGGCAGGGGGCACCTCTAGACACAACAACTATTGATCCCTTGGATCTCTTAGCCGTGTGCGGTGCCCCCCTCCACCATAATCCACCTCGATAATATCGTAGCGGTGCTTAGGCAAAGCCCTGTGTCGGTAGAACATCATCATCGTCACCACGCCGTCGTGCTGACAGAACTCTCCCTCAAAGCTCGGCTGGATCGAAGTTCGAGGGACATCATCGAGCTGAACGTGTGCTAGAACTCGGAGGTGCCATAGTTTCGGTGCTTGATCGTTCGGGCCGTGAAGACGTATGACTAATCAACCGCGTTGTGCTAACGCTTCTGCTTTCGGTCTACGATGGTACGTGGACAACACTCTCCCCTCTTGTTGCTATGCATCACCATGATCTTGCGTGTGCGTAGGAAATTTTTGAAATTACTACGTTCCCCAACAATGGTATCAGAGCCAGGTTTTATGCATAGATGTTATATGCACGAGTAGAACACAAGTGAGTTGTGGGCGATACAAGTCATACTGCTTACCAGCATGTCATACTTTGGTTCAGCGGTATTGTTGGATGAAGCGGCCCGGACCGACATTACGCGTACGCTTATGCGAGACTGGTTTTACCGCCATGCTTTGCACACAGGTGACTAGCGGGTGTCAGTTTCTCCAACTTTAGTTGAACCGAGAGTGGCTACGCCCGGTCCTGGCGAAGGTTAAAACAGCACTAATTTGACAAAATATCGTTGTGGTTTTGATGCGTAGGTAAGAACGGTTCTTGCTCAGCCCGTAGCAGCCACGTAAAACTTGCAACAACAAAGTAGAGGACGTCTAACTTGTTTTTGCAGGGCTTGTTGTGATGTGATATGGTCAAGACCTGATGAGATATAAATTGTTGTATGAGATGATCATGTTCTTGTTGAAGTTATCGGCAACTGGCAGAAGCCTTATGGTTGTCTCTTTATTGAATAAGATGCAAGCGGCAAATAATTGCTTTATTTTATCGCTTGCGATAGCAATAGTTGCAAGAGCAATAGTTGGTGAGACGACCATGTGACGACAAATTGATATAGATCAAGATGATGGAGATCATGGTGTCGTGCTGGTGACGACGGAGATCATGACAGTACTTTGGGGATGGAGATCAAAGGCGCAAGATGATCATGGCCATATCATGCCACATATTTTGATTGCATATGATGTTTATGTTTTATACATCTTATTTTGCTTAGTTTGACGGTAGCATTTTAAGATCATCTCTCACTAATTATCAAGTGTTCTCCCTGAGTATGCACCGTTGCAAAAGTTCTTCGTGCTGAGACACGACGTGATGATCGGGTGTGATAGGCTCTACGTTCAAATACAACGGGTGCAAAACAGTTGCACACGCGGAATACTCAGGTTAAACTTGACGAGCCTAGCATATACAGATATGGCCTCGGAACACTGAGACCGACAAGTCGAGCGTGAATCATATAGTAGATATGATCAACATAGTGATGCTCACCATTGAAAACTACTCCATCTCACGTGATGATCGGACATGGTTTAGTTGATTTGGATCACGTGATCACTTAGATGATTAGAGGGATGTCAATCTAAGTGGGAGTTCTTAAGTAAAATGATTAATTGAACTTTAAATTTATCATGAAGTTAGTCCTGGTAGTATTTTGCAAATTATGTTGTAGATCAATAGCTGGCATTGTTGCTTTCATATGTTCCTAGAGAAAAATGTATTGAAGAATGTTAGTAGCAATGATGTGGATTGGATCCGTGATCTAAGGTTTATCCTCATTGCTACACAGAAGAATTATGTCCTTGATGCACCGCTAGGTGACAAACCTATTGCAGGAGCAGATGCAGATGTTATGAACGTTTGGCTAGCTCAAAATGATGACTACTTGATAGTTTAGTGCACCATGCTTAAACGGCTTAGAATCAGGACTTCAAAGACATTTTGAACGTCATGGACCATATGAGATGTTCCAGGAGTTGAAGTTAATATTTCCAGCAAATACCCGAGTTGAGAGATATGAAGTCTTCAACAAGTTCTATAGCTAAAAGATGGAGGAGAATCGCTCAACTAGTGAGAATGTGCTCAGATTGTCTGGGTACTTCAATTGCTTGAATCAAGTGGGAGTTAATCTTCCAGATAAGATAGTGATTGACAGAATTCTCTAGTCACCATCACTAAGTTACTAGAACTTCGTGATGAACTATAGTATGCAAGGGATGACAAAAACGATTCCCGAGCTCTTCGTGATGTTGAAATCGACGAAGGTAGAAATCAAGAAAGAGCATCAAGTGTTGATGATTGAAAATATCACTAGTTTCAAGAAAAGGGCAAAGGGAAAGAAAAGGAAACTTCAAGTAGAATGGCAAACAAGTTTTCACTCCCGTGAGAAGACCAAAGCTGGACCAAAGCCTGAAACTGAGTGCTTCTACTGCAAAGGGAATGGTCACTGGAAGTGGAAATGCCCTGAATATTTGGTGGATAAGAAGGATGGCAAAGTGAACAAGGGTATATTTGATATACAGGTTATTGATGTGTGCCTTACTAGTGTTTATAGTAGCCCCTGGGTATTTGATACTTGTTCGGTTGCTAAGATTAGTAACTCAAAACAGGAGTTACAGAATAAATAGAGACTAGTTGAAGAGGAAGTGACGATGAGTGTTGGAAGTAGTTCCAAGATTAATATGATCATCATCGCACACTCCCTATACTTTCGGGATTAGTGTTAAACCTAAATATATGTTATTTGGCGTTTGCGTTGAGCATGAATATGATTTGATCATGTTTATTGCAATACGGTTATTCATTTAAAGTCAGAGAATAATTGTTGTTCTATTTACATGAATAAAACCTTCAATGGTCATACACCCAATGAAAATAGTTTGTTGGATCTCGATCATAGTGATACACATATTCATAATATTGATGCCAAAAGATGCAAAGTTAATAATGATAGTGCAACTTATTTGTGGCACTGCCGTTTGGGTCATATCGGTGTAAAGCGCATGAAGAAACTCCATAAAGATGGATTTTCAGGAATCACTTGGTTATGAATCATCTGATGCTTGCGAACCGTGCCTTTTGGGCAAGATGACTAAAACTCTGTTCCCCGGAACAATGGAATGAGCTACTGACTTATTGGAAATAATACATACCGATGTATGCGATCCGATGAGTGTTAAGGCTCGCGGCATGTATCGTTATTTTCTGACCTTCACAGATGATTTGAGCAGATATGGGTATATCTACTTGATGAAAGATAAGTCTGAAACATTTGAAAAGTTCAAAGAATTTCAGAGTGAAGTGGAAAATCATCGTAACAAGAAAAATAAAATTTCTACGATCTGATCGTGGAGACGAATATTTGAGTTACGAGTTTGGTCTTCATTTGAAACAATGTGAAATAGTTTCGCAACTTACGCCACCTGGAACACCACAATGTAATGGTGTGTCCGAACGTCGTAATCATACTTTACTAGATATGGTGCGATCTATGATGTCTCTTATCGATTTACCACTATCGTTTTGGGGTTATGCATTAGAGACAGCTGCATTCACGTTTAATAAGGCACCATCTAAATCCGTTGAGACGACACCGTATGAACTATGGTTTAGCAGTAAACCTAAGATGTCGTTTCTTAAAGTTTGGAGTTGCGATGCTTATATGAAAAAGGTTTTCAACCTGATAAGCTCGAACCCAAATCGGAGAAGTGTGTCTTCATAGAATACCCAAAGGAAACTGTTGGGTACACCTTCTATCACAGATCTGAAGGCAAAACATTCATTGCTAAGAATGGATCCTTTCTAGAGAAGGAGTTTCTCTCGAAAGAAGTGAGTGGGAGGAAAGTAGAGCTTGATAAGGTAACTTGTACCTTCTCCCGAATTGGAAAATAGTTCGTCACAGAAATCAGTTCCAGTGATTCCTACACCAATTAGTGAGGAAGCTAATGATGATGATCATGAAACTTCAGATTAAGTTACTACAAAACCTCGTAGGTCTTCCAAAGTATAGTCTGCACCAGAGTGGTACGGTAATCCTGTTCTGGAAGTCATGTTACTAGACCATGATGAACCTACGAACTATGAGGAAGCGATGATGAGCCCAGATTCCGCGAAATGGCTTGAGGCCATGAAATCTGAGATGGGATCCATGTATGAGAACAAAGTGTGGACTTTGGTGGAGTTGCTCGATGATCGGCAAGCCATATTATATAAATGGATCTTCAAGAGGAAGACAGATGCTGATAGTAGTGTTACTATCTACAAAGCTCGACTTGTCGCAAAAGGTTTCGACAGGTTCAAGGTGTTGACTACAATGAGATTTTCTCAACTGTAGCGATGCTTAAGTCTGTCCGAATCATGTTAGCAATTGCCACATTTTATGAAATCTGGCAAATGGATGTCAAAACTGCATTCTTTAATGGTTTTCTTAAAGAATAAGTTGTATGATGCAACCAGAAGGTTTTGTCAATCCTAAAGGTACTAACAAAATGTGCAAGCTCCAGCGATCCATCTATGGACTGGTGCAAGCATCTCAGAGTTGGAATATACGCTTTGATAAGTTGATCAAAGCATATAGTTTTATACAAACTTGCGGTGAAGCCTGTATTTACAATAAAGTGAGTGGGAGCACTACTGCCTTTCTGATAAATATATGCGAGTAAAATATTGTTGATCAGAAATGATGTAGTGAAAGTGCGTTATATCGACTAGAGGGGGGGGGGGTGAATAGGCGATTTTTATGAATTCTTCACTGAGGAATTTGTCGGTGAGGAAATTCCTTAGCGAAGAACTACTTGCAGCGGAATAAGTACTCAGAAGTAAGCATAACAGAATACAAGCATGGTCATCATGATGAAATGAAGACTAGCACAGAGTACAGAAAGCATAATCACAGGATAACACAAGATGAAGACAAACAGACTGAAGAAATTGAACTGAGGAAATTGAGAAAGTCTTCAGTCAAAGTCTTCAAGCACAGATATGAACAAACACTCAACACAGTAATGAGGAAATGAAAGGGTTGATGAAATAGAACCAGTTAGTTGGTGAAGACAATGATTTGGTAGACCAGCTCCAACTGCTGTCTCAGTTGTACGTCTGGTTGGAGCGGCTGAGTATTTAAACTCGAGGACACACAGTCCCGGACACCCAGTCGCTGAGCACGCAGCTCAGGACACCCAGTCCTCACCGTATTCTCCTTGAACTAAGGTCACACGGACCTCGTCCAATCACTAGTGGTAAGTCTTCAGGCGACTTCCAAACCTTCACAGACTTGGTCACTCGGCGATCCACAATTCCTCTTGGATGCTCTAGACCATGACGCCTAACCGTCTGGAAGAAGCACAATCTTCAAAGGTAACAAGCGTCGGATCCACGCAGGATCAATTTCTTCAGTGATGCTCAATCACTTTGGGTTTGTAGGGGTTTGGTTTTGGGTTTTCCTCACTCGATGATTTTCGCTCAAAGTCCTCGGAGGATGGGTTGCTCTCAAATGACAAGTGTCAAGTTCTCTCGGAGCACCCAACCAGCTAGTGGTTGTAGGGGGCGGCTATTTATAGCCTAGGGAGCAGCCCGACATGATAAGACATAAATGCCCTTCAATGATATGACCGTTAGGTGGATAAGATATTTTGGGACAGCTGGCGCGCAGCACAGCAACGGTCGGAAATTTGACTCTCAAATTCCTCAGGGCTATCATGTTCCTCACTGTGTAGGCAATTCGCACTGGCGAATTCCTAACTCCTCAGTCAGAACAAATTCATCAGCGACCAGAATAACTTCGTCTCTGTCACTGAAGAAAGTGACTGAACTATATGAGATTTCCAAAGGCTTCACTCGAAGGGATTGGTAGGTGTAGGATTTTGAGTTGAGCATCACATGGAAAATTTTCCTTAGTATATCCTCGACCCCCTTTAATAGTACGGTGTTTCCTATGACTCAAGAAACAGAAAATGAAACTACGAAAACAAAAGTCTTCATGCTTCATGTTCCACAAATGAATACCAAGTCTTCAAGGTCACACCAATTTCTTCACTTTCAAAGTCTTCAGAAAGTCTTCAGAATATCAAAGTCTTCAGTCGAAGAACTTCATTTTTAGGGGTCGACTTTCTCTGTAAATATCAAACTCCTCATAGACTTATAGACCTGTGTACACTCACAAACGCATTAGTCCCTTAACCTATAAGTCTTCAATACACCAAAATCACTAAGGGGCACTAGATGCACTTACAATCTCCCCCTTTTTGGTGATTGATGACAATATAGGTTAAGTTTTCAGCGGGGATAAATGTATGAAGTGTAAATACTGATATTGAGGAATTTGATAGCAAGATGTAGAAGAACTCCCCCTGAAGATGTGCATAGTGAGGAATTTGTGTTTGAGGCAATGCACATTTGACGAGTCGAATCATGGAGATCTCCCCCTATATCTTGTAATTCATACACGCATTTGATATATTATATGAAGAATTTGAAATGCATGATGAAATATGGTGCCTGATGAGATTCAGCATGCGTGCAATGTCATTAACGATGAATAAGCATGCCGAACGCATCAAAAGCATAACGCAATAGAAGTATCAGCGCACCATCGGGTTTAAGATTACAACTCGATCCAAATGAAAGTTTCAGAAGAACGAGAGTTGTAACTTAAAAAAATGCCCTTAATATAGACTCGCTTGAAGACTAACTCAGATTTCTCCCCCTTTGTCATCAAATGACCAAAAGGATTGAAACTGAGGACTAACGCCCTTGAAAAATTTCAAGTCGATGGAGGAGCGCCAGCGTTGTCGGGGTTGTTTGTTGTAGCAGGGCCTGCCGCAGTGTCGTCCAAATCTTCATACTCATCAGTGTCACGCGATGAAGAATAAGAGCTGGCCACTAGTGGAGGAATTTTGAGCCTTTTGAGTTTCTTCGGAGGAGGTGCAGACCAGTCAAATTCTTCCTTGAGACCCATAGTCTTCAGTTCTTCAGCGCTATAGACATGAGTGAGGACATCCCAGGTGCGGTTGAAGGTTTCATGAAGGTAGTATTGGTTCTTCTTCACTGCACTGTGTGTTGAGGTCATATTGTGAAGAAGGGCACCAAACTGACGCTTTACCCATTTGTGATTGCGATCAACCTTCTGATGAAGACTGAGGAGTAACTCACGGTCAGTCATCACCCTGGGTGCTGTGGCTTGAGGATTTTGCTTGGCTGAGGTACTTACGGCAGAGTCATGGGTGGCAGAGTCGTCCTTGGTAGAGTAAGATGCAGCCTTGCGAAATTGACCATCCAATGGACGAATGCCTTCATCGATCACAGCAGCTGCCTTGCCTTTATCATCAGCTGATGAAACTGTCCGTTTGAGGACTTCAATGGGAGGCAAGTAGCTACCGTGGTTCAGAGTGTCAGCTTTGTAATTCAGTGAATATCTTGCCCTGATGAATCTCATAATCCAAGGCGCATAGGGCTTCAGCTCGAATGGTGACATAGCAATATTGCCCAGAGTCCTGATGAAGAAATCATGGAAGTTGACGGGAACGCCATGAATGATGTTGAAAAGCATATTCTTCATGATGCCAACGACTTCTTCATCATTTGAGTCGTGGCCATTGATAGGACTCATTGTCTTCGTCAGAATGCGATAGACAGTCCGAGGCACATAGAGTAATTCCTTGACGAGTAATTTGGTTCGTGGGGCCTGCCCAGGCTTCAAAGGCTTCATGAGCACTTGCATATAGTGATTTGTCAGTTCAGGGTCACTGTAGGTGCAATGTGCACTGTCATGGGGAGGATTGAGAGGAAGGACACGAAGCAATTCAGTTGCCAGTGCCTTGTAGTGAGTGTTTTCAGTCATCCAGTCCAACACCCATGAGTTGACATCTTTAGCGTCTCCAGTGATATGCAGTGTCGCGTAGAACTGAAGAATGAGTTCTTCATTCCAATCGCAAATGTCCGTGCAGAAATTTAGTAATCCTGCATCGTGAAGAACACCGAGGACTGGCTCGAAGCATGGCAGAGATTCCATATCCACGTGAGGAATATGTGCATGATCGAAGATTTTGTCTTTGTCAAATAGCACAGAGGAATAGAAGTTGGCTTGACTATCAGTCCAGAAACGCCTCTTCCTTATGCAAGCAGAGTCATAGGGGTTGTAGTCAGTGAAGAATACATGCTCAGCAAAGAAGTCTTCAGCCTTGAACTTCTATTTGCTTGAGAATGGATTCTTTGGCTTTGGCAGAGGGGTGTCAGTGAGTTGCATCACCACCTCAGGAATCGCGAGCTCAGGTTCTTCAGGCTGAGGAATTTCTGGTTCCTCTTCTTGTGCAACCTGAGGATCAGCAGCAGCAGGTTCTTCAGCACTAGCGGCTGGAATGTCTTCATGCACAGAGGGAGTGGGTTGAGTTTCTTCAGAGCCCATTTGAACTGTTGGTGCAGGGGACTGAGGAATCTGTTGGATAGGTGTGAAGAGAGGAGTATTGGGATGATGACTTTCCCAAAAGTCATCATTCATCATAGGTGTGGTGCATCCTATACCCACATCTTCATCTTCAATTTCCTCAACACCAGCCTCTTCAGCTGTGAACTGAGGCATAGGTGAGGAAATGACAGATGTTGAAGGGATTTCGCCCACTTCAATTTCTTCATCAATCTGCTCTAACGAAGCAGCAAAATGATTTCCTTCATCAGATCCGCTTGGGATCTCATAGTCTTCTCCAAAAGGAACAAGGTCCTTTGATGGCATGGATGAAATTGGAACAGCATCAATTGGATTTTCAAAGGAGCTGGTCATTGGCTTCATTTTCTTTGCAGCCGAAGAATTTGACGCAGCTAATGCCTTCCGTTTCTTCACTGCAGCTCGCTCTGCAGCCTTGGTCTTCTTCACATCAGAGGCAGATGGAAGAATTGGAGTTGGTGTAGGCGCGGGAGGAGCTGAGGAATCTGGTTGATTTTCTTCAGGCACAACTGATGCAGTTGCCCTGTTCTCTTCAGTTTCTTCAGGCGCACCACTAGTGGATGCCCTGGCAATTTCTTCAGCGGCTGGAATGGAGTCATCAGCCCTGGAACTAGCATTTTCTTCAGCAGGCTGAAAATCATCAGCGGTGCTGGCATGTTCTTCAGCAGGCTGAGCAGAGTCTGCAGCCTGAAGATTTTCTTGTTGCGATGGGGCTGCAACATTTGTGAATTTCTTTGTCAGATTGACGAATCTCACTTTAGCTCCTTGCCAATCAGCATAGTAGGCATCAAAGTCTTTGCCGAGGGCTTGAATTTCATACTGAGCCTGGAGAAGTTCCTCAGGTGTCATTCTGACAACATTTTTCTTCAGGAGCTTCTCCTTTCTGTATTGTGCTTTCTTGATCTCTCTTGCCTTTTCAAACTTCCATTTCTCCTGAGTGATGAAATGGGTCAGCATGTGACTTTGACCAGGAGTCAGATGAAAATCAGGCATAGGGGTGTTAGGATCCTTGTGCCAGAGGTCAATGTAGTCGAGGATCTTCCTCGGATCCAAAAGCAGTGGCATAGATGTGCCTTTGGCTCTAGCGGCCTTCACCTGTCTGTCTCTGATGATTTCTGCAAGTTCATCATCAGAAGCTTCATCATCAGAAGGCACATGGCATGCGACCTGTTTCTTCTTTGGACTTGGCCGAGGACCTCGTCCAGCTGTTGCTTTGGTCTTCAACAGTGTGGGGCCTGATGAGGAAATCGGTGCAGCTGAGGAACTTGCTGAGACACCAGAGGCAATCGAGAAACCAGCAGTCCTTTGACATGTAGCAATATGCACAGGAGCTGAGGACTTTGAAGGAGCTGCTGAGGACTTTGGTGGAGCAGTAGCAGTGTGAGGAATTTGTCGTGAGGGCATTGCTGAGGAACTTGGCCGTGAGGGCGTTGTTGGTGAAGCACTTGGCTTACGAGCATGCTTCTTTGGCATGGATTTCCTAGGTTTGACCGAGGCCTCAGTAGCAGTAGCAGTGGCAGAATCCTCATTGAATTTCTTCACTGCCTCCTTGGCTTGTCTTGCCAATTTAGCTTGGCGCTTAGCCCATTCTTCAGGAAAGTCCTCACCACGCTTGATGCTGGTGGGGTCAGCTTCTTGGCCAGGTGCCAATGGAGCTCTTGGGCATGGAGGATTGAGGGCGAATTTCTTCATGTACTTTGGAGTGACATATCTGTATTCCCTCCATTCCCTTGCCCATCTCCGTTCAATCCTCTGTATGCGCACCTTGCGCTGATTTTTGTTTTCTTTGCCAAATTTTGCTTCATCAGGTGTGCAATAGTCAGCATAAATTTCCTCAGGGATTTCAAACGCAGTCATAACCTTGGGTTTCTTTCCTCCTTTCTGCGGCTTCTTACCGTCTGCCATATTCTTCAGTTGAGGAATTTGAACAATCGAATTTTCTGAAGAAGTATGCAGTTTTTGTTCGAGGAACGCTGCAAATGAGTTAAGTTGATGAGAACCTAGTGATTCAGCAGCAGACATGAGTACCTGTGAATAGAGTATATGTGCGAGGAATTTGGAGAGGTCATATGCGTTCTCAGAAGGTTTTTCGAAAAGAACAAGTTTTGAGGAATTTGACCAGATGAACCTTGAGGAATTTCACTAAGCGTTCTTGTCTTAGGTTCCAGAGTTGTACAGATCGAAGATCCACACAATTAGGGAATCTTGAAGAAAATGATTGCTTAGAGAAACAGTTCAAGATCATATGATGTGTGAGGTGTTCATATGTGTGAAGATTTGAAGAATAAACACCTTTGAAGATTTTCAGGAAAGTTTGAGAATCAAAGTGAGTAATAAAAGTAACTTTTAATTACCCGAAGTGAAGAACACGACGAACTGAGAAGAACAGATGTGAAGTTTGTCAGGTTAGATCTCCCACGCCCTAACTTGGCAGAGGAAGACAGCTACGGCGGCGGCGGAGTGAAGATTTCCGCGGTCGGCGTGAGTACGACGACGACGAGGTCGAGGCAGCGAAGCTCTTCCTCACCGGCGACGATGGAGTAGTGGCTACGCTAGGGTTTGAGGAGCTCGAGCGAGAGAGTAGGGATCGAGCGGAGTAAATGAAGTGAGGAAGGGGAGAGGGGTATTTATAGACACAGTAAAAACTATTCGCCCGAAGATTTGGGACGAACGTGCCCCTGCCCTTTCTCCTTCTCGCGACATGTGTCACCCACGTACTGTGTAGTTGAGATCGTGTACGATCGTGGGTGAATAGAATAATGCATTGTGGGATGCGGAACGGTTTGAGCGGCAAAACCGAAAATTTGGATAAGATTTGTCTTAAAGTTTCGTTCGCAATTTCTTCAGCTGACAAGGACACAGTGAAGATTTTGAACGAGTTTCAAATAGAACGCACATGAAGAATTTGTGAATAGATTGGGTTGAGTATAGCATAGAGGGGGAAGGGTCCGATCACATTCACTTTGTAGAAAAAACAACTTGAAGAAATAGCTATAAGTGAATGCTGTAGAGGACATAAACTCATATATATATATATATATATATATATATATATATATATATATATATATATATATATATATAGCCAATGAAGAAAAACGAAGGAAACAGTGAAGATTTTGCAAAGTTGAAGAATTTGAAAAACTGAAGAATTTCAAAACTGAGGAAAAACTCAAATTGAAGATTTTCAACTTTTTGTGGTGGCGTGACCCATCGTATAAGAATGATGATTTCTGACACCGCGTACAATTGTCGTAGGGTTCTGAGAATCAAATTCTTCATTAATTTCTTCACACTTAGAGTGTTATTCTTCATTGATTGAAGAAAAACATTTCTTCATGTGTTGCACATCTAAGTCATCAATTTTGCATAAGTGTCAGGGTGTGTGTGTCCTTTTCAAAGAACATTCGAAGATTCTAAGATATTTAGCTCACACCGCAACTTGCTAAATCTCTTCTCATCCAAGGGCTTAGTGAAGATATCAGCTAGCTATTCTTCAGTCTTCACGTGCTCGATGGAGATGTCGCCCTTCAACACATGATCACGAAGAAAATGATGACGAATCTGAATGTGCTTTGTCTTCGAGTGCTGAACTGGGTTGTGAGCAATCTTGATGGCACTCTCATTGTCGTAGAGGAGAGGCACATTCTTCACGTTGACGCCATAGTCCTTGAGTGTTTGCTTCATCCAAAGCAGTTGAGCACAACAAGAGCTAGCAGCAATGTATTCAGCTTCCGCAGTAGACAGTGATACGCAGTTCTGTTTCTTCGAGGACCAATAGACCAAAGATCGTCCAAGGAAATGACAAGTGCCAGAAGTTGACTTGCGGTCCACACGATCACCAGCATAGTCAGAGTCAGAATATCCAATGAGATCAAAAGCAGAGCCCTTGGGGTACCATAATCCTAGTGTTGGTGTGTGAGCTAGATATCGAAGAATATGCTTCACAGCCTTATGGTGTGATTCCTTCGGTGCAGCTTGAAATCGGGCACACATGCAAACACTAAGCATTATATCTGGCCTAGATGCACATAAGTACAATAAAGAACCAATCATGGAGCGGTATACCTTGTGATCGAAGTCAATACCATTTTCATCAGTGCATAGATGGCCGTTTGTGGGCATAAGAATTTTGACGCCTTTGCAATCTTGCATGCCGAATTTCCTCAGTACATCTTTGAGGTATTTCTCCTGAGATATGAATATGCCATTGCGCTGTTGACGAATTTGAAGACCTAAGAAGAATTTCAACTCTCCCATCATAGACATTTGATATTCTTCACTCATCATATAGGCAAATTCATCACTATAGCGTTGGTCAGTACAACCAAAGATAATATCATCAACGTATATTTGGCACACAAACAGTTCACCATCATAAGATTTAGTAATGAGAGTATGGCCGAGTGAACCGGGTGTGAAGCCATTCTTCATGAAGAATTCCTTCAATGTATCATACCACGCCCGAGGGGCTTGCTTGAGGCCATAGAGGGCCTTATTAAGTCTGAAGACTTTGTCAGGATTCTTTGGATCTTCAAAACCTGGGGGTTGAGCAACATATACTTCTTCCTCAAGCTTACCATTGAGGAATGCACTTTTCACATCCATTTGATATAAGATGATATCATGATGGTTAGCATAAGCAAGTAATATGCGAATAGCCTCAAGTCTAGCAACAGGTGCAAAAGTTTCATCGAAATCAATTCCTTCAACCTGTGTGTAGCCTTGAGCTACCAGTCGTGCCTTATTCCTCACCACAAGGCCATTTTCATCTTGCTTGTTGCGGTAGATCCACTTTGTGCCAATGATATTATGCTTGCGAGGATCTGGACGTTTGACCAGTTCCCAAACATTGTTGAGCTCGAACTAATGTAATTTTCTTGCATAGCCTGAATCCACTCCGGCTCCAAAAATGCTTCATCTACCTTAGTGGGCTCTGTGATAGAGACAAAAGCATAGTGCCCACAAAAGTTAGATAAATGTGAAGCTTTTGAGCGTGTGAGAGGACCTGGTGCTCTAATGTCATCGATGATCTTCTCCACTTGCACTTCTTTTGCAACGCGAGGATGAGCTGGTTGTCGCTGAGGAGTTTGATCAGCATTTTCTTCAGCACCATTTTCCTCAGCATTTTCTTCAGGTGCATCAGCTCGACGTTCTTCATGTACTGGAATGAATTCTTCAGCATATTCTTCAGTAGGAATGACATCCTCAGTTGCCTTGAACTTGATAGAATCCTCAGGTGCTGGTTCATCTAACACAGAAGGTAGGTGCTCTCTTTGCGAGCCATTAGTTTCATCGAACCGCACATCTACAGTGTCAACAATCTTGTGAAGAACAATGTTGAAGACTCTGTAGGTGTGCGAGTCCTTTCTGTAACCAAGCATAAAACCTTCATGTGCTTTCGGTGCAAATTTAGAATTGTGGTGAGGATCTCTAATCCAACATTTAGCACCGAAGACTTTGAAATAACTCACATTGGGTTTCTTGTCAGTGAGGAGTTCATAGGCCGTCTTCTTGAAGAATTTGTGAAGATATACTCTGTTGATGATGTGGCACGCAGTATCAATTGCATCAATCCAAAAACGATGAGGCGTTTTGTATTCATCAAGCATAGTGCAAGCCATCTCAACAAGATTTCTGTTCTTGCGCTCCACGACGCCATTTTGCCGAGGAGAATATGGAGCAGATAACTCATGAGTAATACCGAGTTCATCAAGATAGTCATCAAGACCGGAATTCTTGAACTCAGTTCCATTGTCACTTCTGATGTGCTTGATCTTCACACCAAAGTTGGTTGAAGCCCTCGAGGAAAAACGTTTGAAGACTTCCTGCACTTCATGTTTGTAAGTAACAATGTGTACCCATGTATATCGAGAGTAATCATCAACAATGACAAAACCATATAGAGATGCATCATTAGTGACTGCTGAGTAATGATTAGGTCCGAAGAGGTCCATGTGAAGCAATTCGAATGGACGAGTAGTGGTCATGATAGTCTTTGCTGGATGCTTGGCCTTGGTCATTTTTCCAGCTTCACAGGCTCCGCATAAGTGATCCTTGAGGAATTTGACATTCTCAATGCCAATGACATGCTTCTTCTTCGCTAGCGTGTGCAAATTCCTCATGCCTGCGTGACCAAGTCGTCGATGCCATAGCCAGCCTTCCGAAGCTTTTGCAAGTAGACACACGGCTGGCTGTGGTCCTGTAGAGAAATCAACAATATACAAATCTCCTCTCCTAAAGCCTTCGAAGACTTTGGAATTGTCAGCTTCCATAATCACAACACAGCGATACTTGCCAAAGACAACAACCATATCAAGATCACAAAGCATTGAGACTGACACGAGGTTGTATCCTAAGGACTCAACAAGCATGACTTTGTCCATGTGTTTATCCTTAGAGATTGCAACCTTACCAAGACCCAATACCTGACTTTTGCCTTTGTCAGCAAAGATGATATGCTTCAGATGTGACGGTGATAAGGGAGCATCCATCAATAGATTCTTGTCACCAGTCATGTGATTCGTACATCCACTATCGAGGACCCACTCTGTAGCTTTGGGTTGATCATCCTGCAGATGAATTAGTGTAGCTTACAATCTCATATGCTTCATTAGTGAAGAATATGATATCAAGTTCATCAGATGAATTTCATCAATCAGTAAACAGATAAAGCAGTATGAGGACGTGTGAAATGAAGGTTCATTTCATCATGATTCGCCTGCGTCCTTTCAGGCAATTTTGTCAGGTCCCCAGCAAATTCTTCAGACGTTAAAGCACGCCTGGAGACCTGACCCTGCAGAAGAGATTAGTTCTTTTTCTTCACCACCCACATCTGGAGGGGTGGCAAAGAATTCATCACTCTGCGAGCACCATATGAGAAAGGTGGCAAAGATGCCAAACCATTTCGTTTCACATAAGAGGGGTTAGGGTAAGCATATGAATAAGCAGAGAAATTCTTCGAGGACTTATGAACATAATGGTTTGAAGAATAATGCACATATTCATAGCCCTTAGCTCTACCCTGCGAAACAGAGTTGTTAGCACGATGATAATCATGTGAGGACTTTGATCCATTTGAGGAATTTGATCCACGTGAAGGATGTGATCTGGGGTTCCTGTTCTTCACAGGTGGTGTCATGAGGACATTCACCTGAAGACTTTCAAGGCACTTCTTGGGAACCCAGATTTTCTTCATAGGAGAACTGTTCCTGCAGTTAGTGCCAACATATCTAGCAAATACTTCACCATTCTGATTTTTGAACAGTTTATAGTTGGAGTCAAATGACACATCAGAAGAATGAGGAGATTCACATGTAAAGCCAGATAAGTTAGATGGATCAACTGGAGGTCCCTTTGCAGCAACCCATGAGGTTTTGGGGTACTGCTCAGGCTTCCAATATGTTCCATCAGCATTAAGTTTCCTCTCAAAGGCGATACCCTCTTTCCTAGGGTTTCTGTTGAGGATCTGCTTTTTAAGCACATCACAAAGAGTCTGATGCCCTTTGAGGCTTTTGTACATGCCTGTCATGTACAATTCCTTTAGCCCTGCATCGTCAGTGATACTAGCAATGTCCTCAGATGAGGAATTAGTGATAGCAGAGACAAGTGAAGAATTTGTAACATTTGAAGCATTTGAACATTCAAGTGAAGAATTAGCAGATTCACGTTCAATGCACTTTAAGCATGGAGGAACAAATTCTTCCTGAGAAGCGCTGATTTGTTGAGCTAGTAATGAATCGCGCTCCTTCTGAAGATCTTCATAACTCACTCTTAGCTTCTCAAGATCTTGCTTTCTTTGAAGAAATTCATAAGAAAGTTTCTCATGATCAGATAAGAGAGTGTTATGATGACTTTGAAGGTTATCAAACCTAGACTGAAGTCTCTGAAGATTTTCAGTCAGGGCTTTAGTGCGATCCATTTCTTCACCCAACATATCATCACTTTTGTCTAGCATGTTTTGAATCTTTTCAAAAGCCCTTTGTTGTTTTATAGAAATCTTAGCAAGTTTAGAGTAGCTGGGCTTGAGATCCTCATCAGATTCATTTTCACTAGATTCAGAGGAGGTGTATTTGAGTACCTTTGCACCTTTTGCCATGAAGCAATAGGTGGGAGCGTAGTCATCATTATCTTCATCAGGCTTGTCGGTGGGGTCAGTTTCTTCAGTGTTGAAGATGGACTTGCTAACGAAAGCAGTAGCGAAGGCCAGACTCGCCACACCAGATTCAGATTCTTCAGATGCCTCCTCTTCCTCATGTTCCTCAGATTTAGCTTCAGAGTCCATTTCCTTGCCAATGAATGCCCGAGCCTTCTTGGAGCTGCTCTTCTTGTGAGATGAAGACTTCGAGGATTTTGATGACGAAGATTTTGACGATTTCTTCTTCTTCTTCGCATCATCAGAACTGTAATCCTTGTATTTTTTCTTCTTCAATTCCTTTTCCCACTGAGGACAATCTTGAATATAGTGACCAGGTTTCTTGCATTTGTGGCACAGCGTTCTCTTATAGTCACTTGATGAGGAATCACTGCTTCTTGAGGATTTTCCAAAGCGACCACGTCTTGAGAACTTCTGGAATTTCTTCACGAGCAGTGCTAGCTCCTGGCTCAATTCTTCAGGATCACCAAGGCTACTACCAGAATCCTCACATTCAGACTCAGACACAACCTTGGCCTTCAGGGCACATGGTTTTCCATAGCTCGAACCATAGAGATCTCTCTTTTCAGCAAGCTGGAACTCGTGAGTATTTAGCCTTTCGAGGATATCAGCAGGATCAAGAGACTTGTAGTCAGCCCGTTCTTGTATCATCAGTCCCAGAGTATCAAATGAGGAATCAAGCGATCTCAACAGTTTCTTCACCACCTCATGGTCAGTGATGTCAGTGGCACCGAGGGCTTGAAGCTCATTTGAGATGTCAGTGAGGCGATCAAAGGTTTGTTGGACATTTTCATTGTCGAGTCTTTTGAAGCGGTTGAAGAGATTCCGAAGAACATCAACTCGAGAGTCACGCTGAGTTGAGACCCCTTCATTTACTTTGGACAGCCTATCCCAGATAAGCTTAGTAGTTTCCAAAGCACTCACTCTTCCATACTGTCCTTTACTCAGATGGCCACATATGATATTCTTCGCTTGAGAATCGAGTTGCTTGAATCTCTTCACATCGGTAGCGTTTAGTGAGGGTGAGACAGAGGGAACACCATTTTCCACAACATACCAGAGATCGTTGTCAATTGCCTCAAGATGCATTCGCATCTTGTTTTTCCAGTAGGGGTAGTCCGTCCCATCAAAGGTAGGACACCCAGCCGAGACCTTGATCATACCTGCGGTCGACATAACTAAAACTCCAGGCAGTTAAACCAAAATCACACAGAACAAGGGAGTACCTTGCTCTGATACCAATTGAAAGTGCGTTATATCGACTAGAGGGGGGGTGAATAGGCGATTTTTATGAATTCTTCACTGAGGAATTTGCCGGTGAGGAAATTCCTTAGCGAAGAACTACTTGCAGCGGAATAAGTACTCAGAAGTAAGCATAACAGAATACAAGCATGGTCATCATGATGAAATGAAGACTAGCACAGAGTACAGAAAGCGTAATCATAGGATAACACAAGATGAAGACAAACAGACTGAAGAAATTGAACCGAGGAAATTGAGAAAGTCTTCAGTCAAAGTCTTCAAGCACAGATATGAACAAACACTCAACACAGTAATGAGGAAATGAAAGGGTTGAGGAAATAGAACCAGTTAGTTGGTGAAGACAATGATTTGGTAGACCAGTTCCAACTGCTGTCTCAGTTGTACGTCTGGTTGGAGCGGCTGAGTATTTAAACTCGAGGACACACAGTCCCGGACACCCAGTCGCTGAGCACGCAGCTCAGGACACCCAGTCCTCACCATATTCTCCTTGAACTAAGGTTACACAGACCTCGTCCAATCACTCGTGGTAAGTCTTTAGGCGACTTCCAAACCTTCACAGACTTGGTCACTCGGTGATCCACAATTCCTCTTGGATGCTCTAGACCATGACGCCTAATCGTCTGGAAGAAGCACAGTCTTCAAAGGTAACAAGCGTCGGATCCACGCAGGATCAATTTCTTCAGTGATGCTCAATCACTTTGGGTTTGTAGGGGTTTGGTTTTGGGTTTTCCTCACTCGATGATTTTCGCTCAAAGTCCTCGGAGGATGGGTTGCTCTCAAATGACAAGTGTCAAGTTCTCTCGGAGCAGCCAACCAGCTAGTGGTTGTAGGGGGCGGCTATTTATAGCCTAGGGAGCAGCCCGACATGATAAGACATAAATGCCCTTCAATGATATGACCGTTAGGTGGATAAGATATTTTGGGACAGCTGGCGCGCAGCACAGCAACGGTCGGAAATTTGACTCTCAAATTCCTCAGGGCTATCATGTTCCTCACTGTGTAGGCAATTCGCACTGGCGAATTCCTAACTCCTCAGTCAGAACAAATTCATCAGCGACCAGAAGAACTTCGTCTCTGTCACTGAAGAAAGTGATTGAACTGTATGAGATTTCCAAAGGCTTCACTCGAAGGGATTGGTAGGTGTAGGATTTTGAGTTGAGCATCACATGGAAATTTTTCCTTAGTATATCCTCGACCCCCTTTAACAGTACGGTGTTTCCTATGACTCAAGAAAGAGAAAATGAAACTACGAAAACAAAAGTCTTCACGCTTCATGTTCCACAAATGAATACCAAGTCTTCAAGGTCACACCAATTTCTTCACTTTCAAAGTCTTCAGAAAGTCTTCAGAATATCAAAGTCTTCAGTCGAAGAACTTCATTTTTAGGGGTCAACTTTCTCTGTAAATATGAAACTCCTCATAGACTTATAGACCTGTGTACACTCACGAACGCATTAGTCCCTTAACCTATAAGTCTTCAATACACCAAAATCACTAAGGGGCACTAGATGCACTTACATGTAGAATTTTTCTGGAAAGCATAAAGGAGTATTTGAAAGGAGCTCTTTAAAAGAAAGACCTCAGTAAAGCTACTTACATATTGAGCATCAAAATCTATTGAGATAGATCAAGACGCTTGATAAGTTTTTCAATAAGTACATACCTTGTCAAGATTTTGAAGTAGTTCAAAATGGAACAGTCAAAGAAAGGGTTCTTGCCTGTGTTGCAAAGGTGTGAAATTGAGTGAGACTCAAATCCCGACCACAGCAGAAAATAGAAAAGAGAATGAAAGTCATTCCCTATGCCTCAGTCATAGGTTCTATAAAGTATGCTATGCTATGTACCAGACCTATTGTATACCTTGTTCTGAATTTGGTAAGGGAATACAATAGTGATCTAGGAGTAGATCACTGGACATTGGTCAAGAATATCCTTAGTGAGGACTAAGGAAATATTTCTCGATTATGGAGGTGATAAAAGAGCCCGTCGTAAAGAGTTACATCGGTGCAAGATTTTACACCGATCCAGATGACTCTAAGTCTCAATCTGGATACATATTGAAAGTGGGAGCAATTAGCTAGAGTAGCTCCATGCAGAGCATTGTAGACATAGAATATTTGCAAAATACACACGGCTCTGAATGTGACAGACCGTTGACTAAGCTTCTCTCACGAGCAAAACATGATCACACCTTAGTACTCTTTGGGTGTTAATCACATAGCGATGTGAACTAGATTATTGACTCTAGTAAACCCTTTGGGTGTTGGTCACATGACGATGTGAACTATGGGTGTTAATCATATACAAATATGAATATTGGTGTTAAATCACATAGCAATGTGAACTAGATTATTGACTCTAGTGCAAGTGTGAGACTGAAGGAAATATGCCCTAGAGGCAATAATAAAGTTATTATTTATTTCCTTATTTCATGATAAATGTTTATTATTCATGCTAGAATTGTATTAACCGGAAACATAATACATGTGTGAATACATAGACAAACATAGTGTCACTAGTATGCCTCTACTTGACTAGCTCGTTAATCAAAGATGGTTAAGTTTCCTAACCATAGACATGAGTTATCATTTGATTAATGGGATCACATCATTAGGAGAATGATGTGATTGACTTGACCCATTCTGTTAGCTTAGCACTTGATCATTTAGTATGTTGCCATTGCTTTCTTCATGACTTATACATGTTCCTACAACTATGACATTATGCAACTCCCATTTACGGGGAACACTTTTTGTGCTACCAAACGTCACAACGTAACTGGGTGATTATAAAGGAGCTCTACAGGTGTCTCCAAAGGTACATGTTGGGTTGGCGTATTTTGAGATTAGGATTTGTCACTCCGATTGTCGGAGAGGTATCTCTGGGCCCTCTCGGTAATGCACATCACTATAAGCCTTGCAAGCAATATAACTAATGAGTTAGTTACGGAATGATGCATTACATAACGAGTAAAGAGACTTGCCGGTAATGAGATTGAACTAGGTATTGAGATACCGATGATCGAATCTCGGGCAAGTAACATACAGATGACAAAGGGAACAACGTATGTTGTTATGCGGTTTGACCGATAAAGTTCTTCGTAGAATATGTAGGAGCCAATATGAGCATCCAGGTTCCGCTATTGGTTATTGACCGGAAACGTGTCTCGGTCATGTCTACATAGTTCTCGAACCCGTAGGGTCCGCACGCTTAAGGTTTCGATGACAGTTATATTATGAGTTTATGAGTTTTGATGTACCGAAGGAGTTAGGTGTCCCGGATGAGATCGGGGACATGACGAGGAGTCTCGAAATGGTCGAGAAGTAAAGATCGATATATTGGACGACTATATTCGGACTTCGGAAAGGTTCCGAGTGATTTGGGTATTTTCGGGGGTACCAGGGAGTTACGGGAATACGAGGAAGAAGCAATGGGCCTCATGGGCCAAGTGGTGGAAGAGAGGAGGCAGGCCGCGCGGCCCCCCTAGCCCAAACCAAATTGGACTAGGGGGCCGACCCCCCCTTTCCTCCTTTTCCTCCCTCTCTTTCCTTCTCCTTCGTCTTCCCTTCCTTCCCCTCTCCTAGTTGGACAAGGAAAGGAGGGAGTCCTACTCCCGGTGGGAGTAGGACTCCTCCTGGCGCACCCCTTCTAGGCCGGCTGCCCCCTCCCCCCTTGCTCCTTTATATACGGGGGCAGGGGGGCACCTCTAGACACAACAACTATTGATCCCTTGGATCTCTTAGCCGTGTGCGGTGCCCCCCTCCACCATAATCCACCTCGATAATATCATAGAGGTGCTTAGGCGAAGCCCTGCGTCGGTAGAACATCATCATCGTCACCACGCGCATCGTGCTGACGGAACTCTCCCTGAAATCTCGGCTGGATCAGAATTCGAGGGACGTCATCGAGATGAACGTGTGCTAGAACTCGGAGGTGCCGTAGTTTCGGTTGTTGATCGGTCGGGCCGTGAAGATGTATGACTACATCAACCGCGTTGTGCTAACGCTTCCACTTTTGGTCTACGAGGGTACGTGGACAACACTCTCCCCTCTTGTTGCTATGCATCACCATGATCTTGCGTGTGTGTAGGAAATTTTTGAAATTACTACGTTCCCCAACACTAGCCACCTTATGCAACTAGTGCATGTCAGTCGGTGGAACCTGTCTCATGTAAGCGTACGTGTAAGGTCGGTCCGGGCCGCTTCATCCCACAATGCCACCGAAACAAGATAAGACTAGTAGTGGCAAGTAAATTGGCAAAATCGACGCCCAGAACAATCTTGTGTTCTACTCGTGCATAGAAACTACGCATAGACCTAGCTCATGATGCCACTGTTGGGGAACGTTGCAGAAAATAAAAAATTTCTACGCATCACGAAGAACAATCTATGGAGTCATCTAGCAACAAGAGAGAGGAGTGCATCTACATACCCTTGTAGATCGCGAGCGGAAGCGTTCAAGAGAATAGGGTTGATGGAGTCGTACTCGTCGTTATCCAAATCACCGATGATCCTAGCGCCGAACGGACGGCACCTCCACGTTCAACACACGTACGGTTGGGGAAGACGTCTCCTCCTTCTTGATCTAGCAAGGGGGAGGGATAGGTTGATGGAGATCCAGCAACACGACGACGTTGTGGTGGAAGCAGCGGTGATCTCGGCAGGGCTTCACCAAGCTCAGCGAGAGGGAGAGGTGTTACGGGGGGAAGAGGGAGGCGCCAGGGGCTAGTGTGCGCAGCCCTCCCTCCCCCCTCTTTATATAGGTGCCCTGGGGGGGGGGGCTCCGGACCCTAGAGATCCCATCTCAAGGGGGGGGGCAAAGGGGGGACTTGCCCCCCAAGTCAAGTGGGGCGCCCCCACCCCTAGGGTTTCCAACCCTAGGCGCAGGGGGAGGCCCAAGGGGGGGCGCACCAGCCCACCAAGGGCTGGTTCCCTTCCCACTTCAGCCCATGGGGCCCTCTGGGATAGGTGGCCCCACCCGATGGACCCCCGGGACCCTTCCGGTGGTCCCGGTACAATACCGGTGACCCCCGAAACTTTCCCGATGGCCGAAACCGAACTTCCTATATACAAATCTTCACCTCCGGACCATTCCATAACTCCTCGTGACGTCTGGGATCTCATCCGGGACTCCGAACAACTTTTGGGTTACCGCATACTAATATCTCTACAACCCTAGTGTCACCGAACCTTAAGTGTGCAGACCCTACGGGTTCGGGAGACATGCAGACATGACCGAGATGACTCTCCGGTCAATAACCAACAGTGGGATCTGGATACCCATGTTGGCTCCCACATGCTCCTTGATGATTTCATCGGATGAACCATGATGTCGAGGATTCAAGTAATCCCGTATACAATTCCCTTTGTCAATCGGTACGTTACTTGCCCGAGATTCGATCGTCGGTATCCCAATACCTCGTTCAATCTCGTTACTGGCAAGTCACTTTACTCGTACCTCAATGCATGATCCCGTGACCAACCACTTGGTCACATTGAGCTCATTATGATGATGCATTACCGAGTGGGCCCAGAGATACCTCTCTGTCATACGGAGTGACAAATCCCAGTCTCGATTCGTGTCAACCCAACAAACACTTTTGGAGATACCTATAGTATACCTTTATAGCCACCCAGTTATGTTGTGACGTTTGGTACACCCAAAGCACTCTTATGGTATCCAGGAGTTACACGATCTCATGGTCTAAGGAAATGATACTTGACATTAGGAAAGCTCTAGCAAATGAACTACACGATCTTGTGCTATGCTTAGGATTGGGTCTTGTCCATACATCATTCTCCCAATGATGTGATCCCGTTATCAATGACATCCAATGTCCATGGTTAGGAAACCGTAACCATCCATTGATAAATGAGCTAGTCAACTTGCGGCTCACTAGGGACATGTTGTGGTCTATGTATTCACACATGTATTACGATTTCTGGATAACACAATTATAGCATGAACAATAGACAATTATCATGAACAAGGAAATATAATAATAACCATTTTATTATTGCCTCTAGGGCATATTTCCAATAGTTCTCACAGCAAAATACTAAACAACACATTCATCAGGTTTCAGTTGTCATAGCAAACACAATTTCACATAGTAGATGAAAAACATCTTCTGACAGGCAAATACGACAAAAACAATTTATTCATCATCCGCAGCAGCAGCATCAACATCTTCGCAATGTGTATCAGTCTGAATCGTTATTCCCCACGGTGTCATCTTCTTCTTCATCCTCAACGTCCTCGAAGATTGGCTTCTTCTTGATCAACTCTTGTATGTCCACAACACGACAGGTAATCTTTTCGCTGACGCCATTGACGTGATGGTTCTCAAAGATATTAGGAACATCTGTGTTATCTTGTACATCAGGAGAAGTGTAAGCATCATCTTGTTGTGCAACTTGATTAAACGAATTCCTCTGCTCAAACCTTTGCAATACTCTCCAGTCATTGCTACGTGCAAAGTGTCTTCCAAGAAAAATATATGTGTTGCTTGATTTGCCAAAATGAAAGGCTCGTTGGTCTGGTACGCCGCCTTGACATTGATGGATTTGAAATAATCACCAGCTCTGGGTTCTGCAATCCTGGAAAACATGTTATACCAACGATAGCACAACAGAACCACACACCGATGATCCTCGAAACTGGAGATATACTGCAACTAAACAATGTCTATTATGTTAGCATACATTTCAGTTATCTCTTTGTCGTACGTATCCGTGCTCATGATGGCACTGTTTTGTGTCTTCGTGCCTTCGTCGCGTGCAAGGGTGTTGTAGCGTACATCTCCAACAATGCAAGATTCATAATGTCTTACCCGAGTATCAGGACCCATTGCTAGTGAGTAAAGGGCATCATCAACTGCCTGCCCACCCTCCCGCATCTTCTTAACCTATAGTTAGAAAATAGACAAGCTGATCATCTTATGTACTCAATATATTAAAAAAACTGATAGTGCAATTCAAAAGCTTACATGGCTCTTGAACCATTTCGCAAATCCTACCATAACCAGTTTGTCAACGTTCCTTGGATTTTGCGGCAATAACTCCGTTTTGTAGATGCTGCACAACATAGTGATCGCGTCAAACATCTAAATATATAAGAGTGTGCTGCAAGTTTAGTAGATTACGATGTATAAGCTGCAGTACTTAGCACTTAGTTGATATAAGGTAGTATCTCAGGACAGTTATTCAACACATACCAAAATAGATTCAAATTTAGCTCCTCCATTCCAAAATAATTGTACTTATAGGATTTTCAAGTGTCAAAATTTCATAAAGAAATGGATAATTTAATGAGGTTTTGAAACATACAGGGTCAAATTTAACATTGTTTATTTAGGTCAATCCTCAAAGTTCAAGAGTACTCTAAACGTGAATGCTTGTGTTTCAAAATTTTGAACGAAGCGCCAATAGAGCCTCTACTTGCCCGAAACCGCATGAGACCAATGTTTGGTAGTACAAGGAAATTACGTTTCTAATAACTCCGACCCGTGAAACCTACCGGCCTGACGTCCAAAGGTCTAAACCGGGGTAGGTTTGTAGCTTCATCTAGACGCCACGCAACCGCCTCCGAAAAACATTCATACACAATGGCCGCCTAAGCACACATGCGCGCGGCCGAAATCGCTCCCACCCACTATTTGGGACACCTGGGATTACCATCCTAACCCCGACCCGCAGTAGGTCCGAAATCTAAGAGGGGGGGGGGCAAAGTTTGTACTTTCCCCAAATTTCAAACAAGCGTGTCCCATCTTCTGTTCAAAAAATCCAAAAACAAGCGCGTCCCAGACCGAAACATGGTTGTCGGTGTCAAAACCGGCGGATCTCGGGTAGGGGGTCCCGAACTGTGCGTCTAGGCGGATGGTAACATGGGACAAGGGACACGATGTTTTACCCAGGTTCGGGCCCTCTTGATGGAGGTAAAACCCTACGTCCTGCTTGATTAATATTGATGGTATGGGTAGTACAAGAGTGGATCTACCACGAGATCAAGGAGGCCAAAACCTAAAGCTAGCCTATGGTATGATTGTTGTGATGTATGTTGTGTCCTACGGACTAAAGCCCTCCGGTTTATATAGACACCGGAGGAGGCTAGGGTTACACAGAGTCGGTTACAATGGTAGGAGATCTACATATCCGTATTGCCAAGCTTGTCTTCCACGCCAAGGAAAGTCCCATCCGGACACGGGACGGAGTCTTCAATCTTGTATCTTCATAGTCTTGGAGTCCGGCGGACGATGATAGTCCGGCTGTCCGGACACCCCCTAGTCTAGGACTCCCTCAGTAGCCCCTGAACCAGGCTTCAATGATGATAAGTCCGGCGCGCATAATGTTCGGCATTGCAAGGCGGGTTCCTCCTTTGAATAATCCGGAGAAGATCATGAACACCAGGATAGTGTCCGGCTCTGCAAAATAAACTCCACATTCCACCGTAGAGAGAATAAAATGCACATAAATCCAATCTGCTGACGTATTTTGCGGCATGACACCACACCACTACCAAGCCTTTACTTGAATCATTTTTTATTATACCACCTCAGCACGTTTAGCGACGCGGTTTCCTTGGCACGTCTTGTCGAAGCAGAGATTGTGCTCCCCTTATTCCGGGATTCTCATCAATACGAGCGTGGGTAACCCAACCGTGCTCGTCGCCACGCCTCCTCTATCGAAGGTGAATCCCGAACGGTCACGGAGACGGCTCTTGGTATTTCCCCCCTTTATAAGGGGACCAAGGCTCCTTTCTTTTTCTCAATCTTCCATCGAATCCTCTCCTTGCTCCAAGTTCCAACACCCAGAGCCCCAGATTCGAGCGCTTCGGATCTTCAACAATGTCCGGCTCCGACCTTCAGGGCCGGTGGATGCCCTCCTCCATCACGGAGGAGGACGTGTTAAAGGTGTGTGAGTCCAAGTACCTGTCCTACGAGATTTCGCACAGGTTGCCCGCCCGAGGGCTGGCCGTACCCACTCCCGAGCCCGGTGAGTACGTCGTCTTCGTATCCCACTGTCGTGGGAAACGAACACCTATGGGGCAGGGCCCCTTTCGGTCCGGCAAGGGAGCGGAGGGTGCACGAAGAGCAGATCGAGGCGAAGCACGCGAGGGATTTTACCCAGCTTCGGAGCTCTCCGGAGAGATAAAACTCCTACTGCTGCTTTGTGTTTCTATTCTGTTCTTGCTTGAGAGCGTGGGTGTGTTGTAGTTTCGAATGAGTTGAACCCCTTCTACGTGCGCATGGGCCTCCTTTTTATAGTCTAAAGGGGTCACCGACAGGTGGCAACGCAGAGAGAGGGGTAAAAAAGTAAAAATGGGGGTTGGTACAACCGCTATCAACAGTGCCCCCTACCTAACTCTGACGGCAGGGGACAAGGGCATTTAATGCCCGTCCGGTCGCCTAAACAGTGCAGGAAATGACCGTTAGGAGCGCCACCGATCGCCACGATGGGCCTTCTAGTCATCTTCACTTGCCACCTCGCACCGCTTGGCTGCACAGCTACCTGCCACGTGCACCAGGAGCGATCTTGCGGCGTACGTCGTCGGATGTGCTGGAGCGTGGGCACAGAGTGGTGGCTTTGCCGCGGCAAGCGCCTTGCCGCGGTCGCTGTCTTGTCGCACCCGCAAGCTTGCCGCTCGCCGGGTCTAGGTTGGCCTTCCCGGCAAGCTCCTCTTGCCGGGGCCTTGTCTTCACAGTTAAACACTTTGTTCTTGAATGGCAGTAATAGGAATAGCGAAGGATCTTGGCGGACGCCCGGCAAGCCTTGCCGCGGGGCGCTGCGACTGCCCGTGCACAAGTTCGGGATACTAAGGTACCCCTACTTTAGTACACCGACAGGAGCCCCCGGGCCTGGGCACACACGGTGCCGAGCACTGTTGGGCCAGGCCCAAAACAGGGCACGGGCACACGCGGCCTGGGTCCACACTTAATCTGACTCCGTATCCACCGCGCCCTCCCGTAACGGCACGCGTCAATCGCGGCGTCGTGGGAGAGATCGTGGGCAATTCTTAAATCAGGAAAAGCGTAACGTTCGGCTCCCTTGTTTATAAGCAGAGGGAACAGAGCCGTTCCCCCACCTTCGCCACTTGCAGTATCTTCCTCCGAAAGCTCCGCCGCTCCCCTCCGCTTCCCAAGCCGAAAGAGAGCAGCGCTCCGCCGCCCGTCGCCGCCGTCGCCCTCAACACCTCCGCGCTCCCCCGCCGCTTCCGCCATGGCTCCGAAGACCGGCAAGAGCTCAAAGTCAAGCACAAAGTTGGCTGAGGCGTTGCGGCTTGAGGCGCTGCGCAAGGAGCGAGTGCTTTTCCCCCCCGAGCTCACCCCGAAGGCGCTGCGGGAGGAATTTTACCTCTTCTGGTCGACGCAGACGCGGGCGCATCCGCGCACGCCGGTGCTCTCCGCCGAAGCTTCCACTTTGAAGCGGTGCCCAAAAGGGTACTATTTCTTTCCGGTGTTCTTCTATTGCGGGCTCTGCCCACCTTTTTCTGATTTCCTCTGCGACATCATGAATACCTACGGGTTTCATCTCTTGATTTCACCCCCAACGCCGTTCTAACAATGGCGGTTTTCGCACACCTCTGCGAGAACTTCGTTGGCATCCACCCAAATGTTGCTCTTTTTTGCCACTATTTCACCCCCCGAGCCGAGAAAGGAGAGCCATTGGCCGGCGGAATCGCCTGGACCTCACGAATCGGCATGAAGGAGGTGTATCTGGGGGGCGAGCTCCGCAGCAAGTGGGATGAGTGGAGGGCGGAGTGGTGCTGGATCGTTGATGCCAATCCGCAGCCATTCACCAACCTGCACCAGACCCGGGTAGTGCGCGGCGGCGACTGGAGCGCTCTGTCGCCGGACGACGCCAAGCTGAAGATTGCCACCACCCGAATCCTCCGGCTCAGGCTTGCCGGGCTCACAGCAGGGGCAGTTGGTGCGGATTTCCTTCGCCGTCGCACCACCCCTCTGCAGAAGAGGGGGAGGCCTGCCTGGCTGTTTGGCGGCCCGGCGGATATCATGAGGCTGCGCCCAGGCCTCAACTTCAACTTCACAGTTCTGGAGCTTGACGGGATGCTGAAGGAGCTGTTCAAGCGTGACGCCAACCATCCAGAGTGGTTCAGGCTGCCACAGGGCGTCATCCCATTGTGCAACAACTCCCAGCGCGATCGCATCTGCGCAATGATGCCAGAGTGCGACTCGCATGGGATAAGCCCAACTTGGATGGAGCCCGCCGACGACATCATGCGGCAATTCTTCGATGGCTTGATGGAGGTAGCAGTCAATGCCGACGAGCAGAGGCTCCTCACCCGCGACACCACCGATGACGAGATGCGGTACATCGCCACCAGGGCCGAAGAGGCGGCGGCAGCCACCGCCGCGGGCGAGTTTGGCTTCACGTTGGAGGAGGCAGAGGCGGCCGAGGCGGCAAGCCTTGCCGACCGGTAGGACCTTGCCGGAGGGGTCGTTGGCGAGGAGGAGCCCGAGGCCGAAGCGAGCGAGCCCGCCGGGGGCGCGAGCGGCCAGCCGTCTTCGAGCAGCTTGCCACAGGCGGAGCCCCCAGCGCAGCCCCAATTCCAACCAAGAAGGCGCCTCCGTCGAGTTGGAGATACAGCAGGGTGGCAGGGAGGCCAACAGCCGCAGCGTCGTGGGACGCGCTCCACCGCGGCAAATACCGTTGCCGCGGGGGCATCTCAGGCCGTGCCGACAACTGTGGCGGGGTCTTCCCGGGCTGCCACGCCCGATCCTGCCGCAGCTCCCGGCAAACGTCCAAGGGAGCCTACTCCTCCGCCTCGCCGCGCAGAAAGGGTACCAGACTTCGACCTCTCTACGCTGAGCTCCGACGAGGAGGAAGAAGAGGAGGAGGAGTAAGGCTTTCTTCTCACTGTACTTGTTTTTCTTTGATCTTTGTTGTTTCCTGTCTTGCATCTGATCTGCTTCCCTCTGAATCCCTATTCCATTTCAGGACTCTGGCCGAGAGAGCGGCGAAGAGGGCCAAGGTCCCTGTGGTTGTCATCGAGGACAATCCTGCTGTGATGGCAGAAGACACGTCCGAGACCACCTTGACGGACCCGGTTCCGTCTCCTCGCAGCAGCCCCCAGCACAGCCCCCAGCGTAAGTGTTTGGTTCACTTCTTGTTGTGGGGCGCGCATGGGTGCTTTTCTTTTGCTGACATCTTGATTGTTGATTTATTTGTGTAGGAGCAGAACAGGCCCATCAGGAGCAACCAGAAGCCGCTCCAGAGGTGCTGTCTGCTTCTACTACGCCGCCAAGGGGCGGTTCTCCGACAAGGGAGCGCTCTCCGACAAGGGAGCGATCTCCGGCAAAGGGCAGTTCCCCGGCGAGGGACGGGACCAGCGATCCTCCGGCGGTGGAGCCCATGGTCACGGAGCCCAGCACAGGTAACCCTCCTTGTCGGAGATTTTCCCTTGGGTTTTTCTTCTGATCTTCTTTTTGGATCTTTGCTTGACTTTTTCTTCCTCTTCCTGTCTTCTGATCCCTCTCTCACAGACCCGATGGAGACTGAGGCCACCGGTGAGGAAGGCGCACGCGGCAATACTGAAGATGCCGCCGCTGACGAGGAAGAGGCCGACGCTGATGAACCCGCCGACAAAGAAGCCGCCAAGGCTGCTGGCACAGGAGCTGGTGAGGGGTCCGACAATCGTACTGGCGACCCTGAGGATGCAGGAGCGCAGGGCGCTACACCGACTGCCGACTCCTCTGCCGCTGATGCAGCGCCGGGCTCCGAGGAGCCCCAGCCAGGCGCCTACTTGAAGGCCGGCGAGGGCGTATACATCAAGCTTCCCTGGGCGTCAAGCTCCAGGGCGCCGGTTGAAGGAGAGGAGTTTGATGAAGAAGTACTCGCCTCTTCTGGGCTGGCAGTGGTTGACGCGCCAAGCAGCAGCAGCGGCGAGTCCGAGGAGGAGCAGTTGCTCCGAAAGTTGGTGTCACTCTACCACGCCCGACAAGCGAAGCTTGAGTCCCGGGAAGCGCTTGTCGCGCGGGCGGGAGTTGACATAGAGAAGCATGCGGAGGAGCTCAAGAGCCGCAACCAGGAGGCCCTCCGCTCCCTTGCGGAGGAAAGGGCGCAACTTGACGAGGCAAAGAAGGCATTCATCCTGGAAAAGGCTGAAGCCGAGGAGCAACAGTGGCTCGCCGCCGAGGAGCTGTCCAGGCGGGAAGGTGAACTGACACAGAAGAAGGTTAATCTGGACAGCCACGAGGAGGAGCTCGAGGCCCGGGAGCAATCACTTGGCGGGGCACTTAAGGAGGCGAAGGATGCCACCGCGGCTGCTGAGGCCGCCAAGAAGGAGTTAGAAGTGAATGTGACGCAGCTGGAGGCGGACATGAAAGGGAAGAATGAAGAGCTTGCCGCACTCCAGCGCGAACGCGAGAAGGATGCCTTGCCCATGGCGATCTGCAAGTTCAACTTGCCGACAAGATCAAGGAACTGAACGCCGCCAAGGACTCGAGCGCTGATCTGGAGCTGAAGCTGGCCACATTGACGGAAACGCTGGACGCCGCCAAGAGGCGAGAGGATGACTTGAAGAAAGAGGTCAAGGGCAACGAGGAACTGCTGACGAGGGCTTCCGAGACTCAGAACACTTTCAAGGCCACGGTGGAGCTCTGTACGGAGGGCCTCGTCAACATCACTGCAGCCATCGATGAGGAGCTGGCGGAACTGGACTTGGCGGGCTTCGGGTACTCCACTGACGAAAATCTCCAGCCCAGCGCCAAGCTTACTCTTTTCTTCAAGGGCGTGGTGATGGCCCTCCAGCAACTCCGGGAAAGGATCCCAAAGAAGCTGGCGGACGAGTCACGCGCAATCTGCGCCAAGGTCTTGGAGAAGGTGTTGGTGAAGATACTCTTCCGCAATCCGGGCCTCGACCTCACCCGCGTCCTCAAGAAGCTGCCGGCGGGTGCTGATCTTGAAGAACTCAAAGCCATTGTCGCACCCATCATGGACAAGGTGAATGAGGTCAGGAGGGTTGACGGCGAGCGCGTGGATTAGGCCACCCTTCTTCTCCCTTCCTTGTCGCTGTTTATTTAAGTCATGAGAACAATTTAGTCAGTGCCGCAACAAGTTACTTTTGTAATATAACTTTATTCTGGGCAATGCTTGCTATGCTATCTCCTTTACTTGGTCCTTTTCTTTGTATATTTTTACCCTACGCTTTTAGGGAACTTGCCGGCACGGGCACGCTTGCCGCGAGTGCCGAGTGCGGAACATCAGCAGCTCGCTCGCGGTGCCGGCTCCGGCACGAAACCTTGCCGCAACTAGTTGTAGCACACTTAAGTTGTTGAGCGGACTCCAAACAAAGTAAGGGCGCAACTAGCTACGAGGAGGTTCCTCCGCGCACAGGTTTTCCATACAAAGCACAGTCGTTCAAGGAGGATAGCTTAAAATTTTAAGAACTGATCATGCTCAAACTTTGGCAACTTAGCTTTTTTTTTTGTCGTCTGTGTCCCGGCAAGGCCATACTTCTTTGAACGACACCCGGTCCACACCTTTATCCTCTCCTCCCCCCCCCCCCGTGAACTTGTGGGCGAAGGAACCTTCTTTTTGAGAAAAAGAAAGAAGATAAAATAATGGTATGGGGCCTTAAGGCTCGTTATTGCTTACCGGGGGCAAGTGCTGCACAAAGTGTCAGATAAAACATGCAAAAAAGAAAGAATGCATGAAATTTGACAAGATGTGCGAAGCACACATGAACTTTATTTATGCACGGGATCTGCGCCCGGCTTTGTACACAGGGTTACATGCAACAACGGCAAGGCTTGTACAAAAGGTGGTTGCCGGAACGGGTTCCGGCAACCGCGCCTTATGGGTAAAACTTACGAAGATGCTCTATGTTCCAGGAGTTGCTCACCGGAAAGCCATCTTCGGTCTCAAGACGGACAGCGGCAGGCCTAGTGACTCGTTTCACCCGATAAGGGCCTTCCCACTTCGGCGTCAACTTGTTGGAATTCTTGGCAGATTGAACGCGCCGAAGAACAAGGTCGCCTTCCTCGAAGCTTCTGGCATTAACTTTGCGGCTATGGTAGCGGTGCAAAGCTTGCTGGTAGCGAGCAGCTCGTACAGCAGCCTGAAGACGATCTTCCTCGAGGAGCAGCGCGTCATCTTGCCGCAGCTGCTCTTGCTCAAGCTCATCATAAGCGAGCACTCGAGGCGATCCGTATACGAGTTCCGTGGGGAGAACTGCTTCTGCTCCATAGACTAGAGCAAAAGGCGTCTGGCCAGTGGCTCGATTTGGCGTCGTCCTGATCGACCAAAGAACCACCAGCAGCTCCTCGATCCAATTTCTTCCGCACTTGCGCAGCCTGTCGAAAGTTCTGGTCTTGAGCCCGCGCAGCATTTCAGCGTTTGCCCTCTCCGCTTGACCGTTGCTTCTCGGGTGAGCAACAGAAGCGAAGCAGATCTTGGCGCCAAGATCTTGGACGTACTGCATGAAGGTGCGGCTCGTGAATTGTGTGCCATTGTCGGTGATGATCCTGTTAGGGACTCCGAAACTGCAAACAATTGACCTGAAGAACTTGACTGCTGACTGTGCTGTTACCTTCCTTACTACTTCCACTTCCGGCCACTTTGTGAACTTGTCAATTGCAACGTACAAGTACTCAAAGCCCCCGACATCTCGGGGAAAGGGGCCGAGGATGTCGAGCCCCCAGACCGAAAATGGCCAGGATAAAGGGATTGTTTGGAGAGCTTGAGCTGGTTGATGTATCTGCTTGGAGTGGAACTGGCACGCTTCACACTTGGTTACTTGTGCAGTTGCATCCTGGAGGGCTGTCGGCCAGAAGAAACCTTGCCGGAAGGCTTTGCCGGCAAGTGCTCTTGCGCCAATGTGGTGACCACATATGCCTCCATGTATCTCCGCCAACAGCTCCTGTCCATCTTCCCGGGAAATGCACTTCAATTTCACTCCGTTGAATCTTCTTCTGTACAGTATGTCATCGACAAACTGGTACATACTTGATTGCCGGGCTACTCTCCCCGCTTCTTCTTGTTCTTCGGGAAGTTCTCCTGTCTGAAGGAAATGGACGATCTGCTGTGCCCATGCCGGAGCTTGTGGCTCAACGACAAGGACTAAAGGCGCAAATGCTGCTGCGGGAACATCTGCTTCCACGGCAAGAATCTGTGTTTCAGCCGGAGCGTGATGCTCCCCGGCAAGCGTGTCGGGACACAGCTTGTCGGGAGCGCCTGCTTCAATGAAACAAACCCTAGGGCTTGTCGGAGCAGACTGCTCCTCAGCGCTCTTTGTGTTGATCTTGGGGACCTTCTTGACGGCGGCTTCGGGGAGCTCTGCCGGAAAGTAGTCGCCAGTAACCAACTTCCTCTTGTTGCTCTGTCCAGTTGAGGTGTGACAGATGGTTGAATCAGCTTGAGCACAAAAATGCCTGGTTCCACAGGTAACTTGAGTGCGGCGCACTTTGACAGGCCGTCTGCAATGTCATTTTGAGCTCTTGGAACATGTTCCATTTGCAGGCCGTCAAAATGCTCTTCCAACTTCCTCACTTCATCAATGTAGGCTTCCATCAACGGACTCTGATAATCTTTGTTTACTTGACGGACGACAAGCTGTGAGTCACCCCTGACAATAAGCTTCTTGATCCCAAGGTCTGCCGCGATCCTGAGTCCGGCAAGCAAGCCTTCATACTCTGCAGTATTGTTTGTTGCTTGCTCCTTGGGAAAGTGCATCTGGACCATGTACTTGAGGTGCTCTCCGGTGGGTGCGACGAGTAGTACGCCTGCACCGGCGCCTTGCAGCGAGAAGGCACCATCAAAGTACATGATCCATTCTTTGCTCGCTTCCTTGACGGGGATGCTCCTCTCCGGAGTTTTTTCATCAGGTGTTGGCGTCCATTCTGCTATGAATTCTGCCAATGCTCGGCTCTGGATAGTTGAAGTGCTCTCAAACTTGAGGCCAAAGCTTGACAATTCCAGTGCCCACTCGACAATCCTGCCTGTTGCTTCTGGATTCTGCAATATCCTCTTCAACGGAAAGCGAGTGACAACTGTGATCTCATGTGCTTGAAAGTAATGGCGCAGCTTCCTTGAGGCCATGAGAAGGCCGAAAAGCAACTTCTGCACTCCAGAGTACCTTGATCTAGCTCCCTGCGGAAGGGAACTGACAAAATAAACTGGGCGCTGCACCATCTTCTTTTGTTTCTCTTCCGGCAGCTGCACAGATCCATCCTTGTCGGGACCAGAGCTTGTCGGGGAAGCCCCCTGCTTGTCGCTGGATTCGCTTGCCGCGGTCGCTGGCTCATCATCCGCCTCCCTCTCCGCTACTAACGCAGCACTAACCACTTGATTGGTTGCCGCTAGATATAGCAGCAACTTCTCTTGTGGCCTAGGTGCGACAAGTATTGGAGTGGAGGATAGGTATCTCTTCAAGTCCTGCAACGCAGCCTCCGCTTCCGGAGTCCATTTCATTGGACCTGCCTTTTTCAAAATTTTGAAAAATGGCAGGGCGCGCTCAGCAGACTTAGAGATGAACCTACTGAGAGCAGCAACGCAGCCGGCAAGCCTTCGCACGTCCTTGACTCGCTTCGGTGCTTCGATCTGCTCGATGGCCTTGATCTTGTCGGGATTGGCTTCAATCCCCCTCTGGGACACAAAGAACCCGAGAAGCTTGCCGGAAGGAACTCCAAACACGCACTTCTCGGGGTTCAACTTGAGATTGATCTTGCGCAGATTTGCAAAAGTCTCGTCCAAATCTTGGATCAGAGTTTCTTTGTCCTTGCTCTTGACCACTATGTCATCCATGTAAGCTTCTACATTTCTGTGCAGCTGTGGCTCAAAAGCATGACTGACTACCCTTGCAAATGTTGAACCAGCATTCTTTAGTCCGAAAGGCATCCGTACAAAGTAGTATGTGCCACATGGAGTAATGAATGCGGTTTTTTCTTCATCCTTATCTGCCATGAAGATCTGATGGTATCCTGAGTATGCATCAAGGAATGAAAGCAGATCACATCCTGCCATGGAGTCGACAATCTGGTCAATGCGCGGCAAGGGAAATGGATCCTTGGGATAGGCTTTATTAACATCAGTGAAGTCAATACAAAGCCTCCACTTCCCGTTTGCTTTGCGCACGACTACTGGATTGGCTAACCACGTTGGATGGAGTACTCCTCGGACCAGGCCCGCTGCTTCCAACTTCTTGATCTCTTCTGCAATGAACTCTTGACGTTCCACCGCTTGCTTCCTGACTCTCTGCTTGACGGGCCGCGCGTGAGGGCAGACGGCAAGGTGGTGCTCAATTACTTTCCTGGGAACACCGGGGATGTCAGACGGTTGCCATGCAAACACATCGACATTCGCATGCAGGAAAGCAACGAGCGCGCTTTCCTATTTAGGGTCAAGCGTGGCACTGACGGTGAAGGTACCACCAGTGCCGTCCTCCTTGGCGGCCACTTTCTTGGTCTCTGGTGAAGCTGTCTTCGCCTTCTTGCACATGCCGGTGGAGCTCGATGGTGCGTCCTCGACGGTAGCGCAGCACTCCGAAGAGGTGCGCTTGCCGGAGTGGGCATCAGAGCTACTCTTGCCGGACTTGGTCTTCTTCTTCCCCTCAGGAGCTTCAGCGGCAAGTGGTTTGCGTTCTGCTGCGGCTGCTGCTTCCCGGTAGATCTTGTCGGTACAGATAAGTGCATCTTTCTTGTCGCCATGGACAGAAATGACACTTATCAGACCGGGCATCTTGAGCACATTGTAAGCGTAATGAGAGGCTACCATGAACTTGGCAAGCGCTGGACGGCCAAGTATCCCATTGTAGGGCAATGGGAAATCAGCAACGTCAAATGTGACTCTTTCTGTCCTGAAATTCAGCTCGCTGCCAAACGTCACTGGCAGCGTGATCTTCCCCTTCGGCTTGCTCCTTCCCGGGTTGATTCCTTGGAAAGTACCAGTCTCTTCGAGCTTGCTGTCGGGGATCTGGAGCTTCTTGAGCACTGCGGAGGAGATCAGATTTAGGCCGGCCCCGCCGTCAACCAACATCTTTGTAACCTTGAGGTTGCGGATGGTTGGCGAAACCAACATCGGCAAGCACCCGACCGCAGTGATGCGATCAGGGTGATCCTCAACATCAAAGATGATGGGCGTGCTGGACCACTTCAGGGGCTTGCGCAATTCAACGGACGGTTCTGCTGCATTCACTTCCCGCACCCACTGTTTGAGTTGGCGGTGCGAGGTGTGCAGAGAAGCACCGCCGTCGACGCACAAAACCTCTGTCGCCTTCTGGAACTCCTGCTCATCGGTCTCATCCTCCTCCATCTCATCATCTTCATCTTCGTCTTTGTCTTTGTCGCGGCCGTGGGGAGGCCTATCTCCTTGCCGCTGCTTGGCCTTGCCGCAGCGCCCTCCCCGGGCGGGACGCTTCTTGCCGGATCCTCCGCCACCTTCCTGGGCCTTCTCCTTGTCGCGGCGCTTGTATTCAGCTTTCTATAGCTCAACAAGCTGTTCAACCTTCTTGCAGGCCTGGAGGTCATGGCCCTTGGTGCGGTGGATGTTGCAGTACTGCTTGCCGGAGCCGTCCTGCTTGTCGGCGGCCACCACAGCCTCGCCGGAGTCACCAGCTTTGGCCTTCTCGGCGCCACCTCCGTTGCCGGACTGCTCGACGACTAGTACATCCTTAGCTTTTCTCTTTCTGTTATTCCGCCTCTGGTTCCTCTTTGCCGGGGCGGCATCCTCACTGTCAGATCCTTCTGCTCCTGCGTTCTCTCCGGGGAGTTTCCTCCCCTCCTCAGCACGTGCACACTTGTCGGCCAGAGCATATAGCTCGCTGACATCTCTGATTTTGGACATCGCCATCTCCTCCCTCATCCTGCGGTTACGCACGTTCTGATGGAACGCGCTGATAACCGCAGCAGGGTGGACATCCGGGATGTTGCGCTGCACCTGGTTGAATCTCTGTATGTACTTGCGCAGGGGTTCTCCTTCTTTCTGGGCGAGCAGATGAAGGTCGCTCTCCTGACCATGGGGCTTGTGGCCGCCTGTGAAGGCGCCGACAAACTGATGGCACAGGTCCGCCCACGAAGAGATGGAGTTGTCCGGCAAGTGCATGAGCCAAGATCTGACGTTGGGCTTGAGCACCAGCGGGAAGTAGTTGGCGAGGATCTTCTCGTCGCGCCCCCCGGCAGCCTGCACCGCGATGGTGTAGACGCTGAGGAACTCTGACGGATGTATCCTGCCATCGTACTTCTTGGGCACGTCTGGCTTGAAGTTCTTGGTACTGGGCCACTGGACTTGCCGCAGCTCACTGGTGAACACAGGGCAACCTACCGCGTACGGCAAGTCGCCTGGTTCCCCTGGCGCATGCATATCAACTGTGGGCCCAGCGCGCTGGTCTGACTGATGCCGCACTTCTCTTCGACGCTCGATGCGAGTACGAGCGTCTTCGTGTCATCGTTCTTGGAGAACTTGGCGTTGATCGCGGCGAGCTCGCGGGTCCGACGACGCGGTGGAGTCGGTATCGAGGTTGGCCCGGCGAGTCGGCGATCTTGGCCTTTGGGGCGGGGAGTGCACAGTGGTGGCACCCCCAGCAGTCTTTTCGGCGTCGGCTTGTGCCTGGGCGTCTTGCCGGGGCTTCAATGTGCTCGGTTGCCGGGGCTTGTCGCCGTTGGCGAAGCCGATGAGGCTCTGAATGGTGGCCCTCCAGTCGTCGATCTTGTCTAGTGCTGGAGGGTAATCTAGAAGCAGCTGGGCTCGGGCGAACGCTTCCTCTGGAGTCTTGGGTGGCGGTGGCAAGCGACGCGAGGTGCGAGATATGCTCAAACTTCTAACAGTGTTAGAAGGAGCAACATCTTGTCCAGGCGACCGTACTGCGCTCGTGCCAGCGTGTTGGCGTGTATGTTGGCCTTGAGCGTCCCGCGACCCACCAGCTTGGCCTTGTTCCAACGCGAGTACGGTGCTAGGAGCACCGTGGCGTTGTCGATCCTGCACCTCCTGGGAGGGGTGCGGCGGATGTACAGACGCTGAAGCTTGCGGGGCCTTGTCCTTGGACCTGGTGACGACGTGAGTCCCACCGTCGGCGCCCGCTCCTCTGCCGGCGTCCACCCCACCGCCCGTTTGCTTTGGTGACGGTAGGATCGACGTGGACGGAGCGGCCACCTCCGAAGTCTTCTTCTTCGGTGGCATGTCGATGAAGATGTTGATGTAGCGCGCACGAACGCTGGATCAGGTTCGCGCAACCTCGACGCACCCCTACCTGGCGCGCCAAAGATGTTGTGGGAAACGAACACCTATGGGGCAGGGCCCCTTTCGGTCCGGCAAGGGAGCGGAGGGCGCACGAAGAGCAGATCGAGGCGAAGCACGCGAGGGATTTTACCCAGCTTCGGAGCTCTCCGGAGAGATAAAACTCCTACTGCTGCTTTGTGTTTCTATTCTATTCTTGCTTGAGAGCGTGGGTGTGTTGTAGTTTCGAATGAGTCGAACCCCTTGTACGTGCGCATGGGCCTCCTTTTTATAGTCTAAAGGGGTCACCGACAGGTGGCAACGCAGAGAGAGGGGTAAAAAAGTAAAAATGGGGGTTGGTACAACCGCTATCAATAGTGCCCCCTACCTAACTCTGACGGCAGGGGACAAGGGCATTTAATGCCCGTCCAGTCGCCTAAACAGTGCAGGAAACGACCGTTAGGAGCGCCACCGATCGCCACGATGGGCCCTCTAGTCATCTTCACTTGCCACCTCGCACCGCTTGGCTGCACAGCTACCCGCCATGTGCACCAAGAGCGATCTTGCGGTGACACGTCGTCGGATGTGCTGGAGCGTGGGCACAGAGTGGTGGCTTTGCCGCGGCAAGCGCCTTGCCGTGGTCGCTGTCTTGTCGCACACGCAAGCTTGCCGCTCGCCGGGTCTAGGTTGGCCTTCCCGGCAAGATCCTCTTGCCGGGGCCTTGTCTTCACAGTTAAACACTTTGTTCTTGAATGGCAGTAATAGGAATAGCGAAGGATCTTGGCAGACGCCCGGCAAGCCTTGCTGCGGGGCGCTGCGACTGCCCGTGCACAAGTTCGGGATACTAAGGTACCCCTACTTTAGTACACCGACACCCACCTCCGTCGGGGTTTAGGCTTCTCGACGGACCCCTTCGTGAGAGGGCTCATGTTCTACTATGGGCTGGATTTTCACGACTTGGCTCCGGAGTCCATCCTCCATATTTCCGCATTCATTATTGTCTGTGAAGCCTTCCTCCGCGTCACCCCCCACTTTGGCCTATGGCTGAAGACCTTCAATGTGGAGCCGAAGATGATCGCGGGGCGTCAAGCGGAGTGCGGTGGGGCGGCCATAAGCAGGCGGGCTGATGCCCCGTGGCCCGAGGGCTCCTTCCAAGAGGAGCTCGGCTTGTGGCAGCAGGAGTGGTTCTATGTCACCGCTCCGAAGGGCAGCAAGCAAGAGCCACCGCCTTCATTCCGCCCGGGACCTCCGCGCCGATTGATGTCGTGGGTCAACCAAGGGCTCAATTGGGGGCCGTCCGAAGACGTGCCCTTATTGCAGGGCCGGATTCGAGACCTCCAAGCGAGGGAGATCAATCTGGTTGTGGTGATGCAGGTCATGCTAATCAGGCGTCTTCTGCCCTGCAAACGCCGTCCTCTCCGGTTATGGGAGTTCAATCCGGAGGGGCCACGAACTCTCCAACACTTCATGGGTATGACGCTCGTGGAGATGTACAAGTTGTTCTTCGGACCGCAGGTGGCGTGTCCGGAATTGACCGAGGACGCAGGCCTAAGCTGCAATCGCCCGGATACACAGGTAAGTAGCTCAGAGTCCGGACGTTCTGTTTGTTTGCTTTTCTGAAATTCGCCTTCTAACCCATTATTCTTCATCAGGAGTGGGTAGCACGATCGAAGCTGATAAGGTGTCCGGCCCCCCTCCCGGAGACCGCACCGGAGCCCGTGCTGGTCAGAATGTTGGAGGTCGCGCCCGTAGAAGGGGGCGATGGGGAAAATAGAAGAGCTATCACCTCGCCCAAGGGGGCGCCTGAAGAGGGGGGATCGATAATCCCTCCTTCCAGGGGGAGAAGAGGACCGCCTCCGAAGACCCGGAGGCCAAAGCCCCTAAGCGGGGGAAGAAATCTTTACCGGAGGGTCCTGCATCCGGGGAAAGCCCGGACGTACAATCGTCTCTAAAGGATCAGCCCTCCAGCAAGCCGTGAGTAGGGAAAAAAAGGGGGGTTCATTAATAAGAAAATACCCCTATTTGTGCTTCTGTGGATGACCGAAATTTTTACCTTATAGTTCGGGTCTGCAGCCTTCTCAGATGAGTTCGTCTTCAGGGGATCTTCGTCCGGAGATGATGGAGAGCGAAACGCCTCCGTCTGCTGCGCCGTCGGACAGGGCAGACGAGCCTGAAGTATCGTCACGGAGGGTATCCCAGAGTCCGGTGGGGCCGGAGAGTTCGGCGCCAACTAGTGTCCGGCCGGGGGAGCTGAAGAATCGCCTTGAGAGGGCGTCCATCTCAGAAGATCACCGTGCTTTGATGCGTATGGTGATTGGAAGGATTTCGTCCGCCGAAAGCGGATTGCATAATGCCGTCAGGAGTTTACTGACGGGATTTGAGGTACGCAAGAACGACGCACCTTTTTGACAGTTTGGCACATAGAAGTGCGCCCTGTATAGATAGTAGCCCCTGAGACTCGATAGGTTGTCGAAAGCGACAACGTGCCAAGGATCAAAATCTCAGGTAATGAATGTCGCCGTTCCTATGCAGGTGGCGGATAGTCCGGGGGCTAGCCGGACTAGCGGAGTTGTCGAGCTAATGCGGCAACTCGATGTGGCGGATGCGGACATCGCGCTTGTCAACCGGCGACTTGACGAGTCGCAAGGTAAATGAATTCTTCGCAGTCACTTGTTTAAGGGAGTCAAAGCCCGCTTCTGACAATATATATACTGTGATACAGACGGTGCTGCTGCTGTGGAGAGCCTTCGGGCCGAGCTTGCTCAAGCTAAGGAGCAAGCCCGAAGGAGTGATGCGGCTGCCTTGAGGGCGGCCGAGGAGTTGGAAGCCGAAAAGGCTGCACACTGCCTAAGCAGGGAAAAGATGGCCGAATTGGCCGTGAAATTGAAGGATGCTGCCGACCGCAATGAGGCTCTTGAAAAGGAGCGCCTATCGGAGCGGGAAGACCTGGGAAAGGCCACCGCCGAAGCCAAGGATGCCCGTTCTGCGAGGCGGGCTATGAAGGAGGAGCTGCGCCAGGCCGGAGATATTGTGGCTGGCAGGCCTTTTCTGCTGCGTCGCCGGTTTACGGATCCAAAGTATGCCCAACTTGGCCAGCTGTGGGGTCCGGAGGATCCATATATGGACTTAGCGGCAAGTGCGGCTGATGCCGTTGTGCACTTCCGGAGCCAGAAGGATCACAAGACGGAAGAGCTATTTTGGTCTCAATTCCATAGTCCGGACTGTTCACTTCCGTTGACCGATCGGTTGGCTGAATGGGCTGAGCTGATTAGGTTGTCCGGACTTGCCATGACTGATATTGTGGCTCATGTCTGGCCAGAGAGGCCCAAGGCGACGAGCTATTTCGGCTTATTGCAGCAATTTCTTGGAGCGGCGCCGCATATCAAGGAGATCAAGTGGTTGGCCTGCATAGAAGGTGCGCGGGTGGCCCTTGCCCGTGTGAAGATAGATTGGACATAGATGGATGCCACCGCTATTGCAGCCCAGGGTTCGGACGAAAGCCGGTTACCCGCCGAGCACTATTTTGGGGAAGTTATGCGTGGCGCTCGTGTAATAGAGTCGCAGTGCTCGAAAAATATTATGTTCAAATGAACGTTTTTACCTTGTAAAACAATGATTATGCTGTAACCGCCTTTTATACTTGTGCGTTCCAAGTATTAAAATATCTCCTATGCGGCCGTTTATGTATACGTTTGTATAACCTGAAAGATTGCAGTCTTCGGCTTCAGCCCCCACGCACAAGGTGCGGGGGTGTTCACAAAAAATAGCGCGTTTTCACACTTAATCCGATGTCTCGGTCCTGTTAAGGAGGTGGTAGCGTAGCAAACGAGGCAATCCAGACTATGATGCTTTATCACTTTCACTTAGCCATTGGAGTTCGAGGGTGGGGCTACGACATAGCCCCTTGGGGCACCACGCTTCTCCGAATTCGGGGCGCGTGTGTGCCTGACCGGGAAACGGTCCTTCGTTAAAGCGGGGAATTCTAAACATTCTGGTAGTCGATTGAGTGGTTGACCAGTCTCTCGCTGTATCATGACAGTCAGTTTTCGGCTTTCTCTACTGAGGTGCTCGCCCAGCCGAACTGGGGCACAATCGCAGTAGTTCTCCTGGTGCCGCGTTAGCCGATGATACGGAACGTAAGGCAGCAAAACACAGGAGCCGGGCAAACCCAACATTTGACCAAAGACATGATTCGGAGCTGATGCATATAAGGCCTAACTCGAGACGCCGAACACTCCCTAAGGTGTTCGGTCTTTATGGTAATGGGCAGAACAATGCCCTAAGCCCCTAGTGTCCAGGTATGGGCATGGTCCTCTGACGCGGCCAATGCCAAAACGTCAGGCTCCACTTTGGTTATAATAAGAAACCAAGGGATTATAACAACAAGAGATAGTAAAAAAGGTTTACGCAGGGACTTAATCTGAAAAGAATCCTCGCGACGGGTCCCTACTGCACGTCTGCGCCTGTGTCTCCGTTGTGCCATTATCCTGGACGGGTGTGCACGTTGTTCATCTGTAAAAATAGAGGAACTTAGTTTGAAAGGAACTCGTGCGAAAGGAATATATACGAAAGAAGAAATAAAAATAAGTAAAGCGGAGTCTGTATGAGCTCGCTGTTCTTGTGCGCGCAGCCCCTTGTGAAGGGGTGTGTGGCTAGGGAGCCCCTAGCTTATTTACGCCGGACTCGTCTAACCGTGTCCGGGGTCTTTGAATGACCCTCGCACTGAAATGATGCTGCGTGGACCGGGCATCTTAAGTGTAAGAGACGCGTAATGTGGTATGGCGTTGAAGCGAACAAAAGCTTCTCGTCCCAGGAGTGCTTGATAGCTACTTTTGAATGGGACGATATGAAAGATTAGTTTTTCGCGTCGAAAGTTGTTCGGTGATCCGAACACAACTTCTAGTAATAGGGAGCCTGTGCACTTGGCGTAAGGGCCTGGCGTCACTCCTTTGAAGGAAGTGCGGCTGTGTCGAATTTTAGTAGGGTCTATCCCCAACTTGCGGATTGTGTTTGGATACAGCAGGTTTAGGTCACTGCCTCCGTCCATCAGGACTTGTGTAAATTGCAGTCCGTCGATTACAGGATCCAATATCAGGGCAGTCCATCCTGCGTTTCGAACGCTTCTGGAATAATCCAGGTGGTCGAAAGTGATTGGTTTTGATGTCCAATCTCTATGTTCCGCTGGGTTGGACCGTGCGAGACCCTTTTTAGAGGGTGCCGCACTATTTTTCCGTATTATCACATGAAGTGAGTTTACTGCTTTGACCTCTTGTGGGAAAGTCTTTTGTTTTCCGGTGCTCTACTGGTGGGGTTTATCATCATCTTCGCTTGATGCGTCGAGCCCCTTGTGTTCGGCGTTTAGCCGGCCGGACTGTTTGAAAACCCAACAATCTCGGTGGAAGTGGTTTGCAGGCCTTCCGGGGGTACTGTGGATTTGACATATCCGACCCAAAATCTTGTTTAAATTGGATAGCTCATCACTGTTATCCTTAAGGGGCGGTGTTTTGTTGTTTGGCCGCGAGCTTTTGAATCCGGCGTTGACTGCCGTGCTCTTCGGGCTTTTCTCTTTATTCCGGCGCTGCTCTTTTCTACGCCGTGATTTTCCGTTTCCATCTCTAATCTCGGATGTACTTGGGTCGCTGGTGCTGCATCTTGCTAGCCAGCTATCCTCTCCCGCACAAAAGCGGGTCATGAGGCTTGTTAGCGCGGACATTGTCCTCGGCTTTTCTTGGCCGAGGTGTCTGGCGAGCCATTCGTCTCGGACGTTGTGTTTAAAAGCTGCTAAGGCTTCGGCGTCCGGACAGTCGACTATTTGGTTCTTTTTGGTGAGGAACCTGTTCCAGAATTTGCGCGCTGACTCTCCAGGCTGTTGATTTATATGACTTAGATCATCTGCATCCGGAGGGCGGACATAAGTTCCTTGAAAATTTGCTCTAAACGCGTCCTCAAGCTCTTCCCAACTTCCAACAGTGTTTTCTGGGAGGCTTTTGAGCCAATGACGGGCTGGCCCTTTGAGCTTGAGGGGTAGGTATTTTATGGCGTGGAGATCATCTCCTCTGGCCATGTGTATGTGTAGTATATAATCTTCTATCCAGACTCCAGGGTCTATTGTTCCATCGTAGGCCTCTATGTTTATGGGTTTAAACCCTGCTGGGAATTCGTGATCCAGCACCTCGTTGGTGAAACATAGTGGGTGTGCGGCGCCCCTGTATTTGGGTGCACCGATGTCTTCGGACACTTGGTGTGTTGTATTGCCTCCTGGGGCCCTCTTCTTTGGCCCGTAAATGGACCTGGCTGGGCCATCTGTCCTTCCAGGGTCGTTAGTCGGTTTATATGCGGCGCCGCTTTCAGATTTTGGCCTATCATCTGGCCGTCTATCCGGCCAGGCGGCCTCTTTGTTTTTTGACTGTAGGGGCTCTATGGCCTCCTCATCAAATTCTGGCAGTAGCTTGCATTTCGGGTAGCTCTTCGATTGATGGCCATTGCCGTATTTGTCTGCGGTTTTGAGCACTTTGCTCCACCTCATTCTGAGTGTATCTTCCACTGTTTTGAGCTTCCGTTTTTCCTTTTTCAAACTTCTTGCGGTGGCGACGAGTCTTTTCCGAAGGTTTTTATTCTCCGGCGGTGTGTCCGGTGTGAGGTCGTCTGGACTGTTGTTTTCGCCGGGCCCGGGCTGATTATCTGACTCGTCCTGTTCGGACGGTTGCTTGTCTGCATATTCGTCGTCCACTTGTTTGCCCTGCTGTATTGCGGGGTCATTAGGAGCGCTGTTGTTGTCGAGGCGGGACTTAGGGCGGCGTCTGCGCCGCCGTTTTGGTTGTTTGTCGGCGGGGTTATCTTCTGTCGCGGCCCGTTGGTCCTCGTTATCGCTTCCTTTTGGGGTATCCACCATATATACGTCGTATGACGAGGTGGTCTTCCAGTGCCCTGTAGGCGCTGGTTCCTGTTCGTCTCCGGCATCGTCGTCCATAGCGTCTATGTCTTCGGAGTCGTAGTCTAGCATGTCGGTTAGATCGTCGACAGTGGCTACAAAGTGGGTGGTGGGTGGGCTCTGAATTTCTTCGTCGTCCGTGTCCCAACCATCCTGGCCATAATCCGGCCAGGACTCTCCGGATAGCGAGAGATGCTTTAGCGAATTCAGGACGTCGCCAAAGGGTGAGTGTTGGAAGATGTCCGCGGCGGTGAATTCCATAACCGGCGTCCAATCAGATTCAATTGGTAGGGGCGTGGGAGGTCCGGAGTCCGGCACCTCGGAATCATGAGTTTCGCGAGGGACAAGGTTAGTGTTCGGCTCCATCGCCGTGGAAGTTGAAGCCCCCGAGGTGGTGTCCATCCACCGGTCCTCGATCTGGGCGATCGGCTCCGGACTAAGGGCCAAAGCGGATTCGTGTGCGGCCACCAAGGCACTGTTCGGCGGCAGAGCTAGATCATGCCCATCACGACAGTGGTGCGCACTTGGCTTTGGCTCGAGCCCGTCGAAGATCAAGTCCCCACGGATGTCGGATGTGAAGTTTAGGCTTCCGAATCTGACCTGATGGTCAGGGGCGTAGCTTTCGATCTGCTCCAGATGGCCAAGTGAATTAGCCCGCAGTGCGAAGCCGCCGAATACGAAGATCTGTCCGGGGAGAAAAGTCTCACCCTGGATAGTGTTGTTGATTGAAGATGCCATCGAACCTATCGGCGACGACACAGAGGAACTCTCAATGAAAGCACCAATGTCGGTGTCAAAACCGGCGGATCTCGGGTAGGGGGTCCCGAACTGTGCGTCTAGGCGGATGGTAACAGGGGACAAGGGACACGATGTTTTACCCAGGTTCAGGCCCTCTTGATGGAGGTAAAACCCTACGTCCTGCTTGATTAATATTGATGATATGGGTAGTACAAGAGTGGATCTACCACGAGATCAAGGAGGCCAAACCCTAAAGCTAGCCTATGGTATGATTGTTGTGATGTATGTTGTGTCCTACGGACTAAATCCCTCTGGTTTATATAGACACCGGAGGAGGCTAGGGTTACACAGAGTCGGTTACAATGGTAGGAGATCTACATATCCGTATTGCCAAGCTTGCCTTCCACGCCAAGGAAAGTCCCATCCGGACACGGGACGGAGTCTTCAATCTTGTATCTTCGTAGTCTTGGAGTCCGGCGGACGATGATAGTCCGGCTGTCCAGACACCCCCTAGTCCAGGACTCCCTCAATGGTTCTCCCTTAGCTCCCCCCCGCCCACCCGTCCGATTCCCCATTCATACTCTGTGGGTGCAAAAACTACCTCTCCACCAGCCGCGAAACCCCGGCGTCCTTCGTCCACCACCCCATCCCACCCATCAACCGCCACCTTACTCCATCATGCCGGAGCTGATACCCCAATGTTGTCGTCCACCGCAACCTCAACCGCAACGCCCTCCACGGCTAGTAGTTGAAGCCGAGGCCGAGCCGTCCATACTCGAGCCAGTTCAACCACGCCGTCTTGCACCTCACCACTGACACTCCAACTTTGCCACCGTCCACCGCACCATAGCTGTTCCTGCTACGCCATCCTTCACCGCCTCGGATCTGCTTCCCCTCCGCCGATATATGGCCACGGCAACATAGTCAATAATTTGGCCATGGGTTTGTCCAAGGATCCACCGTCCTCCAAAACATCGGTTCCTCGGGAGAAAAAAGAAGATCGTCGCGACATATGGAGGAGACCACACTGGCAACCGATAATGGTACTCCTCTTCCCTTATTTGTGCAAATCTTACGTGTCTGCTTGCACAGTATTCATCCCACAGAAGGCACTAGTTGACCGCTTCTTCTTGATACTAGATGTTCCTAGTAACTCGCAATGCACAAGGTTTCTCCTCATATACTATTTCACCTTAGCTAGAGGTCTGTCGCCCCCCTGGACTTCAATTCCTGCTAGTTGATTCCCAATTAACAGAAGCATTCCCCGGCGTAACAGGTGCTAGTCCGCCTATTACGCCAGGGAAGCAGCGCCTCGGTGTTTATTTTAGGGGCGTGTGGGGCCTAGAGCTGCTGGCACCCGATCTGGAGGTTGGCCGGGATTAAAGGGATGGCCTGGGGGCACTGCCAAGCACGGCGGTGGTGTGAGGTCCAGGGGAGGGCGGGGCAGCGGAGGCAGGGGTCTGGGCCGGTGGTCGCTGGCGGTTCGAGAAAAATCGTCAACAGTGACTGGCGGGAGGTAGACGAAGGCCATCTGCCCGTTCCTTATAGATCGGACGGTTCATAAAAAATCGAATGACCTATTTATTTTCAGTCGACTGTTATCTTGATATGACCACATGTGGTGGTGTGCTGGAGGAGTACCTGCATTTCCTGTGCTCATATATTACAAAATCATACGGAGTAGAATCTAATTTTGTTTGCCATGCAATGTTGTAGAGCTATCATATGTCTCCTGTCATTTATTTTTCAGCCACCTGCTATCTACTACTTTTACAGTGCACTAGTTCTGCACACACTTCACCCTTAGTCTCACTATTGTGTTTTTATGCAAGGGTATTTCAGACTCTGCTGCCATGAGAGAAGCAAAAAAGAAAAGAGAGAAGTCGCTCCAGCATGCTACACGGATAGGCCAGACATGTTTCACCCTTATAAAGGGTGTGGTGTCAGCAGATGGAGACGGTAAATGTAGCTCTAGAGTTGATGACCTCGCTCACAATGAACCACCATCCCAGGCACTTGCTTTAACTTCACGGTGTCATATGTGGTTGCATGTTCCATATGGTGTCTAGCTTGTATTCAAAAGGCCGAAGTCGGTCTTTGTTAAGATAAGGAAAGATATTTTTTACATGAACCACCATCCCGTGAGCACCAGAAGACAAATAGCTAGTCAGGGCCCTGGCCGAGCCAGTGACAAGCCCAGCACAGACATGCATCACCTGGAAGCCAACTAAAAAGCCACGATGGTGGCGAAATAGCCCGCCTCCCACCAGGCTCTCAGGTCCTAGATGATCATGCTCACCACTCCAGCAGGATGTCTAGCTTCTATTGCTTCCAATTTGGTTAAATTGCATCTGCTTAGCTTACACATTATACCTTTGAATATGACACACCTTTCTGTTTTTGGTACATACTAGTACATTTGTCTATTAACCATGTTCTGACATCAAACTAATGTTCTTGTGTATCCCTCATCAATCACTTATGATGAGGCAGTCAGGCAAGTGGACTACTATGAGTAAAGATCCTCATTTAAAGAATGCAGCGTCAGCCTCCCGACATGATTCTCAAGAAACAGCAAGGCTAGATGAAGATAGTGAACGTAGCTCTGTAGTTGATTACCGCATTTTCCCTACACTAGCATCGCAGGTGCTTGCTCTAACTTGGCAGCGTGATATTTGGTTGCATGTTGCATATGGTGTATAGATTGTAATTCTTCCAATCTGGTTAAACTGCATGTGCTATTCTGCTTAGCTTATACATTACACCTGTTAATGTGACATGCCTTCCTGTATTTAGTACATAGTACATCTGTCTATTAAGCATGTCCTTACATAAAACTATTGTTTTTTTGTATCCTGCATCAATCAATATGACGAGACACCTTTAGTATATGTAGTGCGATATTAGTTGCATCTTTCATATGATTTATAGCATGCGTTGCTTCCAATTTGTTGAAATGCCATTTATGATGGGACGCTTTTAACTTGGCAGAGTCATATTGGTTCCATCTTTCATGTGGTGTCTAGCTTGCATTGCTTCTTATTTGTTGGAATGGTTTTTGCTTAGTTTACACAAACAGTTGTGAACATGCCATGCCGTCCTGTTTTTCGTACATATTCCATCCCGGTATCATGTGTTTGCCTTACATCAAAGTAGTGATTGTCAGTATCATGCATGAATGAGTTCCGAAGAGAGAATTTTATTGCTTTTTCTTGTCGGAAGGAAGTTTGCAAGGCAGTGGATAAAGGTGCTCCTTCCAAAAGGAGGGCCTCTACAGATTCTACTCCTCCATCCCCCCAAGATGATTTGCAAGACAACACATGCATAGACACTCAACATAGCTGTCTTGATGATGAGCACGTCTCCCCTAGTGCACCATCACAGGTGCTCCCTCTAACTTGGCACTGTTATATGTGGTTGCATGTTATGTGTGATGTCTAGCTTGTATTGCTTCTAATTTTGTTGAATTCCATCTGCTTGCTTTACACATTATACTTGTGAATAAGACACGTGTTCCTGTTTCTAGAACATACAATATCTGTCTATCACACCATGTTCTTACATCAAATTACTACTGTTGTGTAAATTGCAACAATCACTTATCATAAGACACGTTTGACTTGGGAGTGTGATATAGGTTACATCTCGCATTCTTTTCTAGCTTGTACTACTAATTTATTGAAATGGCACTTATGGCGAGACAATTTTAACTTGGTAGAGTGATGTTCGTTGCATCTTTCATATGGTCTCTAGCTTTCATTGCTTCTAATTTGTTGAAATGTCTTCTCCTTAGTTTACACATCATAAGCTGTGAATATGCAATGCTCTGAATATGCAATGGCACTAATGACGAGAGACCTCTAACTTGGTAGTGTGATGTTGTTTGCATCTTGCATATGATTTATTTCTTGTACTGCTTCACATTTGTTTAAACGCCATTTATGATGAGACACTGTTAACTTGGCAGAGCGATATTTGTAGCATCTTTCATATGGTGTCTACCTTCCATTGCATTGCTTGTAATTTAGTGAAATGTATTCTGCTTATTTTACACATCATAGTTCTGGTTATCTCTTCCTTCCTGTTTTTCGTACATATTACATCCTCCTATCATGTGGTTGTCTAACATCAAAGTTCAGTTCGTCTGTATCACGCATCAATTTGTTCTGAAGAACTAAATTGTTATTCATTTTTCTTGTCGGCTTGACTTAACATGGCACAGAGAAAGAGGAAGAAACACAGAATGATAGGGAATGGGAAGAGGAAGAATCCTGCAGATTCTGCTGGTACTGATGGGGCAATAGAAGGTCAAAGTCCAGCAGAAAATTCTACAAACAGGGTATCCCATGCTACACGAGCTGTTGAACAAGCCAAACAGAAACAAATAGCTGCCACCAAACAAGCAGAGACATCCCTAGTTGTTGCAACACCTTCCATAGTACTACAAGCTGCAAGAGTTACTCGTCCGTCAATTGAGATAGTAGCACGTTCCCAAGCTGCCTTGACACCTGACACTACTTCCCAAGCACTCTTGACACAAGACAAGTTGGCAAGATCAGATGAACCTTGTGAGCTTCAATAGCAAGAAGGTAGTTGCTGGAGTCAAGTTACAGTTGCATGCTTCTTTATATGTAGTCTCATAGTTTGATGTACACTAACACTTCCTATGTTCGTTGTTGGACTAGCACCTAGGCGCAAGAGGAAACAAACATCAGGGATAATGCTTGATAGGTTAACTAAATCTAGAGGAGGAAGAATGGAGATCCATTTTGAGGCAGGTTTTAAAAGGCCACGTGATGCTACAAAGTCAGCCAAGTTAGTATCAGAGGCAGCGGTTGCCGTTAGGTGTCATGTACGTATCCTCCCAACATGGATTCAGTACAGGAATGACAAAGACGAAACCCAGTTCAACACCTTCCTCGACCATTTATCTGTAAGTATGGTTATGTAAAGGAACTAGTAATATCGTCTTGCTCTGTCCCATGCTTTCTAGGTTGCTGATAATGAGACTCCCATAATTTTCAACAGATGAGGTTCAAGTTGGATAGCCAAGATGATGCAACTAGACAAGCTTGCACCCATGTTTTCAAGTCTGCTCTGCGACAGTATCAGTATAACTTGAGGAAAACTCACTTTGAAGGCAAGGCTAACAATGAACTTGCCCAAACATCTCTAGTGGAAAATATGTCGGATGAAGACTGGAGAGGCCTCATTAAACACTGGTCTCATCCGAAGTATCAGGTACATCATACATATGTGATCAGATCACATGTTGAAGTCCTATTTACGCATGTGCCACACAAATCTATCTTCTTGTAGGTGAACAGTTCAAAGAACAAGGCCAACCGTACGAAAGTGAAGTTCCAACAGACGATAGGATCTCGTAACTATATTGCACACTGCGAGGCTCTTGTAATTAGGTGTTGTTTCACTCTTTTCGCTGTACCATATTATCAGATCTATATTGACTTGTTTCAAATGTAGAGGAAAGCCCGCAAGGACCAAAAAGTACCTGAACCAAATGTTGTGGAAATCTTCAAGGACTGTCACACCAGCAAGAAGAAGGGCATGACTACACCAGTCAAAACCGCTGTTGTAAGTCCTTAATCCTCATGCCTTTTAACTACTACTTACTCTTACTTGTGCCTTGAACTGCATGGTTTGCAGCCAATGTCTATTACTCTTTTCAATTTCATACACAATTGTCTTAGCGTATCATTGCACCTTACAAGGTTTAAAAGAGAGGAGTGATGTTCCTTTGATCTTGACCTGTAATCTAGTTCTGTGCTGGACTTGCCCGCACAACGTTACAATTGCATGTTTGTCTGTTCTCAGTTGTTTCATGATATGAATGATGTCATACTATGCTTACCGTATTATAAACTTCGTCTCTTTATCCTTAGCCCTCAATACAATGTGAAGAAATGGACAATACATTAGCGATGGTACATGGTCATATGTTTGGAACCTAGTTTTATTATGTAATTTGCAATAAAATACAACTAATATTTTACATGGGTTCACCAGAATAAGTTCTGTATATAGACCAAAGCTATTTTGTTTGGTTTTGTTGCCTCCTTAATATCTTATGTTCTGGTACTACTAATGTAAAATCTCAAATTTTCAGCAAGCTATAGAAAAAATGGTGGAACCGCCACCTTCTGAAGGTGGCGAGGCAACTATAACCGCAATGTCAGCTCTTGCTGCAGTGGGTCAGTACCTGTCCACTAACAGTGCCAAAAGCACATTCCTGCGTAATACTGGGTTGGTTGTTAAGGCAATCTCGTCCAAACTGCCTCATGATCAAGATATGCAAGCTCAAAACAATGTTGTATCTGCGCTCCAGACACAAGTCCATTCCCTAACACAAACCATTTGTGAAACAAGGAGAGACATTGTTCGATGTCATTAAGATATGCATGGTTTTAAAACCAGACTGTCAGACATTTGCTATGTTGTTCAGGAGCCTAGGAGAAATGAAGGCGAAGGTTATGGTGCTCCATCAGACAATACAGCATGAAAACGTAACAATCAGGTCAAATGAACTGAGCTTCTGAACTTCTGGTGGTGCATTTATCTGCTAGACTGTTAACTTTTATGCCAACCTTCCTTTTGTTTTATAGTTGTAATCTGTTTTGGTGCGATACAAAATTTGTTCTTAACGTGCAGCCACCGGCTAAAGAAAAGAGCATGCCATTTTTGTATAGTGTAGGGTGTTCCCTATATTAGCACCGGTGGCAGTCTTTGATGCCGAGTGGATGTAATCTGTGCAATCGCCTTAATAGCCTAGCGTTAGTTTTGGGCTTATTTATTTCCTATTCTTCTTTTTCCCTGGTTTGCTAGTGGCCGCAACAACCATGGGCCATATACGGACCGTGGTAACCTTGACCCTGCTATGGGCCGTAGGATCCATGGGTCTCCTACGGACCGTCGACAAATGGGCCTCCAACAGGGTCGTAGAATCAGTGGGCCTCGGGCTGTCAAATAAATGGTTCTACATGGGCCGTAAACGGGCGTAATTGGTATCAGCCCAGCATGGTAACGGGCCGTTAACAGGCCGGAGGACAGCAAAGGCTTAATTCTGTCACATGTTGGAAATATGCCCTAGAGGCAATAATAAAATGGTTATTATTATATTTCCTTGTTCATGATAATTGTCTGTTGTTCATGCTATAATTGTATTAACCGGAAACCGTAATACATGTGTGAATACATAGACCATAATGTGTCCCTAGTAAGCCTCTAGTTGACTCGCTCGTTGATCAATAGATGGTTGTGGTTTCTTGACCATGGACATTGGATGTCGTTGATAACAGGGTCACATAATTAGGAGAATGATGTGATGGACAAGACCCAATCCTAAGCATAGCACAAGATCGTGTAGTTCGTTTGCTAATAGCTTTTCTAATGTCAAGTATCATTTCCTTAGACCATGAGATTGTGCAACTCCCGGATACCGTAGGAATGCTTTGGGTGTACCAAACGTCACAACATAACTGGGTGGCTATAAAGGTGCACTACAGGTATCTCCGAAAGTGTCTGTTGGGTTGGCACGAATCAAGACAGGGATTTGTCACTCCGTATGACGGAGAGGTATCTCTGGGCCCACTCGATAATGCATCATCATAATTATCTCAATGTGACTAAGGAATTAGTCTGGGGATCATGCATTACAGAACGAGTAAAGAGACTTGCCGGTAACGAGATTGAACAAGGTATTGGGATACCGACGATCGAATCTCGGGCAAGTAACATACCGGTGGACAAAGGGAATTGCATACAGGATTGATTGAATCCCCGACATCGTGGTTCATCCGATGAGATCATCGTGGAACATGCGGGAGCCAACATGGGTATCCAGATCCAACTGTTGGTTATTGGCCGGAGAGATGTCTCGGTCATGTCTGCATGGTTCCCAGACCCGTAGGGTCTACACACTTAAGGTTCGGTGATGCTAGAGTTTTTATGGGAAATGGTATGTGGTTACCGAAGGTTGTTTGGAGTCCCGGATGAGAGCCCGGACGTCACGAGGAGTTCCGGAATGGTTCGGAGGTAAACATTTATATATGGGAAGTCCAGTTTCAGTCACCGGAATAGTTTCGGGGGTTATCGGTATTGTACTGAGACCACCGAAAGGTGTCCAGGGGTCCACCGGGTGGGGCCACCTACCCCGGGGGACTTAATGGGATGAACAAAGGGTGGGAACCAGCCCCTAGTGGGCTGGTGCACCCCCCAAAGGGCCCAAGGCGCCTAGGGTTGGAAACCCTAGGGGGTTGGGGCGCCTCCCACCAAACTTGGGGGGCAAGCTCCCCCCTTGCCCCCCCTTAGATGAGATCTAAGGGGGATGACCCCCTCTCCCCTTCCCCTATAAATAATGGGGGGTTGGGAGGGCTGCCGCACCCTTCCCCTGGCGCAACCCCTCCCTCATCCAACACCTCCTCCTCCCCCGTAGAGCTTGGTGAAGCCGGGCAGAAATACCACAAGCTCCACCGCCACGCCGTCGTGGTGCCAAAGCTCTCCCTCAACTTCTCCTCTCCCCTTGCTGATCAAGAAGGAGGAGACGTCCCTGGGTTGTACGTGTGTTGAATGCGGAGGCGCCGTCCGTTCGGCGCTAGATCGGACCTTCCGCGATTTGAATCGCCGCGAGTACGACTCCATCACCCGCGTTCTTGTAATGGTTCCGTTTCGCGATCTTCAAAGGTATGAAGATGCACTTACTCTCTCTCTCTCTCTCTTGTTGCTAGAATCTCCTAGTTGATCTTGGTGATACGTAGGAAAATTTTGAATTATTGCTACGTTCCCCAACAGTGGTATCATGAGCTAGGTCTATGCGTAGATTCTATGCACGAGTAGAACACAAGTAGTTGTGGGCGTTGGTTTGTTCAATTTGCTTACCGTTACTAGTCCTATCTTGGTTCGGCGGCATTGTGGGATGAAGCGGCCTGGACGACCTTACAAGTATGCTTACGTGAGACAGGTTCCACCGACTGACATGCACTTGTTTCATAAAGTGGCTAGCGGGTGTCTGTCTCTCCCACTTTAGTCGGATCAGATTCGATGAAAAGGGTCCTTATGAAGGGTAAATATCAATTGGCGTATCACCGTTGTGGCTTTTGCGTAGGTAAGAGACGTTCTTGCTAGAAACCCATAGCAGCCACGTAAAACATGCAACAACAATTAGAGAACGTCTAACTTGTTTTTGCAGGGTATGCTATATGGCCAAAAGAATGTGATGAACGATATATGTGATGTATGAGATTGATCATGTTCTTGTAATAGGAATCACGACTTGCATGTCGATGAGTATGACAACCGGCAGGAGCCATAGGAGTTGTCTTATTTATTCTATGACCCGCATGTCAATGAGAACACCATGTAATTACTTTACTTTATTGCTAATCGTTAGCCATAGTAGTAGAAGTAATAGTTGGCGTGACAACTTCATGAAGATATGATGATGGAGATCATGATGATGGAGATCATGGTGTCATGCCGGTGACGAAGATGATCATGTCGCGCGTCAAAGATGGAGATCAAAGGCGCAAGATGATATTGGCCATATCATGTCACTTTATGATTTGCATGTGATGTTTGTCATGTTTACATCTTATTTGCTTAGAACGACGGTAGCATAAATAAGATGATCCCTCACTAAAACTTCAAGAAAGTGTTCCCCCTAACTGTGCACCGTTGCGAAGGTTCATTGTTTCGAAGCACCACGTGATGATCGGGTGTGATAGAACTAACATTCGCATACAACGGGTGTAAGCCAGATTTACACATGCAAAACACTTAGGTTGACTTGACGAGCCTAGCATGTACAGACATGGACTCGGAACACAAGAGAGCGAAAGGTCGAATATGAGTCGTATAGTAGATGCGATCAACATCAAGATGTTCACCGATGATGACTAGTCTGTCTCACATGATGATCGGACACGGCCTAGTTGACTCGGATCATGTATCACTTAGATGACTAGAGGGATGTCTATCTGAGTGGGAGTTTATTAAATAATTTGATTAGATGAACTTATTTATCATGAACATAGTCTAAAATATCTTTACAATATGTCTTGTAGATCAAATGGCCCACGTAATGTTTCCCTCAACTTCAACGCGTTCCTAGAGAAAACCAAGCTGAAAGACGATAGTAGCAACTATATGGACTGGGTCTGAAACTTGAGGATCATCCTCATAGCTGCCAAGAAAGCATATGTCCTTGAAGCACAACTAGGTGACACACCCATTTTCCCAGCAACTCAAGACGTTATGAATGCCTGGCAGTCGCGTAGTGATGATTACTCCCTGGTTCAATGCGGCATGCTTTACAGCTTAGAACCGAGGCTCCAAAAACGTTTTGAGCAGCACGGAGCATATGCGATGTTCCAAGAGCTGAAATGGTTTTCCAAGCTCATGCCCGGGTTGAGAGATATGAAGTCTCTGACAAGTTCTACAGTTGTAAGATGGAGGAAAACAATTCTGTCAGCGAGCATATACTCAAAATTTCTAGGTTGCACAACTGCTTGTCTCAGCTGGGAGTTAATCTTCCAGATGACTCGGTCATTGACAAGATCCTCCAGTCGCTCCCACCTAGCTACAAGAGCTTTGTGATGAACTACAATATGAAAGGGATGGAGAAGTCCATTCCTGAGTTATATTCAATGCTAAAATCAGCGGAGGTGGAAATCAAAAAGGAACATCAAGTGTTGATGGTGAATAAGACCACTAGTTTCAAGAAAGGCAAGGGTAAAAAGAACTTAAAGAAGGACGGCAAGGGAATTGCCGCGCCCGGTAAGTCAGTTGCCGGGAAGAAGCCAAACAATGGACCCAAGCCCAAGACTCGGTGCTTTTATTGCAAGGGAAATGGTCACTGGAAGCGGAACTGCCCCAAGTACTTAGCGGATAAGAAGGCCGACAACACGAAAGGTATATGTGATATACATGTTATTGATGTGTACCTTACCAGTACTCATAGTAGCTCCTGGGTATTTGATACCGGTGCGGTTGCTCATATTTGTAACTCAAAACAGGAGCTGCGGAATAATCGGAGACTGGCAAAGGACGAGGTGATGATGCGCGTCGGGAATGGTTCCAAGGTCGATGTGATCGCCGTCGGCACACTACCTCTACATTTACCTACGGGATTAGTTTCAAACCTCAACAATTGTTATTTAGTGCCAGCTTTGAGCATGAACATTGTATCTGGATCTCATTTAATGTGAGATGGATACTCATTTAAATCCGAGAATAATGGTTGTTCTATTTATATGAGAGACATGTTTTATGGTCATGCCCCGCTGGTCAATGGTTTATTTTTACTGAATATCGAACGTGATGTTACACATATTCATAGTGTGAATACCAAAATATGTAAGGTTGACAATGATAGTCCCACATACTTGTGGCACTGCCGCCTTGGTCACATTGGTGTCAAACGCATGAAGAAACTCCATGCAGATGGACTTTTGGAGTCTCTTAATTATGAATCATTTGACACATGCGAACCATGCCTCATGGCAAAAATTTCCAAGACTCCGTTCTCTGGAACAATGGAGCGAGCAACCAACTAGTTGGCAACCAAATAATACATACTGATGTGTGCGGTCCAATGAGTGTGGAGCCTCGCGGTGGCTATCGTTATGTTCTCACCCTCACTGATGACTTAAGTAGATATGGGTATGTCTACTTAATGAAACACAAGTCTGAGACCTTTGAAAAGTTCAAGGAATTTCAGAGTGAGGTAGTGAAAAGTTCAAGTTGTCGTTTCTAAAAGTTTGGGGATGCGATGCTTATGTCAAGAAACTTCAACCTGGAAAGCTCGAACCCAAGTCGGAAAAATGCGTCTTCATAGGATACCCTAAGGAAACCATTGGGTATACCTTCTACCTCAGATCCTAAGGCAAGGTCTTTTTTGCCAAGAACGGATCCTTTTTGGAGAAATCTCTCGAAAGAAGTAAATGGGAGGAAACTAGAACTTGATGAAGTACTGCCTCTTGAACCGGAAAGTAGCGCAGCTCAGGAAGATGTTTCTGTGGTGCCTGCACCGACTGGAGAGGAAGTTAATCATGATGGTCATGAAACTTTGGATCAAGTTGCTACTGAACTTCGTAGGTCCACACGGGCACATTCCGCACCAGAGTGGTATGGCAACCCTGTACTGGAGATCATGTTGTTAAACAATGGTGAACCTTCGAACTATGAAGAAGCGATGGCGGACCCGCATTCCAACAAATGGCTTGAAGCCATGAAATCTGAGATAGGATCCATGTATGAAAACAAAGTATGGACTTTGACACACTTTCCCGATGATCGGCAAGCAATAGAAAATAAGTGGATCTTTAAGAAGAAGACTAACGCGGATGGTAATGTGACCGTCTATAAGGCTCGGCCTATCACTAAGGGTTATCGACAAGTTGAAGGAGTTGACTATGATGAGACTTTCTTACCCGTAGCGAAGCTGAAGTCCGTCCGAATCATGTTAGTAGCTGCCGCATTCTATGATTATGAGATATGGCAAATGGACGTCAAAACGGCATTCCTTAACGGTTTCCTTAAGGAAGAATTGTATATGATGCAGCCAGAAGGTTTTGTCGATCCTAAGAATGCTGACAAGGTGTGCAAGCTCCAGCGCTCCATCTATGGGCTGGTGCAAGCATCTTGGAGTTGGAACATTCGCTTTAATGAAATGATCAAAGTGTTTGGGTTTATGCAGACTTGTGGAGAAGCCTGTGTTTACAAGAAAGTGAGTGGGAGCTCTGTAGCATTTCTCATATTATATGTAGATGACATACTATTGATGGGAAATGATATAGAACTTTTGGAAAGCGTAAAGGCCTACTTGCATAAGTGTTTTTCAATGAAGGACCTTGGAGAAGCTGCTTACATATTAGGCATCAAGATCTATAGAGATAGATCGAGACGCCTCATCGGTCTTTCACAAAGCACATACCTTGATAAGATATTGAAGAAGTTCAATGTGGATCAGTCCAAGAAGGGGTTCTTGCCTGTATTGCAAGGTGTAAAATTAAGCATGGCTCAATGCCCGACCTCGCCAGAAGATAGAGAAAAGATGAGTGTCATCCCCTATGCCTCAGCCATAGGGTCTATTATGTATGCCATGTTGTGTACTAGACCTGATGTGAACCTTGCCGTAAGTTTGGTAGTGAGGTACCAAAGTAATCCCGGCATGGAACACTGCATAGCGGTCAAGAATATCCTGAAGTACCTGAAAAGGACTAAGGATATGTTTCTCGTTTATGGAGGTGACGAAGAGCTCGTCGTAAAGGTGTATGTCAATGCTAGCTTCGACACAGATCTGGATGACTCCAAGTCACAAACCGGATACGTGTACATTTTGAATGGTGGGGCAGTCAGCTGGTGCAGTTGCAAGCAAAGCATTGTGGTGGGATCTACATGTGAAGCGGAGTACATGGCAACCTCGGAGGTAGCACATGAAGCAATCTGGATGAAGGAGTTCATTACCGACCTAGGAGTTATTCCCAATGCGTCGGGCCCGATGACTCTCTTCTGTGACAACACTGGAGCTATTGCCCTTGCCAAGGAGCCCAGGTTTCACAAGAAGACCAGGCATATCAAGCATTGCTTCAACTCCATTCATGGAAATGTTCAAGATGGAGACATAGATATTTGAAAAGTGCATACGAATCTGAATGTCGCAGATCCGTTGACTAAACATCTTCCACGAGCAAAACATGATCAACACCAGAACTCTATAGGCGTTCGATTCATCACAATGTAACTAGATTATCGACTCTAGTTCAAGTGGGAGACTGTTGGAAATATGCCCTAGAGGCAATAATAAAATGGTTATTATTATATTTCCTTGTTCATGATAATTGTCTGTTGTTCATGCTATAATTGTATTAACCGGAAACCGTAATACATGTGGGAATACATAGATCGTAATGTGTCCCTAGTAAGCCTCTAGTTGACTAGCTCGTTGATCAATAGATGGTTGTGGTTTCCTGACCATGGACATTGGATGTTGTTGATAACGGGATCACATAATTAGGAGAATGATGTGATGAACAAGACCCAATCCTAAGCATAGCACAAGATCGTGTAGTTCGTTTGCTAACATCTTTTCTAATGTCAAGTATCATTTCCTTACACCATGAGATTGTGCAACTCCTGGATACAGTAGGAACGCTTTAGGTGTACCAAACATCACAACGTAACTGGGTGGCTATAAAGGTGCACTATAGGTATCTCCGAAAGTGTCTGTTGGGTTGGCACGGATCGAGACTGGGATGTGTCACTCCGTATGACAGAGAGGTATCTCTGGGCCCACTCGGTAATGCATCATCATAATGAGCTTAGTGTGACTAAGGAGGTAGTCACAGGATCATGCGTTACGGAACGAGTAAAGAGACTTTCCGGTAACGAGATTGAACGAGGTATTGGGATACAAACGATCGAATCTCAGGCAAGTAACATACCGGTGGACAAAGGGAATTGTATACGGGATTGATTGAATCCCTGACATCGTTGTTCATCCGATGAGATCATCGTGGAACATGTGGGAGCCAACATGGGTATCCAGATTTCGCTGTTGGTTATTGGACGGAGAGATGTCTCGGTCATGTCTGCATGGTTCCCGAACCCATAGGATCCACACACTTAAGGTTTGGTGACGCTAGAGTTCTTATGGGAATTAGTATGTGGTTACCGAAGGTTGTTCGGAGTCCTGGATGAGATCCCATACGTCACGAGGAGTTCCGGAATGGTTTGGAGGTAAAGATTTATATATGGGAAGTCCGGTTTCAGTCACCGGAATAGTTTTGGGGGTTATCGGTACTGTACCGGGACCACCGAAAGGTGTCCGGGGGTCCACCGGGTGGGGCCACCTGCCCCGGGGGACTTAATAGGCTGAATAAAGGGTGGGAACCAGCCCTTGGTGGGTTGGTGCGCCCCCCAAAGGCCCAAGGCGCCTAGGGTTGGAAACCCTAGGGGGTGGGTGCGCCTCCCACCAAACTTGGGCGGCAAGCTCCCCCCCTTGGCCCCCGCCCCCCTTAGATGAGATCGAAGGGGGCCGGCCCCCTCTCCCCTTCCCCTATAAATAGTGGGGGGTTGGGAGGGCTGCCGCACCCTTCCCCTGGCGCAGACCCTCCCTCCTCCAACACCTCCTCCTCCGTAGAGCTTGGCGAAGCCCTGCAGAAATACCACAAGCTCCACCACCACGTCGTCGTGCTGCCGAAGCTCTCCCTCAACTTCTCCTCTCCCCTTGCTGGGTCAAGAAGGAGGATATGTACCCGGGCTGTACGTGTGTTGAACGCGGAAGTGCCATCCGTTCGGCGCTAGATCGGACCTTCAGCGATTTGAATCGCCGCGAGTACGACTCCATCATTCACGTTCTTGTAATGCTTCCGTTTCGCGATCTTCAAAGGTATGAAGATACACTTCCTCTCTCTCTCTCTCTCTCTCTCTCTCTCTTGTTGCTAGAATCTCCTAGATTGATCTTGGTGATACGTAGGAAAATTTTGAATTATTGCTACGTTCCCCAACATCACGGGCATAACGGTCGCTAATGGGCCGGAATATAGGATGGGCTAGAAACGGCGCAATGGGTTAACAGCCCAGAAATGGGCCGACTCTTGCCACGGGCCAAATTTGGCCCATTATGGGAACATGCCAGTAATAGGCCGGAAGTAATCGAGGGTCGGAAAGGAGCCCAAGAACGTATGGGCCGTCAATAGGCCGAAAGCTAACACGGGCTGTGTCGTGGAATTAACACATCAGATGTCCTAGCAGAAGGACTTAGTCATGGAGCCATCGCAACGAGATTAGCTTAAAGGGGTTAAACCGGAACAAGGGACACGGGAAGTTTATACTGGTTCGGCCCCTTCGGTGAAGGTAAAAGCCTACGATCCAGTTGTTGTGGGATTGATTGATCTCGATGAGCAGGGAGCGAATCCGCTTTACCTATCTCTCGAGCTGTTGTTTCTTGTCCCTGAACCGGCGCCAGGTCGTCCCTTTATATACATAGGTTGATACCCGACCGGTTTACAGAGTCCCGAGGCCTGCTCATACAAGTGTCCGGTTCGGTCTCTTCCTTTCCCTAACTTACAATACAAGTTATACGACTATGGCAGTTTACAACTATGGGCCCTAATCCGCCTTTGGGCTCTGGGACTTTAAGCTTTAATAGTAGAGCGCCATCTTCTTTGTCTTCATGGGCTTCAATATAGATGAGCGTGAACCGGCCCCTCCTGGGCGGTTTACACTCAGTAGTTATATCCTCAACATTAGGCCCCTGATTGATTTGAACCTGTTCATGTCAATCTTCAATACTTAGAAAAATTCCCTGAACATCTTCTTACGATCTTCGTAAACCGCCATGATATCTTCTCCCTATAAAGTTTGGCAAACTGCCATGACGTCATCTTCGGAAATTGCATTAAATTGTCATGACATCATCTCTGTATAAAACGGTTATAAAGATTCCCTTCATTAATTAACTTCCGAAGATCGAGGCGACAGCTGCGCCCCATTTTACCGCTTCGGCTCCTCGATTCTCGTGCTTGCCTACTTTATCCATTCGCCTTATAAATAGGCTCAGGGATCCTTCCCTTTTTCTCGTCCGCACTTCTTCTTCTTCCTCTCAATGCTCAAGCCCGACAGCACCGCCGCCGTTGTCGACCTTCAAGCACTGCATCATCCCTGGCCGCTACATCAACCTGAATGCACCAGATATCTGTGGCTCTCCTCCGCTGCTCCTGTGAACTTGGTAAACCTTCTTCCCTCAACCCTAGATCTGCATTAGGGTTTCGGTGCTCGTCTGTGTTTATCAGTGTTCGTCCGTGCTTATTGTTTCGCCTTTACTACCTCATCGAATCTAGATCAACTTGACGTTTTTCCTCTGCAGCCGAAGCTATAGTTTAGTTCAGCTCACCATAGCATCCTTTTGACTACGAACAAACCTCATCTAGATCCTTTCTGTTCTGCTATTGCCATTTTAGGGCCTTAATATTTTTCCTTTTCCTGAACTGTGCTAGATCCAAAATAATAATCCTTAGCTTGTGAAACCTGCTTATATAGCACTTAGTAATTTTCAGATCTGTTGCCCTGCGTGCCACTGTAGGCGGTTTAACCTATAGAAAACGACAATCCGGCAGGTACCATTAGCCCTCTCGTAAACCGCCATCTGTCCTTGAACACCTATCTCCGGTTTAATGTACACACACATTTTGGTTAAATTCTCCGGTTTGATACCAGTTTGTGCATATCAATCTTGAACCGTGAACCGGCGTTTTGCACTTACTTTACAGTTTGTCCTCCAAAATGGCCAAGCAATTCTCCTCTTGCAACTGGGTTCCTTCCCGGATCACAGAAACACAACTCAATGGATATGTTCTAACTAGCGCTTTGGCAAAGAAGGAAGTCATTCATTGGAGAGTCCCTAGTGCCGAAAACCCTCCTGAACCTCAAGATGGAGAAGTGGTTGTGTTTATGCAGCATCTGGACCGAGGGTTTAGCCCTCCCGGATCAAAAAATGTCCGGGATGTACTTGCCAACTTCGAACTCCATCCTCAAGACATTGGACTGAACTCTGTGTCCAACATCTGCAATTTCCAAGTGTTCTGTGAAGTTTACCTTCAGGAAGAACCAACTATTGAACTCTTCAGGGACTTCTTCCACTTGAACCGCCGTACTGAATTTTCTGATGGTCCCAATACTGAACTTGGCGGAGTGTCAATTCAGAAAAGCAAAGAAGTCAATTTTCCTCATGCCAAACATCACAACCACCCCAAAGATTGGAATCAAACATGGTTCTACTGTCAGAACACCGCTCCTGCTGATGAAAACCCTCTGCCGGGTTATCGTGCTCACCGGCTCAGCAATGGACATCCACTTCCTCAGCGGCTCACTGCTAAAGAACGACAAACATATGCGCCTCAACTTTCTAAGCTCTGGGCTCTTCTAGCAAACGGCTTAACAGGAATTGATCTCGTCCGTTGCTGGGTTTCATGGGATATCTTGCCCTTAAGCCGCCGCACCAGGTTGATGCATGAGTATACCGGGGACGCCAAGGACCCTCAACGGCACCATGAAATACAGATGACTGATGACGAAGTCACTGAATCTGTCAAAAATATGCTAGATGAACTGATCGCTGAGTGCAGCAAGACTGGGCTGCGTCCCTTTTATGCCTCCAACAAACCGCCAGTGGTAAGAATTTAATCTTTTTCTTTTTAATCTGTCTCCGCTTTAACATTTTTTCTGATAACCTTTGTTTATTCTTACAGGCCAAAGATCCTTTCTGGAAGAGGAAAACTCAAGACAAACCAGCAAAGGTTCAAGACAAATTGGCGTGGCCTCCTCGTGGCAAGAGCAAGGCAACCAAGAGGCCAGTAAAGAAGAAAACCGCCGAATCCTTTGATCCGCCCGAAGATGTTGATGATTCGGAACAAGAGGTAGAACTTGAATCCCTTGGTTCATTTTTCATACATCTTATCGACAACCACCATTACCAGGATGATGCGGAAGCTAGCCGTGCTGACCATGTAGAGGTAATCTCTCTTTCCTCCAATTCCGATCTTGTGCCAGTAAGAAAAATCCGCAGCGCGGTCCGGAAAGTGAAGCGTTCACATCCTTTCACTCATTTGGATTCACAGCATCCTGAAGCTCATCGCACAACCTGACATACTAGCCAGCTAGTCACTTCCTCCGGTTTACCAGACAGTCCAATCCGGAAGCACCGTGCAGAGGTCTCTTATAATTCTAACAAGTCCTATCCCTTGGCGGGTTACTTCCGATACCCTCTTAATCCGTCTGACTCAAATTATTAGGTAACTTCCAATTCATCCTCTGGCGATTCATCAACCAGGCAAATGCCTCCCCTCAAGACCGTTCCCGGGTAAGTATAATAACTTTAGCTTTGCCTTCTTGTGCCGGTTTACCATATTAATCCTCTGTTGCCAATTTGCAGCGCCAAAGCCCGATTCAGCAAAAAAGCTAAAACAAATACTCCCACTGATGATATTGAACCGGAAAGAACCTTAGAAGGTGCCGGTGGAGATGCTAATATTGCTATGGATGATCCTGTGCCACAAGGTCAGGACACTGATGCTGATCCGCCAGAAGCTAACCCGACAAGCCCTCATGTCAATCCGCCAAGCCCGCATGCCAATCCTCCAAGTCCAACTGCTGATCCCCGAGCCCGGCCAAGGCCTTAGATAAACCGGCAAGCCCAAATACAACAACTGATGATGTTGTGATTACTGGGTTTGGCCATACTTCTCTAGGTAATCCTGTCGCTTTGTCAAAGCACACTGCCAAAGTGGAGTCTGCTGCTGCTGAAGAGAAAGGCAAATGGAAGACTGATCTGTCAAGCTATGCTCATCTTCCCGCTCAAGAACTTCACTCTGGATACCTAAACCTCCTATATACAAGCCGTGACTATGAGGACGGTTTAGTCAACATGATGAAGGAGCGCTATGAGGTAACTTCCAAACACTTTATAAATTTTCTTTGCACTGTATGTCAACTCCATTATAGCACCCAAGGGCCGGTTTATCTCTTCAAGATGAACCGGGACTTTGGATAAAAAAGACTTCAACTGTGTAGCCCCCAAGGGCCAGTTTAATTCTGTAAGATGAACCGGGACTTTTCTGTTCAAAACCTGTCCTTGTTGAATTCCTTCACCTTTGATTTTTCTGATCAATTATGCATTAGCCCCCAAGTGCCAAGATTAATACTTATATTGAGCCTTGGGACTTCGAATGATAGTCAAAATAAAAAGCAATCCACATTAGCCCCCAAGTACCAAGTGTATAACTTGTTATGTGCTTGGGACTTTGAGAAAAATCTTAACATCTTCATCATCTGTCTTTTGCAGGCTGACTTAGGCAACAAAGATTCCCAGATTGCCGATCTTCAGGAGAACATCAAGTCCCAGCAAGCAGAAACCTCCAAGGCCAAAGATGAACTAAAGGGCGCTTTGACTGCCATGGAGCAATTGAAGGATGGTTTCAAAAGTGAGCGGGCGGAATGGGAAACAGAAAACGCTGCTCTATTAAAGCGGGCTGAAGATGCCGAAACAGCTCTTAAACCGGTGGCAGAGGAGCTAACTGGGCTAAAGCATCAAGTCAATGCTATGACTTCAGCAATATTTGGTAAGTACTCTTTATAAGCCTCTTCCTTAAACATTTTTGAAGTTGCCGGTTTAACAACAAATTCTTAAACTGTTTGCAGGTAGTCGTGTTGCTCATCTGGGCTCGGACATGCGGATGAAGTTGAAAGCAGCGTACACGTTGATAGAACAATTGTATACTGGTGCTCAACGAGTCATCTGTGTGGCCTCCTTCAACAAACCGGCACCAACCTTGATCAAAGACACATTGACCAAATTATCTATGACCCCGGCCCAGATGGAAGAGGTAAAGCGATCTGCTGCAAGAGCTGGCGCTTTAACAGCACTGACTCAAGCCAAAGCTTGTATTGCTGATCTTGATCCGGCAGATATCGCAAAGGGCTATCCTAGCCAACAAGAAGATGGATCAGACCTTGATAATGAAGCCCTCAAAGCCTTGACAAAAGAGATGCGCCCACTGGCAAGCCAATTGGCCGAAGAGGTTGACTTGTGTGTCTATCGGTCCAGCTATGACACAGACAACAAACGGGTTGACGCAGCTGTGAAAGAAGCACAGAATCTTATCCCTCCAATTCGTAAGCACACCTATGCCCCTAACATTGAACCGTCCAATCTTATAAGCAACGAAGCTGTCTTCCAAGCCATAACTAGGATTGATTGGGCCACCCTTGACTTCCAGCCACTGGGTGAGGAGGAGGAGGTTGAACCGACGCGAGATGATCCTTCAACTTCGCGTCAGCCTGGTGATGAATGATAATCCGCCAGTTAGTTTGATTTTCACATATAGTGTTGTGGGCAACAAATAATTATTCTTTTGGGCATCAAAGCGCCTTGTAATAGGCTAGTTGAAATACTTTGATCTTCTGCCATCGTGCACTGCTACCTGATATTGTAATCCGGCATGATTGTTGCTATGCTTGCTTTATTTGCCTTGGTACTTCTTATAAAATCCTGCCTTCTGCATTTGAAAATCTTAAACATGTCCTGGCGGTTTACCGCCGGACAGGTTATGATACCCAATACAGAATCAGAATTCTTATAACCAAGGTTATAAAGTAATGAAATATGAAATATATCATACCTGTGATATTAAATCACCTTTTGCTGGCTTACCAACTTTATGTAGTAAGGGTGATAACCCAAACCTTGAATGTTTGAAAACGCCCGCCGCATTGTGCTGGTGTGTAATAAGCCATGCCGGGTTATGATAAACACCAGATGATCATCCTGGCGACTATAGTCAATGCCAGACCGGATTAAGAGATGCCGATTTATAATTGATTATGTGCTAACAGCTGATAACTGTAAGCCACGCCGGGTTAAGAAACAACGGGTACATGTAATGACATATAGTCTGGCCAGGTCAATAGACACCGGTTTAACTTAGAACTTTATGAAAAGAGATGAAACTTTGCAAAATCAAAATCAAATAAAACTTGTAGTCGAGGCTTGTCAAGGGTGCTAGGCCCAAATTCGAGGCTTTTCGTGGGCTGCCAGGCTGCTGAGTTAAACCATTTGACAAAGCCTTTTAAGACGGGCCTCCAACTAACCAATCGTCGTTTTAACTTTGACAAGTTTAGGGTCTGTGTAAGATTGACTTGTCGAACGTTCGGCGGGTCATGCTAGGATTACCTGGATAGGAGTGGCTTACTTGATGAAGGCAGGTTAACCCGGGGTTTTACGTGAATACACCAGGCTTCCAAGCCGTGGGTCGATACCCAATTACAAGGGTCCTTTCAAACTCTTTGTTGCTTTGCACAAAGAGCGCCCAAGTAACTTTGTGAGCGGTGCTCAATGGGTGCCTATGTTTGAGTTGTGCTTTTAGCAACAATACTCTCTTGGGCCCCTTGGGTGTGAAGCTCCCAAGATTTATTGTGGCATGATAGCCGGTTTAATGGACAAACATGACGTCGCTTTGTAAGTAGAAGCCCCCTTGTAACCAAGGAATATTGGAAGAAATGACAGAGGTCCTGCTTGTAGCAAGGATGCCGGTTTATTATATTGATCATAATATATACATTGTCAAAATATGTACATAGTGAGAGCCTATGGCTCAGGTGTAGTAAGGCCGTAGAAGAGCAATATTCCACGGCCGACAGGTCTCCTCCTCCGATTTGCTTGAGTCTTTGTGCTCGCGAACGTCGATGAGGTAGTATGATACGTTGTGCATATTCTTGCTGGCCACAAAGGGCCCTTCCCAAGGTGGGGATAACTTGTGCATATCGGTCTGATCCTGGATGAGCCAGAGCACTAAGTCGCCTTCTTGAAAGGTTCTTGTTTTAACCAGGCGGCTGTGATAACGCCGCAGGTCTTGCTGATAAACCGCCGAACGAGCCAACGCCATGTCCCGTTTTTCATCTAACAGGTCCAGTGCTTCTTGACGTGCTTGCTCGTTGTTCGCTTCAACATAATTGGCAACCCGGGGCGAGTCATGACGAATATCACTTGGGAGTACCGCCTCTGCCCCGTAAACCATGAAGAAAGGTGTATAACCTGTAGATCAGTTTGGGGTGGTGTTTATGCTCCATAACATAGATGGTAGGTCCTCCACCCAACAACCCGGTGTCCTTTTCAAAGGAACCATAAGCCTAGGCTTGATACCCTTCAAAATTTCCTGATTGGCTCTTTCAGCTTGACCATTAGATTGGGGGTGAGCCACAAATGACACATCAAGCCGGATGTGCTCTCGTTGACAAAAGTCCTCCATCTCGCCTTTGGAGAGGTTCATGCCATTATCTGTGATAATGCTGTGTGGAAAACCGAAACAGAAGATCACCTTTTTGATGAATTGAACCGCCGTGGCTGCGTCACACTTGCTTACTGGCTTCACTTCAACCCATTTAGTAAACTTGTCAACCGCCACCAACAGGTGGGTCTTCTTATCTTTGGATCGCTTGAAAGGCCCTACCATGTCAAACCCCCAAGTAGCAAACGGCCAAGTGATGGGAATCGTCCGTAGCTCCTGAGCTGGAACATGAGCTCGTCGTGAGAATTTCTGACAACCATCACACCGCCTCACCAAGTCTTCAGCATCAGCATGAGCCGCCAGCCAATAGAAACCATGACGAAACGCTTTAGCAACCAAGGACTTTGAACCGGCATGATGACCACAGTCTCCTTCGTGGATCTCTCGTAAACTCTCACGGCCTTCTTCAGGAGAAATACAGCGCTGGAACACACCAGAGACACTGCAACGGTGTAACTCGCCGTTACGAATAACCATGGACTTGGACCGCCGGACTATCTGTCTGGCCAAAACTGCATCTTCTGGTAACTCGTCCCGGTTCATATACGCCAGGTATGGAACCATCCAATCCGGAATAATGTGTAAAGCGGCCACCAACTATGCCTCCGGATTAGGAATAGCGAGATCCTCCTCTGTAGGCAACTGAACTGACGGGTTGTGCAAGACATCCAGAAATGTATTGGGCGGCACCGGTTTACGCTAAGATCCCAGCCGGCTTAAAGCATCAGCTGCCTCATTCTTGCGCCGATCAATGTGCTCCACTTGAAAACCCTTGAAGTGACCAGCGACAATATCCACCTCTCGTCGGTAAGCCGCCATGAGTGGATCCTTGGAATCCCAAGTACCTGAAACTTTCTAGGCTACCAGATCCGAGTCTCCAAAGCATCGTACCCGGCTTAAGTTCATTTCCTTAGCCACTTGAAGACCATGGAGTAAGGCTTCATACTCAGCTGCATTGTTAGTACAAGGAAACATTAAGCGAAGAACATAATGAATTTTATCACCTCGAGGGGAAGTAAGGACAGCTCCAGCCCCCGAGCCCTCCAATTGCCTGGACCCATCAAAGTGGATAGTCCAGTATGTACTGTCCGGTGTCTTCCGGTGTCTGCAGCTCCGTCCAATCATTGATGAAATCCACAAGGGCCTGGGATTTGATAGCTGTTCGAGGCATATACTTCAAACCGTGTGGTCCAAGTTCAATAGCCCACTTAGCAACTTGGCCAGTTGCCTCCCTGTTCTGGATGATATCCCCCAAAGGAGCAGAACTGACCACTGTGATGGGGTGACCTTGAAAGTACTGCTTAAGCTTCTGACTTGCCATGAAAACCCCATACACCAGCTACTGCCAATGCGGATACCTTTGCTTTGACTCAATGAGCACTTCGCTGATATAATAAACTGGCCTTTGAACCGGGTATTCCTTTCCAGCCTCCTTGCGCTCTACTACAATAGCTACACTAACAGCCCGGGCATTAGCAGCCACATATAACAACAGTGGCTCCTTATCAACTGGAGCAGCAAGAACCGACGGTTCAGCCAACTGCTTCTTTAAGTCCTCAAACGCCGCATCAGCAGCATCATTCCATACAAAATTGTCTGTCTTCTTCAACATATGATACAGGGGGATCGCCTTCTCTCCCAATCTGCTGATAAACCGGCTCAAAGCCGCAATGCGACCTGCCAGACGTTGAACATCATTGGTACACGCCGGTTTAGCGAGGGACGTAATAGCTTTAATCTTTTCTGGATTAGCCTCAATACCCCTGTTAGATACCAGAAACCCTAGGAGCTTGCCTGCCGGAACACCGAAGACGCACTTGTCCGGATTGAGCATCATCTTATAAACCCGCAGATTATCAAAGGTCTCCTTGAGGTCATCTATCAGTGTCTCCTTTTTCCTGGATTTTACCACAATATCATCCACATAAGCATGAACATTGCGCCCAATCTGAGTATGAAGACAATTCTGCACACAGCGCTGATAAGTTGCCTGGGCACTCTTGAGCCCAAAGGGCATAGACACATAACAGAAGGCTCCAAAGGGAGTGATGAAGGTTGTCTTCTCCTCGTCGAAGGCTCGATGCGCATAGTTGCCACCGTCACCGTCAACCCAAGGGTTGTTCGGCAGTGGATCAACAATGTATCCAACTCCCTTGAAAAGGTAGAGACGAGGGTCATCGGTCTCGACACAGAGTACACGGAGCGTGCCCCTGGGAAGATCCAGCGCGCCGCCGTCCTTCAGCTGTGCCTCGAAGATGATGTTTTGGTGTACCACATCATACACTCGCCCTCCATACCAGGTGAGCTTCCTGATTTCTTGTCTCGGGAGGACGTATACTTCTGTGGGGCAGCCATCGAAGGGGACAAACAGAAGCTGGAGCCGTACAACCTTGATTTGAAAAGCATCGCTCACCTACAAACCAGAATCAAAATTCCTGTAGAAGATTGTGCTAAACATACACCATCCCTATTCGACGTAGCAAATTTTGTGCTCGGTACAAATCTTTAGAAGGGTGATGAGACGGTGGCATTAAGGTCGTCTGGATGGGAGAATTATCCCTTGATGTACGAGCGAATAAAATATGCTGCCCTCGATGCCCGTGTGAGTTTCGAGATAGCTGCAAGGTCCAGAGAGCTTGTTGCGAAGCCGTCTCCCACAGAGAATGAGAACAAGAAGAACAAGAAGAAGAAGAAGAAGAAAACGCTGCACCAGCAGGAGGGCATTATGGATGGATGAACTATTTCCTCTCTTGTAAAAAAATTATTCCCTCTTGGTGTATATTGATATAGATGGACTATTTCGATGGAGTGCATGTCTTTGGAACAGAGTAGTAGCATGGGTCCGCTTGACTATAAGGAACTATTTATCCGCATATATAGCTTTCTCTGCTACTCCTTCCAGTGATCGGTATACAGTGCATGTGTTCGTAGACATGACAGCTTGTCCATGGAAGTTCAACTACGGCGACCATCACGTTTCATCTCGCGATTCCCACGACGCCTCTCCAACCCACGGCACCATGCCCCCCGACATGCGCCTCACCTCTCTCGGCCGCACCGCCCCTCTGCCTTTGTGTGCATGACATGTGGGCCACCTAAAATGCGGTGAGCATCAAGTTTCTACCACAGCCACCCGTGATTCCCACGATGCTGCTCAAATCCATGAAACCACACGTCCCTCGACCTGCGGCTCACCCCTCTTGGCCCCACTGCCCCTCTGCCTTCGGGAGCATTACATGTGGACCAGTCACCTATCGGGTCCACATGTTATTGACTCAAAGGTAGGTGTAGTAAGGCACTGAAGCTCAGTCCCGACGGCCCTAAGAGGGAAATGTAACTACTGCGCCAGGGCTTGTGGTGCTCCCGCAACACGAACTCACGCCAAACTCGAGATTTGTTTCTTTACTATACATGCACGCAACGATTTAATGGACATTGTAATCTCAACATGTGATGGGGAGCTCTAAATTTGAATTTGAAACTTATAAAACGAAAAGATTCAAAACAAATAAACTGGGAGAGAGGGAGTATATCATAGGATGTGTCCCATACAAAATAAGTCCCCTGGTTTGTCACCGCGAAGATGCGGTTAGAAAGGAGCACAGCATCTTCCTACTCGTACGGCAACAAATCGGCCGCAGACAGCATGGTCCGCCTTTGACCGCCATGTGCTAGGTTCGTGCTATCTTTTATTCAATCTAACCGTGGTTCCATTGTACCAATTCATGCGGTGGCCTGTTGCATGGCTGATCCCAATGTTGGACAAAGGTTCTACGGGAACGGTGTCACAGTTGTAAATGTTGTGCAAATTGATGTTGGTACCCTCTCGTACATATGCAAGCCAATCTCCACTCGCACCGAGCCTAGCCTGTGAAACAGTGGGCAGGGGGAGAATTAGGAAATGGATACGGAAGTAGTCTTTAGAATGCATTTACTACGTGATCAAACTCATCTTACCTGCTCATCGGAGGAAATCTGAGTGCCCCTCGACGTCGGCATCTCAACGGGCGTCAACTTGCAACTACGGCCACGCCGCGCTGGAGAGACCCCCAAGGAAACATCCTCGTGCATTCCACGGAACATCAAGATGCATTTGTATGAGTAGTTTATCTTGTGAGAGAAAAGGATGAACGAGGGAAGGCCTCTAGAGATAGAGATGGACACTACTAGTACCAATGTGTTGGCCCGTGCGTTGCAATGGATCCAAACTAGTAGAATAATAGTTGTTCACGTGCTTGAAATATAAACACTCTAGTTTTGATATACATGTGTCAGCAGACATGACAGCTTGTCCATGGAAGTTGAACCACGGCGACCATCACATTTCTTGTTTCTACCACTGCCACACCCACACGTGATTCCCACGACGCCACTCCAACCCACGGCACGACGTCCCCCGACGTGGACATGGATCCTCTGACGTGGCTATCACTACCTTGCCCTGCCTTTCCTTCGCTGACAGGTGGGACCCACACTTATGGGTCCCACATGTCAGTGACAGAATGGTAGGATTGTTCGTGCCCCTCATCCCTCTCGGCCCCACCGCTCCTCTGCCTTTGTGTGCATGACATGTGGGCCAGCTGAACTACGGCGACCATCAACTTTCTACCACAAACACACCCGATTGGACGCGGTTTGCCTGCTCCGCTGCTGTGCTCCGATCCGTACGCCCGCACCATCGAATTTTCATCTAGCGGTTGTGACACATTTCGTCCCGGGCATCAATCCTCAGCTGGAGTACTTATGTACTACAGGTAGTACCCGCCGGTGTGGCCATCTACGCCTCGTAACGCCCCGACGCCCAGCTGTGGTACCCTCGCCACGGCCACGCCACCACCGGCCGGTTCATCTCGAATGAGTGAGTCGCGAACCACACCACCACCATGAGAATGACATGTGGGCCAGCCGCGTTTAAGGCCCACATGTCATTGACTCATAGGCCGGGCACTAAGCCACTGAAGTTCGGTCCCGTGGACCCCGAGAGGAAAATGTAACTCCTGCGGCAGGCCTTGTGGTGCTCCCGCAGTACGAGCTCGTGCCAAAACTGGAATTTGTTTCTTACTACTACTAGTACTAGTAGGAAGGTACACGTGCATTGCACACATGCGATTCTGGTGGTTTGTGCATTATGCTTCTACATGTGGAGTTTTCTAGATTCTAACATGTGGCAAAATTTGGTGGAATGTAAGGTTAGGCAAGTTTGATTAACTTAGGTGTTTGGTTCAAGCCACACCTTAGGCAAGCCACACTGGCCCACATGACATACACACAAAAAATGTGGCAAGATTCCCTTAGGCTTGCCAACTTGTGGCAAAATTTGGTGGAATGTAAGGTTAGGCAAGTTTGATTAACTTAGGTGAGTGTTTGGTTCAAGCCACACCTTAGGCAAGCCACACTGGCCCCACATGATATACACACAAAAAATGTGGCAAGATTCCCTTAGGCTTGCCAACTTGTGGCAAAATTTGGTGGAATGTAAGGTTAGGCAAGTTTGATTAACTTAGGTGAGTGTTTGGTTCAAGCCACACCTTAGGCAAGCCACACTGTCCCCACATGACATACACACAAAAAATGTGGCAAGATTCCCTTAGGCTTGCCAACTTGTGGAAAAATTTGGTGGAATGTAAGGTTAGGCAAGTTTGATTAACTTAGGCGAGTGTTTGGTTCAAGCCACGCCTTAGGCAAGCCACACTGGCCCCACATGACATACACACAAAAAATGTGGCAAGATTCCCTTAGGCTTGCCAACTTGTGGCAAAATTTGGTGGAATGTAAGGTTAGGCAAGTTTGATTAACTTAGGTGAGTGTTTGGTTCAAGCCACACTAGCCCCACATGACATACACACAAAAAATGTGGCAAGATTCCCTTAGGCTTGCCAACTTGTGGCTCTCATTTTGAAGAACTTATTAATAACTTTGCCTGAGCTTAGTTGTGGCAAAGTTAGTCATGAATTAAGTTCAACCATGGAGTCTTCTAGATTATACATGTGGCAGAATCTGGTGGATGATATCCAATGGCCAGTAGTGCTCGGATTTGCCATCTTTGTACCATCGGATTGGCTTCATCCAACGACCAACTATCAAAGTTTTTCACACACTATATAGGGGGTATAGATATAGATGTGCCGGTCCGTTGCAATGGATCCAAAGTATATCTATTTAGTGGAGTGCACTCTAAACACATTATCTATTTATTTTTCTCTAACCTTTCGTAGCCATGCAACCAAGCCACATAAGCTTCATGGGTGCCCCCCACATCTTATTATTCATACTACGTTGATTGGAAAAGAGATAAATCACCCAAAACAAGATCTTCCCGTTTTTTGTTCCTACGATGTTGTGCCGTGCACGTATCTACTAGTTGTATAGTGGTAGTACTAGTAATATAATAGTATTAGGAGTACAAACTTGGTAGGAGTGGTACTAATATGGAATGCTCCTACTCTATCAACGAGCCCCGTCTGACACAAAATTTCTTGGCTTCCGTGCTACAGCTAGATCTTCCCCTTGTTTCTGTTTTCCAACATGAAAGTGAAAATGCTAGGCACAGGGGTGGAGCTACGTGAGGGCCAACACGTGCCCTGGCCCGCCCAACCTAGCAGGATTTTTGTAGTTGTACATCCAGTTTTGAGGCATGGAACATCAACGCAAGGGTAATTTCTATAGCCTGGCTAGACTGGCACGCCCAACGTTTTGCTTCAAGCTCCACCACTGCTAGGCAACACGCCTTCCCTAAGCTATGTGTCGTGCCGGACGGGCCATGTTGTACTCCCATTCCCGGGCGTGTGGGGTGCGATGCGAACGTGGCAGGCCTTTTCCTTTTACTAGCAATGTGCCCGTGCGTTGCGATGGATCCAAAGTAGTAGAATAGTAGTATTTGTTCACAAACTTGAAAGAAATCACTATTGTTTTGATATACTCCTAATATATTACTCCCTCCGTACCTAAATATTTGTCTTTTTTGAGATTTCAAATGGACTATCACATACGGATTATATAGATATATTCTAGTGTTTTTAGCAAGATGCCCACGCGTTGCACGAAGTTGATGGAAAAGGTAAGCACAACTTATAAATTGACGGATGGAGTACTAGTTACAGTGATGCATATAATTAAGCAAAGGGATCGCACATGTCGGTATTGACTGGAACGAGAATGCAACAGCACAATAAGAATTAAGGCCACGATGATACGATCGCAGTGGTGGTTACAGAAGGCAAGAAGAAAGATGGATCCACAAACGTACGACCTCCTCCTCAACTTAGTGCGCCGGGCCACCGTCCGACGGCTAAGGAGCGGCGGCTTTTGTGGCGAGGTCGAGGTGCTTCTCAACAAAGGCATCCAAGGCTTCCAGCCGGTTGAGGAAGGCCAACATCATAGCGTCCTCACTGGCCTTGTAGATACCTATGTACACGATTTGCTCATACGCATGGATGTGTAGGTCGATGAATTCTTGCAGGGCGAGGCGCCTCGCGGCGAGCGCGACCTCCAGGTGGACATTCTTCGTGGCGTCGGCGGGCAGTCGCAGGGCCACCAGTGCTTGAAAGAGGTTCCGGCCATGGAGGCCGATTAGGGTGGCAGGCAATGAGGAGCCGGGCGCGCGGGCTGGAGGAGTACGGTGCTGTCGTCCGCGAGCTTCTTGAGGATGGTGAACTTGTTGCTGGTGGCAATGATCATCTGGTCCAACTGAGAGTCATAGTTGGTGTCGACGGTTGCCATCCACCATCCGGTCTCCAACACCGTCTGGAGACGATCCTCGGCGCCATGCCGCAGGCCGGCGTCGTGGACCATCTGGCGCAGCCGCTGGCCGCTCACGCGCATCGCCGCCATGGGTCTGGAGCGAGCTCTTTTGCGCTTAGTGTAGGTGCTTAGGCAAGTGCTTAGGTGCGTACGATGTGGTAGATACATTGGAATGGAGGAGGGGCGCCTTTATATGAGGGCAATGAGGGCAAACTGCGTTGCATTCACATCGTGCAGCCTCTTTTCCCAGACCTCCTCCCATTACTTCCCTCATGCATTAATTGAAGGAGCATGCATTGGCCATTCAACATATCGGGGACTGCTACTCCCTCCCTCGTCTGCATTAAAGGCGCATCGGGAACTGCGCCGCCCGCTGTCAAATCGAGTACTCCCTCCGTCAAGGTGAGTATTATAAGTCATCTTACGAAAACCAAATACTAGTAAGACTAGTGTTGACACACGAACACGTCACGTGTACCCTCGACGCCGGGGGTGATGCACCGCAGCTCACGTCGAAGGAGACCCGACCGACAGCGCGATACGCAAGACAGTCGACGGGCGCTTTTGCCGACCTGAAAACCCCACACCCCCGGGAGGGACCCCGTCAGGGAGTGCGGCGGCTATGGGCTGCCCTAGGTCGATTTGCTCGCCCCTAGAGCCTCGGGATTCGCAGCTCTTAAACACGAAGAACAGCGAAGAACGAGAGAGAAATACGGTGGAGAGATAAAACGTAGATGAAAAAGTAGTATATTGATTTGTTCGATTGTGTGTTGTTCAATCGGCCATCACCCCTTGGGTATATAAGAGGCGGCTGGACTTCTCGTGCAAGAAAAAGTTCGGATTCACGTCCAAAACCCTAGTCAAATTCGGATTGGTTTTTTCCAAACTTTCCAAAACTGTTCGGTTTAAACTGGCTGCACCTTGCGGGTCTTTTTTGTGGCGGTAAACGACTTCGGATGAAAACGAGCCCAAAAGCAATCTTGACCGTTTTGACAAGGCGAACAACTTTCATGTTGAACATTTTTTGATCCAAGGTCATATTCATGGCCAAATTGCTCGCGCAAAACAGCTAAATACTCACGCAGCTCATCAAACATACCCACACATGTGTCTGGTTCCGGGCGTCATATTTTGCCTATTGGAGGGTCGCGCTGTGCGGGCTCTAACTTTTGCATAAGAATTCAGATTTGAACGACTTTTATATCAAAATCAATCGTTTCGACGAGACGAACAACTCTCATGTTGAACATTTTTTGATTAGAAGCCATCTTGAGAGAGTTTTTGGCTGTTTTCCGAAGTCTGCAGCAGAAAAATATGGAATCCGGAGGGTTGCCTCCGGAGTGTCCGGCCATCTACTGTAGCAGCATCTTGTAGCGGCCATAACTTTTGCATACGAATTCGGATTGGGACGATCTTTATATCAAAATCGACCGCTTCGACGAGACAAACAACTTTCATGTTGAACGTTTTTCCATCCGATATCATCTGAATAACCCTTTGAGCCCATCTTCAATTTCTCGTCCGTTTGACTATCACAGCCTCCAATCCGGCAAGTTTTCTATCCGAGTAAGCTTTCCACACCGACAATGTTTCTATCCGGCAAGCTTTCACACCGGCAAGGTTTCACTCCCGCAAGGTTTGTACTCCGGCAAGGGTTTCACTCCGGCAAGGTTTGTACTCCGGCAAGGGTTTCACTCCGGCAAGGTTTGTACTCCGGCAAGGGTTTCACTCCGGCAAGGTTTGTACTCCGGCAAGCTTTCACACCGGCAAGGGTTCACTCCGGCATATGAACCCGGCTTCTTAACCACGCCAAAATCTGGTGTCAACACATGCCCCCCTGTTTTTCGGCAAAGCTTGTGTGCCGAAAAAATAACTTGTACTATGTTTGTTCTAAGGGCGATGTCAACACCCCATCGGCCATTTATTTTTCTTAGGGCGATAACTATGTATCGGCCATTGCCTATTTAGGCTTCTTGCCACACACTCAGGTGGTATTTCTTCAAGTACTTGCCATTGAGAGCTCGAGGTAACAACGCCCCTTGTATGGATTCCACCAAATATGAATTTCCGGGAACTACTCTTGCGATCCTAAAAGGACCTTCCCAACTTGGAGACCACTTCCCAAATTTTCTATCTTTTGAACCAATCGGTAGAATCACTTTCCATACGAGATCACCAACTTGAAAATTCTTCAACTTGACTTTCTTATTGTAAGCTCTTGCCACCCTCAACTTGTCTCTCTCTATGGCCTTCAAAGCAGTCAAACGTTTATCGGCAACTTCGTCAATGTTATCCATCATTAAGTTACAAAAGTCTACAGCCGATAAATCATTTTGCTTGGCTATTCTCAAAGCATTCAAATTCACCTCCACCGGTTAAACAGCCTCTTGACCATATACTAGCGCATATGGAGTTACCTTCGTAGCACCATGCCTTGAGATCCTATGTGCCCACAAAGCTTCAGACAACAACTCATGCCATCTCCTTGGATTATCTTCAACCTTCTTCTTGATGAGCTTGATTAAAATTTTATTGCTAGACTCAGCTTGTCCATTGGCTTGGGCATAATATGGAGATGAATTGAGAAATTTTATGTTATAAGATTCGGCAAATTCTCTAACTTGGTGTGACATGAAAGAGGAGCCTTGATCTGTAGTCAATGTTTGAGGAATGCTGAATCTATGAATAATGTGCTCGGTTATGAATTTAATCACCTCCGTATGTGTCATGTTCTTGAGAGGTACTGCTTTAGGCCATTTAGTGAAATAATCGGTTGCCACCAATACGAACCGATGCCCCTTTGAGGAAGACGGATGAATTTGCCCAATAAAGTCTAAACCCCATCCTCTGAAAGGCCACGGCTTGATAATGGGATGTAACATAGCAGCAGGAGCCAACTGAATATCACCAAATTTTTGACAAGCTTCGCACCCTTTATAATATCTGAAGCAATCATTAATCATGGTTGGCCAATAAAACCCAGCACGTCGTAACAATCATTTCATCTTGGGAGCCGACTGGTGAGTACCACAAATGCCTTCATGTACCTCTCCCATAGCAACTCTTGCTTGGTCCTCATCCAAGCACTTTAAGATAACATCATCAACTGTTCGGCGATAAAGATCACCATCCCTCATAGTATATTTAAAAGCCATACGCCGAACAGCCCTGTCCACCCTTTCACTCGGATTACGCAAGTAAGCAACAATGGGCTTCCTCCAGTCGGAATTGTCACCTGCACTAGATTTTTTGTTAATGACCGAATCAGTGGGTTCCGGTTCGGCCTCTTCTATACTGGTAAGACAAGACATCGGACTTTGAGAAATATGAAACATGCCATGATCAACACGGTATCCAGATGCTTGCTGTGCCAACTCATTTGCTTTCCAGTTGTCATGTCTAGATATATGTGCAATGCTAAAATAATCCAAAGTAGAGATTATATCTAGACATTTATCAAGATAAACATTAAGTGATTCGTCCAAACATTGAAAGACTTTGGATATTTGCTGCACTACTAGTAACGAATCACTGTAAGCCTCAATATGTGTAACACCTATAGCAAGTAACATCTCTAGGCCGAATAACAATGCTTCATATTCGGCTTGATTGTTCGTGCAAACATATTCTAAGCGGCATGAGGCTTCAAAAACAGCACCATGAGGAGATATATAAACAATACCAACACCTTGGCCATTGCTACAAACTGAACCATCAAAGTATAATCTCCATGGTACTAATGAAACAAGGTTCATATCAACATCATGCTTGTCATTAATCCGATGTTCAACAATGAAATTAGCAACAATTTGGCCCTTCATGGATTTTAGAGATTCATAAGCCAAATCATATTCAATCAAAGCATAAGCCCACTTGCCAATTCTACCACTAAGAATTGGCCTATGCAACATGTATTTAATGACATCGGTATGACAAGCTACTACGCAAGCACTCGACATTAAATAATGTCTCAATTTTGTGCAAGCATAATATAAGCATAGACATAATTTCTCAATAAATGTATACCTTGTCTCTGCGTCCAATAAGCGGCAGCTCAAATAAGTGATGGCATGTTCTTTTCCTCCGGTCTCTTGAGTTAGAACAGCACCAATAACTCCTTCCTCTGCTGCAGTGTAAAGTCTGAAGGGTTCCCTATGCTTGGGTGCTCTCATCACCGGAGGGGTGCACAAATAATTCTTGATCATATCAAATGCTTCTTGTTGTTTTGCCCCCCAAGTGAAATCAGCATCATTCTTTAACCGAAGGATAGGAGTAAATGCATCAACTTTCCCTGATAGATTAGCTATGAACCTTCTCAAATAATTGACCTTGCCAAGGAACTTTTGCATATCTCTCTTGCATGTTGGAGCCCCCACTTTCTGTATAGCCTCTATCTTTTTGGGATCAATCTGTATGCCGTCTTCATGAATAATGAAACCCAAAAACTTACCAGATGACACGCCGAATGCACACTTTAAAGGATTCATCTTCAGTCCATACTTTTTCATTCTTTCAAAAGCTAAACGCAAATTGGCCAAGTGAGATTCAAAAGCGTCCGATTTGACAACAATATCATCAATATAGACTTCAAGTATGACACCGAGTAAATCATGAAAAATCAAATTCATAGCCCTTTGATATGTGGCGCCAACATTTTTTAATCCGAATGTCATCACTGTCCACTCGAATAAACCAAGAAAACCAGGGCAACGAAAAGCTGTCTTGGACATGTCCTCTTTGGCCATAAAAATTTGATTGTATCCGGCATTACCATCTAGAAAGCTAATAACCTTATGTCCAGAAGCATCATTAATAAGCATATCAGCTATTGGCATAGGATACTCATCTTTGTGTGTAGCCCTATTCAAATCTCTGAAGTCAATGCACACCCTCAACTTGCCAGATTCTTTCTTCTCCACTGGGACAATGTTAGAAATCCACTCGGCATACCTGCAAGGTCTAATAAAATTAGCTTTAAGCAAACGGCCGATCTCTTCCTTGATCCGGTCATATGTTTTTGGATTAAACTTTCTGGCCGATTGTTTATATGGTCGAAAACCAGCCTTTATAGGTAACCGATGCTCCACTAGCTCTCGGCTTAAACCTGGAATCTCATGGTATTCCCATGCAAAGCAACAAACATATTCTTTCAACAGCTCGATCAACTTAGCTTTATGATCGGCTCTTAAATTTGCATTTACAAATGTCGGCCTAGGAATCGAACCATCTCCTATATCTATCTCCTCTAATGGATCGGCCGATGTAAAACCTTGCCCTAATTTATCCATATCATCTAACTCTTCTATGGAATCATACATATCATTCTCATTGGACCGATATTCTACAAGTCGCCTTTGTAACCAATCTGAATTAGGATCCATTTAAACATATCATACCTTGGAGCCGATTGCACTCAGTCGGCTTTAAAGAGACGGGCACGAAACCATTCTTGGTTGCGCTGAGAAAATCGAACTCTGACAAGTCACGTCCCGTCAAGCAAGTAGCATTTGGGTGTTGCCAATCCACCGATGCCTCGGCCAAAGCAACACAGGCCGAGTTATCCGCATGAATGACTTCCACTTCATCATCAACCCACTGGATCAAAAACTGGTGCATAGTGGATGGCACGCACTGATTTGCATGAACCCAATCACGGCCGAGTATGACGTTATAGTTACCTTGCACCTCAGCGACAAAGAATGCGGTAGCCAAAGTTTTACTTCCCAACGTGAGCTCCACATACATCACACCTTTGGCTTCAGTTTTCTCTTTGCCTTCAAATCCATTGAGCACCATGTTGGTCTTTATCAACTCTTCATCATGCAACCCCAATTTTTTGAAGACCGAATACGGCATAAGATTCACCACAGCACCACCATCAACAAGCATCCGAGTGATCGGTGACCCATTGATATGACCTCTGAGATATAACGGTTTCAGATGCATTACTGGGTCTTTTGGCTTCTCGAATATTGCATTTTTAGGGCAAAAATCCAGCTGAGCCACCTCCCCTTCCTCATCTACAGCACGAAACTCAGCGGGTAAATAATACACCATATTAATATCCATACCTTCATGAATCGGTGTAGACTCGTAATCTAACATTTCAGCCTCCTCGTCGAGTGTATCCACCGATTATGAAATTTGTCCGAGTGAAGAGGAAGCAATAGGTAACATAGACGATGCAATGATTGAGTCGTCCTCTTTTGGTGGTGCAGGTGCTGCTATGATAGGTGTAGAAGCCACTGCATCTTGTATTTGTTTGGGCCTCCACACTTGTTTTGTAGGTAACATAGGCCGAGTGTCATTGAACAACTTATCCCTTTGCTTCTCGGCCTCTTGTTCTGCCATCTCTTGACTCTTTAACCTCTGTAGTTTCCTCTTTTGTGTCTTTGTTAGCCCTGGAGGACACCACTTGGCTGAGTGTATTTAGGATCTCTCATTTTTACTTGGCTGGTGCTTGCTTCATGATCATTAGCCAAGTGCTTTGGCGCGATAGCAAGTATCAGCTCAGTCGGATTGCTATGCATAATCGGCTGTTGTATGGTGAATGTTTCGGTGCCCAAGATGAGTGAGTCGGCATCGGTTTTTTCCTTGCCTTTGCTTGACTCGATCGTTACAGCACTTGGCGACTTAACACGCCATTCTTGCTTGCCGACCCCTTTTTGATTATCTTGCACTGGCCGATTGACACTATTGTTCAAACGGCCTCGTGTGGGATAAGAAAGTCTCTCATGAACAGGCCTCCTTGGCTCTGCCCAACCCGGATGAAAAGCATAAGGGGCCATTGGGGGCTGCCACCATCCTCCATTGAAGTCTCCCATGTAGTATGGCACATAGGGGGGTGGCGGCACCCATGGTCCCGGCGCCCACGACCCATATGGCCTTGCATGATGCTGAAATTCTTCCTGAGGAGGTGATCTTGAGCGCTTCAGATTTGATGACCGGTTGGAGCTAGAACTGGCTGCATGACTAGCATACCTGGACAGCAACATATCAAAAGTTGGCTTGATTTTCTTGCGCTGCACTTTAGCTTCATTCGTTTTCCACTTGCCAACTTCTGGACTCCTGGGCTTGACAAATTTAACACGAGTATTTCCTTGCACTTGCGGTTGCCCCCCGAGTATAGGATTCTTGATGGTGATTTTGATTATCTCCTTGCCACCGGGTTGCTTGTCAAGCACAACCTGTCTCCCCAAGACCTTGTTGCCCTCCTTCAGCTCTTCAAACGGCGGTAAAGTGTGAGAAATCCTAATAATTTTAGCTTGCAGCAAAGCATAAAATATTTTATCACATTTGGCAATGTTAAAAGTAAACTTCATTTCTTCATCACGATTCTTATGAATCGGTTTCAGATCATTGCAAGTAAAGGGTTTGGCTTTAGATGGCCAAACAAATTCAGTAGCATAAATATCACCCTCATCGTCCGAGTGATCACTATCATATTCCACCATGTTCATCTTTGGTCGATCAACTTTATATCTATGCAGTTCTTTGAGATCTTTGCTTCGGCTTTCCTGAGCCAAAGCCCTTTGTAAGACTTGGTTAATATTTAAGAACTCATAGCCTTCTAGATTTTCTCTAATGGGAGTTCTCAAACCACTTAGCACTAGGTCTGCCAAGTCTCTCTCGGTTATCACCAAACTAAAACACCGGTTTTTCGTTTCTCTAAATCTCTTGACATAATCGGAGACTGATTCGTCATGCTTCTGTTTAACCGATGTTAGATGTGACAACTTGAGTTCATTGTCGCCGCTATAAAAGTGATCATGAAATTTCTGCTCTAACTGCGACCAAACCCGAATGGAACCATGTGGTAAAGAAGAGAACCATGAAAATGCAGTACCAGTTAATGATAAAGGAAATAAATGCACTTTCAATTCATTCAATGAGCCTGCCTCACCCAACTGTGCTAAATATTGACTAACATGCTCCCATGTGGTTTTTGTGCCCTCTCCATTGAACTTAACAAAATCTGGAATCTTATATCCCGGAGGGCACTGGACGGCATCAAAGTACTCGGGGTACGGCTTTTGGTAAATCCGATTCCGAGGTAACTCAACCCCAAAATTTTCTCGAAGCATCTTAGCCATCTCCTCTATAAGATTAGCTAGACCATCATCCATAGTGGACGATGCAACTTGTGGCAGCGGCATAGGAGGAGTAGGACTACTAGCAGTAGGTATGAACTGTGGCATGTATGCCGAACTATAGTTCGGTAATGGCCGAGTGGTTGTAGCTATAGGTAGGGTTTGGTTCGGCGTTGCCATCGAACCTGGTATGCTCATAATAGGATTAATGGGTGCAGTCACAATCTGATTTGTTTGAGTAGGATAATAAGTCATCGGCATGGGAGGCGCCGATGATATAGGTAAACCCAGATTAGGGTTTTGCACACTAGCAGCTACACCATCATTACCACTAGATGATTGAGATATATTTTTCTGAGCATTGGTATTTTCTATGAAAGTTTGATAGACCAGATTGTTACCATCAGCAATATGACTCTCAATCTCAGCCCACTGCTCAGGAGAAAAGGTAGTACTCACAGCGGGTTTAACCTGTTCGGCTTGAAGAGGAGGGAACTTGATTTCTTCAATCGGAGTGATGTTGCCTTGGCGATCCTTCTTGAATTTTGCAAGGAACTCCTGCAAATCTTTCTCTTCGCGCGCCTTCTTGTACTCCTCATAGACTTGGCGATGATCGGCCGATATCTCATCAAGACTAGGCTTAATGATGTTATCGGCGTCTACCTCAGATGGCTTGGGAAGATCGGACATGGCCGATGATGATGATTGATCTTCGGTCCCCAGCGGAGTCGCCAAAAAGTGTGTTGACACACGAACACGTCATGTGTACCCTCGACGCCGGGGGTGATGCACCGCAGCTCACGTCGAAGGAGACCCGACCGACAGCGCGATACGCAAGACAGTCGACGGGCGCTTTTGCAGACCCGAATACCCCACACCCCCGGGAGGGACCCCGTCAGGGAGTGCGGCGGCTATGGGCTGCCCTAGGTCGATTCGCTCGCCCCTAGAGCCTCGGGATTCGCAGCTCTTAAACAAGAAGAACAGCGAAGAACGAGAGAGAAATACGGTGGAGAGATAAAAAGTAGATGAAAAAGTAGTATATTGATTTGTTCGATTGTGTGTTGTTCAATCGGCCATCACCCCTTGGGTATATAAGAGGCGGCTGGACTTCCCGTGCAAGAAAAAGTTTGGATTCACGTCCAAAACCCTAGTCAAATTCGGATTGGTTTTGTCCGAACTTTCCAAAACTGTTCGGTTTAAACTGGCTGCACCTTGCGGGTCTTTTTTGTGGCGGTAAACGACTTCGGATGAAAACGAGCCCAAAAGCAATCTTGACCGTTTCGACGAGGCGAACAACTTTTATGTTGAACATTTTTTGATCCGAGGTCATATTCATGGACAAATTGCTCGCGCAAAACAGCTAAATACTCACGCAGCTCATCAGACATACCCACACATGTGTCTGGTTCCGGGCGTCATATTTTGCCTATTGGAGGGTCGCGTTGTGCGGGCTCTAACTTTTGCATAAGAATTCGGATTTGAACGATTTTTATATCAAAATCGATCATTTCGACGAGACGAATAACTCTCATGTTGAACGTTTGATTAGAAGCCATCTTGAGAGAGTTTTTGGCTGTTTTCTGAAGTCTGCAGCAGAAAAATATGGAATCCGGAGGGTTGCTTCCGGAGTGTCCGGCCATCTACTATAGCAGCATCTTGTAGCGGCCATAACTTTTGCATACGAATTCGGATTGGGACGGTCTTTATATCAAAATCGATCGCTTCGACGAGACGAACAACTTTCTTGTTGAACGTTTTTCCATCCGAGATCATCTGAATAACCCTTTGAGCCCATCTTCAATTTCTCGTCCGTTTGACTATCACAGCCTCCAATCCGGCAAGTTTTCTATCCGAGTAAGCTTTCCACACCGACAATGTTTCTATCCGGCAAGCTTTCACACCGGCAAGGTTTCACTCCGGCAAGGTTTGTACTCCGGCAAGGGTTTCACTCCGGCAAGGTTTGTACTCCGGCAAGGGTTTCACTCCGGCAAGGTTTGTACTCCGGCAAGGGTTTCACTCCGGCAAGGTTTGTACTACGGCAAGGTTTGTACTTCGGCAAGCTTTCACACCGGCAAGGGTTCACTCCGGCATACGAACCCGGCTTCTTAACCACGCCAAAATCTGGTGTCATCAACTAGCCACCGTGGGAGTAACTTCAGCAGTAACATCGAGTCCAACTCAGCAAAATTTGCTTATGTGGCTAGTTACTATAACATCACATGTCCCAATGCAATATGAGTCTATAACCTAATAAATGAAGCTTTGCATGTTACCACACTTATGTTAGACTAGCCACAATGAAGAGTAACATACACTAGTAACATACACATATCCCTAGACTATGTTACTATCTTCATAGTGGGTAGTAACATAAGTGTGGTAACATGCAAAGCTTCATTTATTAGGTTATAGACTCATATTGCATTGGGACATGTGATGTTACAGTAACTAGCTAAGTTACTATAACTACCTCTTTCCTCATTAACTCACTGCCACATAAGCAAATTTGCTGAGTTGGACTCAATGTTACCGCTGAAGTTACTCCCACTGTGGCTAGTCTTACTACTACCTCTGTCCGGGTTTATTGGTCCCCATTGTATTTCTGCCAAATTTTGACCATAGATTAAACTAAGAAAATGTTCACGCATGTCACCAAACATTATATTTTTCAAAACTATGTTCAAAGACGAATCCAATGAGATAATTTTTCTTGACATGCATTAACATTTTTTTAGTTAAATCTTTAGTCAAAATTTGGCACAAACTATAAAAGGGACCTATAAACTATAAAAGTTCACGAGCGCTCTCTATATGTACCACCTTTTTTTTAATTTCAAGTTTTGCTCCATGGCGCAATCCATCGATACTACAACTGTACAAAAGTGGAGTATACACATTTTTTAAAAGGCTAGAGGGTGGGGCAGTCTAGCTCGGTCGGTTTCACGAGAGGCGACGGCCTTTGTGATTTGACGGCTCATTAATGCTGTCAAATCGAATAGTACTGCGCCACCCGCTGCACACCCGACGCCTCCATTAAACCCCTCCATTAAACCCGCATGCAAACCGAGAATCCTACTCCGGCCACACGTCTGTTCATGAGTGGGCCGGAATTAAACGCAACACCGGCCGAGCTCCTCCCGTTCGCCCTCAGTTTAAACGAGGCCAGACGTCGGCCAAGCTCCTACCGTCCACCCTCTATTTACACGAAGCCAGCCAGACAGCGGGCAAGAATCGCACCCCTCCGCCGCTCCCCCATTTCCTCCTTCACCATTTTCTCCACCGTTCCGGTGGCTTCCGATGAGCCGTTCTCCGGCATATTACCCGGCTGAGTGGCCGGCTGAGTGGCCCGCCGAGCCCTCCGGATACGGGCGAGGCCGCTCGGTGCTTCACCAACCTTGCTTGGCCCGACGGAGCCAGTTGCCGCCCCAAACAGGCGCGTGGTTCAGCAACTCGCCGCTCCAGTTCAACTCGATGAGGAGTGGCGAGTTGCTCCACGCCGGCACGGCGGCGAGCACGCCGGTACAGGCGCCATCGCTGCGGCGTCGTACCGCGCCACCAGTGTCTGCGATGGCCGCGCCTCCCGTGTCTGTGGGCGCGCCTCCCGTGCCTGCGGCAGCGCCATGCAGGCAGAGACGGAAGCCGGGTGCATGGAGAGTGACCAGTCGGTGGCCAGCTTCTCCCTGTCCGCCGCCATCATTGAGGAGAAGTAGAACACGGGAGGCTGCCGCCACTTGGGACCCATGAAGGCCACCGCCGAGGCGACGACCGCGGATTCAGGTGGTTTCTTTGCAGCTTCGTCTCTTCCGAGGACCTTCGTCAACCCCGCAAGTGTCTGACGGATATGAGGAAGACAAAGGGATCCGCAGGCGGCCATTTAGAACAAAAATAAGTCTAGATATATCCATTTTTAGGACAAGTATTTCCGGACGGAGGGAGTATTAATTATACAAGAGAGCCGGATTGGCACCTCTTAGTTCATGTAAATGTAGTGAAATCCATCATGTTTATATGAAGATCCGGCTTTTTATACGAAATCCTTCATGCTTATATGAAATCAGTCCGTGTTTGCATGAATTTCATCTTGTTGGTTAGAGTTGTAAAAATGTATGCCGCTGGTGTTTGATGTCGTCCTCCGCGGAAGGAAGCGGGAGGAAATTTGCCGGCTGCCGTTGGAGATGCTCTTTATGCTGGAAATAATAGAGTGACATCCAATCCATTTGAGTTAATTGCTTGTATGATTGTCCCTCTATAAAAAGTTAATTGCATGTACAGTGTACACGTGACTTGCAAGGTGGCTACAGCTTCGTACAGAAAGTTAAAAAGAAACAAGTCCATCCTTAATATTCTAAGTACTCTGTGGGTTCCACTGTCAGTACAATAGCGAAAGAAGTATATATTAAATAAGTAGAGTAATATATAATATACAAATCTGAAGTTAAAAGACAGAATTCGAACTCATGTCATCGCGTTGCGAGCATCCGGCGCTAACCAGCCCAACACATTTTTGTTGTAGACCATGCTGAAGATATATCTCCCTGTCTACTCTTATATATACTCCATTCATTCCTAAATATTTGTCTTTTTCAGATTTCAAATGGACTACCACATACGGATGTGTATATAGACATATTTTAGAGTGTAGATTCATTCATTTTGCTACGTATGTCTTTTCAGGAAGGGGTCAGATTTGTCCTTGGTTTATTTATGAGGCATCCAGATGGCACTGCACTGCCAAGAAAACAGGGTAACATCAAAATTATGGACTACTTTTTTGAGTATGTTTGTAAGGTCCGGTCATAGTCACTTGTTGAAATCTCTAAAAAGACAAATACTCCCTCCGTCCCGAAATACTTGTCATCAAAATGGATAAAAGGAAATGTATCTAGACGTATTTTAGTTTTAGATACATCTATTTTTATCCATTTTGATGACAAGTATTTTCGGACGGAGGGAGTAGAAAACAGAGTTGGTGATGATGGTGTGTGTGCCATCCTGCAATATAGGACGTCGGATTTATATCTAACGGATAGGAAAGAAACTATGGCAATTTTGCAAAAATATACCGACACGTCTCTCCACGTTCGTAAATAAGGCCTTCCCTCATTCAGCCTTTTCTCTCACAAGATAAACTAATCATACAAATGCATCTTGATGTTCCGTGCAACGCACGGGCAGCTAGCTAATTTCTTTTAAAGTAGTTGCTGCAATAATTGGGTTGAAGTGATATGTTTTATGTCTGCCCCGAATGATTTCAGATTCACTAGTACTCCCTCCATTCCAAAATAGATGACCCAACTTTATACTAATGTTAGTACAAAGTTGAGTCATCTATTTTGGAACGGAGGGAGTAGTAACAAAGAAAAGGTTGCCTTGTTAATTAACAGAAAACAGGGTGAAAACTATCACATGAGGCCGGTAAAAACAAGGCACACTGGGTTCAGCGTCATCGTCACTACTGTTGTGCGCACGCGAGAAGTCTACATATCGAGGGGGCTACCGAGTGAGGCACCGAGACACAATGTTTGAGAGAGAAACCAATTGACAGATTATGATCAGATCGAGTTGTCACCCTTCTGCTGTCATTGTTGGGGTGGAGGGAGAGAAAGACGTATCGAGAGTGTGCACGGTAGGCACAGAGGCACAACTAGCGAGTGTGTGTGTGTGTGTTTGAAAGAGGAGTCGATAGATTATTATCAAGATCGATGTGCCACCCTACTCCTTCAGTGCCGGGTATAGTGTGTGTGTGTGTGTATGTTTGAGAGAGAATCCAGTCGATAGATTAGTATCAAGATCAAGGTCTCACCCTACTCCTTCGGTGCCGGGTAGTGTGTGTGTGTGTGTGTATGTTTGAGAGAGAAGCCAGTCGATAGATTAGTATCAAGATCGAGGTGTCACCCTACTCCTTCAGTGTTGGGAAGTGTGTGTGGGGGGGGAGGGGGCAGTGACACTCACATATCTCTACTTCTTATAAAAAGCAGAGTTGGTGATGATGGTGTTCCTGCCATCCTGCAATATAGGCCATCCGATTTATATCCGACGGACATGAAGGAAAATATGGCAATTTTGCAAAAAGATACCCACACCCCTCTCCGCATTTGCAAATAAGGCATTCCCTTGTTCATCCTTTTCCCCCACAAGATAAACTTCTCATACAAATGCATCTTGATGTTCCGTGCAACGCACATGGGCATCTTGCTAGTAGGGAGAAGGAGTTTGTGTGAGAGACATTATTATACTTTGAGACATTAGTGGCTGTGGGTGGGCGGAATTAAAGGGGTGGGCATGTTAGACATAGAGAGCGTGTGTGTTTCTGTGTGAGAGACTTGTAGGACGGAGTAGAGAGACGAATTTAACCCTGGCGGAGGGAGAGAAATACACGAAGTGCGCGTGTGTGATTCCGATGCCCACAGGGAAATGAGATATGTATGCGTGTGAGAGAGATTGCACAATTCATTCACGTATCACTATCTAGCGATCGTGGATGTGCATCGCTTGACCATAAGTCAATATCTACTTCATATCGTGGCCAAAGGTACAATATCGATTCAACGCTATAAAGATTGGACACTCACATATCACATTTTTTTCTATTTAAATAAACCTTTTTCAATTGTGCATGCCAAAGTTATAGTGTTGTTTCTTCAAACAACCAATGTAGCTATCATGCACATGCACCATTGTTACTCTTGCATTCAAATTCATTAGTCTTGGATGATTTAAGTTTCTATTTTGAAGTAATATATATGTAATATTCATATATGAATTCAAGGGTTACGTAATTTATGAAATGGAGGCTATGTAATCATATGAGGTAACACTTTTAAGTAGCTAACTACAATATCCATTTCTTTTTGTGCGCCTCTACACTAACACGTCAATGCATTATGTTTAAAGTAAATAACCAATGGCATTAAATTATCTATTTACACGAGAAATACATAGGCTGAGCGTTTGATCCCTTGTTTTATGAACGCGCCACTACACCCGTACGATTGGCCGCGCCTGTCTGAACGTCTAAGTTATCGGCGCATCATCCCGAGTTATTGTCTTTTTTTCTGGGGTGGACTTCACACCAGTTATTAACTGCTGACGCATGCCCCGTGTACACAGTCTAGCATGACCTTCCCGCTAGCACGGTCCAAAATTAGTTCAAACTGGATACGAACGATCCCGCGGGCAGCAAAATCTCCCGCCTCCTTCTAAAATTTCCGCCACCTTAGTCTTTAGCATGCGAAATCCCCCTTTTGTCCTTGGTGCACGGAGACCAACAGTTACAATACCGCCCTCATCTACATGATAGGTCGGGGCTGCTTTGGTAACTTCCGGTTCCCCCCACTACACTCCACCCCCATTTCCTCTCCCCTCCTCCCGCAAAAACAACTAACTCCACAGCACCAGAGCATCTTACATCACGTCATCCGTACTTCATCGCCCTTTCTCCCCTCCCCTCTCGAAACCCTAGACTGCTCATCCACCGGCGTACCATAGCCCATTCACTGCCAGCGGCGTCCACCTCGCCGGATCTGCTTCTGCGGCCGCATCTACCCCTCCCACCTCCCCTAGAAACAAGTAGACTGCTCATCCACCACTGTACCACAACCCATTCAGTGCCGGCCTTGTCCACAGCACCGGATCTGCTTCGCTGGTACTCTCGTCAACTGCCGCGCATCTGCAGCGGCTCAATCGTACTCCCCACCGGAGACGCTTCGTCCACACCCCCCGGAGCCGTCCCACCGATGCCCCCGTCGACGGCCTCTGATCCTCTTCGCCGACACCTTCCTCAACCCTACTGGAGGCGCTTCGCCGACACCTTCCTCAACCCTACCGGAGCCGCTTTGCCGACACCAGCGTCAACCCTACCTGAGTAGCTTCACCTATACCATTCTCAACCCTACCGGGGCTGCTTTGCCAACTCACAAGTCCAGGGCCTCAGATCCGCTTCCTCGCACCCTCATCCAACCTACCGGAGCAGCTTCTCACGCCCCGTCCACGGCCGCAGATCCGCATCGTCGACACCACCCTTAACCCAACCACTAGAGTAGCTTCTGATGCCCCGTCCACGGCCGCAGATCCGCATCGTCAACACCATCCTTAACCCAACCACCGAAGCAGCTTCTGACGCCCCGTCCACGGCCGCAGATCCACGTTGTCGACACCATCCTTAACCCAACCACCGGAGCAGCTTCACCTACGCCCTCGTCCACGGCCACAGATCCGCTTCGCCCACACCGTAGTCCACCCTACCAGAGCCGCTCCACAAACACCCTACTCGACGGTTCTAGATCTCCTTACCGGACCCCGACAGCCAGCGCAGCGTCATCACCCTCGATGTTTCTAACCTGATTCCCACCGTCTGGAGAGATGCCAAACACCCGCCACGGCCTAGGTACTTGTCACCTTTAAACCCGTCCAGCATCACCTGCCCGATGTACTTCAAATATACTAACCGATCGCTCTTACCTGTTATGCAGCTGGCAAAAACTATAAGGACGATGTTTCTTTTGGATCTAACAGCTTGGCCAACCAAGATCCTGGACTGAGGCATTGCTATGATCTTGTAAGCGCGTCTCTCTCTCTTGTATTGTTCTGTGCCTGCCAGCGTGCTTTGCTAGGATTTCGACCAGTAATCCTTTGTGTAGACAATGATTTCTACTACTGGCTGCTAAATTAGATATGTAGATGTCATACATGATACTAACTCGTACCTCCGTTCCTAAATATAAGTCTTTCTAGAGATTCCACTATAGGCTACATACGGAGCAAAATGAGTGAATCTACACTCAAAAATGAATCTATATACATCTGTATGTGGTCCATACTAGAATCTCTACAAAGACATATATTTAGGAACAGGGGAAGTACATTACACAAAATCGTAGGTGGCATGTACGAATTCCAGTGCACTACATTAGGCTCCCTTAGAGTGCCTGCCAGTCCAGCATACAGAGTCATGGCTAGTTTATGGTACGCACACAATCGTTAATTGGTGCTTTAAATATGCGCAAGGGATACGCAATGTAGTATCATGTAGAGATGTCTGAAATTAGCCGTGTCAACTTGCAGATAGGGTTACACAATGAAAAAGTACAAGATGTATGTGGCAATTTCATGGAACATCACAAAAAAAGGAGAGGCAGCAGTGAGCCTATACAGTGTGCTATGGTACGTCACTCCTCCATTGCAATCATCGTGACATGTTATTTGTATGCCAGTTCTATTAGCCAAGTTTCTCAGGGACAGTTATTACGAGTTATCCTAAGAAAATAAGCACCTCTGAATATAAGCTCCATGTAATACGCCAACCAGTTCTTTTCATTGCGTTTTCAGCTTATCTTTGGTATGATCAGTGGAAAGTCTAGATTGCATTATATATATTTTCATTTCGCTGCACATATGGAAATTAATTTGACTTGCAAACATCACAAATTGAACCCAGTGCAGTAACTAATATGATAGGAAAACAGACCATCACTATTTGCTCAAAATGCAAATACAAAGATACCATCTACTTGGCACAATCTACTTTGGTCAATGTTTTCCATAGTGATCCCATTGCCTAATTTAAATGAAGAACGCATGACCCACATTTAAATGAAGAACAATTATTTGTTGAAATTCGATGGTCCAAGTGGCTGGTTATTATCATATAGCAGCACCACCTGAAAGCATCATATAGCAGCAGCAGCAGCTCATATCAACTCATCATATAACAGCAGCAGTCTGCAATTCATCATATACCAGGAGCAACTCATACCAATTCATCATATAGCAGCAGCAGGAGCAGCTCATAGCAATTCAGCAGCAGGAGCAGCTCATAGCAATTCATCATATAGCAGCAGCAGGAGCAGCTCGTAGCAACTCATCATATAGCAACAACAACAGCTCATAGCAACTCATCATACAACAGCAGCAGTCTGCAATTCATCATATACCAGCAGCAGCTCATAGCAATTCATCATATGGCAGCAGCAGGAGCAGCTCATAGCAATTCATCATATAGCAGCAGCAGGAGTAGCTTGTAGCAACTCATCATATAGCAGCAGCAGCTCATAGCAATTCATCATATAGCAGCAACAGCAGCTCATAGCAACTCATCATACAGCAGTAGCAGCTCATAGCAATTTATCATATAGCAGCAGCAGGAGCAGCTCATAGCAATGCATCATATAGCAGCAGTAGAAGCAGCTCATAGCAATTCATCGTATAGTGGATCAGAATGAAAATTTGGCAAAAAATTAGAGGAGATCCTCACCTTATTGGATGAGCTCATCCTTCAACAGCACCTCAAGGCCATGGCCTGGGAGGAGGGGAGGGGGAACAAGGTGCCTTCTGCTGCAGTGTGGCATTAGCCGTAGTTGTGCAGCGCCCGCTGGAGTAGTGCGTTGGACGAACCACAGTGGAGCAGCTGCTGGAGGCCATGAGAATGAGGGGCGGTGCCAGAGGTAGGAGCAGCCAGGGAGATTTGCCCCTACCCGTCGGCCATGTAGCCTAGCTGGACATAGCATCGTCGAGGACCAGTCCAAATGGGACCTGTGGCGACGGCTCACTGGAGGAACCCTAGTACTGCAGGCAGGGGATCGAGGTAGAGGGAAAGGGGAGAGGAGATGCAAGCGGGCAGGGCAATGAATGCTTGCGTGTTTGTTTTTACTTGAGGGTCAGGTGTGACACAGGCGTCAGCAGTTGCATTTTGAGTGTAATATAGGCAGACAACAGAGTCATTTCACTATTCTCCTTCCCTTCAATTTTTAGTGAGGTTCTACCCGAAACACCCCCCCTCCAAAGCGAAATTAGTTAAGCCCAAGCCCATAACTCAAAAATGACTTCTTTACATCTTTTATGGCTTATTTTGACAATATACCCTGAAAAGGCGGAATCGAACTGGCCCTTAACCTGCAATTCAATTGTGCGTGCAATGATGAATCACTCCTGCCTGCTATCTGTACATTTAGGCATCATCATACATGGCATAACCTAATACATGTGCATTCCATTTTAGAATCTGGAATATGCAATGTTTATGTTAGTTCATACGTTGCACATGATGTTTAAATGCCCCTTAAATCTGGTCAGTCAAGTGATGGTCTTTAAGCCTCCTTCTTTGCTTCTTTTCTTGATATGTAAGATTTGCTCACACATCTGTTCAATTGCTTGTTTGCATCAGCCAGCCATACTAGGACTATTTGCTTTGATTACTTGTTGTTCTTGACCTAACACTCTAACAGAGCTTGTCAACGATTTAAGCACTAAGGGCTGCTGTAGTGGGGCCTTGTCTAACTCATATGTGAATAAAGGTTTGGGTGTACACTACAGTAGGCTCTCCAAGAGTACCTGGAGATCCAGTTCGAAGGTATGCCTAGTTTTTACATAGTGCAGACATAGTAAATGCTCATTTCATTGTGTGCAAGTGCAAGAGATGTGGCATGTTTCATTATGTGGTGTTGTTTTGTTATAATCTCATCCTTTTGTGTTCACAGACTGGAAAGTATGCATATTTATCTTCCAAGGAGACGAGTAACTAGTTTGTGTCACCTTGCAGAGGGGGTGCAATGAAGATAAGATTGAGGATTTCCAAGTACAAGATTTTAGGAAGGAGCCTTGCAAGAGAAGTAGGAGCTGCGCTGAGCCTCTTCAACCTGCTAAGGTAAGTCACTGTATGCAACTCAACAGTTCAATTCCTTGTTTGTTACAGGCATAGTTGATTTTCTCTTTTCAATTGCTTTATTTGTCCTCACTTAATGAGATGCCCAAATAATTGTGCCTGATGTTTGGTACTTGTATCACTATTAGTTGACATAATTAAAGGCCTTACCATTTAATTACTCTGACAAAGTGTGCCTGAAGCTTTGAAGTCTATTAACCAACTATTATTGCATGAGGCTCACAATCTAGTTTATACTATGCTAATGATTGTATAGTTATGCCTGCTGTAGTATGTTTGTATGAAACCCTCTGCCGTTCATTATGCTCCCTAAGACTTTAATTGAGGTACAGAATGGCCAACTGCTTGCTTACTTGTACGCAACATGCTGTCTAAATTTGTAACTTGTCTGTGTTTTCGATTGGGCCCCAACATCATGCTCCTCTGGTGAGCTAAGAGGGATTTCTGTATGCAGGTTGCACAGACTATCTTTTTTATAATTTTTAAAATATCACCTGCTTATGCTTCATGACGTGTAACATTTTTTTTGTGAAAGTGACGTGTAACATTATTGTTAGTCCTGTTTTGCCATGTAGTACAAAATAGTGTCTTGTTTGCTTCACTGTTGTAACTATATTTTTGCCCTAGTCATGTGTACTTACAGAAACATTTCAGGATGAAGTGACATCAACACAAAAATCTGCGAGCAGTGCGGCATGGCCGTTACCGAATGATTATGGCTTGGAATTGGAATGTGCTGATGTTCTCGAGCATCAACTAGAGGTGGCAAGACAACGTGTACATGATTGTCAACGTATAATCAACAAGTTGAGACTGGACATGCAGGTATTAGATGCAGGAGTCAAAAAAATGAAACAAGACACCGAGGTAACCATGAAGGAATTGGAGATTTTGCAGACTGAAATTTGTGCTATCTGAATCCGGCCAATCCTATTTTCTGAAGAGATTATAGTTCAAATGGAGTTAAGTTGATGCGCGTCCATGATGTATGAGCCGTATTTGCCCAGTGTATGTAATTTGCTATTTGTGTATGCTTTATTATCACCTGTGCCGTACCATAATGCCCAGTGGGTATAATCGGCTGTAATTTCTTTATTGTATAGTGTAGGATTATTCTACCTTTCTATGCCTTGATCTCTTTGTTGTATAGTGTATGCTTTTTAGAGGTGATAGTATTGAGTAGGATAATTCTTTGAATATGCTATATCGTTCAAACGGGGGCCAACTCGCCCGACCATGGGCCTTCTATGTCTCATATGATCTATGGGCCTTCTACGTCTCGTAGGATCCATGGGCCTTCTACGTCTCATAGTGTCCATGGGCCTTCTACGTCTCGCAGTGTCCATGGGCCTTCTACGTCTCGCGGGGTCCATGGGCCTTCTACGTCACGTAGGATCCATGGACCGCCAACTCATTTATGGGTCTTGTACTGGCCTTTAATGGGCTTTAGACGGGCCTATAATGGAAATCATACGTTTTATTGGCTGACCATAACGAGCCGTTAATAGGCCGTATTTGGTGATTCTATGAAAATGGCCCAACAGACTGACGAACCACAAACGGGCCGACTGTAACGACGGGCTGAATTTGGCCCACAAGCAGAAAATGACAGTAGCGGGCCGTAAGTAACCGAATGCTGCAAATAAGCCCAAGAATAAATGAGCTTTGAGAAGGCTGAAAGATAACATGGGCTGTAAACGGCCCAACTGAATAACGGGCCCTTAATGGGTATAAAGCGATACACTGTTCATTACGGGCCAGTTTCACCACGGGCTGTTAATGGGTCTAAAGTAATACACTGTTCATCACGGGCCAGTTTCACCACGGGCCGTTAATAGGCCAAGAGTTACATAGGGCCCCATATGGGCCGAAAGATGTCATGGGCCGTATATGGGCCAGAAGTGAAAACGGGCTGGAATCATATTGGATGGCCCAGATGACGCTACTGGGCCTAATTCGGATAGGGCGTAACGAGCCTTGGGTTAGCGGGCTGTAAATGGGCTATATGCGAACAGGCCGTTAACAGGCTTTCCATGGGCTGGCCCGTCACCTTTTGAACAAGTCAAACGGGCCGGCCTTTTCACAGGAATGGGCCTCTGTTGGGCCGTGCCACGTGTCGACGTATCATAGGCGCCTTCTGTCCAATGAGTGGATGACATCTGTCCCAACGATGAGCCAACACGTGTTTCCTCCAGCCAATGATGATTTTACACGTGGAAAATCCCCATTGGTCGGGGCTGTTAACGGGTTATCGGATCCAAAACCCGACCCGATAGCTTAATGGCGTTCCGTTACGGTGGATGCCACGTGTCGGTCACCCTTGACGAAAGCACTTCTGTGACGCGCGATTTATCGTCATGGAAGTGGACACTTCCATGATGATAATTTTGGTAATGTCATGGAACACTTCTACAACAGCACAGGTATGACTATCTTGATTCTGTCATAAATTTGTCATGGATGTACATGCATGACAAAAAATGCGACCTACTGTGACAAACACGTATCATCACGGAAGTGTATTTTTTGTAGTGATCTGACGCACTGACGAGCTAACATGTGTTTCATCCGACCAATCAGAATTTTACACGTGGAAATTTCCCATTGGTCTGGGCTGTTAACGGGTTATTGGATCCAAAACCCGGCCTGATAGCTTAACGGTGTTCCTGTAGGTGCATCTTGTGCCACCCCTAGTTGGTTTTGGAGTATTGACGACAAAGTTGGTTGAGGGACTAATGCGTTTGTGAGAATTGCAGGATAACGCAGGTAGTGTCCCTCATTGATTCGGTTTACCTACCGGAGATGACCCCTAAAAATGTATGAAGACATTGAAGACAATGGTGGTATGAGAAGATATTCATATTGAAGACTATGACATGAGAAGACATTGTGTGAAGACTTTGGAGCGCGAAGACTGTGTGGTTTCTTTGTTTCCTTTTCTTCTTTGTTGAGTCATAGGAACCACCGTACTGTTAAGTGGGGTCCAAGTGAACTAAGTCAGAGTGACTGAAGTGATGCTCAACTCAAATCCTATGTCTTCGAGCGAAGACAGTGAGAGCAAATCTTATCTAGAGCTGGATGAGTCAGCCTTGCTTGTAGCCCAAGTAAAGTTGCCGCGTGTGTTTGAAATCTGACCATTGGAACACGTGTCAGTTCCTTAGTGACCCAGGGTCATTTTGGACAAATCAGGTCGGGTTGCCTAGTGGCTATAAATAGCCCACCCCCTACACCATAAATTGGTGGCTGCTCAGAGTTTGTGCACGGCTTTTGTTGTTTGAGAGCAACCCACCTCGAAGCATTTGAGAGAGAGAAATCCTTGCGAGGACAAAGCCCAAACACCCAGAGCCAAAGAGTGTTAGGCATCACTGAAGTCTTTCTGTCTGTGTGACCTGAAGACTTATTACACTTGAGGACTATGAATCCTCCAGCCGGTTAGGCGTCGTGTTCTGAGCATCCAAGAGTCATTGTGGATTGCCGGTGAACAAAGTCTGTGAAGGTTTGGAAGTCTCCCTTGAAGACTTACCAGAGTGATTGGGCGAGGACTGGGTGTCCTTAGCTCAAGGGGAATAAGGTGAAGACACGGTCTTTTGAGTTAAATCTCAGCCTCCCTAACCAGACGTACAGTTGTCACAGCAACTGGAACTGGTCCAACAAATCCTGTGTCTTCAACAAGCAACTGGTCCTATCCCTTCCAACTTTACTTAAGTTTGTCTTCATGAAGTCATTGCTTGTCTGTGTATCTGTTTGACTTCATTGTTTGACTACTATTTTTGATTGGCTTCACACTATCTTCCATCTTGATCCTTACTACCAAACTGCTATTAGTCCTGTACTTTCACATCATTACATACTTGACTATGGCTTGTTTAGGGTAGTTTATCTTCCACTGCATATCAATTAGGTTGTTTCTGTTGTTTGTCTTCGAAACTTCCAAGTTTTGAAGACTTTCATAAAAATCGCCTATTCACCCCCCCTCTAGTCGATACTAGCACTTTCAATTGGTATCAGAGCAAGGTACTCCCTTGTTCTGTGTGATTTGGTTTAACCACCTGGAGTTTCAGCTATGTCGACTGCAGGGATAATCAAGGTCTCCGTTGCTTGCCCCGTGTTCGATGGAACTGAATATCCCTACTGGAAGAATAAGATGCGCATGCATCTTGAAGCCATTGATGTCGACCTCTGGTATGTCGTCAAGAATGGCGTTCCCAAAACTGGTGACGGTGTCACCCCCACTGATGTCAAGAAGTTCATTCAACTGGACTCTACTGCAAAGAACATCATCTGTGGTCATCTGACCAAAGGACAGTATGGCCGTGTGAGCGCTCTGGAAACGTCGAAGCTAGTCTGGGACTAGCTATCCAAGGTCAACGAAGGCGTCTCAACCCAGAGAGATCAAAGAATCAGTGTTCTTCGCAACCTCTTCAACCGCTTCAAGAGAAATGACAATGAGAATGTCCAGCTTACGTTTGATCGCCTCACTGATATCACAAACGAACTTCAAGCTCTTGGCGCAACTGAGATTACCAAGCATGAAATCGTCAAGACACTGCTGAGATCACTTGACAGCTCCTTTGACACCCTTTCCCTCATGATACAAGAACGTCCTGACTTCAAGATACTCGATCCATCTGATATACTTGAGAGGCTCAACACACATGAGTTCCAGCTATCTGAGAAAAGAGATATCTATGGTCCAAGCTATGGCCGAACTCGTGCTTTGAAGGCAAAAGTTGTTTCCTCATCTGAAGAAGAATCTGACTGCAGTTCTAAAGATCCTGAAGACATTGGAAGGGAACTTGCTATGCTTGTGAAGAAGTTCCAGAAATTCACAAAGAAGAAAGGCTTTAGAAAGTCTTCACGATCTAGCTCAAGGAATGATGAAGCTTCCAGACATGATCACAAGAAGAGAACCTGCCACAAGTTCAAGAAACCTGGTCATTACATATCTGAGTGTCCACAGTGGGACAATGAGAAGAAGAAGAAGAAAAGCAAGGAATATGATTCCGATGACAACAAGAGGAAGAAATCCTCAAAGTCTTCTAAGTCTTCTTCCAAGTCTTCATCATACAAGAAGAGCTCGTCTGACAAGGCTCGTGCTTTTGTTGGCAAGGAAATGGATTCAGAGGAGGAGTCTGCTTCGGAGGAGGCGGAGGTGGAGTCTGGAGAGGAGTCTGACCCTGGCGTTGCAAGTTTGGCTCTAGCCACAGCCTATGTTGCCAAGTCCATCTTCAACACTGAAGACAATGACTTCCACACCAACGCTGAAGCTAATGACGAAGACGATCCTACTCCCACCTACTGCTTCATGGCACGTGGTGCCAAGGTAAAATCACGTGATGCTTACTTCCAAACTTCAAGTGAAGATGACTCTGATTGTGAATCCAAACCCAACTACAAAACACTTGCTAAAATTGCAACCAAACAACAAAAGGCTATGGAACATACTCAAAAACTGTTAGACAAAAGCGACGACCTATTGGACGCTGAAATGACACGTTCACAGTCCTTAGTTGATGACATAAAAAATCTTCATGCTAAGTACCAAGAACTTGAAGGTCGTCATGAATCGCTCTCAACAACTTATGAAAGGCTCTCCTATGATTATCTTCAAAGGAAACAAGAGCTTGAGAAATTGAGAGCGGCTCATGAAGATCTTCAAAAGATGAATGAGTCACTTCGCGCTCAACAGATCAGTTCCGCTCAGGAAGGATTTGAACCACCATGTCTAAAATGCATTGAGCGTGATATCGCTACATCTGTTGCTGAATGTTCCACTACTGCTACTGTTTCATTGTCTTCACCTACTAATGTGGTTACTAACCCCTCTGCGGAGGATACCACTGCTGTTGCTAATGAAAATGCTATGTTGAAGACATTGCTTGAAACAGGGATGTACAAAAGTTTGAAGGGACATCAGACTCTCTACGATGTCCTCAAAAAGCAGATTCTAAACCGAAACCCTAGGAAAGAGGGTGTTGGGTTCGAAAGGAAAATGAATGTTGATGGCTTGTACTGGAAGCCTGAGCAGTACCCCAAAACCACATGGGTTGCTGCAAAGGAACCTTCAGTAGATCCATCCACCTTATCTGGCTTTACCTGTGCTAATCCTATTATCATTGATGAATCCTCTGATGCAAACTATAAGCTGTTCAAAAATCAGAATGGTGAAGTGTTTGCCAGGTACATTGGTACTAACTGTAGGAATGGACCACCTATGAAGAAGATCTGGGTACCTAAGCAGTACATTGAGAATCTTCCTGTGAATGTCGTCATGACACCACCAAGGAAGAAGACAAACCCCAGACCAATAGCTTCATGTGGCCCAAAGGCTTCATACAGATACAGGACTCACATGAGTCACCCTAACGCCAATGTTTTGCAGGGAAATCATGCTCAAACTTATGAATATGAGCGTGTATCTTCGAGCCGCTATGTTCATAGGAATAAGAACTTTTCTACTTATTCATATGAGTATCATTAATCTCCTGCAAGGCTATTTGCTAGGGCTTCAAAGCCAAAATTCTCAAATGCTGCACTTAGACTCATTGCTTCTAAGCCCCCACTAAAGATGTGGGTGGCAAAGAAGAACTAACTCTCTTTTGCAGAAAACGGTCTCCAGCCAGCAATCAATGGCATCCGATACTATTGCTGGGGACCTAAAACTCGTTGTGGACGCACGATGAAATGTTATTCTATATGCTTCACATCTGAATCTCATATCAGTCATACTATGTCCTAAGCTTGATATAAGATGTGACTGTACCTATATGTGTCAAATGCTTATGCTTCACAACACTCGTGTGAAGCCTATCCTCCTAACTGCACTATAGGGTACATCACCAAAAGCTTCAGAATGGATTATGGATAGTGGATGCACAAATCATATGACTGGTGATCGAAGTCTTCTCATGGACTCAACCTTACGTCCATCTGACAAAAGTCACATTACATTTGCTGACACTGGTAAAAGCAAGGTATTGGGTCTAGGTAGAGTTGCAATCTCAAAGGATCAACACATGGATAAAGTGATGCTTGTTGAATCCCTTGGTTTCAACTTAATGTCTGTCTCAATGCTTTGTGACTTGAACATGATTGTGATATTTGGCAAATATCGTTGCCTTGTACTAATGGAATCTGACAAATCTCTAGTCTTTGAAGGGTATCGAAAAGATGATCTGTACATGGTAGATTTTTCAGCAGGTCCACAGCTTGCCGTCTGTCTTCTCACAAAAGCTTCAGAATGCTGGCTCTGGCATCGAAGGCTGGGACATGCTGGCATGAGGAACTTACACTCACTCGTCAAGAAGAAGCATGTCATTGGCATCGAGGATGTCAAATTCAAGAAGGATCATCTGTGTGGTGCCTGTGAAGCTGGAAAGATGACAAGGGCAAAGCACCCCTCGAAGACAATCATGACAACATCTCAACCCTTCGAGTTGTTACACATGGACTTATTTGGACCCACACACTACTCCACCCTCACAACAACTGCCTGTCTCTATGGCTTCGTCATTGTTGATGACTACTCAAGATACACATGGGTTCATATAATTCTCTACAAGACTGAAGTGCAAGACGTATTCAGGCGCTTTGCAACTCGAGCAATGAACAATTATGGTGTGAAGATCAAGCACATCAGAACTGACAATGGCACTGAATTCAAGAACACCGGACTTGATCTGTATCTGGATACAATGGGAATCACTCATGAGTTTTCTGCTCCGTACACACCTCAGCAAAACGGCATTGTTGAGCGCAAAAACAGAACCCTCATTGAGATGGCTCGAACAATGCTAGATGAGTACAAGACACCAAGAAAGTTCTGGCCTGAAGGTATTGATACAACATGTTACATCATCAACCATGTATACATTCATAAGCTTCTGAACAAAACATCATATGAGCTGCTTACTGGCAAGAAGCCAAACGCCAGTTACTTCAGAGTATTTGGAGCAAGATGCTGGATAAAGGATCCCCATCACAAGTCAAAATTTGCACCTAAGGCTCACGAAGGCTTCATGCTTGGCTATGGAAAGGATTCACACTCCTACAGAGTCTTCAACCTTTATCTATACAAAATCGTTGAAACCGTGGATGTGAAATTTGATGAAACCAACGGTTCACAAAGAGAGATTCTGCCAAGTACACTTGATGAAGCTCCTTCAAACGAGGCAATCAAGCTGATGGGAACTGGTGAAATCATGCCCTCTGAAGCACAGCCTGAAGAGGAACTTATCATCTCTGCACCAAATCAACCTAAAGACAATGCTCAGACCGAAGACAATCCTCCAAATGATGACAATGATCAGCCAGAGCAAAACCATCGTCCTATTCATCCTCGTGTTGCAAATGAAGTTCAAATAGAGAAGATAATTGACAGCATCAATGCACCTGGTCCGCTCACTCGATCAAGAGCAACACAGCTAGCAAACTTCTGTGGGCACTTTTCATTTGTGTCAATATCAGAACCCAAGAAAGTTGTTGAAGCTTTTATGGAACCTGAATGGATTCAAGCCATGCAAGAAGAACTTCAACAGTTCAAGCTGAATAATGTCTGGGAACTTGTCAAGTGACCTGATCCTCGCAAGCATAACATTATTGGAACAAAATGGATATATCGAAACAAGCAAGATGAGCGTGGTCAAGTCGTCAGAAACAAAGCACGTCTTGTGGCCCAGGGATACACTCAAGTTGAAGGAATTGACTTCGATGAAACATTTGTTCCTATTGCTAGACTTGAAGCTATTCGCATACTGCTAGCCTACGCTAATCATCACAATATCTTGCTATATCAAATGGATGTGAAGAGCGCATTTCTCAATGGCAAGATTGAAGAAGAAGTATATGTCGCACAACCACCTGGCTTTGAAGATCCAAAACATCCTGATATGGTGTACAAGCTAAACAAGGCACTGTATGGCCTCAAACAAGCCCCTCGTGCCCGGTATGATACAATCAAAGACTTCCTGAAGAGCAAAAGCTTCAAACCTGGATCCCTCGATCCCACTCACTTCACGAAGACATATGATGCTGAACTGTTTGTGTGCCAAATATATGTGGATGAAATAATCTTTGGATGCACCAACCAGAAGTACAGTGATGAGTTTGGGTACATGATGCAAGAGCAATATCAAATGTCCATGATGGGTGAGCTGAAGTTCTTCCTTGGTCTTCAAATTCGTCGGCAAAGGAATGGCATCTTCATATCTCAAGAGAAATACCTCAAAGATTGTCTGAAGAAGTTTGGAATGGAAGACTGCAAAGGCTACACGACGCCAATGCCAGCCAAACACCATCTTGGTCCCGACGACAATGGTAAAGAGTTCGATCAAAAGGTATACCGCTCCATGATTGGTTCTTTGCTTTATTTATGTGCATCTAGGCCAGATATTATGCTTAGTGTTTGCATGTGTGCTCGATTCCAAGCGGCACCAAAGGAATCGCATCACTTAGCTGTGAAGCGAATTCTTCGATATTTGGCTTACACCCCAACACTCGGATTATGGTATCCCAAGGGCTCAAAATTTGATTTGGTTGGATTCTTGGATGATGATTATGCTGGTGACAAGGTGGATCGCAAGTCTACATCTGGCACATGCCATTTTCTTGGTCGATCACTTGTCTGTTGGTCTTCGAAGAAGCAGAACTTTGTACCACTCTCAACTGCTGAATCTGAATACATTGCTGCTGGATCCTGTTGTGCTCAGCTTCTATGAATGAAGCAAACTCTCAAGGACTATGGCATCAACCTGAAACAAGTACCACTCTTCTGCGACAATGAAAGTGCCATCAAAATTGCCAACAATCCAGTCCAACACTCGAAGACAAAGCACATTGAAATTCGTCATCACTTTCTCAGAGATCATGTTATGAAGAAAGATATCGATATCATTCATGTCAACACTGAAGAGCAACTTGCAGATATCTTCACAAAGCCCTTGGATGAGAAAAGGTTTTGCAAGTTACGGTTTGAGCTAAATATCTTGGAATCCTCTAATGTCCTGTGATCAGGCACACATCCTAACACTTATGCATGTTGATGACTTAGATGTGCAACACACAAAGTAAGGTATATCTTCAATCGATGAAGATTTACACTCTAAGTGTGAATACATTAACATGGAATTTGACTTCGGAGCGCCACGATAATTGTGCGCCGTGTCTGGGTCTAATACTTCCTATACGGTGGGTTACGCCACCACCAACTTTCTATGTTTGAAGTGTTCCACTCATGGCATTATATTGCAATGACTTCGTATTTGGTTTGTCTTCAGTTTCAATTTGTCTTCATGACTTTCTGCACTATAATGATTTGATAGCTTTTTGATATATACTAGTGTTCTGTCCTCTACAACATTCACTTATAGCTATGTCTTCAAGATTGGATCTGTTGAACTAAGTGAATGTGATCGGACCCTAACCTCTCTATGCTTCCTATCTCAAACTCTATATGTCCAAATCATATGCATTCTATTGAAACTGTCGAATTCCTTCTCTGCGTCCTTGTCAGCAGAAGGCAAAGAGACAAACATTAAATCTGTTTTTAAAGGCTTATCTTTACTGTTGAAATCCGGAGAAGCCGGAACAACTCTCCGACATGCCTGGCGGGCGTGGGAACGTGGGACAACCCTGGGTGTGTTGCATGCTTGCCACGTACCCCTCAGATATGAACTGCCAGGGGCACCAGCGTAATTGCGCTGTGTCTCTCACCTACTTATAAATACTAGTCCCCTGCGGTAAAGAAATCCTTCTTCCACCTCTCCACCTCCGTCAAAACCCTAGCGCCACTGCTAGCTCGCGACGACGCCGGCGACGAAGCGCTTAGCTGCCGCGACTTCTCCGACGCTGTCCTCACGCCGGCCGCGGACATCGTCCTCTCCGCCGTCGCCGTAGGTGTCCTCCATCGCCAAGTTAGGGCACGGTGGGCTGAACTGCTCGGTCTCCTATTCTTCCCATCTAGCAGTTCTTCGTGCGGTAATTATAACTCTATTTTTACCACCTTTTTGATCTTCAAGATTCATCCTGTTTACCGAAAGTAGTTTCTGTCTATTCAAGCTAGATCTATTCCATCTGCATCTCATACTGCTTAGTCGATTCACTTAGATTTCTTGTCTAGTTTGATTCCTCACTTGTACTTATTCACGGATTGGTACAAATCTGGAACCAACTCACCTATATAAGTGAATGTCTTCGCATCATGAGGTCAATATCTTCAAACTGATTTATCTTCAAAATCTTCTGAGAATGCATATGACCTCTTCCCTTTCCCTCGCATCTCTAATGCTGTCACAGGTACATGTCCGTGGGAGAATCCCTTGGTTCTCATAGTCTGCATTCGTTTGCAGAATACTTATAGCATCATATAAATTCTCCTGAAGCCAGTTCCTGCTTGACCAGCAAGCGCAAATCTCTGAAGCCTTTGAACGTATTGAAGCCATTCTGCTTGAAGTTCATGGCTGCAGAAAAATCAGCAAGGAAGGGTGGCAGACAGCAGAGAGAAGGAACATCTAAAGATCTGCCTGATGATTTAGCAAAACTATACAAGACAGATCCAGAAGAAAATTATCATCAGAGAAAGACGCGAATCCAATGGATTCGACGCTATTGGGCTGAGGAGTGGTTCAAGTACAAGTTTGTAACAAAGGAATATGCAGAGAAGCATGCCATCAAGAGATCTTGGGGTGATATCCTCTATCGAGGCCTTCAACCCAAGACCAGAGCTGAAGCCATTGACCAAGGCTTCTATCCTTGCATGGTCCGTGGGCCACAGCCTGCAAACGCAGATCCCACCTCACTACTATGGTGTCGTGACGACTCTCTTTTCAAGCGCAACTACCAGTTTGTTGTGGCTTAGGCCAAGAAGAACAAGAAGTCCCTGGGTTTGGACTTCAACCCAGGTCCCTCTGCTCCCCGTGCTGACGGCTCCCGTGAAGCTAATCCCAATGTCATTGGCCCCTACACCAACCTTGACGGCCTCATCACCTACATCATGGTCCAAGGCGCCAGAGTAGATCATTCTGACAATGGTGCTGACTCTGATGAAACCCCAGCTCCTCCTCCAAAGCCGCAGAAGCAAAAGAAGTCAAAGGCTTCAACATCAGCTGCACCTTCGAAGACTTCACGAGCGAAGCCACTGGCCACTGCACCTCCTATAGCCAGTGTGCAGTCTGAAGATCAATCTCGTGTCTCCAAGAGAACGGAGAAGAAGAAGCAGCTTGTCAGACCATCTGATCAAAGAGCCTTGACTCCTGCTGCCATTCTACATGAAGAACCCATTGATCTATCAAGTGATGAAGATCTTTCTAATGATGCCCTTGAGCAGCTGATCAAGAGCAAAGAAGAAGCTAAAATATTCAGCAGCTTGCCTCTCTTTGATGTGGTCATCATTCACAATTTCATTGATGAGTGGTTCGACACCCCCAACGTCAGCTTTGAAGACTTACAGCTTCCCATTGGCCTCAGTGTCGCCTTCAATGGCGCCATCGCTTTTGAGCTAGCTCTCGCTCAGCGCATCGTTGAGCTAAAAAACAAGATTGATTTTGAGAAGGCTCAATTCAAGAAGCATGTGGCCAAGATAAGTGTTCAAGACATCAGAAACTTCAAGGTCATGCTGAATGAGCTTAAATAAGCTTTTCTCAAGAAACGCCAAGAAGCTCAGGGCTCACGTGAGCGCATGAAGATTTTGGCTGATAAATGTGTGCTTGCCTACAATGAGGCTGAGAAGCGCAAGTCACTTGGCCATCCTGGCATTGATCCCAGGATGGCTGCAAAGAAGAAGAACAAGCGCCCTGCTGATCAGCCTGAACCTTCAAGCCAAGAAGCCCCTCGCATTATCTTCCCAAATAGCATGACTGGCTCGAAGCCAAAGGTCACCACAACAGCTTCAGAACAGAACAAGACGAGGGCTGCGGAGGCTGAAGCCAGAAAGAGAAAGCATTCTGAAGCCTCTGATGCCGCTCCCTCCAAGAAGAAGCGCAAGACCAAGAAGACTTGGGCTGCTTCCATAGAGCCCTTAGTCGTTGAACCCATTTCCATGGTTCGCCCTGAGTCAGTTCATCAAGAACGAAGAATGGTTGTCCATGAGCTTGCTACCATAGAGGCTCATGAGACTGAAGATATTCCAGCAGCTGAACCTAACGCTGCTGAAGACATTGGTCAAGATGACAATGTAAATGATGATGAAGTTCTTCCTCAAATCGAACATCAAGTGGTATCATCGCCTGTTCATACGAACAGCGAACTCATCAGCATTGGTCGTCCATTGACGCCAATTGCTCAGGATGATTCGTGGGCTGATCACCCACAACAACAACAAGACTCCCCCAGTACTCCCCAACAACAACAACAAGCTACACCCCAAGTGCAAGAAGAGGATGAAGACTTTCAGGCTTAGCCAACTCCATCTCCTAACTTGAAGCCAGCGCTTCGCAGGCTTCGGAGAGGACAAAGGTCTGAAGTCCCTCTGTCGAGCGTTCCAGAAGGAGAAGTGCAACGTTCACCAGTTGCACGGCAAGTATTTTCTGAACCTGCTCCAACAGTGAACGTCTCCGAGTCTGAAGCACATGCTGCTGAAGACATTCCGGCTGCATCAGCCGAAGAAAATGAAGAAGATGTTCGTGTACCTACTCCCCCAGCAATTGAAGAAGAAGCAGTTCATGATCTAAACGTACCTGTGCCCGACCCTCCTGCTCGTCAAGAGGAGGTTGACAATGTTGAGGCTGCCACCACCAACACCAATGAAGCCAGTGACGTAGTCATGGCTGACGCTAATGTGGAGCCTGCGCCAACTAGTGTGCCTGAAGCTAATGTGGCCACTGAACCTGAAGCACATGAGGATGTTGCACCTGAAGCACATGAGGATGCTGCACCTGAAGCCAATGAGGATGCTGCACCTAAAGTTAATGTGACAATTGCTCCAGAAGCACCTGTCGTGCAGCCTGATGCCTCCACTGTTGCCCCTGCTCCTGTTCCGCCACCAAGGCCTCACACAATTGAGCAAGCATACAGTCATGGTCAGCTTACCACTGTCCGATGGCATGTTCTGGTGCCTCCACCGGCTGCCTCAGGCCCGCAATTTGACTATCATGTTGAGCATAGGCCTCAGGTCCAGAAGCCAAAGCCCAGGTTGCCAAGGTTTCCAGGTACTGCCAACTCACCAGGGTCATTCAATGGTAATGGCTTCAAAAGCCACAATACCTTCTTTGACAGCGCCAAGAACCCCTACTCGAAGCCAAAGATATCATCAGATAGGTTCTGGAGCTATCAACAGAGAAGCTATTACTCATGTGTGTTGTATGATCAAGGGCGCATTTTCCCTCATATGCGCCTCGATACTGAAGCTATTGCTGGACTGTCGTGCTTGGAAGAAGCACTTGATTGTTTTCGTGATGCTGGTCTGCTCCACTTTGTGACAGACAAAGAACATTGGAATGAAGAGCTATTGCTTCAATTCTATGCCACTCTGCACATTTGCGGCTACTACAGGGACATCAAGACATGGGTTCTCGAGTGGATGACTGGAAATGTTCATCATGAAGCCAAAGCTATGGATATCATCGAGCTTACAGGGCTAGCCACTCCAGGAGAACTGTATGAGCCTGGCTGTCAGCTACACCAGAATGCTGTGGAGAGCATCTTTCACAAGCCAGAACCCAATATGAGCCAGATGCTGAGCATGATGAAGCCTTTGCCATCTGACGCTGAGTATCCCACACATTTCCTTGTTGAAGACCTTGAGTATCTGCCTCGCACCATATATCATATCATCAGGCGAACTCTATGGCCAGTCAAGGGACATTCATCAGCAGCCAAGCTTGAAGGAGCAATGAAGACTTTGGTCTTCTATATTCTCAATGGCATCAGCTTCAACACTCAGGAATTCTTCATCAGGCAACTTGCTGCTTCTGGCTCTGACCTATTTGGTCTGAAGTTTTATGCTCCATGGGTCATGCGCCTCATCAATCGCCACTCATCTGTCAATTATCAGCCCTCTGCTCGCAATCATATAATCTTTCTGCCAGAGGTTGATATGTCAGTTGATGCTATATATTCTGATCCTGCCAAGACGCCGCTTTGTCTTCAGAACATTGAGCACCAAAGCTTCACTCAGCCTATTGAAGGTGTTCAAGCAGCAACACGAATCTATCCACAGGCTGGTAACACTCATCTGCCTCACAGAGCACCCACTGAAGCTACTGAAAGTACTATTGCACAAAGGCCTCGGAAGCGTTCTCGCGTTCTCAATGACCGAGAACTTCTTGTGGCTCTTCATCAGAAACAGGATAAACAACATTTCTGGCTCAAGAGACAGATGCAAAGCCTCTTGGTGGATGTCAATCGCATTCGCAACCTTGCCACCAAGAATGCCTTTGTTGCTCATGAAACCTGCCGACGATCATGGAAGAGTTTGACTCTGCTCAGTGCTGAAGCTGATCTTCAAGACGATGGCTTCAATGAAAGATTCCAGTTCGACTCCACTCCTCCACGGACTGCTACCCTGCGTTGAACTCCATCTCTTGAAGACTCTGAATATTCTTCTTCCGCGGCAACAGTTAATGCCAGAGTGATCGATGATGAAGATGATGCTACTTCACCACCTCCTACTACTGCGCGCATCGACACTGCACCAAGCTCGTCTGCACCGCCAACCAACGACGACAACCCTGCTGCTTCACCTACTCATGATGACGAGTAGATACTCTATGTCTTCAAACCTTTTTGGTCCTTACTGACAAAAGGGGGAGAAGCATATGAGTTGATAGTCTTCAAGCGGGTTCATATGGGCGGTTGCATTATATTTTGCTGCGTGCTTACAACTCTTGCGTTTTGAAACATTTGGTTCTTTGAGTTGTAACACCTAAACTTGATGGTCGTCTGCTACTTCTGCTACTTATTTGCGTTACTATGATGTGATGATAAATTCCGCATGTGCGATGATAACTTCCGCACTTAGATCATTCTGCAGACGTCCATTTTTTATTATGCATGTCATTCTTATTGCTATATCATTTCATGCATGATGAATTATCTTCATAAGTTGAAGTGGATCTCCACAAGTACAACCTGCCATGTGCATTTGCATTCCAAAAGCAAATTACTTATATGCACATCTTCAGGGGGAGCCCTTGCAACTTATGAAGACAATTTCCTATCCCTACAATTTCACATACTTTATCCCCGTTGAAAACTTCAACCAGTTTGTCATCAATCACCAAAAAGGGGGAGATTGTAAGTGCATCTAGTGCCACCCCTAGTTGGTTTTGGAGTATTGACGACAAAGTTGGTTGAGGGACTAATGCATTTGTGAGAATTGCAGGATAACGCAGGTAGTGTCCCTCATTGATTCGGTTTACCTACCGGAGATGACCCCTAAAAATGTATGAAGACATTGAAGACAATGGTGGTATGAGAAGATATTCATATTGAATACTATGACATGAGAAGACATTGTGTGAAGACTTTGGAGCGCGAAGACCGTGTGGTTTCGTTGTTTCCTTTTCTTCTTTGTTGAGTCATAGGAACCACCGTACTATTAAGTGGGGTCCAAGTGAACTAAGTCAGAGTGATTGAAGTGATGCTCAACTCAAATCCTATGTCTTCGAGTGAAGACAATGAGAGAAAATCTTATCCAGAGCTGGATGAGTCAGCCTTGCTTGTAGCCCAAGTAAAGTTGTCGCGTGTGTTTGAAATCTGACCGTTGGAACACGTGTCAGTTCCTTAGTGACCCAGGGTCATTTTGGACAAATCAGGTCGGGTTGCCTAGTGGCTATAAATAGCCCACCCCCTACACCATAAATTGGTGGCTGCTCAGAGTTTGTGCACGGCTTTTGTCGTTTGAGAGCAACCCACCTCGAAGCATTTGAGAGAGAGAAATCCTTGCGAGGACAAAGCCCAAACACCCAGAGCCAAAGAGTGTTAGGCATCACTAAAGTCTTTCTGTCCGTGTGACCTGAAGACTTATTGCACTTGAGGACTGTGAATCCTCCAGCCGGTTAGGCGTCGCATTCTGAGCATCCAAGAGTCATTGTGGATTGCCGGTTAACGAAGTCTGTGAAGGTTTGGAAGTCTCCCTTGAAGACTTACCAGAGTGATTGGGCGAGGACTGGGTGTCCTTAGCTCAAGGGAAATAAGGTGAAGACACAGTCTTCTGAGTTAAATCTCAGCCTCCCTAACCAGACGTACAGTTGTCACAGCAACTGGAACTGGTCCAACAAATCCTGTGTCTTCAACAAGCAACTGGTTCTATCCCTTCCAACTTTACTTAAGTTTGTCTTCATGAAGTCATTGCTTGTCTGTGTATCTGTTTGACTTCATTGTTTGACTACTATTGTTGATTGGCTTCACACTATCTTCCATCTTGATCCTTACTACCAAACTGCTATTAGTCCTATACTTTCACATCATTACATACTTGACTATGGCTTGTTTAGGGTAGTTTATCTTCCGCTTCATATCAATTAGGTTGTTTCTGTTGTTTGTCTTCGAAACTTCCAAGTTTTGAAGACTTTCATAAAAATCGCCTATTCACCCCCCCCCCCCCCCGCCCTCTAGTCGATACTAGCACTTTCAGTTCCGTTACGGTGGATGCCACGTGTCGGTCACCCTAGAGGAAGCACTTTTGTGACGCGCGATTTATCGTCATGGAAGTGGACACTTCCATGATGATAATTTTGGTAATGTCATGGAATATTTCTACGACAGGACAGGTATGACTATCTTGATTCTGTCATAAAATCATCGTGGATGTACATGCATGACAAAACACGCGACCTACTGTGACAAACACGTATCATCATGGAAGTGTATTTTTTTGTAGTGTCAATGCCCTCATGACCCAGCTCCTCGAAACCCCCAGGGTCTTCTGCTCAAGCAAAACCCTCGGCTGCACCTTCAAAGTCCTCAGCACCAGTGCATCTTGCCACGTGCCAACGGACCACAGGCTTTTCAATTGCTTCGGGAGCTTCAACAAGTTCCTTAGCACAGCCGGAGCTGCTGGAGAAAAAGGCCACTGCTGGACGCGGCACAAGACCAAGTCCTCACAAGAAGTAGGTCGCCCTTGAAGTCCAGTCATCTGAAGACAAAGCTGACAATGAAGAACTGGCTCAAATCATCAGAGACCGACAAAACTGGGCCGCTAGTGCCAAGGCAGTGTTGTGCCGCTCTTGCTGGATCCGAAGAAGATCCTTGACTACATTGATCTCTGGCATAAAGATCCCAGCACACCCCTTCCTGATCTAAACCTCACACCGGGCGAAAGTCACATGTTGACTCCTTTCATTGCTGAAGAAAAGTGGAAGTTTGAGAAGGCTAGATCAGTGAAGAAAGCTCAGTATAGAAAGGAGCATTATTTGAAGAAAAGTGTTCTGAAAATGACGACTGAAGAACTTGTAACGATTCAGCCAGAAACCAAAGCTCTTAGTGATGGATTTGATGCATACAAAGTTGATTGGCTAGGAGCCAAAGTCAGATTCGTCAAACTTGCTAAAGGTATCAAGCCCAATGTTGTTGTTGAAGCGCAACAAGAAGTTCCTCAGGGTGAAGCTTCTCCTCAGCCCACTGAAGAACATGCCAGCACTGCTGATGAAACTCAGGCTGCTGAAGAAACTGAGAGTGCCAGGGATGATGATGATATTCCAGCTCCTGATGAAACTGCCAGGGCAACCACCAACATTGCACCTGAAGAACAAGCCAGGCCAACTGAAGAATCTGTCGCTGCACCTGAAGAATCTGAACCTGCCAGGGCAACTGACACAGTTGTGCCTAAAGAATATGTGCCTCTTTCATCTGCTCCTCCCGCACAATCTTCACAGATGAAAAGCACTCTCCTTCCTTCTGCGTCAAAAGCAAAGAAAACAAAGGCTGCCGAAAGGGTATCAGCTAAGAAAAGGAAAGCATCTGATGCCTCAGAGTCTTCAACTCCGAAGAAAGTGAAGACTTTGATGAGATCTTTTGAGAATCCTAGTGATATTGTTCCACTGAATGTCATGCCATCAAAGGAAATTGTTCCTTTTGGTGAAGAATATGTCATCACTGATGACATTGATGAAGAAGATCCTTCTGCTGCTACGTTAGAGCAGTTGGGTGAAGAAATTGAAGTGGATAATATCCCTTCACCACTACAGGTATTGCTACGTCTTGAGCTTGCGTTGGTTTTCCTCGAAGAGGAGAGTGTGATGCAGCAATAGTAGCGTAAGTATTTCCCTCATTTTTTGAGAACCAAGGTATCAATCTAGTAGGAGGCTCCTCAAAAGTCCCACGCACCTACACAAACAAACTGAGAACTCGCAACCAACGTGATAAAGGGGTTTTCAATCCCTTCACGACCACCTGCAAAAGTGAGATCTAATAAAGATAGTATGATAAGATAAATATATTTTTGGTTTTTTATAATATAGATGCAAAAGGTAAAGATGCAAATAAAAGTAGATTGAAAGTAAATATGATAAGAGATAGACCCGGGGGCCATAGGTTTCACTAGAGGCTTCTCTCAAGATAGCATAAATATTACGGTGGGTGAACAAATTACTGTCGAGCAATTGATAGAAAAGCGCATAGTTATGAGATTTATCTAGGCATGATCATGTATATAGGCATCACGTCCATAACAAGTAGACCGAGTCCTGCCTGCATCTACTACTATTACTCCACACATCGACCGACTCCTGCCTGCATCTAGAGTATTAAGCTCATAAGAACAGAGTAACGCATTAAGCAAGATGACATGATGTAGAGGGATAAACTCAAGCAATATGATATAAACCCCATCTTGTAATCCTCGATGGCAACAATACAATACGTGCCTTTCAACCCTTTCTGTTACTGGGTAAGGACACCGCAAGATTGAACCCAAAGCTAAGCACTTCTCCCATGGCAAGAAAGATCAATCTAGTAGGCCAAACCAAACTGATAATTCGAAGAGACTTGCAAACATAACTCAATCATACTTAAAAGAATTCAGAGAAGATTCAAATACTATTCATAGATAAACTTGATCATAAACCCACAATTCATCGGATCTCGACAAACACACCGCAAAAAGAGTTTACATCGAATAGATCTCCACAAGAGAGGGTGAGAACATTGTATTGAGATCCAAAAAGAGAGAAGAAGCCATCTAGCTAATAACTATGGACCCGTAGGTCTGTGGTAAACTACTCACAACTCATCAAAGGGCAAGGATGTTGATGTAGAAGCCCTCCATGGTTGATTCCCCCTCCGGCAGAGTGCCAACGAAGGCTCCAAGATGGGATCTCGCGGATACAGAAGGTTACGGTGGTGGAAATTGTGTTTCGTGGTGCCCCTGGATGTTTTCGGGGTACGTAGGTATATATAGGAGGAAGAAGTACGTTGGTGGCCGCCCGAGGGGCCCACGAGACAGGGGGTGCGCCCTACAGGAGGGGCGACCTCCTATCTCGTGGGAGCCTTGGCTGCTTCTTGACTTGCACTCCAAGTCCTTTGGATCACGTTCGTTCCAAAAATCACGCTCACGAAGGTTTCATTCTGTTTGGACTCCGTTTGATATTCCTTTTCTTCGAAATACTGAAATAGGAAAAAAAGCAGCAATATGGGTTGGGCCTCCGGTTAGTAGGTTAGTCCCAAAAATGATATAAATGTGTAAAATAAAGCCCATAAACATCCAAAAGGGGTAATATAATAGCATGGAACAATCAAAAATTATAGATACGTTGGAGACGTATCAAGCATCCCCAAGCTTAATTCCTGCTCGTCCTCGAGTAGGTAAATGATAAAAAAGAAATTTTTGATGTGGAATGCTACCTTCTCAATGTAATTTTCTTTATTGTGGCATGAATGTTCAGATCCAAATGATTCAAAATAAAATCTTATAAAACATAAAAATAATAATGCTTCAAAGCATACTAACAAATAATCATGTCTTATCAAAATAACATAGCCAAAGAAATCTTATCCCTACAAAATCATATAGTCAGGCCATGCTTCATTTTCATTACACAAAATACTCCCATCATGCACAACCCCAATGACGAGCCGAGCAATTGTTTCATACTTTTTAACGCGCTTCAGCTTTTTCAACTCTTACGCAATACATGAGCGTAAGCCATGGACATAGCACTATGGTGGTATATGGTGGTGGTTGTGAGGACAAAAAGGGAGAAAATAGCCTCACATCAACTAGGCATATTAACGGGCTATATAGAGATGCCCATTAACAGATATCAATGTGAGTGAGTAGGGATTGCCATGCAACGGATGCACCAGAGCTATAAATATATGAAAGCTCAACAAAAGAAACAAAGTGGGTGTGCATCCAACTTGCTTGCTCACGAAGACCTAGGGCATTTTGAGGAAGCCCATCATTGGAATATACAAGCCAAGTTCTATAATGAAAAATTCCCACTTAGTATATGAAAGTGACAACATAGGAGACTCTCTATCATGAAGATCATGGTGCTACTTGAAGCACAAGTGTGGAAAAAGAGATAGTAGCATTGTCCCTTCTCTCTTTTTCTCTCATTTTATTTTTTGTTCTTCTTTTTTTCCTTTTTTCCTTTTTCTTTTTTTTCTTTGGCCTTTCTTTTTTTTCTTTTTGGCCTTTCTTTTTTTTCTTTTTGTAAAGTCCGAAGTCTCATCCCGACTTGTGGGGGAATCATAGCCTTCATCATCCTATCCTCACTAGGACAATCTCTAATAATGAAGATCATCACACTTTTATGGATTTACAACTCAAGAATTAGAACTCAAAGCTAGAACAAGATATGACTTTATATGAATGCCTCCGGCGGTGTACCGGGATATGCAATGAATCAAGAGCGACATGTATGAAAATTATGAAAGTGGCCTTGCCACAAATACAATGTCAACTACATGATCATGCAAAGAGCAATATGACAATGATGGAACGTGTCATAGTAAACGGAACGGTGGAAAGTTGCATGGCAATATATCTCGGAATGGCTATGGAAATGCCATAATAGGTAGGTATGGTGGCTGTTTTGAGGAGGGTAAATAAGGGGTTTATGATACCGGCGAAAGTTACGCGGTAATAATAAAGGCTAGCAAATTGGAAAGATGAGTGTGCATATATCCATGGACTCACATTAGTCAAAAAAGAACTCATATACTTATTGCAAAAGTCTACTTATCCCTCGAAGCAAAGTACTACTACGCATGCCCCAAGAGGGATAGATTGGTAGGAAAAGACCATCGCTCGTCCCCGACTGCCACTCATAAGGAAGACAATCAAAAGAGCACCTCATGCAACAAATTTGTCACACAACTTTTACCATACGTGCATGCTACGGGACTTGCCAACTTCAACAAAAGTATTTCTCAATTTCATAATTACCCACTAGCATGACCCTAACATTACTACCTTTATATCTCAAAACAATTATCAAGCATCAAATTGATCATAGCATCCAATTTTTCTATGATAGTTTTATTATACCCAACTTGGATGCTCATCATTCTAAGACCAACTTTGTAACCATAGCAAATACCATGATGTTCTAAAAGACTCTCAAAAATATATATAAGTGAAGCATGAGAGACTAGAAATTTCTTCAAAATTAAGATACCACCGTGCTCTAAAAGATATAAGTGAAGCACTAGAGCAAAAACTATCAAGCTCAAAAGATAAAAGTGAAGCACATAGAGTATTCTAGCAAATTCTAATCAAATAGGCTTCTCCCAAAAGGTGTCTACAGCAAGGATGATTGTGGTAAACTAAAAGGCAAAGACTAATATAATACACGATGCTCCAAGGAAAACACATATCATGTAGCGAATAAAAATATAGCTCCAAGTAAAGTTACCAATGAACAAAGACGAAAGAGGGGATGCCTTCCCGGGGCATCCCCAAGCTTAGGCTTTTGGCTATTCTTGAATATCTTGGGGTGACTTGGGCATCCCCAAGCTTCTTGCCACTCCTTATTCCATAGTCCATAAGAGCCTTACCCAAAACTTGAAAACTTCACAACACAAAACTCAACAGGAAATCTTATAAGCTCCGTTAGTGAAAGAAAACAAAACCACCACATAAGGTACTGCAACGAACTCATTCTTTATTTATTTTGGTGTTAAACCTACTGTATTCCAACTTCTTTATGGTTTATAAACTAATTTACTAGCCATAGATGCATTGAAATAAGCAAACAACACACGAAAAACAGAATCTGTCAAAAACAGAAAAGTCTGTAGCAATCTGTAACTAACACAAACTTATGGAACTCTAAAAATCCTACCAAAATAGGAAGTCCTGGAAAATTTGTTTATTGAACATAAGCAAAAATAATCAATGCAGAATCACGTTCCTGTGATTTAACAAAAGTATATTCGTGTGCACAAAGTTTCTGTTTTTCAGCAGAATCAAATCAACTATCATCGTAGGTTATCCTATAGGTTCCACTTGGCACAAACACTAATTAAAAGATAAAAACACATCTAAACAGAAGGTAGATGCAAGATTTATTACTAAACAGGAGTAAAAACAAAAAAATTAAAGAAAATTGGGTTGCCTCCCAACTAGCGCTATCGTTTAACGCCCCTAGCTAGGCATAAAAGCAAAGATAGATCTAAGTAGTGCCATCTTTGGCACTCAACTTTTTAATGGAGTTGTGCTTAGGCCCGGGAGGCTCTTTGTGTTTCCCTTCATGCTCTGAGATCCTTTGATCTAAGGCATCCAACTGCTTATTACAAAGTACAATCAAATTATTCATGTGGTTGATACTCCCACCAATATTATTGAGTGGTTCAACAATTTTTTGCAATTCACAAAGTTTCTCTAAAATTTGAGTTCCTTCAAGAGAGAAGGACGATCCCTTTTTTGGGGGAAGTAATCCTACTATCCCTTCTATAATTTCATAAGCGAAACTAGGATCAATTTCAATAAAACATCCTTTTGCGGCAAAATCAAGAAGTTGTCTATGGGATAGAGTTAACCCAACATAAAAATTGCGCATTAAAATCTTGAAATCTCCTTGCACGGCACAACTATGATAAGATTCTAACATCCTAAACCAAGCATCTTTTAAATTTTCTCCTTGTCCTTTCTTGAAGTGAAGAACTTCAAAGTCGGGAGACGAAGGGATAAAGACAGAGCTAGACATGACAAAAAGGTAAACGAACTAACACCCGAGAAACAGAAAAACGCAAGCGAAAAGAGAGGAGTAGATTGGGAAAGAGAGGGCGAATAAAACGACAAGGGTGAAGTGGGGGAGAGGAAAACGAGAGGCAAATGGCAAATAATGTAAATGCGAGGGAGATGGGTTTGTGATGGGTACTTGGTATGTCTTGACTTGAGCGAAGACCTCCCCGGCAACGGCGCCAGAAATCCTTCTTGCTACATCTTGAGCTTGCGTTGGTTTTCCTCGAAGAGGAGAGGGTGATGCGGCAATAGTAGTGTAAGTATTTCCCTCAGTTTTTGAGAACCAAGGTATCAATCCAGTAAGAGGCTCCTCAAAAGTCCCACGCACCTACACAAACAAACTAAGAACTCGCACCAATGCGATAAAGGGGTTGTCAATCCCTTCACGGCCACTTGCGAAAGTGTGATCTAATAAAGATAGTATGATAAGATAAATATATTTTTGGTATTTTATAATATAGATGCAAAAGGTAAAGATGCAAATAAAAGTAGATTGAAAGCAAATATGATAAGAGATAGACCCCGGGGCCATAGGTTTCACTAGAGGCTTCTCTCAAGATAGCATAAATATTACGGTGGGTGAACAAATTACTGTCGAGCAATTGATAGAAAAGTGCATAGTTATGAGATTATCTAGGCATGATCATGTATATAGGCACCACATCCATAACAAGTATACCGACTCCTGCCTGCATCTACTACTATTACTCCACACATCGACCGACTCCTACCTGCATCTAGAGTATTAAGTTCATAAGAATAGAGTAACGCATTAAGCAAGATGACATGATGTAGAGGGATAAACTCAAGCAATATGATATAAACCCCATCTTGTTATCCTCGATGGCAAGAATACAATACGTGCCTTGCAACCCTTTCTATCACTGGGTAAGGACACCACAAGATTGAACCCAAAGCTAAGCACTTCTCCCATGCCAAGAAAGATCAATCTAGTGGCCAAACCAAACTGATAATTCAAACAGACTTGCAAAGATAACTCAATCATACATAAAAGAATTCAGAGAAGATTCAAATATTATTCATAGATAAACTTGATCATAAACCCACAATTCATCGGATCTCGACAAACACACCGCAAAAAGAGTTTACATCAAATAGATCTCCACAAGAGAGGGGGAGAACATTGTATTGAGATCCAAAAAGAGAGAAGAAGCCATCTAGCTAATAACTATGGACCCGTAGGTCTGTGGTAAACTACTCACAACTCATCGGAGGGGCAAGGATGTTGATGTAGAAGCCCTCCATGGTCGATTCCCCCTCCGGCAGAGTGCCGGCGAAGTCTCCAAGATGGGATCTCGCGGATACAGAAGGTTACGGTAGTGGAAAATGTGTTTCGTGGTGCCCCTAGATATTTTCGGGGTACGTAGGTATATATAGGAGGAAGAAGTACGTCGGTGGCCGCCCGAGGGGCCCACAAGACAGGGGGCGCGCCCTACAGGGGGGGGGGGCGGCCTCCTATCTCGTGGGAGCCTCGGCTGCTTCTTGACTTGCACTCCAAGTCCTCTGGATCACGTTCGTTCCAAAAATCACGCTCCCGAAGGTTTCATTCCATTTGGACTCCGTTTGATATTCCTTTTCTTCGATATACTGAAATAGGCAAAAACAGCAATATGGGCTGGGCCTCTGGTTAGTAGGTTAGTCCCAAAAATGATATAAATGTGTAAAATAAAGCCCATAAACATCCAAAAGGGGTAATATAATAGCATGGAACAATCAAAAATTATAGATATGTTGGAGACGTATCAGGTATCATCGTCGCTGCCTCAGTTCACTGTTGAAGAGGCCAGTGTTGAAGAAGTTCAAGCTCGCGAAGAGGATGTAGACATCGGGTCTATGACTCCAGTAACGAATGACGATTTTTGGGAAAGTCATCATCCCAATTCTCCTCTGTTCACTCCTCTGCAACAAATTCCCCAGTCCCTCGTGCACACTGAAGAAATTCACACGGGATCTGATCAAGGTCGAGCTTCACTTCACTCCATCCCCGAAGAAATTGCAGCCACTAGTGCTGATGAAATTGAGAAGAAGACAACAGAAGAAACTGCTCCAGAGATTCCTCAGCCTGCTCCAAAGGCTGCGCTTGAAATGGCTGTGAAGACTTCAACTATAAATCTTCAGCCCAAGCCACAGAATCCTCACTCCAAGAAGCAGAAGTTCAAGGTTGATGACTTGTTTGCTGAGCATCATTTCTTCTCAGATTTCAATCCTTATGACGCTGCTCGTCTTCGCTGCAAGCACTTCTGGACTGCTTCTCAGATGAACTTCTATTCCTCGTGTAGTGTTTGACAAGGACAAAGTGTTTGACCATCAGCATCTTCCTCATGTGGATATGGAGTCACTTCTGTGCTTTACTCCAGTCCTTAGTGTTCTTCATGATGCAGGGCTGCTCAACTTCTGCGTCGACATCTGTGATTGGAATGAAGAGCTAATTCTTCAGTTCTATGCCACTCTGCATCTGACAGGCAATGTTGATGATGTGAATTCGTGGGTTTGGACTGGATGACTAACAATGCTCATTACAAAGCTCTGGCCTCTGAATTGCTTCATGCCGTCCCTGTCAGTCCGCCCACTAAAGGAGCTGAAGCTATATGAGGAACCGGAATTGTCAAATCATCTGATGCAAGTGATGATGAAGCCTTTGAAGGCTGGTCAAGCGCCAAGGACAAATTTCCTTGTTAAGGATCTGTTGTATGTGCCAAGGACTGTCTATCGCATTATGGCCAAAACCCTCAGTCACATTAAAGGCCACAACTTTGAAGAAGAAGAGGTTGTTGGCATCATGAAGAACTTGCTTTTCAACATCACGCATGGTATTCCAATCAACTATCATGATTTCTTCATGAGGACTTTGGTCAATGCTGCTTTGTCACCTTTTGAATTGAAGCCTTACGCTCCTGGATCATGAAATTCATCAGATCAAGGACTTCAATTCACTACAAGGCTGATTTTCAAAATCATCTCAGCTATCTGCCCCTGATTGAAGTCCTCATACAGACTATTTCCTCAGCTGATGAGAAGGGCAAGGCTGTAGTTATTGATGAAGGCACTCGTCCTTTGGATGGACAGTTTCGAAAGGCAGCATCCTACTCCACTAATGATGACACTGCCACACATGATACTGCTGCAAATGCTTCAAAGCAAAATCCTCAGGCGACAATTCCCCGTGTGATGACTGATCATGAGCTGCTTCTAAGTTTTCATTAGAAGATGGACATAAATCACAAGTCGGTGAAGCGTGAGTTTGGTGCTATTCTTCACAACATGATAGTCACTCAAAATACTATGAAGAAGAATCACTTTTATCTGCATCAAGTCTTCGACCGCACCTCGGCTATTATTTCACATGTCTACACCGATGATGAACTCAAGAAGATGGACTTCCAACAGGACTTTGACTGGTCTCAGCCACCTTCGAAGAAATTCAAGAAGGTCAAAGTTCCTCCGCTGGTCGTCAGTTCATATTCTTCATTGCGCGAGATGGACGAAGATGAAGATTTGTACAACACTGCAGGAGGCGCTACTACAAGGGACGACCCCAACAACGCAGACGCTCCTCCATCGACATCATGAAGAAATTCTTCAGGGGCGTTAATCCTCACTTTTCGACCATTTTGGTCATTTGATGACGAAGGGGGAGAAATTTGAGTTAGTCTTCAAGCGGGTCTATATATGGGAATTTTTTTGCTAAGTTACAACTCTCGCTCTTCTGAAGTATTTGTTGGATCGAGTTGTAAACTTAAGTCCGATGGTTGCCTGATACTTTTGCTCCGTTTTTCTGCATGCTATTTCCTCGTATATGTTAATGCACGCATGCTGAATTACATCAGTCACCATATTTCATCATGCATTTCAAATTCTTCATTCGATATGTTAAATGCGTGTATGAATTACAAGATATAGGGGGAGATCTCCATGATATTACTCTACAATGTGCATTGCTTTTTGAAAGCAAATTTCTCACATATGCACATCTTCAGGGGGAGTTCTTCTATATCTTGCAATCAAATTCCTCAATATTAGTATTTACACTTCATATGTTTATTTACACTTCATATGTTTATCCCTGTTGAAAACTTAACCTTTATTGTCATCAATCACCAAAAAGGGGGAGATTGTAAGTGCATCTAGTGACCCTTTGTGATTTTGGTGTATTGAAGACTTACAGGTTAAGGGACTAATGTGTTTGTGAGTGTACACAGGTCTATAAGTCTATGTGGAGTTTGCTATTTACAAAGAAATTCGACCCTTAAAATTGAGTGTCTTCATCTGAAGACTTGTGAAGAAATTGGTGTGACCATGAAGACTCTATATTCATGCGAGGAATATGAAGCGTGAAGACTTTTCTTTCCGTAGTTTCGTTTTTCTCTTTCTTGAGTCATAGGAAACACCATACTGTTAAAGGGGGTCGAGGAAAAACTAAGGAAAAGTTTCCAAGTGATGCTCATCTCAAAATCCTACACCTACCCAATCCTTTCGAGTGAAGCCATTGGAAATCTCATACAGTTCAGTCAATTTCTTCAGTGACAAAGACGAAGTTCTTCTGTTCTCCGAGGAATTTGTTTTGACTGAGGAGTTAGGAATTCGCCAGTGCAGATTGCCTACAAGTGAGGAACATGATAGCCCTGAGGAATTTGATAGATCAAATATCCCACCGTTGTTGTGCCATGCGCCAGCTATCCCAAAATATCTATCCACCTAACGGTCATATCATTGAAGGGCATTTATGTCTTATAATGTCGGGTTGCTCTGAGAGAAACTGACACTTTTCATTGAGAGCATCCCATCCTCCAAGGACTTTGAGCGAAAATCATCAAGTGAGGAAAATTGAAAGTGCGTTATATCGACTAGAGGGGGGTGAATAGGCGATTTTTACAAATTCGTCATTGAGGAATTTCTAGGTGAAGATATTCCTAAGAAACAACACACTAGCGGCGGAATAAGTACTCGGGTATAAGCATAACAGAGCAACAGCATAGTCATCATGATGAAATGAAAACAAGCACAAAGTACAAATAGCGTGAAAACATGATAAGCAGGCTGAAGACAATGTGACTGAAGAAATTGGATTGAGGAAATAGAGAAAGTCTTCAGTCAAAGTCTTCAGACAGTAATGATCAGGTTCATCAACACATGAATGAGGAAATGAAAGGGTTGAGGAAATAGAACCAGTTGGCTTGGTGAAGATAATGATTTGGTAGACCAGTTCCAACTGCTGTGACAGTTGTATGTTTGGTTGGAGCGACTGAGTATTTAAACTCGAGGACACACAGTCCTCACCGTATTCTCCTTGAGCTAAAGTCACACAGACCTCTCCCAACACTCATGGTAAGTCTTCACAGGTGACTTCCAAACCTTCACGGACTTGGTCACTTGGCAATCGACAATTCCTCTTGGATGCTCAAACCATGACGCCTAACTGTCTAGAGAATACACGGTCCTCAAAGGTAACAAGCGTCAGTTCCACACGGGAACAATCTCTTTAGTGATGCTTAATCACTTTGGGTTTGTAGGTGTTTGGGTTTGAGTTTTGGGTTTTCCTCACTTGATTATTTTTGCTCAAAGTCCTCAGAGGATGGGATGCTCTCAATGACAAGTGTCAGTTTCTCACGGAGCAGCCAACCAGCTAGTGGTTGTAGGGGGCGGCTATTTATAGACTAGGGAGTAGCCCGACATGATAAGACATAAATGCTCTTTAATGATATGACCGTTAGGTGGAAGATAATTTTTGGACAGCTGGCGCATAGCACAACAACGGCTGGGTATTTGAGGTTTGAATTCCTCAGGGCTATCATGTTCCTCACTGTGTAGGCAACCCGCACTGGCAAATTCCTAAATCCTCAGTTAGAACAAATTCCTGAGAGACCAGAAGATCTTCGTCTCTGTCACTGAAGAAATTGAGTGAACTGATATGAGATTTCCAATGGCTTCACTCGAAAGGATTGGGTAGGTGTAGGATTTTGAGATGAGCATCACTTGAAAATCAGTTTCCTTAGTATTACCTTGACCCCCTTTAACAGTACGGTGTTTCCTATGATTCAAGAAAGAGAAAATGAAACTACGAAAACAAAAGTCTTCAGGCTTCATAATCCTCGCATGAATATCCAAGTCTTCATGGTCACACCAATTTCTTCACTTTCAAAATCTTCAGGAGAACCAAAGTCTTCATCTAAAGACATGCATTTTTAGGGGTCGACTTTCATCGTAAATATAAAACTCCACATTGACTTATAGAGCCTGTGTATACTCACAAACATATTAGTCCCTTAATTATAAGTCTTCAATACACCAAAATCACTAAGGGGCACTAGATGCAGTTACAATCTCCCCCTTTTTGGTGATTGGTGACAAATAGGTTAAGTTTTCAACGAGGATAAACATATCAATTGAAAGTGCTTAATATTGAGGAATTTGATTGCAAGATATAGAAGAACTCCCCCTGAAGATGTGCATATGTGAGGAATTTGCTTTCAAAAAGCAATGCACATTGTAGAGTAATATCATGGAGATCTCCCCCTATATCTTGTAATTCATACACGCATTTAACATATCGAATGAAGAATTTGAAATGCATGATTAAATATGGTGACTGATGTAATTCAGCATGCGTGCATTAACATATATGAGGAAATAGCATGCAGAAAAACAGAGCAAAAGTATCAGGCCACCATCGGACTTAAGTTTACAACTCGATCCAACAAATACTTCAGAAGAGCGAGAGTTGTAACTTAGCAAAAAAACGCCCATATATAGACCCGCTTTAAGACTAACTCAAATTTCTCCCCCTTTGTCATCAAATGACCAAAATGGTCGAAAAGTGAGGACTAACGCCCCTGAAGAATTTCTTCATGATGTCGATGGAGGAGCGTCAGCGTTGTTGGGGTCGTCCGTTGTAGTAGCGCCTCCTGCAGTGTTGTACAAATCTTCATCTTCGTCCGTCTCGCGTGATGAAGAATATGAACTGACGACCAGTGGAGGAACTTTGACCTTCTTGAATTTCTTCGAAGGTGGCTGAGACAAGTCAAAGTCCTGTTGGAAGTCCATCTCCTTGAGATCTTTATCAGAATTCATATGTGAAAGTATGGCCCAAGTGTGGTTGAAGACTTGATGCAAGTAGTAGTGGTTCTTCTTCACTGAATTTTGTGTAACAGTCATTTTCTGAAGAATAGCACCAAACTATCTTTTGACCCACTTGTGGTTGCGATCGACCTTCTGATGAAGACTGAGGAGAAGCTCACAATCAGTCATCACCCTTGGAGCAGTAGCTTGAGGGTTTTGCTTTGAAACATTTGCGGCAGAGTCATGAGTGGCAGAGTCATCATTGGTGGAGTAGGATGCAGCTTTTTGAAACTGTCCATCCAATGGACGTGTGCCTTCATCAATTACAGCAGCCTTGCCCTTCTCACCAGCTAAGGAAATAGTCCGTATGAGGACTTCAATAGGGGTAAGAAGCTGCTATGATTGAGAGTGTCAGCCTTATAGTTGATTGAAGACCTTGTTCTGATGAATCTCATGATCTAGGGAGCGTAAGGCTTCAATTCAAATGGTGAAAGAGCAACATTGGCCATACTCCTCATGAATAAATCATGGAAGTTGATTGGGACTCCATGGATGATATTGAAAAGCAAATTCTTCATGATGCCAACAACCTCTTCTTCATCAGAGTTGTGGCCCTTGATAGGACTGAGGGTTTTAGTATATATTCTGTATATCGTCCTTGGCACATAGAGCAATTCCTTCATAAGGAATTTGGTTCTTGGAGCTTGGCCAGGCTTCAGAGGCTTCATCAGCACTTCCATGTAATGATCAGATAGCTCAGGTTCATGGTAGATAAGCCTTGCACCTTCAAGGGGAGGACTGACTGGTAGGGCATGAAGCAATTCAGAGGCCGGTGCTTTGTAGTGAGTGTTCTCGGTCATCCAGTCCAACACCCATGAATTCACATCTTCAGCATTCCTGGTGATGTGTAGCATAGCGTAGAACTGAAGAATTAGCTCTTTATTCCAGTCGCAGATTTCGGTGTAGAGATTGAGCAACCCAGCGTCATGAAGAACACTGAGGATTGGGGTGAAGCAAGGTAGCGACTCCATATCAACATGAGGAATATGCTCATGGTCAAAGATCTTGTCTTTATCGAAAAGTAGTGAGGAGTAGAAATTCATCTGACTTGCTGTCGAGAAGCGCTTCCTTCGAAGACGAGCAGAGTCATAAGGGTTGTAGTCAGTGAAGAATACATGCTCATGAAAGAAGTCATCATCTTTGAACTTCTGTTTCTTTGAGAAGGGATTCTTCGGCTTGGGCTGAGGAGTATCAGTCAATGTCTATACAGCTTTTGGAATCGCAGTCTCAGGAGCCACAGGCTGAGGAATTTCAGTTCCAACATCTTCAGTAACAGCCTGGGTCTCCAAATCTTCAACAACATGTACATCAGCACTAGTGGCTAGAATTTGTTCAAGGATGGTAAGGAGAGAAGCTTGAGGTTCTTCAGAGCCCATATAAATTTCTTTAGTTTGGACTGGGGACTGAGGAATCTGTTGCAGAGGGGTGAACATTGGAGAATTTGGGTGATGACTTTCCCAATAGTCATCATTCAGAATTGAAGTGGTGCACCCAATGTCCACGTCTTCATCTTCTTCATCAATTTCCTCAACGCCTGCCTCTTCAGCCATGAACTGAGGCATGGGTGATGATACTAGACAGGTTGAAGGGATGTTATCCACTTCAATTTCTTCGTCCAACTGCTTTGACAAAGCAGCAGAAGGAACTTCTTCATTTGATCCACTTGGGATTTCATAATCCTCACCAAAGGAAACAATCTCCTTTGATGGCATGCTTGAAAAAGGAACAACATCTATAGGATTGTCATAAGAGCTCATCAAAGTCTTCATTTTCTTTGGTACTAAAGACTCTGAGGCGGCAGATGCTTTCCTTTTCTTCACAGTTGCTCGCTCCATAGCCTTGGTTTTCTTCGCTTCTGATGCAGAAGGAAGAATAGGACTTGGAGTTGGTGCAGGAGGAGCAGAGGAAATTGGTGCAGTTTCCTCAGGTGCAACTGATGTAGTTGCCCTGGCTTGTCCAGTGTCATCAGGCACAACAGTAGATGCTTCAAATGGCCTGGCTTGTTTTTCAGATGCAACATTAGTGGATGCCCTGGCAGTTTATTCAGCGACTAGAATAGCTTCATCAGCCCTAGTGCTCTCATTTTCTTAAGTAGTCTGAATGTCATCAGCGGTACTGGCATGTTCTTCAGTGGGCTATGCAGATGCATCAGCCTAAGGAGATTCATGTTGCGTTGGGGCTGCAACATTTGAGGTGAATCCCTTTGCCATCTTGACGAATCCGAATTTGGCTCCAAAGTCAAATTCATCACTGAGTGCTTTGATCTCAGCTTGCATGGCCACAAGTTCATCAGTTGTCATTCTGACAACATGTTTCTTCATAAAACGCTCCTTCTTGTACTGAGCTTTCTTCAACTGCCTGGCCTTCTCAAATTTCCATTTTTCTTCGCCTATGAAGGCGGTCAACATGTGACTTTGGCCAGGGGTGAGCTTGAAATCAGGCATTGGAGTGTTGGGGTCTTTGTGCCAGAGATCAATGAAGACCAGGATCAGCTGGGATCCAACAGAAGAGGTACATCTGTACCTTTGGCTCTAGCGGCCTTTTGTTGTCTGTCTCTGATGATTTCTTCCAATTCTTCATCATCAGCCTCGTCTTCACTAGACGGCACATGAAAGGCGACCTGCTTATTGTGAGGACTTGGTCTAGCGCCTCGTCCAGCAGTGGCCTTAGTCTTCAGCAAAGTTGGGCCTGTTGAGGACTATGGAGGATCTGAAGAACTTGCTGAGGCTTCTGAGGCAATTGAGATGCCTGTTTTCCTTTGGCACGTGGCAAGATGCACAGGTGTTGAGGACTTTGTAGGAACAGCTGAAGATTTTGCAGTCTGAGGAACTGGAGCAGCTTGAGGAATTTTCTTTGAGGGCACAGAAGAGCTTGGTCGTGAGGGCATTGCTGAGGAACTCGATGGTTTGCGAGCTCGCTTCTTAGGCATAGCCTTCTTGGGCTTGCTAGCAAAGGCCTCAGTAGTAGCAGTGGCAGTGTCTTCGTTGAATTTCTTCACTGCTTCTTTGGCCATTTTGGTCAACTTGGCTTGTCGTTTAGCCCACTCCTTGGGAAATTCTTCACCTCTTTTGATGCTAGAGGGATCAGCTACCATGCCTGGTGCCAATGGAGGTCTTGGGTAAGGAGGGTGTACTACGAATTTCTTCATATACTTAGGTGTGACATATCTGTACTCCCTCCATTCCCGTGCCCATCTTCTCTCAATCCTCTGTATGCGCACCTTGCGCTGATTTTTGTTTTCCTTGCCATATTTGGCTTCATCAGGAGTGCAATATTCCTCATAGATGTCATCAGGTATCTCAAAAGCAGTGTTTGCTTCTGGTCTCTTTCCTCCCTTCTGAGGTCTTTTGTTGTCAGCCATATTCTTCAGCTGAGGATTTTGAACAATGGAATTATTTGATGAAGTATGCAATTTGTCTTCAAGGAATGTTGCAATTGAGTTAAGTTGATGAGAACCTAGTGATTCAGCAGCGGACATGCATACCTGTAAACAGAGTATACGTGCAAAGAGTTTGGAGAGGTCATATGCGTTCTCAGAAGTTTTTGCAAAAAGAACAAGTTTGAGGAATTTGACCAGAGGTGTCTTGAGGAATTTCACTAAGCGTTCTTTGACTTAGGTTCCAGAGTTGTATAGATTGAAAAGTCCACACAATTGAGGAATATTGAAGAAAAACATTGCTTAGATAAACAGATCAAGAACAGATGCTTGTGTGAGGTGTTTAAAGTGTGGAAGTTGAAGAATAAACACCTTTTGAAGATTTTCTGGAAATCATCAGAATCAACAAGGGCAGTAAAAATAAATTTTATTTACCCTTGACGAAGAACACGACGAACTGAGAGAAGTAGATTGGAAGTTCATCAGTCCAGATCTTCCACGCCCTAACTTGGCAGAAGAAGACAGCTATGGTGGCGGCGGAGGTGAAGATTTCCGCGCCCGGCGCGAGTATAGCGGCGACGAGGTTGAGGCAGTGAAGCTCTTCCTCAGCGGCGATGATGGAAGTAGTGGCGACGCTAGGTCTTGAGAGCTCAAGTGAAGGGAGTGAGGTCGAGCGGGGTAAATGCAGTCTAAGGAGGGCGAGGGGTATATATAGCCGAGGTGAAAAACCGCTCGCCGAGGAAAATGGACGAACGTGTCTGATACGTCTCCAACGTATCTATAATTTTTGATTATTCCATGTTGTTTTATTATCAATCTTTGATGTTTTATAATCATTTTATAGTCATTTTATATCATTTTTTGGTACTAACCTATCGACATAGTGCCAAGTGCTAGTTGCCGTTTTCTGCATGTGTTTTACATCGCAGGAAATCAATATCAGATGGAGTCCAAATGCCACGCCAATTTACGATGATTTTTAAGGGCCGGAAGGAACACAATGGGCCCTGGTTGCACCTTGGGGGAGTCCCGGGGAGGGACAACCCACCACCTCGGGTGCCCCCTGGACCGACTCTTTGCTCTATAAATACCCCAATATTCCAGAAACCCTAGGGGAGTCGACGAAATTTTCATCCAGTCATCGCAGAGTCCAGAACCACGAGATCCAATCTAGACACCATCACGGAGGCGTTCACCACTTCCATTGGTGCCTCTCCGATGATGCGTGAGTAGTTCTTTGTAGACCTTCGGGTCTGTAGTTAGTAGCTAGATGGCTTCCTCTCTCTCTCTTGATTATCAATGCAATGATCTCTTGGAGATCCATATGATGTAAGTCTTTTGGCGGTGTGTTTGTTGGGATCTGATGACCTTCGAGTTTATGATCAGTTATATCTTTTTATATCCATGAAAGTTATTTGAGTTTTGTGATCTCTTATATGCGTGATCTCTTAAAGCCTCGTATTTCTTCTCCGATATTTGGGTTTTGTTTGGCCAACTTGATCTATTTATCTTGCAATGGGAAGAGGTGACCAGTAGTGGGTTCAATCTTACGGTTCTTGATCCCAGTGATAGAAAGGGAACCGACACGTATGTATCGTTGCTACTAAGGATAAAAAGACGGGATCCATATCTACCGCAATAGATAAACGGATCTTGTCTACATCATGTCATCATTCTTATTGCATTACTCCATTTTTCCATGAACTTAATACACTAGATGCATGCTGGATAATGGTCAATGTGTGGAGTAACAGTAATAGATGCAGGTAGGAGTCGGTCTACTAATCTTGGACGTGATGCCTATGTAATGATCATTGGCTGGATATCGTCATGATTATTTGAAGTTCTATCAATTGCCCAACAGTAATTTGATCACCCACCGTTTGCTATTTTTCTCGAGAGAAGCCACTAGCGAAACCTATGGCCCCCAGGTCTTCTTTCTCATATATTTGCCTTGTGATCTACTTTTTCCTTGCATTTATTTTCAGATCTATTAAACCAAAAAATACAAAAATACCTTGCTGCAATTTATTTGTTCCACGATCTATTTATCCTACCTACAAAATTACCTCATGTCCTTTGCCTATCTTGAGGCGCCGTACCCCGAAAGGGATTGACAACCCCTTTAACACGTTGGGTTGCGAGGTGTTGTTCTTTGTGTGCAGGGGCTGTTTACGTTGTGCTGCTTGGTTGTCCTACTGGTTCGATAACCTTGGTTTCATATATGAGGGAAATACCTACCACCGTTGTGCTACATCATCCCTTCCTCTTTGGGGAAATACCGACGTAGCTTCAAGCGACATCAAAAGGAATTTCTGGCGCCGTTGCTGTGGAGGATCTTCAACATAACTAGGTTCCTAATCACAAATCTCATCTCCTCGTAATTTACATTATTTGCCATTTGCCTCTCGTTTTCCTCTCCCTCACTTCCCAAAAAAATTCTATTTTAGTCGCCCTCTTTTTCGTTCGCCGTTTTCTTGTCAGATCTCTTATTTGCTTGTGTGCCATGTGTCTTCTATTTGCTTGCATCTTTGCTTGCTAAATATCCCTTGATATGGATCCTCATCCACTTGCTAATCTTTTTAAGAGATCCAATTATCTTGAACAAATTGCTAGTGATTTGAGTACACTAGATTATCTTTATGAAGTTTTGCTTGAGATTCGTGAATCTAAAAATTGTGATGAAGAAATTTATGAAGTGATTCGTGATAGCTCTTTGAATGAGAAGCATGATTGCAATGATTTTAAGATAAATTCTATTAATGTCAATTGTGCTAATAATATGCAAAACTCCAAGCTTGGGGATGCTAATTTTGCTATGTCTACTACTTATTGCAATGATCATGATTGGGGTGATTCTTCTTATGATCTTGAAATTTTATTTAAGCCCCATGATGAATATGAGATTGATAATAATGTTTGCAATATTATTGAAAGTGGGCTTGGAAGAGTGCCAACTTTAGATCCCACATATTTGGAGAATGTTCAATCTTATGAATTTTTTGGTAAAAGTGGGTTTGGAGAGTTCATGACTTTAGTTAATGTTAATCCTACTATTTTGGAAGAGTGTCAACTTAGCATGCATGTGGATCATATAGAGAATATGTTATGTGATAGCTATATTGTTGAATTTTTGTATTATCCTACATGCAATTATTATGAGAGAGGAAAATATGGTTGTAGAAATTTTCATGTTACTAAATTACCTCTCATCATGTTGAGATTGCTATTATTTCTTTCTTCTTCCGTGCATATGCTAGATGTTTCTTGCTTTGATAATTTGGTTGCCTAGAAAATGCCTATGCATAGGAAGTATGTTAGACTTAAATGTGTTTGTCACATGTTTTATGATGCTCTTCTTGTGCTTCAATTCTTGTCTTTCACATGAGCATCATTGAAATCTTAAGCCTATCTTAATGGCTATAAAGGAAGAGCTTGTTGGGAGGCAACCCAATGAATAAAATTTATTTTTGCTTTTTGCTTTCTGTTCTTGAGTGTTAGCACAATTATGCTACTATTATGATTGTGTTTTTTGTGTTTTAATTAGTGTTTGTGCCAAGTAAAGCCTTTAGGATCTTATGGGTGATAGTATCTGCCCTGCCCTCCACTTTCTCCAAATTATCATATCTACATTTACTCTTACCGAAATGTTGAATAAAGCCAATGCCACTGCACACGTTGATGTCTGCATTCCTCTTGTCATTACCTTTTGCCTTGTAATGCTGTACTTAATTAATTCCTATTTGATTATATATCATCAGTCTGAACTGAGATTCATTATCCTCTATTTTTTCCAATATTATTTGATCTATATTTACTCTTTGCAAAATGTACAATAATGGCAACGCTTATAGAGAAGTTTCTTTGGAGAATTTATTGAATTATCCTTCCATCAACTTGGAGAAGGGCTTTGTCCAGCCCATGTTAACATGTAAGGTAAGTTCATCCTTCTCAAGCCTTCAAACTTTGTTCTAGTATAGATTTGGATAGGCATCATTTCCTCCATTGCTGTTTACTTTGCTGTTTACATCTGATTGGATGTTTGCAACAACTACCAGTTTTAAATTGTAGTTGTAATAGCATGTTCCTGATGCAGAACAGATCCATTTATTTGCTTATATAATTATGAAACCTATTACAGGTCTCCTTGTTTCTCTTTTAGAGTCGTACCTCTTATGCCAGGCAGAACTTTAGGGAAGATAGTGAGCCAAAAAATCATGAAGAGAGCGAGATGACCCCAAGGTCCTGTCTTGACGAATACAGTGAGTTGAAGCTACTCACCAGCAGCTATGAGACAACCTCTGTGCAGTCGCTGCCTCAATCAGTTCGACTTCTTCAGTCTCAACTTAAAGCGGAAAGGCTTGCTTCAGCTCAGCTCCGACTTGAAGTCAAACATGCAATGAAGATCTTAGAGGACTGCCTTGCGCACTATGGTGCTATAAATCTAGGGATGGAGCATCTAAGGTTGACACAACTGAGGTCTCATCAGCTTGTTCGGCTGCTTGTGAAGCCCGTCCTGGCCAGGCCTAGTGCCTTCTGAAGTGCTCTCAGTTTTGTATATTCTTTTGTCAGTGTGTTTACATGCACTGGTGGCGACCTTTGATGCCCAGTGTATGTAATCCGCAGTCACATTGCGCTTTATTATCACCGGTATAGAACTTTGATTCCCAGTGGATGTAATATGCCATAATTTCTTTATTGTATAGTCTAGGTTTATTCTTAGTCAGTATGCTGTAATTTAGGCCGGAAGGTTCTGTGGATCTCAGTGTTGTCGGTCTTCAGGCCGGCCCGTTACTCATATGGGCCAAAATGTGGGCCTATAATCATCTTGGGCCACTAGCAGGTCTAAACCTATAGTAGTTTCCCGCCTTTAACAGGCCGAGTAAAGTTTTGGCCAGCTGGTTCAGAGAATACCATGGGCTTTTAACAGGCTAAAACCTAGATTGGGCTAGCATTAAGCCGAAAAATTCACTGGCCAATACAGGCCGAAACTGCCTAAGACCCATATTTGGCCCAAATAGGACGAGAAGTTAACATGCCAAAATATATCTCAGGCCTGTTTGGCCCAATAAAATTATGGGCTTTAAGCAGGCCAGTATCCATGCGGGCCATAGGCCCAGAAGTGTCATGGGCCATTATCAAATGGGCTGTAAGCAGGCCGGATTCAACATGAGCTGTAATTAGGCCCAACTGTTACACATGCCATTAACAGGCCGATAGGCTAGTTGGGCTGAAATTTATCCACGAAGACTACGGGGCGTTAAGAGGCCTAAAGTTACTTCGGACAAGAAATAGCCCAGTTTCTGCATGGCCCGTTAAATGGCCTAAAGTTAAACCGGGCCAACAACATCCCAGATGCACCACGGGCCGCTAACAGGACGAAACTATTATCGGCCCAAGCTGGTAAACGGGCATTTAACAGGCTGAAATAAAAACCTGGCTTAGAATGGCCCCAAAAGAACAGTGTCTTGTTAACGGGCCTGGTCCGATATGGGCCATAATTTGGCCCAAAACATGACAGGCTGTGAATGGGCCAGCCCACAAATGTCTGAAAAAACATGGTGGGCCTTTAGCTCGGTCGGCCTTTTTTACCTAAAATGGGCCACTGGTGGGCTGTGCCACATGTCGACATATCATAGGCGTCTTCCGTCCATTGTAGGAATGACATTTGTCCCAACGATTAGCTGACACGTGCATTATCCGGCGAATGAGAATTTTACATGTGGAGAATCCCCATTGGTCGGGGCTGTTAACGGGTTATCGGATCCAAACCGGAACCCGATAGCTTAATGGTGACCCATTATGGTGAATGCCACATGTCGGTCACCCTTGATGAAAGCACTTCTATGACGCGTGATTTATCGTCATGGAAGTGGACACTTCTGTGATGATAATTTTGGTAATGGCATGGAACACTTCTACGACAGCACAGGTATGACTATCTTGATTATGTCATGAAATCGTCATGGATGTACATGCATGACAGAAAACGTGACCTACTATGACAAACACGTATCATCACGGAAGTGTATTTTTTTGTAGTGTCGTCCTGAAAGCTTCCTCTTGATTTTTCCAGGTAAAAACCCTTCATATAGCAAAAGATGGGCACCGGGGGACTGCCAGGTGGCCCACAAGGCAGCGGGGCGCGCCCCCACCCTTGTGGCTGCCTGGTGGGTCCCCTCTGGTGCTTTCTTCGCCCAATATTTTTTATATATTCCAAGATAATTCTCCGTGAAGTTTCAGGACTTTTGGAGTTGTGCAGAATAGGTCTCTCAGATTTACTCCTTTTCCAGTCTAGAATTCCAGCTGTCGGCATTCTCCCTCTTCATGTAAGCCTTGTAAAATAAGGGAGAAAAGGCAGAAGTATTGCACCATAATGTGTAATAACAGCCCATAATGCAATAAATATCAATATAAAAGCATGATGCAAAATGGACGTATCGCTTGCATACTAATTTCTTAAGGTCATCTCTATCCTTACAAGCAAGAAAGTCTCTAGCCACCTCTCCATCCATAACATAACCCTCAGGTATCTCGGGCAATTCATATCTATGAGCACTAGTTCCAATAGGTGAATCAAACTTTTCAGTTTCAATAATTTCATCAACTTCGGTAATCTCATCAGTTTCAGGATTCTCCATTTCTTTAGCTCTAGCAAGTTGTTCATCAAGAAATTCACCTAGTGGCACAGTCTTATCAAGCAAAGTAGTAGCATCATTCCTAGCATCATGCATAGCAGAAGTGGCATCATCAATTGCTTGCAACATATCGGAAATAATAGTAGGTTGTGGTGTTGCAAGCTTACTTAAAACAAAAGGTGAATCAGGTGTAGAGCTAGATGGTAGTTCCTTACCTCCCCTCATCTTAGAGGGAGCGATCTTGGTTCTATCATCCTTAAGATTCTTCATAGTGATCAATAGATATAAATCCCAAGTGACTCAACAAATATAGCTATGCTCCCCGGCAATGGCGTCAGAAAAAGGTCTTGATAAACTACAAGTATAGGGGATCACAACAGTTTTCGAGGGTAGAGTATTCAACCCAAATTTATTGAGTCGACACAAGGGAGCCAAAGAATAATTGCAAGTATTAGCAGTTGTGTTGTCAATTCAACCACACCTGGAGAACCAAATATCTGTAGTAGAGTGATCAGTAGCACAATAGTATGGTAGCAATAGTAACGGTAAGTTCTCTTAAAGTAGTGACGGTAACAATAGCAATAGCAACAGTAACGAGTAGACAACAAGGCAACAGGGGCACGCCCTGATGTCTTGTGGGACCTTCATGGCTGCATCTGACCTAATTCTAGTGTTATAAATTTAAAATATTGGAAAACCCTCAGAAGCACCAACAAAACAACTTTTCCGCCACCGCAAGTCTCTGTTATTCCACAATCCTGTCTGGAGGCCTTTGCCGATACTCTGCCGGAGAGGGAATCGATCATGGAGGGCTTGTACATCAACCTTGCTGCACCTATGCACCTATGATAATATGTGAGTAGTTCCTACAAGGTCTATGGGTCCATAGTGATTAGCTAAATCTCTCTCTCTCTCTCTCTCTCTCTCTCTCTCTCTCTCTCTCTCTCTCTCTCTCTCTGGTCTTCAATACAATGTTCTCCTCGGAGTTCTATTCAGTGTAATCTTCTTTTGTGTGTTTGTTGAGATCCGATGAATTGTGGGTTTATGATCGATTATTCATTGAAAGTAATTGAATCTTTTCTGAACTTTATTATGTGTGATTGTTATAGCTATGTAATGCTTTCCGATCTATGAGTTTTCTTTGCCCAAGTTGATGATTAGATCTTCAATGGAAGTGATGCATAGTAGTAGGTTCAATCTTGCAATGTCCTCACCTAGTTTCGGAAGGGGTAGCGAGGCACGTATTTGTATTGTTGCTGGTAAGAGGAAAATGATGGGTTTGATCATATTGATTGGTTTTAATCTGTCTACATTATGTCATCTTGCTTAAAACTTTACTCTGTTCTTCATGAACTTAATACCATAGATGCATGCTAGATAGCGAGTGATGGGTGTAGTAATAGTAGTAAATGCAGGCAGGAGTCGATCTAATTGTCAGGGACGTAATGCCTATATACTATCAAGCCATGAATAACGTCATAAGTACGCGCTTTTCTACCAATTGTCCAACAATAATCTGTTTACCCACTGTATGCTATGTTCTTGAGAGAGATGTCTCCAGTGAAACCTATGGCCCCTGGGTCTATTTTAATTACATTACTAAAACCCTAAATACCTTGCTGCGATTTATTTACTTTTATTTTATGTTGCAATTTATCTATCTACTACTATCAGATTTGATCCTTGCAATTATTGAGTACAAGGGGATTGAAACCCCTCTTGCCCGCATTGGGTGTAAGTATTTGCTCTTGCGTGTGTAGGTACTGTGGACGGTGGTTTTTGTGAATATCCTATTGGTTTGATAACCTTGGTTCTCTACTGAGGGAAATACTATCCACTATTATATTGCTTCACCATTCCTCTTTGGAAAAAATCCCAACACAGCTCATAAGTAGCAAGGGGTGACATGGAGAGACCGAGACAGGGGTCGAACTAAATGGCAGACAAAAGGATGAAGACAAGACAAAATCTTACCACATACTTTTTAATAAAAAATATGACTACAAAGTAATTTAAGTAGTAAGGACAACTTCAATGCACGACTCCATTTGGTCTAAGCGCGTCCGTTTGGGTCGAAACAGGTGTAAATCGCAACCCACGCGGCGACCCAAACGAACGGGCATTCATTTTTCGTCCGTCCGTGACCCATTTGCAACCCAAATTTGGGTACGATTAGCGTTAGCACAAACACAAAGCGAACGCATGAAACACTCTCCTTGTCCTCCTCCCGGCCCGTCCGTCGGTGGCACGTAGGCCATTCCCCTCCCCCTCCAACCCTACACCCTCCACACTCACCGCTACCACCCACTTTCTAGCCACTCGGCCACTACCCAGACCGTCGTCCACATCCACACACTCCCCTACCTCGCTGCCGCATCAGAGGTAGTTCTTGCCGGTGTTGGTGTCCTCTTCTTGCCGCCGCCGGTGCACGAGAAACCACGACCGCCGACATCGTCCATCGCCTCCGATACCGTCGGCCTCGCACTCCACGGGCGCCTGTTGCTCTCGTCTCCGCTTCAACATGCCTGCTACCTGTACGGGGAGGCTGAGGCGCTCGTCACCGACCACATCTCCACCACGCCCGCAAGGTACAATGGATAGTGGAAATGTTTTTTTTTGCAACTTCATTTGTTCATTGGACGATTCATCGTCAGATGATAAGGAGCTTGTGGTTTTCGATTTGGTTGTCAACCACCACATTGCTAGGCAGCAGCCGAGGTTTAGGGGATCAATCCTGGGCCACGCTCCGACATTGAACCGCAATAGAGAGAGCGAGCATTACCTACTCTTCGCTAATTACTTTCAGTGCACGTCCTCACTCTTTAATCCCAAGCTTTTCCGGTGCCGCTTTCGGATGATGAGACATGTGTTCAGTCGTATTCGGGAGCGAGTGGTAGCATATGATGATTACTTTGAGTGACGGCTAGCCGCCCGGGCGGACCTAATGGGTCAGCCGGTTGGGCGCACTGCTCATGCAAACGGAAAAGAGGCCGTGATGAGGACATCAATACCATTGTTACACCCACAACCCCTGATGCTATACATACTGGACCAATTACTAGATCTCGCGCACGCCAATTGAATTACCAGGTGCTTTCGTTTCTTGGTAACGATTCTAATATTCATGAGAATATGATGCTGTCTAAATTGGATACATTTGTTTTGCTTACAAATGAAGGGCCTAGCTTGGGCAGGAAAGATGAACCTTGGAGCAAGTTCAAGCATGGAGATGATGGCATGCGCAAGGTGAACAAGAACGGAGTTACAAGTGATGATTCCAGGATTTTCAAGCCACCATAATGAGTGCATGAAGCCTTGGACGAAATATACAAGATGCCACTACATAAATTTCGTCCAGAGACTATTCTAGGTGCTGCGTCACCTTATCATTGGGCCAGGCCCATGTAGTTTCAAAATACTTGATTATAGGTGATAACCCACAAGTATAGGGGATCGCAACAGCTTTCGAGGGTAAAGTATTCAACCCAAATTTATTGATTCGACACAAGGGGAGCCAAAGAATATTCTTGAGTATTAGCAGTTGAGTTGTCAATTCAACCACACCTGGATAACTTAGTATCTACAGCAAAGTATTTAGTAGCAAAAGTGGTATGATAATAAAGGTAACAGTAGCAAAAGTAAAGATAAATGTTTTTGGGTTTTTGTAGTAGTTGTAACAGTAGCAACGGAAAAGTAAATAAGCGAAGAACAATATTTGAAAAGCTCGTAGGCAATGGATCAGTGATGGATAATTATGACGGATGCGATTCCTCATGTAATAGCTATAACATAGGGTGATATAAAACTAGCTCCAGTTCATCAATGTAATGTAGGCATGTATTCCGTAAATAGTCATACATGCTTATGGAAAAGAACTTGCATGACATCTTTTGTCCTACCCTCCCGTGGCAGCGGGGTCCTAGCGGAAACTAAGGGATATTAAGGCCTCCTTTTAATAGAGAACCGGAACAAAGCATTAGCACATAGTGAATACATGAACTCCTCAAAATACGGTCATCACCGAGAAGTATCACGATTATTGTCACTTCGGGGTTGTCGGATCATAACACATAATAGGTGACTATAGACTTGCAAGATAGGATCAAGAACACACATATATTCATGAAAACATAATAGGTTCAGATCTGAAATCATGGCACTCGGGCCCTAGTGACAAGCATTAAGCATAGCAAAGTCATAGCAACATCAATCTCAGAACATAGTGGATACTAGGGATCAAACCCTAACAAAACTAACTTGATTACATGGTAAATCTCATCCAACCCATCACCGTCCAGCAAGCCTACGATGGAATTACTCACACACGGCGGTGAGCATCATGAAATTGGTGATGGAGGATGGTTGATGATGACGATGGCGACGAATCCCCCTCTCTGGAGCCCCAAACGGACTCCAGATCAGCCCTCCCGAGAGAGATTAGGGCTTGGCAGCGGCTCCGTGTCGTAAAACATGATGAAACTTTCTCTCTGATTTTTTTCTCCCTGAACGTGAATATATGGAGTTGGAGTTGAGGTCGGTGGAGGTCCAGGGGGCCCACGAGATAGGAGGGCGCGCCCCCTGTCTCGTGGACAACCTGTGGGCCCCCTGGTATTGATTCTTTCGCCAAAAATTCTTATTAATTTCAAAAAGTGCCTCCATGGATTTCCAGGACATTCCGAGAACTTTTCTTTTCTACACATAAAACAACATCATGGCAGTTCTGCTGAAAACAGCGTCAATCCGGGTTAATTTCATTCAAATCATGCAAGTTAGAGTCCAAAACTGTTGGGAAACGTAGTAATTTAAAAAAAATTCCTACGCACACGCAAGATCATGGTGATGCATAGCAACGAGAGGGGAGAGTGTTGTCTACGTACCCTCGTAGACCGAAGCGGAAGCGTTGACGCAACGTAGAGGAAGTAGTCGTACGTCTTCCCGGTTCAACCGATCCAAGCACCGTTACTCCGGCACCTCCGAGTTCTTGACACACGTACAGCTCGATGACGCACCCCAAACTCCGATCTAGCAAAGGTACGGGGAGGAGTTCCGTCAGCATGATGGCGTGGTGACGATCTTGATGTTCAACTGTCGCAGGGCTTCGCCTAAGCACCGCTACAATATGAATGAGGTGTAATATCGTGGAGGGGGGCACCGCACACGGCTAAGGAACGATCACGAAGATCAACTTGCGTGTCTATGGGGTGCCCCCTGCCCCCGTATATAAAGGAGTGGAGGAGGGGAGGGCCGACCCTCTCTATGCCGCGCCCTAGGGGAGTCCTACTCCCACCGGGAGTGGGATTCCCCCTTTCCTAGTCCAACTAGGAACCCTTCCATGTAGTAGGAGTAGGAGAGAAGGAAAGGGAAGAGAGAACGAGAAGGAAGGAAGGGGGCGCCCCCCTCCCTAGTCCAATTCGGACTAGTCCAAGGGGAGGGGTGCGGCCACCCTTTTGGCCCTTTCTCTCCTTTCCCGTATGGCCCAATGAGGCCCAATACGAATTCCCGTAACTCTCCGGTACTCCGAAAATTACCCGAATCACTCGGAACCTTTCCGAACTCCGAATATAGTCGTCCAATATATCGATCTTTACGTCTCGACCATTTCGAGACTCCTCGTCATGTCCCCGATCTCATCCGGGACTCCTAACTCCTTCGGTACATCAAAACGCATAAACTCATAATATAACTGTCATCGAAACCTTAAGCGTGCGGACCCTACGGTTCGAGAACAATGTAGACATGACCGAGACACGTCTCCGGTCAATAACCAATAGCGGGACCTGGATGCCCATATTGGTTCCTACATATTCTACGAAGATCTTTATTGGTCAGACCGCATAACAACATACGTTGTTCCCTTTGTCATCGGTATGTTACTTGCCCGAGATTCGATCGTCGGTATCCAATACCTAGTTCAATCTCGTTACCAGCAAGTCTCTTTACTCGTTCTGTAATACATCATCTCGCAACTAACTCATTAGTTGCAATGCTTGCAAGGCTTAAGTGATGTGCATTACCGAGAGGGCCCAGAGATACCTCTCCGACATTCGGAGTGACAAATCCTAATCTCGAAATACGCCAACCCAACAAGTACCTTTGGAGACACCTGTAGAGCACCTTTATAATCACCCAGTTACGTTGTGACGTTTGGTAGCACACAAAGTGTTCCTCCGGTAAACGGGAGTTGCATAATCTCATAGTCATAGGAACATGTATAAGTCATGAAGAAAGCAATAGCAACATACTAAACGATCGGGTGCTAAGCTAACAGAATGGGTCATGTCAATCAGATCATTCAACTAATGATGTGATCCCGTTAATCAAATAACAACTCTTTGTCCATAGTTAGGAAACATAACCATCTTTGATTAACAAGCTAGTCAAGTAGAGGCATACTAGTGACACTCTGTTTGTCTATATATTCACACATGTATTATGTTTCCGGTTAATACAATTCTAGCATGAATAATAAACATTTATCATGATATAAGGAAATAAGTAATAACTTTATTATTGCCTCTAGGGCATATTTCCTTCAGTCTCCCACTTGCACTAGAGTCAATAATCTAGATCACATCACCATGTGATTCACATCGATAGTTCAGATCATCATGTGATTAACACCCATAGTTCACATCGTCATGTGACCAACATCAAAAGGGTTTACTAGATTCAGTAATCTAGTTCACATCGCTATGTGATTAACACCCAAAGAGTACTTAGGTGTGATCATGTTTTGCTTGTGAGAGAATCTTAGTCAACGGGTCTTTCACATTCAGATCCGTTATGTATTTTGCAATTTTTTATGTCTACAATGCTCTGCACGGAGCTACTCTAGCTAATTGCTCCCACTTTCAATATGTATCTAGATCGAGACTTAGAGTCATCCAGATCGGTGTCAAAACTTGCATCGACGTAACCCTTTACGACGAACCTTTTGTCACTTCCATAATCGAGAAACATATCCTTATTCCACTAAGGATAATTTTGACCGCTGTCCAGTGATCTACTCCTAGATCACTATTGTACTCCCTTGCCAAACTCAGTGCAGGGTATACAATAGATCTGGTACACAGCATGGCATACTTTATAGAACCTATGGCCAAGGCATAGGGAATGACTTTCATTCTCTTTCTATCTTCTGCCATGGTCGGGTTTTGAGTCTTACTCAATTTCACACCTTGTAACACAGGCAAGAACTCTTTCTTTGGCTGTTCCATTTTGAACTACTTCAAAATCTTGTCAAGGTATGTACTCATTGAAAAAACTTATCAAGCGTCTTGATCTATCTCTATAGATCTTAATGCTCAATATGTAAGCAGCTTCACCGAGGTCTTTCTTTGAAAAACTCCTTTTAAACACTCCTTTATGCTTTGCAGAATAATTCTACATTATTTCCGATCTACAATATGTCATTCACATATACTTATCAGAAATGCTGTAGTGCTCCCACTCACTTTCTAGTAAATACAGGCTTCACTGCAAGTCTGTATAAACTATATGCTTTGATCAACTTATCAAAGCGTATATTCCAACTCTGAGATGCTTGCACCAGTCCATAGATGCACATTTTGTTAACACCTTTAGGATTGACAAAACCTCTTGGTTGCATCACATACAACTCTTCTTTAATAACTCCATTAAGGAATGCAGTTTTGTTTATCCATTTGCCAGATTTCATAAAATGCGGCAATTGCTAACATGATTCGGACAGACTTTTAAGAATCGATACGAGTGAGAAAATCTCATTGTATTCAACATCTTGAACTTTGTCAAAAACCTTTTTCAACAAGTCTAGCTTTGTAGATAGTAACACTACTATCAGCGTCCATCTTCCTCTTGAAGATCCATTTATTTTCTATGGCTTGCCGATCATCGGGCAACTCCACCAAAGTCCACACTTTGTTCTCATACATGGATCTCATCTCAGATTTCATGGCCTCAAGCCATTTCGCGGAATCTGGGCTCATCATCGCTTCCTCATAGTTCGTAGGTTCATCATGGTCTAGTTACATGACTTCCAGAACAGGATTACCCTACCACTCTGGTGCGGATCTCACTCTGGTTTACCTACGAGATTCGGTAGTAACTTGATCTGAAGTTACATGATCATCATCATTAGCTTCCTCACTAATTGGTGTAGTAGTCACAGGAACAGATTTCTGTGATGAACTACTTTCCAATAAGGGAGAAGGTACAATTACCTCATCAAGTTCTACTTTCCTCCCACTCACTTCTTTCGAGAGAAACTCCTTCTCTAGAAAGGATCCATTTATTAGCAACGAATGTTTTGCCTTCGGATCTGTGATAGAAGGTGTACCCAATAATTTCCTTTGGGTATTCTATGAAGACGCACTTCTCCGATTTGGGTTTGAGCTTATCAGGATGAAACTTTTTCACATAAGCATCGCAGCCCCAAACTTTAAGAAACGACAACTTTGGTTTCTTGCTAAACCATAGTTCATATAGTGTCGTCTCAACGGATTTAGATGGTGCCCTATTTAACGTGAATGCAGTTGTCTCTAATGCATGATCCCAAAACGATATTGGTAAATCGGTAAGAAACATCATAGATTGTACTATATCCAATAAAGTACGGTTATGACGTTCGGACACACCATTATGATGTGGTGTTCCAGGTGGCATGAATTTGTGAAACTATTCCACATTGTTTTAATTGAAGACCAAACTCGTAACTCAAATATTTGTCTCCGCAATCAGATCATAGAAACCTTATTTTCTTGTCACGATGATTTTTAAACTTCACTCTGAAATTCTTTGAACCTTTCAACTATTTCAGACTTATGTTTCATCAAGTAGATATACCCATATCTGCTCAAATCATCTGTGAAGGTCAAAAAATAACGATACCCGCCGCGAGCCTTAACACTCATTGGATCGCATACATCAGTATGTATTATTTCCAATAAGTCAGTTGCTCGCTCCACTGTTCCGGAGAACGGAGTCTTAGTCATCTTGCCCATGAGGCATGGTTCGCAAGCATCAAGTGATTCCAAAATCCCATCAGCATGGAGTTTCTTCATGCGCTTTACACCAATATGACCTAAACGGCAGTGCCACAAATAAGTTGCACTATCATTATTAACTTTGCATCTTTTGCTTTCAATATTATGAATATGTGTATCACTACGATCGAGATCCAATGAACCATTTTCATTGGGTGTGTAACCATATAAGGTTTTATTCATGTAAACAGAACAACAGTTTATTCTCTTACTTAAATGAATAACCGTATTGCAATAAACACGATCAAATCATATTCATGCTCAACGCAAACACCAAATAACATTTATTTAGGTTCAACACTAATCCCGAAAGTATAGGGAGTGTGCGATGATGATCATATCAATCTTGAAACTACTTTCAACACACATCGTCACTTCACCCTTAACTAGTTTCTGTTTATTCTGCAACTCCCGTTTCGAGTTACTACTCTTAGCAACTGAACCAGTACCAAATACCGAGGGGTTGCTATAAACACTAGTAAAGTACACATCAATAACATGTATATCAAATATACCTTTGTTTACTTTGCCATCCTTCTTATCCGCCAAATACTTGGGGTAGTTCTGCTTCCAGTAACCAGTCCCTTTGCAGTAGAAGCACTTAGTCTCAGGCTTAGGTCCAGACTTGGGCTTCTTCACTTGAGCAGCAACTTGCTTGTCGTTCTTCTTGAAGTTCCCTTCTATCCCTTTGCCCTTTTCTTGAAACTAGTGGTCTTGTTAACCATCAACACTTGATGTTCTTTCTTGATTTCTACCTTCATCGATTTCATCATCATGAAAAACTCGGGAATCATTTTCATCATCCCTTGCATACTATAGTTCATCACAAAGTTCTACTAACTTGGTGATGGTGACTAGAGAATTCTGTCAATCACTATCTTATCTGGAAGATTAACTCCCACTTGATTCAAGCGATTGTAGTACCCAGACAATCTGAGCACATGCTCACTAGTTTGAGCGATTCTCCTCCATCTTTTAGCTATATAACTTGTTGGAGACTTCATATCTCTCAACTCAGGTATTTTCTTGAAATATTAACTTCAACTCCTGGAACATCTCATATGGTCCATGACGTTCAAAACGTCTTTGAAGTCCCGATTCTAAGCCGTTAAGCATGGTGCACTTAAACTATCAAGTAGTCATCATATTGAGCTAGCCAAACGTTCATAACGTCTGCATCTGCTCCTGCAATAGGTCTATCACCTAGCGGTGCATCAAGGACATAATTCTTCTGTGCAGCAATGAGGATAAACCTCAGATCACGGATCCAATCCGCATCATTGCTACTAACATATTTCAATACATTTTTCTCTAGGAACATATCAAAATAAACATATGAAAGCAACAACGCAAGCTATTGATCTTACAACATAAGTTGCAAAATACTACCAGGACTAAGTTCATGATAAATTTAAGTTCAATTAATCATATTACTTAAGAACTCCCACTTAGACAGACATCTCTCTAGTCATCTAAGTGATCACGTGACCCAAATCAACTAAACCATAACCGATCATCACGTGAGATGGAGTAGTTTTCAATGGTGAACATCTTATGTTGATCATATCTACTATATGATTCACGCTCGACCTTTCGGTCTCCGTGTTCCGAGGCCATATCTTCATATGCTAGGCTCGTCAAGTTTAACCTGAGTATTCTGCGTGTGCAAAACTGGCTTGCACCCATTGTAGATGGACGTAGAGCTTATCACACCCGATCATCACGTGGTGTCTGGGCACGACGAACTTTGGCAACGGTGCATACTCAGGGAGAACACTTCTTGATAATTTTTAGTGAGAGATCATCTTAAAATGCTACCGTCAATCAAAGCAAGATAAGATGCATAAAGGATAAACATCACATGCAATCAATATAAGTGATATGATATGGCCATCATTATCTTGTGCTTGTGATCTCCATCTCCGAAGCACCATCATGATCACCATCGTCACCGGCGCGACACCTTGATCTCCATCGTAGCATCGTTGTCGTTTACGCCATCTATTGCTTCTACGACTATTGCTACCGCTTAGTGATAAAGTAAGCAATTACAGGGCGTTTGCATTTCATACAATAAAGCGACAACCATATGGCTCCTGCCGGTTGCCGATAACTTCGGTTACAAAACATGATCATCTCATACAATAAAATATAGCATCATGTCTTGGCCATATCACATCACAACATGCCCTGCAAAAACAAGTTAGACGTCCTCTACTTTGTTGTTGCAAGTTTACGTGGCTGCTACGGGCTTAAGCAAGAACCAATCTCACCTACGCATCAAAACCACAACGATAGTTTGTCAAGTTGCTGCTGTTTTAACCTTCGCAAGGACCGGGCGTAGCCACACTCGGTTCAACTAAAGTTGGAGAAACTGACACCTGCTAGTCACCTGTGTGCAAAGCACGGCGGTAAAACCAGTCTCGCGTAAGCGTACGCGTAATGTCGGTCCGGGCCGCTTCATCCAACAATACCGCTGAACCAAAGTATGACATGCTGGTAAGCAGTATGACTTATATCGCCCACAACTCACTTGTGTTCTACTCATGCATATAACATCAAATCATAAAACCTAGGCTCGGATGCCACTGTTGGGGAACGTAGTAATTTCAAAAAAATTCCTACGCACACGCAAGATCATGGTGATGCATAGCAACGAGAGGGGAGAGTGTTGTCTACGTACCCTCGTAGACCGAAGCGGAAGTGTTCATGCAACATAGAGGAAGTAGTCGTACGTCTTCCCGGTTCAACCGATCCAAGCACCGTTACTCCGGCACCTCCGAGTTCTTGACACACGTACAGCTCGATGACGCACCCCGAACTCCGATCCAGCAGAGGTACGGGGAGGAGTTCTGTCAGCATGATGGCGTGGTGACGATCTTGATGTTCAACTGTGGCAGGGCTTCGCCTAAGCACCGCTACAATATGACCAAGGTGTAATATCGTGGAGGGGGGCACCGCACACGGCTAAGGAACGATCACGAAGATCAACATGTGTGTCTATGGGGTGCCCCCTGCCCCCGTATATAAAGGAGTGGAGGAGGGGAGGGCCGGCCCTCTCTATGGCGCGCCCTAGGGGAGTCCTACTCCCACCGGGAGTAGGATTCCCCCTTTCCTAGTCCAACTAGGAACCCTTCCATGTAGTAGGAGTAGGAGAGAAGGAAAGGGAAGAGAGAAGGAGAAGGAAGGAAGGGGGCGCCCCCCCTCCCTAGTCCAATTCGGACTAGTCCAAGGGGAGGGGTGCAGCCACCCTTTTGGCCCTTTCTCTCCTTTCCCGTATGGCCCAATGAGGCCCAATACGAATTCCCGTAACTCTCCGGTACTCCGAAAAATACCCGAATCACTCGGAACCTTTCCGAACTCTGAATATAGTCGTCCAATATATCGATCTTTACGTCTCGACCATTTCGAGACTCCACGTCATGTCCCCGATCTCATCCGGGACTCCGAACTCCTTCGGTACATCAAAACTCATAAACTTATAATATAACTGTCATCAAAACCTTAAGCGTGCGGACCCTACGGTTCGAGAACAATGTAGACATGACCGAGACATGTCTCCGGTCAATAACCAATAGCGGGACCTGGATGCCCATATTGGTTCCTACATATTCTACGAAGATCTTTATCGGTCAGACCGCATAACAACATACGTTGTTCCCTTTGTCATCGGTATGTTACTTGCCCGAGATTCGATCGTCGGTATCCAATACCTAGTTCAATCCCGTTACCAGCAAGTCTCTTTACTCGTTCCGTAATACATCATCTCGCAACTAACTCATTAGTTGCAATGCTTGCAAGGCTTAAGTGATGTGCATTACCGAGAGGGCCTAGAGATACCTCTCCGACATTCGGAGTGACAAATCCTAATCTCGAAATACGCCAACCCAACAAGTACCTTTGGAGACACCTGTAGAGCACCTTTATAATCACCCAGTTACGTTGTGACGTTTGGTAGCACACAAAGTGTTCCTCCGGTAAATGGGAGTTGCATAATCTCATAGTCATAGGAATATGTATAAGTCATGAAGAAAGCAATAGCAACATACTAAACGATCGGGTGCTAAGCTAACGGAATGGGTCATGTCAATCAGATCATTCAACTAATGATGTGATCCCATTAATCAAATAACAACTCTTTGTCCATGGTTAGGAAACGTAACCATCTTTGATTAACAAGCTAGTCAAGTAGAGGCATACTAGTGACACTCTGTTTGTCTATATATTCACACATGTATTACGTTTCGGGTTAATACAATTCTAGCATTAATAATAAACATTTATCATGATATAAGGAAATAAATAATAACTTTATTATTGCCTCTAGGGCATATTTCCTTCAAAAACAAGGGCAAAAGTGTTTGGAAAAGTAGATACGTTGGAGACGTATCAACTCCCCCAAGCTTAAACCATTGCTTGTCCTCAAGCAATTTAGTTGATAAACTGAAAGTGAAAAAGAAAAACTTTTACAAACTCTATTTGCTCTTATTGTTGTAAACATGAAAAGCCAGCATTCAAGTTTCAGCAAATATTATGAACTAACCATACTCACAATAACACGTAGGTCTCACAGTTACTCATATCAATAACATAATCAGCTAGCGGGCCATAATAATAAAACTCGGATGACAACACTTTCTCAAAATAATTATAACATGATATAACAAAATGGTATCTCGCTAGCCCTTTCTGAGACCGCAAAACATAAATGCAGAGCACCTTTAAAGATCAAGGACTGACTAAACATTGTAATTCATGGTAAAAGAGATCTAGTCAAGTCATACCCAATATAAACCAATAATAATGAATGCAAATGACAGTGTGCTCTCCAGCGGGTGCTTTTAATAAGAAGGGTGATGACTCAACATAAAAGTAAATAGACAGGCCCTTCGCAGAGGGAAGCAGGGATTTGTAGAGGTGCCAAAGCTCGATTTTAAAATAGAGATTGAATAACATTTTGAGCGGCATACTTTCGCTGTCAACACAACAACTATGAGATGGTTGTATCTTCCATACTACATGCATTATAGGTAGTTCCCAAACAAAATGGTAAAGGTTTATACTCCCCCAACCACCAACAAGCATCAATCCATGGCTTGCTCGAAACAACGAGTGCCTCCAACATACAATAGCCCTGGGGGAGTTTTGTTTAGTTATTTCGATTTGGTTTGATCTTTTTGGGTCATGGGACTGGGCATCCCGGTTACCGGCCCTTTCTCGTGAATGAGGAGCGGAGTCCACTCCTCGTGAGAATAACCCACCTAGCATGGAAGATATAGGCAGCCCTAGTTGTAACATGAGCTGCTCGAGCATACAAAACAAAATTTCATTTGAAGGTTTAGAGTTTGGCACATACAAATTTACTTGGAACGACAGGTAAATACCGCATATAGGAAGGTATAGTGGACTCATATGGAACAACTTTGGGGTTTATGGAGTTTGGATGCACAAGCAGTATTCCTGCTTAGTACAGGTGAAGGCTAGCAAAAGACTGGGAAGCGACCAACTGAGAGAGCGACAATAGTCGTAAACATGCATTAAAATCAGTTTACACCAAGTGCAAGCATGAGTAGGATATAATCCACCATGAACATAAATATCGTGAAGGCTATGTTGATTTGATTCAACTACATGTGTGAACATGTGCCAAGTTGAGTCACTCAATTCATTCAAAGGAGGATACCATCCCATCATACCACATCATAATCATTCTAATAGCATGTTGGCATGCAAGGTAGACCATTATAACTCATAGCTAATCAAGCATGGCACAAGCAACTATAATATCTAAATGTCATTGTAAATATGTTTACTTCATAATAACTAACTCAGAAATGATGAACTCATCATATTTACAAAAACAAGAGAGGTCGAGTTCATACCAGCTTTTCTCTTCCCAATAAGTCCATCATATATCGTCATTATTGCCTTTCACTTGCACGACCGAACGATGTGTAATACAATAAGAGTGCACGTGCATTGGACTAAGCTGGAATCTGCAAGCATTCAACTCAAGAGAGAAGGCAAGTAATATGGGCTCTAAGTTAATTAAACAATTATGCATATAAGAGCCTCTAAGCATTTTCAATATGGTCTTCTCGACCCCCAAAACAAAGAAAAGAAAATAAAACTATTTACACGGGAAAGCTCCCAACAAGTAAGAAGAAGAACTATAAATCTTTTTGGGTTTTCATTTTAATTTCTACTACAAGCATGGAAATTAAACTAAATAATTTTTTTGGTTTTTCTTAAAGTTTATCAAACACAGAAGAAGAAAGCTAGAAAAATAAATTTAAACTAGCATGGATAATACAATGAAAGAGTATGAGCACCGACGATTAGTGTGTGAACATGAATGTAAAGTCGGTGAGAAATACGTACTCCCCCAAGCTTAGGCTTTTGGCCTAAGTTGGTCTAATACCAAGGACCGCCACTACTCTCCCCAGTGTAGTGGGAGGTGTAATCAGGATACCACTGGCTGGTCATCTCCGGATCCCACTGGACAAATGATGCACGATAAGGGTCCAGCTCAGGTTCCGGCTCAGGTTCAGGTTCTGGAGTAAAAGCTTGAGCTCGATGATTGTTCGCCGCTTCCGGCGTGACAAGACGATTTTCTGCAAAGCAAATCAAACAACAGAGGCGCAGGCAAAATAATAATCTCAATGTGTTTCTTATTAAATCTAAGTTTATGCAAGAGCATCTTCTCTTCATTGTCAACAATAAACTTGTGTGCTACCATGCTCTTGTAATCTAAGATGTGAGGAGGCAATTTTATCTCATCCTCCTCATGGTGCCTAATGGGTATCTAAAAATATTTAGCAAGACGTGCAGCATAGATACCTCCAAATATGGGGCCTTTTGTACGATTCAGGGCTAGCCGTTTAGCAACGACGACACCCATACTAAAAGTATTGTCTCCAAGCAAGGCATGTTGAAGAATGATAATATCAGGAACACTCAAATTTCCACTATTTCCACGACCAATCAAGCATCTACTAGCAAATATGGCAAAGTAGCGTAAAACAAGAAAGTGTATGCTAGAGACCTTCGACTCGGAGCCCTTCTTTGGCTGCTCTACAGCAATAGTATTAACAAAGCCACCCACATCTTCACGATGGGGTTCCTCTAATTCTCCCTCATAAGGTATCCTACATACCGCGCAAAAATGACGTAAAGACATTTCTTTGAATTCATCATACAAATGAAATGATACTGCAAGCGGTGACTTCTTAGGATAATAATAAAAGTTTTGCACGAAAGTATTGGTAAGTAAGAGATACTGATCGATTCGGTCGTTGATAAAACCGGTGAGGCCTGCAGTCTCGATTGAAGCATAAAAGTCTTCATGAATTCCAGCTTCTTTCACGAAATCCTCGCATGGCCATTCACACGACCGTACTTCCGCTAAGCGAGGAAGATTATACTTGGCTTTTTCCTTCTCTTTGGCTTGTTTTTCCTGAGAGCTTTGGCTAGAAGAGCCCCTCAAAATTTCCTCAACATTTTCTGAAAATTTCTGAAATTTTAGTAACTTCGAAATAAAAGTGAATAAAACCAAACAAGATTGATAGCAACTACACCTACAAGTGCCTAGAGCCTATATCATGCATTGGAATTGCTTGGGACCTCAAAAATTTAACATGCAAGCTCAAGAGCAAGGTCACCTATGCAGCAAAAATTTGCAATGAATAAAGCACTAGAACAAAAACTAATTACACCAATGGAGGAGTCACATACCAAGCAACAATCTCCCAAAGCAGTTTTGTGAATGGAGCTTTCAGCTAAGAGATCAAAAATCACAGCAAAACGAGCTAGAACTCGTGCTAGAGCTGGATGGGGATTTTTCTGGGTAGAAAATGAAGTGTGTGGTTGCTGGCATAAGTGGAGGGGGGCCACCAGGGGCCCACGAGACAGGGGGCGCGCCCTATAGGGGGGGTGCCCTCCACTCTCGTGGCCTGGTGCTTGCCCCTCCTGTAGTGTTTTCGGTGCCTAAAATCCTCGAATATTCCAGAAAAAATCATACTAAATTTGCAGGGCATTTGGAGCACTTTTATTTTCGGACTATTTTTTATTGCACGGATAATTCAGAAAACAGATGGACAATACTATTTTTGCTTTATTTATTCTAAATAACAGAAAGTAAAAAGAGGGTACAGAAGGTTGTGCCTTCTAGTTTCATCCATCTCGTGATCATCAAAATGAATCCACTAACAAGGTTGATCAAGTCTTGTTAACAAACTCATTCTGAATAACACGGAACCGGAGAAATTTCGAATAACACTAAGTTACCTCAACGGGGATATGAAAATCCCCAACAATAAGAATATCATACTTTTTCTTGACAGTAGGGAGAGGAAATTCAAAACCTCCAAAAATTAACTTTTTCAATAGAATTGATGCTATGAACTTGAGATTGTTTCCTCGGAAAGTGTACCGTATGCTCATTACCATTAACATGAAAAGTGACATTGCCTTTGTTGCAATCAATAACAGCCCCTGCAGTATTAAGAAAAGGTCTACCAAGAATAATAGACATACTATCGTCCTCGGGAATATCAAGAATAACAAAGTCCGTTAAGATAGTGACATTTGCAACCACAACAGGCACATCCTCACAAATACCAACAGGTATAGCAGTTGATTTATCAGCCATTTGCAAAGATATTTCAGTAGGTGTCAACTTATTCAATTCAAGTCTACGATATAAAGAGAGAGGCATAACACTAACACCGGCTCTAAGATCACATAAAGTAGTTCTAACATAATTTCTTTTAATAGAGCATGGTATAGTTGGTACACCCGGATCTCCAAGTTTCTTTGGTATTCCACCCTTAAAAGTGTAATTAGCAAGCATGGTGGAAATTTTAGCTTCCAGTATCTTTCTTTTATTTGTAATGATATCCTTCATATACTTAGCATAAGGATTTCCTTTCAGCATATCAATTAAGCACATATGTAAGAAAATAGGTCTAATCATTTCAGCAAAGCGCTCAAAATCGTCATCATCCTTTGTCTTGGATGGTTTAGGAGGAAAGGGCATGGGTTTCTGAACCCATGGTTCTCTTTCTTTACCGTGCTTCCTAGCAACAAAATCTCTCTTATCATAACGTTGATTCTTTGATTGTGGGTTATCAAGATCAACAGCAGGTTCAATTTCTACATCATTGTTTTTGCTAGGTTGAGCATCAACATGAACATTATCATTAACATTATCACTAGGTTCATGTTCATCACCTGATTGTGTTTCAGCATCAGAAATAGAAATATCATTGGGATTCTCAGGTGTGTCTACAGCAGGTTCACTAGAAGCATGCGAAGTTCTATCGTCTTTCTTTTTCTTCTTTTTAGAAGAACTAGGTGCCTCTAAATTATTTCTCTAAGAATCTTGCTTGATTCTCTTAGGGTGGTCTTCAGGATACAAAGGTTCCCGAGTCATTCTACCAGTTCTAGTAGCCACTCTAATAGCAAAGTCATTTTTATTATTTAATTCATCAAGCAAATCATTTTGAGCTTTAAGTACTTGCTCAGCTTGAGTAGCAACCATAGAAGCATATTTGCTAACGAGGTGGAGTTCATCTTTAACTCTAGCTATATTATCGCCTACGCGTCCTATCTCGAAAGCATTATTCTTTAACTCTCTACCAACATAAGCATTAAAACTTTCTTGCCTAGCCATAAAGTCATCAAATTCATCTAAGCTAGAGCTGGATGGGGATTTTTCTGGGTAGAAAATGAAGTGTGTGGGTGCTGGCATAAGTGGAGGGGGGCCACCAGGGGCCCACGAGACAGGGGGGCGCGCCCTCCACTCTCGTGGCCTGGTGCTTGCCCCTCTTGCAGTGTTTTCAGTGCCTAAAATCCTCGAATATTCCAGAAAAAATCATACTAAATTTGCAGGGCATTTGGAGCACTTTTATTCGGACTATTTTTTATTGCACGGATAATTCAGAAAACAGATGGATAATACTATTTTTGCTTTATTTATTCTAAATAACAGAAAGTAAAAAGAGGGTACAGAAGGTTGTGCCTTCTAGTTTCATCCATCTCGTGATCATCAAAATGAATCCACTAACAAGGTTGATCAAGTCTTATTAACAAACTCATTTTGAATAACACGGAACCGGAGAAATTTCGAATAACACTAAGTTACCTCAACGGGGATATGAAAATCCCCAACAATAAGAATATCATACTTTTTCTTGACAGTAGGGAGAGGAAATTCAAAACCTCCAAAAATTAACTTTTTCAATAGAATTGATGCTATGAACTTGAGATTGTTTCCTCGGAAAGTGTACCGTATGCTCATTACCATTAACATGAAAAGTGACATTGCCTTTGTTGCAATCAATAACAGCCCCTGCAGTATTAAGAAAAGGTCTACCAAGAATAATAGACATACTATCATCCTCGGGAATATCAAGAATAACAAAGTCCGTTAAGATAGTGACATTTGCAACCACAACAGGCACATCCTCACAAATACCAACAGGTATAGCAGTTGATTTATCAGCCATTTGCAAAGATATTTCAGTAGGTGTCAACTTATTCAATTCAAGTCTACGATATAAAGAGAGAGGCATAACACTAACACCGGCTCTAAGATCACATAAAGTAGTTCTAACATAATTTCTTTTAATAGAGCATGGTATAGTTGGTACACCCGGATCTCCAAGTTTCTTTGGTATTCCACCCTTAAAAGTGTAATTAGCAAGCATGGTGGAAATTTCAGCTTCCAGTATCTTTCTTTTATTTGTAATGATATCCTTCATATACTTAGCATAAGGATTTACTTTCAGCATATCAATTAAGCGCATATGTAGGAAAATAGGTCTAATCATTTTAGCAAAGCGCTCAAAATCGTCATCATCCTTTGTCTTGGTTGGTTTAGGAGGAAAGGGCATGGGTTTCTGAACCCATGGTTCTCTTTCTTTATCGTGCTTCCTAGCAACAAAATCTCTCTTATCATAACGTTGATTCTTTGATTGTGGGTTATCAAGATCAACAACAGGTTCAATTTCTACATCATTGTTTTTGCTAGGTTGAGCATCAACATGAACATTATCATTAACATTATCACTAGGTTCATGTTCATCACCTGATTGTGTTTCAGCATCAGAAATAGAAATATCATTGGGATTCTCAGGTGTGTCTACAGCAGGTTCACTAGAAGCATGCGAAGTTCTATCGTCTTTCTTTTTCTTCTTTTTAGAAGAACTAGGTGCCTCTAAATTATTTCTCTGAGAATCTTGCACTATTCTCTTAGGGTGGTCTTCAGGATACAAAGGTTCCCGAGTCATTCTACCAGTTCTATTAGCCACTCTAATAGCAAAGTCACTTTATTATTTAATTCATCAAGCAAATCATTTTGAGCTTTAAGTACTTGCTCAGCTTGAGTAGCAACCATAGAAGCATATTTGCTAATGAGGTGGAGTTCATCTTTAACTCTAGCTATATTATCGCCTACGCGTCCTATCTCGGAAGCATTATTCTTTAACTCTCTACCAACATAAGCATTAAAACTTTCTTGCCTAGCCATAAAGTCATCAAATTCATCTAAGCATGGGCTATGAAATTTAGTAGAGGGGACTTCAACTTTATCATATCTATAGAGAGAATTTACCTTTACTACCTGTGTCGGGTTATCAAGACAATGTGGTTCTTCAGGCGGTATATTAAGACCATGTATTTCTTCAATAGGAGGTAAATTCTTAACATCTTCAGCTTTAATACCTTTTTCTTTCATTGATTTCTTTGCTTCTTGCATATCTTCAGGACTGAGAAATAAAACACCTCTCTTCTTCAGAGTGGGTTTAGGAATAGGCTCAGGAGGTGGCTCAATTGGTTCAGGAATTGCTTCAGGAATTGGCTCGGGAAGAGTCCAATTATTTTCATTAGTCAACATATTATTCAATAATATTTCAGCTTCGTCGACTGTTCTTTTCCTGAAAACACAACCAGCACAACTATCCATGTAGTCCTTGGAAGCATCGGTTAGTCCATTATAAAGGATATCAAGTATTTCATTTTTCTTAAGAGGATGATCTGGCAAAGCATTAAGTAACCGGAGAAGCCTCCCCCAAGCTTGTGGGAGACTCTCTTCTTTGATTTGCACAAAATTATATATTTCCCACAAGGCAGCTTGTTTCTTATGAGCAGGGAAATATTTAGCAGAGAAGTAATAAATCATATCCTGGGGACTACGCACACAACCAGGAGCAAGAGAATTGTACCAAGTCTTAGCATCACCCTTTAATGAGAACGGAAATATCTTAACGATATAAAAATAGTGGGACTTCTCATCATTAGTAAACAGGGTAGCTATATCATTCAACTTGGTAAGATGTGCCACAACAGTTTCAGATTCAAGGCCATAAAAAGGATCAGATTCAACTAAAGCAATAATTTTAGGATCAACAGAGAATTCATAATCCTTATCAGTAACACAGATAGCTGAAGTAGCAAAAGCAGGATTGGGTTTCATCCTAGCATTAAGAGACTGCTGCTTCCATTTAGCTAATAATTTCTTAAGATCATATCTATCATTGCAAGCAAAGATTTCCCTAGCAGCTTCTTCATTCATAACATAACCGTTAGGAACAACAGGCAATGCATAATCATTGGGAGAACCTTCATCATCACTATCATCAATAATAGGTTCTTCAGTAATATCATTCCCCCTAACTCTCGCAAGTTGTTCATCAAGAAATTCACCTAATGGAAAAGTAGTATCAAGCACAGAAGTAGTTTCATCATGCATAGCAGAGGTGGCATCATCAATAACATGCGACATATCAGAATTCATAGCAGTAGCAGGTTTAGGTGTCGCAAGCCTACTAATAACGGAAGGAGAATCTAGTGCAGAGCTAGATGGCAGTTCCTTACCTCCCCTCGTAGTTGAGGGCAAAATCTTGGTTTTAGCGTCTTTCAATTTCTTCATAGTGATCAATATATATAAATCCCAAGTGACTCAGAGAATAGAGCTATGCTCCCCGGCAACGGCGCTAGAAATTAGTCTTGATAACCCACAAGTATAGGGGATCGCAACAGCTTTCGAGGGTAAATTATTCAACCCAAATTTACTGATTCGACACAAGGGGAGCCAAAGAATATTCTTGAGTATTAGCAGTTGAGTTGTCAATTCAACCACACCTAGATAACTTAGTATCTGCAGCAAAGTATTTAGTAGCAAAAGTGGTATGATAATAAAGGTAACAGTAGCAAAGGTAAAGATAAATGTTTTGGGTTTTTGTAGTAGTTGTAACAGTAGCAACGGAAAAGTAAATAAGCGAAGAACAATATGTGAAAAGCTCGTAGGCAATGGATCAGTGATGGATAATTATGCCGGATGCGATTCCTCATGTAATAGCTATAACATAGGGTGATATAGAACTAGCTACAGTTCATCAATGTAATGTAGGCATGTATTCCGTAAATAGTCATACATGCTTATGGAAAAAACTTGCATGACATCTTTTGTCCTACCCTCCCGTGGCAGCGGGGTCCTAGCGGAAACTAAGGGATATTAAGGCCTCCTTTTAATAGAGAACCGGAACAAAGCATTAGCACATAGTGAATACATGTACTCCTCAAACTACGGTCATCACCGAGAAGTATCCCGATTATTGTCACTTCGGGGTTGTCGGATCATAACACATAATAGGTGACTATAGACTTGCAAGATAGGATCAAGAACACACATATATTCATGAAAACATAATAGGTTCAGATCTGAAATCATGGCACTCGGGCCCTAGTGACAAGCATTAAGCATAGCAAAGTCATAGCAACATCAATCTCAGAACATAGTGGATACTAGGGATCAAACCCTAACAAAACTAACTTGATTACATGGTAAATCTCATCCAACCCATCACCGTCCAGCAAGCCTACGACGGAATTACTCACACACGGCGGTGAGCATCATGAAATTGGTGATGGAGGATGGTTGATGATGACGACGATGGCTAATCCCCCTCTCTGGAGCCCCGAACGAACTCCAGATCAGCCCTCCCGAGAGAGATTAGGGCTCGGCGGCGGCTCCGTGTCGCAAAACGCGATGAAACTTTCTCTCTGATTTTTTTCTCCCCGAACGTGAATATATGGAGTTGGAGTTGAGGTCGGCGGAGGTCCAGGGGGCCCACGAGATAGGAGGGCGCGCCCTAGGAGGGCGCCCCCCTTGTCTCATGGACAGCCTGTGGGCCCCCTGGTATTGATTCTTTCGCCAAAAATTCTTATTAATATCAAAAAGTGCCTCCGTGGATTTCCAGGACATTCTGAGAACTTTTCTTTTCTACACGTAAAACAACATCATGGTAGTTCTGCTGAAAACAGCGTCAGTCCGGGTTAGTTTCTTTCAAATCATGCAAGTTAATGTCCAAAATAAGGGCAAAGGTGTTTGGAAAAGTAGATACGTTGGAGATGTATCAATAGGTTGTTTTTAGAGTTCGTATGTGTGGGGAAACAAGAGTTAGGGTTGGTTTCGGACCCCTCCTTCAAGGGCCATGAAATGCCCCCCCCCCCTCTTCCTCCATATATACAACCCTTAGGGAATCGTTTAGACTTTAGGGATTTGTTTTGTTAAAAGTTAGCCATTGCAACTTCGTGTACTTCGTTTGTGTCCAACGACCAGACGAAGACTGCTTCCGGATCCCCACCGTTATCAATACTTCATCCATATTCGCAATATTCAGATTGCTTTGTCATATTCTTGCCTGTTCTTTGATTGCTTACAGGAATAGACCTTCATGGTCAGGCTGATTGTGCTTCTAGCATCGTCAGTAACCTCGGGAGATTGGTTTAATTGCTAAGGCGCAACGTCGTTGCACGTTTGTAGTCGGATCGTCAAAGTCGTCCCCACCAAATCGATAGTTATCATCTCATTGAAAGATCGGGACCCTCGCCTCTATCAAGTGGTATCAGATTTTTAAGTTGCTTGGTGAGATTTTACAGTTTTTCGTAGTTTAGATCGAGTCTGTTCTTCATACCTATAGTCCACGAAAAGCCACAAAATTTTTTTGGGTTAGTTCATCATATCCGAACCAGACTGAGCCTTTGCATAGTCTTTTCAGTATTTTGCTTTGTTGAATTTGCGGTTGCATCGTCATGTCAAGTTGTTGGTCTTAGCGTCTAGTCTTTTAGAGTTCCGAGTTCTTGTCATCAGTTGTCACGCCGCTGCCGCACCATCATCATCGCCCCTACCATCTACCGCCACCGCTTATCCACCACCGATCCGTATCCATATACCACCACCAATCCGTATCCATATACCCCCAATGCTACCATATACCACCACCGCTGCCATATCTTACCATCATATATCCACCACCAATTCGAGTTCTTTTCATATTAGGTTTGTTTTCGAGATCCTTCTATTTTCCGATTCGTGTTTCCTTGTGTGAGTAGGTTTGGAAAAAAAATGGAGACCCCCAGGCAGTTTTTAGGCGAAAATTTCGGCAGGTGAAAATATGTTTCCCTATCCTATTTTTAGGCTTTTCTAAGTCTTTTGAGACACTCGCCATCATAGTGATTTTGTGTCACACTTTTTCGTAGTCGCTGCCCTGATTTCTGAATAAAAATTGTCAAAAAAATTTGTGCCTATCCTGTTAGTTTGACTTGGGAAGAGTTTTGAGACACTCGCCATTATATTGATTTTCGGCAAAAAAAAGAGGAGCGCAAAAAAAGGGTGAAAAAAATTCAAAGTGTGCTTTTTCCTTGTTTCTGTGCAGCACCGTGATTTTGTTAGTGTTCTAGGCTCGCGTCTCTAGCAGGTCTAGCGTAGGACCAGCATAGTACCATTGTTGCGCGTTTATTCAACTTTGCATCTCTGAATTGATTATTACTGACCCTTTTTGCTACCATATTATAAGCCTTCCCAGCTCCACATACATCTACGTCGTGTGTTTCACTCTCCCTAGTAATTGCTCTATCCAAGCTTTGAGTTTTGACTACAACGGTTGCCAATCACCACCTGCTGTTGGGTAAGAACTGGTAAGAATTTGAGATTTGTTTGATGGTTTTCTGACACACTGCCACTTTCTAGTAGTTTGTAGGATCATATTCTTGTGTGTTTCTATTGCTCCTAACCATGGCAGGACCACAAGCCGACGAGATTAACTGGGAGAACATGACAAACAAGGAGTTGCATGATAAACTTCAGCAAATGATGAGTGGCCAAGTGGGAGATGTGCTAAAGAGATTTGAAGAGGCTATGGAGAAGATAGATGGCATGGAGAAGTCATTCGAGACAAAGCTGGATAACAAGTTTAATGAATTGCTCTCGTGTCTTCCACAACCGCCATTAGCTGCACCTGTCACACCTCTGCAACAACAACAATAACAACAACAACAACAACAACAACAACAACATTAATGCCCCTTGCCGAATCAGTTCGGATGAGCGAAGCGTGTTCCTATTGAGGATGGCCAAACTTCTGGTGTTGTTGTACCTACTGTTGATGCTTCTTTGGCTCCTGCTACTGCTGCTGCTGGTGCCAAGGTGGATGACGATTACGAGGATGAGGTTGATCAAAATCAAAACTACGTGCAACCACCAGCACCAGGTCATCCACATGCATATAATCACAATGGTAGGGCTGCACTACCGGCTCATGTACAAGACCATGACCATTTTCCTAAACTGGAATTGAATATTCCACCATTTGAGGGTAAATATGTTCCTGATATATATCTTACTTGGGAGTTAGAAACTGAACAACGTTTTACATGTTTACAATATCCCGAGGAGAGACGTGTTGCTGTTGTTGTTTGTGCTTTCACTAGTTTTGCATGTGTATGGTGGTCTGAACATTGTAGATTATATCCTATTCCAGCTACTTGGGCTGCCTTAAAAAATGCTATGCGTGCTTGTTGGGTCCCACCATATTATCAACGTGAATTGCTTAAAAAATTGCAGCGTTTAAGACAAGGAAAAAATTATGTAGAAGAATATTATCAGGAATTACAAACTGGCATGATTCGATGTGGTATTGTTGAGAATAATTAAGCTATGCTTGCCCGTTTTATGGGTGGATTAAATAAAGAGATTCAGACCATTCTAGAGTATAAGGAGTATAATAATATCACTCGTTTATTCCATCTTGCTTGCAAAGCTGAACGTGAAGTGCAGGATTGACAGGCATTGGCGCGGACTAATTTTTCTGCAGGTCGATCTTCATCATGAACACCACGTACATCCTCTACTCCCACATGTCCTACTGCAGCACCACTGACTTCAGCCGCCAATTCCAATCAATATACAAGAAAACAAGCACCACCAACACCATCTGCCAGGAGCACACCTTCTGGGCCTGCACGGAACGCTTCTTCATCCATGGCATCAACAGGGCAAACACATGATATTATTTGTCATTGTTGCAAGGGTGGAGGTCATTATGCGAGAGAATGCCCATCTAAGCATGTGATGATTGCTACAGAGGATGGTGGGTATAAGTCCGCTAGTGACTATGATGAGGAGACTTTGGCTCTTATTACAAGTGAAGAACACGGTGGAGATGATTCTGAACAAGAGACGCAATATATGGCTGCTGATGACGCCGACAGGTATGAAAGTTTAGTTGCTCAACTGTTTTGAGTGTGCAGGTCACGCAAGCTGACAAAATCAGAGGCACAATTTGTTCCACACAAAGGGAGTTTTGAAGGAACGTTCTATTCGTGTCATCATTGATGGAGGGAACTGCAACAACTTGGCTAGCATGGAGATGGTGGAGAAGCTATCTCTCACCACAAGATCACATCCACATCCTTACTACATCCAATGGTTCAACAACAGCGGCAAGGTTAAGGTAACACGTACTGTTCGTGTGCATTTTAGTATCTCTACATATGCTGATTATGTTGATTGTGATGTGGTACCTATACAAGCATGTTCCTTATTACTTTGACACAAATCTGGCTGACTCCAAGTCATAAACCAGATACGTGTATATTTTGAATGGTGGGGCAGTCAGCTGGTGCAGTTGCAAGCAAAGCATCATGGCGGGATCTACATGTGAAGCAGAGTACATAGCCGCTTCGAAAGCAGCACAGGAAGGAGTCTGGATGAAGGAGTTTATCACCGGCCTAGGAGTGATTCCCAATGCGTCAGGCCCGATGACTCTCTTCTGTGACAACACTGGAGCTATTGCCATTTCCAAGGAGCCTAGGTTTCACAAGAAGACCAAGCCCATCAAGCGCCGCTTCAACTCCATCGTGAATATATTCAAGATGGAGACATAGATATTTGTAAAGTACATATGGATCTGAATGTCGCAGACCCATTGACTAAACCTCTTTCACGAGCAAAACATGATCAACACCAGAACTTTATGGGTGTTCGATTCATCACAATGTAACTAGATTATTGACTCTAGTGCAAGTGGTAGACTATTGGAAATATGCCCTAGAGGCAATAATAAAATGGTTATTATTATATTTCCTTGTTCATGATAATTGTCTATTGTTCATGCTATAACTGTATTAACCGGAAACCATAATACATGTGTGAATACATAGATCACAACATGTCCCTAGTGAGCCTCTCTAGTTGACTAGCTCGTTGATCAATAGATGGTTGCGGTTTCCTAACCATGGACATTGGATGTCGTTGACAACAGGATCACATCATTATGAGAATGATGAGATGGACAAGACCCAATCCTAAGCATAGCACAAGATCGTGTAGTTCGTTTGCTAGAGCTTTTCTAATGTCAAGTATCATTTCCTTAGACCATGAGATTGTGCAACTCCCGAATACCATAGGAATGCTTTGGGTGTATCAAACGTCACAACGTAACTGGGTAACCATAAAGATGCACTACAGGCATCTCCGAAAGTGTCTATTGGGTTGGCACGAATCGACACTGGGATTTGTCACTCCGTATGACGGAGAGGTATCTCTGGGCCCACTCGGTAATGCATCATCATAATGAGCTCAATGTGACTAAGGAGTTAGCCACGGGATCATGCGTTACAGAACGATTAAAGAGACTTGCCGGTAACGAGATTGAACGAGGTATGGGGACACCGACGATCGAATCTCGGGCAAGTAACATACTGATGGACAAAGGGAATTGTATACAGGATTGATTGAATCCCCGACATCATGGTTCATCCGATGAGATCATAGAGGAACATGTGGTTGCCAATATGGGTATCCAGATCCCGCTATGGGTTATTGGCCAGAGAGATGTCTCTGTCATGTCTGCATGGTTCCCGAACCCGTAGGGTCTACACACTTAAGGTTCGGTGACGCTAGAGTTGTAATGGGAAATTGTATGTGGTTACCGAAGGTTGTTCAGAGTCCCGGATGAGATCCCAGACTTCATGAGGAGTTCCGGAATGGTTCGGAGGTGAAGATTTTTATATGGGAAGTCCAGTTTCGGTCGCTAGAAGGTTTCGGGGGTTATCGTATTGTACCGGGACCACCGAAAGGTGTGCAGGGGTCCATCGGGTGGGTCCACCTACCCCGGGGACCAAGTGGGCTGAATATGGGTGGGAACCAGACCCCTAGTGGGCTAGTGCGCCCCCTCCTAAGGGCCCAAGGCGCCTAGGGTTGGAAACCCTAGGGCTGGGGGCGCCTCCCACATGCTTGGGGGGCAAGTTTCCCCCTCCTGGCCGCCGCCCCTCCCCATCTAGATGGATCTAGGGGGTGGCCCCCTCTCTCCTTCCCCTATATGTAGTAAGGTGGTGGGAGGGCAACCACACCCTTCCCCTGGCGCATCCCTCCCCCCTTCCAACTCCTCCTCCTCCTCCGTAGTGCTTGGTGAAGCCCTGTCGGAGAACCACAAGCTCCACCACCACGTCGTCGTGTTGCCGGAGCTCTCCCTCAACTTCTCCTTCCCCCTTGCTAGATCAAGAAGGAGGAGATGTCCCAGGATGTACGTGTGTTGAATGGGGAGGCGCCGTCCATTTGGCGCTTGGATCGGATCTTCCGCAATTTGAATCGCCGCAAGTACGACTCCATCAACCGCATTCTTGTAATGCTTTCGCTTAGCGATCGTCAAGGGTACGAAGATGCACTCCCTATCTCTCGTTGCTAGCATCTCCTATATTGATCTTGGTGACATGTAGGAAAATTTTGATTTATTACTACGTTCCCCAACAGTGGCATCATGAGCTAGGTCTATGCATAGATTCTATGCACGAGTAGAACACAAAGTAGTTGTGGGTGATGATTTGGTCAATTTGCTTACCGTTACTAGTCTTATCTTGATACAGCAGAATTGTGGGATGAAGCGGCCCGGACTGACCTTACACATACGCTTACGTGAGACAGGTTCCACCGACTGACATGCACTTGATGCATAAGGTGGCAAGCAGGTGTTTGTCTCTCCCACTTTAGTCGGATCGGATTCGATGAAGAGGAAACTTATGAAGGGTAAATAGCAATTGGCATATCACCGTTGTGGCTTTTGCGTAGGTAAGAAACATTCTTGCTAGAAACCCATAGTAGCCACGTAAAACATGCAACAACAATTAGAGGACGTCTAACTTGTTTTTGCAGGGTATGATATGTGATGTGATATGGCCAAAAGGATGTGATGAATTATATATGTGATGTATGAGATTGATCATGTTCTTGTAATAAGAATCACGACTTGCATGTCGATGAGTATGACAACCGGCAGGAGCCATAGGAGTTGTCTTAATTTATTGTATTACCTGCGAGTCAATATAAACGACATGTAATTATGTTACTTTATTGCTAACCGTTAGCCATAGTAGTAGAAGTAATAGTTGGCAAGACAACTTCATGAAGACACGATGATGGAGATCATGGTGTCATGCCGGTGACGATGGTGATCATGCTGCGCCTTGAGGATGGAGATCAAAAGTGCAAGATGATATTGGTCATATCATGTCACTTTATGATTTGCATGTGATGTTTATCATGTTTACATCTTGTTTGCTTAGAACGACGGTAGCATAAATAAGATGATCCCTCACTAAAATTTCAAGAAATGTGTTCCCCCTAACTGTGCACCATTGTGAAGGTTCATGGTTTTGAAGCACCACGTGATGATCGGGTGTGATAGATTCTAACGTTTGCATACAACGGTTGTAAGCTAGATTTACACATGCAAAACACTTAGGTTGACTTGACGAGTCTAGCATGTACAGACATGGCCTCGGAACATGAGAGACCGAAAGGTCGAACATGAGTCGTATAGTAGATGCGATCAACATGGAGATGTTCACTGTCGGTGTCAAAACCGGCGGATCTCGGGTAGGGGGTCCCGAACTATGCGTCTAGGCGGATGGTAACAGGAGACAAGGGACACGATGTTTTTACCCAGGTTCAGGCCCTCTCGATGGAGGTAAAACCCTACTCCTGCTTGATTGATATTGATGATATGGGTAGTACAAGAGTGGATCTACCACGAGATCAAGGAGGCTAAACCCTAGAAGCTAGCCTATGGTATGATTGTTGTTCGTCCTATGGACTAAAACCCTCCGATTTATATAGACACCGGAGAGGGCTAAGGTTACACAAAGTCGGTTACAATGGTAGGAGATCTACATATCCGTATTGCCAAGCTTGCCTTCCAAGCCAAGGAAAGTCCCATCCGGACACGGGACGAAGTCTTCAATCTTGTATCTTCATAGTCTTGGAGTCCGGCCAATGATGATAGTTCGGCTATCCGGACACCCCCTAGTCCAGGACTCCCTCAGTAGCCCCAGAACCAGGCTTCAATGACGATGAGTCCGGCGCGCATATTTTCTTCGGCATTGCAAGGCGGGTTCCTCCTCCGAATAATTCATAGAAGATTGTGAACACCAGGATAGTGTCCGGCTCTGCAAAATAAATTCCACATACCACCGTAGAGAGAATAATATTTACACAAGTTCAATCTGTTGACGTATTTTGTGGCATGACGTCACACCACAACCAAGCCTTTACTCGAATCGTTTTTATTATTCCACCTCGGTGCATTTAGCGAAGCGGTTTCCTTGGCACGTCTTGTTGAAGCAGAGATCGTGTCCCCTTATTCCGGGATTCTCATCAATACGGACGTGGGTAACCCAACTGCGCCATTGATTGTGGCGCTTGGGAGATAAGCGAGTTTTACCAGGCTGGTGGGGACGCACAGTTTCGTCCGCCCATATATAAGGGGATAAGGATCCACCTTTTCACCTATGCCTTCTTCCTCCTTTGCTTATCCATCTCCGCGCACTCGAGCTCCAGCGCCCAAGTCCGCACATCTCACCTCAACCTTCTCCAGCCATGTCCGGAGCGGGAGGCAAGTGGATGGCCTCCTCCGTTACGGAGGGGCACATCAAGAAGCTGCGCAGCGCTGGATACTTGTCCAACGATATCGCGCACCGGCTCCCCGACGAGGGGCAGCTCATCCCCACCCTCGGGCCCCATGAGAGGGTGGTATTCCTTCCCCATTTCCTCTGCGGACTGGGCTTCCCACTCCACCCCTTTGTCCGGGGGCCCATGTTCTACTATGGCCTGGATTTCCATGATCTGGCCCCGAATTTCATCCTCAATATCTCGGCGTTTATCGTCATGTGCGAGGCCTTCCTCTGCATCCAGCCCCACTTCGGCTTGTGGCTCAAGACCTTCAATGTCAAGCCGAAGGTTGTGAAGGGCAGCTGAGGGAGTCCTGGACTAGGGGGTGTTCGGACAGCCGGACTATCAATGTCCGCCGGACTCCAAGACTACGAAGATACAAGATTGAAGACTCTGGCTCGTGTCCGGAAGGTACTTTACTTGGCGTGGAAGGCAAGCTTGGCGATACGGATACGTAGATCTCCTACTATTGTAACCGACTCTGTGTAACCCTAGCCCTCTCCGATATCTATATAAACCGGAGGGCTTTAGTCCGTAGGACAACATACACAACATACAATCATACCATCGGCTAGCTTCTAGGGTTTAGCCTCCTTGATCTCGTGGTAGATCTACTCTTGTACTACCCATATCATCAATATTAATCAAGCAGGACGTAGGGTTTTACCTCCATCGAGAGGGCCCGAACCTGGGTAAAAACATCGTGTCCCTCGTCTCCTGTTACCATCCGCCTAGACGCACAGTTCGGGACCCCCTACCCGAGATCCGCCGGTTTTGACACCGACATTGGTGCTTTCATTGAGAGTTCCTCTGTGTCGTCACCGATAGGCTTGATGGCATCTTCAACCTGCAACGCTATCCAGGGTGAGACTCTCCTCCCCGGACAGATCTTCGTATTCGGCGGCTTCGCACTGCGGGCCAATTCACTTGGCCATCTGGAGCAGATCGAAAGCTACGCCCCTGGCCGTCAGGTCAGATTTGGAAGCTTAAACTTCACGGCCGATGTCCGAGGAGACTTGATCCTCGACGGACTCGAGCCACAGCCAAGCGTGCCGCACTATAACGATGGGCATGATCTAGCTCTGCCGCCGAACAGTGCTTTGGTGGCCGCGCACGAATCCGCTCCGGCCATTAGCCCGGAGCCGATCGCCCAGATCGAGGGCCGGTGGTTAGACGCCGCCCCGGGGGCTTCAACATCCACGGCGATGGAGCCGAACACTAATCTTGTCCCCTGCAAAACTCGTGATTCCGAGGCGCCGGACTCCTCGCTGGACTCCGAACCTCCCGCGCCCCTACCAATCAATCCGGATTGGGCGCCGGTTATGGAATTCACCGCCGCGGACATCTTTCAATACTCGCCTCTTGGCGATATCTTAAATTCACTAAAGCATCTCTCGTTATCAGGAGAGTCCTGGCCGGATTATGGCCAGGATGGTTGGGATGCGGACGACGAAGAAATTCAGAGCCCACCCACCACCCACTTTGTAGCCACTGTCGACGATCTAACCGACATGCTAGACTACGACTCCGAAGACATCGACGCTATGGACGACGATGCCGGAGACGAACAGGAACCAGCACCCACAGGGCACTGGAAGGCCACCTCGTCATATGACGTATACATGGTGGATACCCCAAAAGATGGGGACGGCGAAGGAACAGCGGAGGCAGATTCCTTAAAGAAATAGCCCAAGCGCCGGCGTCAGCGGCGCCGCTCTAAATCTCGCCACAGCAAAAACGGAGATTCCGGCACAGGAGATAATAATACTCCAGAGAGTGCCGAAGACAATCCCCTCCCGCAAGACTCAGCGCAGGAGGATGCAGAAGCAAGCCCTCATGAGGGGGCGGCAGACGAAGAGGTCGAGGATCATAATTATATGCCTCCCTCCGAAGACGAAGCAAGCCTCAACGATGACGAATTCGTCGTCCCCGAGGATCCCGTTGAACAAGAGCGCTTCAAGCGCAGGCTTATCGCCACAGCAAACAGCCTAAAGAAAAAGCAGCAGCAGCTTCAAGCTGATCAGGACCTGCTGGCCGATCGATGGACCGAGGTCCTCGCGGCCGAAGAGTATAAACTTGAACGTCCCTCCATAAGTTACCCAAAACGCAAGCTGCTCCCCCGATTAGAGGAGGAAGCATACATACATCCATCACCAGCGCATGATATGGCTGACCGACCACCGCGTGGTCGTGACAGAGAGGCATCCAGGCCCCCAGCCAAGACCATACCCCAGCATCGCTCCAAAAGTATGAAGCCAAGAGGGAACGCGCCGGACTTGCGAGACATATTGGAGGACAAAGCAACGCAATCCCGATCCATCTATGGATCACGTGGGCGCCCTACGACCCATGACGAATACCGTCGTGCCGGATACAATAACCCCGGCCGGGCCGAACACAGCAGACAGCGCTCTCTCGAGCTGCGTCGCGATATCGCTCAATACACGGGCGCCGCACACCCATTATGCTTCACTGACGAAGTAATGGATCATCAGATCCCTGAAGGGTTTAAACCCGTAAACATCGAATCTTACGATGGCACAACAGACCCCGCGGTGTGGATCGAAGACTATCTTCTCCACATCCATATGGCCCGCGGTGACGATCTCCACGCCATAAAGTACCTCCCACTCAAGCTTAGAGGACCAGCTCGGCATTGGCTTAACAGCTTGCCCGCAGAGTCAATTGGGTGTTGGAAAGACCTGGAGGCCGCGTTCCTTGATAACTTCCAAGGCACATATGTGCGACCACCAGACGCCGATGACCTCAGCCACATCATTCAGCAGCCAGACGAATCGGCCAGGCAATTCTGGACACGGTTCTTGACAAAGAAAAATCAAATCATCGATTGTCCGGACGCAGAGGCCCTTGCAGCCTTCAAACATAATATCCGGGACGAGTGGCTAGCCCGGCACCTGGGGCAGGAAAAGCCGAAATCCATGGCAGCCCTCACATCGTTAATGACCCGCTTTTGTGTGGGAGAGGACAGCTGGCTAGCCCGCAGCAACAATCTCCGTAAAAATTCTGGCAGTCCGGATACTAAGGACAACAATGGCAGGTCACGTCGAAACAAAAACAAGCGCCGAATTAACGGCGACGATAAGGAGGATACGGCAGTCAATGCCGGATTCCGAGGCTCTAAACCCGGTCAACGGAAGAAGCCATTTAAAAGAACCATTCCGGGTCCGTCCAATTTGGACCGAATACTCGACCGCTCATGCCAGATACATGGCACCCCTGAAAAGCCAGCCAACCACACCAATAGAGATTGCTGGGTGTTCAAGCAGGCCGGCAAGTTAATTGCCGAAAACAATGACAAGGGGCTAAATAGCGACGACGAGGAAGAGACCCGGCCGCCGAACAACAGAGGACAAAAGGGTTTTCCCCCACAAGTGCGGATGGTGAATATGATATACGCGACCCATATACCCAAGAGGGAGAGGAAACGCGCACTAAGGGACGTCTATGCGATGGAGCCAGTCGCCCCAAAGTTCAACCCATGGTCCTCTTGTCCGATCACTTTCGATCGAAGAGACCATCCGACCAGCATACGCCATGGCGGATTTGCCGCATTGGTCTTAGACCCAATCGTCGATGGGTTTCACCTCACGAGAGTCCTGATGGATGGGGGCAGTAGCCTGAACCTGCTTTATCAGGATACAGTGCGCAAAATGGGCATAGACCCATCAAGGATTAAACCTACAAAGACAACCTTTAAAGGTGTCATACCAGGAGTGGAAGCCAACTGTACAGGCTCAGTCACACTGGAAGTTGTCTTCGGATCCCCGGATAATTTCTGGAGCGAAGAGTTAGTCTTCGACATAGTCCCGTTTCGCAGCGGCTATCACGCTCTGCTCGGACGAACCGCGTTTGCCAAATTCAACGCGGTGCCGCACTATGCATATCTAAAGCTCAAGATGCCAGGCCCTCGTGGAGTCATCACGGTCAATGGGAATACGGAACGCTCCCTCCGAACGGAGGAACATACAGCGGCTCTCGCGGCAGAAGTACAGAGCAGCCTTTATAGGCAATTCTCGAGTCCGGCCGTTAAACGGCCGGATACAGCAAAACGCGCCCGGAGCAATATCAACCAAGACCACCTGGCGCGATCAGAGCACGCGTAGCAATGCGGCCCCAACCCTCGCCCACGTATGATCGCAAGAATAACACTACGCGTACATCATTACGCTTTGGAAATACCATGGGCACAGGGGAGGGGGCACGATCACAATGGACCCAGAGTGCGGTTCGACCACACCAGGGGCTCGCAAATGTGTCTCTTTTTTATTATTATTTTTCTTATTTTTTGTACACAGGACTCTGATAACCAGAAGCCCTGTCCGGCGGTGAACCTGCCGAACTCATGATGCAATAGTCAGGGACTAAAGAAGGCCGCGTCGAACACTCAAGTGGTCTCAATTACGAGCATTAAATTCAATTATGTACACCAAATCCGCAGCTCATCCCTGGAGGGGGACATGTTTATTTAGTCCAAATACCTTGCTTACCGCACTATTTGTATCAGTCCGCTCTACTAGCAGGCTTTTTCTTTCATTAATAATGCAGCACCTTTATGATCGCAATTGCATTACATTTTATATATATGTTCATTATATGACATTCTGGCACCCGTATATTTTTGGTACGGCATAATACACCAGGGGCTTATGTTCCCCACTCTATGGTGTGATAAAGTCCGAACACTTTCACAAATGCGGCACCCCGAACTTATAGCATTATATGAATCGGCTCCGAATCATGTCTTGGGTCAATAGTTGGGTTTGCCCGGCTCCCATGTTTGGCACCTTACGTTTCCGTTCCGTCGGTTAAGGTAGCACTGGGAGAACCACTGCGATTGCGCCCCGGTTGAGCCGGGTTAACGCCTCAGTGGAGAAAGCTAAAACTGACCGGCATGATAAGGTGAGAGACTGGTCGCTGTTCGAGAGGTTTTTCGGGTCCTTAAAGACTCACGCCGCTTCGAGCGAAGTTCCGGATTATGTCCGATGAAGGCGTGGATAGCGCCCCGGATTCGGTCTTCCGAATACCAGGGGCTTTGCCGAAATTTAAAATTATAGAATTCTATGGCTAAGTGAGAGTGTTCAAGCATTATAAGTCCGGTCGCCTTGTTCGTCGTGTTGAGCGCCTCCCTAGATGGACCCAAATATGGGAACAAGAGTGCTCAAGTTTATCACCGAACACCCCAGCACTTGTGGCTTGGGGGCTGAAGCCAACGACTTGCCATCTCTCAGATTTTATAAATGGCCAAACAGAAGGTAATATTTTAAATTAAACAAGCGTTGCTCATGGCGCATATGAACGAAGTTTTCAGCGCACAGGATAAATAAACAGCGAGTTCACTCAAAGATTACATTTCGGGAGCACTCATCTGCAATATTGCAGGCTCCCTTCAGGACAATATTATAATACTTCTCCGGCGTGCGATACTCCTTGCCCGGTGGTGGTGGGTCCGTGAGAAGCTTCTCCGCATCCAATTTGCCCCATTGCACCTTTATGCGGGCAAGGGCCCGACGAGCACCTTCGATACTGGCGGAGCGCTTGACTACATCCAGCCTAGGGCATGCATCCACCAGCCGCCGCACGAGGCCAAAGTAGCTACCAGGCATGGCCTGTCCAGGCCATAGCCGGACTATGAGGACCTTCATGGCCTCCTCAGCTACCTTGTGGAGTTCGACCAGCTGCTTCTGCTGGTCGCTTGGGGGCACCGGATGGCCGGCCTCAGTATACTGAGACCAGAAGACCTTCTCCGTCGAGCTCCCCTCCTCGCCACGATAGAATGCGGCGGCATCAGCCGCACTGCGCGGAAGATCTGCAAACGCCCCTGGAGAGCTCCGAATTCGGGTAAGTATCAGGTAGTTCACATTAACATGCCTGCTTTGCATGAACCCGCCGCTATCTTCTTTATGTCCTCAACCTCCTAAAGGGCCTTATGGGCCTCGGCCTTGGTGGACTTGGCACTTTCGAGAGCCGAGGCAAGCTCGGACTCTCGAGTCTTGGAGTCACGCTCCAAACTCTCGTGTTTTTCCATGAGAACCTGGAGCTCTTGCCGAACTTCCGCCACCCGCGCCTCTTGCTTTTCTCGCTCAGCCTGTTCCGCGGCTGCATTGCGTTCGGCCGCAGACACAGCATCCTTCAGGGTTGCCACCTCGTTAGTGGCCCCTGCAATGCACATATTATCCTTGTTAATTTTATTTGCAACCAAAATCCTTTTCTGTAAGGTACTTATTCAAGGAGGTGTCACTCACTTTCTTTTTCCTCGAGCTGCTTCTTTGCACGGCCGAGCTCTTGCTCGGACCGCTCGAGATTCTTTTTCAGCACGTCAACCTCCGCCGTTAGTGCGGCAGAGGTCAGCAGTGCAGCCTGCAAACCCATATTGACATATTTTAGGCAACCCTGCGTATATCTTATTATAGATCCTTAGTCCGGCTTTTCTTTCCGAACACCGAACCAAGCATCAGGGGCTACTGTCTATGCGGTATTACATTACATAATTTTAACTTCTTACCTCAAAGCCTGTTAATAGGCTGCTGCAGGCTTCGGTCAGCCCTCGCGAGCTGAACCTTCTCAATCACCGCACTCATGATAGTGCGGTGCTTCCTCGATGGAAGCGCCTTTAAGCGCCTCCAGCAGGCTATCCGGCGCCTCCGGTTGGACGGAGGCCGCCGGCGTCACGGTCCTGCCCTTCTTTCTAAGGGGCCGCTGGCCGGACTCTGGAACCACTGCGGGTTCCGATGTAGAGTCCGGCACGAAGTCCGGGGGGCTGCCTGACGGCGCCTTCGGAGCCTCCCCCGGATGGGTCCTTCTCTGGGATCCCACCTCGACGTCCTCGTTGGCGCGTGGGGTGGAGGCAGTCGGGATGGAATTCACATCCGACGAGGCCAATGACCCGCTCGATGAGTCGGGGAGATCATCATTGGCCGGACTACGGGCAGAATGCGGTGTTAGAAGGACACTACGCGACATAAAAGAAATTACACATCAAGGATCCGGATACTTACGATCTTGCCGGACGCCTGGCCCTTGGAGGCCGCTCATCCTCACCAACGCTGATGTTGGCGGAACTGTCCGGGGGATAGTTCTCCCCCTCTTGGACCCTTCGGCCCCCCGATGGGGGAAGCCTTCCTTTTCTTCTCTCCCTCCTCCGGGAGAGAGTACTCCTCCTCGTCGTCTTCGGGAGAGGAGTCCTCGTCGTCGTCAGACGCCTGATTGCGGGAACTCTTTCAAGTCCCTGCGGCCACCTTCTTGGCATTCTTCTCCGGCACCACGTGCGGTGCCGGAACCAGCAGCCCTGTTAAGCGGGCGTTCGCTGGGTCTTCTGGCATGGGAGCCGGGCTGATGAGCAGCTTGGCCTTCTCCATCCATTCCTGTCAAAGGAAGAGGCAGAATGAAGCCTCACTAGAGTCAATCTAATTATCACAAGTGTCCCGTAATGGGGTTGAATCACTTACCTCGTCAGTTGGATTCTGCGAGCTGAATCCGCGGTCTTTGGTCGCGGACGTAGGGGCTTCGGCGCCCTTGAACAGCACCCTCCAGGCGCCTTCGTATGTTGTATCGAAGAGCCCGTTTAGCGCCTGGTGCTGTTCCGGATTGAACTCCCACAAATTAAATGCCCATTCTTGGCATGGGAGGATCCGCCGGATGAGCATGACTTGGACCACGTCGACGAGCCTGAGCTTATTGCTCACCATCTTCTTGATACATGCTCGGAGTCCCGTCACCTCCACCGGATTCCCCCACTGCAAGCCCTTCTCTTTCCAGGAGGTGAGCTGCGTGGGGATGCCTGATCTAAACTCGGGGGCCGCCGCCCATGTGGATTTGCGCGGCTCGGTGATGTAGAACCACCCCGATTGCCACCCCTTGACGGAGTCCACGAAGGTCCCTTCTAGCCAAGGGACGTTGGGCAATTTGCCCAACATAGCGCCTCCGCATTCCGCTTGCGTACCCTTCACAACCTTCGGCTTGACGTTAAAGGTCTTGAGCCACAGGCCGAAGTGGGGCCGGATGCAGAGAAAGGCCTCGCACACGACGATAAACGCCGAGATGTTGAGGATAAAGTTCGGCGCCAGATCGTGGAAATCCAGGCCGTAGTAAAACATGAGCCCCCGGACAAATGGATGGAGCGGAAAGCCCAGTCCGCGGAGAAAGTGGGGAAGAAAGACGACCCTCTCATGAGGCCCGGGGGTAGGGATGAGCTGCCCCTCATCGGGCAGCCGATGCGCTATATCGCCGGAAAGGTATCCGGCGCTGCGCAGCTTGGTGATGTCCTCCTCCTTGACGGGTGAGGCTAACCATTTGCCTCCCGCTCCAGACATATTAGGAGAAGGTCGAGGTGAGATGCGCGAGTTCGGGCGTTGGAGCTTGAATTCGCGGGGATGGATAGGCAAAGGAGGAAGAAGGCGTAGGTGAGAAGGTGAATCCTTATCCCTTATATATAGGCGGACGAAACTATGCGTCCCCCACCGGCCTGGTAAAACTCGCTTATCTCCCAAGCGCCACCGTTGATGGCGCGGTTGGGTTGCCCACGCACGTATTGATGAGAATCCCGGAATAAGGGGAACACGATCTCTGCTTCGACAAGACGTGCCAAGAAAACCGCTTCGCTAAACATGCTGAGGTGGTATAGTAATTCAAACAAAGGCCTGGTGGCGGTGTGATGTCACGCCGCATAATACGTCACCAGATTGAACTAAGTGTACATTTTATTCTCTCTACGGTGGAATGTGGAATTTATTTTGCAGAGCCGGACACTATCCTGGTGTTCATTATCTTCTCTAGATTATTCAAGGAAGGAACCCGCCTTGCAATGCCGAACATTATGCACGCCGGACTTATCGTCATTGAAGACTGGTTCAGGGGCTACTGAGGGAGTCCTGGACTAGGGGGTGTTCGGACAGCCGGACTATCAATGTCCGCCGGACTCCAAGACTACGAAGATACAAGATTGAAGACTCCGGCTCGTGTCTGGAAGGTACTTTGCTTGGCGTGGAAGGCAAGCTTGGCGATACGGATACGTAGATCTCCTACTATTGTAACCGACTCTGTGTAACCCTAGCCCTCTCCGGTATCTATATAAACCGGAGGGCTTTAGTCCGTAGGACAACATACACAACATACAATCATACCATAGGCTAGCTTCTAGGGTTTAGCCTCCTTGATCTCGTGGTAGATCTACTCTTGTACTACCCATATCATCAATATTAATCAAGTAGGACGTAGGGTTTTACCTCCATCGAGAGGGCCCGAACCTGGGTAAAAACATCGTGTCCCTCGTCTCCTGTTACCATCTGCCTAGACGCACAGTTCGGGACCCCCTACCCGAGATCCGCCGGTTTTGACACCGACAGCAGCCAAGCGGAGTGCGGAGGCGCCATGGTGGGCAAGATGCCCAACGTCACTTGGCTCGAGGGCGCCTTCGTGGAAACCATCAAAGGGTGGCAATCGGGGTGGTTCTACATCACCGAGCCGCGTGACCCTGAATGGGCAGCGGTCCCCGAATTCAGATCTGGCATCCCCATGCGGCTCACTTCCTGGAAAGAGAAGGGCCTGCTGTGGGGTAGTTCGGAGGAGTTGACCGGACTCCAATCCTATCTCCAAACCCTGGTGAACAAGAAGCTCAAGCTTGTCAACGTGATCTAGGTCATGCTCATCCGCCGGATTCTCCCCTGCCAACAGCTGGACTTCAATTTGTGGGAGTTTGATCCGGCACAGCACCGGACCTTGAGCGGGCTCTTCGACACTACGTACGAAGATGCCTGGAAGGTGCTGTTCAAGGGAGCCGAGGCCCCCGCATCCGCTACCGAAGACCGCGGATTCAGCTCGCAGCGTCCAGCTGGCGAGGTAAGCCATGTTATCCTTTATGGGACACTTGCTTTTCATAGTTTGACTCTATGCAGGATCTAAACTCCCAATACCTTTAACAGGCCTGGCAGAAGACGTCCAGATAGGTTAACTGTCCGGCTCCCCTTCCAGAAGACCCAGCGGATGCCCGTCTAACAGGGCTGCTGGTCCTGGCGCCTTACGTGGTGCCGGAGAAGAAGGCCAAGAACAAGGCCACGGGAACCCGACGGAGTTCCCGGCGCCAGGTGGTATCGAATTCATCGTCCGATGACTCCGAGGCGGACTCCTCCCACGAGGACGAGGAGGAGAAGCAAGAGGCCTCTCCCCCAGCGGGGGGGAGAGAAGAAGAGGAAGGCTTCCCCGACGGGGGAGGCCGAAGGGTCCAAGAAGGGAAGGATCCTTCCCCCGGACTGCTCTGCCAACACCGGCGACGGCGACGAGGAGTGGCCCTCGAGGGCCAAGCCCCTGGCGAGATCGTAAGTATCCGGATTCCTGAATAACTCATAATTTTTGTTTTCGCCGCATGGTGTCTTTCTAACGCCGCATACAACCATGTAGTCCGCTCAATGACGATCTTCCCGCTTCGTCGAGCGGGTCCTTGGGTACGTCTGATGTGAATAGTACTTCACTTCCGGCAGCCTCCTCCCACGTGACGCCGACGACGCCGAGGTGGGATCCCAGAAAGGGACCCACCAGGAGGAGGAGACCCCGGAGGTGCCGCAGGGCAACCTCCCGGACTTTGGACCGGACTCCGCACCGGAACCTGCAGTGGTTCCGGAGTCCAACGGGCGGCCCCTTCGTAAGAAGGGCAAGACTGTGATGCCGACGGCTTCCGTCCAACTGGAGGCGCCGGATAACTTGCTGGAGGTGCTCAACGGTGCTTCCATCAAAGAAGAACACCGCACTGTCATGAGTGCGGTGATTCAGAAGGTTCAGCTCGCCAAAAGCGGGCTGACCGAAGCCTGCAGCAGCCTTCTAACGGGCTTTGAGGTAAGAATTTTAAGATATGTAATATAATACCGCATAGACAGTAGCCCCTGATGCTCGGTTCGGTGTTCGGAAAGAAAAGCCGGACCGAGGATCTAAAAAGATATACGCAGGAGTCTTAAAAAATATGTCAATATGGGAGTGCAGGCTGTGCTGCTGACCTCTGCCGCACTGACTGCGGAGGTCAATACCTTGAAGCAGAGTGTCAAGCGGTCCGAGAACGAGCTCGGCCGTGCCAAGAAGCAGCTCGAGGACAAGGAAGGTGAGTAACATCGTATTAAAGTTGTACCTTATAGAAAAGGATTTGGTTGCAAGAAAAATGACAAGGATAACGTGGGTACTCCAGGGGCTACGAACAAGGTGGCGACCTTGAAGGAGGTGGTGTCCGCTGCCGAGCGCAATGCGGCCGCGGAACGCGCCGGGCGAGAGAAGCAGGAGGCGCGGGTGGCGGAGGTACAGCAAGAGCTCCAGGCTCTCGTGGAAAAACACGAGAAGTTGGAGCGTGACTCGAAGACTCGAGAGTCCAAGCTTGCGTCGGCTCTTGAGAGTGCCAAAGCCGCTAAGGCCGAAGCCCACAAGGCCCTCCAGGGAATCGAGGCATTGAAGAAGATAGTAGCGGGTAAGGCATTCTTCATGCAAAGCAAGCATGTAAAAGTGAATTACCTGTTACTTACCCGAATTCGGAGTTCTCCAGGAGCGTTCGTAGATCTGCCCCGCAGCGTGTCCAATGCTGCCGCTTTCTACAGAGCCGAGGAGGGGAGCTCGACGGAGAAGGTGTTCTGGTCTCAGTATGCTGAGGCCGGACACCCGGTGCCCCTTAGCGACCAGCTGAAGCAGCTGGTCGAGCTCCACAAGGTGGCCGAACAGGCCATGAAGGGCCTTATAGTTCAGCTATGGCCCAAAGAGGCCATGCCTGGGAGCTACTTCGGCCTGGTGCGGCGGCTGGTGGATGCGTGTCCCTGGGTTGAAGTCATCAAGCACTCCGCCTGCATTGAAGGTGCCCGTCGGGCCCTTGCCCGTGCTAAAGTGCACTGGGGCAAGATGGATGCTGAGAAGCTTGTGACGGACGCGCCACCGTCGGACAAGGAGTATCGCACACACGAGATGTATTATAAGGGTGTCCTGAAGGGTGCCTGCATTATTGCGGGTGAGTGCTCCAAAGATGTGATATTTGAGTAGACTCGCATTTTGTTATCCTGTGCGCCGAAAACTTTGTTCGTATGCGCTAAGCAACGCTTGTTGATTTAAAATATTACCTTATGTGCGGCCGTTTATCAAATCTGAGAGATGGCAAGTCGTCGGCTTCAGCCCCCAAGCCACGAGTGCTGGGGTGTTCGGGATAAACTTGAGCGCTCTTGTTCCCATTTTTGGGTCCATCTAGGGAGGCGCTCAACACAACGAACAAGGCAACCGGACTTATAGTGCTTGAACACTCTCACTTAGCCATAGAATTCTATAATTTTAAATTTCGGCGAAGCCCCTAGTGTTTGGAAGGCCGAATTCGGGGCGCTATCCACGCCTTGGCCGGACAAAGCCGGTTCCTCGCTCTAAGCGGCATAAGTCTTTAGGGACTCGAAAAAACCTCTCGAACAGCGACCGGCTCTCGCCTCATCATGACGGTCAGTTTTAGCTTTCTCCACTGAGGTGCTCGCCTAGCTCAACTGGGGCACAATCGCAGTGGTTCTCCCAGTGCTACCTTAGCCGATATAACAGAACGTAAGGTACCAAAACATGGGAGCCGGGCAAACCCAACTATTGACCCAAGACATGATTCGGAGCCGATGCATATAATGCTATAAGTTCGGGGTGCCGCACTTGTGAAAGTGTTCGGACTTATCACACCATAATGTGGGGAACTTAAGCCCCTGGTGCATTTAGCTGTACCAAAGTGTACGGATGCAACATGTCGTAAATGAACATATGTATAAGAAAGGAATGCAATTATAGGCAAGAAGCAATGCATTGTTTATTCAAAAAGTACTGCCATGAATGCAGAATGATACAAATAGTACGATAAGCAAAGGATGGAACTATTTAGCATGTCCCTCTCCAGGGGTAGGCTGCAGAATGGTGTATAAAACAGGTATAATGCTCGTAATGGAGACCACCTGTATACTCGGCGTGGCCTTTCTTCTTCCCTGGCTGTTGCATCGTGAGTTCGGCGGGTCTACTGCTGGACAGGGCCTCTGGTAAACGGAGTCCTGAGGATAAGAAAAAAAGAAAAAAAGGAAAGAAAAAGGATGACACACTTGGGAGCCCCTGGTGTGGTTGAGCCGCACTCTGGGCCTGCCGTGGTCGTGCCCCTCCTCCTATGCCCATGGTATCTCCAGAGCGTAGTTATGTACGCGGAGTACTGGTTTTGCAATTTTGCAAGGGCTGGGGTTGGGGCCGCATTGCTACGCATGCTCGGAACGTGCCAGGTGGTCTTGTTGTAGGTTACTCTGGGCGCGCTTAGCAGTGTCCGGTCGCTTAACGGCCGGACTCGAGAATTTCCTCAAGAGGCTGCTCTGCACTTTTGCCGCGAGAGCCGCTGTGTGTTCCTCCGTTCGGAGGGAGCATTCAGTGTTTCCGTTGACCGTGATGACTCCTCGAGGGCCTGGCATCTTGAGCTTGAGGTATGCGTAGTGCGGCACCGCATTGAACCTTGCAAACGTGGTTCGTCCGAGCAGTGCATGGTAGCCACTGCAGAACGGAACTATGTCGAAGATTAACTCCTCGCTTCGGAAGTTATCCGGTGATCCAAAGACCACTTCCAGTGTAACTGAGCCTGTACAATTGGCCTCTACACCTGGTATGACGCCTTTGAAGGTCGTCTTTGTGGGTTTAATCCTTGAGGGGTCTATGCCCATCTTGCGCACTATATCCTGGTAAAGCAGGTTCAGGCTGCTGCCGCCGTCCATCAGGACTCTAGTGAGGTGAAACCCATCGACGATTGGGTCTAAAACCAATGCGGTGAACCCTCCGTGGCGGATGCTGGTGGGGTGGTCCCTTCGATCAAAAGTGATCGGGCAGGAGGACCATGGGTTGAACTTTGGGGCGACTGGCTCCATCGCGTATACGTCCCTGAGTGCATGCTTCCGCTCCCGTTTGGGTATGTGGGTTGCGTATATAATGTTCACCGTCCACACTTGTGGGGGGAAACCCTTCTGTCCTCTATTGTTTGGCGGCCGGGTCCCTTCCTCGTCATCCCTATGCAGCCCCTTGTCATTGTTTTCGGCAATTAACTTGCCTGCCTACTTGAATACCCAACAGTCCCTGTTGGTGTGATTAGCTGGCTTTTCGGGGGTGCCGTGTATCTGGCACGAGCGGTCGAGTATTCGGTCCAAATTGGACGGACCCGGAGTAGTTCTTTTGAATGGCTTTTTCCGCTGACCGGGTTTGGAGCCTCTGAATCCGGCGTTGACTGTCGTATCCTCAGTATTATCGCCGTTAATGCGGCGTTTTTGCTTGTTGCGACGTGACCTGCCATTGCGGTCCTTGGTATCCGGACTGCCAGGATTTTTGTTGAGGTTATTACTGCGGGCTAGCCAGCTGTCCTCTCCCGCGCAGAAGCGGGTCATGAGTGATGTGAGGGATGCCATGGATTTTGGCTTTTCCTGTCCTAGGTGCCGGGCAAGCCACTCGTCGCGGATGTTATGTTTGAAGGTTGCGAGTGCCTCTGCATCCGGACAGTCGACGATTTGATTTTTCTTGGTTAAGAACCGTGTCCAGAACTGTCTGGCCAATTCATTTGGCTGCTGAATTATGTGGCTTAGGTCATCAGCGTCTGGTGGTCGCACGTATGTGCCCTGGAAGTTATCAAGGAATGCGGCTTCCAGGTCCTCCCAACATCCAATTGATTATGCTGGCAGGCTGTTAAGCCAATGCCGAGCTGGGCCTTTAAGCTTGAGTGGGAGGTATTTGATGGCGTGAAGATCGTCGTCGTGGGCCATGTGGATATGAAGGAGATAGTCTTCGATCCAAACCGCGGGGTCTGTTGTGCCATCATAGGATTCGATGTTCACGGGTTTAAACCCTTCGGGGATTTGATGATCCATTACTTCGTCTGTGAAGCATAGTGGGTGTGCGGCGCCTCTATATTGGGCTATATCACGACGTAGCTCAAGCGAGCTTTGTCTGCTGTGTTCGGCCCGGCCGGAATTACTGTATCCGGCGCGATGGTTGTCGTCCCGTGTCGTGGGGCGCCCCCGCGATCCGTAGATCGATCTTGATTGTCTTGCCTTATCCTCCAATATGTCTCGCAAGTCCGGCACGTTCCCCCGTGGCTTTGTGCTTTTCGAGCGATGCCGGGGTACGACTTTAGTGGAGGGTTTAGAGGCCTATCTGTCTCGGACACGAGGTGGCCGGTCGGCCGTATTGTGCACTGGTGATGTAGGTTTATATGCTTCCTCCTCTAATCGGGGCAGCAGCTTGCGTTTGGGGTAGCTTTTAGAGGGGCGTTCGAGTTCATGCTCTTCGGCCGCAAGGACTTCGGTCCATCTGTCGGCTAGCAAATCTTGATCAGCTCTAAGCTCTTGCTGCTTTTTCTTGAGTCTGCTTTCCGTGGCCATAAGCCTGCGTTTGAAACGCTCTTGTTTGACAGGATCCTCAGATACGACGAATTCGTCGTCGTCGAGGCTTGCCTCGTCTCCGGAGGGAGGCATGTAATTATCGTCCTCTACCTCTTCGTCTGCCGCTCTCTCATGAGGGCTGGCTTCTCCGTCCTCCTGTGCTGAATCTTGCTAGAGGGGGTTGTCTTCGGCACTGTCCGGGGTGTTATTGTCTCTTGTGCCGGAATCTCCATTCTTGCTATGGCGGGATTTAGAGCGGCGCCGCTGACGCCGGCGCTTAGGCTGTTTCTTGGAGGGGTCTTCCTCCGCTGTTCCCTTGCCATTCCCATCTTTTGGGATGTCCACCATGTATATGTCATATGACGAGGTGGCTTTCCAGTGCCCCGTAGGTGCTGGTTCTTGGTCGTCTCCGGCATCGTCGTCCATACCGTCGATGTCTTCGGAGTCAAAGTCTAGCATGTCGGTTAGGTCGTCGACAGTGGCTACAAAGTGGGTGGTGGGTGGGCATTGAATTTCTTCATCGTCCACATCCCAACCGTCCTTGCCATAATCCGGCCAAGGCTCTCCTAACAAAGAGAGATACTTTAACGAATTCAAGATGTCGCCAAAAGGTGAGTGCTGAAAGATGTCTGTAGCGGTGAACTCCATGATTGGCGCCCAATTGGATTCGATTGGTAGGGGCGCGAGAGGTTCGGAGTCCGGTGAGGAGTCCAGCACCTTGGAGTCACGAGCTTCACAAGGGACTGGGTCGGTATTCGGCTCCATCGCCGTAGAGGTAGCAGCCCCCGAGGCGGTGTCTAGCCACCCATCCTCGATTGGCGCAGTCGGCTCTGAGTTAAGGGTCGGAGCGGACTCTTGTGCGGCCTCCAGGGCACTGTCCGGCAGCAGAGCTAGATCATGCCCATCGTGACAGTGCGGCGCGCTCGGCTGTGGCTTGAATCCGTCGAAGATCAAGTCTCCGCAGATGTCGGCCGTGAAGTTCAAACTTCCAAATCTGACCTGATTGCCAGGGGCGTAGCTTTCAATCTGCTCCAGATGGCCAAGCGAGTTGGCCCGGAGTGTGAAGCCGCCGAATACGAAGATCTGTCCGGAGAGAAAAGTCTCACCCTGGACCGCGTTGTTGTTGATGATTGAAGGAGCCATCGGACCTATAGGTGATGACACAGAGGAACTCTCAATGAAAGCACCAATGTCGGTGTCAAAACCGGCGGATCTCGGGTAGGGGGTCCCGAACTGTGCGTCTAGGCGGATGGTAATAGGAGACAAGGGACACGATGTTTTTACCCAGGTTCGGGCCCTCTCGATGGAGGTAAAACCCTACTCCTGCTTGATTGATATTGATGATATGGGTAGTACAAGAGTGGATCTACCACGAGATCAAGGAGGCTAAACCCTAGAAGCTAGCCTATGGTATGATTGTTGTTCGTCCTATGGACTAAAACCCTCCGGTTTATATAGACACCGGAGAGGGCTAGGGTTACATAGAGTCGGTTACAATGGTAGGAGATCTACATATCCGTATTGCCAAGCTTGCCTTCCACGCCAAGGAAAGTCCCATCCGGACACGGGACGAAGTCTTCAATCTTGTATCTTCATAGTCTTGGAGTCCGGCCAATGATGATAGTTCGGCTATCCGGACACCCCCTAGTCTAGGACTCCCTCATTCACCATTGATGACTAGTCCATCTCACGTGATGATCAGACACAACCTAGTCGATTTGGATCATGTATCACTTAGATGACTAGAGGGATGTCTATCTGAGTGGAAGTTCATTAAATAATTTGATTAGATGAACTTAATTATCATGAACTTAGTCTAAAATTGTCTTTACAATCTATTTGTAGATCCAATGGCCCACGCTAATGTTGCCCTCAACTTCAACGCGTTCCTAGAGAAAACCAAGTTGAAAGACGATGGAAGCAACTATACGGACTGGGTCCGTAACTTGAGGAACATCCTCATAGCTGCCAAGAAAGCATGTGTACTTGAAGCACCGCTAGGTGACACACCCATTTTCCCAGCAACTCAAGATGTTATGAACGCCTGGCAGTCGCGTAGTGATGATTACTCCCTGGTTCAGTGCGACATGCTTTACAACTTAGAATCGGGGCTCCAAAAGCGTTTTGAGCAACACGGAGCATATGAGATGTTCCAGGAGCTGAAAATGGTTTTCCAAGCTCATGCTCGAGTCGAGAGATATGAAGTCTCCGACAAGTTCTACAGTTGTAAGATGGAGGAAAACAATTTTGTCAGCGAGCATATACTCAAAATGTCTGGGTTGCACAACCGCTTGTCTCAACTAGGAGTTAATCTCCCAGATGACTTGGTCATTGACAGAATCCTCCAATCGCTTCCACCTAGCTACAAGAGCTTTGTGATGAACTACAATATGCAAGGGATGGAGAAGTCCATTCTTGAGTTATACTCGATGCTGAAATTAGCGGAGGTGGAGATCAAAAAGGAACATCAAGTATTGATGGTGAACAAGACCACTAGTTTCAAGAAAGGCAAGGGTAAGAAGAACATCAAGAAGGACGGCAAGGGATTTGCCGCGCCCGGTAAATCAGTTGCCATGATGAAGCCAAAGAATGGACCCAAGCCCGAGACTGAGTGCTTTTATTGCAAGGGAAATGGTCACTCGAAGCTGAACTGCCCCAAGTACTTAGCCGATAAGAAGGCCGACAATGCAAAAGGTATATATGATATACATGCTATTGATGTGTACCTTACCAGCGCTCGTAGTAGTTCGTGGGTATTTGATACCGGTGCAATTGCTCACATTTGTAAATCAAAACAGGAGCTACGGAATAAGCGGAGACTGGTGAAGGACGAGGTGATGATGCGCGTCGGGAATGGTTCCAAGGTCGATGTGATCACCGTCGGCACGCTACCTCTACATCTACCTTCGGTATTAGTTTTAAACCTCAATAATTGTTATTTAGTACCAGCTTTGAGCATGAACACTGTATCTGGATCTCGTTTGATGCAAGATGGCTACTCATTTAAATCCGAGAATTATATGAGAGATATGTTTTATGGTCATGCCCTGCTGGTCAATTGTTTATTTTTATTGAATCTCGAACGTGATGTGTACTCGAACGTGATGTTACGCATATTCATAGTGTGAATGCCAAAAGATGTAAGTTTGATACTGATAGTCCCACATACTTATGGCACTGCCACCTTGGTCATATTGGTGTCAAACGCATGAAGAAACTCCACGCAGATGGACTTTTGGAGTCTCTTTATTATGAATCATTTGACACATGCGAACCATGCCTCATGGGCAAAATGACCAAGATTCCGTTCTTCGGAACAATGGAGCGAGCAACCAACTTGTTGGAAATAATACATACTGATGTATGTTGTCCAATGAGCGTTGAGGCTCGCGGTGGCTATCGTTATGTTCTCACCCTCACCGATGACTTAAGTAGATATGGGTATGTCTACTTAATGAAACACAAGTCTGAGACCTTTGAAAAGTTCAAGGAATTTTAGAACGAGATAGAGAATCAACATGACAGGAAAATAAAGTTCTTACGATCAGATCGTGGAGGAGAATATTTGAGACACGAGTTTGGCACGCACTTAAGGAAATGTGGAATTGTTTCACAACTCATGCCGCCTGGAACATCTCAGTGAAATGGTGTGTCCAAACATCGTAATCGCACTCTATTGGGTATGGTGTGATCTATGATGTCTCTTACCGATCTACCACTATCATTTTGGGGTTATGCTTTAGAGACTTCCGCATTCACTTTAAATAGGGCACCGTCTAAATCCGTTGAGACGACACCGCATGAATTATGGTTTGGGAAGAAACCTAAGCTATCGTTTGTGAAAGTTTGGGGATGCGATGCTTATGTCAAGAAACTTCAACCTAAAAAGCTCGAACCCAAATCAAAAGAATGCATCTTCATAGGATACTCTAAGGAAACTCTTGGGTATACCTTCTACCTCATATCCGAAGGCAAGATCTTTGTTGCCAACAATGGATCCTTTCTGGAGAAAGAGTTTCTCTCGAAAGAAGTAAGTGGGAGGAAAGTAGAACTTGATGAGGTACTCCCTCTTGAACCAGAAAGTAGCGCAACACAGGAAAATGTTTCTGTGGCGCCTGCACCAACTAGAGGGGAAGTTAATGATGATGATCATGAAACTTCGGATCAAGTTGCTACTGAACTTCGTAGGCCCACGAGGACACGTTCCGCACCAGTGTGGTACGGCAACCTGTTGGGGAACGCAGTAATTTCAAAAAAAATCCTATGATCACGCAAGATCTATATAGGAGATGCATAGCAACGAGAGCGAAGAGTGTGTCCACGGACCCTCGTAGACCGAAAGTGGAAGCGTTATGACAACGCGGTTGATGTAGTCGTACGTCTTCACGATCCGACCGATCCTAGCACCAAAGATACGGCACCTCCGTGATCTGCACACGTTCAGCTCGGTGACATCCCATGAACTCTAGATCCAGATGAGGTCGAGGGAGAGTTTCGTCAGCACGACGGCGTGGTGACAGTGATGAGTTATTGGCGCAGGGCTTCGCCTAAGCACTATGACAATATGACCGAGGTGGAAATCTGTGGAGGGGGGCACCGCACATGGCTAAACAATCAACTTGTGTGTCCTAGGGTGCCCCCCTGCCCCCATATATAAAGGATGAGAGGGGAGGCTAGCCGGCCCTCCTTGCCCCACCCCCCAAGAGGGGAATCCAGTAGGACTCCAAGTCCTAGTAGGTTTCCACCTAAAAGGAGAGAGTGGGAAGGAAGGAAGAGGGGGAAGGGAAGGAAAGGGGGGCGCCGCCCACTTCCATTGTCCTATTCGGACTCAGGGGGGCGCGGCCAGCCCCTCCTGGCCCTTCCTGTTCTCCCACTAAGGCCCATCTAGGCCCGTTAGTTCCCTCGGGGGGGTTCTGGTAACCCTCTGGCACTCCGTTTTTATCCGAAACTTCTCCGGAACACTTCCGGTGTCCGAATATAGTCGTCCAATATATCAATCTTTATGTCTCAACCATTTCGAGAATCCTCGACATGTCCGTGATCACATCCGGGACTCCTAACAATCTTTGGTACATCATATCACATAAACTCATAATACAAATCGTCATCGAACGTTAAGCGTGCGGACCCTACGGGTTCGAGAACTATGTAGACATGGCCGAGACTCACTTTCGGTCAATAACCAATAGCGGAACCAGGATGCTCATATTGGTTCCTACATATTCTACGAAGATCTTTATCAGTCAAACCGCATAACAACATACGTTGTTCCCTTTGTCATCGGTATGTTACTTGCCCGAGATTCGATCGTCAGTATCATCATACCTAGTTCAATCTCGTTACCGGAAAGTCTCTTTACTAGTTCCATAATACTTCCTCCCGCAACTAAATCATTGGTCACAATGCTTGCAAGGCTTATAGTGATGAGTATTATCGAGAGGGCCCAGAGATACCTCTCCAAAACACGGAGTGACAAATCCTAATCTCGATATATGCCAACCCAACAAACACCTTTGGAGACACCTGTAGAGCACCTTTATAATCACCCATCTACGTTGTGACGTTTGGTAGCACACAAAGTGTTCCTCCGGTATTCGGGAGTTGCATAATCTCATAGTCTGAGGAACTTGTATAAGTCATGAAGAAAGCAGTAGCAATGAAACTGACACAATCATAATGCTAAGCTAAGAGATGGGTCATGTCACGCCCAAGATGCGACCCTATCCTAAAGGAACTCGTAGGTCCCACCAAGGATAGAAGCGCATCTTGAAGACGCTTTTGCAAGGTGGATATCATTACATCAACAATTACATAATAGATAGGGATACATACATAAGGCATACAATGCCACACGAATACAACATCATCTTACAAAAGAGCACCATCCGACTACGGATGAAACACAAACAGAAACTCAAACGACATCCACCCTGCTAGCCCAGGCTGCCGACCTGGAACCTATCCCCTGATCGAAGAAGAAGCAGAAGAAGAACTCCAAAACAAGCAAGCATCGCTCTCGCGTCATGATCATCGCAAAACCTGTACCTGCAACTGTTGTTGTAGTAATCTGTGAGCCACAAGGACTCAGCAATCCCATTACCATGGGTATCAAGACTAGCAAAGCTTAATGGGAGATGAAGGGGTAAAGTGGTGAGGTTGCAGCAGCGACTAAGCATGATATGGTGGCTAGCATACGCAAATGAGAGCGAGAAGAGAAACAAGCGGAACGGTCGTGAAGCTGACAATGATCAAGAGGTGATCCTGAACTCCTACTCACGTCAAGCATAACCCAAAGACCGTGTTCACTTCCCGGACTCCGCCGAGAAGAGACCATCACGGCTACACACACGGTTGATGCGTTTTAATTCGGATCTGGTGTCAAGTTATCTACAACCGGACATTAACAAATTCCCATCTGCCACATAACCGCGGGCACGGCTCTCGAAAGTTTAAACCCTGCAGGGGTGTCCCAACTTAGCCCATGACAAGCTCTCGCGATCAACGAAGGAATAGACCTTCTCCCAGGAAGACCCGATCAGTCTCGGAATCTCGGTTTACAAGACATTTTGACAATGGTAAAACAAGACCAGCAAAACCGCCCGATGCGCCGACAATCCCGATAGGAGCTGCACATATCTCGTTCTCACGGCAACACCGGATGAGACATCCTACGAGTAAAACCAGACCTCGAGTTTCCCCGAGGGGGCCCTGCAGTCTACTCGGTTCGGACCAGCACTTAGAGAAGCACTGGCCCGGGGGGGGGCTAAAATAAAGATGACCCTTGGGTTGGCCGACCCAAGGGAAGGGTATAGGTGGTGGTGAGGCAAATGGTAAAACCAAGGTTGGGCCTTGCTGGACAAGTTTTATTCAAAGCGAACTGTCAGGGGGGTCCCATAAATCACCCGACCGCGTTAGGAACACAAAATCCGGGAACATAACACCGGTATGACGGAAACTAGGGCGGCAAGAGTGGAACAGAACACCAGGCATAAGGCCGAGCCTTCCACCTTTTACCAAATATATAGATGCATTAATAATATAAGAGATATTGTGATATCCCAACATAACCCTGTCCACCATGGAGAAATCTTCATCTTCACCTACAGCTAGCAACGCTATAAGAGGGGCTGGGCAAAGCGGTAACATAGCCAAACAACGGTTTGCTAGGAAGGTGTCAAAGGTTAGAGGTTCATGGCAATTTGGGAGGCTTGATGAGAAAAAGATAGGTAGCGCAGCAAAGCGATAGAACGAAGCAACTAGCATAGCAATGATAGTAGTGAGATCCAGGGTAGCGGTCATCTTGCCTGAAATCCCGCTAGGAAGAAGAACGAGTCCATGAAGAAGACAAGCGGACGTAGTCGAACGAATCCTCACAATCGCAACATTACCGGAACTAAGAAGCAACACCGGAAAGAAACAAACAACATGGTAAACAACCATCACATAAGCATGGCATGATGCACAATCAAGTATGATGCATGTCCGGTTTAATGAAGCATGGCATGGCAAAGTGCAACAAATAATACTACAAGTCAAGTGGAGCTCAATATGCAACGAGTTGCATATTGACAAAACACCACATGCAATTATTTAGTTCTCTCTCGGTTACACTACTCATCAATATTAAATGTTGTTAAACATGGCAAGGGGTGAATCAAAAGTAAACTAAATATTTAGGCAAGTTTAAATGAGGCCGGAACAACAAACAACATTTCCGGAAAATCCTCATATGCAATTTATGAATTTGCTACTGTTCTGCCCTAAAACATATTTTATAGTTGTTAAACATGCAAGATGAGTGCACCATGTTAAACTAGGCATTTTTCCACCCCATTTACATATGAAATAAATCATTTTAACATGGCATTATGCAAAATAAACACAAACAGCATATTAGACATTTTAAATATGGATGAAAGTGGCATATTGGGAAACTAGATGCAATTCTAATCATTTTACATATATGACATGTTTAATTTGGATGCATGGATAATTACTTATTAACACTTTAATATGATGGCATTTTTCTGTAATTATGCATGCACAGGATATTTAGCAAATTCGTCCAGGGAAAAAAACATGAGATGGGCCAAAATTGGCTAGCCCAACAATGCACAGGAGGGGTTTGGCGGCTGCTCACAATGGGCCATGGCCCAGCCGGGAATGCAGGCTGGGCTGCGGTTGCTGGAGATGGGGCAGAGGAGGCCTTTTGCGGGCGACGTGGCGACCGTCCACGCTGGCGACGCGAGACAAGCGGGACGGAGAGGAGCGGTCAACGCGGCTGCGCGACTGCAGCCTCCTCCTCTCGAACAGAGGCAGGAGCGGGACTTGGTGGCGCCAGACGACGGGGATCGGGTCGAGGACGGCGTCGGCGGGGACCGGCCAGAACGGGGCTGGGACAACCGGATCCGACGGAGGGACCGGATCTGGAGCGAACGGTGGAGGCTTGAGGCGCTGGCGCGGGCAGAGCTCAGCGAGCCCATGGCGCGGGGTGCTCCTGTCGTTCCTGCGAAGGAGAGAGAGGGGCCACCATGAGAAAGAGATGGAGGGGAAAACAGGAGGAGAAGAGGGGTTCGGCCTGGTTGTTGCTGCTGCTTGCCAGCGGCATGCTGGAGAGGAGCTCGGCGAGGTAGAGGCCCCGGACGTGACGAAGCAGGGGAACGACACCACGGCGCGGCGGCAGAAGCTCCTGTAGGCACAGAGACAAGGGAGCTCGGGGTGAGGGAAGAGAGATGAGAGAGGGAGAAAGGAACAGGAGGAAGAGAAGGGGAAGGAAGACAGGGAGGAGGGCGACGGATCGAGACCTTCTCGATCTGGAGGTTAGGCGCCATGGGGCTGTAGAAGCTCGGGGACGGGGCTCATGGCTGACAACGGGAGCGAGGAGTGCCTGGCTGGAGTTGCAGCGGAAGCAGGCAGGGGGGCATGCGGGCGGCGCTGAAAGCGAGGAGGAGCGGCGCGGCTGTGATTGTGGGTGGAGTGCATCGATGGGACAGAGAAGGTCGGGCACTGCCCTAGTTGGTGGGTGGCTAAAACGAGGTGGATTTTTGGATCGGGGAAGAACCCAAGGTGGGAGGAGATAAGAGGATTGGCGGCGGCGGCTAGGAGGATCCCTAGAAATTAGGGGTTGGTCTGCTATATATAGCACTGAGTTTTTGTTAGGGGTTATCTCGTCCCTTCGAACATAATCGGGTGGTTGAGAAAAATAGGCTAGAGAGTCCAAATGAGAAAATGGAGATATTTTATAGATGTTTGGGGATGATCCGGACTCAACGGTCATGACTGTGCGGGTCGGGTTCGGGAAGCATTCGGACGTGCGCGAGGTTGCGAAAGGGAGTCCATGGCTATGCAAAGAGATAAAGGGCAACTGCGAACGGCTACGAGTTTTATGAAAACAATGCCGATGCAATGCGGATGATGCGATGATGAAATGCAAGACATGAACAAAATGCAAAAAAAAAAACCCAACCACGAAGGAAAATAACATATCGTATCTCCGAAAAAGGCAAGAGTTGGAGTTACGAATATGGAAAGTTGTATCCGGGGCGTTACAACACTCCACCACTACGAGAGGATCTCGTCTCGAGATCTAGGATGGCACCGGAGGAAAAAGGAAGAGGAAGATAAGAGGTAAACTAAGTTGCTTCTTCGACAAACGAGTGAAACCATGAACCTTGAGAGGTTGAGCAAAAGAAAGAAAGAAAACAACGAAGATGAACAAGATTGCAAACAATCCGTTAGAAAAGAGGAACGAGGAACATTACGATAACTTGAAGGTTGCAAAGACATGAATCAAGAGTTTAATGGACAAGATAGAATTCGAAACCACTCCGGTTAAAACAAGATGAGGGAGGAAGAATTCGGGCAGCACTCCGGTTGAACATGGTACAAATAGAACATGAACTTGAGAAGATGGGATGATACTTGATGAAAACAACAACACACTGCCTCCAGAACTATTGAAAGAATGGCACAATGGGTAAGAAGGATTTCAAATAGCACTCAGGTTGAAAAGAGAGGCAAAATTTGACAAGATGAAAGAACTTGAAGAGATGACACCACACTCCGGTTAAATGGATAAGCAAGAAAAGAACACGATCCTCACAAAACGAGGTGATGGGTGAAGAGCACAACATCACAATGCCTCCGTAACGAAAGAATAGAAGATAGATCATTGGAATAACAGAATGGAGAAGAAAATGCCAACTTCTGCCACAAATGAGCTTGGAAATCACCCTTCCAAGAAGGTTATAACGGAGTTATTGCAAAACCAACAACGAAAAGAATAAGCTTGTAGTGGGCTTAAGGAAAACATCTCAAGACTATGAGGTGACAACCGACCACTAATGGAAACCATTGATTTGGTTGAGAGCACCAAAGAGATGAAAAACTTCTTCACCGAGAGGAGAAGGAGAAAATTGGATCATTGATAAGCACCACAAATAGCTACATTCCTTAGGGAAGGCTGTAGGTGAGATATAACCCAATATAACTCCAACAAAAGATTGATGGATTTAAACTACCTCATTCTTGACAACATATGAATCACGAAACATGAAGGAAATTGTCAAGAGTGACATAACACCATCTCAAAATATAGGGTAGAAGGAATTGCACTTCGGAATGCATGATGAAGAATGCTTGAACTCCTCAAAATAATACATGTGTTGAACACCATGTTTATTTTAGAGTAAAGCTTGGCGGATCATACTTCGAGAGAAAACTTGAAGAACAATTGAAGAATGAAAAGAATCCTTGACGACCCACCATGTAGAGCCTCCATGAAGAACTCCGGTAATAAAAGGATGATAAAAAGAAAGAGAACTTGAAAACACAAGGTGAAGCCTTGCGATGATTTAGATGGAGCTTCGCGACGAGATAATGCGGAAAACTTGGAACTCAGGAAAAGAAAAAGATACTAGAACCGAGAAATCTGACATGATGACCAACTCCGGAAAGAAAGATGAATCACTTGTAATCAAGAATTTATTCATCATGAATAATCTCCGGAAGAAAAGAATTGAATCACCTCGAGGAAATAAGAATAAGATTTATTGTATGCTTATCCTTCACCAATTCAAATTGATGACAAGCAACGGATTTGGCATACTACTTATTCTTCTTGAGGGATTAAGGATAGAGATAGCGCAAACTTGAGAAGGTATTGATGGAACCACCGGTGGGATTTGGAAACAACGAATGAATTGATATGATAACGAAGGAAGTGAAATCTTGAACGAACCACCATAAGAATTGAAAATGAGAGTAGCAAAGGCACAATTCACCGGGAAGAATTGGAAAACGAATGAAGATACTTGAGGGGATTTAGATACAAGTGAACAAAGAGATCATGAACTGATTAGAGGGTATTTGAATGATGCACCGGTAAGATTTGGAGAACGATAGCTACACGCTGAGAATGAAGAATTATGACATGATGGCCTTCGGAGGAAAGAAATGGAAACAACTCATGAAATGCTCCGGATGGTAAGAAAAGAATTCTCACAATTGAAAACAATTATGAGAGGATGGCATCAAGCTTGAACTACGCCTCTTTGGAACAACGGGTAAGGATTTAAGAGGAACTCTTCTTCGGTCTTCAAAATCCGAGAATGACGACGAGAAACACCACCATGAATTGTTGAGATACTCCGGGAGAATTAAAAGAGGAAAGGTTGAGCCAAAGATGAAAAGAATTTGAAAACGACCTTGGAGAAGGCATGTGACTGATGAAAATTCATTCTTACGTCAAACTCTGAAAAGAATTTGGAATGGCTCCGGAAAAATTAGGAGAGTCAGGTAAGATCCTGGGAAAAGACCTGTGGGTTAGGGCCCACTCAAAAGAAAACACCGTTGGAAATGATTTTAAAGAGAGATTGCACCGGTTGAATTAAATGGCTTGAATGAGATAACAATCTCCAATAGCTTGAACGGATTAAGAATGGAAACACAATTCTTCTGAGATATCTTCAGCACTCCAGAACAAATGAATAGGAAGAAGTGAATGATTAAGAGGTGCACCGGCATGAGAAAGCATTTGACACGAGGAAAGGAATATGATCAACACTGAAAGCTTGAATTGGATCCACCGGAGAAGAAAAAAGAACGAAGGATGATGAACTCAAAGCTCCGTTAGTATCTTCACGAGGGATCACCAAATCAGAACATTGATTGAAAAGAGTGAAGTGACTTCACATGAATAAATGGATACTTGATTAAAATAAATGAGTCCTTAAAGAAAAGGGTGGGAGGGTGGGGAAAAACAAAGACAACTTGGGATGAACGAAACAAACACCGTTGAGAAAACTTAGAATTGATCTTGCGGATGGGGAGAATGATGGGATCATCTCGAAGAGAAGCGCACCGGTTGGAAAAGAATTGACATGACAATCTCGATGATCAAAAGGATTAGTAATCCCATAGAAATATGAGAACACCGTTTAGGAAAGGTATGGATTCAACATTTGACTTCGAAGCAACTCGAATACCACAAATAAAACAAAACAAAGGATTTGGCTTGCAGAATAAGCCGGAAACAAACATATGATAGAGATTTACCCAATCCCGTATCATGCATTTGTCGGAAAGATATTCTAGGAGCTACTTGAATTCCCACCTATAAACTCCCGAAACTTTCTGGTTATGCAATCTGGTGTTGGGGATACAGGGGAAGCAATATATCTCACCCAAACTAACAATCCCTACATCCAGCTGTATCCATCCGTCAACACATAACCAAGAAAACTCCGGAAATCGTGTACCTCAACCTTCGAAAAGCATCCATTATACGAGCTATGGCAATACTCCCGAACTCCCCAGTACTGGGTGGCGTCGAGGTTATCTCACCAACAACTGCATAAAAGAGATTTTCGATGTCAGCAAAACTCAAGTATTCCAGAACTGCAACGATAAAATTATGACGACAACACCTCGGAGCTCAACTCCCCGGGACACTGCCACAACCCCTAAATGTCAGGAGGCACCAAGAACAATGTTCTCGTCATAAGAATATCGGAACGATCCCAAGATACCCGCGTGATCCTAAAAAATTTTTTAGTGAAATTTGAGGAGAGGAAAGACAAAACATCTACGTCAAGAGTCCTCACCAGAGCGACGAAGGGGCTGAGGAGTATAAGAATCCTACTCTCCGATATATATAATCCTAAGACTCAAAATAGTTTTCTTCTAGACTCAACAACGGCCAACAATCAAGGGGGCTCCTATGGTCGGTCGAGGCTCTGATTACCAACTTGTCATGCCCAAGATGCGACCCTATCCAAAAGGAACTCGTAGGTCCCACCAAGGATAGAAGCGCATCTTGAAGACGCTTTTGCAAGGTGGATATCATTACATCAACAATTACATAATAGATAGGGATACATACATAAGGCATACAATGCCACACGAATACAACATCATCTTACAAAAGAGCACCATCCGACTACGGATGAAACACAAACAGAAACTCAAACGACATCCACCCTGCTAGCCCAAGCTGCCGACCTGGAACCTATCTCCTGATCGAAGAAGAAGCAGAAGAAGAACTCCAAAACAAGCAAGCATCACTCTCGCGTCATGATCATCGCAAAACCTGTACCTGCAACTGTTGTTGTAGTAATCTGTGAGCCACGAGGACTCAGCAATCCCATTACCATGGGTATCAAGACTAGCAAAGCTTAATGGGAGATGAAGGGGTAAAGTGGTGAGGTTGCAGCAGCGACTAAGCATGATATGGTGGCTAGCATACGCAAATGAGAGCGAGAAGAGAAACAAGCGGAACGGTCGTGAAGCTGACAATGATCAAGAGGTGATCCTGAACTCCTACTCACGTCAAGCATAACCCAAAGACCGTGTTCACTTCCCGGACTCCGCCGAGAAGAGATCATCACGGCTACACACACGGTTGATGCGTTTTAATTCGGATCTGGTGTCAAGTTATCTACAACCGGACATTAACAAATTCCCATCTGCCACATAACCGCGGGCACGGCTCTCGAAAGTTTAAACCCTGCAGGGGTGTCCCAACTTAGCCCATGACAAGCTCTCGCGATCAACGAAGGAATAGACCTTCTCCCAGGAAGACCCGATCAGTCTCGGAATCCCGGTTTACAAGACATTTTGACAATGGTAAAACAAGACCAGCAAAACCGCCCGATGCGCCGACAATCCCGATAGGAGCTGCACATATCTCGTTCTCAGGGCAACACCGGATGAGACATCCTACGAGTAAAACCAGACCTCGAGTTTCCCCGAGGGGGCCCTGCAGTCTACTCGGTTCGGACCAGCACTTAGAGAAGCACTGGCCCGGGGGGGCTAAAATAAAGATGACCCTTGGGTTGGCCGACCCAAGGGAAGGGTATAAGTGGTGGTGCGGCAAATGGTAAAACCAAGGTTGGGCCTTGCTGGACAAGTTTTATTCAAAGCGAACTGTCAAGGGGGTCCCATAAATCACCCGACCGCGTTAGGAACGCAAAATCCGGGAACATAACACCGGTATGACGGAAACTAGGGCGGCAAGAGTGGAACAAAACACCAGGCATAAGGCCGAGCCTTCCACCCTTTACCAAATATATAGATGCATTAATAATATAAGAGATATTGTGATATCCCAACATAACCCTGTCCACCATGGAGAAATCTTCATCTTCACCTACAGCTAGCAACGCTATAAGAGGGGCTGGGAAAAGCGGTAACATAGCCAAACAACGGTTTGCTAGGAAGGTGTCAAAGGTTAGAGGTTCATGGCAATTTGGGAGGCTTGATGAGAAAAAGATAGGTAGCGCAGCAAAGCGATAGAACGAAGCAACTAGCATAGCAATGATAGTAGTGAGATCCAGGGTAGCGGTCATCTTGCCTGAAATCCCGCTAGGAAGAAGAACGAGTCCATGAAGAAGACAAGCGGACGTAGTCGAACGAATCCTCACAATCGCAACATTACCGGAACTAAGAAGCAACACCGGAAAGAAACAAACAACATGGTAAACAACCATCACATAAGCATGGCATGATGCACAATCAAGTATGATGCATGTCCGGTTTAATGAAGCATGGCATGGCAAAGTGCAACAAATAATACTACAAGTTAAGTGGAGCTCAATATGCAACGAGTTGCATATTGACAAAACACCACATGCAATTATTTAGTTCTCTCTCGGTTACGCTACTCATCAATATTAAATGTTGTTAAACATGGCAAGGGGTGAATCAAAAGTAAACTAAATATTTAGGCAAGTTTAAATGAGGCCGGAACAACAAACAACATTTCCGAAAAATCCTCATATGCAATTTATGAATTTGCTACTGTTCTGCCCTAAAACATATTTTATAGTTGTTAAACATGCAAGATGAGTGCACCATGTTAAACTAGGCATTTTTTCACCCCATTTACATATAAAGTTTATTTAAAACGGAGCAACGGTTATTTAGTTATGAAATAAATCATTTTAACATGGCATTATGCAAAATAAACACAAACAGCATATTAGACATTTTAAACATGGATGAAAGTGGCATATTGGGAAACTAGATGCAATTCTAATCATTTTACATATATGACATGTTTAATTTGGATGCATGGATAATTACTTATTAAGACTTTAATATGATGGCATTTTTCTGTAATTATGCATGCACAGGATATTTAGCAAATTCGTCCAGGGAAAAAAACATGAGATGGGCCAAAATTGGCTAGCCCAACAGTGCACAGGAGGGGTTTGGCGGCTGCTCATAATGGGCCATGGCCCAGCCGGGAATGCAGGCTGGGCTGCGGTTGCTGGAGATGGGGCAGAGGAGGCCTTTTGCGGGCGACGTGGCGACCGTCCACGCTGGCGACGCGAGACAAGCGGGACGGAGAGGAGCGGTCAATGCGGCTGCGCGACTGCAGCCTCCTCCTCTCGAACAGAGGCAGGAGCGGGACTTGGTGGCGCCAGGCGACGGGGATCGAGTCGAGGACGGCGTCGGCGGGGACCGGCCAGAACGGGACTGGGACGACCGGATCCGACGGAGGGACCGGATCTGGAGCGAACGGTGGAGGCTTGAGGCGCTGGCGCGGGCAGAGCTCAGCGAGCCCATGGCGCGGGGTGCTCCTGTCGTTCCTGCGAAGGAGAGAGAGGGGCCACCGTGAGAAAGAGATGGAGGGGAAAACAGGAGGAGAAGAGGAGTTCGGCCTGGTTGCTGCTGCTGCTTGCCGGCGGCATGCTGGAGAGGAGCTCCGGCGAGGTAGAGGCCCCGGACGTGACGAAGTAGGGGAACGACACCACGGCGCGGCGGCGGAAGCTCCTGTAGGCACAGAGACAAGGGAGCTCGGGGTGAGGGAAGAGAGATGAGAGAGGGAGAAAGGAACAGGAGGAAGAGAAGGGGAAGGAAGACAGGGAGGAGGGCGACGGATCGAGACCTTCTCGATCTGGAGGTTATGCGCCATGGGGCTGTAGAAGCTCGGGGACGGGGCTCATGGCTGACAACGGGAGCGAGGAGTGCCTGGCTGGAGTTGCAGCGGAAGCAGGCAGGGGGGCATGCGGGCGGCGCTGAAAGCAAGGAGGAGCGGCGCGGCTGTGGTTGTGGGTGGAGTGGATCGATGGGACAGAGAAGGTCGGGCGCTGCCCTGGTTGGTGGGTGGCTAAAACGAGGTGGATTTTTGGATCGGGGAAGAACCCGAGGTGGGAGGAGACAAGAGGAGTGGCGGTGGCGGCTAGGAGGATCCCTAGAAATTAGGGGTTGGTCTGCTATATATAGCACTGAGTTTTTGTTAAGGGTTATCTCGTCCCTTCGAACATAATTGGGTGGTCGAAAAAAATAGGCTAGAGAGTCCAAATGAGAAAATGGAGATATTTTATAGATGTTTGGGGATGATCCGGACTCAACGGTCATGACTGTGCGGGTCGGGTTCGGGAAGCATTCGGACGTGCGCAAGGTTGCGAAAGGGAGTCCATGGCTGTGCAAAGAGATAAAGGGCAACTGCGAACGGCTATGAGTTTTATAAAAACAATGCCGATGCAATGCGGATGATGTGATGATGAAATGCAAGACATGAACAAAATGCAAAACAAAAAAAACAAAAAACCCAACCACGGAGGAAAATAACATATCGTATCTCCGGAAAAGGCAAGAGTTGGAGTTACGAATATGGAAAGTTGTATCCGAGGCGTTACAGGTCATGTCCATCACATCATTCTCCTAATGATGTGATCCCTTTCATCAAATGACAACACATGTCTATGGTTAGGAAACATAACCATCTTTGATTAACAAACTAGTCAAGTAGAGGCATACTAGGGACTATAAGTTTTTTCTATGTATTCACACATGTACTAAGTTTCCGGTTAATACAATTCTAGCATGAATAATAAACATTTATCATGAATTAAGGAAATAAATGATAACTTTACTATTGCCTCTAGGGAATATTTCCTTCAGTCTCCCACTTGCACTAGAGTCAATAATTTAGATTACATAGTAATGATTCTAACACCAATTGAGCTTTGGTGGAGATCATGTTTTGCTCACTGAAGAGGCTTAGTCAACGGGTCTGCAACATTTAGATCCGTCTGTATCTTGCAAATCTATATGTCCCCCTCCGACACTTGATGACGGATGGAATTGAAGCGTTTCTTGATGTGCTTGGTTCTCTTGTGAAATCTGGATTCCTTTGCCAAGGCAATTGCACCAGTATTGTCACAAAATATTTTCATTGGACCCGATGCACTAGGTATGACACCTAGATCCGATATCAACTCCTTCATTTGCTGCTTTCGAAGCAGCAATGTACTCTGCTTCACACATAGATCCCGCCACGACGCTCTGCTTGGAACTGCACCAACTGACAGCTCCTCCATTCAATAAAAATACGTATCCGGTTTGAGACTTAGAGTCATCCGGATCAGTGTCAAAGCTTGCATCGACGTAACTGTTTACGACGAGCTCTTTTTCACCTCCATAAACGAGAAACATATCCCTAGTCCTTTTTAGGTATTTCAAGATGTTCTTGACCGCTGTCCAGTGCTCCACTCCGCAATTACTTTGGTACCTCCCTGCTATGCTTACAGCAAGACATACATCAGGTCTAGTACACAGCATTGCATACATGATAGAACCTATGGCTGAAGCATAGGGAATGACTTTCATTTTCTCTCTATCTTCTGCAGTGGTTGGGCATTGAGTCTGACTCAACTTTACACCTTGTAACACAGGCAAGAACCCTTTCTTTGACTGATCCATTTTGAACTTCTTCAAAACTTTATCAAGGTATGTGCTTTGTGAAAGTCCAATTAAGCATCTTGATCTATCTCTATAGATCTTGACTCCCAATATGTAAGCAGCTTCTCCGAGGTCTTTCATAGAAAAACTCTTATTCAGGTATCCCTTTATGCTATCCACAAATTCTATATCATTTCCAATCAACAATATGTCATCTACATATAAGATTAGAAATGCTACAGAGCCCCCACTCACTTTCTTGTAAATACAGGCTTCTCCAAAAGTCTGTATAAAACCATATGCTTTGATCACACTATCAAAGCGTTTATTCCAACTCCGAGAGGCTTGCACCAGTCCATAAATGGATCGCTGGAGCTTGCACACTTTGTTAGCACCCTTTGGATCGACAAAACCTTCCGGTTGCATCATATACAACACTTCTTCCAGAAATCCATTCAGGAATGCAGTTTTGACATCCATTTGCCAAATTTCATAATCATAAAATGCAGCAATTGCTAACATGATTCGGACAGACTTAAGCATCTCTATGGGTGAGAAAGTCTCATCGTAGTCAACTCCTTGAACTTGTCGAAAACCTTTCGCAACAAGTCGAGCTTTGTAAATAGTAACATTACCGTCTGTGTCGGTTTTCTTCTTAAAGATCCATTTATTTTCTATGGCTTGTCGATCATCGGGCAAGTCCACCAAAGTCCACACTTTGTTCTCATACATGGATCCCATCTCAGATTTCATGGCTTCAAGCCATTTCGCGGAATCTGGGCTCATCGTCGCTTCCTCATAGTTCGTAGGTTCATCATGGTCTAGTAACATGACTTCCAGAACGGGATTACCGTACCACACTAGTGTGGATCTTACTCTGGAAGACCTACGAAGTTCGGTAGTAGTTTGATCCAAAGTTTCATGATCGTCATCATTAACTTCCTCACTAATTGGGGTAGGAATCACTGGAACTAATTTCTGTGGTGAACTACTTTCCAATAAGGGAGAAGGTACAATTACCTCATCAAGTTCTACTTTCCTCCCGCTCACTTCTTTCGAGAGAAACTCCTTCTCTAGAAAGGATCCATTTTTAGCAACAAATATTTTGCCTTCGGATCTGTGATAGAAGGTGTACCCAATAGTTTCCTTTGGGTATCCTATGAAGACGCACTTCTCCAATTTGGGTTCGAGCTTATCAGGTTGAAGCTTTTTCACATAAGCATCGCAGCCCCAAACTTTAAGAAACGACAACTTTGGTTTCTTGCCAAACCACAGTTCATAAGGCGTCGTCTCAACGGATTTTGATGGTGCCCTATTTGAAGTGAATGCAGATGTCTCTAAAGCATAACCCCAAAACGACAGCGGTAAATCAGTAAGAGACATCATAGATCGCACCATATCTAATAAAGTATGGTTACGACGTTCGGACACACCATTTCACTGTGGTGTTCTGGGTGGCGTTAATTGTGAAACTATCCCATGTTGTTTCAAATGAAGACCAAATTCGTAACTCAATTATTCTCCTCCACGATCAGATCATAGAAACTTTATTTTCTTGTTACGATGATTTTCCACTTCACTCTGAAATTCTTTGAACTTTTCAAATGTTTCAGACTTATGCTTCATTAAGTAGATATAACCATATCTGCTCAAATCATTTGTCAAGGTAAGAAAATGACGATACCCACCACGAGCCTCAACACTCATTGGACCGCATACATCAGTATGTATTATTTCCAATAAGTCAGTAGCTCGTTCCATTGTTCCGTAGAACGGAGTTTTAGTCATCTTACCCATAAGGCACGGTTCGCAAGCACTAAGTGATTCATAATCAAGTGATTCCAAAAGTCCATCAGCATGGAGTTTCTTCATGCACTTTACACCGATATGACCCGAACGGCAGTGCCACAAATAAGTTGCACTATCATTATTAAACTTATATCTTTTGGCTTCAACACTATGAATATGTGTATCACTATTATCGAGATTCAACAAAAATAGACCACTCAGCAGGGGTGCATGACCATAAAAGATATTACTCATATAAATAGAACAACCATTATTCTCTTATTTAAATGAATAACAATTTTGCATTAAACAAGATCCAGATATAAAGTTCATGCTCAACTCTGGCACCAAATAACAATTATTCAGGTCTACACTAATCCCGATGGTAGATGTAGAGGTAGCGTGCCGACCGCGATTACATCGACTTTGGAACCATTTCCCACGCACATCACTACCTTGTCCTTAGCCAATCTTCGCTTAATTCGTAGCCCCTATTTCGAGTTGCAAATATGAGCAACAGAACTAGTATCAAATACCCAGGCGCTACTGCGAGCATTAGTTAAGTACACATCAATAACATCTATCAAATATACCTTTCACTTTGCCATCCTTCTTATTCGCCGAATACTTGGGGTAGTTCCGCTTCTAGTGACCAGTCCCTTTGCAGTAGAAGCACTCAGTTTCAGTCTTAGGTCCAGACTTGGGTTTCTTCTCTTGAGCAGTAACCTTTTTGCCGTTCTTCTTGAAGTTCCCCTTCTTCCCTTTGCCCTTTTTCTTGAAACTAGTGGTATTATTGACCATGAACACTTGATGCTCCTTTTTGATTTCTACCTCCGCGGCCTTTAGCATCGCGAAGAGCTCAGGAATAGTCTTGTTCATCCCTTGCATATTATAGTTCATCATGAAGCCTTTATAGCTTGGTGGCAGTGATTGAAGAACTCTGTCAATGACACAATCAACTGGAAGATCAACTCCCAGTTGAGTCAAGTGATTATGGTACCCAGACATTCTGAGTATATGTTCACTGACAGAACTATTCTCCTTCATTTTGCAGTTGTAGAACTTGTTGGAGACTTCATATCTCTCAACTCGGGCATTTGCTTGAAATATTAACTTCAACTCCTGGAACATCTCATATGCTCCATGACATTCAAAACGTCTTTGAAGTCCCGATTATAAGCTGTAGAGCATGGCACACTAAACTATCGAGTAGTCATCAACACGCGTCTGCCAGGCATTCACAATGTCTGCAGTTGCGGGTGTGGGTGGTACACCTAATGATGCTTCCAGGACGTAATTCTTCTATGCAACAACGAGGATAATCCTCAAGTTACGAACTCAGTCCGTGTAGTTGCTGCCATCATCTTTCAACTTAGCTTTCTCTAGAAACGCATTAAATTCAAAGGAACGGTAGCACGGGCCATTGATCTACAACAACATAGACATGCAAAATACTATCAGGTACTAAGTTCATGACAAATTGAAGTTCAATTAATCATATTACTTAAGAAATCCCACTTAGATAGACATCCCTCTAATCATCTAAGTGATCATGTGATCCAAATCAACTAAACCATGTCCGATCATCACGTGAGATGGAGTAGTTTTCAATGATGAACATCACTATGTTGATCATATCTACTATATGATTCACGCTCGACCTTTCGGTCTTAGTGTTCCGAGGCCATATCTGCATATGCTAGGCTCGTCAAGTTTAACCCGAGTATTATGCATGTGCAAAACTAGCTCGCACCCATTGTATGTGAACATAGAGCTTATCACACCCGATCATCACGTGGTGTCTCGGGACAAAGAACTGTAGCAGCGGTGCATACTCAGGGAGAACACTTGTACCTTGAAATTTAGGAAGGGATCATCTTATAATGCTACCGACGTTCTAAGCAGGATAAGATGCATAAAGGATAAACATCACATGCAATCAAAATATGTGACATGATATGGCCATCATCATCTTGTGCTCATGATCTCCGTCACCGAAGTATCGTCATGATCTCAATCGTCACCGGCGCGACACCTTGATCTCCATCGTAGCATCGTTGCCGTCTCGCCAACTATTGTTACTATGACTATCGCTACCGCTTAGTGATAAAGTAAAACAATTACATGGCGATTGCATTGCATACAATAAAGTGACAACCATATGGCTCCTGCCAGTTGCTGATAACTTTGCTACAAAACATGATCATCTCATACAACAATTTATATCACATCATGCCTTGACCATATCACATCACAGCAAGCCCTGCAAAAACAAGTTAGATGTCCTCTACTTTGTTGTTGCAAGTTTTACGTGGCTGCTACGGGCTTCTAGCAAGAACCGTTCTTACCTACGCATCAAAACCACAACGATTTTTCGTCAAGTGTAATGTTTTAACCTTCAACAAGGACCAGGCATAGCCACACTCGATTCAACATTAGTTGGAGAAACAGACACTCACCAGCCACCTATGTGCGAAGCACGTCGGTAGAACCAGTCTCGCGTAAGTGTACGTGTAATGTCGGTCTGAGCCGCTTCATCCAACAATATCGCCGAATCAAAGTATGACATGCTGGTAAGCAGTATGACTATTATCGCCCACAACTCTTTGTGTTCTACTCATGCATATAACATCTACGCATAAACCTGGCTCTGATACCACTATTGGGGAACGCAGTAATTTAAAAAAAAATCCTACGATCACGCAAGATCTATCTAGGAGATGCACAACAACAAGAGGGGAGAGTGTGTCCATGTACCCTCGTAGACTGAAAGCGGAAGCGTTATGACAACGCGGTTGATGTAGTCGTACGTCTTCATGATCCGACAGATCCTAGCACCGAAGATACGGCACCTCCGCGATCTGCACACGTTCAGCTCGGTGATGTCCCATGAACTCTAGATCTAGATGAGGTCGAGGGAGAGTTTTGTCAGCATGACGGTGTGGTGACGGTGATGATGAAGTTACCGGCGCAGGGCTTCGCCTAAGCACTACGACAATATGACCGAGGTGGAAATCTGTGGAGAGGGGCACCGCACATGGCTAAACAATCAACTTGTGTGTCCTAGGGTGCCCCCTGCCCCCGTATATAAAGGAGGAGAGGGGAGGCCGGCCGGCCCTCCTTGGGCGCGCCCCCAAGAGGGGAATCCTACTAGGACTCCAAGTCCTAGTAGGTTTCCACCTAAAGGGAGAGGGGGGAAGGAAGGAAGAGGGGGAAGGGAAGGAAAGGGGGGCGTCGGTGTCAAAACCGGTGGATCTCGGGTAGGGGGTCCCGAAATGTGCGTCTAAGGCTAATGGTAACATGAGGCGGGGGATACAATGTTTACCCAGGTTCGGGCCCTCTCGATGGAGGTAATACCCTACTTCCTACTTGATTGATCTTGATGATATGAGTATTACAAAAGTTGATCTACCACGAGATTGTAGAGGCTAAACCCTAGAATCTAGCCTATGATTATGATTGTTCTTGTCCTACGAACTAAACCCTCCGGTTTATATAGACACCGGAGGGGGCTAGGGTTACACAGAGTCGGTTACAGAGAAGGAGATCCACATATCCAAATTGCCAGGCTTGCCTTCCACGCAAAGGAGAGTCCCATCCGGACACGAGACGAAGTCTTCAATCTTGTATCTTCATAGTCCAACAGTCCAGTCAAAGTATATAGTCCGGCTGTCCGAGGACCCCCTAATCCAGGACTCCCTCAGTAGCCCCTAAACCAGGCTTCAATGACAATGAGTCCAACGCGCAGATTGTCTTTGGCTTTGCAAGGCAGGTTCCTTCTCTGAATTCTCCATAGAAGATTTTGAACACAAGGATCGTGTCCGACTCTACAAAACAAATTCCACATACCACCGTAGAGAGTACAATATTCCACCAATCTAATCTGCTAACAACTTTTCATAGCGTGACATCATGCCGCGGCCCGGTCATTACGAACCATTTTTTCCAGCCTGCCACTGCACGTGTTGCGAGGCAGTTTTATTGGCACGTCTTGTCGAAGCAGAGATCGTGTTCCCCTCATCACGGGATTCTCATCAATACAGGTGTGGGTAACCCAACCGTTCTTGTTAGTATGACTCCTCGATTTTAGGCAAGTTCCAAACGGCCACGCGGAGGATGCTTGATATTCACCCTCTTTATAAAGGGGCCAAGGCATGTCCTTTTCTTCGCACGCTCGATCCTTCCCTTCCCCCACCTCGAGTTCCAACACCCAAGGCTCAGGCTAAGCGCTTCGGACCTTCAACCATGTCCGGATTCAACCTTCAAGGCCGGTGTATGGCCTCCTCTATCACAGAGGAGGACATCAAGAAGCTTAGGGAGGCCAGGTATCTGATCGTCGAAATCTCGCACAGGCTGCCTGCTCAAGACCTTCAACGAACATCCCCACTCCTGAACCCAACGAGAGTGTCGTATTTGCTTCCCACTTCCTCCGAGGGCTAGGCTTTAGTCTTGATCCCTTTGTTAGAGGGCTCATGTTCTATTACGGGCTAGATTTCCATGATCTAGCTCCAGATTCCATCCTTCACATCTCGTCGTTTATCATCGTGTGTGAGGCCTTTCTCCGCATCACCCCACACTTCGGCCTATGGCTCAAGACCTTCAATGTGAAGCCGAAGATGATCGACGGGCGACACGCGGAGTGTGGAGGCGCTATAATAAGAAAAGGCGCCGGTGCCCTATGGCCAAAGGGTTCCTTCCCGGAGGTGTCCGACTTATGGCAACGAGAGTGGTTTTACATCACAGCTCCCTGTGGTACAAAGCGGGCGGCCGCCCATGCCTTCCGCTCGGGCCCTCCGCCCCAACTGGCGTCATGGGTCAACAAGGGGCTGGACTGGGGGCCAGTTAATGATGTGCTGACATTGCAAAGCCGCATCCGAGATCTCCTCAAAAGGGATGCCAGTCTTGTCAAGGTAATGCAAGTAATGCTAGTTCGACGGGTCCTACCATGCCAACGTCGATCTCTCCGTATGTGGGAGTTCAACCCGGAAGGACCGCGAACTATTCAACAATTCTTCAGCGTGACACTCGAAGGGATGTATGGATTGTTCTTCGGATCACGAATAAAGTGTCCAGACACCACCGAGGATGCGGGTCTCAACTGCAACCGTCCAGATACCCAAGTAAGTGATTCCATGACCGAACATGCTGTCTTTGTATTTGTCACAACATCATTCTGAAAAAATTGCTCTCGGCCAGGACTGGATAAGAAAGGCGGAGAGGATCAGGTGTTCAGCCCCCCTTCCCGAAGGCTCGCCGTATCCTATACTAACTAGGATGCTTGAGCGCGCACCCTATCAAGTGCCATCAGGAGAAGATGAAGGGAGGAATAGAGAAGCCGAAAGCGGGCTTCATACATTACACATCCAAACTGGGGGAATTAGTGTCTCCGCGAAGGAGGATAATCGGGGAGGTGAATCTAGAATCCCCTCTCCCCACGAGAAGAAAAGGGCCGCCTCTGAAGACTTGGAAACGGAGGTTTCCAAACGAGGGAAGAAACCTTCACCAGGGGGCCCTGCCTCGGAGGGCGTCCTTAGCGCACAACGCCCGCAAGGGGGCCAGCCATCAACCGAGCTGTAAGTGAACAAAAGTACTTTGGTAAATATATCCTGCTTTATCTATGAGAACAATAACCGAGACATATATTTTGCAGTCCGGCTCGGAGCCCTTCTCGACAAAGTTTGTCTTCAGGGGATCTTCTTCCAGAGATGATGGAGAGCGAAACGCCTCCTCCTACCTCCCCGCCTCATGGGGCGGACGACCCCGAGGTGTCGTCACGGAGGATTTCTCCTGATCCGCAAAGGCCAGAAGGTAACACTTTGGTCGCCCGAAGTCTGGAGTATTCAGCTCCTAAGGAGAACAACAAAAAGAGCCTGGGACTGTTAGGTGTACAACTGGACACATTGATGGGTCTTTTGGAGCAAGCGGCTATCTCAGAGGCACATCGTACCTTAATGGGTACGGTGGTTGAGAGGATCTCATCCGCCAAAAGCGGGTTGAATGAAGCTTTTGCAAGCCTACTAAGAGGCTTTGAGGTACACAAAGTAATATATATATTTTTGACTGTACCGCACATGCTAGGTGTGCTTTGTATAGGTAGTAGCCCCTGAGACTCTGGTTGCCGTACAAAGGCGGTAAACAGAGGATCATAGTCCCAGGTAATGATCGCGCTGCTTTTATGTGCAGGCGGCTGAAGGTCTGGCGGCTGACCGGACTGCTGATTTTGCCGAATTGAGGCGGCAACTTGAGGTGGTGGATGCCGACATCAGGCTTGTGAACAAGCGGCTTGACGAGGCACAGGGTATGTATATTCTGGTGGTCAGCAAATATTAAGAGGAGCATAATGCTAGTATCTATAATATGCTTTAACTGCAGATGGAGCTGCCGCCGTGGAGACCCTTCGGGTGGAACTTGCCCGAGCCAAGGAACAAGCCAGGAGGAGTGATGCGGCCGCCCTGAAGGCGGCCGGAGAGTTAAAAGCCGAACATGCCGCTCATCGCCAGAGCGAAGATAAAATAGCCAAGATGGCTATTGAGCTGAAGGATGCCGCCGGACGATATGAGCTCCTTGAAAAGGAAAACCAAGCAAAAACGGCTGACCTGAAGAAGGCTTTGGAAGCAGCCAAGGAAACGCACTCTGAAATCAGAGCGGCGTGGGAGGAGCTTCGTCAAGCCAGGGATATCACGACTCTTTTTATTGTGGACGAAGTTCGGCGATCCGAAGTATGCCCCTCTGGATCAATTATGGAGTGCTGCAGACGCATACTTGGACTTGGCAAAGAGTGCTGCTGATGCGACTGAGTATTTCAAAGATCAGAAAGATCATGAGGTGTAAAGGTTGTTCTGGTCGCAGTTCAGTGCTCCAAAGCGTCCGCTGTTGTTAAATGAACAAATGGCCGAGTGGGCCGAGCTCCATAGGTTGTCCGGGCTTGCCATGAGGTCTGTCGTGGATCATCTTTGGCCGAAGGGACCAAGGCCGGATAGTTATTTTGGTTTAGTGCAACAATTTCTTCGTGTTGTGCCGCATATCGACACTATAAAGAGGTCGGCATGCATAGAGGGTGCGCGAGTGGCTCTTGCCCGTGCTAAGACATATTGGGCAGGGATGGAGGCCACCGCTATTGCAACCCGGGGTCCGGCCGAAGGCCAGGGCTCACCCGAGCACTATTTTGAAGAAGTCCTAGAAGGCACCAGTTTAATAGAGGCCCAGTGCTCGAAGAGTACCATGTTCGAGTGACATGTATCTGAATTGTAAAAACAATGCTATTTTGATTATAAAGGCTATGTTTATACTTTTGCCCGAAAGTATGATAGTGCCTCTTGTGCGGCCATTTATGTATGTATATAACCTGAAAGTTTGCAGTCGTTGGCTTCAACCCCCACGCATGTAATGCGGGGGTGTTCGGAAAAGCGCATAATCACACTTGATCCAACGTCTTGGTCCATTAAGGAGGTGATAGCGCGGCGAACAAGGCAATCAGACTATATAGGTTTAACACTTTCACTTAGCCATAGGAGTTTGACGGTGGGGCTACTATATAGCCCGTGGTACTTCCACGTTCATCCGAATACGGTGCATGTACGTACATGACCGGGAAACCAGTCCTTCGTTAATGCGGAGGAATCGCGAAGATTCCACTGAGTCATCGAGTGGTTGACCAGTCTCGCGCTTTATCATGACAGTCAGTTTTCGGCTTTCTCTACTCAGGTGCTCATCCGGATGAACTAGGGCACAATCGCAGTAGTTCTCCCGGTGCCACCTTAGCCGATAGAGCGGAACGTAAGGTAGCAAAACACGGGAGCCGGGCAAACCCAACTATTGACCAAAGACATGATTCGGAGCTGATGCATATAAGGCCAAACTCGCGATGCCGAACACTCCCTAAGGTATTCGGACTTTACAACATATACCGGGCTGAGTAACGCCCTCGATAATGAGCCCTGAATTTCCAGGTACATGCATTAGGTTGGCGTGACGAAATGCCAATAACGCCAGCATCCCTCTCGGTTGTGTTGAGTGCCCGGAGGGTGTGAAGCAACAAGAGACATTAAGAAAGGTTTATGCAGGGTCTTAATCTAAAAAGAAACCTTTGAGCGGGGCCCTGTTGCACGTCTGCGCCTTTGTCTCCGTTGTGCCGTATCCTGGAAGGGTGTAGCACGATGATCATCTATAAAAAAAGAAAACCCAGGTGAAAGGATCTGGTATAGTCATGCGAAAAGTTGGTTATTTTTAATGAACCATGAAAATACAATTTGTTATTGTATTAATAGGGTTGAGCCAAACTATGGGCCTTTTTTACATGCGGGGAACCCCTAGCACCACCTATGGGGGTATATCCACCCAAGCTCAGGTTTATATGGGCTGCTACCACTGGTGGTGCGCCGGACATGTCTAACCGTGTCCGTAGTCTTGACGACCGATCAGTTATTTTGGTTGGAGAGGTCGTTCGGCTGCTAGAGCCACTACATATTCTTCCGCACGTAAAGAACGCTCTATATTTTCCGCTAACTGTGATGACGCCACATGGACCGAGCATCTTAAGTTTAAGATAAGCGTAATGCGGTACTGCATTGAATCGAGCAAAGGCTGTTCTTCTGAGTAGTGTGTGATAGCCGCTTCGGAATGGAGCGATGTCGAAGATTAATTCTTCGCTTCGGAAGTTGTTGGGAGAACCGAATACAACCTCTAGTACTAGAGAGCCCGTGCAGCGGGCCTCTACGCCTGGTATTACTCCTTTAAAGGTAGTATTGCTTTGGCTGATTCTTGACGGGTCTATCCCCATTTTGCGGACAGTGTCCTGGTATATCAGATTAAGACTACTGTTGCCATCCATAAGGGCTCGGGTGAGATGGTATCCATCAATTATTGGGTCGAGCACCAAGGCAGCCGATCCTCCCGTGCCGGATACTAGTCGGATGATCCCTGCGATCAAAAGTGATTGGGCAGGCCGACCAAGGGTTGAACTTGGGGGCGACGGGCTCTACAACATATACGTCTCAGAGTGCGTGTTTGCGCCTCCTCTTTGGTATGTGAGTTGCGTAAATCATGTTCACTGTTTTGACCTCTGGTGGAAACTTTTTTTGTCCCCAGTGTTCGGCTGGCGAGGCTCATCCTCGTCTTCACTTGGCGTCTCCCTCCCCTTGTGTTCGGCGTTTAGTTTGCCGGCCTGCTTGAAGACCCAACTTTCTCTGTTGGTGTGATTTGCAGGTTTTTCGGGGGTGCCATGAATCTGACATAATCTACCTAGAATCTTGTTTAGGCTGGACGGTCCATCTCTGCTGCCTTTAAATGGCTTTTTCCATTGACCAGGTCGAGAGCCCCTAAATCCGGCGTTGACCATCGTGTTGTCTGGGCTGTCTTCATTGTTTCGACGCTTGTTTTTATTGCGTCGCGGCTTCCCGTTGTCGTCCCTGGTTTCGGAAGTGCCCGGGTCGCTGGTGCCACTACGGGCCAACCAACTGTCCTCGCCTGCGCAGAAGCGGGTCATAAGGCTTGTTAGGGCTGCTATTGTCCTCGGCTTTTCCTGGCCGAGGTGTCTGGCGAGCCATTCGTCCCTGACACTATGCTTGAAAGCCGCTAAGGCTTCGGCATCCGGGCAATCAACGATTTGATTCTTCTTAGTGAGAAATCTATTCCAAAGCTTTCGGGCTGACTCTCCGGGTTGTTGAATTATGTGACTTAAATTTTCTGCATCCAGAGGTCGGACATAGGTCCCTTGCAAATTAGCCCTAAAAGCACACTCAAGTTCTTCCCAACTTCTAATTGAGTTTTCGGGGAGGCTTTTCAACCAATGCCGAGCTGGTCCTTTCAACTTGAGGGGAAGGTATTTGATGGCGTGGAGATCATCTCTGTGAGCCATGTGGATGTGGAGGATAAAGTCCTCAATCCAGACCCCAGGGTCTATCGTTCCGTCGTATGCCTCTATGTTCACGGGTTTGAGTCCCTTTGGAAATTCATGATCCAGCACCTCATCGGTGAAGCACAGGGGGTGTGCGGCACTCCTGTATTTGGATGTGTCATGGCATTCTTCTGACGGTTATAGTGTTCGGTTTTGATTCCGAGCTGTTATTCGGTCAGTATAGTCGTTTGGGCGGCCATGATCCCGTGCTGGAGCGCGCTTCCTAGATCCATAGATGGATCTGGCCATACCGGCTTTTTTGTCCAGGTGCTCACGTAAATCGTGCGCTGACTTATGTGCGGCGTCATTAGTCGCCCTATCGCGACCATGGGGTGGTCGGTCCGGCTGATCGGCCATTTTATTTTTCGGCTGAATGGGCTCTATAGCCTCGTCGTCGAATTCGGGCAGCAGCTTGCACTTTGGGTAGCTCCTTGTGTGGCGATCACCATCGTATTTTTCTTCAGTGTCGAGCACTTTGTTCCATCTGCGGTTGAGCGTATCCTGCGTGGCCTTAAGCCTTTGCTTCTGCTTCTTCAAGCTCCTCGTGGTGGCAATAAGCCTTCTATGGAGGTTATCTTGTTCCAAGTGTTTTTCCGGGATGATGAGTGCATCGTCGCCAAACTGTTCTCCTCTTCGGAGACAGGTTTATGAGTTTTATCTCCGCCGTCGCTATGATCGGACAACGGCCCCAGACTATGTTCATTGTCCCCTGGCTGATACTGCTCCATCGCTGGGTCTATGGGGTCGTCGTTTCCTTTGGAGTCGACCGGGGTATTATTTCTTCTTGCACTGTTATCGTTGTTTTTACTGTGGCGGGATTTAGAGTGGCGCCTACGTCGTCACTTTGGTTGCTTCTCGAGGGGATTATCCTCCATTGCATCCTTCCGTTCCTCGCCATTGTTTTCTTTGGGTGTATCGACCATGTATATATCATATGATGAGGTGGTTGTCCAGTGCCCTGCGGGCGGTGGTTCCTGTTCTTCTCCTGCATCGTCATCCATACCGTCAATGTCTTTGGAGTCGAAATCAAGCATATCAGTTAAGTCATTGACAGTGGCTATTAAGTGGGTGGTGGGTGGGGAACGAATTTCTTCGTCGTCCGCTTCCCACTCAAGCCGGACACAGTTCAGCCGAGAGTCTCCTGACAAGGAGAGAGATTTCAGTGAATTTAGCACGTCGCCCCAGGGTGAGTGCTGAAAGATATCCGCGGAGGTAAAATCCATGATCGGTGCCCGATCAGATTCGATAGGCACAGATGCACGTGGTTCGGAGCCTGTGGCCGGAGACGAGTCCGAGGGTCCAACGACACAGGCCTCATTGGAGGTGAAGTCTGTGTTCGGCACTATCACCGATGTGTGTGCGGCCTCCGTGGCAGGGTCCATCCACCCGTCCTCGGATGGCATGATTTTCTCCGGATTAAGAGATGGGGCAACCGCAGGTGTGATCTCCCGAACGCCGTCCGATGGCAGATCTAGGTCATGCTCCTCGTGACTGTTCAGCACACCTGTCATGGGTTCGAATCCGTCGAAGATCAAGCCTCTGCTGATGTAGGCAGTGTAATTTAAGCTTCCAAACCTGACCTGATGGCCAGGGGCGTAGCTATCAATCTGCTCGACATGGCCAAGCGAGTTGGCCCGCGGTACGAAGCCGCCGAATACGAAGATCTATTCGGGGAGGAAAACCTCACCTTGGATCACATCGTTGCAGATGATTGAAGGAGCCATCAAGCCTTACCGCGACGACACAGTGGAACTCTCAACGAAAGCACCAATGTCGGTGTCAAAACCGGTGGATCTCGGGTAGGGGGTCCCGAACTGTGCGTCTAAGGCTAATGGTAACAGGAGGCGGGGGACACAATGTTTACCTAGGTTCGGGCCCTCTCGATGGAGGTAATACCTTACTTCCTGCTTGATTGATCTTGATGATATGAGTATTAGAAGAGTTGATCTACCATGAGATCGTAGAGGCTAAACCCTAGAAGCTAGCCTATGATTATGATTGTTCTTGTCCTAAGGACTAAACCCTCCGGTTTATATAGACACCAGAGGGGGCTAGGGTTACATAGAGTCGGTTATAGAGAAGGAGATCTACATATACGAATTGCCAGGCTTGCCTTCCACGCAAAGGAGAGTCACATCCGGACACGGGACGAAGTCTTCAATCTTGTATCTTCATAGTCCAATAGTCCGGCCAAAGTATATAGTCCGGCTATCCAAGGACCGCCTAATCCAGGACTCCCTCAGGGGGCGCTGGCCCCTTCCCTTGTCCTATTCGGACTCAAGGGGGGGCAGCCCCTCCTGGCCCTTCCTCTTCTCCCACTAAGGCCCATCTAGGCCCGTTAGTTCCCCGGGAGGGTTCCGGTAACCCTCCGGCACTTTGGTTTTATCAGAAACTTCTCCGGAACACTTCCGGTGTACGAATATAGTCGTCCAATATATCAATCTTTATGTCTCGGCCATTTCGAGACTCCTCATCATGTTCGTGATAACATCCAGGACTCTGAACAATCTTCAATACATCATATCACATAAACTCATAATACCAATCGTCATCGAACGTTAAGTGTGCGGACCCTACGGGTTTGAGAACTATGTAGACATGACCGAGACTCACTTCCGGCCAATAACCAATAGCGGAACCTGGATGCTCATATTGGTTCCTACATATTCTAAGAAGATATTTATCAGTCAAACCGCATACCAACATACGTTGTTCCCTTTGTCATCGGTATGTTACTTGCCCGAGATTCGATCATCGGTATCATCATACCTAGTTCAATCTCATTACCAGAAATTCTCTTTACTCGTTCCGTAATACTTCCTCCCGCAACTAACTCATTAGTCACAATGCTTGCAAGGCTTATAGTGATGAGTATTACCAAGAGGGCCCAGAGATACCTCTCCAAAACACGGAGTGACAAATCCTAATCTCGATATATGCCAACCCAACAAACACCTTTGGAGACACCTGTAGAGCACCTTTATAATCACCCATTTACGTTGTGACGTTTGGTAGCACACAAAGTGTTCCTCCGGTATCCGGGAGTTGCATAATATCATAGTCTGAGGAACTTGTATAAGTCATGAACAAAGTAGTAGCAATGAAACTAACACGATCATAATGCTAAGCTAACGGATGGGTCATGTCCATCACATCATTCTCCTAATGATGTGATCCCGTTCAAATGACAACACATGTCTATGGTTAGGAAACATAACCATCTTTGATTAAAGAGCTAGTCAAGTAGAGGCATACTAGGGACTATAAGTTTTGTCTATGTATTCACACATGTACTAAGTTTCCGGTTAATACAATTATAGCATGAATAATAAACATTTATCATGAATTAAGGAAATAAATAATAACTTTATTATTGCCTCTAGGACATATTTCCTTCACAACCCTGTCCTGGAAATCATGTTGTTAGACAACGGTGAACCTTCGAATTATGAAGAAGCGATGGCGGGCCCGGATTCCAACAAATGTCTTGAAGCCATGAAATCCGAGATAGGATCCATGTATGAGAACAAAGTATGGACTTTGGTGGACTTGCCCGATGATCGGCAAGCCATAGAGAATAAGTGGATCTTTAAGAAGAAGACTGACGTGGATGGGAATCTCACCGTCTATAAGGCTCGGCTTGTCGCTAAGGGTTATCGAAAAGTCCAAGGAGTTGACTACGATAAGACCTTCTCACCCGTACCGAAGCAAAAGTCCGTCCGAATCATGTTAGAAATTGCCGCATTCTATGATTACGAAATCTGGCAAATGGACGTCAAAACGACATTCCTTAATGGTTTCCTTAAAGGAAGAATTGTATATGATGCAGCCGAAAGGTTTTGTCAATCCTAAGAATGCTGACAAGGTATGCAAGCTCCAACGCTCCATCTATGGGCTGGTGCAAGCATCTCGGAGTTGGAACATTCGCTTTGATGAAATTATCAAAGCGTTTGGGTTTATACAGACTCATGGGTAAGCATGTATTTACAAGAAAGTGACTGGGAGCTCTATAGCATTTCTCATATTATATGTGGATGACATACTGTTAATGGGAAATGATATAGAACTTTTGGGAAGCATAAAGGCCTACTTGAATAAGTGTTTTTCAATGAAGAACCTTGGAGAAGTTGCTTACATATTAGGCATCAAGATCTATAGCGATAGATCGAGACGCCTCATTGGTCTTTTACAAAGCACATACCTTGACAAGATATTGAAGAAGTTCAATATGGACCAGTCCAAGAAGGGGGTCTTGCTTGTATTGCAAGGTGTGAGATTGAGCTCAGCTCAACGCCCGACCTCGGCAGAAGAAAGAGAATAGACCAGGTGTGTTATAGGCTCTATTATGTATGCCATGATGTGTACCAGACCAGATGTTAACCTTGCCATAAGTTTGGTGGGGAGGTACCAAAGTGATCCCAGTATGGAACACTAGACAACAGTCAAGAATATCCTGAAGTACCTGAAAAGAACTAAGGATATGTTTCTCGTTTATGGAGGTGCCGAAGAGCTCGTAGTAAAGGGTTACGTCGATGCTACCTTTGACACAGAGTTGGATGACTCCAAGTCACAAACCAGATACGTGTATATTATGAATGGTGGGGCAGTCAGCTGTGCAGTTGCAAGCAAAGCATCGTGGCGGGATCTACATGTGAAGCGGAGTACATAGCTGCTTCGGAAGCAGCGCAGGAAAGAGTCTGGATGAAGGAGTTTATCACCGACCTAGGAGTGATTCCCAATGCGTCGGGCCCGATGACTCTCTTTTGTGACAACACTGGAGCTATTGCCATTACCAGGGAGCCCAGGTTTCACAAGAACACCAAGCACATCAAGCGCCGCTTCAACTCCATTCATGAATATATTCAAGATGGAGACATAGATATTTTTAAAGTACATACGGATCTGAATGTCGTAGATCCATTGACTAAACCTCTTTCACGAGCAAAACATGATCAACACCAGAACTCTATGGGTGTTCGATTCATCACAATGTAACTAGATTATTGACTCTAGTGCAGGTGGGAGACTGTTGGAAATATGCCCTAGAGGCATTAATAAAATGGTTATTATTATATTTCCTTGTTCATGATAATTGTCTATTGTTCATGTTATAATTGCATTAACCGGAAACCATAATACATGTGTGAATACATAGATCACAACATGTCCCTAGTGAGCCTCTAGTTGACTAGCTCGTTGATCAATAGATGGTTGCGGTTTCCTAACCATGGACATTGGATGTCGTTGATAACAGGATCACATCATTAGGAGAATGATTTGATGGACAAGACTCAATCCTAAGCATAGCACAAGATCGTGTAGTTCGTTTGCTAGAGCTTTTCTAATGTCAAGTATCATTTCCTTAGACCATGAGATTGTGCAACTCCTAGACACCGTAGGAATGCTTTGGGTGTATCAAACGTCACAACGTAATTGGGTGACCATAAAGGTGCACTACAGGTATATTTGAAAGTGTCTGTTGGGTTGTCACGAATCGAGACTGGGATTTGTCACTCCGTATGACGGAGAGGTATCTCTGGGCCCACTCGGTAATGCATCATCATAATGAGCTCAATGTGACTAAGCAGTTAGCCAAGGGTTCATGCATTACAGAACGAGTAAAGAGACTTGCCGGTAACAAGATTAAACGAGGTATGGGGATACCGACGATCGAATCTCGGGCAAGTAACATACCGATGGACAAAGGGAATTCTATACAGGATTGATTGAATCCCCGACATCGTGGTTCATCCGATGAGATCATCGAGGAACATCTCGGAGCCAATATGGGTATCCAGATCCCACTATTGGTTATTAGCCGGAGAGATGTCTCAGTCATGTCTGCATTGTTCATGAACCCGTAAGGTCTACACACTTAAGGTTCGATGACGCTAGAGTTGTAATGGGAAATTGTATGTGGTTACTGAAGGTTGTTTCGAGTCCCAGATGAGATCCCGGATGTCACGAGGAGTTCCGGAATGGTCCGGAGGTGAAGATTTATATATGGGAAGTCCAGTTTCAGTCGCCGGAAGGTTTTGGGGGTTATCGGTATTGTACCGGGACCATCGAAAGGTGTGCGGGGGTCCATCGGGTGGGGCGACCTACCCCGGGGACCAAGTGGGCTGAATATGGGTTGGAACCATCCCCCTAGTGGGCTAGTGCGCCCCCAAGGGCCCAAGGAGCCTAGGGTTGGAAACCCTAGGGGGTGGGGGTGCCTCCCACATGCTTGGGGGGCAAGTTTCCCCCTCCTGGCCGCCGCCCCCATCCAGATGTATCTAGGGGCCAGCCCCCTCTCCCCTCCCCCCTATATATAGTGAGGGGGTGGGAGGGTAGCCGCACCCTTCCCCTGGCGCAACCCTCCCCCTTATAACTCCTCCTCCTCCGTAGTGCTTGGCGAAGCCCTGCCGGAGAACCACAAGCTCCACCACCACGCCTCGTGCTGCCGGAGCTCTCCCTCAACTTCTCCTTCCCCCTTGCTGGATCAAGAAGGAGGAGACATCCCCATGTTGTACGTGTGTTGAACACGGAGGGGCCGCTCGTTCGGCGCTTGGATCGGATCTTCCGCGATTTGAATCGTCGCGAGCACGACTCCATCAACCGCATTCTTGTAACGCTTCCGCTTAGCGATCTTCAAGAGTATGAAGATGCACTCCCTCTCCTTCATTGCTAGCATCTCCTAGATTGATCTTGGTGACACGTAGGAAAATTTTGATTTATTACTGCGTTCCCCAACAGATATAGATAGAGCTAGTAAAGCAAAAAAGGAGAAAAATAAGAGTGAAAATCAGATTGTGGCAAAAGAATTTGAGCAACAAATGAAACCTAATAATAAACCATCTAGTGTGCTTCTGAGATTAAATTGAAAAGTGGATGTTTACTTGCCACCAAATCTGATATTGATGATCTTGATTGAAGCAAATCTGTTTGCTATGTGCAAATAGACACTATTTTCATTCGAGACATGCCTTCCTCTTTGTCTCCTGTTGTCACTAACATTTTGCAGGAGTTTGCTGACATCTTTCCACAAGACATGCCACCGGGATTACCACCTATTCGAGGGATTGAGCATCAGATTGACTTAATTCCTGGTGCATCACTACTCAACCATGCACCATACCGTACCAATCCAGAGGAGACGAAGGAGATTATGCGTCAAGTACATGAGCTGCTCGACAAAGGTTATATATGCGAATCTCTTAGTCCTTGTGTTGTTCCTATTATACTAGTGCCAAAAAAGGATGGTACATCGCGTATGTGTGTTGATTATAGAGGCATTAATAATATTACTATTCCTTATCGTCATCCTATTCCTAGGCTAGATGATATGCTTGATGAATTGAGTGGCTCTACAATATTCTCCAAAGTTGATTTGCATAGTGGATACCATCAAATTCGTATGAAATTGGGAGATGAATGGAAAACAACATTTAAAACTAAGTTTGGATTATATGAGTGGTTAGTCATGCCTTTTGGGTTAACTAATGCACCTAGTACTTTCATGAGATTAATGAATGAAGTTTTACGTGCTTTCATTGGACAATTTGTGGTAGTCTATTTTGATGGTATACTGATTTATAGCAGATATTTGGAGCAACTTTTGGAATACTTACATGTTGTTTTTATTGCTCTACGTGATGCATGTTTGTTTGGAAACCCCGGGAAGTGCACCTTTTGCACCGATCGAGTATCTTTTCTTGGCTATGTTGTTACTCCACAGGAAATTGAAGTTGATAAAGCCAAAAATGAAGCTATTGAGAGTTGGCCGCAACCCAAAACGGTCACACAAGTGAGGAGTTTTCTTGGCCTCGCTGGATTCTATAGGCGTTTTGTGAGAGATTTCAGCACCATTGCTGCACCTCTCAATGAGCTTACAAAGAAGGATGTTCCTTTTATTTTGGGTAACGCACAAGAAGAAGCCTTCACGGTATTGAAAAATAAGTTGACACATGCTCCTTTACTCCAACTTCCTGATTCTAATAAGACTTTTGAGCTTGAATGTGATGCTAGTGGAATTGGATTAGGAGGTGTGTTATTACAAGATGGCAAACTTGTTGCATACTTTTCTGAAAAATTGAGTGGGCCTAGTCTGAACCATTCTACTTATGATAAAGAATTATATGCTCTTGTTCGGACTTTAGAAACATGGCAACATTATTTATGGCCTAAAGAATTTGTTATACATTCTGATCACGAATCTTTGAAACATATTAAAAGTGAAGCCAAACTGAATCGTAGACATGCTAAATGGGTTGAATTCATAGAGACTTTCCCTTATGTTATTAAACACAAGAAGGGTAAAGAAAATGTTATTGCCGATCCATTGTCTCGTCGCTATACTATGCTTTCACTACTTGACTTTAAAATATTTGGTTTGGAGACCATCAAAGATCAATATGTGAATGATGCTGAATTTAAACATGTTTTGTAGAATTGTAAAGAAGGGAGAACATGGAACAAGTTCGTCGTTAACAATGGATTTGTGTTTCGTGCTAACAAGCTATGCATTCCAGCTAGCTCTGTTCGTCTTTTGTTGTTGCAGGAGGCACATGGAGGAGGATTAATGGGACACTTTGGCATGAAGAAGACGGAGGATGTACTTGCTACACATTTCTTTTGGGCAAAGATGAGACAGGATGTTGAGCGCTTTGTTGCTTGCTGCACTACATGTCAAAAAGCTAAGTCACGACTCAATCCTCATGGTTTATATATGCCTTTGCGTGTACCTAGTGTTCCATGGGAGGATATATCTATCGACTTTGTTTTGGGCTTACCTCGAACAAAGAAGGGGAGGGATAACATATTTGTTGTCGTGGATAGATTCTCGAAAATGACACACTTTATACCATGTCATAAAAGCGATGATGCTGCCAATGTTGCTGATTTGTTCTTTCGTGAAATTATTCGCTTGCATGGTGTGCCAAATACTATTGTTTCAGATCGTGATACTAAATTTCTTAGCCACTTCTGGAGATGTTTATGGGCTAAGTTGGGGACTAAAATGCTTTTTAGTACTACATGTCACCCCAAACTGATGGACAAACTGAAGTAGTCAATAGAACATTGTCTACTATGCCTAGGGATGTTTTGAAGAATAACAAGAAAATGTGGGAAGAATGCTTGCCTCATATTGAATTTGCTTATAATCGTTCGCTGCATTCTATTATTAAGATGTGCCTTTTTGAAATTATGTATGGTTTCCTACCTCGTGCACCTATTGATTTGTTGCCTCTTCCATCTCCGGAGAGGTTAATTTTGATGCTAAACAACGTGCTGAATTGATCATAAAAATGCATGAGTTAACTAAGGAAAACATCAAGCGTATGAATGCTAAATATAAACTTGTTGGAGATAAAGGTAGAAAACATGTTGTGTTTGCACCTGAGATCTTGTTTGGTTACATTTGCGTAACGATAGATTTCCCAATTTGCGCAAATCAAAGCTAATGCACGTCCTGATGGTCCTTATAAGGTGTTAGAGAAAATAAATGATAATGCATATAAACTTGTGCTGCCTGCAGATTTTGGGGTTAGTCCCACTTCACTCTGTGTGTTCGGTTTATTTGGTTTACATGGTTCGGTTTATACTTTTTTCGGTATGTACGGTATTAATATTTCGGTAAATACGTATGAAATTAAAATACGGTTCGGTTTCGGTATATACCAAATTATTTCGGTATGGTTTCGGTATATACCATAATAACCAAAGTTGATGTGAATTTGAAAATGACTTAATAACAATTTACAAATTTATGACTCAAAACACACACTATTTTACACAAATAGTATAGAACTCTATATATAAGTATATATGCATGAATTGATTCATCAATTGATACTTATGGGCGTGCTTAGCATTTTTTAAAGAGAAAAATGACTATGTTACGAGAAAAATGTACGTGCTTGGTAGTGAATTTGACTCATGTACAAGAAAAAGATAACTTGTATGGTTGTTTGCCTCAAGAAATATGAATTTATTTTTTACTTTGGTTTATTCGGTTAACCGTTCGGTTTTTCGGTATATACCATAAAAACCAAAATTCAAAACAGTATGAAAAGTCCATACCATACCAAAACCAGAAACCATAAAAACCGTAAAACTGGTTCGATTTGGTTTAGTTTTGGTATGGTTTTTTGGTTCGGTTTCAAAATGCATAGAGTGACTCCCACTTTTAACATTGTAGATTTGAAGCCTTATTTGGGTGAGGAAGATGAGCTTCTGTCGAGGACGACTTCATTTCAAGAAGGGGAGGATGATGAGGACATGAATACCATTGTTACACCCACAGACCCTGCTGTTATACATACTGGACCAAATACTAGAGCTCGCGCACGCCAATTGAATTACCAGGTACTTTCGCTTTTTGGTAACGATTCTAATATTCATGAGAATATGATGCTGCCTAAATTGGACACATTTGTTTTGCTTACAAATGAAGGGCCTAGCTTGGATAAGAAAGATGAACCTCGGAGCAAGTTCAAGCATGGAGATGATGGCATGCGCAAGGGGAACAAGAACGGAGTTACAAGTGATGATTCCAGGACTTTGAAGCCACCATAATGAGTGCATGAAGCCTTGGACGAAATATACAAGACCACTACATAAATTTCGTCCAGAGGCTATTCTAGGTGCTGCGTCATCTTATTATTGGGCCAGGCCCATGTAATTTCCAAATACTTGATTATATGTTGTTTTTAGAGTTCGTATGTGTGGGGAAACAAGAGTTAGGGTTGGTTTCGGACCCCTCCTCCAAGGGCCACGAAATCCCCCCCTCTTCCTCCATATATACAACCCTTAGGGCATCGTTTAGACTTTGGGAATTTGTTTAGTTAAAAGTTAGCCATTGTAACTTCGTGTACTTTGTTTGTGTCCAACAACCAGACCAAGACTACTTCCGAATCCCCATCATTATCAATACTTCATCCATTTTCTCAATATTCAGATTGCTTTCTCATATTCTTGCTTGTTCGATTGCTCGCAGGAATAGACCTTCGTGGTCAGGCTGATTGTGCTTCCGACATCGCCAGTAACCTCGGGAGATTGGTTTAGCGTTTGCCAATGCGCAACGTTGTTGCTGAAGGAATATGCCCAAGAGGCAATAATAAAGTTATTATTTATTTCCTCATATCATGATAAATGTTTATTATTCATGCTAGAATTGTATTAACCGGAAACATGATAATGTGTGAATACATAGACAAAACTTAATGTCACTAGTATGCCTCTACTTGACTAGCTCATTAATCAAAGATGGTTATGTTTCCTAGCTCATTAACTAGGAGAATGATGTGATTGACATGACCCATTCCGTTAGCTTAGTACTTGATTGTTTAGTATGTTGCTATTGCTTTCTTCATGACTTATACATGTTCCTACAATTATGAGATTATGCAACTCCCGTTTACCGGAGGAACACTTTGTGTGCTACCAAACGTCACAACGTAACTGGGTGATTATAAAGGAGCTCTACAGGTGTCTCCAAAGGTACATGTTGAGTTGGCATATTTCGAGATTAGGTTTTGTCACTTCAATTGTCGAAGAGGTATCTCTGGGCCCTCTCGATAATGCACATCACTATAAGCCTTGCGAGCAATGTAGCTAATGAGTTAGTCACGGATTGATGCATTACGTAACGAGTAAAGAGACTTGCCGGTAACGAGATTGAACAAGGTATTGGGATACCGACGATCGAATCTCGGGCAAGTAACATACCGATGACAAAGGGAACAACGTATGTTTTTATGCAGTTTGACCGATAAAGATCTTCGTAGAATATGTAGGAACCAATATGAGCATCCAGGTTCCGCTATTGGTTATTGACCGGTAACATGTCTCGGTCATGTTTACATAGTTCTCAAACCCGTAGGGTCCGCACGCTTAAGGTTTTGTTGACAGTTTTATTATGAGTTTATGAGTTTTGATGCGAAGGTTGTTCGGAGTCCTGGATGTGATCACGGACATAACGAGGAGTCTCGAAATGGTCGAGACATAAAGATCGATATATTGGATGACTATATTTGGACACCGGAAAGATTCCGGGTGAGATTGGGACAATACCGAAGCTCCGGGAGGTTATCGGACCCCCCCCCCCGGAGGTATATGGGCCTTATTGGGCCTTAGTGGAAAGGAGGGGAAAGGAGCAAGGGAGGGGGCGCCCCCCCCCCCCAAGCCCAATCCAAATTGGGAAGGGGGGTGACCCCCCCCCTTTCCTTCCTCCCTCACTCCTCTTCCTTCCCTCTCCCTCTCCTAATAGGAAAGGGGGAAGTCCTACTCCCGGTGGCGGTTGGACTCCCCCCTAGGGCGCGCCACCCCCCTTGGACGGCCCCCTCCTCCACTCCTTTATATACGGGGGAGGGGGGCACCCCATAGACACAACAATTGATCTCTTGATCTCTTACCCGTGTGCGGTGCCCCCCTCCACCATAGTTCTCCTCGATAATATTGTAGCAGTACTTAGGCGAAGCCCTGCGATGGTAGAACATCAAGATCGTCACCACGCCATCGTGCTGACAGAACTCTTCCCCGACATTCTGCTGTATCGGAGTACGGGGGACATCATCGAGCTGAACGTGTGCAAGAACTCGGAGGTGCCGTAGTTTCGGTGCTTGATCGGTCGGGCCGTGAAGACGTACGACTACATCAACCGCGTTGTGCTAACGCTTCCGCTTTTGGTCTACGAGGGTACGTGGACACACTCTCCCCTCTCGTTGCTATGCATCACCATGATCTTGCGTGTGCGTAGGAATTTTTTTGAAATTACTACGTTCCCCAACAGTGGTATCAGAGCCTGGTTTTAAGCGTAGATGTTATATGCACGAGTAGAACACAAGTGAGTTGTGGGCGATTGATAACCCACAAGTATAGGGGATCGCAACAGTTTTCGAGGGTAGAGTATTCAACCCAAATTTATTGATTCGACACAAGGGGAGCCAAAGAATATTCTCAAGTATTAGCAGCTGAGTTGTCAATTCAACCACACCTGGAAACTTAGTATCTGCAGCAAAGTGTTTAGTAGCAAAGTAATATGATAGTGGTGGTAACGGTAACCAAAGTAAAGACAGCAAAAGTAATGTTTTTGGTGTTTTGTAGTGATTGTAACAGTAGCAATGGAAAAGTAAATAAGTGTAAACCAGTATATGGAAAACTCGTAGGCACCGGATTAGCGATGGATAATTATGCCGAATGCGGTTCGTCATGTAACAGTTATAACATAGGGTGACACAGAACTAGCTCCAGTTCATCAATGTAATGTAGGCATGTATTCCGTAAATAGTCATACGTGCTTGTGGAAAAGAACTTGCATGACATCTTTTGTCCTACCCTCCCGTGGCAGCGGGGTCCTATTGGAAACTAAGGGATATTAAGGCCTCCTTTTAATAGAGAACCGGAACAAAGCATTAGCACATAGTGAATACATGAACTCCTCAAACTATGGTCATCACCGGGAGTGGTCCCGATTATTGTCACTTCGGGGTTGCCAGATCATAACACATAGTACGTGACTATAGACTTGCAAGATAGGATCTAGAACACACATATATTCATGAAAACATAATAGGTTCAGATCTGAAATCATGGCACTCGGGCCCTAGTGACAAGCATTAAGCATAGCAAAGTCATAGCAACATCAATTTCAGAACATAATGGATACTAGGGATCAAACCCTAACAAAACTAACTCGATTACATGATAAATCTCATCCAAGCCATCACCGTCCAGCAAGCCTACGATGCAGTTACTCACGCACGGCGGTGAGCATCACGAAATTGGTGATGGAGGATGGTTGATGATGACGACGGCGACGAATCCCCCTCCCCGGAGCCCCGAACGGACTCCAGATCAGCCCTCCCAAGAGAGATTAGGGCTTGGCGGCGGCTCCGTATCGTAAAACACAATGAAAATTTCTCTCTAATTTTTTTTCTCCCCAAAAGCCAATATATGGAGTTGGAGTTGGCGTCGGAGGGCCGCCAGGGGGCCCACGAGGTAGGGGGGCGCGCCCAGGGGGAGGGGCGCGCCCCGCACCCTCATGAACAGGGTGTGGGCCCCATGGCCTTCATCTTTGGCGAGGATTTTTTATTATTAATTCTAAGATATTCCGTGGAGTTTCAGGTCATTCCGAGAACTTTTGTTTTCTGCACATAAAACTGTTGGGGAACGTAGTAATTTCAAAATTTTCCTACGCACACGCAAGATCATGGTGATGCATAGCAACGAGAGGGGAGAGTGTTGTCTACGTACCCTCGTAGACCGAAGCGGAAGCATTGACGCAATGTAGAGGAAGTAGTCGTACGTCCTCCCGGTCCAACCGATCCAAGCACCGTTACTCCGGCACCTCCGAGTTCTTGACACACGTACAGCTCGATGACGCACCCCGATCTCCGATCCAGCAGAGGCGCGGGGAGGAGTTCCATCAGGACAATGGCGTGGTGATGATCTTGATGTTCTCCTGTCGCAGGGCTTCGCCTAAGCACCGCTACAATATGACCGAGGTGTAATATCGTGGAGGGGGGCACCGCACACGGCTAAGGAATGATCTCAATGATCAACTTGTGTGTCTAGGGTGCCCCCCCCCCCCCCCCGCGCCCCCGTATATAAAGGAGGGAGGGAGGAGGAGGCCGGCCTAGGGAGGAGGCGCGCCATAGGGGGGCAAACCTACTCCAAGTAGGTTTGGCCCCCCTTTCCTATTAGGAGTAGGAGAAGGAAGGAAGAGGGGGAGGAGAGAAGGAAAGGGGGGGCCGGCCCCCCTCCCAATTCGGATTGGGCTTGGGGGGGTGCGCCCCCTCCCTTGCTCCTTCTCCCTCCCTTCCACTAAGGCCCAATAAGGCCCATATACTTACCGGGGGGTTCCGGTAACCTCCCGGAACTCCGGTATATTTCCAATCTCACCCGGAATCTTTCCGGTGTCCAAATATAATCGTCCAATATATCAATCTTTATGTCTCGACCATTTCGAGCCTCCTCGTCATGTCCGTGATCACATCCGGGACTCCGAACAACCTTCGGTACATCAAAATACATAAACTCATAATATAATTGTCATCGAAACCTTAAGCGTGCGGACCCTACGGTTCGAGAACAATGTAGACATGACCGAGACACGTCTCCGGTCAATAACCAATAGCGGGACCTGGATGCCCATATTGGTTCCTACATATTCTACGAAGATCTTTATCGGTCAGACCGCATAACAACATACGTTGTTCCCTTTGTCATCGGTATGTTACTTGCCTGGGATTCGATCGTCGGTATCCAATACCTAGTTCAATCTCGTTACCGGCAAGTCTCTTTACTCGTTCCGTAATACATCATCTCGCAACTAAGTCATTAGTTGAAATGCTTGCAAGGCTTAAATGATGTGCATTACTGAGAGGGCCCAGAGATACCTCTCCGACATTCAGAGTGACAAATCCTAATCTCGAAATACGCCAACTCAACAAGTACCTTTGGAGACACCTGTAGAGCACCTTTATAATCACCCAGTTACGTTGTGACGTTTGGTAGCACACAAAGTGTTCCTCCGGTAAACGGGAGTTGCATAATCTCATAGTCATAGGAACATGTATAAGTTATGAAGGAAGCAATAGCAACATACTAAACGATCGGGTGCTATGCTAACGGAATGGGTCATGTCAATCAGATCATTCAACTAATGATGTGACCTTGTTAATCAAATAACAACTCCTTTGTTCATGGTTAGGAAACATAACCATCTTTGATTAACAAGCTAGTCAAGTAGAGGCATACTAGTGACACTCTGTTTGTCTATATATTCACACATGTATTATGTTTCCGGTTAATACAATTCTAGCATGAATAATAAACATTTTTCATGATATGAGGAAATAAATAATAACTTTATTATTGCCTCTAGGGCATATTTCCTTCAGTCTCCCACTTGCACTAGAGTCAATAATCTAGATTACACAGTAATGATTCTAACACCCATGGAGTCTTGGTGTTGATCATGTTTTACTCGTGGAAGAGGCTTAGTCAACGGGTCTGCAACATTCAGATCCGTATGTATCTTGCAAATCTCTATGTCTCCCACCTGGACTAGATCCCGGATGGAATTGAAGCGTCTCTTGATGTGCTTGGTTCTCTTGTGAAATCTGGATTCCTTCGCTAAGGCAATCGCTCCAGTATTGTCACAAAAGATTTTCATTGGACCCGATGCACTAGGTATGACACCTAGATCGGATATGAACTCCTTCATCCAGACTCCTTCATTGGCTGCTTCTGAAGCAGCTATGTATTCCGCTTCACACGTAGATCCTGCCACGACGCTTTGCTTTGAACTGCACCAACTGACAGCTCCACCGTTTAATGTAAACACGTATCCGGTTTGCGATTTAGAATCGTCCGGATCAGTGTCAAAGCTTGCATCAACGTAACCATTTACGATGAGCTCTTTGTCACCTCCATATACGAGAAACATATCCTTAATCCTTTTCAGGTATTTTAGGATGTTCTTGACCGCTGTCCAGTGATCCACTTCTGGAATACTTTGGTACCTCCCTGCTAGACTTATAGCAAGGCACACATCAGGTCTGGTACACAGCATTGCATACATGATAGAGCCTATGGCTGAAGCATAGGGAACACTTTTCATTTTCTCTCTATCTTCTGCAGTGGTCGGGCTTTGAGTCTTACTCAACTTCACACCTTGCAATACAGGCAAGAACCCTTTCTTTGCTTGATCCATTTTGAACTTCTTCAAAACTTTGTCAAGGTATGTGCTTTGTGAAAGTCCAATTAAGCGTCTTGATCTATCTCTATAGATCTTAATGCCCAATATGTAAGCAGCTTCACCGAGGTCTTTCATTGAAAAACTTTTATTCAAGTATCCCTTTATGCTATCCAGAAATTCTATATTATTTCCAATCAATAATATGTCATCCACATATAATATTAGAAATGCTACAGAGCTCCCACTCACTTTCTTGTAAATACAGGCTTCTCCAAAAGTCTGTATAAAACCAAATGCTTTGATCACACTATCAAAACATTTATTCCAACTCCGAGAGGCTTGCACCAGTCCATAAATGGATCGCTGGAGCTTGCACACTTTGTTAGCTCCCTTTGGATTGATAAAACCTTCTGGTTGCATCATATACAACTCTTCTTCCAGAAATCCATTCAGGAATGCAGTTTTTACATCCGTTTGCTAAATTTCATAATCATAAAATGCGGCAATTGCTAACATGATTCGGACAGACTTAAGCATTGCTACGGGTGAGAAGGTCTCATCGTAGTCAACCCCTTGAACTTGTCGAAAACCTTTTGCAACAAGTCGAGCTTTGTAGACAGTAATATTACCGTCAGCGTCAGTCTTCTTCTTGAAGATCCATTTATTCTCAATTGCTTGCCGACCATCGGGCAAGTCAACCAAAGTCCATACTTTGTTCTCATACATGGAAACCATCTCAGATTTCATGGCTTCAAGCCATTTTGCGGAATCTGGGCTCACCATCGCTTCTTCATAGTTCGTAGGTTCATCATGATCTAGTAGCATGACTTCCAGAATAGGATTACCGTACCACTCTGGTGCGGATCTTACTCTGTTCGACCTACGAGGTTCTGTATTAACTTGATCTGAAGTTCTATGATCATCATCATCAACTTCCTCACTAGTTGGTTTTGACGTCACAGAAACCGGTTCCTGTGATGTATTATTTTCCAACAAGGGAGTAGGTACAGTTACCTCATCAAGTTCTACTTTCCTCCCACTCACTTCTTTCGAGAGAAACTCCTTCTCTAGAAAGGATCCATTCTTAGCAACGAATGTCTTGCCCTCGGATCTGTGATAGAAGGTGTACCCAACTGTCTCCTTTGGGTATCCTATGAAGACACATTTCTCCGATTTGGGTTCGAGCTTATCAGGTTGAAGCTTTTTCACATAAGCATCGCAGCCCCAAACTTTAAGAAACGACAACTTTGGTTTCTTGCCAAACCATAGTTCATAAGGTGTCGTCTCAACAGATTTCGACGGCGCCCTATTTAACGTGAATGTGTCCGTCTCTAAAGCATAACCCCAAAATGATAGCGGTAAATCTGTAAGAGACATCATAGATCGCACCATATCAAGTAAAGTACGATTACGACGTTCGGACACACCATTACGCTGTGGTGTTCCGGGTGGCGTGAGTTGCGAAACTATTCCACATTGTTTTAAGTGTAGACCAAACTCGTAACTCAAATATTCTCCTCCACGATCAGATCGTAGAAACTTTATTTTCTTGTTGCGATGATTTTCAACTTCACTCTGAAATTCTTTGAACTTTTCAAATGTTTCAGACTTATGCTTCATTAAGTAGATATACCCATATCTACTTAAATCATCTGTGAAGGTGAGAAAATAACGATATCCGCCACGAGCCTCAATATTCATCGGACCACATACATCTGTATGTATGATTTCCAACAAATCTATTGCTCTCTCCATAGTACCGGAGAACAGCGTTTTGGTCATCTTGCCCATGAGGCACGGTTCGCAAGTACCAAGTGATTCATAATCAAGAGGTTCCAAAAGTCCATCAGTATGGAGTTTCTTCATGCGCTTTACACCGATATGACCTAAACGGCAGTGCCACAAATAAGTTGCACTATCATTATCAACTCTGCATCTTTTGGTTTCAACACTATGAATATGTGTATCACTACTATCGAGATTCATCAAAAATAGACCACTCTTCAAGGGTGCATGACCATAAAAGATATTACTCATATAAATAGAACAACCATTATTCTCTGATTTAAATGAATAACCGTCTCGCATCAAACAAGATCCAGATATAATGTTCATGCTCAACGCTGGCACCAAATAACAATTATTTAGGTCTAATACTAATCCCGAAGGTAGATGTAGAGGTAGCGTGCCGACCGCGATCACATCGACTTTGGAACCGTTTCCCACGCGCATCGTCACCTCTACCTTTGCCAGTGTTTGCTTAATCCGTAGTCCCTGTTTCGAGTTGCAAATATTAGCAACAGAACCAGTATCAAATACCCAGGTGCTACTGCGAGCTCTAGTAAGGTACACATCAATAACATGTATATCACATATACCTTTGTTCACCTTGCCATCCTTCTTATCCGCCAAATACTTGGGGCAGTTCCGCTTCCAGTGACCAGTCTGCTTGCAGTAGAAGCACTCAGTTTCAGGCTTAGGTCCAGACTTGGGTTTCTTTTCTTGAGCAGCAACTTGTTTGATGTTCTTCTTGAAGTTCCCCTTCTTCTTCCCTTTGCCCTTTTTCTTGAAACTAGTGGTCTTGTTAACCATCAACACTTGATGCTCCTTCTTGATTTCTACCTCCGCAGCCTTTAGCATTGCGAAGAGCTCGGGAATCGTCTTATCCATCCCTTGCATATTATAGTTCATCACGAAGCTCTTGTAGCTTGGTGGAAGTGATTGGAGAATTCTGTCAATGACGCTATCATCCGGAAGAGTAACTCCCAGTTGAATCAAGTGATTACAATACCCAGACATCTTGAGTATGTGCTCACTGACAGAACTATTTTCCTCCATCTTGCAGCTATAGAACTTATTGGAGACTTCATATCTCTCAATCCGGGCATTCTTCTGGAATATTAACTTCAACTCCTGGAACATCTCATATGCTCCATGACATTCAAAACGCCGTTGAAGTCACGATTCTAAGCCGTAAAGCATGGCAGATTGAACTATCGAGTAGTCATCAGCTTTGCTCTGCCAGACGTTCTTAACGTCGTCAGTTGCATCAGCAGCAGGCCTGGAACCCAGCGGTGCTTCCAGGACGTAATTTTTCTGTGCAGCAATGAGGATAATCCTCAAGTTACGGACCCAGTCCGCGTAGTTGCTACCATCATCTTTCAACTTAGCTTTCTCAAGGAATGCATTAAAATTCAACGGAACAACAGCACGGGCCATCTATCTACAATCAACATAGACAAGAAAGATACTGTCAGGTACTAAGTTCATGATAAATTTAAGTTCAATTAATCATATTACTAAAGAACTCCCACTTAGACAGACATCTCTCTAGTCATCTAAGTGATCACGTGATCCAAATCAACTAAACCATAACCGATCATCACGTGAGATGGAGTAGTTTTCAATGGTGAACATCTTATGTTGATCATATATACTATATGATTCACACTCGACCTTTCGGTCTCCGTGTTCCGAGGCCATATCTGCATATGCTAGGCTCGTCAAGTTTAACCTGAGTATTCTGCGTGTGCAAAAACTGGCTTGCACCCGTTGTAGATGGACGTAGAGCTTATCACACCCGATCATCACATGGTGTCTGGGCACGACGAACTTTGGCAACGATGCATACTCAGGGAGAACACTTCTTGATAATTTTAGTGAGAGATCATCTTAAAATGCTACCGTCAATCAAAGCAAGATAAGATGCATAAAGGATAAACATCACATGCAATCAATATAAGTGATATGATATGGCCATCATCATCTTGTGCTTGTGATCTCCATCTCCGAAGCACCATCATGATCACCATCGTCACCGGCGCGACACCTTGATCTCCATCGTAGCATCGTTGTCGTTTACGCCATCTATTGCTTCTACGACTATCGCTACCGCTTAGTGATAAAGTAAAGCAATTACAGGGCGTTTGCATTTCATACAATAAAGCGACAACCATATGGCTCCTGCCAGTTGCCGATAACTTCGGTTACAAAACATGATCATCTCATACAATAAAATATAGCATCATGTCTTGGCCATATCACATCACAACATGCCCTGCAAAAACAAGTTAGACGTCCTCTACTTTGTTGTTGCAAGTTTTACGTGGCTGCTACGGGCTTAAGCAAGAACCAATCTCACCTACGCATCAAAACCACAACAATAGTTTGTCAAGTTGATGCTGTTTTAACCTTCGCAAGGACCGGGCGTAGCCACACTCGGTTCAACTAAAGTTGGAGAAACTGACACCCGCTAGTCACCTGTGTGCAAAGCACGGCGGTAAAACCAGTCTCGCGTAAGCGTACGCGTAATGTCGGTCCGGGCCGCTTCATCCAACAATACCGCCGAACCAAAGTATGACATGCTGGTAAGCAGTATGACTTATATCGCCCACAACTCACTTGTGTTCTACTCGTGCATATAACATCAAACCATAAAAACCTGGCTCGGATGCCACTGTTGGGGAACGTAGTAATTTCAAAATTTTCCTACGCACACGCAAGATCATGGTGATGCATAGCAACGAGAGGGGAGAGTGTTGTCTACGTACCCTCGTAGACCGAAGCGGAAGCGTTGACGCAACGTAGAGGAAGTAGTCGTACGTCCTCCCGGTCCAACCGATCCAAGCACCGTTACTCCGGCACCTCTGAGTTCTTGACACACGTACAGCTCGATGACGCACCCCGATCTCTGATCCAGCAGAGGCGCGGGGAGGAGTTCCGTCAGCACGACGGCGTGGTGACGATCTTGATGTTCTCCTATCGCAGGGCTTCGCCTAAGCACCGCTACAATATGACCGAGGTGTAATATCGTGGAGGGGGGCACCGCACACGGCTAAGGAACGATCTCAATGATCAACTTGTGTGTCTAGGGTGCCCCCCCGCCCCCGTATATAAAGGAGGGAGGGAGGAGGAGGCCGGCCTAGGGAGGAGGCGCGCCATAGGGGGGGCAAACCTACTCCAAGTAGGTTTGGCCCCCCTTTCCTATTAGGAGTAGGAGAAGGAAGGAAGAGGGGGGAGGAGAGAAGGAAAGGGGGGGCCGGCCCCCCTCCCAATTCGGATTGGGCTTGGGGGGGGGGGCGCCCCCTCCCTTGCTCCTTCTCCATCCCTTCCACTAAGGCCCAATAAGGCCCATATACTTACCCGGGGATTCCGGTAACCTCCCGGAACTCCGGTATATTTCCAATCTCACCTGGAACCTTTCCGGTGTCCAAATATATCCGTCCAATATATCAATCTTTATGTCTCGACCATTTCGAGACTCCTCGTCATGTCCGTGATCACATCCGGGACTCCGAACAACCTTCGGTACATCAAAATACATAAACTCATAATATAATTGTCATCGAAACCTTAAGCGTGCGGACCCTACGGTTCGAGAACAATGTAGACATGACCGAGACACGTCTCCGGTCAATAACCAATAGCGGGACCTGGATGCCCATATTGGTTCCTACATATTCTACGAAGATCTTTATCGGTCAGACCGCATAACAACATACGTTGTTCCCTTTGTCATCGGTATGTTACTTGACCGAGATTCGATCGTCGGTATCCAATACCTAGTTCAATCTCATTACCAGCAAGTCTCTTTACTCGTTCCGTAATACATCATCTCGCAACTAACTCATTAGTTGAAATGCTTGCAAGGCTTAAGTGATGTGCATTACCGAGAGGGCCCAGAGATACCTCTCCGACATTCGGAGTGACAAATCCTAATCTCGAAATACGCCAACTCAACAAGTACCTTTGGAGACACCTGTAGAGCACCTTTATAATCACCCAGTTACGTTGTGACGTTTGGTAGCACACAAAGTGTTCCTCCGGTAAACGGGAGTTGCATAATCTCATAGTCATAGGAACATGTATAAGTTATGAAGGAAGCAATAGCAACATACTAAACGATCGGGTGCTATGCTAACGGAATGGGTCATGTCAATCAGATCATTCAACTAATGATGTGACCTTGTTAATCAAATAACAACTCCTTTGTTCATGGTTAGGAAACATAACCATCTTTGATTAACAAGCTAGTCAAGTAGAGGCATACTAGTGACACTCTGTTTGTCTATATATATTCACACATGTATTATGTTTCCGGTTAATACAATTCTAGCATGAATAATAAACATTTTTCATGATATGAGGAAATAAATAATAACTTTATTATTGCCTCTAGGGCATATTTCCTTCAAAAACAACACCATGGCAATTCTGCTGAAAACAGCGTCAGTCCGGGTTAGTTCCATTCAAATCATACAAGTTAGAGTCCAAAACAAGGGCAAAAGTGTTTGGAAAAGTAGATACGACGGAGACGTATCAACTCCACCAAGCTTAAACCCTTGCTTGTCCTCAAGCAATTCAGTTGACAAACTGAAAGAGAAAAAGAAAAACTTTTACAAACTCTGTTTGCTCTTGTTGTTGTAAACATGAAAAGCCAGCATTCAAGTCTCAGCAATTATTACGAACTAACCATACTCACAATAACATGTAGGTCTCACAATTACTCATATCAATAGCATAATCAGCTAGCGAGCCATAATAGTAAAACTCGGATGACAACACTTTCTCAAAATAATCATAACATGATATAACAAAATGGTATCTCGCTAGCCCTTTCTGAGACCGCAAAACATAAATGCAGAGCACCTTTAAAGATCAAGGACTGACTAAACATTGTAATTCATGGTAAAAGAGATCCAGTCAAGTCATACCCAATATAAACCAATCATAATGAATGCAAACGACAGTGTGCTCTCCAGCGGGTGCTTTTTAATAAGAAGGGTGATGACTCAACATAAAAGTAAATAGATAGGCCCTTCGCAGAGGGAAGCAGGGATTTGTAGAGGTGACAGAGCTCGGTTTTGAAATAGAGATAAATTATATTTTGAGCGGCATACTTTCATTGTCAACATAACAACTAAAAGACGACGATATGTTCCATGCTAAACAGATTATAGGCGGTTCCCAAACAGAAGGGTAAAGGTTATACTCCCCCTCCTCCACAAGCATCAATCCATGGCTTGCTCGAAACAACAAGTGCCTCCAACATTCAACGGGTCCCAAGGGGAGTTTTGTTTGTAGTTATTTTGATTTAGTTTGCACGAAGCATGGGACTGGGCATCCCGAATACCAGCCATTTTCTCATGAATGAGGAGCGGAGTCCACTCCTCTTGAGAATAACCTGCCTAACACGGAAGATAAGGGCAGCTCTAATTGACATATGAGCTATTCGAGCATGCAAAATAGAATGTTTGTTTGAAGGTTTAGAGTTTGGCACATACAAATTTACTTGGAACGGCAGGTAAATACCGCATATAGGAAGGTATAGTGGACTCATATGGAATAAATTTGGGGTTTAAGGAGTTTGGATGCACAAGCAGTATTCCCGCTTAGTACAGGTGAAGGCTAGCAAAAGACTGGGAAGCGACCAACTGAGAGAGCGACAACAGTCGTAAACATGCATTAAAATTAATTCACACCGAGTACAAGCATGAGTAGGATATAATCCACCATGAACATAAATATCATGAAGGCTATGTTGATTTGATTCAACTACATGCGTGAACATGTGCCAAGTCGAGTCACTCAATTCATTTAAAGGAGGATACCACCCCATCATACCACATCATAATCATTCTAATAGCATCTTGGCACGCAAGGTAAACCATTATAACTCATAGCTAATCAAGCATGGCACAAGCAACTATAATCTCTAAATGTCATTGCAAATATGTTTACTTCATAATAGCTGAATCAAGAACGATGAATCATCATATTTACAAAAACAAGAGAGGTCGAGTTCATACCAGCTTTTCTCTTCCCAATAAGTCCATCATATATCATCATTATTGCCTTTCACTTGCACGACTGAACGGTGTGTATAATAATAAGAGTGCACATGCATTGGACTAAGCTGGAATCTGCAAGCATTCAACTCAAGAGAGAAGACAAGTAATATGGGCTCTAGGTATAAATAATCATGCATATAAGAGCCACTAAGCATTTTCAATATGGTCTTCTTGACCCCCAAAGAAAGAAAAAGAAATAAAAACTATTTACACGGGAAAGCTCCCGACAAGTAAAAAGAAGAACGGGAAATATTTTTGGGTTTTCTTTTCAATTCTACTACAAGCATGGAAAGTAAACTAACTAATTTTTATGGTTTTTCTTAAACTTTAACAAACACACAAGAAGAAAGCACGAAAAAGAAAAATAAACTAGCATGGATAATACAGTGAAAGAGTATGAGCACCGACATCTAGCAATGGGTGTGTGAACATGAATGTAATGTCGGCGGGAAATACGTACTCCCCCAAGCTTAGGCTTTTGGCCTAAGTTGGTCTATTGCCAGGGATGGCCTGGCGGATATCCGTAGGTGAAGCTGGGGTCGTAGTGTGACGCAGAATAGTTGGGATCATAATGTGATGAAGAGGACTCTGATTGCCACTGGCTGGCAACCGTCTCAGGATCCCAAGAATAAACCGACATTCGCGGAGGCTCCTCTTGAGGCTCCAGTTCCGGGGCTGGTACAGGATTCCTATAGGCTTGAACGGCCGCCCACGAAACAATGTGAGGCTCTGCATACAAGTTAAACAAAGAAGGAGCAGGCAAAGTAATAGTCTCAGGGTGATATTCATCAAAATATAATTTATATTTGAGCTCCCCATCGCAACTCTTAACAAGAAAATCATGCGCTATCATACTCTTGTAATCTAAATAAGCACGGGGCAGCGCTGTTTCTTCTTTCTCCGCATGCCTAATAGGTATTTCAAAATGTTCAGCTAGGCGCGAAGCATAAATGCCTCCAAAGATGGGGCCCTTAGTACGGTTCATACTTAACCGTCTAGCAACAATTCCACCCATACTAATAGAGTTGTTGCGGTATAAACCATGGAGCAAAATAATAATATCAGGAATACTAAGGTTCCGACAGTTCCCGCATCCAATCAAGCAACGACTAGCAAATGTGGCAAAGTAGCGTAAAACAGGATAATGAATGCTAGTGATCCTCGCATCAGAAACCTTCCTGGTTTCTCCCACCGTGATAGTGTTAATAAAAGCTTCTACTTCGTTACGGTGGGGTTCATCTAAGGTGTCCTCAAAGGGTATTCTGCAGACCTCGCAGAATTCAGCTAATGTCATCTTTTTAACAACATCATATAAATGAAACTCTACTGATGGAGGAGATTTCTTAGGGAAAAAGTAGAAGTTTTGCACAAAAGTATTTGTGAGTAAGAGATACTGATGACGTTGGTCGCGGAGGAAGTTGGTGAGGCCGGCGTTCTCAATCAATAAATAGAAATCATCATAAATCCTGGCTCTCCTCAAGAAGTCATCGGAGGGCCATTCACATGGCCGGACCTCCGCGGTGCGAGGTAAATTAAATTTGGGCTTCTCCTCTTCTTCCTTTTGTTTTTCCTTAGAGCTTCGGCTCGACGAGCCCCTCAAAAGTCTCTTCATTATTTCTGAAACAATCTGAAATTTTTAGTAACTTCAAATAAAAGTGAACCAACTTCAATAAGATTGATAGCAACAACTCCCATAAGTGCCTAGAGCCTATATAAAGCATTGGAACTACTTGGAACCATATAAATTTGACATGCAAGCTCAAGAACATGGTCACCTATGCAGCACAAATTTGCCATGAATAAAGCACTAGAACAAAAACTAATTGGACCTATGGAGGAGTCACATGCCAAGGAACAATCTCCTCAAGCAGTTTTGCAAGAGGTGCTTTGAGCAAGGAGATCGAAAATCACAGCAACGGGGGCTGGAACTCGTGCTTGAGTTGGTTTTTCGTGTTTGTGTGAGACAGAGGAATAAGATGGGTGCAGGAATAAATGGAGGAGGGCCACCGTGGGCCCACGAGGCAGGGGGCGCACCCAGGGGGTAGGGCGCGCCCTCCACCCTCGTGGCCAGGTGGCAGCTCCCCCCGTGGTAATTTTTGCACAGTAAATCCTCAAATATTCCCGAAAAAATCATATTAAATTGGCATGGCATTGTGAGGACTTTTATTTTCGAGATACTTTTATATTGCACGGATAAGTCAGGAGACAGACAGAAAAATACTATTTTACTTTATTTCTACTAAATAATAGAAAATATAAAAAGGGTACAGAAGGTTGTGCTTCTAGTTTCATCCATCTCGTGATCATCAAAATGAACCCACTAACAAGGTTGATCAAGTCTTGTTAACAAACTCATTCCGAATAATCACGGAACCGGAGAAATTTCGAATGACACTAAGTTACCTCAACGGGGATATGAAAATCCCCAACAATAAGAATATCATACTTTTTCTTGACCGTAGGGAGAGGAAATTCAAAACCTCCAAATATAATCGATGGGGTTTTTCCAATAGAGTTGATACTATAAACTTGAGGTTGTTTCCTCGGAAAATGTACCGTGTGCTCATTGCCATTAACATGAAAAGTGACATTGCCTTTGTTGCAATCAATAACAGCCCCTGCAGTATTAAGGAAAGGTCTTCCAAGAATAATAGACATACTATCATCCTCGGGAATATCAAGAATAACAAAGTCCGTTAAAATAGTAACGTTTGCAACCACAACAGGCACATCCTCACAAATACCGACAGGTATAGCAGTTGATTTATCAGCCATTTGCAAAGATATTTCAGTAGGTGTCAACTTATTCAAGTCAAGTCTACGATATAAAGAGAGAGGCATAACACTAACACCGGCTCCAAGATCACATAAAGCAGTCTTAACATAATTTCTCTTAATGGAGCATGGTATAGTAGGCACTCCGGGATCTCCAAGTTTCTTTGGTATTCCACCCTTAAAAGTGTAATTAGCAAGCATGGTGGAAATTTCAGCTTCAGGTATTTTTCTTTTATTAGTAATGATATCCTTCATGTACTTAGCATAAGGATTTGTTTTGAGCACATCAGTTAATCGCATACGCAAAAAGATGAGTCTAATCATTTCAGCAAAGCGCTCAAAATCCTCCTCATCCTTTTTCTTGGATGGTTTCGGAGGAAAAGGCATGGGTTTCTGAACCAATGGTTCTCTTTCTTTACCATGTTTCCTAGCAACGAAGTCTCTTTTATCATAACCTTGATTCTTTGATTGTGGGTTATCAAGATCAACAGCAGGTTCTACTTCTACATCATTATCATTACTAGGTTGAGCATCATCATGAACATTATCATTAACATTATCACTAGGTTCATGTTCATCACCTGATTGTGTTTCAGCATCAGACATAGAGGTATCATTTGGATTATCAGCTGGTTCAGCAATAGGTTCACTAGAAGTTTGCACAGTCCTATCATTTTTCTTTTTCTTCCTCTTAGAAGATCTAGGCATATCAATATTATTTCTCTGAGAATCTTGCTCGATTCTCTTAGGGTGGCCTTCAGGATACAAAGGTTCCTGAGTCATTCTACCAGTTCTAGTAGCCACTCTAACAGCATAATCATTTTTCTTACTATTCATTTCATCAAGCACTTCTTTCTGAGCTTTAAGTACTTGTTCTACTTGAGTGGTAACCATAGAAGCATGCTTGCTAACAAGTTTAAGTTCACTTCTAACATCAGCCATATAATCACTCAAGCGTTTAATCATAAAGGTATTCTGTTTTAATTGTCTACCAAAATAAGCATTAAAGTCATCTTGCTTAAACATAAACTCATCAAACTCATCCAAGCACTGACTAGCAATTTTAGTAGGAGGAACTTCAGCTTTATCACATCGATTGAGAGAATTTACCTTTACTACCTATGTCAGGATATCGGGAGGTTCTTCAGTAAATAAGTAATTGAGATCATATACTTCTTCAACAGGCGATAAATTAAGACCATGTATTTCTTCAATAGGAGGTAAATTCTTAACATCTTCAGCTTTAATACCTTTTTCTTTCATAGATTTCTTTGCCTCTTGCATATCTTCGGGACTGAGAAATAGAACACCTCTCTTCTTCGGAGTTGGTTTAGGAATAGGCTCAGGAGTTGGCTCAGGAGTTGGCTCAGAAGGTGCCCAATTATTTTCATTAGCCAACATATTATTCAGTAGAAGTTCAGCGTCATCCGGTGTTCTTTCCCTGAAAAGAGAACCAGCACAACTATCCAGGTAATCTCTGGAAGCATCAGTTAGTCCATTATAAAAGATATCAAATATTTCAGGTTTCTTAAGAGGGTGATCAGGCAAAGCATTAAGTAACTTGAGAAGCCTCCCCCAAGCTTGTGGGAGACTCTCTTCTTCAATTTGCACAAAATTGTATATTTCCCTCAAAGCAGCTTGTTTCTTATGAGCAGGGAAATATTTAGCAGAGAAGTAATAAATCATATCCTGGGGACTTTGCACACAACCAGGATCAAGAGAATTAAACCATTTCTTAGCATCGCCCTTTAATGAGAACGGAAATATTTTAAGTAAATAAAGGTGGCGCGATCTCAGATTATTAGTAAATAGGGCAGCTATATCATCCAACTTACGAAGATGTGCCACAACAGTTTCAGATTCATAGCCATAAAAAGGATCAGATTCAACCAAAGTAATTATACTGGATCGACAGAAATATCATAATAACCATAATCAGCAACACAGATAGGTGAAGTAGCAAAAGCAGGGTCGGGTCTCATCCTTCCTCTAAAAGATTCTTTACTCCACTTAGTTAGCAACCTCTTACGTTCAAGACTATCCTGGCAAGCAACAACAGCTTCAAAAGATTCAGCACTAAAAAGATAACCCTCAGGAATAGAAGGAATAGGCTCATCATCACTAACATCATCGTGTTCAGGTTCAATAATCTCTCTTTCTCTAGACCTAGCAATTTGCTCATCAAGAAATTCACCGAGTGGCACAGTAGTATCAAGCATAGAAGTAGTTTCATCATAAGTATCATGCATAGCAGAAGTGGTATCATCAATAACATGCGACATATCAGAATCAATAGCAGTAGTAGGTTTAGGTGTCGCAAACTTACTCATAACAAAAGGAGAATCTAGTGCAAGGCTAGATGGCAGTCCCTTACCTCCCCTCGTAGTTGAGGGCAAAATCTTGGTTTTAGCGTCTTTCAAGTTCTTCATAGTGTCCAGCAGATATAAATCCCAAGTGACTCAGAGAATAGAGCTATGCTCCTCGGCAACGGCGCCAGAAAAAGGTCTTGATAACCCACAAGTATAGGGGATCGCAACAGTTTTCGAGGGTAGAGTATTCAACCCAAATTTATTGATTCGACACAAGGGGAGCCAAAGAATATTCTCAAGTATTAGCAGCTGAGCTGTCAATTCAACCACACCTGGAAACTTAGTATCTGCAACAAAGTGTTTAGTAGCAAAGTAATATGATAGTGGTGGTAACGGTAACCAAAGTAAAGACAGCAAGAGTAATGTTTTTGGTGTTTTGTACTGATTGTAACAGTAGCAACGGAAAAGTAAATAAGTGTAAACCAGTATATGGAAAACTCGTAGGCACCGGATTAGCGATGGATAATTATGCCGAATGCGGTTCGTCAAGTAACAGTTATAACATAGGGTGACACAGAACTAGCTCCAGTTCATCAACGTAATGTAGGCATGTATTCCGTAAATAGTCATACGTGCTTAGGGAAAAGAACTTGCATGACATCTTTTGTCCTACCCTCCCATGGCAGCGGGTTCCTATTGGAAACTAAGGGATATTAAGGCCTCCTTTTAATAGAGAACCGGAACAAAGCATTAGCACATAGTGAATACATGAACTCCTCAAACTATGGTCATCACCGGGAGTGGTCCCGATTATTGTCACTTCGGGGTTGCCAGATCATAACACATAGTACGTGACTATAGACTTGCAAGATAGGATCTAGAACACACATATATTCATGAAAACATAATAGGTTCAGATCTGAAATCATGGCACTCAGGCCCTAGTGACAAGCATTAAGCATAGCAAAGTCATAGCAACATCAATTTCAGACCATAATGGATACTAGGGATCAAACCCTAACAAAACTAACTCGATTACATGATAAATCTCATCCAACCCATCACCGTCCAGCAAGCCTACGATGCAATTACTCACGCACGGCGGTGAGCATCATGAAATTGGTGATGGAGGATGGTTGATGATGACGACGGCAATGAATCCCCCTCTCCGGAGCCCAGAACGGACTCTAGATCAGCCCTCCCGAGAGAGGTTAGGGCTTGGCGGCGGCTCCGTATCGTAAAACGCGATGAAACTTTCTCTTTGATTTTTTTCTCCCTGAAAGCCAATATATGGAGTTGGAGTTGGCGTCGGAGGGCAACCAGGGAGCCCACGAGGTAGGGGGGCACGCCCAGGGGGGAGGGGCGCGCCCCCCACCCTCGTGAACAGGGTGTGGCCCCCCTGGCCTTCATCTTTGGCGAGGATTTTTTATTATTTATTCTAAGATATTCCGTGGAGTTTCAGGTCATTCCGAGAACTTTTGTTTTCTGCACATAAAACAACACCATGGCAATTCTGCTGAAAACAACGTCAGTCCGGGTTAGTTCCATTCAAATCATACAAGTTAGAGTCCAAAACAAGGGCAAAAGTGTTTGCAAAAGTAGATACGACGGAGACGTATCAGCGATACAAGTCATATTGCTTACCAGCATGTCATACTTTGGTTCGGTGGTATTGTTGGATGAAGCGGTCCGGACCGACATTACGCGTACGCTTACGCGAGACTGGTTCTACCGACATGCTTTGCACACAGGTGGCTGGCGGGTGTCAGTTTCTCCAACTTTAGTTGAACCGAGTGTGGCTACGCCCGGTCCTTGCGAAGGTTAAAACAGCACTAACTTGATAAACTATCGTTGTGGTTTTGATGCGTAGGTAAGAACGGTTCTTGCTCAGCCTGTAGCAGCCACGTAAAATTTGCAACAACAAAGTAGAGGACGTCGTGTTTTTGCAGGGCATGTTGTGATGTGATATGGTCTGAGATGATCATGTTTTGTAACCGAGTTATCGGCAACTGGCAGGAGCCATATGGTTGTCGCTTTATTGTATGAAATGCAAGCGCCCTGTAAGTGCTTTACTTTATCACTAAGCGGTAGCGATAGTCGTAGAAGCAATAGATGGCGAAACGACAACGATGCTACGATGGAGATCAAGGTGTCACGCTGGTGACGATGGTGATCACGACGGTGCTTCGGAGATGGAGATCACAAGCACAAGATGATGATGGCCATATCATATCACTTATATTGATTGCATGTGATGTTTATCCTTTATGAATCTTATCTTGCTTTGATTGACGGTAGCATTTTAAGATGATCTCTCACTAATTATCAAGAAGTGTTCTCCCTGAGTATGCACCGTTGCGAAAGTTCTTCGTGCTGAGACACCACATGATGATCGGGTGTGATAGGATCTACGTTCAAATACAACGGGTGCAAAACAGTTGCACACGCGGAATACTCAGGTTAAAACTTGACGAGCCTAGCATATACAGATATGGCCTCGGAACACGGAGACCGAAAGGTCGAACGTGAATCATATAGTAGGTATGATCAACATAGTGATGTTCACCATTGAAAACTACTCCATCTCATGTGATGATCGGACATGGTTTAGTTGATTTGGATCACGTGATCACTTAGATGACTAGAGAGATGTCTGTCTAAGTGGGAGTTCTTTAGTAATATGATTAATTCAACTTAAATTTATCATGAACTTTGTACCTGATAGTATTTTGCTTGTCTATGTTTGTTGTAGATAGATGGCTCGTGCCGTTGTTCCGTTGAATTTTAATGCGTTCCTTGAGAAAGCTAAGTTGAAAGATGATGGTAGCAATTACACGGACTGGGTCCGTAACTTGAGGATTATCCTCATTGCTACACAGAAGAATTACGTCCTGGAAGCACCGCTGGGTGCCAGGCCTGCTGCAGATGCAACTGACGACGTTAAGAACGCCTGGCAGAGAAAAGCTGATGACTACTCAATAGTTCAGTGTGCCATGCTTTACGGCTTAGAACCGGGACTTCAACGATGTGTTGAACGTCATGGAGCATATGAGATGTTCCAGGAGTTGAAGTTAATATTTCAAGCAAATGCCCGGATTGAGAGATATGAAGTCTCCAATAAGTTCTATAGCTGCAAGATGGAGGAGAATAGTTCTGTCAATGAACATATACTCAAAATGTCTGGGTATAATAACCACTTGATTCAATTGGGAGTTAATCTTCTTGATGATAGTGTCATTGACAGAATTCTTCAATCACTGCCACCAAGCTACAAGAGCTTCGTGATGAACTATAATATGCAAGGGATGGACAAGACTATTCCCGAGCTCTTCGCAATGCTAAAGGCTGCGGAGGTAGAAATCAAGAAGGAGCATCAAGTGTTGATGGTCAATAAGACCACCAGTTTCAAGAAAAAGGGTAAAGGGAAGAAGAAGGGGAACTTCAAGAAGAACAGCAAACAAGTTGCTGCTCAAGAGAAGAAACCCAAATCTGGACCTAAGCCTGAGACTGAGTGCTTCTACTGCAAGCAGACTGGTCACTGGACGCGGAACTGCCCCAAGTATTTGGCGGATAAGAAGGATGGCAAGGTGAACAAAGGTATATGTGATATACATGTTATTGATGTGTACCTTACTAATGCTCGCAGTAGCACCTGGGTATTTGATACTGGTTCTGTTGCTAATATTTGCAACTCGAAACAGGGACTACGGATTAAGCGAAGATTAGCTAAGGACAAGGTGACTATGCGCGTGGGAAATGGTTCCAAAGTCGATGTGATCGCGGTCGGCACGCTACCTCTACATCTACCTTCGGGATTAGTTTTAGACCTGAATAATTGTTATTTGGTGCCAGCGTTGAGCATGAACATTATATCTGGATCTTGTTTGATGCGAGACAGTTATTCATTTAAATCAGAGAATAATGGTTGTTCTATTTATATGAGTAATATCTTTTATGGTCATGCACCCTTGAAGAGTGGTCTATTTTTATTAAATCTCGATAGTAGTGATACACATATTCATAATGTTGAAGCCAAAAGATGCAGAGTTGATAATGATAGTGCAACTTATTTGTGGCACTGCCGTTTGGGTCATATTGGTGTAAAGCGCATGAAGAAACTCCATACTGATGTACTTCTGGAATCACTTGATTATGAATCACTTGGTACTTGCGAACCATGCCTCATGGGCAAGATGACTAAAACGCCGTTCTCCGGAACTATGGAGCGAGCAACTGATTTGTTGGAAATCATACATACTGATGTATGTGGTCCAATGAATATTGAGGCTCGCAACGGGTATCATTATTTTCTCACCTTCACAGATGATTTGAGCAGATATGGGTATATCTACTTGATGAAACACAAGTCTGAAACATTTGAAAAGTTCAAAGAATTTCAGAGTGAAGTGGAAAATCATCGTAACAAGAAAATAAAGTTTCTACAATCTGATCGGGGAGGAGAATATTTGAGTTACGAGTTTGGTTTACATTTGAAGCAATGCAGAATAGTTTCGCAACTCATGCCACCCGGAACACCACAACGAAATGGTGTGTCCGAACGTCGTAATCGTACTTTACTAGATATGGTGCGATCTATGATGTCTCTTACTGATTTACCGCTATCATTCTGGGGTTATGCTTTAGAGACGGCCGCATTCATGTTAAATAGGGCACCATCAAAATCCGTTGAGACGACGCCTTATGAACTGTGGTTTGGCAAGAAACCAAAGTTGTCGTTTCTTAAAGTTTGGGGCTGCGATGCTTATGTGAAGAAACTTCAACCAGATAAGCTCGAACCCAAATCGGAGAAATGTGTCTTCATAGGGTACCCAAAAGAGACTATTGGGTACACCTTCTATCATAGATCTGAGGGCAAGACTTTTATTGCTAAATTCGGATCTTTTCTAGAGAAGGAGTTTCTCTCGAAAGAAGTGAGTGGGAGGAAAGTAGAACTTGATGAGGTAACTGTACCTGCTCCCTTATTGGAAAGTAGTTCATCACAAGAACCGGTTCCTGTGATAACTACACCAATCAGTGAGGAAGCTAATGATATTGATCATGAAACTTCAGATCAAGTTACTATCGAACCTCGTAGGTCAACCAGAGTAAGATCCGCACCAGAGTGGTATGATAATCCTATTCTGTAAGTCATGTTACTTGACCATGGCGAACCTACGAACTATGAGGAAGCGATGATGAGCCCAGATTCCGCAAAATGGCTTGAGGCCATGAAATCTGAGATGGGATCCATGTATGAGAACAAAGTATGGACTTTGGTTGACTTGCCCAATGATTGGCAAGCCATCGAGAATAAATGGATCTTCAAGAAGAAGACTGGCGCTGATGGTAATGTAACTGTCTACAAAGCTCGACTTGTTGAGAAAGGTTTTCGACAAGTTCAAGGGGTTGACTACGATGAGACTTTCTCACTCGTAGCGATGCTTAAGTCTGTCCGAATCATGTTAGCAATTGCCGCATTTTATGATTATGAAATATGGCAAATGGATGTCAAAACTGCATTCATGAATGGATTTCTAGAAGAAGAGTTGTATATGATGCAACCGGAAGGTTTTGTCGATCCAAAAGGTGCTAACAAAGTGTGCAAGCTCCAGCGATCCATTTATGGACTGGTGCAAGCCTCTCGGAGTTGGAATAAACGTTTTGATAGTGTGATCAAAGCATATGGTTTTATACAGACTTTTGGAGATGCCTGTATTTACGAGAAAGTGAGTGGGAGCTGTCGTGGTTCTAAGTCTGACAGTAGAATGGGGGGTAGGTATGGAGAGGCAAGATCCTAGCTATGGAGCAGTTGTACAGGCAAGGGATTTACGAGTTCAGGCCCTTCTCGGAGGAAGTAACAGCCCTACGTCTCGGAGCTCGGAGGCGATAGACTGGATTATGTGTGCGTAGGTTACAGGGGTGCGAACCCTTTACACTGAGGAGGGGGGTGGCTTATATAGTGTCTGCCAGACCCCTCCGGCCCTCAGTTATGCAGGGTTTAAAGTACATAAAAGGTTTGGCGTTACTGGAAACGCCCTATATAAAGTGTCATCAATGCCACAAAGACTACTTAATTACAGACCGTTTGGATGCAGAGTGGCTCTTGGTCTCCTGGTGGTCGAGTGAGTCTTCATGGTCGAGTCCTTCGAGTCCGTCGAGTGAAGTCTCTCTTGGTCGACTGGAAGGCAACTTCTTCTGAGGATGTCCTTGGGAAGGGTACTTAGGACAGGTCTGTGACCCTACCCTAGGTATATGACTTCATCAGTAGCCCCCGAATGGATCGAGGTTTGAGTGAGGAAGGAGTTGATAATCTTTCCGACCTATTTTTCGTGTTCTGAACATGCCTCATCTTGGACCAATAATAATTTTCTTTTTAATGATGGTAGCAACTTTTCTTTCAGTCGCCTTGATCCATTGTTTTCTTCTGTTGAGTGAACTTTTGAACCTAGTAAACTTCCGAGCGACGGATCGCAGGAAATCCACCGTCTGACAGATTGATCTGCTGTTAGCGGATTTTGTGGGATCCGAATTTTGGGAAGCGCGCGAAGCGGGGCGGACCGCGGCGCTCGGATGGGATAAGGCGTAGACGCCTCGATTTCCGCACCACCTTTTTCGCCACGTATCACGCGTGCGCGACTGTTTCGGGATGTGACAGGATCGCCCGGGCCTACTTGTCAGCCACTCGGAAGCGTCCTTATATAAAGCGCCGGGTGAGGGTTTTTGAACAGTGCTCCCTCATTCCCCCCGCTGCCCTCTTCATCTCCGCCCGCTGTGTTTGCTCTCTCCTCCGCCCATCCACTCCTCGCGTGCTTCGCCAGCGACAATGGTGAAGGAGAAGACGGCGGTCTTGGAGCGCGCGAAGAAGGCGAGGGCGACGGGGAAAGCGAAGGGACGGGCGTCCAGTCGGGGCGGATCTTCGTCAAGGTCCCGCCTGCCGCAAGGTTGGGTCCAAGGGGATTGGATCCGCTCGACCATCACCGAGGCGGATCTCAATGACCTGGCCAACGAGGGTCTGATCTCCCATGGGTCAGCAAGGCTCCCGGGGACCGAGTAGCAACCGCAGCCGCAGGAGGGTGAGTGCGTTCTCCTAGCTACTCATGTAGACCGTGGGTTCTTGCTGCCGCCGAGTGTTTTCTTCCGAGGGTTTCTGAACTTCTTTGGGGCGCAACTCCACCATTTCACTCCAAATTCCATTGCCTATCTTGCTGCTTTCGTGTCCATGTGCAAGAACTTCCTGGGTTGTCGACCACACTGGGGTCTCTTTAAGCACATATTCACCTGTCGCTCACAGACGGTGAAAAAGGCGAGTCCGGATGATGAGAGGACTAAGGTTATTCATATGTGCGGGGGTCTTGGGATTCAGATGAGGAGTAATAGTACTTTACCGGCCATGACCCTTCCTGAGTCGGTCAGAGGATGGCAGTCGACCTGGTTCTACTGCCAAGACGAGTCAACGCCGGGGCAGTCGACTGGTCTCCCTCCGTTCTCCATGGACCGAGTGAACAAACCCTCTTCTCTGAAGGTGCTTCCTGAGTAGAAAGCTCAGGTAAAAATGTTGATGGAGCGCGTAGTCCAGCTCGTTCGGGACGGAGTGACGGGTATGGACCTTCTGGAGGTCTTCCTTAGACGGCGTATCCAACCGCTTCAGTACCAAGGCCACCCGATGTGGCTGTACTGTGGTACCGAAGACCGCCACTCGGGTCCATCCAGAAGCGGTCAGCGACGCCACACTGGAGAGGTGGATGGCCGCAATCACAGGAAATAAGGACAACCCTCGAGGGGCTAGGAGGATCCCACCACTCGACCATACCTACACACCAGACACGGTATGATCACTTATCTCCGATTGTAATCTTGCTTTATTCATTCTGCTTTGTTGCAAATTGGTCGATTGACCTTTGTCTTGTTTTGCTGTCTGTCAGGCCACCACCGAGCTGTACTCGATGCCCAATGGAGCGCAAGTGCCGACTGAGGAGGAAGAAGGAAGTGGGGGCAAAAGCCCGGAGGAGTGGGATTCGGATGCTGATGATGATGATGAGGGTGACGACTCTGGTGAGGAGGAAGAGGAGGAGGAGGAGGAAGAAGTTGCGCCTCCTCGCTCGGAAAGACGCTCGAAGCTTGTCCATGATCCTGCAGCCGAGCGAGGTAAGGGGGTCGCGACTGTCGCGCAGTCGACCAAGCGCCCTCGGACAACTTCTCCGATGCTGACTGAGAAAGCTCCAAAGCAATCTCGAGTGGCGCCGTCGAAGCCGGCGAAGGTCTTGCCGAAGATGAAGATGGTGATCCCCACTATCTCAGGGTAATTGTGCTACTTGAGTTTTCCTGTTCCACATGAACTTATTCTTGGTCGACTCATGAGTCAACCGGCTGACTTCTGGAATTGCAGCGCTGCTACTTCTGATACTTCGGCCAGGGCTGAAGATCATGAGATGGAAGACGCTGCCACTTCTAAACCTGGTATGACCTTTATAGTTCCGTCTTCAGTCGATTGGCTCGTTGTCTCTAATTTTGATTCTTTTCCGCAGCTCCATCTAACGTCGTTATTGACCTTCCTGACAACGATGATGAGGAACCACTGAGGCAGAGGAGGAACAGGAAAACGTCTGCTGGCAAGGCGACTCAAGACGTGCCAGCACCCGAGACACTGGTCGTGGAGGGAGAGAACGTCACTCGGCCTACCATATCTTTTGCGGTGCCGTTGACGAGTGCTCGCCCCTCGCCGTCGAGTGCTGCACAGCCTTCACTTTTCTCGACCCACTACGTCCCGGAGGACCAAGCCAGTGCTGCGAAAGAAGCAATACGCCAGGCGGGAGTCATGATGGAGCAAGTGAAGGCCATCCGAGAAGCCAGCCAGGCAGCCTATGACGCCAGTTCAGCTCTTCAGAGTAATGTTCAGGTCAGTCAGTCACCGCCTGTTCTGTTAGGATATGATATCTGAAAATTCTTCGTTCTGAAATTCCTAGTGATTGTCCTACACCCACTGGGTGTGTCGATTGAAATTCCGGGTTAGTGGGGGCACGCTGAGTGCACCCACTGGGTGTAGCCCCAAGGCTATGGTGGACTGTTGGCAGTTGACCATAGTCTTTATGTCTTAAGTTTTTCTTTTATTCGACTAGGTCGAATGGATTCATAGACCGGTGGGGGCACGTTGAGTGCACCCACTGGGTGTAGTCCCCAAGACTGTGGTCGACTGCTGGCAGTCGACTACAGTCTGAAGAACACCTCCCGTTTTTTTGGTCGACTGGTCGACTCTAACTGATAGAACTAGTGGGGGCACGCTGAGTGCACCCACTGGGTGTAGTCCCCGAGACTATGGTCGAATGTTTGTATTCGGCCGTAGTCTTAGAAACTCTATGATTTTTCCTTAGTCACTCGGAAGTGAATTGTCTTTGACATCCGTCGATTGGTTCTTCGCAGAAATCCTGCGACCTTGCGGCTCGTTATACTGAGTTGGAGAACAAACACATTCAACTCGAGCTTGATCTGAAACTGGCCCAGGAGAACTTGACGAAGGCAAAGGAGGAAGCAAAAGGTATGTTTGGTGGGCCCTCGACGACTGCCTTTGCCTCTCGTCCGTTTCCGAGTCTGATCTCACTGTAACTTTGCAAACAAGGTGAGGGACGCCCTGAAGAAGAAGGACCTTGACTTGGCTGAGATGCAGAAAGCGGCTTTAGAGAAGACCAAGCTCGCAGATGAGAAGCTGGCTTTAGTCACCAAGCTTGAAGAAGAAAACACCAATCTGAAAGCTGCTCTTGATGCTGCCAACAAGGAGGTCAGTCGACTGAAAAGTGATAAGATTGCTCTGAGTGACAAGGCCAGTGAGTTGGTGGGAAAGAAGAACGATCTGGAGGCTTATCTGGGCAGACTCGCCAAGAAGCTATTCCTTATGCTTGAAGGTAATCTCTTGTATCAAACGGATATTTTAACTGTGATCTTTCCATCCGACTGTTGTCTTGACTCGGTGGTTGCGCTTGCAGAATTTTGCCAGAACTTTGAAGAGGAGACTGGTCGACTGGAAATAAACCTGGATCCCATCAACTCTCCTGTGAAAGATGAAGTTGCCATGAATGTGCTCCGGCTCGAATCTCGCGTTGTTGTTGTTGTTGACTATCTCGCAAGGCTGAAGGTCGCAACTTCCCGCATCGACACAACACTCTGGCCAAGAGAGATGCTCCAGAACGACCTCGAGTCTCTGATGACTCGACTGAACGCGGTCCCAAGTCGAGTGTAGGAGTGGAAGAAGTCTTCTGCCAGGTGTAGTGCAGATGTTGCTCTGTCTCTGGCCCGCGTTCACTGCAAGGATGCACGAGAGGACAAGCTAGCGGCTCTTAGGGTGGCTAATACCAAGAAACACGATTTCTGGTCTTTCATGGATACCTTCATCGCCGCTGCCACTCGGATTGCAGATGGAATCGACCTGGATGAGTTTGTTGCACCTTCCAGCCCTCCACAGGAGGGGTAAAAAACTTCTGAGCTTGATACCTTAAATTTGCCTCGGTATGCCGAGTGATTTTTGTAACCGTCAAACCTTAACAGGCCTAGTGCCTGAGCACTTTCGGTTCCGTTAGGTGTTATCCAAACTTGGATTCGACGTTGAATATGTTTGCATTTGGTTTGAGGTGTCTTTTGCAGGCTAAAGTGAGGTGCTTATTGCAATTGACTTGTTCCCCAATACACTTAGGCGAGCACCGGGCTGCAGCTAAGCCCCCGAGTGAGAGGTCTGCTCTCCACTCGGTAGGATTTTCAAAAACTTAGGCGAGCGCTGGGCTGCAGCTAAGCCTCCGAGTGGGAGGTCTGCTCTCCACTCGGTAGGATTTTCAAAAACTTAGGCGAGCGCTGGGCTGTAGCTAAGCCTCCGAGTGGGAGGTCTGCTCTTCACTCGGTAGGATTTTCAAAAACTTAGGCGAGCGCTGGGCTGCAGCTAAGCCTCCGAGTGGGAGGTCTGCTCTCCACTCGGTAGGATTTCCAAAAACTTAGGCGAGCGCTAGGCTGCAGCTAAGCCTCCGAGTGGGAGGTCTGCTCTCCACTCGGTAGGATTTTCAAAAACTTAGGCGAGCACCGGGCTGCAGCTAAGCCTCCGAGTGGGAGGTCTGCTCTCCACTCGGGTTCATGGCGTCTCTCTGAAGGATAAGGCATTAATCGACCTTGTCTTTCTTATGGAGAGCACATTATACTTGTGGCGTAGCTCGGAAGGAGAGGGTGGCGGTCAACCTGCACCTCGTCCCCCTTGCGAAGCACATGTTGTACTTGTGGCGTAGCTCGGAGGACGAGGGTAGCAGTCAACCTACACCTCGTCCTCCTTGCGGAGCGCACGTTGTACTTGTAACATAGCTCGGAGGAAGAGGGTAGCAGTCGACCTACACCTCGTCCTCCTTGCGGAGCGCACGTTGTACTTGTGGCGTAGCTCAGAGGAAGAGGGTAGCAGTCGACCTGCACCTCGTCCTCCTTGCGGAGCGCACGTTGTACTTGTGGCGTAGCTCGGAGGAAGAGGGTAGCAGTCGACCTGCACCTCGTCCTCCTTGCGGAGCGCACGTTGAATTTGAACTTAGGCGAGTGCTTAGACTGCAGCTAAGCCCCCGAGTGGGAGGCTGGCTCACCACTCGGTAGGATTTTATTGAAACTTAGGCGAGTACTTGGACTGCAGCTAAGCCCCCGAGTGGGAGGCTGGCTCACCACTCAGTAGGATTTTATTGAAACTTAGGCGAGTACTTGGACTGCAGCTAAGCCCCCGAGTGGGAGGCTGGCTCACCACTCGGTAGGATTTTATTGAAACTTAGGCGAAACGAATTCGCAGCTAAGCCCCCGAATGGAAGGCTGGTTCACCACTCGGTAGGATTTTATTAAAACTTAGGCGAAACGGATTCGCAGCTAAGCCCCCGAATGGGAGGCTGGCTCACCACTCGGTAGGATTTTATTAAAACTTAGGCGAAACGGATTCGCAGCTAAGCCCCCGAGTGGGAGGCTGGCTCACCACTCGGTAGGATTTTTTACAAACTTAGACGAAGCGGATTCGCAGCTAAGCCACCCACTGAGGGGAAATTTTATTGAACAAATAAAAGTGACAACAATCATTGGGGAAATTATGACACCATTATCTTGCGAAACATGAACTACAAGAGTACTTTTATTACAACTCATCCGAGTGAATACTTAGGTGTAAAAGGGGCGGAGTAGCTCCGCATTCCAAGCTCGGGGCTCGTTGATGTTGTACTCGACGTTGTAAAGACGGTACGCTCCGTTATGGAGAAGCTTGGTGACAATGAAGGGACCTTCCCAAGAAGGAGCAAGCTTGTGTGGTTTCTGCTGATCCACTCGGAGAACCAAATCTCCTTCCTGGAAGGCTCGACTCTTCACGCTTTTGGCGTGGAAGCGACGCAAGTCTTGTTGGTAAATGGTCGATCGGATCAGAGCCATCTCCCTTTCTTCCTCTAAAAGGTCGACTGCATCCTGCCATGCTTGTTCTGCTTCTGCTTCAGTGTAGAGCTCGACCCGAGGAGCATTGTGGAGCAGGTCACTTGGCAAGACCGCTTCAGCTCCGTAGACCAAGAAGAACGGAGTTCTCCCAGTCGACCGGTTAGGCGTGGTCCTTAACCCCCAAAGCACCGAGGGAAGTTCATCGACCCATGCTCCAGCCGCATGCTTGAGATCACGCATCAGTCGGGGTTTCAACCCTTTGAGAATCAAGCCATTGGCCCGCTCTGCTTGTCCATTCGACTGAGGATGGGCGACTGAAGCATAGTCGACTCGTGTGCCCTGAGATGTGCAGAACGCCCTGAATTCCTCCGAATTGAAGTTTGACCCGTTGTCAGTGATGATGTTGTGCGGGACTCCATATCTGAATATCAATTCTCTGATGAAGCTGACAGCAGTACCGGCGTCAAGATTCTTGATGGGTTTAGCTTCGATCCACTTGGTGACCTTGTCGACTGCTACCAGCACATGTGTGAAACCGCTTCGGCCTGTTCTTAAGGGCCCAACCATATCCAATCCCCACACTGCGAAGGGCCAGACGAGTGGTATGGTCTTCAAAGCTGATGCAGGCTTGTGTGACATGTTGGAGTAAAATTGACATCCCTCACACTTGTCGACTATCTCCTTTGCCATTTCATTCGCTCTTGGCCAGTAAAATCCGGCTCGGTATGCTTTGGCCACGATGGTCCGAGAGGATGCATGATGGCCACAGGTCCCCGAGTGGATGTCATCAAGGATTATCCGACCTTCTTCTGGTGTTATGCACTTCTGACCAACTCCAGTCGCGCTCTCTCTGTACAGCTGCCCCTTGATCACAGTAAAGGCTTTGGATCGGCGGACGATCTGTTGAGCCTCTTCCTCGTCCTCCGGGAGCTCTTTTCTCAAGATATACACGATATATGGTACTGTCCAATCGGGAGTGATCACTAAAGCCTCCATGACCAGGTCGACCACTGCTGGGACTTCAACCTCAGTCGGATTTGTGACACTCTTGGGCTGTGGAGCTTCTTCGGTAAAAGGATCTTCTTTGACTGATGGAATATGGATATGCTCCAAGAACACATCACTAGGAATGGCTTCTCTCTTGGAACCTATCTTTGCCAAGTCATCAGCCGCTTGATTTTTCAATCGGGGTATATGATGGAGCTCTAACCCTTCGAATTTCTTTTCAAGCTTCCTCACTGCATTGCAGTATCCAGTCATGGCTGGGCTTCTAACGTCCCACTCCTTCATCACCTAATTGACCACCAAATCTGAGTCGCCATAAACCATAAGGCGACGAACGCCGAGTGAAATGGCCATGCGCAACCCATATAAAAGTGCCTCGTATTCTGCTTCATTGTTGGAGGAATCAAAGTGAATCCGGAGCACATATCTGAGCTTATCTCCTCTGGGGGAAACCAAAACTACCCCAGCACCGGAACCATTTAATATCTTAGAGCCATCAAAGAACATGGTCCAATGCTCCGAGTGAACTTGAATCGGCTGCTGTTGTTCAATCCACTCGGCAAGGAAATCTGCTATTGCTTGGGACTTAATGGCTTTCTTTGCCTCAAACTTGATATCAAGGGGAAGGAGTTCAATCGCCCATTTTGCCACTCGACCAGTTGCATCTCTGTTGTGCAGAATCTCTGAAAGTGGGGCGTCGCTGACGACTGTAATGGAATGATCAGAGAAATAATGAGCAACCTTCTTTGTGGTCATGTAGATCCCATACACAAGCTTCTGATAATGAGGATATCTCTGCTTCGATGGAGTCAAAACTTCAGAAAGATAATACACTGGGCGCTGAACTTTGAAGGCTTTCCCTTCTTCTTCCCGCTCGACCGTAAGCACTGTACTGACGACTTGTCATGTGGCTGCAATATAAAGCAACAGAGGCTCTTTGCTGATTGGAGCAGCAAGCACCAGCTGGGTGGAGAGCAGAGCTTTTAGCTCGGTAAACGCTGCGTCAGCTTCTAGAGTCCACTCGAACTTGTCTGCCTTCTTCATCAGTCAGTAAAGAGGTAATACCTTTTCACCGAGACGAGAGATGAATCGACTTAACGCGGCCAAGCATCCAGTAAGCTTCTGGACATCGTGCACTCGCACAGGGCGTTTCATTCGGAGTATAGTGCCAATTTTTTCTGGGTTAGCGTCGATTCCTCGTTCAGAAACAAGAAAACCGAGTAACTTTCCACTAGGAACTCCGAATGTGCACTTTGATGGATTGAGCTTGATATCATACCTCATGAGATTGGCAAATGTTTCAGCGAGGTCAGTCAACAGGTCGGAACCCTTTCGCGATTTGACCACAATATCATCCATGTGCGCTTCCACGTTCCGACTGATTTGAGTGAGTAAACACTTCTGAATCATCCTCATGAACGTGGTTCCGGCATTCTTGAGGCCGAATGGCATGGTGACATAGCAGAAGCACCTGAATGGAGTGATGAAAGCTGTTTTGATCTCATCGGGTCCATACAGACGGATCTGTTGGTATCCGGAATAAGCATCTAAAAAAGACAATCTCTCGCATCCCGCAGTCGAGTCGACAATTTGGTCGATGCGAGGGAGAGGAAAATGATCTTTCGGGCAGGCCCGATTGATATGCTTGAAATCAATGCACATGCGAAGTGACTTGTCCTTCTTGGGGACCATGACGACATTGGCAAGCCACTCGGAGTGATATATCTCTCGGATAAACTCTGCTGCCAACAGTCGAGCCACCTCCTCGCCAATGGCCTTTCTCTTCTGGACGGCGGACCATCGAAGATGTTCTTTGACAGGTTTTGCTTTTGAGTCGACTCTAAGGCGATGCTCAGCCAGCCCCCTGGGAACACCCGGCATGTCAGCAGGCTTCCATGCAAAGATGTCCCAGTTCTCACGGAGGAACTGGATGAGCGCTTCTTCCTATTTAGGGTCGAGTGTTGTGGAAATATGAGTCGGAGCTGCGTTGGGGTCGGTCGGGTGAATGTGAACGGGCTTCGTCTCGCCAGACGACTGAAACGCTGATTCTGTGGCAGGCTTCTTGGCCCGCAACAAATCACTCGGATCTGCATTTTTCTTGTACTCTTCTAGCTGTACCACCGTTATCTGGGAGTCGGCAATCTTCGAGCCTTTCTGAAAACACTCTTCTGCCTTCTTCCGATTGCTAGTGATAGTGATCACGCCCTTGGGGCCGGGCATCTTCAGTTTGAGGTACACGTAACATGGTCGAGCCATGAACCGTGCGTAAGCTGGTCGCCCCAAAATAGCGTGGTAAGCGCTCTGAAAATCCACGACTTCAAATGTCAGCCTCTCCTTGCGGAAATGCTTCGAGTCACCGAACACCACGTCCAGAGCTATTTGGCCGAGTGACTCAGCTTTCTTTCCAGGTATAACTCCATGAAAACTCATGTTGTTGGCGCTTAGTCTGGACATCGGAATGCCCATTCCTTTCAGCGTCTCCGCATACAATATGTTCAGTCCGCTACCACCATCCATTAGCACCTTCGTCAGTCGAGTGCCCTCAACGACCGGGTCGACCACCAAAGCTTGCCTCCCAGGGGTGGCTATATGAGTCGGGTGATCGGACTGGTCGAATGTAATGGGAGTTTGGGACCATCTCAGATAGCTTGGCGTCACCGGGGCGACCATATTTACCTCACGGTTGATAACCTTCAATCGGCTTTTGCTTTCCACATTAGCAAAGATCATCAGAGTGGAATTAACATGAGGATATCCTCCATCACTGTCCTCCTTGTCCTCAGCTTTGTCCGACTCCTTTTCCTTGTCCTTGGGTTGTTTACCTTGGAACTGCTGGATCAAGAGCCGACACTGGCGAGTGGTATGCTTCGGGTAGATGAAATTACCCTCCTCGTCTTTCTTCGTGTGGATGTGGCACGGCAGATCCATCACGTCATTTCCTTCCTTATCCTTCACCTTCTTGGGGTTCTAGGATCCTTTGGGTTTTCCCTTGAACTTGCCCTGAGTCACGGCCAGAGCCTTCCCAGGAGCCGCAGCCTCGGCTTTACGCTTTTGCTTTCGACTGGAATTTCCTTTCTCCGACTGACTCGGCTTGTACTTGCCGCTCCAGAGTCGGTCCTCTTCTTCACCATTGGCATACTTGGTGGCAATTTCCATCATTCGACTCAGTATCATATCTCCGGTTCGACCAAACTTCAAACTTAATTCTCTGTTCTTGACACCATCCTTGAAGGCACAGACTGCCTGATGATCAGACACGTTCTCCATGGTATGATGCAAAGTGATCCATCTCTGAATGTAATCTCTCAAGGTTTCATTCGACTTCTGCACGCAGACTTGCAGCTCTGTCAATCCAGCTGGCCGCTTGCAAGTTCCCTTGAATGTCCTGACGAACACTCGGGAAAGATCTTCCCAAGTGTAAATGCTGCTAGGAGCTAACTGATTCAACCACGCCCTGGCCGAACCTTCCAACATGAGTGGCAAATGCTTCATAGCCACCTCATCATTCCCGCCGCCAATCTGTACCGCCACTCGGTAGTCTTCAAGCCAAGTTTCAGGCTTGGACTCACCGGTGAACTTACTTACTCCAGTCGCCAACCTAAAGTTGGGGGGAATCACCGCGGCTCTGATAACCCTGCTGAAACATTCTGGACCTGAAACATGGACTCGGCTGCTAGTGGGCGCATCTCTGTCATGGCCACCTCGATGAGCCCTGTTCCGATCGACCAGACCTTGCACGATGATGGATCGCGCATCAAAGCCTTGTTCCCTGGGGTCGACCGGAGCTCTTCGCCCAACACTGAGCTGGCGCCTGTCATCTTGCTGTCGATGGGCGTAAGACCCACCTCTCGGAGGAGGAGTGGGCACTTGACGCCTATCATCACGATCGAATCGGTCACCGTATTGGTCACGTCGATCTTCGCGTCCCTCACGCCACGGGGGCGATCTTGGGCTGTGAGCCGACTGAACTGTATTCGCAGCGACGGATCGACTGTGAATCATGTTGCGTGACTGTGACACAACTGAATTCTGATCTCCTGCTGCTCGGAGCAAATCTCTGATCTGCATCAAGCCTCTGCCAGCCTCCGACTGAGAGGGCTGGATTGACTCTGCTATACGGGCTGCAGCTGCTAAATTCTGAATCGGGGTTCGATATACCTGAGTCGGTTGTGGAAAGAGTTGACGTCGACTGGAGTCGGGTACTCGTTGTCGCGCGCGTTCGTCGAGTGCTCGCTGGAGGTTCTCCAGTCGAGTGCGTTCAGCCAAGTTGGTCAAACACGCCTCTTCCAAGGCACGAGCCTCGGGAGTTTCTCCTGCGATGGGAGTATGTAGGGCATCCACGTTCCTGCGACGAAGTTCTTCCCTCTGCAGGGAAGTAAGTGGCTCGGGTTGATATTCCTCATGGGCCTGAGCGGGGTCACCTCCACCGTCCGTCCCGTCGTCGCGGGGGAAGCCGGGAGGGCTACGAGGCCCATTGACCATCAAGACCTCCGCCGCCGGATCACTATTGTCGCACTCGGATGCGGTCTCTACGGAGCCAATCGACAGATCGAACAGGCCGTAGAGAGATTCGTCGGGCTTGATTGCCGCGACTTGGGTGGTGGCCGATTGGCGAGCCACTGCGTGCCTCACCCACCGCTGGAGCCTCGACCGACCAGAGCGCTTGCGCTGGCGGGAGACAGGTAGGGAGGACGACAGGGGAGTCGACCAATACGGAGTCGACGGTTGCCGCAGCAGAACGCCACAGACACACGCCCGAAAATGCGTCGCACCGTGGACGGGGAGCGCGTCGATGTCGAGTAGAGCCTCCTGGAGCCAAGCGGAGTCGTCGGCGATGAAGGTGAGCGCGCCGAGACGGATCTCGCGGCCCTCGACCAAAACTCCACCAGAAACCATGATGAAAGCAATCGGAATAATTGCAACTTCTCCAAAAATCGCTAAGACACCTGCCCCATGGTGGGCGCCAACTGCCGTGGTTCTAAGTCTGACAGTAGAATGGGGGGGTAGGTATGGAGAGGCAAGATCCTAGCTATGGAGCAGTTGTACAGACAAGGGATTTACGAGTTCAGGCCTTTCTCAGAGGAAGTAACAACCCTACGTCTTGGAGCCCGGAGGCGGTCGACTGGATTATGTGTGCGTAGGTTACAGGGGTGCGAACCCTTTACACTGAGGAGGGGGGTGGCTTATATAGTGTCCGCCAGACCCCTCCGGCCCTCACTTATGCAGGGTTTAAAGTACATAAAAGGTTTGGCTTTACTGGGATGCAGAGTGGCTCTTGGTCTCCTGGTGGTCGAGTGAGTCTTCATGGTCGAGTCCTTCTAGTCCGTCGAGTGAAGTCTCTCTTGGTCGACTGGAAGGCAGCTTCTTCTGAGGATGTCCTTGGGAAGGGTACTTAGGACAGGTCTGTGACCCTACCCTAGGTATATGACTTCATCAGGAGCTCTGTAGCATTTCTGATATTATATGTAGACGACATATTGTTGATTGGAAATGATATAGAATTTCTAGATAGCATAAAGGGATACTTGAATAAAAGTTTTTCGATGAAAGACCTCGGTGAAGCTGCTTACATATTGGGCATCAAGATCTATAGAGATAGATCAAGACGCTTAATTGGACTTTCACAAAGCACATGCCTTGATAAAGTTTTGAAAAAGTTCAAAATGGATCAGGCAAAGAAAGGGTTCTTGCCTGTATTACAAGGTGTGAAGTTGAGTCAGACTCAATGCCCGACCACAGCAGAAGATAGAGAGAAAATGAAAGATGTTCCCTATGCTTCAGCCATAAGCTCTATCATGTATGCAATGCTGTGTACCAGAACTGACGTATGCTTAGCAATAAGTTTAGCAGGGAGGTACCAAAGTAATCCAGGAGTGGATCACTGGACAGCGGTCAAGAATATCCTGAAATACCTGAAAAGGACTAAGCATATGTTTCTCGTTTATGGAGGTGACAAAGAGCTAGTCGTAAATGGTTACGTCGATGCAAGCTTTGACACTGATCCGGACGATTCTAAATCGCAAATCGGATACGTGTTTATATTGAACGGTGGAGCTGTCAGTTGGTGCAGTTCTAAAGAAAGTGTCGTGGCGGGATCTACATGTGAAGCGGAGTACACAGCTGCTTCGGAAGCAGCAAATGAAGGAGTCTGGATGAAGGAGTTCATTTCCGATCTAGGTGTCATACCTAGTGCATCGGGACCAATGAAGATCTTCTGTGACAATACTGGTGCAATTGCCTTGGCAAAGGAATCCAGATTTCACAAGAGGACCAAGCACATCAAGAGACGCTTCAATTCCATCCGGGACCAAGTCCAGGTGGGAGACATAGAGATTTGCAAGATACATACGGATCTGAATGTTGCAGACCCGTTGACTAAGCCTCTACCACGAGCAAAACATGATCAACACCAAGACTCCATGGGTGTTAGAATCATTACTGTGTAATCTAGATTATTGACTCTAGTGCAAGTGGGAGACTGAAGGAAATATGCCCTAGAGGCAATAATAAAGTTATTATTTATTTCCTCATATCATGATAAATGTTTATTATTCATGCTAGAATTGTATTAACCGGAAACATGATACATATGTGAATACATAGACAAAACTTAATGTCACTAGTATGCCACTACTTGACTAGCTCATTAATCAAAGATGGTTATGTTTCCTAACCATAGACATGAGTTGTCATTTGATTAACGGGATCACATCATTAGGAGAATGATGTGATTGACATGACCCATTCCGTTAGCTTAGCACTTGATCGTTTAGTATGTTGCTATTGCTTTCTTCATGACTTATACATGTTCCTACAACTATGAGATTATGCCACTCCCGTTTATCGGAGGAACACTTTGTGTGCTACCAAACGTCACAACGTAACTGAGTGATTATAAAGGAGCTCTACAGGTGTTTCCAAAGGCACATGTTGAGTTGGCATATTTCGAGATTAGGTTTTGTCACTCCGATTGTCGGAGAGGTATCTCTGGGCCCTCTCGGTAATGCACATCACTATAAGTCTTGCAAGCAATGTAGCTAATGAGTTAGTTACGGAATGATGCATTACGTAACGAGTAAAGAGACTTGCCGGTAACGAGATTGAACAAGGTATTGGGATACCGACGATCGAATCTCGGGCAAGTAACATACCGATGACAAAGGGAACAACGTATGTTGTTATGCGGTTTGACCGATAAAGATCTTCGTAGAATATGTAGGAACCAATATGAGCATCTAGGTTTCGCTATTGGTTATTGACCGGTAACATGTCTCGGTCATGTCTACATAGTTCTCAAACTCGTAGGGTCCGCACGCTTAAGGTTTCGTTGCCAGTTTTATAATGAGTTTATGAGTTTTGATGTACCGAAGGTTGTTCGGAGTCCCGGATGTGATCACGGACATAACGAGGAGTCTCGAAATGGTCAAGACATAAAGATCGATATATTGGACGACTATATTTGGACACCGGAGAGGTTCCGGGTGAGATTGGGACAATACCGGAGCTCCGGGAGGTTATCAGACCCCCCCCCCGGGAGGTATATGGGCCTTATTGGTCCTTAGTGGAAAGGAGGGGAAAGGAGCAAGGGAGGGGGCGCACCCCCAGGCCCAATCCGAATTGGGAAGGGGGGCGACCCCCCCTTTCCTTCTCCCTCCCTCCTCTGCCTTCCCTCTCCCTCTCCTAATAGGAAAGGGGGGAGTCCTACTCCCGGTGGAGGTTGGACTCCCCCCTAGGGCGCGCCACCCCCCTTGGACGCCCCCCTCCTCCACTCCTTTATATACGGGGGAGGGGCACCCCATAGACACAACAATTGATCTCTTGATCTCTTAGCCGTGTGCGGTGCCCCCCTCCACCATAGTTCTCCTCGATAATATTGTAGCGGTGCTTAGGCGAAGCCCTGCGACGGTAGAACATCAAGATCGTCACCACGCCGTCGTGCTGAGGAACTCTTCCCCGACATTCTGCTGGATCGGAGAACGGGGGACGTCATCGAGCTGAACGTGTGCAAGAACTCGGAGGTGCCGTAGTTTCGGTGCTTGACCGGTTGGGCCGTGAAGACGTACGACTACATCAACCGCGTTGTGCTAACGCTTCCGCTTTCGGTCTACGAGGGTACGTGGACACACTCTCCCCTCTCGTTGCTATGCATCACCATGATCTTGCATGTGCGTAGGATTTTTTTTTGAAATTACTACGTTCCCCAACAGTTGCACATTTGTAGTCGGATCATCAAAGTCGTCTCCACTAAATCGATAGTTATCATCTCATCGAAAGATCGGGACCCTCGCCTCTATCAGGCCCGACGCTGCCCCTTTGGCCGACCCAAACTGATAAAAGCGGACAAAAACCACGTTAGTTTGCAGTCGTGCGTTGGAGTTGGCAAAAAATTAAAGTTCTGAAATTGTCCTAAACCAAGTCTATATAAAAATATGTCAACATCTACAAAACCAAAATTACCTCATTAGATTAATTATGAATGTATTTTTATATTATATACATGCATGTATTTGAATTTATATAATTATATATATGTATATTTCTATAGACTTGATTAAACTTTAAAAAGTTTATAATTTGTAAAAACCCTAAGGCCCCGTTTGATAGCTTGGTATTTTTGAAGTATTCTAAGAATACTGGAGTTTTTTGATTACCTGGTTTTAGTTAGAACCAGGTGTCTGGCTGCCATTAAAAACAGTGGTTTTAAAACTGCAGTATTGGGTAAACTGTGGTTTTTTCTCTGTATAAAAAAAGAACTCCAGACCTCTTTTTAAAAAGCAAAGCAGCTGAAAAGAAGGTACTATCATCGTTATCTTCTTTCCCGATGTGCTAATAAATCGCTCGATATAAAAAAGAGGCATCGCTCCCGCCGCCGTCGCCGTCGCCATCGCCATCTTGGAGATATATCCCTCAGTGGCCATGGGGAACGAAAGAGCCAAAGGTGAGTAGACTGTCCTTTACCCTCCCTCCATTCGCTCCGGCCATCAGCCCCTTCCTCCGCATGGCCATGCCTAACCCCACTCCGCATGTTGCTTAGCTCCGCCCGTGATGGAATAGACGACTAGCCGCTGGTACCCGCAGACGGTGCCCCGACCCATCCTCATATGTGACCGGAGGGGAGCACCGCGCCGCTGCTACCTGTGCACCACGGAGGTCACCGGAGGGGACCACTGTGCTGGTGCTACCTGCTTCAGTTCAAATGGACGCGAATGGCAAGGGCTAGCCCACCTACCGAGCTGATATACGCAACGGGAACAGTTCACAACCGGCCAGCTGCGTGTCTTTACATTGCTACCACAACGGCTAGCCAACAAACTTTACAACATTATATGTTGTAGCCAAACACGTGCTCTGTATTCTGAATACTCCAAAAAACTCTGCTAACTTAAAACCATGGTATTGTGTACCTACTGATTAAATTACTGCAGTTTTTGATAGTTTAGTTTTTCTGATACTTTGCTGTTAAACACAGCCTAAGACTTTAATTATTTTGAAAAAGAGGGAGCAATAGTTGAGTATATAGTAGAGAAAAAGAAAGTTCTAATGAGGTCCCCAACCGAGCCGAACGTGACGGCCACGGCGCCACGTCTGCACCGGCAAGACTCGACCTAAAACCCTAAACCCAGCGCCCCCCATATATACGCAACGCACACAGGAACTTGACGACTTCCCTTCCCCCAACCGCCGTTGCCGGTGTCGCTGCCGCCCGACATGTCGCTCGACCGGAGCTTCTCCACCTCCGCCGCCCTCTCGCGCCTCCTCGCCCGCTGCCCCGCGCTCGGCGCCGACCCGTGCCTCCTCGCCCTCGCGTCTGCGCCCGCCGCACCTACCTGGGACGACGTCGCCGCCGCGCTCGCCGAGCCGCTCCTCCACCCACGCTACACCGTCCCCATCATCGGCTGCTTCCGCCCACTCGCGCCCGCACTCGTCGACCACGCCTCTGAGCTCCTCCGCACCGCAGCGCCCGCCCTCCTCGTCGACAGTGCCTCCAGCCAGGGGGAGGAGGAGGTCGGGGAGGGGGATACCCGCGTCGTTGAGTTCTACCTCTCCAGGGGAAGGGGCTTGCGGCTGCACGAGCTCGCGTGCCTCGCGCTCTCCCGGGCCCTCGACCTTGCCCCCCACTTGATTCGGTAACTGGCTGTCCTTTCCCACGCCACTCTCGCATGATTCAATGGAATTTAAATTTCGAGTGCTACAATCAACGCGTTTATCTGTTTGCACATCTGTATTTCGGTACAAAAAATTGACTCGTCATTTAGTTCGTTATTACTCAAGTCACCGCAACACTGACCTTCTATTAGGTATACGCACACCAAAATTTCCATGCCACTAGGAATGTTTGCATTCTTTTAATGGGTCGAGTCACACAAAAGGTGAACTTTCAATGCTTTGTACTCAGTATAAACGTCTTTTCTGTAGACTTTTGACGATGTGTGGAATCTGACAAATCGTTTTCAGTTTTGAGTTCATCTGAGTCGGGCTCTGTATCAAATTGTGTTCAGTGTGCGTTCGTTTGAGTTAGATTCTGTATTGGTTTATATTTTGTGGTAGAATATACCATATCGTGTACTCTGGGACCAGGTCTATTGCAACACACACGAACCCATTGACCTCCCATGTTCCCGGGGAGCGTTGCATTACAGTTGACTTTACAGTTATCGGAAAAGTTAGGGGTTGCGTCACACAAAGTTCTGCATTGACACTTAGTAAGTGAAGTGATATGCCATTTGCTGAGGCTATCTACAAGCCTGTTAAAAGGCAACTGCTAAACACTGAAGGGCAATGGAACTCAATTTGTAGATATTCGCAGTTTGATAAATTATATTAGTGGTATCTCTTGCATTTATATAGGGAAAATAAAAATAGCTATCTTTGTGTCGTATACTCGTATGCTACTACATTAATGAGGAAATAATGTAGAAAAGAGGTTGGCGGCACTGGTTTGAAGGAAGAATGACCCTTTGAAGAGGGTGGCAGATGGTTCTTGCTGAGGTAAAGAGGAACTAAATCAAGGAGAGGCGGTCTAGACTAATTCATCTAATTTTCTTAATTGTAATAGGATGAGTCCTCTCTTAGTTATCTCCAATAACCAATGCAATGTTATCAAAATAATTAATGCATCTAACCTCATGTCTTAGCTAACAACAACGATGTGGTCATTTTGATCTGCCAGTTGGACAATTCCTGCTTGGCCAGGATCATTGTGTATGGTATGTCCATGCTGTCCTCAGAGTTGAATGTGCGTGAAAATTTGCTGCTTCCTTTTGTGTCACTGTCTCTGTGTCCTGGTTATTTCCTTCAGCAACGGCTCTTGGTATTCACAACAATATACATAGATTTATGTATGATTCAGTGATTTGCATACGGAATTACCCTAAATGATTTCCGGTGGATCTGCTGTCTATGTTTGGCTAGTTAAACTTCATTCAGCTCTGTTGCCCCATCCTGCCATGAGCCGTTTAGCTTGAAAAGTGACATGGACAGAGGTCTTCATGAAATTCCATTTCTTCCACATATATACTTAGCAAAATATGATCAATATCTCCCCTGGTCAGAATTGAGGCAATACCACTGTAGCAAAATATGATCAAAGTATGGACAATAGTTCCTGCATTTGACAGTCTCTTTGGGTAGGTATTTAATGGTTCACTTAAATCTTGGAGTTACATATAGCAAGTCCACGTCACACAGAAAAACTTTATGGCAGGCTTTATTAGTTATTTTATCTTGAGAAATCTGTAAAGCTACAGTCCACTAGTCTCAGATAGGATCAAGAATTCAAGCATGCTTACACAGGTATTGTAATTTTCAGGCAGGACTTAAAATCCATCTGTACTTTCGCTAACAGCGGAATGTGCATATTGTGCTACCGCAGTTTCAGTTTACAAGGCGCTTGCATATTCTTGGATCATCAATTTTACTACTGAAAAAATATGTACTATATTGTACAAAACAGTACCATTGAATTCGTATATGAAAGATGTTTCTAATAGTATACTTTTGGTGGCATATAACTCACATTTCGTTGATCAAAATGATCTAGGAATACATGTGTGCCTTAACAAACCAAAAAGGAGGGAGTATGTTGTGGTATTATTTCACTTGGTGCTAGAGTTATTTCTTACATCCTAATGACTAGTGATAAATTCATTGGATTGAAACGTAGCGTGCAGTGATTTAGTGGTCTACTTCTCAGCAAATCACATAAGCCCATCAGAGAGAACTAATGGATTAGAATTCACAAGGCGTATTTGGTTTGTTGGTTTGATAAATTTTATAATAACTGCTGTTCACTTATTATAAATTTCATCTTCCACAGTTACATTAACGATTTCGTGCAATCATGACATGTAAGTGATGATGAGCTGCTCTATGTTATATAATTAGCTAAAAAAGCTAAAACTGTTACTTTTGCAGACGCGTATTAAAGTATTTCAAGTTTTCTCCTCCGCCATTCCAGAGACTTCTTTGTGAAGGTGTTCCATCGCCTACTAAGGTATTAATTTTCATGTTGTAAATTTGAAGTCCATGTTTTTTCTCCTTTCTGCAAAAATTACCTCAGCAACTTATTTGCTTGTTCACATAATGTTACTCCCCCCGATCCATATTAATTGTCGCCGATTTAGTACAAAGTTGTACTAAATCAGCGACAAAGTAACATTATTTAGATGAATCCAGTGTGTTAATGTGAGTTTAAAAGTTGGTAAGGTAGTGTTGCTAAAATATTTATACATTCTGTGGAGACATAATGGGAAGGGGAGCCTTGGCGCAGTGGTAAAGCTGCTGCCTTGTGACCATGAGGTCATGGGTTCAAGTCCTGGAAACAGCCTCTTACAGAAATGTAGGGAAAGGCTGCGTACTATAGACCCAAAGTGGTCGGACCCTTCCCTGGACCCTGCGCAAGTGGGAGCTACATGCACCAGGTTGCCCTTTTTGTGGAGACATAATGGGATTTTTGTGCTGCATTTTTTTCTTTTCTGTTTGCATGGGGCACTACTAGCCTTTTTCTCTAGGTGCGTCTTCTGCAGAGTTGATACTAATAAACCATTTTTATCAGTGCAGTGACATGATTATTGTTATTTGCTTTCAGGGATTACATCTGTTCCTTGACGCCACCCAAATATCATACCGGTTTCTAGAATTGGAACCCAGGGTATTTTGTGAACAATGGGACTGGTCTTGCTTTTTGGACCTTGTAAATGGTACAACTGATTATAGGCCAGCGGACGACTCAGACTCACTTCATAGTGTTGTATTGGATTTAAGATGGTGTGCAATACAAATACTCGTGGTGGTTTTTAAAGCAAGTGATATGGGCAATGCAAGTTTTGGTCTTGGGGCGGATGATGCATTTACATGTTTACTGAGGTTCCTTTTCACACTGTGTTTTAATATTGTTTTCTCTTGATGTCGGCTTCCATGTCTCAATGGTACACTTATTGATCTTGTAGATGGAAGGAGTTCTGCACGGACACTTCGTTAGAGAAAGCCTCTTTGTATCTGCAGACTGAGGAAGGCAATTCTAACATTGCTATAACTTCTTTGGCCGATACTTTGTTGGATTGGTCAGAGGTTACAACGGGAAAGGAATATAACATTGGATGTAACATATGGTATGAGCATTTCATCTAACTCCAATTGCTCTATGGCTTGCTAGATTCATCTTGCTTATACAATTTCTAAGTTGTTTTTCTCTGTTAGTCCGTTTGTGCTCACTGCCACTTTGCGCAAGAGTTATGAGGTAGCTCTGATGGCAGTTAGCCAAACGTGGCCTGTACTTCTCTATGGTCCTGTTGGAGCGGGGAAAACCGCACTCATTAATAAGTTGGCACAGAATCGCGGGAATCGAGGTATATATCTGTAACTCAACTGGTATAACGTTTAGAAATCTGCTAGAAGGTTTTATGCAAGTTCAAAACTACCCTGAAGGTTCTGCCCAATTGATTTTTCTATAGGATTATATATTTATATATGTATAAAAGAGTGTGCACATGGAAACTGTTGCATACTCACCTGTAGGGAGTGCCATGGAAACTGTTGTATACTCACTGGTAAAGCATTCTATTGTCTGCTAATTTCTGACTTGAAATTTGTTAATATACATGTTGGCCTTTTTATTCCAGAAAAACATGTACAGCCAGTATTCAGTTTTGTATGCAAAACAATCTATTTCACTGTTAATGTGTTGACACTTGCACTTGACAATCAGAAAGGGGAAATAGAGGTTCGTTAGATATTTATATCATGAAAATAGCTGCATAGGAATGTTGTGTTCCAGCAATAGAGAGGTGAACTCCCTGTTTTATCATCGAGTACTTGAGTTAAGCCAAACCCATGGTCTGCACTAGTCATAGTAAGTTTGAATGAAAGTGTTCATTGTAATTTTGTCCAGTGGAAACTATATCTTCTCGACACTTTTGGAACTCAACTAATCATGTCATCCCTGATACTGGTAATTCTCAGTGCATATTTTTACTAAGTGCTTATTGCCAATTATGTTTGCAGTACTTTTTATCCACATGGACGAGCAAATGGATGGCCGGACATTAGTTGGGAGTTATGTTTGCACTGAAAAACCTGGTGAATTCAAGTGGGCTCCTGGTTCTCTCACACAGGTCTGTACAGGAGCATTGCTCTCTCTCTCTTTCTCTCTCTCTCTATGTATCTATGTATGCATATGTATATAGGTAAATTATCTGGGGCACCTGTGCCTTGGCACCTTGATTTGGTCAGACCCTATATATATTTCTGGGGGATTGTTATCATATATTTATCTTTCCCATCTTATGGGTCAGGCCATTGTCAAAGGGTTTTGGATTGTGTTTGAAGACATCGACAAGGCACCCACTGATGTGCAGTCAATCTTACTACCCTTATTGGAAGGTTCAAGCTCCTTCTCAATTGGGCATGCAGAGGTGAAATTGCCTTTTTCTTTTAATTGTTTAACATGATTATAACTATATTGCGACTGCAAGAGGTGTATTATTTCTGTTGTTAAAAGTACCGAATATGTGTACATTTTGATGAATGCCACTTGCCTGGTGGTGCTTACCAGTTGCGGATTTTTAATTTCTAACGCAGGCAGTTGAAGTTGCCGATGGTTTCCGTTTATTTGCTACTGTCACCACCTCAAAGCATGATTTTTCACATGCCCTTGAAGGTTTGTCCATTTGATTAAAATACTGCATAATATGTCACATCTTGCTTTACTATGCACCACAAAACATTTGTGCTCATAGGTGTGTACTTGAAAATTACATAAAACCAGAGTTGTGATACAAACTATTCAACCACAGAATGATAGTTGTACATTTCTACAACCCCACAACTTCTCATCTTCAATGAGCAAAGTAGTGACCTGTGATAATCTGACAATCATTCATTGTTTGAATCTTTTCAATCAGGGAGATTAACCTATAGTGGCCTGTGGAGAAAAGTGATGCTGGGAGAACCTAACCGTGAAGACATGGTTAATATAGTTAATGGATGCTACCCAAGCTTGGATACTATCTCCTCTAAACTCATAGGTAGATAGAATTATATTGTCGTTTTTGTTGTTGTTGTGAATTGTGTAACTAACATATCTCCCTCTAGATACCTTTGAGAAGGTCAATTCTCTGGTATCTTACCAGTTTGGTGGGCTCAACTTAGCTGGAGGTTTTTCTGATGGCATTCTACACAGATTCTCATTAAGGTGCATAATTCTTGCTGTTACAGTGTATTTCTTATTTTATCATTCGATGAGGACAATCCTTACAATCTTCATTTGTTAGGGACCTGCTCAAATGGTGCAAGAGAATAGTTGGAGTTGATCTCAACTTTGAGGGTCTGGGGCTTGCATCTAGTGGTTACCAATTCATCTATTATGAGGTTTTTGTTTTCTCTTCCTTCTAATATGTATTTTGAATTTTTGACATTCTACCTGTGGCTACCAGTCCTTGTCATTGTGGGAAGCCTGCAGTCAAATGTTGTGACTGCATAATCTAGATTTGTCACTTTTAAACATGTTTTGGTTTGCCCTATCTATATTCCCGTACCATTATAACTAGAATTAATGTGATGAAAACCAGCTTGTTCAACTTGCATCTTGGACATGATTGAAAGTATTTTTGTTTAAGAGTATTCGAATGCGTGCGTTGAGAAGACAAAATGACTATTTGATTATTCTGCTTTTATGAATGTAATAACACTTTGAGAACTGAACCATTGTATAATTTTTCATCATCAGACATGTACTTTACGATCACTTTGGATGCAGTACTCCAAAACACTACTATTCTTGGAGTTGAATTCCAATCCCATGATACAAGGCCAATTGTTGGCAGCTAAACTTTGTCTACAGTATTTTTATTTAAGGATATAGTGTTAATGGACTTGCAGTATGGTTATGCTGTATAATGCAGAACAGTACTGCTGCCTGTGAAAAGGCACCTACATAAAGTACATGGTAGGAAACATGATTTTTTTTTATATGCACTCATGTTGCCATGCCATTTTCCTAGTGGGAACCAGTGATTCATAAGAAATAACTTCCCATGGGGATACCATGAGCTTTCCAGGCTCTCAGTAACCTTTGTCTTTCCTAAATCCAGGCTGCTGATATTTTTGCTGCTTCCTTATCATCTCCGGATAAAAGGCAATATGTAGCAAGAGAAATTGCTAGAATATTGGGTTTATTTCATCAGGCAGAAACCATGCATCCTACCGACAAGCCCATTATTCAGGCATGTGTAGCAATTTCTTATCTATAACACATGTTTTGTTTATTTGGTTTTGACAAAATTAATAGTTCCTAAAACACAGGCTCGGCACACCGACTTGCAAGTTGGCAGAGTTACTCTGCAATGCAGCGACAAACCAGTAATTACTATTCCTTTCTTTAGTACATACTCCCTCTGTAAACTTTTATAAAACGTTTTAGGTCACTACAGAGGTATTATTTTGTAAGCTTCTGTTTGTTTGTTCACTCTGGGTTTAAAAACTATGCAGGCATTAATTCAGAAGGGGCCTTTTGCTGATATTCGCAGCGCACTAGATGTTCTTGAGAGGGTTGCATGTTCAATAAAGTTCAATGAGCCTGTTCTTCTTGTTGGCGAAACCGGCACGGGGAAGACCACTCTCGTGCAAAATCTTGCTTCCTGGCTTAAACAATCTTTGACTGTAGTGGTACGGACAAACAGTAACAAATTACCTTGTTTTGAAAGCATAACTTGTTTACCATTGCAAATCCATTGATTATCAAATTTGTTACCCAGAAATTGATTGTATCTGCTTATGCGGGTGCAAAAGTTTTAATATTGTGGAAAGGATATAATCTCCTAAAGCACCTCTACACCATTCAGCATGTGTCAGTGTTACTGTTTGCAAATATTTGAAAGGACAGAAGATTATCAGCTAGTGGCATAAAATCTGTATTTCTATTTTTGCCATGGCATAAAAAGTCCAAAATGTGTTTCTCTTTTGTACTCCCTCCGTTCCTAAATATTTGTCTTTTTAGAGATTTCAAATGGACTACCACATACGGATGTGTATAGACATATTTTAGAGTGTAGATTCACTCATTTTGCTTCGTATGTAGTCACTTGTTGAAATCTCTAGAAAGACAGATATTTAGGAACGGAGGGAGTAATTTATATGATCTAGCGAAGTCGCACAATTTTTGAGATTTGCAATATACTAATATCTTGTCTTGACATCTTTCAGAACTTAAGCCAGCAAAGTGATATATCTGATCTCCTCGGTGGATTTAAGCCTACAGATGCTCGGTCAATATGCTTTCCTCTTTATATGGAGTTCAAGGATCTATTTTGTCGAAGTTTTTCTAAAAAGGTGCGGCCATTGTTGGCTTCTTATGGTTTTGCCCCGTACTAACCTGCTCAATGTAGCTTACAGTTAGCTTGGGATCTTATTGTTTCTAATATTCTAATAGATCATAAGTTTAAGATGCGCTTACAAGGCAAATCTTAAAAATGTTATTTTGTTCAGCTTAAGTCATAAACTTTCTTTTTGTGGCCTGTGGTTTATTGCAAGGTTGGCTTAAGCTTGAGGGTGAAGTGAACGATAAGTTGTATTATTGACCAAGATTATCTTGTTCATAAGCCTAAGATTTGCATACACCATGCAAGCCATAGAGATCATCTACATTGATTTATTAATTGGATTGTTTGGTTGTTCAGGAGAATGAAGATCTTTTACGTTATTTTGATGTATACGTAATGGAGAAGAATTGGGTAAAATTATTAAATTCGTTGGCCAAGTGTGCTGAGAATGCTCATAAGCTACTTGAAGGCAAGAAGAGAAAAAGGTCTTTGGGTGAATGGGACTCCCTTTTTTCCAGGCTAAATGTTGCCCATAGTCAACTTTGTTCAGCAAGTGGCATGTCATTTCAGTTTGCAGAGGGTGCTTTTGTTTCAGCTTTAAGAAATGGCCATTGGATTTTGCTTGATGAGGTCAACCTTGCACCTCCAGAGACTCTTCAGAGAATTGGTGCTGTACTGGATGGAGATAAGGGCACGCTGTGCCTTGCTGAAAGGGGTGATGTGGATTATATTGAACGTCATCCTCGCTTTCGTATGTTTGCTTGCATGAATCCAGCAACGGATGCTGGGAAAAGAGAGTTGCCATATGCTTTTAGGAGCAGATTTACAGAATGCTTTGTTGATGATCTCATGGATGATGATGATCTCCGTCTTTTTGTCAGTAAATATTTGGATGGTCTGCATACTGCTAAAGGAGTTATAGATAGCATTGTTTGTTTCTATAAGGCAGCGAAAAAGGAATCTGAGGAGAAGCTGCAGGATGGAGCCAATCAGAAGCCCCAATTTACTCTGAGATCTCTTTCTCGTGCATTAGGTTATGTAAAAATGGCAGAGAAATCTTTTGGCTTCAGGAAAGCTCTTTATGATGGCTTCTGTATGTTCTTTCTTACAATGCTGGATGTCCCTAGTGCAAAAATCATTAAAAACTTGATAGTATCTCTTTTGTTGAATGGAAGAGTGCCACCAAGCATTTCTTTTGCTGACTACTTTGTTGAAAAGCCTAAGCAACTAAATGATTCCGAATCAGATGAATTTTTGTCCAGCTATGTGTTAACCAGCAGTGTTACTGAGCACATTGTCAACCTTGCCGCAGCTGTTTACATTAAAAGATATCCTGTTCTCCTGCAAGGTCCAACATCAAGTGGCAAAACTAGCTTAGTGAGGTATCTTGCTGCAAAAACTGGCCATGAATTTGTCCGCATAAACAACCATGAGCATACTGATCTTCAAGAATATCTTGGTACGTATGTCCCTGACAGTCACGGGAAGCTTCAGTTTCAGGAGGGTGCTTTGGTGAAGGCTGTACGTGAGGGGCACTGGATTGTGTTGGATGAGCTAAATCTTGCACCTTCTGATGTTTTGGAAGCTTTGAATCGGCTGTTAGATGACAACAGGGAGCTGTTTGTTCCAGAGCTTCAAGAGACTATTCCTGCTCATCCTAACTTTATGCTTTTTGCAACTCAAAATCCACCTGTGCTCTATGGAGGACGTAAAATGCTGTCTAGGGCATTCCGCAACCGTTTCATTGAAGTGAATGTTGATGAAATCCCGGAAGATGAGCTAATCACAATTTTGGAGCAGCGCTGTATAGTTGCTCGCAGTTATGCCACAAAAATGGTTCAAGTTATGAAAGATCTGCAAATGCATAGACAAAACAGTAGAGTGTTTGCCGGCAGACATGGTTTCATTACACCAAGAGATTTATTCCGTTGGGCTAATCGATACCGAACATTTGAGGGGAAGTCATATGAGGATCTGGCTAAGGATGGGTATTTACTTCTTGCAGAGAGATTGAGGGACGACAATGAGAAAATAGTTGTTCAAGAAGCATTGGAACGTCACCTACGTGTTAAACTCAACATCCCTGATCTATATAACTTGGTAAGTTGAATCATTCTAGTTAGATAAATGCCACTCCAATTATGGCGATTCATAAAAATGCCACTGCAATTTCCAAACTTTGAAAAATGCCACTGCAATTTTTGCAAACTTTGAAAAACGCCACTCCAGACTTCAAAAAATGCCACTGGAAATGGCATGAAATGGCATTTTTCAAAGTTTGGAAATTGCAGTGGCATTTCTCGGAATCGCCAGAGTTAGTGGCATTTATCTAATTAACTTTCTTTCTTCTATTCGATGTCATGGTAGATGAAAGTCCACTTCTTTAAAAACACTTGCGGATAAATCATAATGTTGCACTGATATCATGTTATATGACACTTGATACTAAAATAACATGATTTAAATTTCTGAAAATGCGTGGATGCTGCTTAGCAGGTATTCAATGTAAAAATGAACTGGACTGTTTTTCTAAATGCGAGGTACTAGAAGGTCTCGATTTGTAGTTGATGTACATGTATGAAATTTTGCAATACATTGGAAACTATATGCTGACATAGAGGATGGATGCTATTTGATGGGCGAGGATTCTCATTCTAGAAAATATTTCTTTGTTTTTTGACATTGTTTGCTCTGCAGTGACCTTTCCCTGTTATTTAATGCAAAAAAATAATTTGAAGTAGAGTTTCTGCATGACATATTTATGCTTTTCTGTATCTTGATACTTGTTTGATGATTGCTGCATGGCCTTTGAGCCGGTCGTCTAATTGAGTGTTTTTTTCTTTGCAGGAAAGCATCTACGGGGAGAGCTTATCTTCTCATGCTATAAGACAAAGAGTACAAGAAAGCTTTGGACAGTGAGTTCTCATTTACTTTAGGCTACAGCATGTGTTTTTGCCTTGTCCGCATCTAATGCAATATCTTTTTGAGCTTTGCAGTATCACTTGGACGAAAAGTATGTGGAGGCTATTCTTCCTCATTGAGCGTTGTTACAGGTCACGGGAACCTGTCCTCCTTGTTGGTGAAACTGGTGGGGGGAAAACAACAGTTTGCCAGGTCTTGAGTGCTTTTCTTGGAGTGAAGTTACACATTTTGAACTGCCACCAATATACTGAGACATCAGACTTCATCGGGGTAGGTTTTGTTGTCTCAAGTTTTTACCATGAGTTATTACTTGCTGTTGCTGTGCTTCAGATATTTGGTTCACTAGCATAATGCTGTTACTTGCAGGGATTTTGTCCTGTGCGTGATAGGTCAACAATAGCGTTGGAGTACAAGTATCTTATTTCAACATTGAAGGGAATGAAAATTTTCATTCATGTTGCTGGAGATGTGGTATGTTCTTTGTTTTTAACATGTGGTATTTCAACAGAAGATTATACACTTCTAAAATTAGGTAACTGATTCTCTATTGTTCACAGCTATTTCCATCTGATATATCTGGAGCCATTAGCATCGTGAATCGTATGAATGAAATACTTGATAGATACAGAAAAGAAAAGGAACTGTTTCCGGAGGTGCCACCTCAAGATATTGATGACATGGAGCAAATTAAGTTGAAATTGATGCATCTTCATCAGAAGTCGAAGGCAATTTTTCTTTGGCAGGATGGGCCACTTGTGCAAGCAATGAAGAGCGGAGATCTTTTCCTTATTGACGAAGTTTCTTTGGCTGACGACAGTGTACTCGAACGGCTGAACAGTGTTCTGGAACCTGAAAGAAAATTGGTATGCTTTCTTCAGTTTGCTTCTTTATGCTGGAACTGCCTGCTTTTCTTACTAAAGTAGCAACTCATGGATAATCAGGTTAATAAAAAAGGAGCTGAAATTGCAAATTTAGGGGCCTAATGGACTAACTCGCAAGCTTATGGACTATAGTGATACAACCTTGCAAATTTGGGCACCTAATAGATGATAAACGTGCAAACTATAGGGCCTAAATAACACAATTTTTAGATAACACATATATCTTACTCTAAATGTTACTCCCTCCGTCCCATATTATGGGACGAAGGGAGTATTAATATGGGACGGAGGGAGTATTTGTGCATTTACACTGCTGATATTGTTAAGTTCAGTTTCCTGGTGTAGAGGTGTTTGAGCCAGCTTTGCATTGCCATGCTTTGCTGTGGAATCTAGGCACAGTAAATCCTTAGCAATCTGGTAAAATTTTAGGCTTTTATCCATTCATGTAACGTATAGTTTTTAAGCTATAAACTTAGGCACATGTCTTCGTTAAAATTCTTTATCGATTTCTCTTATCATGATGCAAAGGCAGATCTTATCTTGTTACTAACTACAAACATTCTTTTGCGGGGATGGTTAGATGACATGGCTTGAAGAGGATTGGGCTTTAGAAGGGGATGTACATATATTTGGATGAGAGAGGGGTTTAGAGATAGCAAATACAGTGCAATGACGTTTCTTCTTCCTTGTTTTCATAAAAGACAGTTCCTTTCATAGCCCTGACCTGACCTATCCCCTAAGATTCATTTAACTCTACACTATTCTGTGCCTTTATAGTTCCTCTTAATAGTTCTCTCATGCTTACCCCTGCTTATCCAATCATGCAATTGTTGTCTTTGATTCCAAAGGCGTGTTGAACAATCAACTATTCTCTTTTGAAATTCAGTTTTATTAATTATGATTGTGCATTTGTGTCTTCTTTATTATTTTTGTAGTCACTGGCCGAGCAAGGTGGTTCTGTGCTAGAGAAGATTGTAGCACATCCAAATTTCTTTATCCTTGCAACAATGAATCCAGGTGGCGACTATGGAAAAAAAGAGCTTTCTCCAGCACTAAGAAACCGATTCACAGAATTGTGGGTCCCAGCTGTTACAGATGTTGATGAACTTAAGAGCATAGCTGTAGAGAGGTTCAGCAAAGCCGAGCTCTCTTGCTTTGGAGATTGTATCGTTAATTTCTCGAAGTGGTTCAACCACCTGCACACTGGAAGAATGCTCACCATACGCGATCTGTTATCCTGGATTTTGTTTATCAATTCGACAGAGAGAATTCTCGGGTCACAACAAGCTTTAATACACGGTCTGTTCCTTGTACTACTTGATGGGCTCACATTGGGAATGAATCTTGCTAAATCGGAGGCTACCGAGTTGAGAAGGACATGCATGTCCTTTATTTTAGAAGAGCTGCAGAAGGTTGAGGGGAAACCCTTAAATTCAGGCTTGAATGATCTAATGAATTATGGCTGGGGTGATGATATAACAAAAACTGAGATCGATTGTAATCGTCCAGGTCATTTTGGCATTGCACCATTCTATATTACCAAAGGTCATTTAGCTTGTAAGCAACATGGATTTGAATTCGGGGCACCCACTACCAGCAAGAATGTTTTGCGAGTATTGCGTGGCATGCAACTATCCAAACCTCTCTTGTTAGAAGGTAGTCCTGGAGTTGGTAAAACAAGCTTAATTGTGTCATTAGCTGGATTTTCTGGCAACAATGTCGTGCGAATAAACCTATCTGAGCAGACAGATATGATGGATCTTTTAGGTTCAGACTTACCAGTTGAAGGGGAGAATGGAATAGAATTTGCCTGGTCGGATGGTATTCTTCTTCAGGCTTTAAAGAATGGAAGTTGGGTTCTGTTGGATGAACTCAATCTGGCTCCCCAGTCTGTCCTAGAGGGTCTTAATGCCATTCTAGACCACCGTGCAGAGGTCTATATACCGGAGCTTGGTCAGACCTACAAATGTCCACCGTCCTTTCGTGTCTTTGCGTGCCAGAATCCTTCATCACAGGGTGGTGGGCGCAAAGGCCTCCCCAAGTCCTTCCTGAACCGCTTCACCAAGGTTTATGTTGATGAACTAAAAGAAGACGATTATTTTTCCATTTGCAAATCAAGATATCCATTACTCAGTGATGATCTCCTCAGAAACCTGATTTGCTTTAACAATAGGCTCTTCACAGATACCATGATACACAGGAAGTATGGCCAAGAAGGTTCTCCTTGGGAATTTAATCTACGTGATATTATGAGGTCTTGTGAGATGATAGCAGGTTCGCCAGATACTTCAAAAAATGACTGCTTTCTAAATACTGTTTATCTTCAACGAATGCGAACTGCGGTTGACCGCAATGAAGTTCTCAAGCTTTTTGAAGAAGTCTTTCAGATACAGCCTAGCATTCATCAGTCGAAAATGCTTTATGTCAATGCAGATTGCTTAGTTGTTGGAAATGCGTCTATTAGAAGAAATAATTCCCGGTCATACGCAGTTCAGATTAACCAACTAAACATACTTCCTGGTATTCTTCATAGCCTTGAAGCTGCTATCCACTGTATCCATCAAGGTTGGTTGTGCATTCTTGTTGGACAACACTCATCTGGGAAAACCTCGTTAATCCGCTTGCTTGCTCAGCTGTCTGGCAATACATTGAATGAGTTGAATTTGTCATCTGCAACTGATGTGTCAGAATTGCTGGGGTGCTTTGAACAGTATAACTTCTTCAGACACTACAAAGAGGTCATATCACAAGTTGAGCGTTACGTTAATGAATATTTCAGCTTGAATATGGATATACGTTGGAAAGATTTGATTATGAGAAGAAAGGCTTTGTTTGTGAAATGGTTTAAATTTGTGGTTGCGAAAAAGTATTCTTCAATCGATACTTCCACATTTATTGAGATGGGCAGGAATGCATCTTTGCCACCATTGAGCTTGGTCATAGACATAGTTGAGCAGATGAAGAGTGATCTGGAATTGCTTGACTTGCCTATATCGCTGACCAAAGATGATTTGAGTAAAACACTGAAGTCCATCTACAGCTTGCAGGAGAAGGAAGCTGTACACCAACCAGTTAAATTTGAATGGGTCGCTGGAGATTTGATCAGGGCCATTGAACGCGGTGAATGGGTTATTCTGGATAATGCGAATTTGTGTAATCCTACTGTATGTGTACTAATCTCTTGTACTCTGTCATTTATCCTACAATTTGATTTTGCTAATTTTGTTTCTTTGATCTTTCAGGTACTTGATAGAATAAATTCTTTGTTTGAGCAAGAAAGGTCCATTGTAGTGAATGAATGTGGTCTCGTTGATGGAAATCCTGTAGTTCTGAAGGCTCATCCTAATTTCAGAATGTTTTTGACAGTTAATGCGAAGTATGGTGAAGTTTCAAGAGCCATGCGAAATAGAGGAGTGGAGATATTTCTGATGGAGCAAAGTCGATGTCTGGAAGGGTGCACGAATGTGCCTGAGAATAGTGAGAGGAAGGACGTGACAAGATTTTTAGTTTCTTGTGGTATACCTAGAATGGAATTGATTTCATCAATGACTGAAGCACACATCTATGCAAAAGCTGCTGGATTACGTCTTGGTATAAATATTACCCTTCTTGAGATCACAAGATGGGTTCAACTGTTCCAACAACTTATTATTAAAGGAAATCAGCTTCGTTGGAGCCTACATCTAAGTTGGGAACACACTTACCTACCCTCGTTGGGTCAAGTTAGTGGATCTGATGTTGTTGAAGATGGAAAATTAAGGTTTTTGACCAATGTTGATGGTTGTTCAGCTGGTTTGCCTTGTGATTTTCCGTTGTCCTTGCCTGGTGGTTGGCCAAATGAACAGAAACTAAGGGATTTTATTTGGTACTCGAAAGAATCTTGTGTCCAAAGAAACTGCATGTATCTACAATCATTGGGTGCCCAGTATGCTGCTTATCAACTAAGCAATTTGGAAGGCAGTTCATCCTTAATAGGACCTAGTAACATCCACCCATATGTTCTTCCTGCTTCAAGCTTATATGCACTGCAATTTCCGACTTTGTCCGGTCAGCATTCTGTTAAGACTCCTGTAACTGGGGGATTTAATTCAGAGTTAGCTGATCAGATGCTTTTCATTGCCGCAAACTGGGTAATGGAGCAATCTACGAAAAGTGATCTTGATTTGTATGGCATATGGTTTAAATGGTATAATGGTCTGCTCCAGCCATACTGCAGCTTCTTTGAAAACTATGGTAATATTCTTAAGCAAGAATCCGAGCATCCTGTCTGGCATAGCATCCTCGAATGTTATGGGGAAATAACTGCTTATCACAAGGTTGATGCTGCTCATCCTATTCCATTGCTGTCGACGAGGTTGCTGGATATGGCTGGTTGTGACACCCTTAAAACTTGCCAAAAGCGGCTTCATATGGCTCTTAATGGTTTGAACTTGTTGCGGCTTACGTTATGGCAATGGCAATCTGAGACAGTTCTTCCTGATTTTGGTGTTCTAGAAGCTGCTTTGTTGCCGGCATTGAAGTCCCTCAGATGCTTGGAGGATGAGGTACTCAAGTTGATTGTGAGCTCTCGGAAGCTGCTACAGATATACACTCATATCCTGGATTATCACAGATCAATATGGAAGATGATAGTCTCGTCTCAGTTTGAGGGCTTACCAGTTGTTTGGAATCTTCTGAGGAAGGAAATTCTGAAGCTGCAGCCAAAATTCCCAGAAGTAGTTGGTATCTTTCTGGTAAGTTATAATCATTATCATATTTTTTCTTGGTAATATACTATGATTGTGAACTGACATCACAATCATACAGATGGAAAGCGTCAATCTGAACAACCTCCAAGATTTCAATTCACAAAATAGCAAACCAACTTTGTGGATCCATGGTGGCCATCCTCTTGTACCATCATCTGGAAGAGTCTTCTACAAATTCCAAGAAATTGTAGCATTTTCTGCAGCTGTTTGGCCATGCAAGAATCTTTCAAAGAAACAGCTTGATGGTAATATATTGCAGATTCGGCAGCTAAAAAGAATCACTTGTTCTCATATTGGTCCCATCCAAATTTAATTACCTTTTGTTGCTTGCAGATAAGCAACAAATAATTGATGCCATGTTGTCAGCCAATCAGGATCTTAGATGCCTTGCGTTGGAAGGTACTCCTGTTATTCTTGATGCTAATACTTTTTCTAGGGTATTATACGAAGGACTTGTAGGAAGAGCTACACTTATTATAAAGAAGAGTTTTCGTCATTTTTATTTTTATGTTCAGCAATATACTTTATCTTCTTTTTGTCTTATGTTAGTTGTGGTTTGATCTTTAGATGTAGCTGAAACACAATTTTGTTTAACTGACGAAGGTCTAGTTGCTTTCTTAATATGTATTTTCACTTCATTTGCTAAGTACTCCGTTCCTAAATATTTGTCTTTTTAGGATTTCTAATGGACTACCACGTATGGATGTATATAGACACATTTTAGAATGTAGATTCACTCATTTTGCTCTATATGTAGTCACTTGTTGAAATCTCTAGAAAGACAAATATTTAGGAACGGAGGGAGTATAATATTACCAGTTTGAAACATTCTGACCCATTAATGGGGAGTTCTCTTATGATTCTATTGTTTTTGTGTCAAGGTGTTTATATAGCTTTTCGTGCTGTATCTAAGCCTGAGGAAGAGGAGTCGACAGTTCTGGCCCAGTTGGATGAAATTCATAAGGTTTTTTAGTTACCTGTAGTTTTCCTAAGATGGCTCTATCCTCAACTGTTTGTCTTACTACATTTTCTTGATGTAGAGTCTTGTTCGAAAGGTTGAGTATGAGAGGAATAATCTAGGATTATTGTTGAAGACTTCCAATACTGAAGTTAAAGTCTGTTGCTCAGTCTCATCTGATATCTTGTGTAACACTTGTGGTTTCAATGGTTGGTTAGCGAGTCTTCCTTTGCTCAATTTGAAGAGCTTGAACTTGGACACTGCTTTACTTCAAGTCCTATCCAAGTGGATACAAATAGATTCTTCTCAAATTCGTCAGGTCTCTCTCTCCCTCTCACTTAACTTTTGGATGATTTTGTCCTCTCCATTGATCGATCATACAATTTGTTGCTCTTGAACCCATTATATTTGTTGTCTATTTCTTCCCATGACAACGGAATAATTTCTGTGAGATATCAGTAGGAGGCAGACATTTGTAATGCTATGCAGTTTTTTCTTTTGCTACAGAGTATAGCAAACTCAGAAGCCCTGCTTACATATGCTATTGACTACTCACTGGAGTTATCGTCAAGATCTCCTTTGGAGTTTACCCAGCATAAGATCGTTTGGTGGATTCATCATAACTGGGACACAGTTGAGAATGGTAAAAATCAATATCTCTACTTTGGGTGCAACGCATACCAGTTATGTGTCTGTTTTTTGGGTTATAACTTTAAGTTGACACTTAAATGCTGTGCAGTCGATGCAAAATTTCCTAGCTCGCTTCTTGAAATATGGTACAACTATCACACGTCTCTGTGGACTTATTGCTCTGGAAGTCCAAAGGTTTTTCTCTTAGATTTTACATACAGTTCCGTAAGTATTTTAATACAACCATGATTCTTTCCTCACGATTTGATTCATTTTCAGGCCCTGTTCCCTCTTACACACGATGAAACCTCTGATCTAGCACACCTGACAAAAATGGACGCCATCAATACTATTATGTATGTCATCTCCTTCCTTGTCCTTTCTGCTAGAAGCAATTGTGGGGACATAGTGCTTGTTCCTTGTTTCTCATTTATGCGCTACTGCTTGGAGGTGATTATGCTGATATTTGTGCCTTAAGGGCATGTACAGTGGTTGAGAAGGCAGTCCTCTGTTTAAGCCTCCATGTCTTCATCTAGTTATGACAATAAAAGCACATTATACAATGGTTTATCTCTTTAGTGTTATCTGTTGCAGTTACTTTTTGCATACGCCTAGAATTATGTGGTGATCAAAATTAAATAAGGAAACGTGTGACTAAGAGATGACATCTGGTAGTGGTACAATGGAGAAAAATGTTGTATCTTAAGCGCTAAGAGGTCATCTCTTAGTAAAGAGAAGGGACACCCCTTTTTTATTCTCTCTTCCAACTTAGCAGTTACCCTACGTGGCATCCCTAAGAGAAGGCTGACAACACCCCATTGTACATGCTCTACAGGATGACAATATTCTTATTGTTTGTCTGTTTCTGCAGCCGCGGTGATTTATGTGTGATGGATTATCAGAAGAACAGTTTAATGCTTAGAATGTCATCTAGAAGTCTCTGGGAAGGTGTCTCGTATGCGGGAAACTTAGTTGGTGGTCTCTATTCTGCTGCTGATTCCCTCTTCAAACAGGTAATGTTCTATCTATCCCTGTTTGGTTTGCAACCATTCCTTTTTGTTGCTGTTCTGCGTTCTGACAATCTGTTGCAGATCATATTTGCCCATAAGAAGCATTTCAAGCCAGAAGAGTACAGCCAGTTAGAGCACATCCTGTTTCAACAATCGGAACATCATCTGGAGGTTCGTGTATCATCCTTGTGATGTTGTTTAAAGTCTTGTGTACCACATTACTTGCGAGTTGCATGTACTTTATTTACATTCTTTTAATTCTAATCATAGCCGCCATTTTAGCTGACACGCAGAAGTGCATTTTCTATGCCAGAGACTCCGCCAGCATTTATTTGGGACATTTTATGGTTTAGATTTTAAGCTACTGTTGAAATTTATTAATTTCTGTTTGGAAAATTTGTGGGCACACTACATAATGAATGATAATGGTGACCTTGAATTCCTGTACACACTTGTTTTTACTGCGATTACCAGCTTTCATGCTTGAAACATGAACCGCGGGTTATATTTTAGCATAGAAATCTAACAAATATTATCTCAATCCAAATATATGTCATCACTGGAAGCTTTTGTTGCAAATACTTTTCGATATGTTTTCCAAGGACAAGTTTTTCACCAGATTTGTCTGTTAAATTCTTATTGGTATTGGGGATTGAAAGATGGGTATAATAAGGGCAAAACAAGTAAAAAAACTGAAGGATTGTCTACAGTCACGTAAATGGCAAACAAGAAATCCTTTCACACCGATGCCTGTGTGCGTTCAAAGCAACACAAGTTAGTATGATTGTAGGTTTAGTTCTTAGGTGCTGAGTAATGTGAACATAATCGACCAACATTATACAGGGTAATTTCTGAACTTCATCTATTATGGTCTTTGTAATTTCTTCTTATGTGGCGTCTTCCATTGTCACTAATAATCACAGTACATCTTGGTAGATGGTACCCTTGATTGCCGAGTTTCTGTTTTTCTTGAAACAATTTTCTGGCCTTGCATTCTTCTTGACATGTCTTGCTCTATCGCAGGATAAATGCATCCGTACTGCTTGTGCACTGTTATCTTCATCAAGTCATGGAGTACTTGCTTCATTCTCAGGGTCAAATAAACTCATAGGGTCCTTGCTTCTGGAGTTGTACTCATCGTACTCGCGTGGTACGTTCTTTTTGGATCTCTAGAACTAGAATGAATGATTTGTGATATACGCAAGTTTACCAATTCAGCCTCAACGTGTCTAAACTTGATGGTATGATATATGTATTTGCCTTTTTAATGGAATATATATGGATTTGCATTGGATAGCTCAATTATGTGCTGCTTTCTGGCCTGATGAGTTGTTGAGATAGTATCCTGTTTAGCACAGCACCACCACCCATGACAGTTTACAAATCCTTCATACATGTTATTCCACAACAGGCTGTCTCAACGTGAACGGCTTGCGACAATATTTTGAATTCTGCTCTCTTTGTTGTTTCTGATTATTCATTTTAGCAGACGCTGTGCACTTATTTTTTAATTATCTTTTCGGGCTTGCAGACTCTTTATTGCATCTTGGGGCTGCCTGGGTATATATTGGGATGTTGCGTTTCCAGCTGTTGTTGAGCTCATACAATCCAGATCCTGCGTTCCTATCTGCTTTTATGCATTCTCAGATTCTGGAGAAGATTTCACTCCTAGATCTCAAGGGAAAGGTAAAAATCTCTTGTTTATGGCACATAGCTCCTGTAAGCTGTTTTGTGCTATACAGTATGGTGCAATGCAAGTATCGTGAGCTCATATAATCCAGCTCATTCAGATAAAGTCATTGCTATTTTGTTAGTGCTGAAACTGTATTTTGATTGTTTATAAAATCATATACCTAGAGGGTGTTCATAAGACATTGCTTTCACTCAAGAAAAGGTCAAGTAAATTTATGACATCTTTTTTCTAATAGGTTCGTCATGAATGTGAAGAATTGGCGGGCTCTAACTTAGCAGGAGATTGTCATGATCAGAAGTTAATGCAAGAGCTGAAAACTGAAGAGAAGAATCTCCGGTCAAAGGTTCTGTTTATAATCGCATAGCACCCAGAGCTTGCAGTTCAATTCTAAGTTCTAGATGTTTCATACTTTTTTTTAATCCCGTCGTATCTTGCTGATTCTACCATGCTGCTAGTGTTTTTCTTTCACTTCTTAATTCTTTGCTGGTCAGGAATTGGATGCACTGTTGTAAATATTCATGTTTCACAGCTAGATGAATGTCCTATCTCCGAAAGTAACATGCACAATGTACATTGTTTTCTCTGTGATATGGTGCTATGGTGCTTTCTTGCCCATGGTAGTGAATTGGTGATGCTACAAGCTGTGGAAAGCCGGCTAATATGAAATTTATCTCTAAATGTTCGGATCGCTTGGCTATTGCACAAGATGAAGCATGCCAAGCCCCCAACATGATTATTCAATCTTGCATGCATGTGCTTTTTTTTGTTGATAACATGCATAATGTACATTGTTTTCTCTGTGATATGGTGCTACGGTGCTTTCTTGCCCATGGTGGTGAATTGGTGATGCTACAAGCTGGAATAGCTGGCTAATATGAAATTTATCTCTAAATGTTTGGATCGATTGGCTATTGCACAAGATGAAGCATGCCAAGCCATCAACTTGATTATTGAATCTTGCATTGCATGCACTTTTTTTTTTTGATGTAATCTATGCATGCAAATGGACGAGATTCTTACTTATCCTCATACACTATTGCAGGTTGTATTTCGACCTCGACAATCTAAACACAAGAGTTTGATTGCAGCATGCTGTGAGTTTGAGGGACGGTTGTCTGACTGCAAGGATCTGTTAAGTCATTTAAACTGCAATGGTGCTGGGCAATTGGAGGTCAACAGAATCTGCAATTGGCAGGTGAGATTTGTTGGGACTGATTTTAATGTCTTAGCTATAGCCATGGGGCTGTTTTTATTCTTCTCTTCCACTCCTCATAACTGCAGTTAAAATTGATTGGTCGTGCAATCATTCTATGACAGATAACATCAAGAAACTTTATTAAGAGGCTGACAGAAGAATATGGAGAATATGTGGATTTGATTCAGCCAGTGCAAGTTGCCGTATACGAAATGAAACTTGGCTTGACAATTGCTCTATCTGGTTCTCTTGAGAGAGAATATTTGAAGAAGGTGAAAGAAGATGATATTGAAAAAGTTCTGGTATGTATATGTTTGCAGCTGTAGTTGAAATATGCAAGTTTCTTTCATGGACAATCTTTTAGAATATAATGTCTAGAGTGCACTTCATATAGTCAAATTTGTTCTTCACCAAACAATAGTTCACATCTGTTTGAAGATGTTGTGAAGCAATACAATGTCCCTGGTTAATGTTAATAGGAACACACTCGATGAATATATGGTGCTTATGGCTGTATTGTTATCATTTTCTGTTTTGCAGGGTGCAGTTTTTACTTTTATGCAGTTTCCCAATGGACATGTTGCTGGAATGACCGTAGTGGGCGTTCCAGATTTAACAAATTACTCAATGGGTGATCAATTGGAAACTCAATACAGTGAGTTCAAGGATGTAGATATATTGGAGAAGCTGTCTCGTGTGTCGAGTCAGTTAAATGTTGGCGAAGTTGCAGATGAAGTGGTTAGTGAATTGAACCGTCTTCTATCCTATTCAATTTTATGCTTCTGTAGATTATAAGTATTTGGAGAATGGAGCTGTTTGTAAGTGTTTTCTGTACTGATTGCAGAGATCCCATTCGCAGATGCTAGTAACATTTCATCATGTTTCTTTAGTACGGACAACGTACCGTATCTTTCATTCCCTTATCATGGATAAAACTTCTTATCTGGTATGTACTCCTATCGTCATGGTTAATAAACCTCGAATTGAAATAATGTGCGTCTTACCAGTTTCTCTTTCCAGTCTTTGAAGAAGATCTTCGACTATTTTGAAAGCATGTGGATCAATATGAAATCTAGCGTGAAGGCTAGGGAAAATGACGATTCTCAGTATTACAAGTTCAGGTCCCGTATCATCGATATACAGGACATCTTTGAAGGAGATGTGCCTTCAATTTCAGATATAGACTCTGATGGCAATGCTGGTCCAGATAATGAAGAAAAATTGGAGCTTGAGTTTTTCAAAATTATGGTATTCCAATGTTCTGTATTCCTTATGAGTGCTTGTATTTTCATTTTATATTTTTATTGAACACTCTTGTTTTATTCAGGAGAGAAGTGATGAAGATGATGGTTCTGTTGAAGACAAATGGGATCTTGTTCCAGAGTCTGCTCTGAAATGTATTATATTAACACATAACCAATTGTTTGGATCTCCTGATCTTATTGAAAAGGTAAATAGTAACATGAGAAAGAAGATGCATCTTCTGTTAACTTCCATGATCAGTTCGAATGCCTATATGGATGCTCACAGTAACAGGAGTTGATAATTTTCTTGACCTTTGTTGGGTGTTGTCTTTCTGACCTCCTTTTAGATGGTAATTTCTTTGACATAGGAGGCCAAGATAATAAATAAGATGAACGCAGGAACTCCAGACTGAAAAATTTGTACATTCTCATAGCTAACTAAATATTTTTCTTGGTGAATTTATTTCAGACTGAAAGATTCCAAATTAGTGATCAGCAGAAACTTAAGTCTTTTCTAGACTCGTACGATTTTGGTGCAAGAATATTGAAAGGTATGTACATGGACTATGATTTCAGACAGTGGTGTATGCTGGACTTTGCTGATTTTTGATATCATTTTCCAGGCCTGCCAGAATTGACTTCTTCAACACTAGATGAGGAACTCATGCCTGAGCATTTACTCCGTGTTTGTCTAGAATATCAGCGAACCTGTGCAGCCTCTCTAGGCAGCAATAGTTATAATGCTTACAAGGTATCGAGTCCTGCAAGTTATACCTTTGATACCCAGTCGTTCCTTCTTACTAAGTTTACTTGCTTATTTGCAGGACCCGAATCCTCCTGTTTTATTCAAAATGGTTGAGCCACTAACTGCACTTCAAGAGAAAGTTAGGACCTTTTTAGACGAGTGGCCTGATCATCCAGGTCTACTGAAAATATTGGAGATAATTGCTTCCCTTTTGGCAATGCCCCTGAGTGTTCCACTTTCTAAGGTCTGGTACCCAATAAATTGCTTGTATTATACTAATTTGCTGCTCAATACTAAGCTATCCTTGTCTACTGCCCCCTTACTTTTGCAGGTCTTACTTGGATTGCAACTTTTGGCTGGGAAAGCTCAGACATTGCAGGAAAATGACTCCAAGTTCTTTCTTAAAGGTAAAGCCTGAATCTTTAGTAGCAAGACGAATTCTAGTTTCTGATTCCCAGCTTTGTGTTCAGGTGGTAACATCGTATACTGTAGGACTGTTTATTTTCTTGTGCTTGCGTGCTGTACAATTTTTGTGGTAAAATCGTATAATTTGTTTTGTATCACGGCTGTAACATTTCCAGCATCTCAAACCTCTGGTAAATCGAAGCTATGCTGTTCAATTGCTCTAATTCTTCCCCCCCACAGATCATCTTCAACCAATATTCATGCTTCTATCTTCATGGCAAAGGCTTGAGTTAGAATGTTGGCCTATCCTGCTTGAGGAGGTCCAGGGAAAGTATGAAACTAATGCTGCAAAAGTGAGTTTGTATTTAATTTGCATGCCATTATAGTTTATTAATAGTTTCAGTTTTGCTCAACATAATATACTGTTGGACCTGTGCAGCTATGGTTTCCACTGCGAGCATTGCTTTCAAAGTCTTGTGACATTCCAACGAATGATGATTTGTCTATAATCAAGAGGTATGCTTCAGTGCTTCTGCATTTGTTCTCTGTTCGTGTCTCTGTCTATATTTTCTTATGTTAGCTTGATCCAAAATGCAGCATAGAGGAGTTCGTCCAAACATCAAATCTTGGAGAATTCAAGACACGATTGCATCTCCTCCTTGCCTTCCATGGTGAATTTTCTGATGGTTCTAGTGTGGGTGTTTATTTAAGGTGAGGTCTAGAGTTTGCTGTGTAGTTGATTTCATGTTATTTATAGAAGTTGGGTTTTTCGTGTTTTTGCATCTCTGATATTTTTCAAACTGGTCCCTTCATTCTGCAAATGTGCCTTACTATATTAATATCTTCTCCGTCTCTCGGCAGTACTCCAGTGAAGAAAATCCAGAACATTCTGTACAACGTGTTTGGTTACTACATGCAGTTCTTGTCACTGTAAGTTCTTGTCACGTGAAGTTATTCCTAGCTCATTCTTAATGGTTGATTATAATAGTTTTTTTTTTGCTCCTCAGTGTTCTTCGGCAAATTGAGGTCAGTAAAGAATCAGTTGAAAAGGAGTTGAAAGATCAGGTTAAGCTTTATCGATGGGATCAAGATCCATACAGTCTTGCTTCGATTGAAAATTTCAAGAGGACGAGGCAGAAAATTTTTAAGCTTCTGCAACGGTTCAATGTATGTACTAATTGCTTACTGTGGTTATTTTTCATGTGAGTGAATTTGCTAGGGCAGCTTAGCTTATTCTGTTACTGCGAATAGGGCTTCTTCTGCAACCCTATTGTGCCCATCAAACAACAGCCAATTGAATTACTTAGTTACATTTCTAGTTGGTAATTTCCTCTCGAATGATCTCTAGTTGTAATTACAACAGAAACATTTTTCTGCAAGTCGTTAGCACTTCCATAAGTCCTTTTGCCATTATCGAAGCAATCATGTATAATAGGGTTTCTGAACTACCACTCCCTCTCTTTCTGTATGTAGGGCATATTAGGTTTCCTGAATACAATGTTTTCACACCAAGAATTACTTTATGTGTTCCATAAAAGAATTATTGACATTAAATTGGTATCACTAGATCCGTTTTCGAAAGTACCTCTGGTAATTTTGATTTGTATCATAAAAACATGTCTTAATGGAGTAATGTCCAAAGCCTTATATTAACAAAACCTAATACATCCTGCATACAGGAATAAAGGGTGTATTGCTTAGTGCTCCATTGTTCTGACATTTATGCTTATCTTCAATAACAATTTTGGAAAATACATTTATTGGGCAGTTTACTTTTTTTATAGGATATTTTGAAGAAACCTGTTATTACCCTACTGAATGAAGAGGCTACAGCAAGAAAAGTTCCATGCTGGCTTGATCCTGAGATACCTGAATCACAGTTTCCTGTTGACACGGAGAAACTTAGTGAAAGGTTGTCCCATAAGGACCATATATTTATTTAATCTGCACCATTGCATGTTCTTAGGTTCCCCTCTTTCTTCCAGGTTTTTGTGGTACAACAAGTGGAAAAGCCAGGCTTCTCTGTCATTGCGAACATTATTGCATGCAAACGATAGTGCTGCTGCAGTTCCCAATGTGAAAGGTGATAACTCCCCACCCCACCCACTCACCCCTCTGTGGGAACTTGTTCTTTTCCCACGTGTTTTGTCCCTTCATTTTCCTTTAGTGTGTGTTATTGTGAACCATTGTTCCTTTTGTTGACAGAATCTGTGTATGCTGTTGTGCACAATATGGACCACCAACAAGATGAAGCTGAACTCAACGACAGATTGAAATTCTTTTGGTATGCACTTGAGAGGATTTGTAATGCGGCTGATTTTGGTTCTATACTGAAGCATGGTAAAAAGAACCAGAAGAAGACTGCTTTGTCCAGTTTGTTCAAGACACTTGAGGAATGTGGACTCTCAAAGCACAGGCCAATTAGTCATGAGGTACTGTTAATGGCAAAAACTGATTTTCCACTTACGCTATATGTTTGGCTGTTGAATGCTGTGATGTGAAATTAAAAGAAATTTATTTATTTTAATGATGTCTTGATTTTTGTCTGCAAAATTGACTCTGACAACTTAATGTCTTCTAGTGGGGAAACGAGTTGGATGCACCAAGCCCATTGTTTTTGGAGCAGTCATACCACACAACACATTTACTCCAACAAGTGATCACGCAAAAAGCGTGTGAAGATGTTAGCACTATTCATTCTACCCTATTGGGCGCAAATAACTGGAAGCTTACAAATCAGCAGTACTTCAGATGTTTGGCAACGGTGCAACAACTTAAGCAAATTTCCTTGAAATTTAACAAAGATCTAGACTTGCAAGAGGTTAGTTCCTTTACGTTTTGTTGTTTTGATGCCACAGATGATGCATTATCGAATTCGTGTTTATGGTTTAACTGCTCGAGCCATCTTTTGCAGGTTAATAAGGCTGCGTCCTTCATGAACCATCTTTTGACTACGTTGTGTGAACAAAGACATCTTGCTTATGATCTATTTGAGCAGCTGAACCAGTTTCGGCATATGATCTTATTATTAGGTTCAGGAGGTACCTCTAGATCTGTGCCTTTTCTTTTCCTGTTATATATTTAAGTAAGTGAAACTTATGACTAATCCTAAGTGAAAACTTCTGACTTATCCTTTTGTAGGGAAGAGCGAATCTCTATCATCCTGCCAAAATGTACTGCTAATTTCCATGTGGCAGCAAAAGGTATGATTTCCACTACTTCAAGCTTTGAAGTTGTATGGATTCTATGTATTTAATTGACGTTTTTGCACATGTAGCAACTTTTTGACAATATGCTAGCTATGGCCATGGACACCAACTTGTTGCTCAAAACCTTCAAAGGTTCTCATCATGCCTCCTGTGACAACTTTGAAGTAGAAGTTGCCGTGATGTCAACTCTTTTGGAGAAGTTTATTACAAGATTTTCTGAATCCAAGGTAAGGTTGTTTGTTTCTTGACACTTACAGCTTGCATATAGCGTATGTGTACGAGCTAGCTGAAACCAGGAACTGTAGGGATCCTTTTGGTTGTCATCTGAGAATTTATGCCCATTTTTTATGCATGCTTTGAATAAGTTGATGACATTGCAATGTGCCTTTTTGGTCCAATAACTTGAGCCGGATATTCTTTGAGTACTATAACAAGTTGCTCCATCTGAGCCGAATATTCTTCGAATAAGTTAATAATTCTGTTCTATTTTTTTGCAGGATTTATTAGACAAATTCTTAGTTGGATCCAACAATATCCTTGCTGGTGCCCACAAAAATATGCCTCTTGCTACAATAGAGATGGAGCAACTTGTTGCTGCAAATTGCCAGCTTGTCGACACATTTAGAGAGGATATACAGGTTTTATGCCACCAGGATGTTTCACTGAGATCTGTGAAGAAAGTTCTGCTCTCTCGTTTCGAAGAGTTACTGGACAAGGTTCGTGTTAATTACTAGTGCAAAGGATGCTTATTTTTATTCCTCTAGTATGCTTAAGACGTGTAATGCAAAGGATGCTTGATGTTTTGATTGTTGTACTGGTGATATGCTTATTAGTTTTTCCTCTAGTATGCTTAAGAGGTGTAGGTCCTGCAGAAATGTAACATTTTCAGTTGCCCTGTTTTGCTGGGTGACTGGTAGACTTCTTCCTGTCTTATGCACTTCAGAACACCTTTATTTACTATAGGCATCCCCAAAATGCAGAAAAAGAAGAATTTATGTTTTGTTCTGATGTTGCAGTAGGTGGACTCATATCTTGCTCCTGTATGGTTATAGTTATTTCAAATTTCCGTCTCTTCATTTTGCAATCATGCTTGAGGAATTTCTCATGTGTTGCTATTTGATGCATTTCTTTTGTGTTGTATGGATGTTCGGTTCTTAAGCATCGGTTAATGTCGTGTAGGGGAAGATAGCAACAGAGAGTTTCTCTAGAGAACTTAAAGACAAGCATGGACTATTCTCTGATGAACAAAAGCCTGAAGATTCATCATACACAGAAGCTTTCAAGGAAACTTTCGCACTAGCTGTCGGTGTTGTAGGACAGCTCACTGGTCTTGGGAGATCCATTGATGAAACTAAAGAACCCTCGTTGGAGGGAAATATTACTTCCTGGATAGATATTTTGAATTCGTATGTCATGAATCTTCAAATGGACCATGTCTGTGCCGCTGGTGAAAATCTTTCTGTTTTAGTGGTATGTTCCTTGGCCCTTTGTTTGTCTTCTTGGTGTGTGTTCCTTCACCTTTAATACCTGTGGATTGTTTTGCTTTGCCATCTGATCCGTATTGTTACCCAACAGAGGAAATTGTTAGACTACAAACCTGAGATGTGTTCTATAATAGAGGCGCAGTTAATGCATCTTCGAGTTTTGCTGCGTGTGATCCTGTCATCAGCCGAAGGCATACTTTCTGAACTTTTGGAAGCTCACAGAAGAGTAAGCTTGTCTTTGGTTTAGTAAAGTTTTACTTGTCCTTTTCCCCTGTTTTGGTTGTAATGATCCCCCTTCTCATTGGCTTTTCCCCCTAATGGTTCCAGACATCTGAAATGACTCATGCACTCGGGGATCTTTTTATTTATCTATGTGCGGAGGGGTTTGGTTGCATCGAAGATGCAGCTGAAGATGCTTCAGACGGACAGAAAGATGCAACAGGAACTGGAACTGGCATGGGTGAGGGGGAAGGTCAAGAGAGTGCAAGCTCTAAAATTGATGATATATCACAACTTGAGGGCACCAATGAAATGGTTAGTGTGTTTGAACAATAGTTTTAATCTTAGATTCTTTTAGTGAAGCTAACCCGTCTGCTGATATTTAGCAGGATGCTCAGTGTAAGGCAGATCAAACTCCTAAGGATGATGATCAAGCAATTGAAATGGAAGGAGATTTTGCTGCTGAATTAGCTGATGTTTCTGAGAATGAAAGCAATGACTCAGGCAGCGAGGGTGAAGACAACTTGGATAATCAGATGGGTGACACTGGTGATGCCAGTGAAATGGTTGCCAAGAAATCCTGGGACAAGAACGAAGATGATGATTCTAAGACGTCTGATGAGAAGTATGAGTCGGGTTCATTAGCCAAGGGGGCAGATGAGAATGATAGGGAATTACGTGCTAAGGACGAATGTCCCATGGAGACAGATCCCGTGGAGACAGACGATAACGAGCAAGGCAAGAATAATAATATGGATGATGAACCAAGTGCTTGTGAGGATGCTGATGAGAATACTGATGATGTAATGAACAAAGCTGATGCATATGATGATCGAACAGGACCTGAACTCTCTGAACTGGACAATGAGGATGAGGATGTCAACATGGATGATACAGAACAAACCGATGGCATCGGTGCTGACAATCCTGACAACGAAGATATGGGCCCAGAAGAGGGGCAGCAAGAAGATGATAGTGCAATTGCGTCAGAAGATATGGAGGAAGACGATGCCACACATGATGGTAACAATGTGGTTGATAATGAAGGGGATCATGATGAAGATGGAAATGTTGAGCCAAACAACATGGAGAAGCAACAGTTGGACAAAATGGAGTCACTTGCACATCCTTTACAAGGTATACAACCCAACCAATTGGAAACAGACTCCAACAGAGAATCTGAAGCAAACTTGGCCAACAGCATGGACATGAGCAGTGGAGTTGCTCCTTCTGTTGATTTTTCAAGTAATGAAGTGCCTAGTCTGGAAATCTCTATGCCCAACTCTGGTGAAGGTTCAAGAAATTTGTCCAACTCCAAGCCAGAGTTGCAGCCTGATGCCCCACCATCACACATCAAGCAGACAAATCCTTTCAGGAGCATTGGAGACGCATTGGAGGACTGGAAAGAACGAGCAAGAGTCTCAGATGATACCCAGGATCATCAACCCGAAACTGAACACCATATTGATGATGAGAGTGCTACTGAATTTCGTTATGTGCCTGAGGGTGAGCAGAGCACCTCTCAAGCATTAGGTGACGCGACAGCTGATCAAATCAATGACGAGCTGCAAGTCAGGCAACCTATGTTAGAAGATGAAACCCGTGCCGAAGTTGAACAACCCGATGAGAGGATGCCCGGGGATGACAAGCCTGAAATGCCCCATCTTCAAACTTCGCAATCACGTGCCAACAAGTCCGAAAGTGCCAACAGATTGGAGAGAAGAGATATTCAGACTGATGCATCCATTGAGGATTTGGTTCAAGATGAAATAGTTGACACTTTTGGAGATGTTGTTTCATTCAAGCAGCGTCTGACAGATGACAGGATGGTTCAGCTGGATGCCCTAACCAGCGACAGGGAGATGTCTACTCATATGGATCTGGACATAATTAATGAAGAAACGGAAAGGACTATCATGGACTGGAGAAATCTTGAACTGGCAACCATGAAATTGTCCCAAGAACTGGCTGAGCAATTGCGCCTTGTCATGGAACCAACTCTTGCAAGTAAGCTTCAAGGAGATTACAGAACTGGAAAGAGAATAAACATGAAGAAGGTACTTGTATTCTCTTTGGCCCTTGTCAGTCATTGTAACATGCTCTCCTTCTTTTCTCTTGATGTCCCTCTCAAGAATGTGCACTTATACAAACATTATTTTATCTTCTGTCAGGTTATTCCATATATTGCGAGCCAGTTTCGCAGGGACAAGATATGGTTGCGACGAACTAAACCCAATAAACGAAATTACCAGGTGGTTATTGCTGTCGATGACTCACGAAGCATGTCCGAGGGCAAGTGTGGAAAAGTTGCAATTGAAGCATTAGTTACAGTTTGCCGGGCCATGTCGCAGCTTGAGGTTGGACAGTTCGCAGTTGCAAGTTTCGGGAAAAGAGGGAATGTTAAAGTCTTGCATGATTTTGATCAGATCTTCAATGCCGAAGCTGGAGTCAAGGTAGGGCATCTCTTTTGCTTTCGTCAGTTATAATAGAGTAATACTAACGTCTGTCTGTCTCTGTCTCTCTCTCTCTGCAGATGATCTCTAGTCTGTCCTTTGAGCAAGACAACAAAATTGAGGATCAACCAGTTGCAGATCTCTTGATGCATCTGAATATAATGCTTGATGCTGCTGTGGCAAGGTCGCGCACGCCATCAGGAGAAAATCCACTTCAGCAACTCATACTTGTAATATCTGATGGGAAGTTCCATGAAAAGGTATAAACACTTTCTTTCATATTTGCTTATGGATTAAACAATGCTTATTGTTTTAGTGCTGAAGTTAACTTTATGGGAGCAGGAAAATTTGAGGCGCTGTATCAGGAATGTTCTAAACAGAAGGAGAATGATTGCATATGTACTCCTAGATAGTCATGAGGAATCCATTATGAACTCACTGGTGTGTACTTCAATACTTTCACTGACATGGTTTTGCACAGCCATTAACTTAGGTAGTTTAAATTCTGACGGCATTTTCTTTCCAGGAAGCGTGCTATGAAGGAGACAAACTAATCTTGGGAAAATATATGGACTCATTTCCGTTCCCTTACTATGTTATGCTGAAGAACATAGAAGCGCTTCCTCGCACACTGGCCGATTTGCTGAGACAGGTATGGAGCAACACATATTTTTGGCTCATTTCATTACTTAGTTAACAAATGGATGCTGGACTCATACCTCTGCTGTTTTCTGCTGCACAGTGGTTTGAGCTGATGCAGGGCGCGAATGAATGATCTTTGGGGACGTTGCCAGCTTGTCAAATTGGTAAGGGAACCCGTAGGTGTAAAACCATGGGCGTTCTCTAGGTTCATACTGGAACAATTAGTGGTCCAAAGTCCGAGTTTTGTACAAAATACACACCTGTTGTAGCTTGTTTTACACTTCGGAACAAATTGTTGTGTAAAGTTTCATTTGTACGAGATATGCTACATTTCCATGTAAATGACTCGTGAGAGGTCAGATTTTGAGTAAAGCGCACATTGTATTACCAAGGGATCAATGCAAAATTGCTTGCCACCATATAGTTTACATTTTCATCATGCAACACTAATCTTGTGCCCAGGGCCGGTCCTAAGATTTCGGGGCCGGGGCGAAAACAAAACTTGGGCCCTTTATGTATAATGCATGTTTTGATTGTTTAAAACGCGGGTTGCATTTAACTTTTTAACAATGGAGTGTGAAACTAGTCGACCTGCTTTCATGATTTAATTATGTATATTACTTTTGTTAAGATTTTTCCAAGTTAGTTGCGTGCATTGTACTATATTTCATAGTTTGCCACCGAAAAATTTGCAATGCTAAGATTAATTTTGCCACCTATTAGATTAAATCCACCATGGATTCTGTAATTAATTTTTGCTCAGCTATTATCATTATCCATGGATCCTAGTAATTCTCTAACCTTGTCTTTCATGGATCACCAACACAGCCAAATTATTTAGTCAGAAGGCCGGACAACTGCGAACCTATGGTTGGGATGGTTAGGTGGATAGTGGTATCCTCGGCCCACCAGAGTTTTGGTGCTCGCATTTATCCTGGATTTATTCAGGATTTTCGGCGACACGCTTTCAGTGTGAGGAGACTTCGTAAAATCTCAAGATGATATGCCGGCTCAGTCTCTCGGAGGTGCTCATGGGGGTAGGGTGTGTGCGTTCATAGGGGTGAGTGTATACACATGTACATGAGCGCTTGCGTCTACATTGGAGTAAGGCACGTTTGTGCAGCTGAGTCGGATCATTGCTTCATTGTTGTAAACCTGAATCAGGTGCCAAGCACGTCTCGCTCAAAGCGTCAGTTTCGGTACGAGAATGTTTGGCAGACGCACATCGATTATGAACGTCTAGTTACTGAAACTTGGCGTCGAAATCAAGGGGACCGGGGCTGCAGGGCGTGGCTGACTCGCTCGGTGATCTTCAAAGAACACTTGAGCCATGGGGAGCAAGGGAGTTCGGATGCCTAGCATGGACAGTCCGACAGCTACAGCAGCGCCTGGATAGGTTGCGACGGCAATCAGTTGGAAGGGGTCCTTCGGACGAAGAAAAGAGAACGATTACCAAGCTAAGAGAAGCGCTTCGGCAGGAGGAAATATGGGCGCGGCAGCATCTCGCGTTCCTTGGCTGCGAGAGGGCGACCGCAACACGGGGTTTTTCCACGCACAAATGAAAAAGCGACAACGAATGAATCGCATTGCTGGTTTGCAGCGAGCTGATGGCTCGGTGTGTGCAAACGCAGAAGAGGATAAAGCGGAGGTCCAGAATTTCTATCAACAGCTATATGAGTCCCAAGGGGCCTCGGATAGCAGCGTGTTGTTATCACATGTACCGAGCAGGGTAACACCGGCTATGAGTGAGGTTTTGGACAGACCATACGAAGCCGCCGAGGTGCGTACAACATTATTCCAGATGTCACCGTCTAAGGCACCAGGAGTAGATGGCTTCACAGCGGGTTTTTTCCAGCGACATTGGGACTTGCTTCATGAAGATGTAACACAAGCAGTTCTCAGATTTTTGAATGGGGGTGATCTTCCAGTAGGGTTAAATGATACTTCCATCACATTGATACCCAAGGTACGACATCCCCAGTCTATATCTCAATATCGACCCATCGCTCTTTGCCCTGTGCTTCATAAGATAGTAGCTAAGGTTATTTCTAACCGCTTGAGGAGCTTGATGGATGAGCTGATTAGCGATGAACAAAGCGCTTTTGTCCCCGGCCGCCTGATAACAGATAATATATTGGTTGCTTACAAGAGCATTCATACAATGAAGCGAAGGAAGAAGGGGAAGAATTACATGTGTGCTGTCAAACTAGACATGATGAAAGCCTACGATCGAGTGGAATGGCACTATCTGGAATCAATCCTACTGAGAATGGGATTTAGTGTCGTTTTTGTTCGACTGATGATGAAGTGTGTCACCTCGGTACGCTTCACAGTTCGAGTCAATGGAGAACTTTTACCATACTTTACACCTTCACGGGGTCTGAGGCAGGGGTGCCCTGCGTCCCCGTTTCTATTCCTTCTGTGTGCAGAAGGACTGTCTTTGTTGCTCAACTCGTATGGTGGTTATATTGATAGGGGCATTCGTGTGAGTTTTAGATCACCATGGGTTAATCATCTATTGTTTGCTGACGACTGCCTGATTTTCATGAAAGCGGATAGTCAAAGTGCAACAAGACTTAATGATATTCTCCACATCTATGGGGAGGCATCGGGACAGAGTGTAAATCGTGGAAAGAGCTCTGTTTTCTTCAGTCCCAATACTCCTCATCAGCTGCACTCCTCATCAGCTGCGTGAGACAGTCAAGACTTTGCTAGGTGTTCCTGTTGAGGCCTTTGGAGAGCGTTATCTCGGTCTACCCATAGCAATAGGCAGGATCACCAGTGGCACGTTTGTTTACATGGCCGAACGGGCACGCGCACACATGCAGGGGTGGTCGGAGCGACTATTAGCCTGTGCTGCGCGAGAGGCGCTTTTGAAATCAGTGATCCAAGCAATTCCTACCTTCAGCATGTCATGTTTCCTTCTGACCAAGAAAGTATGTAAGACTCTGACATCGGGTATGGCAAAATTCTTTTGGAGTAGCTCAATTGATCGGGGGTCTATGCACTGGTTATCCTGGGACAAACTTGCTACACCGAAATGCCAAGGCGGAATGGGCTTCCATGATCTCCGATTGTTCAACTTAGCTCTCTTGGGGAAACACGGTTGGCGCTTAATGACTAATCCCAATACTCTTTGTGCTAGAGTTCTGAAGGGCCGTTATTTCCTAGATACTGAGTTTCAGTTCGCCACAGTATCAAAAGCTGCATCAGCTACTTGGTGAGCAATTGTTGCCGGTCGAGAGGCGCTCGACGCTGGCCTCATCAAACGGATGGGCACTGGATCAACCATATCCATATGGGAGGATCGGTGGATACCTTCGACAGTCTCCATGACTCCGATGCTTAAACCTCTAAATGCTTCTGTTGAGCTGGTCAGCGAGCTCGTTGATACTGACAATTGGACATGGAAGACGGAGCTAGTATATGATCAGTTTATCGGCCCCGACGCGCAAGCGATTCTGAACATATCCTTGCACCAGGGGGGTGGCGATGAGTTTATGGCATGGGCACACGAAAAATCTGGCATCTACACAGTCAAATCAGCGTACCGGTCTCTAGTGAACAAAAGAGCGTTCTGCTCTCGAAGAAGGGACCGGCACCGGGTCTTCAACTGACAACACTGAATTGTGGCGTGCCTTATGGAAACTCAATGTGATCCCTAAAGTTCGGGTCTTTTATTGGCGAGTCTTGAGAGGAATTATTCCGGTGGAATGTACCTTGAAGTACTGTCATATACAGGAGCTCGGAAGATGCAAAATCTGCATGGCCATGGAGGAGGATTTAGCTCACGCACTCATCCATTGTTCGCATGCAAAGCAATTCTGGGTGCAAGCTCAACAGCTATTTGAATTCTCCCTACCGAAGCTTCACCCAAGCACTTGGTCACGTGATATTTTATGTGATAATCTCTTTTCAGAGAAGAAGCGAGCGATCATATTCACGGTGATGTGGGCGATCTGGCACTCTCGGAACCGTCTCACGCATGATCAGGAGAAACTTGATCCAGCTACTTCTGTGAGACGTATCAAGGAAGATCTTGCGATCTTGGATATACCTCGGCAAGACTTGAAGTCTTTGCCAGGTCACGGGTGGCGGCCCCCCGACGGGACGATCATCAAAATAAACACCGATGCGGCAATTCACATGGATGGCGGCAAAGGTGGAGCAGGGGGGGTGGCGCGATCAGTTGGTCGCCTCCTGGGAGCATGGAGCAAACCCCTTGTGGGTGTTACGGACCCCCTTATGGCTGAAGCCATGTCTGTTCGGGAAGGCGTGCGCTTTGCGAATCTCCGAGGATTTCAGGAGGTGGTCATCGAAACAGACTATCTGGAGGTTGTGGAACTCTGGAAGAATCGTCACAATTCCCTCGCAGTTGTGGCACCGTTATTTTATGAGATAGGAGAGCTAGCTACAGTTTTTTCTTATTTCGATATTATTCATGTAATCCGGTCAGCAAACTACCCAGCTCATCTCTGTGCCAAGCGTGCTTGCACACTGAGTATGTCTGAGAGCTGGCTGGAAGAGACCCCTAGCTTCCTGGTGAGCAGCCTGTTGGCTGATGATCCAGCGAATGCTTTTGTTTGAATAAAGCTCTCACTATTGCCCGCAAAAAAAAGTTATTTCACGGGCCCTTTTTTAGGCAAAGTTTTTTCACTGGGCTAATACACAAAGGACACAAGAGGATTCAGGTATGATCTGGTGGAGAATTAGAGTTCTAAGTTGAAGGAGTTCTTTGCATGTGAATCATTGGATTTGGCTTGACTTGTCGTTTGAGTCTATTGGACCGTAGAGGCTATTTTTAACTATGGTTCAGAAACGCCTTGATCCCCATGTAGCACAGGATGATATTTTGTTCACACTATTAATCTTCTGTTTACACGGCGAACGTCACCAGTCTCTTGGATCGTAGAGGATTTTTTAACTATGGTTCATCGTGTTACGAAACGCCTTGATCCCTATATAAGTAGCACATGAGAGATTTTGTTCACACTGTTAATCTTCTGTTTACATTGAGAATCCTCTGTTCCTGTTAGAATTAAACAACATTCTATGGTAATTAAAACACAACCTCAAATAGGTATGAAAGATTTGTTTATTGAGGACACGGTTCCAATAATCCAAAATCACCTACTCAATTGACAAGCATAGCTTTTATAGCAGCTTTATCCGCCTGAAGTCGCGAGCCATACAAAAAGAATTGGAAAAGGGATGACGCAAGAGCAGCGGAAGGTGACTTAGCAACATCAGTCAAATGACAAAGACATTGTTTGTGGAGAAAGAGGTGGCTTTTCCCGGATGAAATGAAACATTTGATTTGTGTAACAGGAGAAAGATTTCCCACTCCTTAGCCATAAAGCAGGCAGTATATCAGTCGTTAACGATCTTACCGGGACACATCCAATTGAAACTAGAATCCCAACCTCCTTAGGAGCAGGAACAAGGAGAAGCGAGAACCCCCAGAATGTATCCTAATTTTTGGCCTAATTCTTCTTCTTCTGATCGATTCAACCTTTGATAAAAAAGATAGACCTTGGTTCTTCGCGCCTGCGGCGTTTTCGCCAGACGGTCTTTGCCAGTTTCAGTGGACGCAGAGCCAACAAGTGCAGTTTTTTGAGAACAGTTAATCCCGAAATTAGCAGGCCGGTATGCGAAGTTTCCTGCTCCAGTTGGGAAAGCAAGGGCCCTAGTTTCGTTATTGAGTCTCGTTATGGTCGAATATGAATGAATCCTGGAATGGAATAAAAACATGAGTCAAATGCATCGTAGTCCCTCAATCGAACAGTCAACTAAGAAAAGAGCAAGTTCCCACAGGCGAAGAACTGCTTCCAAGAAATCTTTTACCCCCTTTACGCCCTTCGGGGTTACTAACAACGAGCTATCTAGGGAAATAACCAAGTTTTAGGGTGGGGGTCCACATTTCCTTCGTCATTTGACCCTGAAATATTTATCCACGCTAAACATTCACCCTAATATGCACCGTATGTGTTCAATTTTTTTGCCAACTCCCATAGTTAGCTGTGCGTGTTGTGGGAAAACGGTTGCTGGTATAAAATTGTGTGGGAAGACTGAAAATAACATAGATGATTCACGCTAATAAGCTGTGTGTGCTGTGGGCAATTATAGGTTGGTCTAAGAGAAGCATAAAATTCCATCAACTAAACTGATTGCAGTGCAATTACATTGCACTCCTAGTTCATTACACAGTCCCACTGTAACATCCCAATTTTCAATTTGGATGTTATACATAGACCATCATATGCATATCATGTTTATTTTTGCATTTTGTTGTGATCCTAGAAATCTTAAGCAACTCAAGGACCCAAGGAGAGAGTTGGATGTTTCACAAAATTCATATTTAAGTTTATTTCAAATTTAAAGAGATGATCAATTTGATTTTAATATTTTCCTCTCTAATTATTTCCAATAATAAAAATAAATGAGAGAAGATAATATGACTTCTTCAACCTAAGAGAAATATTGGAGAAAGAATTTTAAAATCAAATTATTATTTATTCGTATTTTATTTGAATTAGAAAAAAATTGCATATTAGTCCAGAAAAATGTTCATCTTGTCCTAAATATTAGGTTTGGACGGTGAAAATTGTTTATGGAATTTTTAGAATTTCTCTCTTCGGCGAATTTTTTTTTAAAAAAAAACTTCCCGGACCGACTGGGCCGAAACCCAGCCAGCCCAACTCGCCCGCGCAATCGCAACCGCCTCCGCCGCCGTGCGGGAAACGGACTCCGCCGGAGTCCGGAGCTGCCCCGCCCCCGGCGACCCCTTCTCCAAGTCGGAGAGTCCCGGGGGGGGGTGTCCTTTACAAGCCGCTGCCGCCCTCTCGTTTCTCCTCGCCAACCCTGCCGCCCCGCAGCCTCGCCTCCCGCCGTCGAGCGCCGCCACCGCCGCCGACAGCGCCGCCGTTGCCCGCGCCACCGCACGCCGTCGCTGGAGCCGCCGCGCCGCTGATCCGATCCAACTCGCCGCCGCCGGTTTTCTTTGTAAACCAGTAAGAACCGCCGGTTCGACCTTTTTTTTCGTTTTAGGGTTTAGATCGGTTTAGTTTCGTTTTTGCTTATTTAACGAACATTCGTTCGTTCGTTCGTTTTAACGAATGGTTTTCATTAGTTTAGTTCTGTTAGCGAACGTTCTCGCAGTAGATTTTTCTTTTTAGTTTATTTTCGGCCAGGGACCTATCCGCGAATAGTATTCTCGCGATTTAGGCCCTAATCTTAAAACTAGCGTATTTTTTTACTCGTTTGTCCAAATTAGATGAAACCAGCACCTAAATCTTTGTATCGATCTGTTCTTTCAAGTTAACCAACTTGAACATGATTTTTCTACTATAAAAATTTGAGTTTAGTTCAGATTAGTAAATGATCTTGTTTCGTTCGTATTTTGAGTTTCGTCTCTCCGTTTGAGTTGTTTCTTTTTGCAAATCATAGCTAATCACATGTACCTATTGTCAAGATCTAATCTATACGGTAATAATGCTGTTAGGTTTTACTTTTGTTATTTAAGCCGTTTGCTTGTTTCGTGTTTGATTTGGATCTTTTCTTGGTTTTCTCGTTGTTTCGTTTAAGTGATTTCTTATGTATGCTACTGTTTGTCTACTCCAGATTACCCGGAGTGCGAAGCTTGTTACTACGAATCTCTAGAGTTTGCAGATTGTCATCAAGGCAAGTTACACTTTGATCATACTCTTCTATACCCAGCTTTTACTATGCATTAGTATTACCCCTCAAACATTTGCATGAGTAGGATTGGGAACATGTGGTTTGGTTGTAGTACTTGAGGTAGGAGCCTAATACCTTTTGATCACCCCGGGAATATGTTGGAAATATGCCCTAGAGGCAATAATAAATTAGTTATTATTATATTTCCTTATTCATGATAATCGTTTATTATCCATGCTATAATTGTATTGATAGGAAACTTAGATACATGTGTGGATACATAGACAACACCATGTCCCTAGTAAGCCTCTAGTTGACTAGCTCGTTGATCAATAGATGGTTACGGTTTCCTGACCATGGATATTGGATGTCGTTGATAACGGGATCACATCATTAGGAGAATGATGTGATGGACAAGACCCAATCCTAAGCCTAGCACAAAGATCGTGTAGTTCATTTGCTAGAGCTTTTCCAATGTCAAGTATCTCTTCCTTAGACCATGAGATCGTGTAACTCCCGGATACCTTAGGAGTGCTTTGGGTGTATCAAACGTCACAATGTAACTGGGTGACTATAAAGGTGCACTACAGGTATCTCCGAAAGTGTTTGTTGGGTTGACACGGATCGAGACTGGGATTTGTCACTCCGTGTAAACGGAGAGGTATCTCTGGGCCCACTCGGTAGGACATCATCATAATGTGCACAATGTGACCAAGGGGTTGATCACGGGATGATGTGTTATGGAACCAGTAAAGAGACTTGCCGGTAACGAGATTGAACAAGGTATCGGCATACCGACGATCGAATCTCGGGCAAGTATAATACCGCTAGACAAAGGGAATTGTATACGGGATCGATTGAGTCCTTGACATCGTGGTTCATCCGATGAGATCATCGTGGAACATGTGGGAGCCAACATGGGTATCCAGATCCCGCTGTTGGTTATTGACCGGAGAACGTCTCGGTCATGTCTACATGTCTCCCGAACTCGTAGGGTCTACACACTTAAGGTTCGATGACGCTAGGGTTATAAAGGAAGTTTGTAGGTGGTTACCGAATGTTGTTTGGAGTCCCAGATGAGATCCCGGACATCACGAGGAGTTCCGGAATGGTCCGGAGGTAAAGATTTATATATGGAAAGTTGTTGTTCGGGTTCCGGAAAAAGTTCGGGTTTTTTCGGTATTGTACCGGGAAGCTTCCAGAAGGTTCCGGAGGGGTCCGGAGGTCCGGAAATTGTTCCACCACGTCCAATACAGCAGCATGGGCTGTAGGGGGGCGCCCTAGCCTTAATGGGCTAGGGGAACCAGCCCCCCCAAGGCCCATGCGCATGGGAGGGGGGAAACCCTAAGGGGGAGGGCCTCCACTTGACTTGGGAGGCACTCCTCCCCCCCTTGGCCGCCGCCCCCTCCTTAGATTGGATCTGAGGGGGCCGGCCCCCCTCTACCTTGCCCCTATATATATGTGGGGGGAGGGAGGGCAGCCGCACCCATGTTCTGGCGCAGCCCTCCCCCTCTCCCAAGTACTCCTCTTCTCCCGCGGTGCTTGGCGAAGCTCTGCAGGATTGCCACGCTCCACCACCACCATGCCGTCGTGCTGCTGCTGGATGGAGTCTTCCTCAACCTCTCCCTCTCTCCTTGCTGGATCAAGGCATGGGAGACGTCACCGGGCTGTACGTGTGTTGAACGCGGAAGTGCCGTCCGTTCGGCACTAGGATCTCCGGTGATTTGGATCACGACAAGTACGACTCCTTCAACCCCGTTCTCTTGAACGCTTCCGCTTAGCGATCTACAAGGGTATGTAGATGCACTCTCCTTCCCCTCGTTGCTGGTTTCTCCATAGATAGATCTTGGTGACACGTAGGAAAATTTTGAATTTCTGCTACGTTCCCCAACAGTGGCATCATGAGCTAGGTCTATTGCGTAGATTCTTTGCACGAATAGAACACAAAGTAATTGTGGGCGTTGATGTTGTTCAATATGCTTACTGTTACTAGCCCAATCTTGTTTTGACGGTATTGTGGGATGAAGCGGCCCGGACTGACCTTACACGTACTCTTACGTGAGACAGGTTCCACCGATTGAAATGCACTTGGTGCATAAGGTGGCTAGCGGGTGCCAGTCTCTCCCACTTTAGTCGGAACGGATTCAATGAAAAGGGTCCTTATGAAGGGTAAATAGCAATTGGCATATCACGTTGTGGTTTTGCGTAGGTAAGAAATGTTCTTGCTAGAAACCCATAACAGCCACGTAAAACATGCAACAACAATTAGAGGACGTCTAACTTGTTTTTGTAGGGTATGCTATGTGATGTGATATGGCCAAGAAGAATGTGATGAATGATATGTGATGTATGAGATTGATCATGTTCTTGTAATAGGAATCATGACTTGCATGTCGATGAGTATGACAACCGGCAGGAGCCATAGGAGTTGTCTTAATTTATTGTATGACCTGCGTGTCATTGAACAACGCCATGTAATTACTTTACTTTATCGCTAACCGGTAGCCATGGTAGTAGAAGTAATAAGTTGGCGAGACAACTTCATGGAGACACGATGATGGAGATCATGATGATGGAGATCATGGTGTCATGCCGGTGACGATGATGATCATGGAGCCCCGAAGATGGAGATCAAAAGGAGCAAAATGATATTGGCCATATCATGTCACTATTTGATTGCATGTGATGTTTATCATGTCTATGCATCTTGTTTACTTGAACGACGGTAGTAAATAAGATGATCCCTTACAAAAATTTCAAGAAGTGTTCTCCCCTAACTGTGCACCATTGCTAAAGTTCGTCGCTTCTAAGCACCACGTGATGATCGGGTGTGATGGATTCTTACGTTCACATACAACGGGTGTAAGACAGATTTACACACGCGAAAACACTTAGGGTTAACTTGACGAGCCTAGCATGTACAGACATGGCCTCGGAACACAGAGACCGAAAGGTCGAGCATGAGTCGTATACTAGATACGATCAACATGAAGATGTTCACCGATGATGACTAGTCCGTCTCCCGTGATGATCGGACACGGCCTAGTTGACTCGGATCATGTAATCACTTAGATGACCAGAGGGATGTCTATCTGAGTGGGAGTTCATAAGATGAACTTAATTATCCTGAACATAGTCAAGAGCTCTTTGCAAATTATGTCGTAAGCTCGCGCTTTAGTTCCACTGTTTAGATATGTTCCTAGAGAAAATATAGTTGAAAGTTGACAGTAGCGGTTATGCGGACAGTAGAAAGCTTATGTCCTTAATGCACCGCTCAGTGTGCTGAACCCCAAACGTCGTTTGTGGATGTTGCGAACATCGGACATACATGTTTTGATAACTACGTGATAGTTCAGTTAAACGGTTTAGAGTTGAGGCACCAAAGACGTTTTCAAAACGTCGCGGAACATATGAGATGTTTCGAGGGCTGAAATTGGGATTTCAGGCTCGTGCCCACGTCAAGAGGTATAAGACCTCCGACGATTTTCTTAGCCTGCAAACTAACGGAGAAAAGCTCAATCATTGAGCTTGTGCTCAGATTGTCTGAGTGCAACAATCACTTGAATCAAGTGGGAGTTGATCTTCCTGATGGGATAGTGATGTTTCTCCAAAGTCATTGCCACCAAGCTGCTAGAGCTTCGTGATGAACTATAACATATCAGGGATAGATATGATGATCCTTGAGGTATTCGTGATGTTTGACACCGCGAGAGTAGAAATCAAGAAGGAGCATCAATTGTTGATGGTTGGTGAAACCACTAGTTTCAAGAAGGGCGAGGGCAAGAAGGGATACTTCCTGAAACGGCAAATCAGCTGCTGCTCCAGTGAAGAAACCCAAGGTTGAACCCAAACCTGAGACTAAGTGCTTCTGTAATAAGGGGAACAACCACTAGAGCAGAATTACCCTAGATACTTGGTAGATGAGAAGGCTGGCAAGGTCGATAGAAGTATATTGGATATACATTATGTTAATGTGTACTTTACTAGTACTCCTAGTAGCACCAGGGTAATAGATACCGGTTCGGTTGCTAAGTGTTAGCAACTCGAAATAAAAGCTACGGAATAAACGGAGACTAGCTAAAGGTGAGCTGACGATATGTGTTGGAAGTGTTTTCCAATCTTGATGTGATCAAGCATCGCACGCTCCCTCTACCATCGAGTTTGGTGTTTGCGTTGAGCATAGACATGATTGGATTATGTCTATCGCAATACGGTTATTCATTTAAGGAGAATAATGGTTACTCTGTTTATTTGAATAATACCTTCAATGGTCTTGCACCTAAAATGAATGGTTTATTGAATCTCGATCGTAGTGATACACATGTTCATGCCAAAATATATAAGATAGTAATGATAGTACCACCTACTTGTGGCACTGCCTTGTAAGTCATATTGGTATAAAACACATGAAGAAGCTCCATGTTGATGGATCTTTGGACTCACTCGTTTTTGAAAAGTTTGAGACATGCGAACCATGCCTATTGGTGTATACGCATGAAGAAACTCCATGCAGATGGATCGTTTGGACTCACTTGATTTTGAATCACTTGAGATATGCAAATCATACCACATGGGCAAGATGACTAAAAAGCCTCGTTTTCAGTAAAATGGAACAAGATAGCAACTTGTTGGAAGTAACACATTTTGATGTGTGCAGTCCAATGAGTGCTGAGGCATGCAGTGAATATCGTTATGTTCTTACTTCACAGATGATTCGAGTAGATGTAGAGTATATTTACTTGATGAAACACAAGTCTGAATTATTGAATGGTTCAAGTAATTTCAAGAGTGAAGTTGAAGATCATCGTGACAAGAGGATGAAATGTCTATGATATGATCATAGAGATGAGTATCTGAGTTACGAGCTTTGGCACGCAATTAAGACATTGTGGAAATTGTTTCACAATTAATACCGCCTGGAACACCATAGTTTGATGGTGTGTCCGAACATCATAGTTGCACCCTATTGGATATGGTGTGTACCATGATGTCTCTTATCGAATTACCAGTGTCGTTTATGGGTTAGGCATTAGAGACAACCACATTCACTTTAAAATAGGGCACCACGTAATTCCGTTGAGATGACACCGTATGAACTATGGTTTAGAGAAACCTAAGCTGTCATTTCTTAAAGGTTTGGGGCTGCGATGCTTATGTGGAAAAGTTTCAGGTTGATAAGCTCGAACCCAAAGCGGATAAAATGCATCTTCATAGGACACCCAAAACAGTTGGGTATACCTCCTAATTCAGATCCGAAAGCAATAGGGATTGTTTCTTGAATCGGGTCCTTTCTCAAGGAAAGGTTTGTCTCGAAAATTGAGTGGGAGGATGGTGGAGACTTGATGAGGTTATTGAACCGTCACTTCAACAAGTATGTAGCAGGGAACAGGAAGTTGTTCCTGTGGCACCTACACCAATTGAAGTAGAAGCTTATGATAGTGATCATGAAACTTCGGATCAAGTCACTACCGTACCTCGTAGGACGACAAGGACGCGTACTACTTCGGAGTGGTACGGTGATCCTGTCTTGAAGGTCATGTTGCTAGACAACAATGAACCTACGAGCTATGGAGAAGCGATGGTGGGCCCAAATTCCGACAAATGGTTAGAAGCCATGAAATCCGAGATAGGATCCATGTATCAGAACAAAGCATGGACTTTGGTGGACTTGCCCGATGATCGGCAAGCCATTGAGATAAATGGATCTTTAAGAAGAAGACGGACGTGGACGGTAATGTCACCGTCTATGAAGCTCGACTTGTGGCGAAGAGTTTTTCACAAGTTCAAGGAGTTGACTACGATGAGATTTTCTCATCCGTAGCGATGCTTAAGTCTGTCGGAATCATGTTAGCATTAGCTGCATTTATGAAATCTGGCAGATGGATGTCAAAACGAGTTTCCTTACCAGTCTTCGTAAGGAAAGGTTGTATGCGATACAATCAGAAAGGTTTTGTCGATCCTAAGGATGCTAAAAGGTATGCTAGCTCCAGCGATCCTTCCATGGATTGGAGTAAGCATCTCGGAGTTGTAATGTGCACTTTGATAAGATGATCAAAGATTTTAGGTTTATACAAAGTTTATGAGAAACTTGTATTTCCAAAGAAGTGAGTGGGAGCACTATAGAATTTCTGATGAGTATATGTTGTTGACATATTGTTGATTAGAAATGATGTAGAATTTCTGGAAAGCATATAGGGTTATTTGAAAGGTGTCTTTCAATGGAAACCTGAATTAGGCTACTTGAATAATAAGCATCAAGATCTATAAGATAGATCAAAATGCTTAATAGTACTTTCAAATGAGCACGTACCTTGACATGATCTTGAAGGAGTTCAAGATGGATCAGTCAAAGAAGGAGTTCTTGCCTGAGATGTAAGGTATGAAGTTAAGACTTAAAAGCTCGACCACGGCAGAATAGAGAGAAAGGACGAAAGTCGTCCCCTATACTTCAGACGTAGGCTCTATAGTATGCTATGCTGTGTACCGCACCGGAAGTGTGCCTTGCCATGAGTCAGTCAAGGGGTACAAGAATGATCCAGGAATGGATCATTGGGCAGTGGTCAAAAATTGTCCTTGGAGTAAATAAGGACATGTTTCTCGATTATGGAGGTGATAAAGAGTTCGGCGTAAAGGGTTACGTCGATGCAAGCTTTAACACCTATCCGAATGACTCTGAGTAGCAAACCGGATACGTATAGTGGAGCAACCATTTGGAATAGCTCCAAGTGGAGCGTGGAAGCAGCATTTACAATATGACCTAGAGATTTGCGAAGTACATACGGATCTGATTGTTGCAGACCCGTTGACTAAAACCTCTCTCACGAGCAAAACATGATCAAACCCCAGAACTCATTGAGTCTTAATCACATGATGATGTGAACTAGTTTAATGACACTAGTAAACTCTTTGGATGTTGGTCACATGGCGATGTGACCTGTCAGTGTTAATAACATGGCGATGTGAACTAGATTATTGACTCTAGTGCAAGTGGGAGACTGTTGGAAATATGCCCTAGAGGCAATAATAAATTAGTTATTATTATATTTCCTTGTTCATGATAATCGTTTATTATCCATGCTATAATTGTATTGATAGGAAACTTAGATACATGTGTGGATACATAGACAACACCATGTCCCTAGTAAGCCTCTAGTTGACTAGCTCGTTGATCAATAGATGGTTACAGTTTCCTGACCATGGACATTGGATGTCGTTGATAATGGGATCACATCATTAGGAGAATGATGTGATGGACAAGACCCAATCCTAAGCCTAGCACAAAGATCGTGTAGTTCGTTTGCTAGAGCTTTTCCAATGTCAAGTATCTCTTCCTTAGACCATGAGATCGTGTAACTCCCGGATACCGTAGGAGTGCTTTGGGTGTATCAAACGTCACAACGTAACTGGGTGACTATAAAGGTGCACTACAGGTATCTCCGAAAGTGTTTGTTGGGTTGACACGGATCGAGACTGGTATTTGTCACTCTGTGTAAACGGAGAGGTATCTCTGGGCCCACTCGGTAGGACATCATCATAATGTGCACAATGTGACCAAGGGGTTGATCACGGGATGATGTGTTAAGGAACGAGTAAAGAGACTTGCCGGTAACGAGATTGAACAAGGTATCGGCATACCGACGATCGAATCTTGGGCAAGTATAATACCGCTAGACAAAGGGAATTGTATACGGGATCGATTGAGTCCTTGACATCGTGGTTCATCCGATGAGATCATCGTGGAACATGTAGGAGCCAACATGGGTATCTAGATCCCGCTGTTGGTTATTGACCGGAGAACGTCTCGGTCATGTCTACATGTCTCCCGAACCCGTAGGGTCTACACACTTAAGGTTCGATGACGCTAGGGTTATAAAGGAAGTTTGTAGGTGGTTACTGAATGTTGTTCGGAGTCCCGAATGAGATCCCGGACGTCACGAGGAGTTCCGGAATGGTCCGGAGGTAAAGATTTATATATGGAAAGTTGTTGTTCGGGTTCCGGAAAAAGTTCGGGTTTTTTCGGTATTGTACCGAGAAGCTTCCAGAAGGTTCCGGAGGATTCCGAAGGGGTCTGGAGGTCCGGAAATTGTTCCACCACGTCCAATACAGCAGCATGGGCTATAGGGGGGCGCCCTAGCCTTAATGGGCCAGGGGAACCAGCCCCCCCAAGGCCCATGCGCATGGGAGGGGGCAAACCCTAAGGGGGGGGGGGCCTCCACTTGACTTGGGAGGCACTCCTCCCCCCCTTGGCCGCTGCCCCCCCTCTCCCTTGCCCCTATATATATGTGGGGGGAGGGAGGGCAGCCGCACCCATGTTCTGGCGCAGCCCTCCCCCTCTCCCAAGTACTCCTCTTCTCCCGCGGTGCTTGGCGAAGCTCTGCAGGATTGCCACGCTCCTCCACCACCACCATGCCGTCGTGCTGCTGCTGGATGGAGTCTTCCTCAACCTCTCCCTCTCTCCTTGCTGGATCAAGGCATGGGAGACGTCACCGGGCTGTACGTGTGTTGAACGCGGAGGTGCCGTCCGTTCGGCACTAGGATCTCCGGTGATTTGGATCACGACGAGTACGACTCCTTCAACCCCGTTCTCTTGAACCCTTCCGCTTAGCGATCTACAAGGGTATGTAGATGCACTCTCCTTCCCCTCGTTGCTGGTTTCTCCATAGATAGATCTTGGTGACACGTAGGAAAATTTTGAATTTCTGCTACGTTCCCCAACAGAATATGCATTATGCTTATTATTGCTTAGCCATGCTTGTAGACGGGGATTGTATCGTGATTCACATGGAAGTTTTGAGAGTTATTAATCTTGGATAACCTTAAGGTGGCAACTTTAACACACATCTGGGTGGATTGGTTGAGGCACCTGGGGAACCTAGTGTTGTCTATTTAGGAAAAATCCCAGAGTACCCGTGTGATTTTTTCCTTCGGTTTGCCACCCAGGCTCAAAGGGATCATATGATATTTCATGCCTAGAAACTTCCTGTGCAGCCACAAGCCATTATGGGCTCTGGCATAGTTGAGTAAGTTGCGTGAGCTCTCGAAGAGGTGGACTAGCAGATGTAGGGGAAAGTAGGTATACCGATCTGCCCGGAGTAGAGAGTGAGTGCTTCAGAAAGACTATGTCTTGATCATCCGATCATGGATGCGGTCGAGTCTTGTGGGAAAAAGTGCGCAAACCTTTGCAGAGTGTATAAACTAATCATGGTTAGCCGTGTCCCCGGTTATGGACATCTTGGGTATCTGGAATTGGATATTATTGTTGATTTCATCACTCTTTAATTAATTGAATTGGGTTTAATGATGATACTTTTAATTGGGATTTGAGTTTTGGGAACCTTCTCAAATATTGGAACAACTTGGGAGCAGTTAAATAAATTTATTCCTTTGTTGTAGGGAAAAACTAGCTTTATGCAAAAATCATAAACTTAGAGCCTCCACCAGCCAAATATTGCATGTAGATATAGTTCTTGCATTTCATTGCTTTACAATGTAACTCTGCCAACATATTCAATGTGCTGACCTACACGGCTGCAATGTCTCATGTTGCAGACTACTTAGACGACGAATAAGGTGCGATAGGTCGTTGTCTTGCACTCAGCTATGCCGTTGGAGTTGATGGACTCATTTACCTTCGAAGCTTCCGCAGTTATTTAGTTTAGATGGCCTTCAGCCATGATATTTATGTGTAATCATACTCTTTATGAGGACTCGATGTAATAAGTGTGTGATTGAACTCTATTATAATTCCCCGGGTACTGTGCGTGCTAGCATTACCGATCTAGGGATGACACTGATGCACAGAGACTTCGGTCCATTCGGATCGTGGTCGCTACACCCACCAACATATAGTTCAACCGATAATAAGCATACTCAAGCAAATATATAAGAAGCAGAACCATAGTTCTCCAGGTACTCAGCGTACACGGCGAACGTCTCCCTACGAGAATACTTCTGCTCGAAGGAGCCAACGGCTCATCCTCTTGCATGCCCCAGAACACTTGCATACGCTTTGTTAAGCCTTTGGTTGCGGAACTGGCATCCAAAGCACCCATTCCAGTTCCTCACATGCCTATTATGCTTTCCATCCTTAAGCTCCCTGAGCTTTTGCCTCATGAACCTCTTGTGGACATCTTCATCCTCATTGTCCACATCGTTAGATAGTACCTATACGATTGTCAGCGATTGATGAATTCATCACCGACGAGTTTATGGCCCATATCAGATCCGACCCGTTAACATCCTGCAATAGTTTGGGACAAATTATGGCCCATAACAGATACGACCCTTTAATAGCTAGTGTGCCTTTGGGCCAATTGGGGGCCGCCTGCTTCACTCTTCGACTTGTTAATAGTCTGTTTAATAGTTCGGCCCGATATTAGTTTCAGCCTGTCAGCGGCCCTGTGTACACATGGGCCTCCTTCGGCCCGGTTTCACTTTCAGCCATTTAAGGGCCCGAGCTAGGGGGGGGGGGAATTCAAGAACTTTACCACATACTCTTCTTCAAGAGCATTGCCTTTATTCTACATTTTGTTAAGAGTAAGTATAGATGTGATAATATAGGAAAAAATGGAAATTATTAAAGCTAAGATGCAGACTATAAATGTAAGTACAACATACATGCAAAAGGCACTGACAAGAGCGATGCAAAGCTAAACTTCTTCAGTAGCATTGGTTTTATTCAATATTTTTGGCTGTAGTAAATATATATGTGATGTGTAGAAAATGGAGGGCAAGAGAATAATCTCCAAAGTTTACATGAACAACTAGCTGACAATATAAGTACAGTGATGAAGAACAGTAGATACTTACAAGAACAATGGAGAGCAAAACTTCTTCATAACCATTGGGTTTATTCTACATTAATGTAAGCATCAATATAGATCTGATCACATTCGTATTTGAAGAAGTAGCTTTGGACGTATGATTTGTGTGTTGTTTAGCTTCAAGAGTGGTCTGCTGCTAGTACGACACAAAGCACCTACACAGATCATAGTGTAGATATAATGGGAAAACCCTAAGCATCACGAGTAAAATTAGGAAAGTGTAACTTGCTGGAAAATATGTGCTAATATTGCCGGAACGACTAGAAAGGCTTCGGATACCAAGCCTCTACAACTGAAGGCGCAATACTGTTACTATCAGTCTAACTCTCAAAGGTGACACATCTCCCAGCATTTACTGGATATTATGGCAGACCAACACAAAGAGTTGAAAGCGTCCATGACAAGCGACCGAATAGACCTATACACTGCAAATGTCCCCGCTCCTCTTCACTATAAGGAACATATTGTACTACTATTATACTACCTCTGTTCCTAAATACAAGTCTTTGTAGAGATTCCACTATGGATCACATACGGATGTATATAGATACATTTTAGAGTGTAGATTCCCTCATTTTGCTCCGTATGTAGTCCATGGAGGAATCTCTACAAAGACTTATATTTAGGAATGGAGGGAGTATTTATTAAAGAACAACAGAAGAGGAGCATGCTAAAGAAGAGCAAGCAGATTTTGGATAATAAAATGTTCATTGCCCACACATGATGAACCAGAGTGCATAAAGAATGCAACTCCCTGTTGTCCCTTGATATGTGGCACACGTGCTTTTCAAAAGGAAAGTAGGAACATTAGCTGACCAATTAAACATTCTCTGTTTTAGTACAACATGTCAACATCATATCAGATTCATATTTGAGCAACTAAGTTTGGAATTAAGAGTAGCATGTTGTTTAGCTTGATGGGTTGAGGAGCACTGCTTGCACGTCTCGAAGCACCTACGGTGATGGTACTGAATATATGGGAATGTCTTGACGCAAGTCGCCTGACTTCTGTCATTTGGGTCAGTCGACCATTTCAGGCGGTTGGATGAAGATCCTACGTCTCCTAACCCTTCTTCTTCCCCGCCTCTTATTCTTCCCATACAGACCACCGCACGGGCCGTCGGCCAAACCGCCGTCCCCGCCCTCCCCTGAACCGCCCACCACCTCCGGTCTTTCAGCGCCCCCAACCATCCCTCTAGCCAACCCCACCCCCACTCGCCCACCCACGTCGAGTTTTTCCTCCGGTGAGGCCCCACCATAGCCCGACAACCGCCCCCCACAACCACTGTCCCCACCTGAAACACTAAGATAGATAATGGGGAAGCCCCTGGCGAGCCCCTCCCCTCCGGCGAACTCCGGCGAACTCCCCAAAATGGACTGACCCCAAATTGAAATTCAGCCGACTGTCATTTAAGCTAATGCGGAATATAAAAGGGGAAAACTATAAGCATTGTGAGTATAGTGGTGAGCGTGCCAAGGTGGATCCGAAGGTGCAAACCGGACAAAGGAAAATTCGCGACCAATATTTGGTTTCAACTAACAAGTAAGATTCTAAGTGATGGAAAAGAAATCATAGTAAAGCAGTGGTGATCTATTTTCTTGCTGAGATAAGTAACTTGAGCAGATATGAAAGAGTACCGCCTCTGGTGTGGCGCCGTGTAAGCATCTGCTGAGACGTTGAGGGTGCTGCGGTAGCGATGGCTGTCGGTGGCGTGGAAGTAGATCTAGGAGGGCGGATGGTGTCAGCGAGAGAAATATCCCGTCACGATGGACGAGACGGTCGCACGAGCAGCCTCGACAAGGTGGACGACGGCGCAGATGAAGTGAGAGGACGCGATGCAAGGATCCTAGTCCGAAGCCGTGGATGAGGGAGGTCGATCTCTTGTAATGGACGACGGTGTTAGGGTATCAGCTCCGGCATGGTGGAGGAGGACGACGATGGATGGGGTGGCGGACGGAGGAAACTGGGGTGGAGAGGGTGTTTTGGTGCCCACGGGGTGCGAATGGGGAAATGAAGGGAGAGAGGTAGGGGTAACCATGTCTTCAGGATGCGCTTGTCTCAAATGCAAGGAAATTTACAAACTTAGCCCCCGTTTACAATTTCCTACATCACAACAACATTGGTCGGTTGGGGATAGGACGGTAATCTCGCATACATCGAATATTTGCCGACGGAGATTTCGGCCGAGGAGAAACTGTGTGTTTTGGCGCCCACCGTGTATGAATTGGGGTGAGAGGCGATTTGAGTCGAGGAGAAACTGTGTTTTGGCACCCGCCGTGTATGAATCTGGGTGAGAGGCGGTTATGTCTTGTTTGAGTGAAATTACAAGACCCCCTATCGAAACCTATAGAAATTGAGTCGATTGGTTTTACGTGTCAGGGATAGGCAATAATTTCCATCTTCCCGATTTTGGTTTCGGGCGGTTACTGCGAGTTACGCCGCTTCATTCAAACTTTTGGAGAAAAAGATTGCACGTTTACCGTTCCATTTCAATTTGAATCCATTTTGTATTCTATTTTTTCGGGTAGGATCCATTTTGTATTCCAATACAAATCTATATACATCATTTTTTATATATACTTTCAAAAGCACAACACCCTTTATACATAAATATGGTTTACAAATGGCATGATATCATATTGATAAGGCTGAATCCATCTTAGTTTGACTTCTCAAATATTTGAAACAACTTTATGTTGAAATCCAATGTATGCATTCCTCGCTAACTGTCTCCAATTAATGTGTGTTTCATGCATTTTTTACTTCTCAAACAGTATAATGTGTTTGACACACACAACATATATATATATAATCCCGTTTAGACATTAATTGCACATAAACCATGCATTGTCTCTAATTAAATTTTTTTATGGATCACTAATATTGATAAACTAAATAACATTACACATGTCCCCAAATTCAAACGAATATGCATGTTTAATAGACCAATTTTTGTTATGACATTTATCAATGTCCTAATCTCTAGTTTAAATATTTGAATCCCCTTTAATCCAGATATTCGTCTCATATAGCTATCACTCATGCTTATATATCCCTCTAGACCTATACACCTTCGTGCTACTTGTATGTCGACAACAATCTTTTATCTTCATAACATACTGACGGTACTCTCTCCATCGACCTTCACTCTATCTCTCGCGAAGTATATCTCGCTCACTACTATGTGTCTCTAAAGATGATTCCCCCTGTGAAATATCTTTTTCTCACACAAACACAAACTTTGTCTGCCGGGGTCTCATTTCTCTCTACTATTCCCAACTATGCCACTCACACACTCCCTCTCACACATAGATGTCACACACTCCCTGTGTATTCGTAGCTACGACTCCCCCTCTTAAATATCTCTCTCTCACACAGAAATGCAAACACCGTCTTGCAGGGTCTCGAGGCGGAGCCGCAGGAGGACAATGACACGGGGGCGGCGGAATAGCAGACCATCCTCGAGTCCATCCAGTCAGAGGCTGAGGTGGAGGCCAGCCGCCGCTTCCACCGCCAGTGGGAGTGGGGGATCAACGAGATGTTCACCAAAATGGAGTAGGAGCAGGAGGAGCTGGCGTTGCAGCATGCGGTCGCCTACCCATCGCCGACGACGAGTAGTGTGGTCTAGTTTAAGTTATGTACTTAGTACTAGTTCTACTATTGCATCGTATGTATGATTTGAGATATCTAGTACTACTCCTCAATGTAAACTGCTTTTAAGATGAATGAATGAAAGCTCGGCGAGTGCCTTTTGTTTGTTAAAAAACATAATTCTATTATTCCCTCCTTTCTTGTTTATAGGGCGCATCTAAAAAAAATAGATTTCCATTATACTCAGACTTGAAGGGCTTTGAGTCTCATGCTACATTTATTTCATAGAGGTAAGAGAAAGGAAATTTTAGTGGTCATGCATGCATCTTTTGTGCTACTCGGTAGTACTATTATATTAGGGTTGACCGGTCGCTTCCCGCGGACGTGCCCGGGTGGTGGAAGAGGAAGGAGAAGGGAAGCAGGATGTGGAGTAGTACGCTAGTTGCAGCACGAGCTCCAAGGAACGTTCATGCAAAACAATGCATAGTACACCGATGGAGTGACATATCTAGAACATGTAGGCTGTAGTTTGACAGCCTACTGCTCCGCCTCGCACGGTGTTTGGTCACACAAGATTTGCATGCACACATGTCTGATGTCTACTACGCAACTTTATTCTTGTAGACTCGTGTTGGGCCTCCAAGCGCAGAGTTTTGTAGGATAGTAACAATTTTCCCTCAAGTGGATGATCTAAGGTTTATCAATCTGTGGGAGGCGTAGGATGAATATGGTCTCTCTCAAACAACCCTGCAACCAAATACAAGAAATCTCTTGTCTCCCCAACAGACCCAATACAATGGCAAATTGTATAGGTGCCCTAGTTCGACGAAGAGATGGTGATAAAAGTGTATGGATGGTAGAAATATATTTTTATATCAATAAATAAAAATAGCAAGGTAACAATTGATAAAACGGAGCACAAACGATATTGCAATGCTTGAAAATGAGGCCTAGGGTCCGTACTTTCACCGGTGCAATCTCTCAACAATGCTAATATAATTGGATAATATAACCATCCCTCAAAGTGCGATGAAGAATCACTCCAAAGTTCCTATCTAGCGGGGAACATAAGACGGAATTGTTTGTAGGGTACGAAACCACCTCAAAGCTATTCTTTCCGATCGATCTAACTAAGAGTTCATACTAAAATAACACCAAAGAAAATTCAGATTCATAATATTCAATCCAACACAAAGAACTTCTAAGAGTGCCTCCAGATTTCTATCGGAGAAACAAAGACAAGAACGTGCATCAACCCCTATGCATATTACCCCAATGTCACCTCGAGAATCCACGAGTTGAGTTCCAAAACATATATCAAGTGAATAAATACGATACCCCATTTTCACCACGAGTATTCATATGCAAGACATATATCAAGTGCTCTCAAATCCATGAAAGTATTCAATCCGATAACAACGAAATCTCGAAGGGAAAAACTCAATTCATCACAACAAGATAGAGAGGGGAAAACACCATATGCTCCGACTATATTAACAAAGCCCACGGTACATCAAGATCGTGACATCTCAAGATTACTAGAGAGAGAGAGAGAGATTAAACACATAGCTACTGGTACAAACCCTCAGCCCCGAGGGTGGACTAGTCCCTCCTCATCATGGTGGCCGCCGGGATGATGAAGATAGCCACCGGTGATGATTCCCCCCTCTGGTAGGGTGCCAGAACGGGGTCTAGATTGGTTTCTCGTGGCTACAGAGCCTTACGGCGGCAGAACTTCTGATCTAGGGTTTCCCCGAGGGTTTTTGGAATATTTGGCAATTTATAGGGCAAAGAGGGGGTGCGGGAGGCCACCGAGGTGGGCACAACCCACCTGGGTGTGCCTGGGCCCCCAGGCGCGCCTTGGTGGGTTTTGCCCTCCTCGGGGCACCCCCCAGGTGCTCCTCTGGCCCATTGGATGTCTTCTGGTCCACAAAAAATCCACAAAAAGTTCGCGATGTTTGGACTCCATGTGATATTGATTTCCTGCGATGGCAAAAACAAGCAAAAAGACAGCAATTGACACTGGGCACTGGGTTAATAGGTTAGTCCCAAAAAATGATATAAAGTTGCTATAAAATGATTGTAAAACATCCGAGAATGATAATATAACAACATGAATACTTTATAAATTATAGATACGTTGGAGACGTATCAACATCCCCAAGCTTAATTCCTGCTCGTCCTCGAGTAGGTAAATCATAAAAGAAATAATTTATGAAGCGTGAATGCTAGCAAAGTGCACAAGTTTGATCAATAATAATGTCAATCACTTTTTCTAGCATCATAATAGCAATTCTTTCTCATAAAACTTCTCATTTTCAAGTAGCAACCAATTCACATGTTAAGGTTCAAACAATGAGTTCTCTTGAAACTCAACAACCTATGTTCTCAGTCAGCAAACAATTGCAATTCAACTTATTCAACAGAGTCTAAGTAAGAGCTCCAAATACTCAACCATCATATAGTCTTCTATGATTGCTAACACTCACTGCATACACATGAGCAAAACGTTTCAACCAGACACATAGAAAGATAGGGGCTTATAATTTCGCCTCCCAACGTATTCACCTCAAGGGTGATGTCAACAATAATAACTCATGCTACCCATGTCCAACTGGATATATGTGCTTACATCTTTCCTCACCACGTGATGCTTGCTAAAGGAGAAAAATAAAAAGGAATAGAGAGAAAAACTTTGACTCTTTCATAAAAGTAAATACATAAAAGTAAAAGGTAGGCCCTTCGCAGAGGGAAGCAGAGGTTGCCATGCGCTTTTTGATTGTATGCTCAACCCCTTAGTGCAAAAGAACGTCGCATTATATTGCCCATTGTGATGGCAACCTTTATTATGCAGTCTATCGCTTTTATTTCTTTCCCATCAGAAGTTCGTACAACGCTCAATTTTCTCTTATACTAAATGATCCTACACTTTTAGAAGCAAGTTTTATTGCCTTATTGCACCGATGAAAACTTACTTGAAGGATCTTGCTCAATCCTTAGGTAGGTATGGTGGACTATTGAAAATAAGATTTGGTTTTAAGGGTTTTTGGATGCACAAGTAGTATCTCTACTTGGTGCGGAATTTTTGGCTAGCAAAGATGGGGGGCACGCACCACATGTTGAAGGATCTATGACAATATAACTTCTATGTGAATATGAACAAAGATAAATCATTACGTTGTCTTCCTTGTCCAACGTCAACAATTTTGGCATATAATATTTTGATGGGGGCTCACAATCACAAAAGATTTCCAAGATAGTGTATTTGCATGTGAAAGTTCTCTTCCTTATAGTAATCGTCCAGAAATTGCTTGTATGACCAATATTGTGATTGAAAAGCTTCAAAATATTTCACTTTCTAAACCCAATGTGAAGCACAAGAGTAAGTGAAGCACAAGAGTAAATGATAAGCTACTCCAGAAAGATATAAGTGAAGATCAACCGAGTAGTTAAGTAAATGGGTAGCTATTTGAGGACTCTCTCTTATTTAGAAACTTTCATATCTAAGTATTTTATTAAAATAGCAAGCCAAACAAAACAAAATGACATTTCAAGGATAGCACAAAACATGTGAAGAAGCAAAAACTTAGGCTCAACCGGTACACCGATAATTGAAGAAAGGTGGGATGCCTACCGAGGCCTCCCCAAGCTTAGATGCTTGAGACTTCTTGGAATATTAACTTGGGATGCCTTGGTAATCCCCAAGCTTGAGCTTTTGTGTCTCCTTAATTCCTCTCATATCACGGTTTCCCTAAATCTTAAAAACTTCATCCACACAAAATTCAACAAGAACTCGTGAGATAAGTTAGTATAAACCAATGCAAAAACTTTATCATTCTCCACTGTAGCACATCACTAAATTATTATTCAACATTGCACACTAAATGCCTCTGCATATTTAATACTTCTATCCTCAAATAGAATCATTAAACAAGCAAACATATGCAAACAATGCAAACATAACAGCAATCTGCCAAAATAGTACAGTCTGTAAAGAATGCAAGAGTATAAATACTTCTTTAACTCCAAAAATTATGAAGATTGACCACACTGTAGAAAATTTATCAGAGATTACTGCACAAAAAGTTTCAACATTTTATCACATTCTAACTTTTCTAGGGAATTTTTGCAAGAGTGCTAAACTTTCTGTTTTGAACAGCAACATGCAAACTTGCAAAATAAGCATGGTGAAGGCTATCCTTGACATTTTTATTGAAGTAAAAGATGCAAAACGTTATTATAGATAGCATAAAGCAAATCCTAACAAAAGAAAATGATGCTCCAAGCAAAACACATATCATGCGACGAATGAAAATGGAGCTCCAAGTGAGGTTACCGATAATGTTGGAGACGAAAGAGGGGATGCCTTCCAGGGCATCCCCAAGCTTAGTTGCTTGGATCTTCCTTGAATATTACCTCGGGGGTGCCTTGGGAATCCCCAATATTAGGGTCTTGTCACTCCTTATTCTTCTCATATCGATATCTCACCCAAAACTTGAAAACTTCAATCACACAAAACTTAACGGAACTTTCGTGTGATGGGTTAGTATGATAAAGAGCAAACCATTTCACTTTAGTACTGTCAAAGACAAGATTCATATTTGTTTCCACACAATTCCTACTGTAGCATATAATTTCCACAATTTATATTGAGCAATATAAGCCATAGAAACTAGAAAACAAGCAAACTATGCATCGAAAACAGAATGAGTCAAAAATAGAACAATCTGTAATGATCTACAGAATAACCATACTTCTACTACTCGAAAAATTCTGAAAAATTAGGAAAACATAGAGAATTTGCATATCAATCATATTTAAAAAATTCAGCATTTTATCACGTTTCATTGAATTTAAACAATTATGTTTCTGGAAGTAAAAGTTTCTATTTTTGCACAGATTCAAGTCAACTATTGATACGTCTCCAGCGTATCTATAATTTTTTATTGTTCCATGCTATTATATTACCCATTTTGGATGTTTATGGGCTTTATTTTACACATTTATATCATTTTTGGGACTAACCTACTAATCGGAGGCCTAGCCCGTATTGCTGTTTTTTGCCTATTTCAGTATTTTGAAGAAAAGGAATATCAAACGGAGTCCAAACGGGATGAAACCTTCGGGAGCGTGATTTTTGGAACAAACGTGATCCAGAGGACTTGGAGTGCAAGTAAAGAAGCAGCCGAGGCGGCCACGAGGGTGGAGGGCGCGCCCACCCCTACAGGGTGCGCCCCTATCTCGTGGGCCCCTTGGGCGGCCACCGACCTACTTCTTCCTCCTATATATACCCACATACCCTGAAAACATCCAGGGAGCCAACAAAAAACAATTTCCACCGCTGTAACCTTCTGTATCCGCGAGATCCCATCTTGGAGCCTTCGTCGGCGCTCCACCGGAGGGGGAATTGACCATGGAGGGCTTCTACATCAACACCATAGCCCCTCCGAGGAGTTGTGAGTAGTTTACCACAGACCTTCGGGTCCATAGTTATTAGCTAGATGGCTTCTTCTCTCTTTTTGGATCTCAATACCATGTTCTCCTCGATCTTCTTGGAGATCTATTCGATGTAACTCTTTTTACGGTGTGTTTGTCGAGATCCGATGAATTGTGGGTTTATGATCAAGTTTATCTATGAGAAATATTTGAATCTCCTCTGAATTCTTTTATGTATGATTAAGTTATCTTTGCAAGTCTCTTCGAATTATCAGTTTGGTTTGGCCTACTAGATTGATCTTTCTTGCAATGGGAGAAGTGCTTAGCTTTGGGTTCAATCTTGCGGTGTCCTTACCCAGTGACAATAGGGGTAGCAAGGCACGTATTGTATTGTTGCCATCGAGGATAAAAAGATGGGGTTTATATCATATTACATGAGTTTATCCCTCTACATCATGTCATCTTTCTTAATGCGTTACTCTGTTCTTATGAACTTAATACTCTAAATGCATGCTGGATAGCGGTCGATGTGTGGAGTAATAATAGTAGATGCAGGCAGGAGTCGGTCTACTTGTCGCGGGCGTGATGCCTATATACATGATCATGCCTAGATAATCTCATAATTATTCGCTTTTCTATCAATTGCTCGACATTAATTTGTTCACCCACCGTAATACTTATGCTATCTTGAGAGAAGCCACTAGTGAAACCTATGGCCCCCGGGTCTATCTTTTATCATATAAGCTTTCAATCTACTTTTATTTGCATCTTTACTTTTCCAATCTATATTATAAAATACCAAAAATATATTTATCTTATCATACTATCTCTATTAGATCTCACTTTCGCAAGTGGCCTTGAAGGGATTGACAACCCCTTTATTGCATTGGTTGTGAGTTCTCTGTTTGTTTGTGTAGGTGCGTGGGACTTTTGAGGAGCCTCCTACTGGATTGATACCTTGGTTCTCAAAAACTGAGGGAAATACTTATGCTACTATTGCTGCATCACCCTTTCCTCTTCAAGGAAAACGAACACAAGCTCAAGACGCAGCAAGAAGGATTTCTGGCGCCGTTGCCGGGGAGGTCTTCGCTCAAGTCAAGACATACCAAGTACCCATCACAAACTCATCTCCCTCGCAGTTACATTATTTGCCATTTTCCTCTCATTTTCCACTCCCCCACTTCACCCTTGCCGTTTTATTTGCCCTCTCTTTCCCAATCTTCTCTCTCTTTTTCGCTTGCCTTTTTCTGTTTGCTTGTGTGTTGGATTACTTGTTGCCATGGCGCAAGATAATACCAAATTGTATAATTTCTCCAATACCAATAATAATGATTTCGTTAGTACTCCAATTTCTCCTCGTAATGATGTTGAGTCTTGTGAAATCAATACTGCTTTGCTGAATCTTGTTATGAAAGATCATTTCACCGACCTTCCTAGTGAAGATGCCGCTGCCCATCTAAACAGCTTTGTTGATTTGTGTGATATGCAAAAGAAGAAATATACGGATAATGATATTGTTAAATTGAAGTTATTTCTGTTTTCACTTAGAGATCGTGCTAAAGTTTGGTTTTCGTCTTTGCCTAAAAATAGTATTGATTCTTGGAATAAGTGCAAAGATGCTTTTATCTCTAAATATTTTCCTCCCGCTAAGATCATCATTCTTAGGAACGATATTATGAATTTTAAACAAATTGATCATGAGCATGTTGCCCAATCTTGGGAAAGAATGAAATTGATGATTCACAATTTCCCTACTCATGGTTTGAATTTATGGATGATCATACAAAATTTTTATGCCGATTTAAACTTTGCTTCTAGAAATCTTTTAGATTCGGCCGCGGGAGGCACGTTTATGGAAATCACTTTAGGAGATGCTACAAAACTTCTTGATAATATTATGGCTAATTATTCTCAATGGCACACCGAAAGATCTACTAGTAAAAAAGTGCATGCTGTAGAAGAAATCAATGTTTTGAGTGGAAAGATGGATGAACTTATGAAATTATTTGCTACTAAGAGTGATCCTATTGATCCCAATGATATGCCTTTGTCTACTTTGATTGAGAATAATAATGAATCTATGGATGTGAATTTTGTTGGTAGGAATAGTTTTGGAAACAATGCTTATAGAGGAAACTTTAATCCTAGACCGTTCCCTAGTAATTCCTCTAATAATTATGGAAATTCCTACAATAATTCTCATGGTAATTTTAATAAGATGCCCTCTGATTTTGAGAATAGTGTGAAAGAATTTATGATCTCTCAAAAGAATTTTAATGCCTTGCTTGAATAAAAATTGCTCAAAGTTGATGATTTGGCTAGGAACGTTGATAGACTTTCGCTTGATGTTGATTCTCTTAAACTTAGATCTACTCCTCCTAAGCATAATATCAATGAGTCTCTCAAAGCCAGGAGAATTTCCATTGATGAGTGCAAGGAAAGAACCGCTAGATTGCGTGCTAAGAAAGATTGCTTTGTAAAAGCGTGTTCTTCTAGTTTCAATGACAATAATGATGAAGATCTTAAAGTTATTGATGTGTCCCATATTAGATCTTTATTTTGCAATATGAATCTTAATAATAATGGGACTGGAGACGAGTCAACTTTAGTTAGAAGGCGTCCCAATAATTCGGAGTTTTTAGATCTTGATGCTAAATTTGGTAAAAGTGGGATTGGAGAGGTTATGACTTTAAATAGCATGGAACCCACTATCTCGGATTTCAAGGAATTTGATAATGATAATTGTTCTTTAGAAGGTTGTATTTCCTTGTTGCAATCCATTGTTCATTCTCCTCATGCTTACAGTCAAAATAAAGCTTTTACCAAACATATCGTTGATGTCTTGATGCAATCTTATGATGAAAAACTTAATTTGGAAGTTTCTATACCTAGAAAACTTAATGATGAGTGGGAACCTACTATAAAGATTAAAATTAAAGATCATGAGTATTATGCTTTGTGTGATTTGGGTGCTAGTGTTTCCACGATTCTGAAAACTTTATGTGATATTCTAGGTTTCCATGATCTTGATGATTGCTCTTTAAATTTGCACCTTGTGGATTCCACCATTAAAAAGCCAATGTGAAGTGTCGGTGTCAAAACCGGCGGATCTCGGGTAGGGGGTCCCGAACTGTGTGTCTAGGCAGATGGTAACAGGAGACAAGGGACATGATGTTTTTACCCAGGTTCGGGCCCTCTCGATGGAGGTAAAACCCTACTCCTGCTTGATTGATATTGATGATATGGGTAGTACAAGAGTGGATCTACCACGAGATCAAGGAGGCTAAACCCTAGAAGCTAGCCTATGGTATGATTGTTGTAATGGTTGTGTCCTACGGACTAAAACCCTCCGGTTTATATAGACACCGGAGAGGGCTAGGGTTACACAGAGTCGGTTACAATGGTAGGAGATCTACATATCCGTATCGCCAAGCTTGCCTTCCACGCCAAGGAAAGTCCCATCCGGGCACGGGACGAAGTCTTCAATCTTGTATCTTCATAGTCTTGAAGTCCGGCCGATGATGATAGTCCGGCTATCCGGACAACCCCTAGTCCAGGACTCCCTCAGTAGCCCCTGAGCCAGGCTTCAATGACGATGAGTCCGGCACGCATATTGTTCGGCGTTGCAAGGCGGGTTCCTCCTCCGAATAAATCATAGAAGATTGTGAACACCAGGATAGTGTCCGGCTCTGCAAAATAAATTCCACATTCCACCATAGAGAGAATAATATGTACACAAGTTCAATCTGCTGACATATATTGTGGCATGACGTCATACCACTACCAAGCCTTTACTTGAATCGTTTTTTATTATACCACCTCAGCACGTTTAGCGAAGCGGTTTCCTTGGCACGTCTTGTCGAAGTAGAGATCGTGTTCCCCTTATTCCGGGATTCCCATCAATACGGACGTGGGTAACCCAACCGCGCCATTGATGGTGGTGCTTGGGAGATAAGCGAGTTTGACCAGGCTGGTGGGGACGCATAGTCTTCGTCCGCCCATATATAAGGGGATAAGGATCCACCTTTTTTACCTATGCCTTCTTCCTCCTTTGCTTATCCATCTCCGCGCACTCGAGCTCCAGCGCCCAAGTTTGCACATCTCGCCTCAACCTTCTCCAGCCATGTCCGGAGCGGGAGGCAAGTGGATGGCCTCCACCATTACGGAGGGGCACATCGAAAAACTGCGCGGCGCTGGATACCTGTCCAGCGACATCATGCACCGGCTGCCCGACAAGGGGCAGCTCATCCCCACCCCCAGGCCCCATGAGAGGGTCGTATTCCTTCCCTACTTCCTCCGCGGACTGGGCTTCCCACTTCATCCCTTCATCCGGGGGCTCATGTACTACTATGGCCTGGACTTCCACGATCTGGCGCCAAACTTCATCCTCAACATCTCGGCGTTTATCGTCGTGTGTGAGGCCTTCCTCTGCATCCAGCCCCACTTTGGCTTGTGGCTAAAAACCTTCAATGTCAAGCCGAAGGTAGTGAAGGGCGTCCAAGCGGAGTGCGGAGGCGCTATGGTGGGCAAAATGCCCAACGTCCTCTGGCTCGAGGGCGCCTTCGTGGAAACCATCAAAGGATGGCAATCGGGGTGGTTCTATATCACCGAGCCGCGGGACCCTAAATGGGCAGCGGCCCCCGAGTTCAGATCTGGTACCCCCATGCAGCTCACCTCCTGGAAAGAGAAGGGCTTGCTATGGGGTAGTTCGGAGGAGTTGACCGGACTCCAGTCCTGTCTCCAGACCCTGGTGAACAAGAAGCTCAAGCTTGCCAATGTGATCCAGGTCATGCTCGTCCGCCGGATTCTCCCCTGCCAACAGCGGGCCTTCAATTTGTGGGAGTTTGATCCGGCACAGCACCGGACCCTGAGCGGGCTCTTTGACACGACATACGAAGCTGCCTGGAGGGTGCTGTTCAAGGGCGGAGAAGCCCCCGCGTCCGCGACTGAAGATCGCGGATTCAGCACCAAGCGCCCGGCCGGTGTGGTAAGATATGTTATCCTTTACAGGACTTTTATTTCTTTCATAGTTTGACTCTATTGTGGGATCTAAAATTCCCGATGCCTTTAACAGGACTGGCAGAGGACGTCCGGACAGGTTAACTGTCCGGCTCCCCTCCCCGAAGACCCAGCGGATACCCGTTTAACGGGGCTGCTAGTCCCGGCACTTTATGTGGTGCCGGAGAAGAAGGCAAAGAAGAAGGCCACGGGAACCCGAAGGAGTTCCCGGCGCCAGGTGGTATCGGACTCATCGTGCAATGACTCCGAGGCGGACTCCTCCCCCGAAGGCGAGGAGGAGAAAGAAGACTCTCCCCAGGAGGGGGGAGAGAGGAAGAGGAAGGCTTCCCCAATGGGGGAGGCCGAAGGGTCCAAGAGGGGAAGGACCCATCCTCCGGACAGCTCCGCCAACGCCGACGATGGCGATGAAGGGTGGCCCTCAAGGGCCAAACCCCGGGCAAGATCGTAAGTATCGGGATTCCTGAATGATTTATAATTTCTCTTTTGTGCCACATGGTGTCCTTCTAATGCCGCACACTACCTGTAGTCCGGCTGAGGAGGATCTTCCCGCTTCATCGAGCGGGTCCTTGGCTCCGTCAGATGTGGATTCCCTTCCGACCGCCTCCACCCCTCGCGATGCTGACGACTCCGAGGTGGGATCCCAGGAGGGGACCCATCAGGAGGAGGCTCCGAAGGTGCCGCAAGGCAACCTCCTGGACTTTGCGCCGGACTCCGCGCCGGAACACGCAATGGTTCCGAGGTCCGGCAGGCGGCCCCTTCGTAAGAAGGGAAAGACCATGACACCGGCAGCCTCCGTCCAACCGGAGGCGCCGGACAACTTGTTGGAGGCGCTCAACGGCGCTTCCATCGAGGAAGAACACCGCACTATTATGAGTGCGGTGATTTAGAAGGTTCAGCTCGCCAAGAGCGGGCTGACCGAAGCCTGCAGCAGCCTTCTAACAGGCTTTGAGGTAAGAAGTTTTAAAATATGTAATGTAATACCGCATAGACAGTAGCCCCTGATGCTCGGTTGGGTGTTCGGAAAGAAAAGCCGGACTGAGGATCTAAAAAAGCTATACGCAGGAGTTCTAAAAATTATGTCAATATGGGTTTGCAGGCTGCGCTGCTGACCTGTGCCGCATTGACTGCGGAGGTCGGTGCTTTGAAGCAGGACCTCGAGCGGACCGAGAACGAGCTCGGTCTTGACAAGAAGCAACTCGAGGATAAAGAAGGTGAGTAACACCGTATTAAATTTGTACCTTATAGAAAAGGATTTTGGTTGCAATAGAAATGACCAGGATAACATGGGCACTGCAGGGGCCACGAACGAGGTGGCGACCCTGAAGGAGGCCATGTCCGCGGCCGAGCGAGAGAAGCAGGAGGCGCAGGTGGCGGAGGTGCGGCAAGAGCTCCAGGCTCTCATGGAAAAGCATGAGATTTTGGAGCGCGACTCGAAGACTCGAGAGTCCGAGCTTGCCTCGGCTCTTGAAAGTGCCAAAGCCTCTAAGTCCGAGGCCCATAAGGCCCTTCAGGAGATTGAGGCGGTGAAGAAGATAGCGGCGGGTAAGGCATTTTTCATGCAAAGCAAGCATGTGAATGTGAATTACCTGTTACTTACTCGAATTCGGAGCTCTCCAGGAGCGTTTGCAGATTTGCCTCGCAGCGTGTCCGATGCTGCCGCATTCTACCGGGCCGAGGAGGGGAGCTCAACGGAGAAGGTCTTCTGGTCTCAGTATGCCGAGGCCGGACATCCGGTGCCCCCTAGCGACCAGCTGAAGCAGCTGGTCGAGCTCCACAAGGTAGCCGAGCAGGCCATGAAGGGCCTCATAGTCCGGCTGTGGCCTGAAGAGGCCATGCCTGGGAGCTACTTCAGCCTCGTGCGGCGGCTGGTGGATGCGTGCCCCTGGGTGGAAGTCATCAAGCGCTCCGCCTGCATTGAAGGTGCCCGTTGGGCCCTTGCCCGCGCAAAGGTGCACTGGGGCAGGCTGGATGCTGAGAGGCTTATAACGGATGCGCCGCCGGCGGGCAAGGAGTATCGTACGCCCGAAATGTACTATAAGAGTGTCCTAAAGGGTGCCCGCAAGATTGCAGATGAGTGCCCCAGAGATGTAATTCTTGAGTAGACTCGCAATGTGTTATCCCGTGCGCTGAAAACTTTGTTTCATATGCGCTAAGCAATGCTTATTGATTTAAAATATTACCTTCTGTGCGGCCGTTTATCAAATCTGAGAGATGGCAAGTCGTCGGCTTCAGCCCCCATGCCACGAGTGCTAGGGTGTTTGGGATAAACTTGAGCGCTCTTGTTCCCATTTTTGGGTCCATCTAGGGAGGCGCTCAACACGGCAAACAAGGCAACCGGACTTATAATGCTTGAACACTCTCACTTAGCCATAGAATTCTATAATTTTAAATTTCGGCGAAGCCCCTAGTGTTCGGAAGACCGAATTCGGGGCGCTATCCACGCCTGGGCCGGACACAGCCGGTTCCTCGCTCTAAGTGGCATAAGTCTTTAGGGACTCGAAAAGACCTCTTGAACAACGACCAGCTCTCGCCTTATCATGACGGTCAGTTTTAGCTTTCTCCACTGAGGCGCTCGCCCAGCTCAACCGGGGCGCAATCGCAGTGGTTCTCCTAGTGCTACCTTAGCCGATAGAACGGAGCGTAAGGTACCAAAACATGGGAGCCGGGCAAACCCAACTATTGACCCAAGACATGATTCGGAGCCGATGCATATAATGCTATAAGTTCGGGGTGCCGCACTTGTGAAAGTGTCCGGACTTATCACACCATAATGCGGGGAACATAAGCCCCTGGTGTATTCGGCCGTACCAAAGTGTACGGATGCAAGATGTCATAGATGAACATAAAAAAAGGAATGCAAATATAAACAAAGAGTAATGTATTGTTTATTCAAGGAATTCTGCTGTGAGTGCAGAACGATACAAATAGTGCGGTAAGCAAGGGTTTGGACTATTAGACATGTCCCCCTCCAGGGGTAGGCTGCGGAATGGTGTATTAAACAAATTTAATGCTCATAATGGAGACCACCTGAGTGTTCGTCATAGCCATTGTCCCTCCCTGGCTGTTGGATCGTGAGTTCGGCAGATCTATTGCCGGACAGGGCCTCTGGTAAACGGAGTCCTGTGGAAAAAAAAGAAGAAAGAAAGTGACACACGTGGGAGCCCCTGGTGTGGTTGAGCTGCACTCTGGGCCTATCGTGGTCGTGCCCCTCCCCCTATGCCCATGGTATCTTCAGAGCGTAATGATGTACACGAAGAGCTCGTCTTGCAATCATGCAAGGGCTGGGGTTGGGGCCGCATTGCTACGCGTGCTCGGAACGTGCCAGGTGGTCTTGATGTATGTTACTCCGGGCGCATTTAGTCATGTCCGGTCGTTTAACGGCCGGACTCGAGAATTGCCTTAAGAGGCTGCTCCGTACTTCTGCCGTGAGAGACGCTGTGTGTTCCTCCGTGCGGAGGGAGCGTTCAGTGTTTCCGTTGACCGTGATGACTCCACGAGGGCCTGGCATCTTGAGCTTGAGGTATGCATAATGCGGCACCGCGTTGAACTTTGCAAACGCGGTTCGTCTGAGCAGAGCGTGATAGCCACTTCGGAACAGGACTATGTCGAAGATTAGCTCCTCGCTTCGGAAATTATCCGGCGATCTGAAGACCACTTCCAGTGTGACTGAGCCTGTACAATTGGCCTCAACACCTGGTATGACGCCTTTGAAGGTCGTCTTTGTAGGTTTGATCCTTGAGGGGTCTATGCCTATCTTGCGCACTGTATCCTGATAAAGCAGGTTCAGGCTGCTGCCGCCGTCCATCAGGACTCTAGTGAGGTGAAATCCATCGACGATTGGGTCTAAAACCAATGCGGCGAATCCACCATGGCAGATACTGGTGGGGTGGTCCCTTCGATCGAAAGTGATCGGACAGGAGGACCATGGGTTGAACTTCGGGGCGACTGGCTCCATCGCATATACGTCCCTAAGTGCATGCTTCCGCTCCCTCTTGGGTATGTGGGTTGCGTATATCATGTTTACTGTCCGCACTTGTGGGGGGAAACCCTTCTGTCCTCTACTGTTCGGCGGCCGGGTCTCCTCCTCGTCATCGCTATGCAGCCCCTTGTCGTTGTTTTCGGCAATTAACTTGCCTGCCTGCTTGAATACCCAACAATCCCTGTTGGTGTGGTTAGCTGGCTTTTCGGGGGTGCCATGTATCTGGCAAGAGCGGTCGAGTATTCGGTCCAGATTGGACGGACCCGGAGTAGTTCTTTTGAATGGCTTTTTCCGCTGGCCGGGTTTAGCGCCTCTGAATCCGGCATTGACTGCTGTATCCTCAGTGTTATCGCCATTAAAGCGGCGTTTGTTTTTGTTGCGACGTGACCTGCCATTGCGGTCCTTGCTGTCCGGACTGCCAGAATTTTTGCTGAGGTTGTTACTGCGAGGTAGCCAGCTGTCCTCTCCCGCACAGAAGCGGGTCATGAGTGATGTGAGGGCTGCCATGGATTTCGGCTTTTCCTGTCCTAGGTGCCGGGCCAGCCACTCATCGTGGATGTTATGTTTGAAGGCTGCGAGGGCCTCTGCATCCGGACAATCGATGATTTGATTTTTCTTTGTGAGGAACCGTGTCCAGAATTGTCTGGCCGATTCGTCTGGCTGCTGAATTATGTGGCTTAGGTCATCGGCGTCTAGTGGTCGCACATATGTGCCCTGGAAGTTGTCAAGGAATGCGGCTTCCAGGTCCTCCCAACACCCAATTGATTCTGCTGGCAAGCTGTTAAGCCAATGCCGAGCTGGCCCCTTAAGCTTGAGTGGAAGATACTTGATGGCGTGGAGATCATCACCGCGGGCCATGTGGATATGAAGGAGATAATCTTCGATCCAAACCGCGAGGTCTATTGTGCCATCGTAGGATTCAATGTTCAGGGGTTTAAACCCTTCAGGGATTTGATGATCCATTACTTCGTCTGTGAAGCATAGTGGGTGTGCGGCGCCTCTATATTGAGCAATATCACTACATAGCTCAAGAGAGCTTTGTCTGCTGTGTTCGGCCCGGCCGGAGTTGCTGTATCCGGCGCGACGGTAGTCGTCGTGGGTCATGGGGCGCCCACGTGATCCGTAGATAGATCTGGATTGTCTTTCCTTGTCCTCCAATATATCCCGCAAGTCGGGCGCATTCCCCCGTGGCTTCGCGCTTTTCGAGTGGTGCCGGGGTACGGTTCTGGCGGAGGGCCTAGATGCCTCTCTGTCGTGGCCACGAGGTGGTCGGTCTGCCGTATTGTGTGCTGGTGATGAAGGTTTGTATGCTTCCTCCTCTAGTCGGGGGAGCAACTTGCGTTTTGGGTAGCTTTTGGAGGGGCGTTCGATTTCATACACTTCGGCCGCGAGGACCTCGGTCCATCTGTCGGCCAGCAGGTCTTGATCAACTCGAAGCTGTTGCTGCTTTTTCTTTAGGCTGTTCGCCGTGGCCATTAGCCTGCGTTTAAAACGCTCTTGTTCGACGGGATCCTCGGGCACGACGAATTCGTCGTCGTTGAGGCTTGCCTCATCTCCGGACGGAGGCATGTAATTTTCATCCTCCTCGTCTGCCGCTCTATCTTGAGGGCTAGCTTCCCTGTCCTCCTGTGCTAAATCTTGCTGGAGGGGGTTGTCTTCGGCACTCTCTGGGGTGTTATTATCTCCGGTGCCGGAATCTCCATTCTTGCTGTGGCGGGATTTAGAGCGGCGCCGCTGACGTCGGCGCTTGGGCTGTTTCTTAGAGGAATCTGCCTCCACTGCTTCTTCGCCGTCCCCATCCTTTGGGGTGTCCACCATGTATATGTCGTATGACGAGGTGGTCTTCCAGTGCCCTGTAGGCGCTGGTTCTTTATCGTCTCCAGCATCGTCGTCCATACCGTCGATGTCTTCGGAGTCGTAGTCTAGCATGTCGGTTAAATCGTCGACAGTGGCTACAAAGTAGGTGGTGGGTGGGCTTTGAATTTCTTCGTCATCCGCATCCCAACCATCCTGACCGCAGTCCGGCCAGGGTTCTCCTGATAACGGGATATACTTTAGCGAGTTCAGGATGTCGCCAAAGGGCGAGTGCTGAAAGATGTCCGCAGCGGTGAACTCCATGATCGGCGCCCAATCGGATTCGGTTGGCAGGGGCGCAGGAGGTTCGGAGTTCGGCAGGGAGTCCGGTACCTCGGAGTCACGAGCTTTGCAAAGGACAAGGTCGGTATTCGGCTCCATTGCCGTAGCCGTTGCAGCCCCCGAGGCGGTGTCCAGCCATCGGTCCTCGATCTGCGCGGTCGGCTCCGACTATGGGTCGGAGCGGATTCGTGTGCGGCCTCCAAGGTACTGTCCGGCGGCAGAGCTAGATCATGCCCATCGTGACAGCGCGGCGCGCTCGGCTGTGGCTCGAATCCATCGAAGATCAAGTCTCCGCGGATGTCAGCCGTGAAGTTTAGGCTTCCAAACCTGACCTGATGGCCAGGGGCGTAGCTTTCGATCTGCTCGAGACGGCCAAGTGAGTTGGCCCGCAGTGCAAAGCTGCCAAACACAAAGATCTGTCCGGGGAGAAAAGTCTCACCCTGGACGGCGTTGTTGTTGATTGAAGAAGCCATCAAGCCTATCGGTGACGGCACAGAGGAACTCTCAATGAAAGCACCAATGTCGGTGTCAAAACCGGCGGATCTCGGGTAGGGGGTCCCGAACTGTGCGTCTAGGCGGATGGTAACAGGAGACAAGGGACACGATGTTTTTACCCAGGTTCGGGCCCTCTCGATGGAGGTAAAACCCTACTCCTGCTTGATTGATATTGATGATATGGGTAGTACAAGAGTGGATCTACCACGAGATCAAGGAGGCTAAACCCTAGAAGCTAGCCTATGGTATGATTGTTGTAATGGTTGTGTCCTACGGACTAAAACCCTCCGGCTTATATAGACACCGGAGAGGGCTAATGTTACACAGAGTCGGTTACAATGGTAGGAGATCTACATATCCGTATCGCCAAGCTTGCCTTCCACGCCAAGGAAAGTCCCATCCGGACACGGGACGAAGTCTTCAGTCTTGTATCTTCATAGTCTTGGAGTCCGGCCGATGATGATAGTCCGGCTATCTGGACACCCCTAGTCCAGGACTCCCTCAGGAAGGATCAATGATGTTCTCATTGTTGCAAATAGAAATTTGGTGCCCGTAGATTTTATCATTCTTGATATAGATTGCAATCTTTCTTGCCCTATTATTCTTTGTAGACCTTTCCTTAGAACGATTGGCGCGATTATTGATATGAAGGAAGGGAATATTAGATTCCAATTTCCATTAAGGAAAGACATGGACCACTTTCCAAGAAAGAAAATAAAATTACCTCATGAATCTATCATGCGAGCTACTTATGAATTGAGTGCCAAAGATGTCACTACCTAGATCTATCTTCGCTTTTATGCCTAGCTAGGGGCGTTAAACGATAGCGCTAGTTGGGAGGCAACCCAATTTTATTTTTGTTTTTTGTTTTTGTTGTTTAGTAATAAAATTTGCATCTACCTTCTGTTGAGTTTTGTGTTGTGAAGTTTTCATGTTTTGGGTAAAGACTTGATGAACTATGGAATAAGGAGTGGCAAAAGCCTAAGCTTGGGGATGTTGGGGAACGTAGTAATTTCAAAAAATTTCCTACGCACACGCAAGATCATGGTGATGCATAGCAACGAGAGGGGAGAGTGTTGTCCACGTACCCTCGTAGAACAACGCGGTTGATGTAGTCGTACGTCTTCCCGATCCGACCGATCCAAGTACCGAACGTACGGCACCTCCGAGTTCAGCACACGTTCAGCTCGATGACGATCCTTGGACTCCGGTCCAGTAGGGTGTCAGGGAAGAGTTCCGTCAGCACGACGGCGTGGTGACGGTGATGATGTTCTACCGACGCAGGGCTTTGCCTAAGCACCGCTACGATATGAGCGAGGTGGAATATGGTGGAGGGGGGCACCGCACACGGCTAAGGAACGATCATGAAGATCAACTTGTGTGTCATGGGGTGCCCCCTGCCCCCGTATATAAAGGAGGGAGGGGGGAGGTGTGGTCGGCCCCTAGAGGTGCGCCTGGAGGAGTCCTACCCCTCTTGCCTTGTTGGAGAAGGAAAGGGGAAGGGGGAAAGAGGAAAGGGGGGGCGCCGCCCCTCCTTCCTTGTCCTATTCGGACTAGGGGGGGAGGGGGCGCGTGGCCTGCCCTGGCCGGCCCTCCTCTTCTCCCTTAGGGCCCATGTAGGCCCATTAACCCCCGGGGGGGGGGGGGGGTTCCGGTAACCCCCCGGTACTCTGGTAAAATCCCGATTTCACCCGGAACGATTCCGATATCCAAATATAGGCTTCCAATATATCAATATTTATGTCTCGACCATTTCGAGACTCCTCGTCATGTTCGTGATCATATCCGGGACTCCGAACAACCTTCGTACATCAAAAACTATAAACTCATAATATATCTGTCATCGTAACGTTAAGTGTGCGGACCCTACGGGTTCGAGAACTATGTAGACATGACCTAGAACTGTTTCCGATCAATAACCAATAGCGGAACCTGGATGCTCATATTGGCTCCTACATATTCTACGAAGATCTTTATCGGTCAAACCGCATAACAACATACTTTGTTCCCTTTGTCATCAGTATGTTACTTGCCCGAGATTCGATCGCGGTATCCAATACCTAGTTCAATATCGTTACCGGCAAGTCTCTTTACTCGTTACGTAATGCATCATTCCGTAACTAAATCATTAGCTACATTGCTTGCAAGGCTTATAGTGATGTGCATTACCGAGAGGGCCCAGAGATACCTCTCCGACAATCGGAGTGACAAAACCTAATCGCGAAATATGCAACCTCAACATGTACCTTTGGAGACACCTGTAGAGCTCCTTTATAATCACCCAGTTACGTTGTGACGTTTGGTAGCACACAAAGTGTTCTTCCGGTAAACGGGAGTTGCATAATCTCATAGTTATAGGAACTTTGTATAAGTCATGAAGAAAGCAATAGCAACATACTGAACGATCAAGTGCTAAGCTAACGGAATGGGTCAAGTCAATCACATCACTCTCCTAATGATGTGATCCCGTTAATCAAATGACAACACATGTCTATGGCTAGGAAACATAACCATCTTTGATTAATGAGCTAGTCAAGTAGAGGCATACTAGTGACTTTAAGTTTGTCTATGTATTCACACATGTATCATGTTTCCGGTTAATACAATTATAGCATGTATAATGAACACTTATCATGATATGAGGAAATAAATAATAACTTTATTATTGCCTCTAGGGCATATTTCCTTCAGTCTCCCACTTGCACTAGAGTCAATAATCTAGATTACACAGTAATGATTCTAACACCCATGGAGTCTTGGTGCTGATCATGTTTTGCTTGTGGAAGAGGCTTAGTCAATGGGTCTGCAACATTTAGATCCGTATGTATCTTGCAAATCTCTATGTCTCCCACCTGGACTTGGTCCCGGATGGAATTGAAGCGTCTCTTGATATGCTTGGTCCTCTTGTGAAATCTGGATTCCTTTGCCAAGGCAATTGCACAAGTATGTCACAGAAGATCTTCATTGGTACGGATGCACTAGGTATGACACCTAGATCGGAAATGAACTCCTTCATCCAGACTCCTTCATTTGCTGCTTCCGAAGCAGCTATGTACTCCGCTTCGCATGTAGATCCCGCCACGACGCTTTGTTTAGAACTGCACCAACTGACAGCTCCACCGTTCAATATAAACACGTATCCGGCTTGTGATTTAGAATCGTCTGGATTAGTGTCAAAGCTTGCATCGACGTAACCATTTACGACTAGCTCTTTGTCACCTCCATAAACGAGAAACATATCCTTAGTCCTTTTCAGGTATTTCAGGATATTCTTGACCGCTGTCCAGTGATCCACTCCTGGATTACTTTGGTACCTCCCTGCTAAACTTATTGCTAAGCATACGTCAGGTCTGGTACACAGCATTGCATACATGATAGAGCCTATGGCTGAAGCATAGGGAACATCTTTCATTTTCTCTCTATCTTCTGCTGTGGTAGGGCATTGAGTCTGACTCAACTTCACACCTTGTAATACAAGCAGGAACCCTTTCTTTGCCTGATCCATTTTGAACTTTTTCAAAACTTTATCAAGGTATGTGCTTTGTGAAAGTCCAATTAAGCGTCTTGATCTATCTCTATAGATCTTGATGCCCAATATGTAAGCAGATTCACCGAGCTCTTTCATCGAAAAACTTTTATTCAAGTATCCCTTTATGCTATCCAGAAATTCTATATCATTTCCAATCAACAATACGTCGTCTACGTATAATATCATTAATGCTACAGAGCTCCCACTCACTTTCTTGTAAATACAGGCTTCTCCAAAAGTCTGTATAAAACCATATGCTTTGATCACACTATCAAAGCGTTTATTCCAACTCCGAGATGCTTGCACCAGTCCATAAATGGATCGTTAGAGCTTGCACACTTTGTTAGCACCTTTTGGATCGACAAAACCTTCCGATTGCATCATATACAACTCTTCTTCCAGAAATCCATTCAGGAATGCAGTTTTGACATTCATTTGCCAAATTTCATAATCATAAAATGCGGCAATTGCTAACATGATTCGGACAGACTTAAGCATCGCTACGGGTGAGAAAGTCTCATCGTAGTCAACCCCTTGAACTTGTCGAAAACCTTTCGCAACAAGTCAAGCTTTGTAGACAGTTATATTACCATCAGCGTCAGTCTTCTTCTTGAAGATCCATTTATTCTCGATGGCTTGCCGATCATTGGGCAAGTCAACCAAAGTCCATACTTTGTTGTCATACATGGATCCCATCTCAGATTTCATGGCTTCAAGCCATTTTGCGGAATCTGGGCTCATCATCGCTTCCTCATAGTTCGTAGGTTCGCCATGGTCAAGTAACATGACTTCCAGAATAGGATTACCGTACGACTCTGGTGCAGATCTTACTCTGGTAGACCTACGAGGTTCAATAGTAACTTGATCTGAAGTTTCATGATCAATATCATTAGCTTCCTCACTGATTGGTGTAGTTTTCACAGGAATCGGTTCTTGTGATGAACTACTTTCCAACAAGGGAGTAGGTACAGTTACCTCATCAAGTTCTACTTTCCTCCCACTCACTTCTTTCGAGAGAAACTCCTTCTCTAGAAAGGATGCGAATTTAGCAATGAAAATCTTGCCCTCAGATCTGTGATAGAAGGTGTACCCAATAGTCTCTTTTGGGTATCCTATGAAGACACATTTCTCCGATTTGGGTTCGAGCTTATCTGGTTGAAGTTTCTTCACATAAGCATCGCAACCCCAAACTTTAAGAAACGACAACTTTGGTTTCTTGCCAAACCACAGTTCATAAGGCGTCGTCTCAACGGATTTTGATGGTGCCCTATTTAACGTGAATGCGGCCGTCTCTAAAGCATTACCCCAAAATGATAGCAGTAAATCAGTAAGAGACATCATAGATCGCACCATATCTAGTAAAGTACGATTACGATGTTCGGACACACCATTTCGTTGCGGTGTTCCGGGTGGCGTGAGTTGCGAAACTATTCCGCATTACTTCAAATGTAAACCAAACTCGTAACTCAAATATTCTCCTCCACGATCAGATCGTAGAAATTTTATTTTCTTGTTACGATGATTTTCCACTTCACTCTAAAATTCCTTGAACTTTTCAAATGTTTCAGGCTTGTGTTTCATCAAGTAGATATACCCATATCTGCTCAAATCATCTGTGAAGGTGAGAAAATAACGATACCCGCCGCGAGCTTCAATATTCATTGGACCACATACATCAGTATGTATGATTTCCAGAAAATCAGTTGCTCGCTCCATAGTTCCGGAGAACGGCGTTTTAGTCTTCTTGCCCATGAGGCACGGTTCGCAAGTACCAAGTGATTCATAATCAAGTGATTCGAGAAGTCCATCAGTATGTAGTTTCTTCATGCGCTTTACACCGATATGACCTAAACGACAGTGCCACAAATAATTTGCACTATCGTTATCAACTCTGCATCTTTTGGCTTCAATATTATGAATATGTGTATCACAACTATCGAGATTTAATAAAAATAGACCACTCTTCAAGGGTGCATGACCATAAAAGATATTACTCATATAAATAGAACAACCATTATTCTATGATTTAAATGAATAACCATCTCGCATCAAACAAGATCTAGATATAATGTTCATGCTCAACGCTGGCACCAAATAACAATTATTTAGGTCTAAAACTAATCCCGATGGTAGATGTAGAGGTAGCGCGCCGACCGCGATCACATCGACTTTGGAACCATTTCCCACGCGCATCGTCACCTTGTCCTTAGCCAATCTTCGCTTAATCCGTAGTCCCTGTTTCGAGTTGCAAATATTAGCAACATAACCAGTATCAAATATTCAAGTGCTACTGCGAGCATTAGTAAGGTACACATCAATAACATGTATATCACATATACCTTTGTTCACTTTGCCATCCTTCTTATCCGCCAAATACTTGGGGCAGTTCCGCTTCTAGTGTCTAGTATGCTTGCAGTAGAAGCACTCAGTCTCAGGCTTAGGTCCAGACTTGGGTTTCTTCTCTGTAAGTGCATCTAGTGCCCCTTAGTGATTTGGTGTATTGAAGACTTATAGGTTAAGGGACTAATGCGTTTGTGAGTGTACACAGGTCTATAAGTCTATGAGGAGTTTGATATTTACAGAGAAAGTCGAGCCCTAAAAATGAAGTTCTTCGACTGAAGACTTTGATATTCTGAAGACTTTCTGAAGACTTTGAAAGTGAAGAAATTGGTGTGACCTTGAAGACTTGGTATTCATTTGAGGAACATGAAGCATGTAGACTTTTGTTTTCGTAGTTTCATTTTCTTTTTCTTGAGTCATAGGAAACACCGTACTGTTAAAGGGGGTCGAGGAAATACTAAGGAAAAATTTCCATGTGATGCGCAACTCAAAATCCTACACCTACCAATCCCTTCGAGTGAAGCCTTTGGAAATCTCATACAGTTCAGTCACTTTCTTCAATGACAGAGACGAAGTTCTTCTGGTCACTGAGGAATTTGTTCTGACTGAGGAGTTAGGAATTCGCCAGTGCGAATTGCCTACACAGTGAGGAACATGATAGCCCTGAGGAATTTGAGAGCCAAATTTCCAACCGTTGCTGTGCTGCGCGCCAGCTGTCCCAAAATATCCTATCCACCTAACGGTCATATCATTGAAGGGCATTTATGTCTTATCATGTCGGGCTGCTCCCTAGGCTATAAATAGCCGCCCCCTACAACCACTAGCTGGTTGGCTGCTCCGAGAGAACTTGGCACTTGTCATTTGAGAGCAACCCATCCTCCGAGGACTTTGAGTGAAAATCATCAAGTGAGGAAAACCCAAAACCAAACCCACACAAACCCAAAGTGATTGAGCATCACTGAAGAAATTGATCCTGCGTGGATCCAACGCTTGTTACCTTTGAAGACTGTGCTTCTTCCAGATGGTTAGGCGTCATGGTCTAGAGCATCCAAGAGGAATTGTGGATTACCGAGTGACCAAGTCTGTGAAGGTTTGGAAGTCACCTGAAGACTTACCACGAGTGATTGGACGAGGTCTGTGTGGCCTTAGTTCAAGGAGAATACGGTGAGGACTGGGTGTCCTGAGCTGCGTGCTCAGTGACTGGGTGTCCGGGACTGCGTCTCCTCGAGTTTAAATACTCAGCCGCTCCAACCAGACGTACAACTGAGACAGCAGTTGGAACTGGTTTACCAAATCATTGTCTTCACCAACTAACTGGTTCTATTTCCTCAACCCTTTCATTTCCTCATTACTGTGTTGAGTGTTTGTTCATATCTGTGCTTGAAGACTTTGACTGAAGACTCTCTCAATTTCCTCAGTTCAATTTCTTCAGTCTGTTTGTCTTCATCTTGTGTTATCCTGTGATTACGCTTTCTGTACTCTGTGCTAGTCTTCATTTCATCATGATGACCATGCTTGTATTCTGTTATGCTTACTTCTGAGTACTTATTCTGCTGCAAGTAGTTCTTCGCTAAGGAATTTCCTCACCAGCAAATTCCTCAGTGAAGAATTCATAAAAATCGCCTATTCACCCCCCTCTAGTCGATATAACGCACTTTCAATTGGTATCAGAGCAAGGTACTCCCTTGTTCTGTGTGATTTTAGTTTAACCGCCTGGAGTTTTTAGTTATGTCGACCGCAGGTATGAAGAAAGTGACATGCCCTATCTTTGACGGTCATGATTATCCCAAGTGGAAGGCCATGACGAGGAAGCGCCTCATGGCAATGAACAGCGAGCTGTGGACCGTCACTGAGATTGGTCTTACTGATCTATGCAAGATGGCGGACGCTGATGATATTTGCAAGTACACTCGACTTGACATCTTGGCGAAGGATATCATCTGTTCCTGCCTATCCAGAGATCAATTCAGGCGCATTATGCATCTTGGCAATGCGAAGCTTATCTGGGACCGAATCTCTGATGTCTATGAAGGTCATCGAACCCGTCATGATCCCTGGTTTGAGGACTTCAAGGAATCTCTCAAAACGATGACTTTCGAGCCAGAATCATCATCTTCTGCATCATGTCTCATGGCAGAGGGTGACGAGGTAACCGAATGCACCTCATCTGAGTTTTGTGACGATGAATCTGATAATGATGAATTTGATAATGATGAATCTGATGATGATATTGAATCTTGTTATACCAAACTTGTTTGCATTGCTACTAAACAACAAACGGCTTTGGAACAAGTTCAAAACATGCTAGAAAAAAGTGATGATATGTTGGGTAAAGAAATGGATCAGTCAAAAGCATTGGGTGAATGTCTTCAGAGAATTCACTCAGGTTCGGGCCCTCTCGATGGAGGTAAAACCCTACGTCCTGCTTGATTAATATTGATGATATGGGTAGTACAAGAGTAGATCTACCACGAGATCAAGGAGGCTAAACCCTAGAAGCTAGCCTATGGTATGATTGTTGTAATGTATGTTGTCCTACGGACTAAAGCCCTCCGGTTTATATAGATACCGGAGAGGGCTAGGGTTACACAGAGTCGGTTACAATGGTAGGAGATCTACATATCCGTATCGCCAAGCTTGCCTTCGACGCCAAGTAAAGTACCATCCGGACACGAGCCGGAGTCTTCAATCTTGTATCTTCGTAGTCTTGGAGTCCGGCGGACATTGATAGTCCGGCTGTCCGGATACCCCCTAGTCCAGGACTCCCTCAGTAGCCCCTGAACCAGTCTTCAATGACGATAAGTACGGTGTGCATAATGTTTGGCATTGCAAGGCGGGTTCCTCCCTTGAATAATCCAGAGAAGATCATGAACACCAGGATAGTGTCCGGCTCTGCAAAATAAATTCCACATTCCACCGTAGAGAGAACAAAATGTACACTTAGTTCAATCTGCTGACGTATTATGCGGCGTGATATCACACCGCCACCAGGCCTTTGTTTGAATTACTATACCACCTCAGCATGTTTAGCGAAGCGGTTTCCTTGGCACGTCTTGTCGAAGCAGAGATCGTGTTCCCCTTATTCCGGGATTCTCATCAATACGTGCGTGGGTAACCCAACCGCGCCATTGATAGTGGCGCTTGGGAGATAAGCGAGTTTTACCAGGCTGGTGGGGGACGCATAGTTTTGTCCGCCTATATATAAGGGATAAGGATTCACCTTCTCACCTACGCCTTCTTCCTCCTTTGCTTATCCATCCCCGCGAACTCAAGCTCCAACGCCCGAGCTCGCGCATCTCGCCTCAACCTTCTCCGAATATGTCCGGAGCGGGAGGTAAATGGTTAGCCTCCACCGTCAAGGAGGAGGACATCACCAAGCTACGCAGCGCCGGATACCTTTCCGGCAATATCACGCATCGGCTGCCCGACGAGGGGCAGCTCATCCCTACCCCCAGGCCTCATGAGAGGGTCGTCTTCCTCCCCCACTTCCTCCGCGGACTGGGCTTTCCGCTCCATCCATTTGTCCGGGGGCTCATGTTTTACTACGGCCTGGATTTCCACGATCTGGCGCCGAACTTTATCCTCAACATCTCGGCGTTTATCGTCGTGTGCGAGGCCTTCCTCTGCATCCGGCCCCACTTCGGCCTGTGGCTCAAGACCTTCAACGTCAAGCCGAAGGTTGTGAAGGGTACGCAAGCGGAATGCGGAGGCGCTATGTTGGGCAAATTGCCCAACGTCCCTTGGCTAGAAGGGACCTTCATGGACTCCATCAAGGGGTGGCAATCGGGGTGGTTCTACATCACCGAGCCGCGCAAATCCACATGGGTGGCGGCCCCCGAGTTTAGATCTGGCATCCCCACGCAGCTCACCTCCTGGAAAGAGAAGGGCTTGCAGTGGGGGAATCCGGTGGAGGTGACGGGACTCCGAGCATGTATCAAGAAGATGGTGAGCAATAAGCTCAGGCTCGTCGACGTGGTCCAAGTCATGCTCATCCGGCGGATCCTCCCATGCCAAGAACGGGCATTTAATTTGTGGGAGTTCAATCCGGAACAGCACCAGGCGCTAAACGGGCTCTTCGATACAACATACGAAGGCGCCTGGAGGGTGCTGTTCAAGGGCGCCGAAGCCCCCGCGTCCGCGACCGAAGACCGCGGATTCAGCTCGCAGCATCCAACTGACGAGGTAAGTGATTCAACCCCATTACGAGACACTTGTAATAATTAGATTGACTCTGGTGTGGTTTCATTCTGCCTCTTCCTTTGACAGGAATGGATGGAGAAGGCCAAGCTGCTCATCAGCCCGGCTCCCATGCCAGAAGACCCAGCGAATGCCCGCTTAACAGGGCTGCTGGTTCCGGCACCGCACGTGGTGCCGGAGAAGAAGGCCAAGAAGGTGGCCGCGGGGACTCGAAAGAGTTCCCGCAATCAGGCGTCTGACGACGACGAGGACTCCTCTCCCGAAGACGAGGAGGAGTACTCTCTCCCGGAGGAAGGAGAGAAGGAAAGGAAGGCTTCCCCCATCGGGGGGGCCGAAGGGTCCAAGAGGGGGAGAACTATCCCCCCGGACAGTTTCGCCAACATCAGCGTTGGTGAGGATGAGCAGCCTCCAAGGGCCAGGCGTCCGGCAAGATCGTAAGTATCCGGATCCTTGATGTGTAATTTTCTTTATGTCGCGTAGTATCCTTCTAACGCCGCATTCTGCCCGTAGTCCGGCCAATGATGATCTCCCCGACTCATCGAGCGGGTCATTGGCCTCATCGGATGTGAATTCCATCCCGACTGCCTCCACCCCACGCGCCGACGAGGACGCCGAGGTGGGATCCCCGAGAGGGACCCATCAGGAGGAGGCTCCGGAGGCGCCATCTGGCAGCCTCCCGGACTTCGTGCCGGACTCTACACCGGAACCCGCAGTGGTTCCAGAGTCCGGCAAGCGGCCCCTTCGAAAGAAGGGCAGGACCGTGACGCCGGCGGCCTCCGTCCAACCGGAGGCACCGGATAACCTGCTGGAGGCGCTTAAAGGCGCTTCCATCGAGGAAGAACACCGCACTATCATGAGTGCGGTGATTGAGAAGGTTCAGCTCGCTAAGAGCGGGCTGACCGAAGCCTGCAGCAGCCTTTTAACAGGCTTTGAGGTAAGAAAGTTAAAATTATGTAATGTAATACCGCATAGACAGTAGCCCCTGATGCTTAGTTCGGTGTTCGGAAAGAAAAGCCGGACTAAGGATCTATAACAAGATATACGCAGGGTTGCCTAAAATATGTCAATATGGGTTTGCAGGCTGCACTGCTGACCTCTGCCGCACTAACGGCGGAGGTTGACGTGCTGAAGAAGGATCTCGAGCGGTCCGAGCAAGAGCTCGGCCATGCCAAGAAGCAGCTCGAGGAAAAAGAAGGTGAGTAACACCTCTTTGAATAAGTACCTTACAGAAAAGGATTTTGGTTGCAAATAAAATTAACAAGGATAATATGTGTATTGCAGGGGCCACTAACGAGGTGGCAGCCCTGCGGGATGCTGTGTCCGCGGCCGAACGCAATGCGGCCACGGAACGGGCTGAGCGAGAAAAGCAAGAGGCACGGGTGGCGGAAGTTCGGCAAGAGTTCCAGGTTCTCATGGAAAAACATGAGAGTTTGGAGCGTGACTCCAAGACTCGAGAGTCCGAGCTTGCCTCGGCTCTCGAAAGTGCCAAGTCCGCCAAGGCCGAGGCCCATAAGGCCCTTCAGGAGGTTGAGGACATAAAGAAGATAGCGGCGGGTAAGGCATTTTTTATGCAAAGCAGGCATGTTAATGTGAACTACCTGATACTTACCCGAATTCGGAGCTCTCCAGGGGCGTTTGCAGATCTGCCGCGTAGTGCGTCTGATGCCGCCGCATTCTATCATGGCGAGGAGGGGAGCTCGACGGAGAAGGTCTTCTGGTCTCAGTATACTGAGGCCGGCCATCCGGTGCCCCTAAGCGATCAGCTGAAGCAGCTGGTCGAACTCCACAAGGTAGCTGAGGAGGCCATGAAGGGCCTCATAGTCCGGCTGTGGCCTGAACAGGCCATGCCTGGTAGCTACTTTGGCCTCGTGCGGCGGCTGGTGGATGCGTGCCCCAGGCTGGATGTAGTCAAGCGCTCCGCCTGTATCGAAGGTGCTCGTCGGGCCCTTGCCCGCATAAAGGTGCAATGGGGCAAATTGGATGCGGAGAAGCTTCTCACGGACCCACTGCCACCGGGCAAGGAGTATCGCACGCCGGAGAAGTATTATAAAATTGTCCTGAAGGGAGCCTGCAATATTGCAGATGAGTGCTCCCGAAATGTAATCTTTGAGTGAACTCGCTGTTTATTTATCCTGTGCGCTGAAAACTTCGTTCATATGCGCCATGAGCAACGCTTGTTTAATTTAAAATATCACCTTCTGTGCGGCCGTTTATAAAATCTGAGAGATGGCAAGTCGTTAGCTTTAGCCCCCAAGCCACAAGTGCTGGGGTGTTCGGGATAAACTTGAGCACTCTTGTTCCCATTTTTGGGTCCATCTAGGGAGGCGCTCAACACGACGAACAAGGCAACCGGACTTATAATGCTTGAACACTCTCACTTAGCCATAGAATTCTATAATTTTAAATTTTGGCGAAGCCCCTGGTATTCGGAAGACCGAATCCGGGGCGCTATCCACGCTTTCATCGGACATAATCCGGAACTTCGCTCGAAGCGGCGTGAGTCTTTAAGGACCCGAAAAAACCTCTCGAACAGCGACCAGTCTCTCGCCGTATCATGCCAGTCAGTTTTAGCTTTCTCCACTGAGGCGTTAACCCGGCTCAACCGGGGCGCAATCGCAGTGGTTCTCCCAGTGCCACCTTAGCCGACAGAACGGAACGTAAGGCACCAAAACGTGGGAGCCGGGCAAACCCAACTATTGACCCAAGACATGATTCGGAGCCGATTCATATAATGCTATAAGTTCGGGGTGCTGCACTTGTGAAAGTGTTCGGACTTTATCACACCATAGAGTGGGGAACATGAGCCCCTGGTGTAATATGCCGTACCAAAATATACGGGTGCCAGATGTCATATAATGAGCATATATATATATGAAGTGTGATGCAATGGCGAGAAATGCCTTCTAGCCGGATTGTAGATCGTTTGTCTTTGCCGACCTTTTCGCTTCGACCTCGGGACCCTAGAGTACGGAGTGTGTCCGAATACCTTTTTGGTTAAGAAACAACCGTGGTATGCATGGAGACCAGGCGTAGGGGTCATTAGTGCTTTATCAGACAAGTGCCCAACTAGTTATGTTATATTACATGGTTAGTAAGAAACATCTTCCAGGGAGAATAGTTACGTTAAGGGTTCCTTTCTGTCACGACCGGTTTTCCAATAAAAATATTTATTGAGAAACCTATCTATTGAGTCCAGTATGAGAGAAATCCTCCTCACTGGTAGACAAAATCTTGATACAATAAGCCAGTAGCATAAAATATATTACAGGGTCGAACTACGGTTGCTCAACCAAATTATTACAAGCACGCCAATTATTATACATAAAGGCGGACACGACACAGTGGTGTGGAGGCATACTACTGACTCGAGGATAGGATGGTGGTGGAAAAACACAGCGGGGAGAGGGATACAAGACTCTAAAACTGGCATCTCATCGAGCGTCGAGGTGAGGCTCGATGAACTTATTTGGTAGCGGAAGCGCATATCATACAGTGACCAAATCCAGGGTCGCACGAGACTGACTGGGACTCCTCTAGGCGCCGGACTCGCTATCATATTCTTCATCCATGAGATCGCCTTCGTCAGCATCTAGCCAAATCAACAAGCCAGTGAGTACTTTGAAAGTACTCGCAAGACAGTTCGGACGTAAGATATAACAAATACATGCATGGATGCGTCATGATTAATTCATCAATGCACATTAAATTAAATTGGCATAATGAGGTAAGTAAAAGGGAAACGGCGGTAGTCCGCCTGAAATCCCAACAAAACATAAATGGAGACCGATCGGGTGTCTGAAGCGACGCCTCGAAAGGTGGACAAATAAATAAAAGGAAATGATGCCACAGTCAGACGTCTGAGCGACATCACAGAAAGGGATTTAAAAGAAATGCCACAGTCGGACGTCTGAGCGACACCACATAAAGGGCTTTAAAAGAAATGCCACAGTCGGACGTCTAAGCGACATCACAGAAAGGGCTTTAAAAGAAATGCCACAGTCGGACGTCTGAGCGACACCACATAAAGGGCTTTAAAAGAAATGCCACAGTCGGACGTCTGAGCGACATCACAGAAAGGGCTTTAAAAGAAATGCCACAGTCGGACGTCTGAGCGACATCACAGAAAGGGCTTTAAAAGAAATGCCACAGTCGGACGTCTGAGCGACATCACAGAAAGGGCTTTAAAAGAAGTGCCACAGTCGGACGTCTGAGCGACATCACAGAAAGGGCTTTAAAAGAAATGCCACAAGTAAATATTACTCATAATATACATTCAATTCATGAAAATAAATGGGTTAGTCCATCCACAGGAATAATCATTTAACCGGACTTAGCACTCATGCGATTCACCGGAGTCTCTGTCATCAAAACTGACATTTGGTCAGGACAAGTTAATATCGAACTTGGACATGGAATAGATGATCTGAAGGAATATATGACTCTGCAGAGTTTGTACAAAATTTTTCCCACAGCCAACGGATTTCCGTAGTCACGAAGGGCTAGTTCCGTTTACGGTTTTTCGGTAGAAAACACAGCTAACCAGTACACACCCATTCCACCTCTCGATGCTAGGAATCACCCTAGACATCGTCCAAGAAAAACTTTTGAGACGGGGAGATCACAATCTCGAATAGCATGGGATCAAATTTATATACGCGCGCTCTAAGGGGTGCCCCCCTCTCGGTCCCAACCGGAAACACCCATGCCCCCTGACCGGATGACTGGCTTTAATCCAGGGCCATGGAACCATCATCACGGCCCCTCCATTTTGGTGTGTACCAGGAAAGCGGTTTACAACTTACTAAGCCATATTCCTTGCGGAAAACATGTGGTAGTACAAGGAAGGAAATGGAAGGAACTGAACCGATACGGTTTGACACTGAAGTCACATAGTCTGGCATAAGACTGGCATGCTACAACACTGCCGTCTTACCCATTCTCATGCCAACACATGGCCATTCATATGCACATCCATCCACTTATGGATCATCGAACTCACTTACTTCAACAGTGCATGGAAATAACGTTCATCGGTATGCTCATCAACATGCCGTGAGACTAACTAAATGCAAAACATGCCAAGACACTCATCATATCAAAAGTTCAAACATGCTTGCCTGGTTCAGAGTAGTCAGAGCCTAGCTCGGTGAAGTTCGCGGCTCCGTCACCTCCTTCGGTATCTACGGTATAAAGAAAATATATACGCTATCGTAAATACCAAGAGGTGCACAAAAAGTATACCAAATATTTTTCAAATAAATCTGATAAAAAAACTAGAATTTTTTTTAAGGAAGACAGAAAAAGAATCAATCAAAAATACTTTTCTGTTAAAAAGTTATAAGGGTTTTAATCCAGGGACTCATCTGTAATGAAACAGAAAGTTTCCAGGGGCTAGTTTATAAAAACAGAAAACGCTTCGGCAGAAACTACGCCAGCCCAGAGGGAAAGCGTACTCTGGCGAAAGACGCCTTCAGAAAACGGTTTGTTTTAGAAAAGGCAGAGAGGCTGACGGGTGGGCTCCACCTGTCAGGTTTAAAAATCAAAACAGAGCGCGACGGCGCCCGAGGGGTGCGTTGGTCGCCGGCGGCGATCCACGGCGAGGCAGGGGGATCGGGGAGTACCTCTGTGTTCAGGGCACCATTCCGCGTCTGAGGGAGGTGGAAGTGGTCGCCGGTGAGTACTGTGTCGATGGCGGCCTTTGCTCCGGCGGACGGCGGTTCGAACGAGGATGGAGCTCGCCGGAGAGGGCTGCAAGGTTCAAATTGACGAGGGGGTTAGGATGCTAGGTGTGAGAGAGGGCTACGGACGAGGTTTGGGCGCCGGAGATGGCCTTACCGCAGTGGGTGCTGTTGGAGCCCGAGGCGGACGGAGGTGGCCGGAGTCGAGGAAGAAGGGCTCCTCGAGGCCCCTCTAGTGGTCAGGCAGTGATGTGGTGAGGTGGTGTAGCCGGGCGTGTGTGCTAGCGGGCTCGGGGTGCTATATATAGCTGCCCCGAGGCGGTTGCCGAGAACGGGGTTCTCCGGCGAGGTGATTACGGCGGCGTGGAGGTTGAACGGAAGGTTGCAGAGGTGGGGCGTCATCACGGTCGCTCCCTTGTTCGGCTTGTGCGCTAACCGCGTTGGGATTAGGTGGCTTAGGTGGAGTTCGACGGAACGGGGTGGCACGGGCCCGTCGGCAGCAGAGAGCGTGCTCTGTGCGTGCTGCGCCACCGCGACGGTGCCGCATGCATGCGCTGGCACGGAGACGGCCACGCGGAGCCACCAGAGGACTTGGGCGGCGCCGAACGGCGTTGCGCCGCCGTTCTCCTCCCTGTCGGCCGTGACGGGGAGCCGGCCGCTGCAAGACACGCCGGCGCAGGCGGGCCAGGGAGCCACCGACGCCAGGGTCGCGCCAAGTGCGCGTGTGAGGCTCCGGACAAGCAAGCGAGGCCGCGAGCAACGTGCCAAGTGCACTGTGGCCGCGTGACTGAAACTGACGAAACTGAAACTGAACTTAACTGAATTTCTGAAAGTGTAAGGAAAACAGTGCATGCAAGGTGTTCGACAGAATGATCCAGGCATGTAGGGATTTTTCCTTGGGCTGATTTTTGGTGGAGTGATCTCTCATTGCAACTAGAGGTTGCCTGAATTTTTATAGAATTTTTGGAGAAGTGTGGATATGAATTTCACCAAATTTGGCAAATCTGGTCCAAACTTGCAGAGACTGAATTTTGAAATATTTCAAAAGAGGAGGAGTGGATCAAGATGGTTCTGGGTTGTGGGTTCAAAGGACTATCCAGGAGAGTTGGTTTGAGGTCATAACTCAAATGCAATAGGGTACTTGCTTTGAAAATCTCTCAGGCTCCAAATAATTTTCAGAATTGATTTGAGGGGAAAAATAATTTGAATAAAATCCAAAACTTGTTTGGATGAGTTGGGACAGTGAACTTAGGTTGATTTCAATGAGGAGGGGAGGTTTTGGAGAGGTTTTACCACATGGGCAAAAATACAATGCCATGGGTGGCTTCAAAGATATGAAAATCCAAATTTTCATAGAGTTTCTTTTTAAAAGAAAAAGATTAAATTAAACTCCCACAATAAATTGAGAGGGAACCAACAGAGAAGAAGTTTCAAAAGATCAAACACCAAGGTTTTTTTTTAAAAAAAAATCCTTGCCAAAGAAAAGAAAGTTTTTAAGAGGAAGGTTTTCTGGAAAAATTTTAAATGGCCTCTTTTATAAAAACCACAAAGTTTTTTGCTGAAAACCAAAGCAAAAATTTTGGGGTGTCACAACACCTACCCCCTTAGGAAAAATCTCGTCCCCGAGATTTCAACTGTTCCTCAAATAAGTGTGGATGCTCTGTCCGAAGAAAATCCTCTCTTTCCCAAGTTGCTTCGCTTTCGGTGTGGTTGCTCCACTGAACTCTGAAAAACTTGATGGTCTTCTGTCGGGTTCTCCTTTCAGACTCCTCTAATATTTTTACTGGGTGTTCTCGGTAAGTGAGGTCTGGTTGTACGTCAATGTTCTCATGGGATACTTGTTTCTCTGGTTTGCTTACGCATTTCCTTAACTGAGAGATGTGGAACACGTCGTGAATGTCCGACAAGTCTTCGGGTAAGTCTAGCTGGTAGGCTACAGTGCCTCTTCGTGCCACTATGCGGAATGGTCCAATGAATCTTGGTGCTAACTTTCCTTTAATCTTAAATCGTTGCAGTCCCTTCATAGGTGATACTCGTAGGTACACAAATTCACCGGGTTCAAAATTGACCCTACGATGTTTCTGATCGTAATAACTCTTCTGTCGGCTTTGAGCGGTCTTGAGTCGTCCCTCATTAGCTTGACTTTTTCTTCGGCTTCTTTGAGCATGTCTGGGCTAAAGATACGGCTGTCTCCGGTCTCTGACCAATTTAGCGGGGTACGACATCTTCGTCCGTATAGGGCTTCAAAAGGTGCCATCTGCAGGCTGGCCTGGTAACTGTTGTTGTATGCGAACTCGGCATATGGCAGGCTTTCTTCTCAACTGGTTCCATCGGTGAGGACACATGCTCTCAGCATGTCTTCCAAAATTTGGTTTACGCGTTCAGTCTGTCCATCAGTCTGGGGATGGTAGGCTGTGCTGAAGGCCAATTGGGTTCCCAGAGCCTGTTGTAAATGATCCCTGAATCTCGAGAGAAACTGAGTGCCTCTATCGGAGATTATAGTCTTCGGCACTCCATGCAGACAAACTATACGGGAGAGATAAATCCTGGCAAGCTTCTGAGTGTTGTAGGTTGTCTTCACTGGAATGAAATGTGCCACCTTGGTTAATCTATCGGTGATGACCCATATGGCATCATACCCGTGTCATGACCGAGGTAGTCCGACAATAAAATCCATCCCTATTCCATCCCATTTCCACTCAGGTATTTTGTTTGGTTGCAGTAGTCCGGCTGGTTTTTGATGCTCAACTTTTATGCGTTGACAAGAATCGCAACATGCAACGAATGTGGCTATGTCCCTCTTCATACCGTGCCACCAAAATCCTTCCTGAATATCCTTATACATTTTGGTTCCTCCAGGGTGGATTGAATAAGGAGTGGTGTGTGCTTCAGCTAGGATTTTCTGTTTGAGGCCCTCTATGTTTGGCACACAGAGTCTGTCCCTGTACCGTAATATTCCATCATCGCCTATGACAAATTCCGAGGCCTTGCCCATACCCACCTTTCTTTTAATTCCTTCAATGCTGGGGTGACCAGGCTGAGCTTCTTTAATTCTCTCCACAAGGTCGGGCTTTATTTCCAAGTTTGATATGGTGCCTTCCGCGATCATTAACAAGTTGAGTTTTGCAAATTCTTGTTGGAATTCAGGCCTCAAACTTTGCAGTCTGTTTTCATCGGAGCTGGGGTTTCGACTAAGAGCATCGGCTACTACATTTGCTTTCCCTGGATGATAGTGGATTCCAACGTCATAATCCTTTACCAATTCCAACCAGCGGCGTTGCCGTAAGTTTAGTTCTGGCTGTGTGAAAATATATTTAAGACTTTTATGGTCCGTGTATATTTCACATCGATTCCCAAGTAAGAAATGCCTCCATTCCTTAAGTGCATGAATGACTGCTGCCATTTCTAAGTCATGAGTGGGATAATTTTCCTCATGCTTGCAGAGTTGTCGTGAAGCGTATGCGACAACCTTGCCTTCCTGCATCAACACGCACCCGAGACCTTTTCGGGATGCGTCACAATACACCACAAAGTTTTTGTGTATGTCTGGCACAATTAATACCGGTGCTGTGGTTAATTTCCGTTTTAACTCTTGGAAACTTTTTTCGCAAGCTTCTGTCCATTCAAACTTCTTGTCTTTCTTGAGTAACTGCGTCATTGGCTTGGCTAGTGTGGAGAATCCTTCAATAAATCTGCGGTAATATCCTGCCATTCCCAGAAAACTTCGTATGTCCGTTACGCTGGCTGGTGCCTTCCAGTCAAGTATGGCCTTGACTTTCTCCGGGTCCACTGCGATACCGTCTTGGGTCAACACGTGGCCTAGAAAGCCTACTTGCCTTAGCCAAAATTCGCACTTGCTGAACTTGGCATACAATTGATGCTTCCTGAGTTCTCCTAGCACAATCCTGAGATGTTCCGCGTGCTCTTCTGGTGTTTTGGAGTATATCAGAATATCATCGATAAATACCACAACGAACTTGTCCATAAACTTCATAAATACTTTGTTCATGAGGTGAACAAAATATGCGGGGGCGTTAGTTAATCCAAAAGGCATAACTGTGAACTCATATAGTCCATATCTGGAAGTGAAGGCTGTCTTGGGGATATCTTCTGTTCGCACTTTTAATTGATGGTATCCTGACCTTAAGTCAATTTTTGAGAATACCTTGGCCTGAGCGAGCTGATCAAATAAATCATTTATCCTTGGCATCGGGTATTTGTTCTTGACTGTGACCATGTTAAGTGCTCGGTAGTCTATGCACAATCTCAGTGTTCCATCCTTCTTTTTGGCAAATAAAATTGGTGATCCCCAAGGTGAGGAGCTGGCTCGAATGTATCCTTTGTCCAGTAATTCCTTTATTTGTTTCTTCAACTCAATCAACTCGGATGGTGCCATTCTGTATGGTTTCTTGTATATGGGGGTGGTTCCTGGTGCTAGCTCAATGCTGAATTCTATTTCTCGGTCTGGTGGCATGCCTGGTAGTTCTTCGGGAAATACGTCTGGAAATTCACATACTACTGGAACCTTGCTTAACTCAGAAATATCCACCTTATTCAATCTTGGCTGCCGGGGTATTTTTCTTTCCTTGGCTGGTACTTTTATTGTCTTCCCGTGGTGGTGTGTGAGAATCACGGTCCGGTTGAAACAGTCAATAAAACCTTTGTTGGTGGTTAACCAGTCCATCCCTAGGATGACATCCAGTCCTTTATTTTCCAACACAATAAGATTGGCGAAAAATTTCAATCCTTCGAACTCAATGGCCACATTCTGACAATAACTCTGAGTAACTTGCTGAATCCCAGGGGACTTGATGATCATGGATTTTTCCAAGGGATACATCGAAAAATTATTTTGCAAAGCAAAACTTTTCGAAATGAATGAGTGAGAAGCTCCAGAATCAAACAAAACCGTTGCAGGTATTGTATTGACAGGAAACGTACCGAGTACGATATCCGGAGCATTTTGTGCTTCTTCTTTGGTCACGTGGTTTAGATGACCCTTCCTGTGGTTGTTGTTGGGGTTGAAGTTGTTGCGCTTGGGCGCTAAATTATTGCCACTGTTGTTTGGCTTCGGGGTCGAGTTCCTTGGCTTGGGGCACTGTGTGGCGTAGTGCCCTTCTTCTCCGCAAGCGTAACAAGTAACGCCTGGGCGATATGTGAACTCTTTGTCCCTTGCATGGAAATTCTTGGTTGGGCGAGAAATGTTTGTGGTAGGTTTGTGTGTCCCACCTTTCTGAAAATCTGTCCTGCTTCGGTGGTTGCGTGCAAGAGTACTCTGGTCTCTTTTTCGCTTGCGTAAATCCTCCAAGATACGTCTCTCATTTTCCAGAGTAATAGCTTTGTCCACTAGTGTTTTAAAATCTGGAAATGTGTGCACGACCAGTTGGCATTTAAGCGCGGGCGCCAGACCGTCAAGGAATTTCTCCATCTTCTTGCTTTCAGTCATACGTTCTTCATTGGCGTAGCGCGACAACAGAGTAAATTGACCGATGTAATCTGACACTGTCATGTTCCTTTGTTTGAGGTCATCGAATTCTCTCTTCTTAATTTTCATAATGCTCTTGGGAATGTGTGCACCACGGAAACCTTCCTTGAAATCATCCCAGGTTATATCATTTTCGTTGGGGTGCATGTGCAGAAAATTCTCCCACCATGATGCGGTTGCTCCTGTGAGATAGTGCGGAGCATACAATACTTTCTCGAGATTTGAACATTTTGCAATTATTAATTTTCTCTCCATATCTCGAAGCCAATCCTCGGCCTCAAGAGGTTTGTCAGTATGAGAAAAAGTTTGGGGACGTGTCTTCTGTAGCTCAGATAACTTGGAATGCTGCTGATACTGTCCATGATGATTTCTCATGTTGATGACTTGGTTCATCATTTCCCGATGTTGCTGCTGGCTCTGCTCATAAAGGCGGCACATTTGTGAAAGTGCCGACTCACTGCCCTGTTGGCTTGACTGTCCCTGAGTGAACTCGTTGCTGGGTTGTGTATCATAATTTTCCTCTGGTGGAGTTGGCATGGAGCGAGTCCAATGACGAGACATTTTTCACTCTGGGAATATTTGTAAAACCCATAAGAAAAAACGGGAAGAGTTGCAAAAACAATTCCATAAGTGTATAGTGCTGGCAAATAAAATAAATAACCAAGCTTACTTAAGAAAAACAAATCGACTTGCGCACGGAGAAGGACTACTCATTACATATCTTACACGCGGGCGGTAATTATACAATACATCACTCAGGATATGCGTACATAATCCTGACATGTTATTTAGGCTAGTGCACTTCTCCAGATCCTACATGATGCGCAAACATACTACTTCTCACAACCTATGTACATATAAACATATCATACAAAGCGGCACATTACATGGCGGCTAAGCGTACTCAGGCGGAGATGTTGACGACCTCCTTTGCCCTGCCGAGGGTGAGGCGTAGTGAGGCTGGGGACTCGACTTCCTCCTCGCTAATAGGCTCCATACGTGTAGTGTTGCGCAGAGTGGACGGAGCAGTTGCCCGGGGCGGAACAACACGAATAGGAGTGGGCGCGAAGGTTGGTGCAGTGCGCACTGGAGTGGGCGCAATAACTTGGTTGAATTCTTCGGTAGAAGGCAGGCGACGCGTAGGTGCATAAGATGCTGAGGATGAGACAAAAGTCAGTGGCGGTGCGGTGGGTAGGAGCTCCCTCCTGTTGGCAACACAGCCATGAACTGAGTCCATGCGGGCAGCCACGAAGTCGTCCACCAGGTTGTCGAAGGCTGCCTCCAGGGCCCGGAGATACTCAATAAGCATCTCAAAAGCCTTGTCTCGTTCTCCTCTGGGGCAGGAGAATGCGTAGTGACAGGTGTAAGGCACATGGCATGGAAGATAACGGTAACGACGAGTCTTCATCACGGGTAGGACATCCCTGAGACGAGCTATCGCCTCGCGGGCTGCCATCTGCATAGCATGCCTCTCCGTAGGCATGGCTCTTCCCAAGAACCGGAAGCGGCGTAACTCACGACGCCCTCCCTTGAACTGCACCACGGCCTGGTGCATGGTCAGACTGTCGTTGACTCGGTGCTGGCAGAGTGTGAAGACTGGGCGCACAGATGGCCCCATCGCGACCTGAACGATGAAGGAAAGAAGCTTGACGAACCCATCGGGCACGTTGGCGAAGGTCTGAGACTCGCAGCTGTTGTCGGCCATCTACAAAAGTAGGCAAAAATTCTGCATGGTCAGATCATAAATTTATGCTGACTATCAGATATGTCTACAATTGCAGAAAAATATAAAATGGCTCTATTATGCTAATAACCAATTAGCGATCGCACCTAGTGGCTTCCTACAGTCAGCCTGGCTCTGGTACCAAGCTTGTCACGACCGGTTTTCCAATAAAAATATTTATTGAGAAACCAATCTATTGAGTCCAGTATGAGAGAAATCCTCCTCACTGGTAGACAAAATCTTGATACAATAAGCCAGTAGCATAAAATATATTACAGGGTCGAACTACGGTTGCTCAACCAAATTATTACAAGCACGCCAATTATTATACATAAAGGCGGACACGACACAGTGGTGTGGAGGCATACTACTGACTCGAGGATAGGATGGTGGTGGAAAAACACAGCGGGGAGAGGGATACAAGACTCTAAAACTGGCATCTCATCGAGCGTCGAGGTGAGGCTCGATGAACTTATTTGGTAGCGGAAGCGGATATAATACAGTGACCAAATCCAGGGTCGCACGAGACTGACTGGGACTCCTCTAGGCATCGGACTCGCTATCATATTCTTCATCCATGAGATCGCCTTCGTCAGCATCTGGCCAAATCAACAAGCCAGTGAGTACTTTGAAAGTACTCACAAGACAGTTCGGACGTAAGATATAACAAATGCATGCATGGATGCGTCATGATTAATTCATCAATGCACATTAAATTAAATTGGCATAACAAGGTAAGTAAAAGGGAAACGGCGGTAGTCCGCCTGAAATCCCAACAAAACATAAATGGAGACCGATCGGGTGTCTGAAGCGACGCCTCGAAAGGTGGACAAATAAATAAAAGGAAATGATGCCACAGTCGGACGTCTGAGCGACATCACAGAAAAGGCTTTAAAAGAAATGCCACAGTCGGACGTCTGAGCGACACCACATAAAGGGCTTTAAAGGAAATGCCACAGTCGGACGTCTGAGCGACATCACAGAAAGGGCTTTAAAAGAAATGCCACAGTCGGACGTCTGAGCGACACCACATAAAGGGCTTTAAAAGAAATGCCACAGTCGGACGTCTGAGCGACATCACAGAAAGGGCTTTAAAAGAAATGCCACAGTCGGACGTCTGAGCGACATCACAGAAAGGGCTTTAAAAGAAATGCCACAGTCGGACGTCTGAGCGACATCACAGAAAGGGCTTTAAAAGAAGTGCCACAGTCGGACGTCTGAGCGACATCACAGAAAGGGCTTTAAAAGAAATGCCACAAGTAAATATTACTCATAATAAACATTCAATTCATGAAAATAAATGGGTTAGTCCATCCACAGGAATAATCATTTAACCGGACTTAGCACTCATGCGATTCACCGGAGTCTCTGTCATCAAAACTGACATTTGGTCAGGACAAGTTAATATCGAACTTGGACATGGAATAGATGATCTGAAGGAATATATGACTCTGCAGAGTTTGTACAAAATTTTTCCCACAGCCAACGGATTTCCGTAGTCACGAGGGACTAGTTCCGTTTACGGTTTTTCGGTAGAAAACACAGCTAACCAGTACACACCCATTCCACCTCTCGATGCTAGGAATCACCCTAGACATCGTCCAAGAAAAACTTTTGAGACGGGGAGATCACAATCTCGAATAGCATGGGATCAAATTTATATACGCGCGCTCTAAGGGGTGCCCCCCTCTCGGTCCCAACCGGAAACACCCATGCCCCCTGACCGGATGACTGGCTTTAATCCAGGGCCATGGAACCATCATCACGGCCCCTCCATTTTGGTGTGTACCAGGAAAGCGGTTTACAACTTACTAAGCCATATTCCTTGCGGAAAACATGTGGTAGTACAAGGAAGGAAATGGAAGGAACTGAACCGATACGGTTTGACACTGAAGTCACATAGTCTGGCATAAGACTGGCATGCTACAACACTGCCGTCTTACCCATTCTCATGCCAACACATGGCCATTCATATGCACATCCATCCACTTATGGATCATCGAACTCACTTACTTCAACAGTGCATGGAAATAACGTTCATCGGTATGCTCATCAACATGCCGTGAGACTAACTAAATGCAAAACATGCCAAGACACTCATCATATCAAAAGTTCAAACATGCTTGCCTGGTTCAGAGTAGTCGGAGCCTAGCTTGGTGAAGTTCGCGGCTCCGTCACCTCCTTCGGTATCTACGGTATAAAGAAAATATATACGCTATCGTAAATACCAAGAGGTGCACAAAAAGTATACCAAATATTTTTCAAATAAATCTGATAAAAAAACTAGAATTTTTTTTAAGGAAGACAGAAAAAGAATCAATCAAAAATACTTTTCTGTTAAAAAGTTATAAGGGTTTTAATCCAGGGACTCATCTGTAATGAAACAGAAAGTTTCCAGGGGCTAGTTTATAAAAACAGAAAACACTTCGGCAGAAACTACGCCAGCCCAGAGGGAAAGCATACTCTGGCGAAAGACGCCTTCAGAAAACGGTTTGTTTTAGAAAAGGCAGAGAGGCTGACGGGTGGGCTCCACCTGTCAGGTTTAAAAATCAAAACAGAGCGCGACGGCGCCCGAGGGGTGCGGTGGTCACCGGCGGCAATCCACGGCGAGGCAGGGGGATCGGGGAGTACCTCTGTGTTCAGGGCACCATTCCGCGTCTGAGGGAGGTGGAAGTGGTCGCCGGCGAGTACTGTGTCGACGGCGGCCTTTGCTCCGGCGGACGGCGGTTCGGACGAGGATGGAGCTCGCCGGAGAGGGCTGCAAGGTTCAAATTGACGAGGGGGTTAGGATGCTAGGTGTGAGAGAGGGCTACGGACGAGGTTTGGGCGCCGGAGATGGCCTTACCGCAGTGGATGCTGTTGGAGCCCGAGGCGGACGGAGGTGGCCGGAGTCGAGGAAGAAGGGCTCCTCGAGGCCCCTCTAGTGGTCAGGCAGTGATGTGGTGAGGTGGTGTAGCCGGGCGTGTGTGCTAGCGGGCTCGGGGTGCTATATATAGCTGCCCCGAGGCGGTTGCCGAGAACGGGGTTCTCCGGCGAGGTGATTACGGCGGCGTGGAGGTTGAACGGAAGGTTGCAGAGGTGGGGCGTCATCACGGTCGCTCCCTGGTTCGGCTTGTGCGCTAACCGCGTTGGGATTAGGTGGCTTAGGTGGAGTTCGACGGAACGGGGCGGCGCGGGCCCGTCGGCGGCAGAGAGCGTGCTCTGTGCGTGCTGCGCCACGGCGACGGTGCCGCATGCGTGCGCTGGCACGGAGACGGCCACGCGGAGCCACCAGAGGACTTGGGCGGCGCCGAACGGCGTTGCGCCGCCGTTCTCCTCCCTGTCGGCCGTTACGGGGAGCCGGCCGCCGCAAGACACGCCGGCGCAGGCGGGCCAGGGCGCCACCGACGCCAGGGTCGCGCCAAGTGCGCGTGTGAGGCTCCGGACAAGCAAGCGAGGCCGCGAGCAACGTGCCAAGTGCACTGTGGCCGCGTGACTGAAACTGACGAAACTGAAACTGAACTTAACTGAATTTCTGAAAGTGTAAGGAAAACAGTGCATGCAAGGTGTTCGACAGAATGATCCAGGCATGTAGGGATTTTTCCTTGGGCTGATTTTTGGTGGAGTGATCTCTCATTGCAACTAGAGGTTGCCTGAATTTTTATAGAATTTTTGGAGAAGTGTGGATATGAATTTCACCAAATTTGGCAAATCTGGTCCAAACTTGCAGAGACTGAATTTTGAAATATTTCAAAAGAGGAGGAGTGGATCAAGATGGTTCTGGGTTGTGGGTTCAAAGGACTATCCAGGAGAGTTGGTTTGAGGTCATAACTCAAATGCAATAGGGTACTTGCTTTGAAAATCTCTCAGGCTCCAAATAATTTTCAGAATTGATTTGAGGGGAAAAATAATTTGAATAAAATCCAAAACTTGTTTGGATGAGTTGGGACAGTGAACTTAGGTTGATTTCAATGAGGAGGGGAGGTTTTGGAGAGGTTTTACCACATGGGCAAAAATACAATGCCATGGGTGGCTTCAAAGATATGAAAATCCAAATTTTCATAGAGTTTCTTTTTAAAAGAAAAAGATTAAATTAAACTCCCACAATAAATTGAGAGGGAACCAACAGAGAAGAAGTTTCAAAAGATCAAACACCAAGGTTTTTTTTAAAAAATTCCTTGCCAAAGAAAAGAAAGTTTTTAAGAGGAAGGTTTTCTGGAAAAATTTTAAATGGCCTCTTTTATAAAAACCACAAAGTTTTTGCTGAAAACCAAAGCAAAAATTTTGGGGTGTCACACTTTCCCTGGGAGGCATGCCCTAAAGTGCATGTCCGGACTGCAAAAAAAAGCAGTAAAACATCTGGGGGCAAATAGATAAATAGGTGAAAATTCATCTTTTAAGTCACCGACCGAATATTCCCTTAAGAACGCTAGTTTTCGGCTTCACCCAGTCTGAGGTACACGTCCGGCTGACCCGGCAGTAACAATCGCAGAGGTGCTCCCTTTACCTCCTAGCCGAACAATCGGGAACGTAGGGGTAAGCACAGGAGCCAGGCAACCCAGCTTGGCCAAAACTTAAGTCATATCGATGCATACAATGGCGAATAAAAGGTACATGTGGAAGCTTGACACATGTGCTGGGTATAAAACCCGTATAACTGAGCTTCTGTAAAAGAAGCCCCCAGGAATAATGAGTGCGGATGGCACATCATGCGTATGCAAAGAATGCAAAAATATGCCCGGAGCATTATTAATGAAAGAAAAGTCTGCAAGTAGAGCGGACTGATACAAATAGTGCGGTAAGCAAGGGATTTGGACTAAATAAACATGTCCCGATCCAGGGATGAGCTGCGGATTTGGTGTATATAATCGAATTTAATGCTCGTAATTGAGACCACCTGAGTATTCGACGCGGCCTTCGTTAGTCCCTGACTGTTGCATCATGAGTTCGGCAGGTTCGCTGCCGGACAGGGCTTCTGGTTAACAGAGTCCTGTGTACAAAAAAGAAGAAAAATAATAAAAAAAGAGGGGCACATTTGCGAGCCCCTGGTGTGGTCGAACCGCACTCTGGGTCCGTTGTGATCGTGCCCCCTCCCCTGTGCCCATGGTATCTCCAAAGCGTAATGATGTACGCGAAGTGTTATTCTTGCGATCATACGCGGGCGAGGGTTGGGGCCGCATTGCTATGCGTGCTCTGATCGCGCCAGGTGGTCTTGGTTGACATTACTCCGGGCGCGCTTTGCTGTATCCGGCCGTTTAACAGCCGGACTCGAGAATTGCCTTAGAAGGCTGCTCTGTACTTCTGCCGCGAGAGCCGCTGTATGTTCCTCCGTTCGGAGGGAGCGTTCCGTATTCCCATTGACCGTGATGACTCCACGAGGGCCTGGCATCTTGAGCTTTAGGTATGCATAGTGCGGCACCGCGTTGAATTTGGCAAACGCGGTTCGTCCGAGCAGAGCGTGATAGCCGCTGCGAAACGGGACTATGTCGAAGATTAACTCTTCACTCCGGAAATTATCCGGGGATCCGAAGACCACTTCCAGTGTGACTGAGCCTGTACAGTTGGCTTCCATTCCTGGTATGACACCTTTAAAGGTTGTCTTTGTAGGTTTAATCCTTGATGGGTGTATGCCCATTTTGCGCACTGTATCCTGATAAAGCAGGTTCAGGCTACTGCCGCCGTCCATCAGGACTCTCGTGAGGTGGAACCCATCGACGATTGGGTCTAAGACCAATGCGGCGAATCCGCCATGGCGTATGCTGGTCGGATGGTCTCTTCGATCGAAAGTGATCGGACAAGAGGACCATGGGTTGAACTTTGGGGCGACTGGCTCCATCGCATAGACGTCCCTTAGTGCGCATTTCCTCTCCCTCTTGGGTATGTGGGTCGCGTATATCATATTCACCGTCCGTACTTGTGGGGGGAAACCCTTCTGTCCTTTGTTGTTCGGCGGCCGGGTCTCTTCCTTGTCGTCTCTATTTAGCCCCTTGTCATTGTTTTCGGCAATTAACTTGCCGGCCTGCTTGAACACCCAGCAATCTCTATTGGTGTGGTTAGCTGACTTTTCAGAGGTGCCATGTATCTGGCATGAGCGGTCGAGTATTCGGTCCAGGTTGGACGGACCCAGAATGGTTCTTTTAAATGGCTTCTTCCGTTGACCGGGTTTAGAGCCTCGGAATCCGGCATTGATCGCCGTATCCTCCTTATTGTCGCCGTTAATTCGGCGCTTGTTTTTGTTTCGACATGACCTGCCATTGTTGTCCTTAGTATCCGGACTGCCAGAATTTTTACGGAGATTGTTGCTGCGGGCTAGCCAGCTGTCCTCTCCCGCACAAAAGCGGGTCATTAATGATGTGAGGGCTGCCATGGATTTCGGCTTTTCCTGCCCCAGGTGCCGGGCTAGCCATTCGTCCCGGATGTTATGTTTGAAGGCTACAAGGGCCTCTGTGTCCGGACAATCGACGATTTGATTTTTCTTCGTCAAGAACCGTGTCCAGAATTGTCTGGCCGATTCGTCTGGCTGCTGAATGATGTGGCTTAGGTCATCGGCGTCTGGTGGTCGCACATATGTGCCTTGGAAGTTATCAAGGAATGCGGCCTCCAGGTCCTTCCAACACTCAATTGACTCTGCGGGCAAGCTGTTAAGCCAATGCCGAGCTGGTCCTTTAAGCTTGAGTGGGAGGTACTTTATGGCATGGAGATCGTCGCCGCGGGCCATATGGATGTGGAGAAGATAGTCTTCGATCCACACCGCGGGGTCTATTGTGCCATCGTAAGATTCGATGTTTACGGGTTTAAACCCTTCTGGGATCTGATGATCCATTACTTCATCAGTGAAGCATAACGGGTGTGCGGCGCCCTTGTATTGAGCGATATCGTGACGCAGCTTGAGAGAGCGCTGTCTGCTGTGTTCGGCCCGGCCGGGGTTATTGTATCCGGCACAACGGTATTCGTCGTGGGTCGTAGGGCGCCCACGTGATCCATAGATGGATCTGGATTGCCTTGCCTTGTCCTCCAATATGTCTTGCAAGTCCGGCGCGTTCCCTCTTGGCTTCGTACTTTTGGAGCGATGCTGGGGTATGGTCTTGGCTGGGGGCCTGGATGCCTCTCTGTCACGACCACGGGGTGGTCGGTCAGCCATATCCTGCGCTGGTGATGGATGTACGTATGCTTCCTCCTCTAATCGGGGGAGCAGCTTGCGTTTTGGGTAACTTTTGGAGGGACGTTCGAGTTTATACTCTTCGGCCACGAGGACCTCGGTCCATCGATCGGCCAGCAGGTCCTGATCAGCTTGAAGCTGCTGCTGCTTTTTCTTTAGGCTGTTTGCTGTGGCGATAAGCCTGCGCTTGAAGCGCTCTTGTTCGACGGGATCCTTGGGTACGACGAATTCGTCATCGTTGAGGCTTGCTTCGTCTTCGGAGGGAGGCATATAATTACGATCCTCAACCTCTTCGTCTGCCACCCCCTCATGAGGGCTTGCTTCTGCATCCTCCTGCTGGAGGGGATTGTCTTCGGCACTCTCTGGAGTATTATTATCTCCTAAGCCGGAATCTCCGTTCTTGCTGTGGCGAGATTTAGAGCGGCGCCGCTGACGCCGGCGCTTGGGCTGTTTCTTTAAGGGATCTGCCTCCGCTGTTCCTTCGCCGTCCCCATCTTTTGGGGTATCCACCATGTATACGTCATATGACGAGGTGGCCTTCCAGTGCCCTGTGGGCGCTGGTTCCTGTTCGTCTCCGGCATCGTCGTCCATAGCGTCGATGTCTTCGGAGTCGTAGTCTAGCATGTCGGTTAGATCGTCGACAGTGGCTACAAAGTGGGTGGTGGGTGGGCTCTGAAATTCTTCGTTGTCCGCATCCCAACCATCCTGGCCATAATCCGGCCAGGACTCTCCTGATAACGAGAGATGCTTTAGTGAATTCAAGATATCGCCAAAAGGCGAGCATTGGAAGATGTCCGCGGCGGTGAATTCCATAACCGGTGCCCAATCCGGATCGATTGGTAGGGGCGCGGGAGGTTCGGAGTCCGGCGAGGAGTCCGGCGCCTCAGAATCACGAGTTTCGCAGGGGACAAGATTAGTGTTCGGCTCCATCGCCGTGGATGTTGGAGCCCCCGGGGCGGCGTCTATCCACCGACCCTCGATCTGGGCGATCGGCTCCGGGCTAATGGCCGAAGCGGATCCGTGTTCGGCCACCAAGGCACTGTTCGGCGGCAGAGCTAGATCATGCCCATCGTCACGGTGCGGCGCGCTTGGCTGTGGCTCGAGTCCATCGAGGATCAAGTCTCCTCGGACATCGGCCGTGAAGTTTAAGCTTCCAAATCTGACCTGACGGCCAGGGGCGTAGCTTTCGATCTGCTCCAGATGGCCAAGTGAATTGGCCCGCAGGGCGAAGCCGCCGAATACGAAGATCTGTCCGGGGAGAAAAGTCTCTCACTAGACGGCGTTGTTGGTTGAAGATGCCATCAAGCCTATTGGTGACGACACAGAGGAACTCTCAATGAAAGCACCAATGTCGGTGTCAAAACCGGCGGATCTCGGGTAGGGGGTCCCGAACTGTGCGTCTAGGCGGATGGTAACAGGAGACAAGGGACACGATGTTTTTACCCAGGTTCGGGCCCTCTCGATGGAGGTAAAACCCTACGTCCTGCTTGATTAATATTGGTGATATGGGTAGTACAAGAGTAGATCTACCATGAGATCAAGGTGGCTAAACCCTAGAAGCTAGCCTATGGTATGATTGTTGTAATGTATGTTGTCCTACGGACTAAAGCCCTCCGGTTTATATAGATACCGGAGAGGGCTTGGGTTACACAGAGTCGGTTACAATGGTAGGAGATCTACATATCCGTATCACCAAGTAAAGTACCATCCGGACACGAGCCGGAGTCTTCAATCTTGTATCTTCGTAGTCTTGGAGTCCGGCGGACATTGATAGTCCGGCTGTCCGGACACCCCCAAGTCCAGGACTCCCTCAGTGCATAGAACGTGAATCTGCTAATTCTTCACCTGAATGTTCAAATGCTTCAACTGTTACAAATTCTTCACCTGCCTCTGCTATCACTAATTCCTCGTCTGAGGACATTGCTAGTATCACTGACAATGCAGGGCTGAAGGAATTGTACATGACAGGCATGTACAAAAGCCTCAAAGGGCATCAGACTCTTTGTGACGTGCTTAAAAAGCAGATCCTCAACAAAAACCCTAGGAAAGAGGGTATTGCCTTTGAGAGGAAACTCAATGCTGATGGAACATATTGGAAGCCTGAGCAGTACCCCAAAACCTCATGGGTTGCTGCAAAGGGACCTCCAGTTGATCCATCTAACTTATCTGGCTTTACATGTGAATCTCCTTATTCTTCTGATGAGTCATTTGACTCCAACTATAAACTGTTCAAAAATCAGAATGGTGAAGTATTTGCTAGATATGTTGGCACTAACTGCAGGAATGGTTCTCCTATGAAGAAAATCTGGGTTCCCAAGAAGCGCCTTGAAAGTCTTCAGGTGAATGTCCTCATGACACCACCTGTGAAGAACAAGAACCCCAGATCAAATTCTTCATATGGACCAAATTCTTCATATGGATCCAAGTCCTCATACGGACCAAATTCCTCACATGGATCAAATTCCTCAAAAGGATCGAAGTCCTCATATGATTATCATCGTGCTAATAACTCTGTCTCGCAGGGTAGAGCTAAGGGCTATGAATATGTGCATTATTCTTCAAACCATTATGTTCATAAGTCCTCGAAGAATTTCTCTGCTTATTCATATGCTTACCCTAACCCCTCTTATGTGAAACGAAATGGTTTGGCATCTTTGCCACCTTTCTCATATGGTGCTCGCAAAGTGATGAACTCTTTGCCACCCCTTCAGATGTGGGTGGTGAAGAAAAAGAACTAATCTCTTCTGCAGGGTCAGGTCTCCAGACGTGCTTTAATGTCTGAAGAATTTGCTGGGGACCTGACAAAATTGCCTGAAAGGACGCAGGCGAATCATGATGAAATGAACCTTAATTTCACACGCCCTCATACTGCTATATCTGTTTACTGCTTGATGAAATTCATCTGATGAACTTGATATCATATTCTTCACTGATGAAGCATATGAGATTGTAAGCTACACTAATTCATCTGCAGGATGATCAACCCAAAACTACTGAATGGGTCCTCGATAGTGGACGTACGAATCACATGACTGGTGACAAGAATCTATTGATGGATGCTCCTTTATCACCGTCACGTCTGAAGCATATCATCTTTGCTGACAAAGGCAAAAGTCAGGTATTGGGTCTTGGTAAGGTTGCAATCTCTAAGGATAAACACATGGACAAAGTCATGCTTGTTGAGTCCTTAGGATACAATCTCATGTCAGGCTCAATGCTTTGTGATCTTGATATGGTTGTTGTCTTTGGCAAGTATCGCTGTGTTGTGATTATGGAAGCTGACAATTCCAAAGTCTTCGAAGGCTTTAGGAGAGGAGATTTGTATATATTGTTGATTTCTCTACAGGACCACAACCAGCCGTGTGTCTACTTGCAAAAGCTTCAGAAGGCTGGCTATGGCATCGACGACTCGGTCATGCAGGCATGAGGAATTTGCACACGCTTGCGAAGAAGAAGCATGTCATTGGCATTGAAAATGTCAAATTCCTCAAGGATCACTTATGCGGAGCCTGTGAAGCTGGGAAAATGACCAAGGCCAAGCATCCAGCGAAGACTATCATGACCACTACTCGTCCATTTGAATTGCTTCACATGGACCTCTTTGGACCTAATCATTACTCAGCAGTCACTAATGATGCATCTCTATATGGTTTTGTCATTGTTGATGATTACTCCCGATATACATGGGTACACATTGTTACTTACAAACATGAAGTGCAGGAAGTCTTCAAACGATTTTCCTCGAGGGCTTCAACCAACTTTGGTGTGAAGATCAAGCACATCAGAAGTGACAATGGAACTCAGTTCAAGAATTCTGGTCTTGATGATTATCTTGATGAACTTGGTATTACTCATCAGTTATCTGCTCCCTATACTCCTCAGCAAAATGGCGTCGTGGAGCGCAAGAACAGAACTCTTGTTGAGATGGCTCGCACTATGCTTGATGAATACAAAATGCCTCAACGTTTTTGGATTGATGCAATTGATACTGCGTGCCACATCATCAACAGAGTATATCTTCACAAATTCTTCAAGAAGACGGCCTATGAACTCCTCACTGACAAGAAACCCAATGTGAGTTATTTCAAAGTCTTCGGTGCTAAATGTTGGATTAGATATCCTCACCATAATTCTAAAATTTGCACCGAAAGCACATGAAGGTTTTATGCTTGGTTACGGAAAGGACTCGCACACCTACAGAGTCTTCAACATTGTTCTTCACAAGATTGTTGACACTGTAGATGTGCGGTTCGATGAAACTAATGGCTCGCAAAGAGAGCACCTACCTTTTGTGTTAGATGAACCAGCACCTGAGGATTCCATCAAGTTCAAGGCAACTGAGGATGTCATTCCTACTGAAGAATCTGCTGAAGAATTCATTCCAGTTCACGAAGAACGTCGAGCTGATGCACCTGAAGAAAATGCTGAGGAAAATGGTGCTGAAGAAAATGCTGATCAAAATCCTCAGCGACAACCAGCTCACCCTCGCGTTGCAAAAGAAGTGCAAGTGGAGAAGATCATCGATGACATTAGCGCACCAGGTCCCCTCACACGCTCAAAAGCTTCACATTTATCTAACTTTTGTGGGCACTATGCTTTTGTCTCTATCACAGAGCCCACTAAGGTAGATGAAGCATTTCTGGAGCCGGAGTGGATTCAGGCTATGCAAGAAGAATTACATCAGTTCAAGCTTAAAAATGTCTGGGAACTGGTCAACCGTCCAGATCCTCGCAAGCATAATATCATTGGCACAAAGTGGATCTACCGCAACAAGCAAGATGAAAATGGCCTTGTGGTGAGGAATAAGGCACGACTGGTAGCTCAAGGCTACACACAGGTTGAAGGAATTGATTTCGATGAAACTTTTGCACCTGTTTCTAGACTTGAGGCTATTCGCATATTACTTGCTTATGCTAACCATCATGATATCATCTTATATCAAATGGATGTGAAAAGTGCATTCCTCAATGGTAAGCCTGACGAAGAAGTATATGTTGCTCAACCCCCAGGTTTTGAAGATCCAAAGAATCCCGACAAAGTCTTCAGACTTAACAAGGCCCTCTATGGCCTCAAGCAAGCCCCTCGGGCGTGGTATGATACATTGAAGGAATTCTTCGTGAAGAATGGCTTCACACCCAGTTCACTCGACCCTACTCTCTTTACTAAATCTTATGGTGGTGAACTGTTTGTGTGCCAAATATACGTTGATGATATTATCTTTGGTTGTACTGACCAACGCTATAGTGATGAATTTGCCTATATGATGAGTGAAGAATATCAAATGTCTATGATGGGAGAGTTGAAATTCTTCCTAGATCTTCAAATTCGTCAGCAGCGCAATGGCATATTCATATCTCAGGAGAAATACCTCAAAGATGTACTGAGGAAATTCGGCATGCAAGATTGCAAAGGCATCAAAATTCCTATGCCCACAAATGGCCATCTATGCACTGATGAAAATGGTATTGACTTCGATCACAAGGTATACCGCTCCATGATTGGTTCTTTATTGTACTTATGTGCATCTAGGCCAGATATAATGCTTAGTGTTTGCATGTGTGCCCGATTTCAAGCTGCACCGAAGGAATCACACCATAAGGCTGTGAACCATATTCTTCGATATCTAGCTCACACACCAACACTAGGATTATGGTACCCCAAGGGCTCTGCTTTTGATCTCATTGGATATTCTGACTCTGACTATGCTGGTGATTGTGTGGACCGCAAGTCAACATCTGGCACTAGTCATTTCCTCAGACGATCTTTGGTCTGTTGGTCCTCGAAGAAACAGAACTGCGTATCACTGTCTACTGCGGAAGCTGAATACATTGCTGCTGGCTCTAGCTGTGCTCAACTGCTTTGGATGAAGCAAACCCTCAAGGACTATGGCGTCAACGTGAAGAATGTGCCTCTCCTCTGCGACAATGAGAGTGCCATCAAGATTGCTCACAACCCAGTTCAGCACTCGAAGACAAAGCACATTCAGATTCGTCATCATTTTCTTCGTGATCATGTGTTGAAGGGCGATATCTCCATCGAGCACGTGAAGACTGAAGAACAGCTAGCTGATATCTTCACTAAGCCCTTGGATGAGAAGAGATTTAGCAAGTTGCGGTGTGAGCTAAATATCTTAGAGTCTTCGAATGTTCTTTGAAAAGGACACACATCCTAACACTTATGCAAAATTGATGACTTAGATGTGCAACACATGAAGAATTGTTTTTCTTCAATCAATGAAGAATAACACTCTAATTGTGAAGAAATTAATGAAGAATTTGATTCTCAGAATCCTACGGCAATTGTACGCGGTGTCTGAAATCATCATTCTTATACGGTGGGTCACGCCACCACAAAAAGTTGAAAATCTTCAAATTTGAGTTTTTCCTCAATTTTGAAATTCTTCAGTTTTTCAAATTCTTCGACTTTGCAAAATCTTCACTGTTTCCATCGTTTTTCTTCATTGGCTATATAGATATATGAGTTTATGTCCTCTACAACATTCACTTATGGCTATTTCTTCATGTTGCGTTTTCTGCTAAGTGAATGTGATCGGACCCTTCCCCCTCTATGCTATACTCAACCCAATCTATTCACAAATTCTTCATGTGCGTTCTAATTGAAACTCGTTCAAAATCTTCACTGTGTCCTTGTCAGCTGAAGACGAAACTTTAAAACAAATCTTATCCAGATTTTCAGTTTTGCCGCTCAAACCGTTCCTCATCCCACGATGCATTATTCTATTCACCCACGATCTTACACGATCTCATCTACACAGTACGTGGGTGACACATGTCGCGTGAAGGAGAAAGGGCAGGGGCATGTTCGTCCCAAAATCTTTGGGCGAACAGTTTTTCACCGTGGCTATAAATACCCCTCTCCCCTTCCTCACTTCATTTACTCCGCTCGACCGTTCTCTCTCACTCGAGCTCCTCAAAACCTAGCACCACTGCTACTCCATCGTCGCCGGTGAGGAAGAGCTTCGCTGCCTCGACCTCGTCGCCGTCATACTCGCGCCGGCTGCGGAAATATTCACTCCGCCGCCGCCGTAGCTGTCTCCCTCTGCCAAGTTAGGGCGTGGGAGATCTAACCTGACGAACTTCTCAACTGTTCTTCTCAGTTCGTCGTGTTCTTCACTTCGGGTAATTAAAAGTTACTTTTATTACTCACTTTGATTCTCAAACTTTCTTGAAAATCTTCAAAGGTGTTTTATTCTTCAAATCTTCACACATATGAACACCTCACACATTATATGCTCTTGATCTATTTCTCTAAGCAATCATTTTCTTCAAGATTCCTCAATTGTGTGGATCTTCGATCCGTACAACTCTCGAACCTAAGACAAAGAACGCTTAGTGAAATTCCTCAAGGCTCATCTGGTCAAATTCCTCAAAACTTGTCTTTTCGAAAAACCTTCTGAGAAAGCATATGACCTCTCCAAATTCCTCGCACCTACACTCTATTCACAGGTACTCATGTCCGCTGCTGAATCACTAGGTTCTCATCAACTTAACTCATTTGCAGCGTTCCTCGAAGAAAAACTGCATACTTCTTCAGAGTGTTCAATTGTTCAAATTCCTCATCTGAAGAATATGGCTGAAGGAAAGAGACCGCAGAAAGGAGGAAAGAAGCCTGAGGTCATGACTGCTTTCGAGATCCCTGATGACATTTATAAGGACTATTGCACACCTAACGAAGCCAAATTTGGCAAAGAAAACAAAAATCAGCGTAAGGTGCGCATTCAGAGGATTGAAATAAGATGGGCAAGAGAATGGAGGGAGTACAGATATGTTACTCCAAAGTATATGAAGAAATTTGCTTTAAATCCTCCATGCCCAAGAGCTCCATTGGCACCTGGCCAAGTAGCTGATCCCACCAGCATCAAGAGTGGTGAGGACTTTCCTGAAGAATGGGCTAAGCGCCAAGCAAAATTGGCAAGACAAGCCAAGGAGGCAGTGAAGAAATTCAATGAGGATTCTGCCACTGCTGCTGCTACTGAGGCCTCGGTCAGACTGAGGAAATCCATGCCAAAGAAGCCTGCTCGTAAGCCAAGTGCTTCACCAACAGCGCCCTCACGGCCAAGTTCCTCAGCTATGCCCTCACGGCAAATTCCTCAGACTGCTACTGCTCCACCAAAGTCCTCAGCAGATCCTTCAAAGTCCTCAGCTCCTGTGCATATGGCTACATGTCAAAGGACTACGGGTTTCTCAATTGCTTCTGGTGTCTCAGCAAGTTCCTCAGCTGCACCAATGTCCTCATCAGGCCCCACACTGTTGAAGACTAAAGCAACAGCTGGACGCGGTCCTCGGCCAAGTCCAAGGAAGAAACAGGTCGCATTCCAAGTGCCCTCTGATGATGAAGCTTCTGATCATGAACTTGCAGAAATCATCAGAGACAGACAGGTGAAGGCCGCTAGAGCTAAAGGCACCTCTGTGCCACTGCTTCTGGATCCGAGGAAAATCCTCGACTACATTGACCTCTGGCACAAGGATCCAAACACCCCAATGCCTGATTTTCATCTGACTCCTAGTCAAAGTCACATGCTGACCCATTTCATCACTCAAGAGAAATGGAAGTTTGAAAAGGCAAGAGAGATCAAGAAAGCACAATACAGAAAGGAGAAGCTCCTGAAGAAAAATGTTGTCAGAATGACACCTGAGGAACTTCTCAAGGCTCAGTCTGAAATTCAAGCCCTCAGCAAAGACTTTGATGCCTACTATGCTGATTGGCAAGGAGCCAAAGTGAGATTCGTCAATCTGACGAAGAAAATGACTAATGTTGTAGCCCCATCGCAACAAGAAAATCTTCAGGCTGCAGACTCTACTCAGCCTACTGAAGAACATGCCAGCACCGCTGATGACTTTCAGCCTGCTGAAGAAAATGCTAGTTCTAGGGCTGGTGAAGAAATTCCAGCCGCTGAAGAAATTGCCAGGGCATCCACTAGTGGTGCGCCTGAAGAAATTGAAGAGATCAGGGCAACTGCATCAGTTGCGCCTGAAGAAAATCAACCAAATTCCTCAGCTCCTCCCGCGCCTACACCAACTGCAATTATTCCATCTGCCTATGAGGTGAAGAAGACCAAGGCTGCAGAGCGAGCTGCAATGAAGAAAAGGAAGGGATTCATCCATTGGATGGTCAATTTCGCCTTGCTGCATCTTACTCTACCAATGACGACTCTGCCACACATGACACTGCCGCAAATACCTCAGCCAAGCAAAATCCTCAAGCCACAGTACCCAGGGTGATGACTGACCGTGAGTTACTCCTCAGTCTTCATCAGAAGGTTGATCGCAATCACAAATGGGTAAAGCGTCAGTTTGGTGCACTTCTTCACAATATGACCTCAACACACAATGCAGTGAAGAAGAACCATTACTACCTTCATGAAACCCTCAACCGCACCTGGGCTATCCTTACTCATGTCTATAGCGCTGAGGAACTGAAGACTATGGGTCTCAAAGAAGAATTTGACTGGTCTGCACCTCCTCCGAAGAAATTCAAGAGGGTCAAAGTTCCTGACCTGGTGGCCAGATCTTATTCTTCATCGCGTGACACTGATGAGTATGAAGATTTGGATGACACTGCGGCAGGCCCTACTACAACAAACAACCCCGACAACGCTGGCGCTCCTCCATCAACTTGAAATTCTTCAGGGGCGTTAGTCCTCAGTTTCAATCCTTTTGGTCATTCGATGACAAAGGGGGAGAAATCTGCGTTAGTCTTCAAGCGGGTCTATATTAAGGGCGTTTTTTGTCTAAGTTACAACTCTCGTTCTTCCAAAACTTTTATTGGATCGAGTTGTAATCTTAAACCCGATGGTGCTCTGATACTTTTGGATGGTGCTCTGATACTTTTGATGCACTGTGCTCTGATACTTTTGATGCACTGTGCTTTGATACTTTTGATGTGCTATTCTGCATGCTTATTCCTCGTTAATATTATTGCACGCATGCTGAATTTCATCAGGCACCATATTTCATCATGCATTTCAAATTCTTCATATTATATATCAAATGTGTGTATGAATTACAAGATATAGGGGGAGATCTCCGTGATTCAACTCTTCAAATGTGCATTGCCTCAAACGCAAATTCCTCACTATGCACATCTTCAGGGGGAGTTCTTCTATATCTTGCAATCAAATTCCTCAATATCAGTATTTACACTTCATATGTTTATCCCCGTTGAAAACTTAACCTATGTTGTCATCAATCACTAAAAAGGGGGAGATTGTAAGTGCATCTAGTGCCCCTTAGTGATTTTGGTGTATTGAAGACTTATAGGTTAAGGGAATAATGCGTTTGTGAGTGTACACAGGTCTATAAGTCTATGAGGAGTTTGATATTTACAGAGAAAGTCGACCCCTAAAAATGAAGTTCTTCGACTGAAGACTTTGATATTCTGACGACTTTCTGAAGACTTTGAAAGTGAAGAAATTGGTGTGACCTTGAAGACTTGGTATTCATTTGAGGAACATGAAGCGTGAAGACTTTTGTTTTCGTAGTTTCATTTTCTCTTTCTATAGTCATAGGAAACACCGTACTGTTAAAGGGGGTCGAGGAAATACTAAGGAAAAATTTCCATGTGATGCTCAACTCAAAATCCTACACCTACCAATCCCTTCGATTGAAGCCTTTGGAAATCTCATACAGTTCAGTCACTTTCTTCAGTGACAGAGACGAAGTTCTTCTGGTCACTGAGGAATTTGTTCTGACTAAGGAGTTAGGAATTCGCCAGTGCGAATTGCCTACACAGTGAGGAACATGATAGCCCTGAGGAATTTGAGAGCCAAATTTCCGACCGTTTCTGTGCTGTGCGCCAGCTGTCCCAAAATATCCTATCCACCTAACGGTCATATCATTGAAGGGCATTTATGTCTTATCATGTCGGGCTGCTCCCTAGGCTATAAATAGCCGCCCACTACAACCACTAGCTGGTTGGCTGCTCCGAGAGAACTTGACACTTGTCATTTGAGAGCAACCCATCCTCCGAGGACTTTGAGCAAAAATCATCAAGTGAGGAAAACCCAAAACCAAACCCACACAAACCCAAAGTGATTGAGCATCACTGAAGAAATTGATCCTGCGTGGATCCGACGCTTGTTACCTTTGAAGACTGTGCTTCTTCCAGACGGTTAGGCATCATGGTCTAGAGCATCCAAGAGGAATTGTGGATCGCCGAGTGACCAAGTCTGTGAAGGTTTGGAAGTCACCTGAAGACTTACCACGAGTGATTGGACGAGGTCTGCGTGGCCTTAGTTCAAGGATAATATGGTGAGGACTGGGTGTCCTGAGCTGCGTGCTCAGTGACTGGGTGTCCGGGACTGCGTGTCCTCGAGTTTAAATACTCAACCGCTCCAACCAGACGTACAACTGAGACAACAGTTGGAACTGGTTTACCAAATCATTGTCTTCACCAACTAACTAGTTCTATTTCCTCAACCCTTTCATTTCCTCATTACTGTGTTGAGTGTTTGTTCATATCTGTGCTTGAAGACTTTGACTGAAGACTCTCTCAATTTCCTTAGTACAATTTCTTCAGTCTGTTTGTCTTCATCTTGTGTTATCCTGTGATTAAGCTTTCTGTACTCTGTGCTAGTCTTCATTTCATCATGATGACCATGCTTGTATTCTGTTATGCTTACTTCTGAGTACTTATTCCGCTGCAAGTAGTTCTTCGCTAAGGAATTTCCTCACCAGCAAATTCCTCAGTGAAGAATTCATAAAAATCGCCTATTCACCCCCCCTCTAGTCGATATAACGCACTTTCATTCTCTTGAGCAGCAACTTGCTTTCTGTTCTTTTTGAAGTTCCCCTTCTTCTTCCCTTTACCCTTTTTCTTGAAACTGGTGGTCTTATTGACCATCAACACTTGATGCTCCTTCTTGATTCTACCTCCGCAGCTTTTAGCATTGCGAAGAGCTCAGGAATAGTCTTGTCCATCCCTTGCATATTATAGTTCATCACGAAGCTCTTGTAGCTTGGTGGCAGTGATTGGAGAATGCTGTCAATGACACTATCATCAGGAAGATTAACTCCCAGTTGAATCAAGTGATTATTGTACCCAGACATTTTGAGTATATGTTCACTAACAGAACTATTCTCCTCCATCTTACAGCTATTGAACTTATTGGAGACTTCATATCTCTCAATCCGGGCATTTGCTTGAAATATTAACTTCAACTCCTGGAACATCTCATATGCTCCATGACGTTCAAAACATCGTTGAAGACCCAGTTCCAAGCCGTAAAGCATGGCACACCGATCTATCGAGTAGTCATCATCTTTGCTCTGTCAGACGTTCTTAACGTCGTCAGTTGCATCTGCAGCAGGCCTGGCACCCAGCGGTGCTTCCAGGACGTAATTCTTCTGTGCAGCAATGAGGATAATCCTCAGGTTACGGACCCAGTCCGTGTAATTGCTACCAACATCTTTCAATTTAGCTTTCTCAAGGAACGCATTAAAATTCAACGGAACAACAACACGAGTCATCTATCTACAACAAACATAGACAAGCAAAATACTATCAGGTACTAAGTTCACGATAAATTTAAGTTCAATTAATCATATTACTGAAGAACTCCCACTTATACATACATCTCTCTAGTCATCTAAGTGATCACGTGATCCAAATCAACTGAACCATGTCCGATCATCACGTGAGATGGAGTAGTTTCAATGGTGAACATCGCTATGTTGATCATATCTACTATATGATTCACGTTCGACCTTTCGGTCTCCGTGTTCCGAGGCCATATCTGTATATTCTAGGCTCGTCAAGTTTAACCTGAGTATTCCTCGTGTGCAACTGTTTTGCACCCATTGTATTTGAACATAGAGCCTATCACACCCGATCATCACGTGGTGTCTCAGCACGAAGAACTTTCGCAACGGTGCATACTCAAGGAGAACACTTCTTGATAATTTTAGTGAGAGATCATCTTAAAATGCTTCCGTCAAACAAAGCAAGATAAGATGCATCACGAAGAACTTTCGCAACGGTACATACTCAAGGAGAACACTTCTTGATAATTTTAGTGAGAGATCATCTTAAAATGCTTCCGTCAAACAAAGCAAGATAAGATGCATAAAGGATAAACATCACATGCAATCAATATAGGTGATATGATATGGCCATCATCATCTTGTGCTTGTGATCTCCATCTCCGAAGCACCGTTGTGATCACCATCATCACCGGCGTGACACCTTGATCTCCATCGTAGCATCATTGTTGTTACGCCATCTATTGCTTCTACAACTATTGCTACTGCTTAGTGATAAAGTAAAGCAATTACAGGGCGTTTGCATTTCATACAATAAAGCGACAACCATATGGCTCCTGCCAGTTGCCGATAACTTCGGTTACAAAACATGATCATCTCATACAATAAAATGTAGCATCATGTCTTGACCATATCACATCACAACATGCCCTGCAAAAACAAGTTAGACGTCCTCTACTATGTTGTTGCAAATTTTACGTGGCTGATACGGGCTGAGCAAGAACCGTTCTTACCTACGCATCAAAACCACAACGATAGTTTGTCAAATTAGTGCTGTTTTAACCATCGCAAGGACCGGACATAGCCACACTCGGTTCAATTAAAGTGCGAGAGACAGACACCCGCCAGTCACCTTTAAGCAATGAGTGCTCGTAACGGTGAAACCAGTCTCGCGTAAGCGTACACGTAATGTCGGTCCGGGCCGCTTCATCTCACAATACCGCTGAACCAAAATATGACATGCTGGTAAGCAGTATGACTTGTATCGCCCACAACTCACTTGTGTTCTACTCGTGCATATGACATCTACGCATAAAACCTGGCTTGGATGCCACTGTTGGGGAACGTAGTAATTTCAAAAAAATTTCTACGCACACGCAAGATCATGGTGATGCATAGCAACGAGAGGGGAGAGTGTTGTCCACGTAGCCTCGTAGACCGAAAGCGGAAGCGCTAGAACAACGCGGTTGATGTAGTCGTACGTCTTCACGATCCGATCGATCCAAGTACCGAACGTACGACACCTCTGAGTTCGGCACACATTCAGCTCGATGACGATCCTCGGACTCCGATCCAGCAGGGTGTCGGGGAAGAGTTCCGTCAGCACGACGGCGTGGTGATGGTGATGATGTTCTACCGACGCAGGGCTTCGCCTAAGCACCGCTACGATATGACCGAGGTGGAATATGGTGGAGGGGGGCACCGCACACGGCTAAGGAACGATCACGAAGATCAACTTGTGTGTCATGGGGTGCCCCCTGCCCCCGTATATAAAGGAGGGAGGGGGAGGTGCGGCCGGCCCCTAGGGGTGCGCCTGGAGGAGTCCTACTCCCACCGGGAGTAGGACCCCCCCCTCTTTCCTTGTTGGAGAAGGAAGGGGGAAGGGGGAAAGAGGAAAGGTCCCCTCCTTCCTTGTCCTATTCAGACTAGGGGGGGGGGGAGGGGGCGCGTGGCCTGCCCTGGCCGGCCGTCCTCTTCTCCCTTAGGGCCCATGTAGGCCCATTAACACCCGGGGGCTTCCAGTAACCCCCCGGTACTCCGGTAAAATCCCGATTTCACCTGGAACGATTCCAATATCCGAATATAGGCTTCCAATATATCAATGTTTATGTCTCGACCATTTTGAGACTCCTCATCATGTCTGTGATCATATCCGGGACTCCGAACAACCTTCGGTACATCAAAAACTATAAACTCATAATATACCTGTCATCGTAACATTAAGCGTGCGGACCCTACGGGTTCGAGAACTATGTAGACATGACCTAGAACTGTTTCCGGTCAATAACCAATAGCGGAACCTGGAAGCTCATATTGGCTCCTACATATTCTATGAAGATCTTTATCGGTCAAACCGCATAACAACATACTTTGTTCCCTTTGTCATCGGTATGTTACTTGCCCGAGATTCGATCATCGGTATCCAATACCTAGTTCAATCTCGTTACCGGCAAGTCTCTTTACTCGTTACGTAATGCATCATTTCGTAACTAACTCATTAGCTACATTGCTTGCAAGGCTTATAGTGATGTGCATTACCGAGAGGGCCCAGAGATACCTCTCCGACAATCAGAGTGACAAAACCTAATCTCGAAATACACCAACTCAACATGTACCTTTGGAGACACCTGTAGAGCTCCTTTATAATCACCCAATTACGTTGTGATGTTTGGTAGCACACAAAGTGTTCCTCTGGTAAACGGGAGTTGCATAATCTCATAGTTATAGGAACTTTGTATAAGTCATGAAGAAAGCAATAGCAACATACTAAACGATCAAGTGCTAAGCTAACAGAATGGGTCAAGTCAATCACATCATTCTCCTAATGATGTGATCCCGTTAATCAAATGACAACACATGTCTATGGCTAGGAAACATAACCATCTTTGATTAATGAGCTAGTCAAGTAGAGGCATACTAGTGACTTTAAGTTGTCTATGTATTCACACATGTATCATGTTTCCGGTTAATACAATTATAGCATGAATAATAAACATTTATCATGATATGAGGAAATAAATAATAACTTTATTATTGCCTCTAGGGCATATTTCCTTCGGGGGATGCCCATGGCACCCCAAGATATTCAAGAATAGCCAAAAGCCTAAGCTTGGGGATGCCCCCGGAAGGCATCCCCTCTTTCGTCTTCGTTCATTGGTAACTTGGAGCTATATTTTTATTCGCCACATGATATATGTTTTGCTTGGAGCGTCGTGTATGATATTATTATTTTCTTTTTAGTTTACCACAATCATCCTTGCTGTACACACCTTTTGGGAGAAGCCCACTTGATTGGAATTTATTAGAATACTCTATGTGCTTCACTTATATCTTTTGAGCTAGATAGTTTTTGCTCTAGTGCTTCACTTATATCTTTTAGAGCATGGCGGTGTCTTAATTTTGTAGAAATTGCTAGTCTCTCATACTTCACTTATATCATTTTGGGAGTCTCTTAGAACAACATGGTATTTGCTATGGTTATAAAATTGGTCCTAGAATGGTAGGAATCCAAGTTGGGTATAATAAAAACTATCATAGGAAGTGAATTGGATGCTATGATCAATTTGATACTTGATAATTTTTTTGAGATATGGAGGTAGTGATATTAAAGTCATGCTAGTTGGGTGATTTTGAATTGAAAGAATGCTTGTGTTGAAGTTAGCAAGTCCCATAGCATGCACGTATGGTTAAAGTTGTGTAACAAATTTGAAACATGTGGTGTCATTGAATTGTGCATCCTTATGAGTGGCGGTCGGGGACGAGCGATGGTATTTTCCTACCAATCTATCCCTCTAGGAGCATGCGCGTAGTGCTTGGTTTTTGATGACTTCTAAATTTTTGCAATAAGTATATGAGTTCTTTTGACTAATGTTGAGTCCATGGATTAGACACTTTTACCTTTCCATCATTGCTAGTCTCTTCGGTACCGTGCATTGCCCTTTCTCACCTTGAGAGTTGGTGCAAACTTCGCCGGTGCATCCAAACCCCGTGATATGATACGCTCTATCACACATAAACCTCCTTATTCTTCCTCAAAACTGCCACCATACCTATCTATTATGGCATTTCCATAGCCATTCCGAGATATATTGCCATGCAACTTTCCACCGTTCCATTTATCATCATGACACGCATTACTTTTGTCATATTTCCATTGCATGATCATGTAGTTGACATCGTATTTGTGGCAAGGCCACTTTGCATAATTTTTCATACATGTCACTCTTGATTCAGTGCACCATCCCGGTACACCGCCGGAGGCATTCATATAGAGTCATATCTTGTTCTAGTTTCGAGTTGTAATTCATGAATTGTAAATCAATAAATGTGTGATGATTATCATTATTAGAGCATTGCCCCCCCCCCCACAAAAAAAGAGAGGCCAAAAGAAAAAAAAGGCCAAAGAAAAAAAGAAAAAAAGAAGGCCAAAAAAAAGTCCAAAGAATAAAAAAAAATAAAAAAAATAAAAAAGGGGGCAATGTTACTATCTCTTTTTCCACACTTGTGCTTCAAAGTAGCACCATGTTCTTCATGTAGCGAGTCTCATAGGTTGTCACTTTCATATACTAGTGGGAATTTTTCATTATAGAACTTGGCTTGTATATTCCTACGATGGGCTTCCTCAAAATGCCCTAGGTCTTCGTGAGCAAGCAAGTTGGATGCACACCCACTTAGTTTTCTTTTGTTGAGCTTTCATTCATTTATAGCTCTAGTGCATCCGTTGCATGGCAATCCCTACTCCTCATGTTGACATCAATTGATGGGCATCTCCATAGCCCGTTGATTATCCTCGTCAATGTGAGACTTTCTCTTTTTTGTCTTCTCCACACAATCCCCATCATCATATTGTATTCCATCCATAGTGCTATATCCATGGCTCACGCTCATGTATTGCGTGAAACCTGAAAAAGTTTGAGATTATTTAAGTACGAAACAATTGCTTGGCTTGTCATCGGGGGTGTAGAATTTGGGAGCATTTTTGTGTGACGAAAGCATAGCCTGACTATATGATTTTGTAGGGTTGAACTTTCTTTAGCCATGTTATTTTGAGAAGACATGATTGCTTTGATTAGTATGCTTGAAGTATTACTATTTCTTATGTCAATATGAACTTTTATTTTGAATCATTTGGATCTGAACATTCATGCCACAATAGAGAAAATTACATCGAGAATTATGCTAGGTAGCATTCCACATAAAAAATTCTGTTTTTATCATTTACCTACTCGAGGATGAGCAGGAATTAAGCTTGGGGATGCTTGATATGTCTCCAACGTATCTATAATTTTTGATTGTTCCATGCTATTATATTACCCGTTTTGGATGTTTATGGGCTTTATTTTACACATTTATATCATTTTTGTGACTAACCTGCTAACCGGAGGCCCAACCCGTATTGTTTTTTTTTTCTATTTCAGTATTTCGAAGAAAAGGAATATCAAACAGAGTCCAAATGGAATGAAACCTTTGGGAGCGTGATTTTTGGAACAAATGTGATCCAGAGAACTTGGAGTGCAAGTCAAGAAGCAGCCGAGGCGACCACGAGGGTGGAGGGCGCGCCCACCCCTACAAGGCGCGCCCCCCTATCTCATGGGCCCCTCGGGCAGCCACCGACCTACTTCTTCCTCCTATATATACCCACGTACTCCTAAAACATCCAGGGAGCCAACAAAAAACAATTTCCACCGCCGTAACCTTCTGTATCCGCGAGATCCCATCTTGGAGCCTTCGCCGACGCTCCACCGGAGGGGGAATCGACCATGGAGGGCTTCTACATCAACACCATAGCCCATCCGATGAGTTGTGAGTAGTTTACCACAGACCTTCGGGTCCATAGTTATTATCTAGATGGCTTCTTCTCTCTTTTTGGATCTCAATACCATGTTCTCCTCGATCTTCTTGGAAATCTATTCGATGTAACTCTTTTTACGGTGTGTTTGTCGAGATCCGATGAATTGTGGGTTTATGATCAAGTTTATCTATGAGAAATATTTGAATCTCCTCTGAATTCTTTTATGTATGATTGAGTTATCTTTGCAAGTCTCTTCGAATTATTAGTTTGGTTTGGCCTACTAGATTTATCTTTCTTGCAATTGGAGAAGTGCTTAGCTTTGGGTTCAATCTTGCGGTGTCCTTACCCAGTGACAATAGGGGTAGCAAGGAACGTATTGTATTGTTGCCATCGAGGATAAAAAGATGGGGTTTATATCATATTGCATGAGTTTATCCCTCTACATCATGTCATCTTTCTTAATGCGTTACTCTGTTCTTATGAACTTAATACTCTAGATGCATGCTGGATAGCGGTCGATGTGTGGAGTAATAGTAGTAGATGCAGGCAGGAGTCGGTCTACTTGTCGCGGACGTGATGCCTATATACATGATCATGCCTAGATAATCTCATAATTATTCGCTTTTCTATCAATTGCTCGACAGTAATTTGTTCACCCACCGTAATACTTATGCTATCTTGAGAGAAGCCACTAGTGAAACGTATGGCCCCCGGGTCTATCTTTTATCATATAAGCTTTCAATCTACTTTTATTTGCATCTTTAATTTTCCAATCCATATTATAAAATACCAAAAATATATTTATCTTATCATACTATCTCTATCAGATCTCACTTCCGCAAGTGGCCGTGAAGGGATTGACAACCCCTTTATTGCGTTGGTTGCGAGTTCTTTGTTTGTTTGTGTAGGTGCGTGGGACTTTTGAGGAGTCTCCTACTGGATTGATACCTTGGTTCTCAAAAACTGAGGGAAATACTTACGCTACTATTGCTGCATCACCCTTTCCTCTTCAAGGAGAAACAACGCAAGCTCAAGACGTAGCAACTATCATCCACACTATCCCAAAGGCTTTACTTGGCTAACAAAAGCTATAAAACATGATTACTACAGTAGCTAATCAGGTGAACACATAAAAACAGTAGGTAAAAGTGTTGGGTTGTCTCCCCACAAGCGCTTTTCTTTAATGCCTTTTAGCTAGGCATGATGAGTTCAATGATGCTCACATAAGAGATACAGATTAAAACATAAAGAGCGCATCATGAATCATAAGTTCCTCTCTCATAATAATTTTCAGTAGCAGCATGAATAGATTCATCAATATAACCATCACATAAATCATTCTTTTCATGATCCACAAGCATAGAAATTGTATTACTCTCCACGTAAGAACATTTCGTCTTATTCACAATGGTGGGAGTATCATATGAAACTCGAATACTATAAATTGTTTCCTCATTAAAAAAGTAATGTTCAGGAAAAGGGTAATCATAACTATGACAAGTTCCATAAATATAATCATCACTACTTTTTATAACGTAAGTATTATCACAATAATCATCATAAGTAGCAACTTTGTTCTCAGCATATATAGGAGGTATGCAATCATCATAGCAAATTTGATCATTCAAAGTAAGGGGACTAAAAAGCTCATCATCATTAAACATAGCATCCCCAAGCTTGGGACAAACATTAATTGCAGCAAAATTCTCAAACATGTCATTCTCATCAAACATAGCATCCCCAAGCTTGTGGCTTGGCATATCATAAGCATAATCACTCTCATCATTATTAGTATGAATATCACCAATGGTATAACAATTGCTATCATCATAATTTCGCAAGTTGGTGCCAAAAAGATTTACAAGATTATAAGAAGTATCATTATCTTCCCAATCATAATCATCACAACAAGCAATAGGCATAACAAAATCATCATCAATAGTGCCTTCGGACATTGTGCCATAAGACATAGAAGCAATATCATCATCAAGTGCATCATCTTCCACAATTATTTTCGATTCAGTTTCATGAGGCACAACAATAATAGGAGCAATATTATTTGGGAGAGATCCCCTTTTACCTCTATTCTTTCTTCTTTTCTTTTTCTCCTTCATCACCTCACGTATGGGTTTAATCAATTTTTTCGAGCCTCTTGTTGAAGAGATTGATTGGATAGGAAGCTCCTCCTCGTTACCTGATTTATCATAATAAACACTAGGAGGGTATTGGGAAATATTTTCCCTTTCATTAGTACTCTCTTCATATTCTATTTGTTTTCTTTTCTTTAGATAGTTAGCAATATAAGGATTCTCAATGCAATTTACCGCACAAAACATATAGATTTCCTCCAGATCAAAATCAAGAAATCTCTCAAGATTCAATTTTGGAAAACCCTTAGTTATATGTTTCGTTTCTTCATACCCCAAAAGAACACTAAGCTCTTTATGATGCTCAAGGGTAATCAAGTTATCACAATTTTTGGACACGATTTGATCATGAAATAATTTGCATTGGAGATTTAAATGACCACGTTCATTGCAAAGTTGACAAGGATGGCGAAAAAATTACATCTTTCAGCACAATCATCTAGCCTCTCTTGCAACTTTTTCGTTTCTAAATATCTATGATTCATACAAAAATTATCTTCCCTTTTTGGTGTGGTATTGCACTCCCAATTCACTCCGCAAAAATTGACATGCTTATAAGAAACATTTTTCTCATGACTAGTGCAATAATCATTAGCATTTTGATATTCAAAGAATTCATACTAACAACATTTCAATCATGTTCATCATTCAAATATTTTGTGCCAAACATTTTATTGACTTCTTGTTCTAACAATTGAGCACAATTTTCTGATCCATCATTTTCAAGAAAGATATTACAAAGGTGATCAATAATATGCTGCAACCTCAATTCTATTTTTTATGTAGTTTTATTTTATGAACCAAAGTAGTGATATAACAAGAAAATAAAAGATTCAATTGCAATATCTAAATATATACCTTCATGCACTCACCTCCCCGGCAACGACGCCAGAAAAGAGCGTGATGTCTACTACGCAACTTTATTCTTGTAGACTCGTGTTGGGCCTCCAAGCGCAGAGTTTTGTAGGACAATAGCAATTTTCCTCAAGTGGATGACCTAAGGTTTATCAATCCGTGGGAGGCGTAGGATGAAGATGGTCTCTTGAAAACAACCCTGCAACCAAATACAAGAAATCTCTTGTGTCCCCAACACACCCAATACAATGGCGAATTGTATAGGTGCACTAGTTCAACGAAGAGATGGTGATAAAAGTGTAATATGGATGGTAGAAATATATTTTTATAATCTGAATAAATAAAAACAGCAAGGTAACAATTGATAAAACGGATCACAAATGGTATTGCAATGCTTGAAAATGAGGTATATGGTCCGTACTTTCACTAGTGCAATCTCTCAACAATGCTAATATAATTGGATCATATAACCATCCCTCAAAGTGCGATGAAGAATCACTCCAAAGTTCCTATCTAGCGGAGAACATAAGATGGAATTGTTTGTAGGGTACGAAACTACCTCAAAGCTATTCTTTCCGATCGATCTGACTAAGAGTTCGTACTAAAATAACACCAACACAAATTCAGATTCATAATATTCAATCCAACACAAAGAACTTCAAAGAGAGCCCCAAGATTTCTACTGGAGAAACAAAGACAAGAACATGCACACATCCCCTATGCTTAGATTACCCCAATGTCACCTCGGGAATCTACGAGGTGAGTGCCAAAACATATATCAAGTGAATCAATACGATACCCCATTGTCACCACGAGTATTCATATGCAACACAAATATCAAGTGCTCTCAAATCCATGAAAGTATTCAATCCAATAACAATGAAATCTCAATGGGAAAAACTCAATTCATCACAATAAGATAGAGACGAGAAAGCACCATATGATCTGACTATATTAACAAAGCCCACGATACATCAAGATCGTGACATCTCAAGATCACGAGAGAGAGATTAAACACATAGCTACTGGTACAAACCCTCAGCTCCGAGGGTGGACTACTCCCTCCTCATCGTGGTGGCTGCCGGGATGATGAATATAGCCACCAGTGATGATTCCCCCCTCCAGCAAGGTGTCGGAACAGGGTCTAGATTGGGTTCTCATGGTTACAAAGCCTCGCGGTGGTGGAAATTCTGATCTAGGGTTTCCTCAAGGGTTGTTGGAATATTTGGCAATTTATAGGGCAAAGAGGGGGTGCGGGTGGCTATCAAGGTGGGCACAACCCACCTGGGCGCGCCTGGGCCCTCGTGCGCGCCTTGGTGGGTTGTGCCCCCCTCGGGGCACCCCCCAGGTCCTACTCTCGTCCATTGGATGTCTTCTGGTCCATCAAAAATCCACAAAAATCTTCGCGGTGTTTGGACTCCGTTTGATATTGATTTTCTGTGATGTAAAAAACAAGCAAAAAACAGCAACTGGCACTGGGCACTGGGTTAATAGGTTAGTCCCAAAAAATGATATAAAGTTGCTATAAAATGATTGTAAAACATCCAAGAATGATAATATAACAACCTGAATACTTCATAAATTATAGAGACGTTGGAGATGTATCAATGTCACGCACATAGTTGTCGAAGTCGTGCTCGAAAAATGGTGACGAGGTTCGCTAGTCCGTGTTGGTCCATGCGTCTGGAAAACAAACTAATCCCAGTCGCTGTAAATGTCGTGCATGCTTTAATGCCAAGCTAGTGGATGGACGCGAACGTGTAGTACAACGAACCGCCCGCCAGCTCCCTAATCTCAAATATAAACTGCATTAGTGCGCGCCCACAGAACATCATTTCTGAAGGTACGAAGCCCTGCAGTTACCATCTCCTCTCGTGTAAACCAGCTCCCCAAGGGACATGGCAGTTCGTCGCCATTGCCATGGATTCGCAAGGCGGTGGCGCTTCTCGTCCTCGTCGAGGTTGGGAGACCTTGGACGGCAATCCTTTGGGAGAAATCATAAGTCGCTCCGACTTCCTCACATCCGCAAGACTCACCGGTACTTGCACCAAATATTTTAAGAGGGTGCATACATATGCATGGGAGAAGGCCATACTAGTTGGTCTGCCATGCATCCTCGAGGACAAGGATGTTTCCTGGGGGTCTCTCCAGCGTGACGTGCCCGTAGTTTCAAGACCCCTTGAGATGCCGCCGTTGAGGGGCACTCTAATTTTGTCCGATGAGCAGGTAAGTGATGAGTTTGATCAATTAGTAAATGCATTCTAATGAATACTTCCGTGTCCATTTCATAATTCCCTCACCGCACACTATTTCACAGGTTAGGCTTGGCGCTAATGGAGATTGGCTTGCATATGTACGGGAGGGTACCAACATCAATCTGCACAACATCTACAACAGTGACACCGTTCCCGTAGAACCTTTGTCCAACATTGGGATCGGCCATGCAATGGGCCATCGCCTGAATTGGTACGATGGAACCACGGTGAGATTGAAGAAGATAGGAATCTCGGAAGCCCCAATAAGGTCGAGCGCCAACCAAAATTACGCTCTCATCACAATGTTGGACATCGCGTTTGCTTTTATGAACCCTGCACATGGCGGTCAAAGATGGACTATGTTGTCTGTGGCCAATTTATTGTCGTACGAGTACGAAGATGCTGTGCTGCTTTCTAACCGCATCTTCTCGGTGACAAACCAGGGGACTTGTTTCGTATGGGACACATCCTACGGTACCCTCCCTCTCTTCTAGTTTATTTGTTTTGTTTTTCCGTTTTATAAGTTTCAAATTCAAATTTAGAGCTCACCATCACATGTTGAGATTACAATGTGCATTAAATCGTTGCATGCATGTACTAGTACTTTTTGATTGGTCATTTATATTGGTCACACATGCATGCATTTCAATAACGTTTTTAACCACAATTTTTTAGGAAATTGAGTGCAATTTTTTTAACCACAATTGCATGCATTTCAATTAAATCATTGCATGCATGTAGTAGTTTTTTATTGGTCATTTATATTGCTCTACCATGGCTCACGGGAGACATAATCCCGGACTGAGCTAGTACTACGCATGAAATGGTACAAAATCCTAGCACCACCACTCCCGCGTCTGACCGCACTAGCCCACCCGAACCCTTCCCTTGCCGGCGCGAGCTTCCCGCCTGAAATGGTCAGCGCCGCCCCACAGCACCAGTTCCACATCAATGCCTGGCCAGAGCGGAGGTGACCTCTCTTTGGTGCCGGCTTTGAAGCGGCGCGACGGCCGAGAGAGCACTGCTTCTTGGTGCACGCGATTGCTCCGCATTGAAACAACACCCCGACCAACCATTCGTCCGTCCACCGCCCGCATTAATGACACACAGTTGCCGAGGAACCTACTCCGATGTCACCCATCCGTCCACCTGCCACCGCTCATCGGCATTCGCAGGCAGGGAGGAAGAGTAGTGCATGGCAGGTCAGCGCCGCTCAGGTCCCACGAAGGCCACCGCTTCTCCCCTCCCATCAAATCTAAAGCTCGTTTGGCACAACAACATCGAGGGACGATTTTCTGATTGGCGGCGATGTGGAGGTGGAAATCTTCACTTCTTGGAGCTCCGGAGGAGAAGGCTACGAAGGCAGAGCTGGAGAGCGCCGAGTCAAAATAAGAAAAGGCGAAGGCAATAGCCGGAGCTTCAGTTCTCGAGGGGTGTGTGTGCGTGTGTGTGTGTGTGGGGGGGGGGGGTTATGGCCAGACATGGGGCACAGACACCAGCTATCATTTAGAATATGTTTGGAGTAGGTTTTACTCCGGTTTGTATGAAAACTGTAATGTGCTTCGCTCGGTTTATACGAAAGGTTTTCGAATGATTTTTGTACGGTTTCTATTAATTCCGCCTTGTTTGCATGATTTTGCAGGGCAAAGTCATGCCCCGATCAAAATCAGATCATCGATCGTGGATGTGCATGGGGCATTTGGGCTAACTTGGAACCTTGTAACCGATGACACCCAGCTGGAACATACTATCTTAATCGTCATTACCCATGGTACCATTGAAGGGCAACAAGGTGCCATGATCTATCATGATCAGACCCTGATCAAGTACCCAGGTAATCCATTATCTCCGATCTAAGAGTAGTAGATCTAGGAGCTATTGTATATCTTATTGCCATGTCATCTTATAACATTTCAGTACATGTCGAGTAGGGTGTACTCCAGGAGGAGGAGTAGTTCTTTCATTTTTTTATTGATTGGGATTCCACGCAACTTTATAATGCCAATTGTAATAAACGATATAGGACTTAACAATTTCAATTCCGTGTAGTACTAGGTAGAATCCCATCAAACAAAACTACTCCTACTTTTAATTAATGTACTGTCAGGACCCCGATCCTAAGTCACATCGATCTAGCATGTAACACCTCATATCACTTTGCGGCCTCACGCACGGTATTCCCACGTGTGTCACCTTACCATGTCCGGGACTGTTTGCGCCTTTCGGCACACGTATATGATAGTGTCGCTAGCATCCATATGACAGAGAACCCGGGCTGACATGGCTAGTCGTGAACCCAAAGTGGCACTAACTTACAGGGACAGGCATACATGACCCAACAACGAACGTGTCGGTCATCAGCGAGTGAATCCGGGCTGTAGCAACTGGGATAGCAGGACTCCGGTAAACCGGGCTGTAGCAGGCTAACAGGACTCCGGTAGACACCGCGTGACATTTCCCCGAAGGGACAGACACAGGAACGAAGAAGGACACATGCCGGCCAGCCTAAGTGTTCTGGAGCAGTAGCAAGCTACCAGGGCTCAGTGGAAGCACTAGGAGACATTTCCCGGTAAGAGAGGCTACTAAGGATAAACAACTAGATAATTAGATCCCACACATAGCAATACGCATTACACGTACGCATAACATGCAAGTATGTGATGTACAACATGGCATCACAGCATAACTCAACAACTCATATAGATATAGGCTCAGAAGAGCCATCATAGCATTTATTACAAACAGGGGTCACATGACCCAACATTCAGAGCAAACAAGCAACAAGCGGAAGCATTACATGCCTGAGTACAGACATCTACAAATGAAAAAGGCTGAAGAGCCTGACTATCTACAACGTCCGATCAAGATCGTAGCTGAGGTACAAGCTACTCGTCGAAGTCCACGAGAATACTAGTAAGACCGAAGTCTCCGCTGCAAAAACATAAATAAAGCAACATGAGTACAAAGGTACTCAGCAAGACTTACATCAGATCCTATCATACATGCACTTGTATCAAGAGGGTAATGTGGGGTTTAGTTGCAGCAAGCCAGCTTTGACTCTGTGGCTATCCTGTTCTACGACTACCAGAACTTCTTTGAGGTGATATGGCGCACACGAGTCCACTAATCACCACACAATACACTACTATGGATTCATCCCCGTCTCCCCACGAGAAGGCCATCGATAGCACTCACACTTGTCTTGAGCATTTTATAGTATCCACTTCAAGTTGTCTATGTACCATGTAAGCATCCAAGAAGTCCATAACCGCGGACCCGGCTATTCGAATAGATCATGTTAACCCTGCAGGGGTGTACTTCTTCACACACGCTCTCGCCACTTACCACCATGTACACGTCGTGTATCTCGGCAACCTTCAAGCGGAAGCCTGGCGAGGGAGTCGGCCACGACCTGACTAACCACACAAGACTCTAGCCCAAGTTTATCGCCTATTCGGGTTCCATCCGCAAGGAGATCCGGCCGGGGTGTCGCTCACGGCCCCAAACGATGTGTGCAGGGTTCCCGAGCCCACCATCCGGGTGCCACTCGGTACACCAGGCCACGTGTGCCTAGTCTGTCCCAAGCCCACCCTGCCGGGTGCCACTTGGTAGAAAAACAGCACTACCTACAAACACCAGAAACTAGTTGCGACTCCTGGACAGAGATCAAGTTGGTTAATAAGTCGAGAGGGGCACTTAAGCATTCCAATGTGTGGTAGTATCGAGTCATTGGACAACATACATAGAACTCAGTGCTTAAGGACGGTTCCAGTGAGACAACCCACCATGTACTCCTACATGGCCTCTCACCGCTACCTTTACCAAATCGTGTTCACACACCTCACTCTCAGCATCAGAACATCGAACACTGCACTCCAATTCATTTCCAATGAATCAGACCTGACACGACTCTAAGCAATAGTAGGCATGGCATGGTAGGAACACAACATGGCTCAATCAAATCCTACACATGCTAGTGGGTTTCAACTATTTACCGTGGCAATGACAAGTCATGCAGAGGAATGGGTTCAACTACCGCAGCACAAAGTAGCAGATGAATCGTTGTTGTCCAAATGCAATAACTGAGAGCAGGAGCGAGAGAGTAGGATTGTATCGGAATGAACAAGGGGGGTTTGCTTGCCTGGTAGATCAACAGGGGGGGCACTGCTCCTTAGACAGGTACTCTGGATCACTCTCCGGAGCAGGACCTATCGAGAAGGAACGGTGTCGACAATCAATACTCAAGCATATGCAACAATATGATGCATGATCATGACATGTAGATGTGATGCTGTTTGTGCTAATGCATCTAGCATTTTATTTGGACGAGATCCATTTGAACCAAGGGTTCAAATGCAACTCTAAATTAAGTCTCTTAAAATGCCATAATGTGTTCTCTCATATACAGCATGTATAAGTTGGTTTTTCATGCATGAAACTAGTACAGATGGAAAGATTGCATTTTTCTGATAATTTTTCATATATAAATTATTTCAATCTGAGTTACGGTTGAATTGCTATGATTTTTTGAAGTTTAAAGCATTTTCTGGAATTTCCTGATTTATGTTAAATCCAGAAAATGAATAACTGCGTCAGCCTGACGTCAGCGTGACGTCAGCGAGTCAACGGCCAGGTCCAGGTCAAACCTGACCAGTGGGACCCATACGTCAGTGTCATGGTTAATTAACGGAGTTAATTAATTGTCAAGCTAATCTTAAACTAAAAATTAGCAGGGCCGGGCCCCACATGTCAGTGTCACAGGGGGGTTAGTTAGCGGGGTTGACCCGGTCAATCCCGCCGGAGTTTAGCCGCTGGCGAGGCCGAAGGCGGCGGAGGGGCTCGGGATCGTTGCTTCGGCGACCATTTGGGCGGCGGAGGCCACTGGTGAGGAGCCAGCGCTCGTCCGCGTCATCTGGAGCAAGTAGGGAAGGCGGGGACGGCCAGAGCTCGCCGGAGCAGAGCTCGGGGCGGTGGCCGGAGTTCCGGCGCGAGCGGGGATGCGGCTGCGGTGTGCGAGGGAGAGAACGGAGAGGAGGAGGAGGAGTAGCAGCTCACCGTGGTTGCAGTGGGTGTCGAAGCAGGCTCGGGGGCGGCTGGACAGTGACAGGCGGGCGGTGGAGGTCCACGGCGGCCGGCGGTGAAGAAGACGACGGTGGCGATGATGGAGGCCGTCCGGAGGCGCGCGACTTGACGAGGAGGGAGAGGGGGTTGCGGAGGAGATGTGGAGCGCGTCGGGGAGGCGAGGCCGTGGCTGTGGGCGCGGCAACAGTGGCCGGTGGCGGCGGCGATCTCAGTCGCGCGCGAGAGAGAGAGAGCGAGGGAGAGAGCAGGAGGAGAGTGAGCAGGGCGTGGGGTGGCGCGTGGCGTCGCGCGGGGCATCCAGAACGACGAGAGGGAGGACAGGCAGGTAGGGAGGGAGGAGGTGGCGCGGCGTGGCGGTGCGCGCGCGTCGGGCACGCGCCCATCCTCCTGTCGAGGACGAAGACGACAGAGGAGGGAGGCCAGCTGGGCTGGGCTGGCCAACTGGGCCAGCCAGGCCGCACAGGAACGGATTGTACAGGGGGGTAAGCGCCAGGTAAGTCTCTTCTTCCTTTTATTTTTCTTTTCTATTTTCTGACATTTGTTTTGATTTAATAAAAATACTAAACCATTTTATTTTCTTATGCCAATTTTTGTAGGAACTAGTGGTATTATTCCAGAGCTCCTCAACAAATGGCACAATTTTTGGACATATATTATATATATAACATATATATATATATATATCCAATGCAAATAATTATGCATTAATTCCAAATGCCCAAAATAAATACTTATGAGCTCCTGAAAATATTAGTTTGATTTTTATCTCTGTCCAATATTTTCAGAGAGCAACATGAGAAATTTCTTGGACCCTTTTGGAGCAATTTTTATTTGGGTCATTTCCAGAAATGATTCTAAGGGTTTCACAAATCGCCATTTCAAATTTAAATGGAATTTAAACATGATGCACAAATGACTAGCTAGCCTTGAGCATACCAGAACTAGGGATGTGACAACTCGCCCCCACTTGAAAGAATCTCGTCCTGAGATTCAGGGGTCGACGGAAAGAAAGTGGGGTACTCCAGTCGAAGACGATCTTCTCGCTCCCAAGTAGCTTCTCTCTCGGAATGATGAGACCAGTGAACCTTGAGGAACTTGATGTTATGACGTCAAGTGACACGCTCTACTTGATCAAGAATGCGAACTGGATACTCTCGATATGTGAGGTTATCTTGGAGATCAAGCATTTCGTGGTCCACTCCGCGGATAGGATCCGAGAAGCAACGCCTGAGTTGAGAGACGTGGAAGACATCATGAACTCGAGAAAGATGTGGGGGTAGTTCCAACTGGTAGGCAACCTCTCCTCGTTTAGCGAGAATGCGAGAAGGACCAATGTAACGAGGAGCCAACTTGCCCTTGATACCGAATCGATGGGCCTTCAAAGGAGTAACCCGAAGGTAAGCTTTGTCGCCAACTTCATAAGTCATATCCTTATGATGAAGATCATACTGGCTCTTTTGACGAGACTAGGCTATTTTCAAATTCTCACGAATGATGCGAACTTGCTCTTCTGCCTCCTGGATCATGTCCGGTCCAAAGAATTGCCTTTCACCGGTTTCTGACCAGTTCAAAGGTGTTCGACATCTTCGTCCATAGAGAATCTCAAAAGGAGCTTTCTTGAGACTGGATTGATAGCTATTGTTATAAGCAAACTCAGCGAAAGGAAGACATTTCTCCCAGTCCATACTGAATGAGATAACGCAAGCTCTAAGCATGTCTTCAAGAATTTGGTTGACCCTTTCCACCTGACCACTCGACTGAGGGTGGAAAGCGGTACTGAAGGAGAGATGGGTTCCCATGGCAGTCTGGAAACTCTCTCAGAAATGAGTGAAAAGACTACCACGGTCTGAATTGATCTCTAGTGGAACACCATGAAGTGAAACTATTCGAGAAATATATAAGTCAGCGAGCTGACTAGCGGTGATACTCTCTCGAATAGGTAGGAAGTGCGCCACTTTGGAGAGACGATCAATGACTATGAAGATAGCATTATTCCCTTTCTTGGTCCTGGGAAAGCCGGTGATGAAGTCCATACCAACCTTATCCCATTTCCATTCAGGAATAGCTAAAGGCTGAAGAGTGCCAGCAGGTCTTTGGTGCTCTGCCTTAACGCGGCGACAAACGTCATAGTTAGCAATAAACTGAGCAATTTCTCTCTTCATCCTAGTCCACTAGAACCTCTGGCGTAGGCCCTGATACATCTTGGTACTACCGGGATGAATTGTGAGAGGAGATTCATGCGCCTCCTTAAGGATTAGTTGTCGTAGATGTTGATTCTTGGGAACCACCAAGCGGTTTTCAAAGAAAACAACACCTCGATCATTCATAGAGAAACATCCACCAACTCCCTTCTTAATGTTTCTCTTGATGCGGATAACACCCCTATAAAACTTCTGGTCAGTAATGATCTGATCCTCGAGTGTAGGTTTCGCCACCAAGGTAGAAAGGAATCCATGAGGAGCAATCTGAAGGTTAAGCTTATAGAATTCCTCATGGAGAAGTGGTTGGCCCTGCTGCCACATGAGATTGTTGCAATAGGATTTACGACTTAGCGCATCAGCCATGACATTGGCTTTGCCTGGAGTGTAAGTAATCCCTAGATCATAATCTGAGATCACTTCCAACCAATGTCTTTGTCTAAGATTCAGATCTAGTTGTGTGAAGATATACTTGAGACTCTGGTGATCTGTGTAGATCTCGCAACGTTTACCAAGAAGGTAATGTCGCCAGGTCTTGAGTGCATAGACCACGGCTGCAAGCTCTAGATCATGTGTAGGATAATTCTCCTCATGTGGATGCAACTGTCGAGATGCATAGGCAATCACATGACGATCCTGCATAAGAATGCAACCTAGTCCCTGTCATGAGGCGTCGCAGTAGATAACAAAGTCTTTAGTGAAATCCGGTGGCACGAGTATGGGAGCAGAAGTCAGGCGTCTTTTCAGTTCCTGAAAACTGTACTCACACTGTGGGGACCACTCAAACTTTTTATCTTTCTTGAGAAGTTCCGTGAGGGGTTTGGCTACTTTGGAGAAGTTTTCAACAAAGCGGCGACAATAGCTGGCTAGACCAAGGAAACTCCTAACTTGTTTAATGATTTCAGGTGGAGTCCAATCAAGAACGGCCTTAACTCTCTTGGGATTGACAGCAATACCCCTACCAGATATCACGTGGCCCAGATAGGTCACTTCTGGCAACCAAAATTCGCACTTGGAGAACTTGGCATAAAGGCGGTGCTCTCTGAGTTTTTCTAACACAAGTCTAAGATGTTCGGCATGCTCTTCCTCGTTCTTTGAGTAAATAAGAATATCATCGAGATAAACCACGACGAATTTATCTAAGTACTCCATGAAGATCGAGTTCATCAAGTGGGAGAAAGTGGCTGGGGCGTTGGTTAGACCGAAGGACATGACGGTGTACTCGTACTGGCCATAACGAGTGATAAAGGCTGTCTTGGGGATGTCCCCGTTTCTGATCTTGATTTGGTGGTAGCCTAACCTCAAATCCATCTTGGAGAAGACTGAGGATCCAGCGAGCTGATCATACAGATCGTTGATCCTGGGAAGCGGATATTTGTTCTTTATCGTGACCAAATTAACGGGACGATAATCTACAACCATCCGGTCCGTACCATCCTTCTTCTTGACGAAGAGGACGGGGCAAGCCCAAGGAGAAGAACTAGGACGGATGAAACCCTTTTGCAAGGACTCATCAAGTTGTTTCTTAAGCTCGGCTAGTTCTAAGGGTGCCATCTTGTAAGGTCTCCTAGAGATTGGAGCAGTTCGTGGAATAAGATCTATGACGAACTCTACTTCTCTGTCAGGTGGAACACCTGGCAGTTCCTCTGGAAAGACATCCGGAAAGTCACGGACTACCGGGATATCTTCAAGGTCAGGGAGAGGGCTGGCATTAAGAGAATAGAGTTGGCGCTTTGCAACTCTGGTGGAGACAGTGACTATCTTGCCAGATGGGTGTGTAAGCTGAACAGATCTGGTGTAACAATCAATCTTGGCATGATGAGCCGTCATCCAGTCCATACCCAAGATGATGTTAATATCTGAGGACTTGAGGGCTACAAGTGATGCAAGAAATACAAGTCTATCAACAAGGATTTCATTACCATAGCTGATTCTGGTAGTTTGCCATCTAGACCCCGGGGTTTGGATTTCAAGTGGAGTTGGCATATCACAAAATGACATGTCATGCAAACGAGCATAGCCTTCAGAAATGAAGGAGTGAAATGCTCCGGTATCAAATAGAACCGATGCTGGATGACAATTGACAAGGAGTGTACCAAGAACGACATCTGGATCATCATGAGCGTCTTTAGCTGAGACGTGATGCACACATCCACGTTTAGTAGGGGCTGACTTGACACTAATCATCTTGCGTGATGGCTTACCACGGCTAACAAACTTCTTAGGCGGGGGTGGAGCATAACTAGTCTGAGAGCAGTCACGTGCATAGTGTCCTGGCTTCCCGCATGTGAAGCAAGTCCCTGAAGTTGGACGTGGACCTGCACTGACAAGCGGTCTACCAGTAGGCCTGGGTGGAACATACGACTGAGCTGGGGGAGGCACCACATAAGATGGTCTCGGTGCATATCCGGAAGGAAGAGCGGAGTTTGGAATCCAAATCCGACGCTTCTGAGAACTGGAGCCGGAAGAAGATCCCAAATCACGGGTGTGCTTACGAGACTCCTCGTAAGTGAGCTGAGCTGTCTCTGCATTAATGGCCTTGTTCACAAGAGCTTGGAATGTATCACAATGATGCAGGTGGAGATCACGACGCAACTTGGGGTTGAGACCCTTCCGGAACCTAGCCTGCTTCTTGGCGTCCGTGGACACCTCTTCTGTGGCATAATGGGCGAGGTTCTCAAACTCTCTGCTGTAAGCATCAATATCCACCTTACTCTGGGTGAAACTACATAACTCTTCTCTCTTGCAATCGATGGGGGCCTGAGGAATGTGATGCTCGCGAAAAGCCTCAGTGAAATCCCTCCAGGTAGGAATCTGGCCAGCTGGAAGCATAGCCTCATAGTTCTGCCACCAAAGACTAGCAGGACCTTCCAGGTGGTATGTGGCATAGGTGACCTTGTCATCTTCAGCTACGTTCACGGAACGCAGCTTATGAGTGATGCTACGGAGCCAGTCATATGCATCGAGTGGCTCGATGGAATGATGAAAGGTAGGTGGGTGCAAGCGAATGAAGTCGTGAATGGTTGCAGACCCTTTGAATTGATGTGCGGTGTTCTCCTCGATACGTGCCAACAAGCGGTTAGACTCACGCTTGTTTCTCTCCATCTCTAACATGAACTCTGTCAACGAAGGCTGGTCGGGAGGATCCTCATACCTACCATCTCCGTGGTTCTGACTACGAGCAACAGAACTTCGCTTAGCTGATGACATCCTGAGAAACGAAACCAAGGACGGATCAGCATCAACTATAGACTGTAGAATGTAGGACAAGAAATTAGTATCTCTCGAACTCCTAGGGTAATTCCGGCAGCATAACGGCAGTAAAATGCTCAGAATGAGACATCCTGCCAAAAATGGGGTAGTACAACAACTCAACATCACCACTCAAGGTTCTGGGATAGTACTAACAGGCTACACCGGAAGTACTCAAAACTGGGATATGACTCTGATCAACCAATCCTATGGGACTACGGAGTAGTAACACGTGATCTTGATAGATGGAAGAGAATCCTAGTTCCTTAACCCTCGTAGGAAAGGTAGGATGACTCAGATCAGAAGGCCATGAGGTATAAGGAGTAAAATGAGCCTTACGTTCCTTCCCACAATCAATTCCCTTACATAACTAAAGAATTTCTAGACTCAACTTCGACTAGTTTGGCTTGGTAATCCTACAGGCAGTCAGGCTCTGATACCAAAGCTGTCAGGACCCGATCCTAAGTCACATCGATCTAGCATGTAACACCTCATATCACTTTGCGGCCTCACGCACGGTATTCCCACGGGTGTCGCCTTACCATGCCCGGGACCGTTTGCGCCTTTTGGCACACGTATATGATAGTGTTGCTAGCATCCATATGACAGAGAACCCGGGCTGACATGGCTAGTCGTGAACCCAAAGTGGCACTAACTTACAGGGACAAGCATACATGACCCAACAACGAACGTGTCAGTCATCAGCGAGTGAATCCGGGCTGTAGCAACTGGGCTAGAAGGACTCTGGTAAACCGGGCTGTAGCAGGCCAACAGGACTCCGGTAGACACCGCGTGACATTTCCCCGAAGGGACAGACACAGGAACGAAGAAGGACACATGCCGGCCAGCCTAAGTGTTCCGGAGCAGTAGCAAGCTACCAGGGCTCAGTGGAAGCACTAGGAGACATTTCCCGGTAAGAGAGGCTACTAACGATAAACAACTAGATAGTCAGATCCCACACATAGCAATACACATTACACGTACGCATAACATGCAAGTATGTGATGTACAACATGGCATCACAGCATAACTCAACAACTCATATAGATATAGGCTCAGAAGAGCCATCATAGCATTTATTACAAATAGGGGTCACATGACCCAACATTCAGAGCAAACAAGCAACAAGCGGAAGCATTACATGCCTGAGTACAGACATCTACAAATGAAAAAGGCTGAAGAGCCTGACTATCTACAACGTCCGATCAAGATCGTAGCTGAGGTACAAGCTACTCGTCGAAGTCCACGAGAATACTAGTAAGACCGAAGTCTCCGCTGCAAAAACATAAATAAAGCAACATGAGTACAAAGGTACTCACCTTTGAGCCTCTAAAAAGAAGGGCACTTCTTCGGATTTGCGTGAACTAGCGGACCGATCACTAAGTGGTTAGTACCTCCAGCATGAGCGAACCTTTTCAGAACTGGTTAGGAATGGGCGCCACTATCCCAGCCCGGATCCAGCCAGGTTCTATTGATCATGTCCCCTTCCCAACAGTTTTATCTTGTCTTGGGGAGGATTTGGTTTGGATGGGGTCTCGCTTGGACGCTGGGGAGATCCATAGATCTGGATAGAGTCTTTCTCGCTCAGTAAAGAAGAGTACGCGCGCTACGGCTTACGCAGTGGATCTTCGGGCAACCAACTCGGGCAACCTTCTCTTGCAAACAATCCCTTCGTCGCTAACACCGGTAATGCCCCATCCCTTTAATACTACCTTTGAGGAATTTCTCTCGCGTCCCTGCAGTGATAAGAGTGCATTCTCTAATAGCTTTGAAGCCGAGGCAGCCATCCTCTTGCCAATCCTAAACAAAAGAAAGAAAAGCCCTACCCGCAGATCTTAGGTTGCAACTTGATCATGAGCGAATTTGTTGATGTTGCACCCACAAAGTATGGAAAGTGCCAAACATTGGGAACTACCCGGGGAAGGCTAAAAGCAAGATAGGCTTTACTGGAATTCGGCAAATCATTTTTTCTGTGCCAGGAACCAGATTTGAACTGGTGACACGAGGATTTTCAATCCTCTGCTCTACCAACTGAGCCGAAACTACTTGCTTGCTTTTACTTTCCGACGCCAATGCCAACAAGTGCTTTCCTGACTCGAGAACGAGTACATATGCTTTCTCCGATGCTTGCCTCTGCACCAATTAAATAGTAGAATTTATAACACTCCATTCTTCTATAGATAGCCTAGAATCGGAACTAGAATATGTGCCCGACTTACCTATTTCCAAGACAGTTACTCAACTTCCATCGCCGCTTGACACTCTCGTAGTAGACACACGAAATTCCACTCTCCTCTGTCTCACTCAAGTGAATTGGATCAAGGTCATTTACAGAACGAACAACAAAATATAAGCAAAAGGATACAAAAGGTTCACTTACTGGGGTGGAGAAGATGTGAGCCTACCAGCAGCAGAGGCTGCAGATACATGTCCACCACCTGTTTATCTACTACCATAAGCGGGAGTAGTTGCCCAATGCCTCCTTCCTTGCCACCAACGCACGCTAGATGGAGAGTAAGCAAGCTACCTTGCTTGCATTGCATTTGTTCGACCTTTGCTTCAGAAATCCACTGTTGCTGAAGAGAAGAGAAGAGATTTCTAGCGCGCACTCCTATCCGAGTAGAAAGACATCCTACACTCACTGTTGGCAATGGAAGAGACTAGACTCTTTCCACATCAAACGAACTTACAGATATGAACTGAGTGCCATTTGATAAGTAAGATCGAACAAGGGAGAGGGATATGGAAAGGATGAAGTAATGAAAGAAAGTAGCAGATGAATCGTTGTTGTCCTAATGCAATAACTGAGAGCAGGAGCGAGAGAGTAGGATTGTATCGGAATGAACAAGGGGGGTTTGCTTGCCTGGTATATCAACAGGGGGGGGGGGCACTGCTCCTTAGACAGGTACTCTGGAGCACTCTCCGGAGCAGGACCTATCGAGAAGGAACGGTGTCGACAATCAATACTCAAGCATATGCAACAATATGATGCATGATCATGACATGTAGATGTGATGCTCGTTTGTGCTAATGCATCTAGCATTTTATTTGGAAGAGATCCATTTGAACCAAGGGTTCAAATGCAACTCTAAATTAAGTCTCTTAAAATGCCATAATGTGTTTTCTCATATACAACATGTATAAGTTGGTTTTTCATGCATGAAACTAGTACAGATGGAAAGATTGCATTTTTCTGATAATTTTTCATATATAAATTATTTCAATCTGAGTTACAGTTGAATTGCTGTGATTTTTTGAAGTTTAAAGCATTTTATGGAATTTCCTGATTTATGCTAAATCCAGAAAATGAATAACTGCGTCAGCCTGACGTCAGCGTGACGTCAGTGAGTCAACGGCCAGGTCCAAGTCAAACCTGACCGGTGGGACCCATACGTCAGTGTCATGGTTAATTAACGGAGTTAATTAATTGTCAAGCTAATCTTAAACTAAAAATTAGCAGGGCCGGGCCCCACATGTCAGTGTCACAGGGGGGGTTAGTTAGCGGGGTTGACCCGGTCAATCCCGCCGGAGTTTAGCCGCCGGCGAGGCCGAAGGCGGCGGAGGGGCTCGGGATCGTTGCTCCGGCGACCATTTGGGCGGCGGAGGCCACTGGCGAGGAGCCAGCGCTCGTCCGCGTCATCTGGAGCAAGTGGGGAAGGCGGGGACGGCCGGAGCTCGCCGGAGCGGAGCTCGGGGCGGCGCCCGGAGTTCGGGCGCGAGCGGGGATGCGGCTGCGGTGTGCGAGGGCGAGAACGAAGAGGGGAAGGAGGAGCAACAGCTCACCGTGGTTGCAGCGCGCGTCGAAGCAGGCTCGGGGGCGGCTGGACGGTGACGGGCGGGCGGTGGAGGTCCACGGCGGCCGGCGGTGAAGAAGATGACGATGGCGATGATGGAGGCCGTCCGGAGGCGCGCGACTTGATGAGGAGGGAGAGGGGGTCGCGGAGGAGCTGTGGAGCGTGTCGGGGAGGCGAGGCCGTGGCTGTGGGCGCGGCAACAGTGGCCGGTGGCGGCGGTGATCTCGGTCGCGAGAGAGAAAGAGCGAGGGAGAGAGCAGGAGGAGAGTGAGCGGGGCGTGGGGTGGCGCGTGGCGTCGCGCTGGGCATCGAGAATGACGAGAGGGAGGGAGGAGGTGGCGCGGCGCGGCGGTGCGCGCGTCGGGCACGCGCCCATCCTCCTGTCGAGGACGAAGACGACAGAGGAGGGAGGCCAGGTGGGCTGGGCTAGCCAACTGGGCCGGCCAGGCCGCACAGGAACGGACTGTACAGGGGGGTAAGCGCCAGGTAAGTCTCTTCTCCCTTTTATTTTTCTTTTCTATTTTCTGACATTTGTTTTGATTTAATAAAAATACTAAACCATTTTATTTTCTTATGCCAATTTTTGTAGGAACTAGTGGTATTATTCCAGAGCTCCTCAACAAATGGCACAATTTTTGGACATATATTATATATATAACATATATATATCCAATGCAAATAATTATGCATTAATTCCAAATGCCCAAAATAAATACTTATGAGCTCCTAAAAATATTGGTTTGATTTTTATCTCTGTCCAATATTTTCAGAGAGCAACATGAGAATTTTCTTGGACCCTTTTGGAGCAATTTTTATTTGGGTCATTTCCAGAAATGATTCTGAGGGTTTCACAAATCCCCATTTCAAATTTAAATGGAATTTAAACATGATGCACAAATGATTAGCTAGCCTTGAGCATACCAGAACTAGGGATGTGACATGTACATGGCTGCAGCTGGCCTATACATTGCTTCCCTTTCCTCTCACAGAAATAAGCAATATGAAGCATTTTATTTTAATCTGTACCCTCTGCTTATGTCACCTTATTATACTGCATGGACCTTAACCATGGACGTCACCATGTATCCAGGTTTGAGATGCCAGGTGTACCGGATGGACGGAGGCATGTTCGACCCCCATGATGCTACCTGGGTGTGGACGAACACACTTGGATAGTAGTCGGTTTTTATTGGGGATAGCTACCCCATAGTGAAAACGATGCCACCTTCCATGCACTACGTCGATAGCCTGCCGTTCATGAAGAACGGGTGCGTTTTCATTGTGCACCAACGGATTCATATCTTGAACGCCCCTATCCCTGATCTATGCCGCTTTAGTTTGGATGAGTCTCCATCGTGGGGAGCCACACTAAGAAGCTGCGATGATATGGAATCCTGTTGCCCACCGTTATGGATCGTTCCATCTATGAAGAACACATGGGTCTGGAAGTTCGAGATGGACATGTACTCAGGGATGTACGAACCTGAGTAATGTAGCGCAGGAAGTGAAGTAGCCAGGCACAAATAGTATGAACCTGTGTGGCATATAGGCATTGGTCTTACTACCACTAAATGTTACATGCAATGCACGGTGATATTATAATGGTGATAACATAAACGGTTCAGATCTGAAATCATGGCACTGATGTCTACTACACAACCTTCTTCTTGTAGACGTTGTTGGGCCTGCAAGTGCACAGGTTTGTACGACAGTAGCAAATTTCCCTCAAGTGGATGACCTAAGGTTTATCAATCCGTAGGAGGCGTAGGATGAAGATGGTCTCTCTCAAGCAACCCTGCAACCAAATAACAAAGAGTCTCTTGTGTCACCAACACAGCCAATACAATGGTAAATTGTATAGGTGCACTAGTTCGTCGAAGAGATGGTGATATAAGTGCAATATGGATAGTAGATATAGGTTTTTGTAACTTCTGAAAATATAAAAACAGCATGGTAACTAATGATAAAAGTGAGCGTAAACGGTATTGCAATGATAGGAAACAAGGCATAGGGTTCATACTTTCACTAGTGCAAGTTCTCTCAACAATAATAACATAATTGGATCATATAACTATCCCTCAACATGCAACGAAGAGTCACTCCAAAGCCACTAATATCGGAGAACATACAAAGAGATTATTGTAGGGTACGAAACCACCTCAAAGTTATCCTTTCTGTTCTATCTATTCAAGAGTCCGTAGTAAAATAACATGAAGCTATTCTTCCCGTTCAATCTATCATAGAGTTCATACTAGAATAACACATTAAGACACAAATCAACCAAAACCCTAATGTCACCTAGATACTCCAGTGTCACCTCAAGTATCCGTGGGCATGATTATACGATATGCATCACACAATCTTAGATTCATCTATTCAACCAACACAAAGTACTTCAAAGAGTGCCCCAAAGTTTCTACCGGAGAGTCAAGACGAAAACATGTGCCAAACCCTATGCATAGGTTCATGGACGGAACTCGCAAGTTGATCACCAAAACATACATCAAGTGGATCACATGATATCCCATTGTCACCACAGATAAGCACGGCAAGACATACATCAAGTGTTCTCAAATCCTTAAAGACTCAATCCGATAAGATAACTTCAAGAGGAAAACTCAATTCATCACAAGAGAATAGAGGGGGAGAAACATCATAAGATCCAACTACAATAGCAAAGCTCGCGATATATCAAGATCGTGCCATAGGGAGAACACGACAGAGAGAGATCAAACACATAGCTACTGGTACATACCCTCAGCCCCGAGGGTGAACTACTTCCTCCTCGTCATGGAGAGCGCCAGGATGATGAAGATGGCTACCGGTGAGGGATTCCCCCTCCGGCAGGGTGCCGGAACGGGCTCCCAAGAGGTTTTTGGTGGCTACAGAGGCTTGCGGCGGCGGAACTCCCGATCTATCTTCTTCCCCGATGGTTTTAGGGTATATGGGAATATATAGGCGAAAGAAGTCGGTCGGGGGAGCCTCGAGGGGCCCAAGAGGGTGGAGGGCGCGCCTAGGGGGGGTGGGCGCACCTATCTTGTGGCTTCCTCGACGCTTCCCTGGCTTGCACTCCAAGTTCCAGAGATCATGTTCGTTCGAAAAATCACGCTCCCGAAGGTTTCATTCCGTTTGCACTCCATTTAACATTTCCTTTTCTTCGAAATACTAAAATAGGCAATAAAACAGCAATATGGGCTGGGCCTCCGGTTAATAGGTTAGTCCAAAAGTAATATAAAAGTGTATAATAAAGCTCGTAATCATTCAAAACAGATAATAAAATAGCATGAATGCTCCATAAATTGTAGATACGTTGGAGACGTATCAGGCACCCGGGCCCAAAGTGACAAGAATTAAGCATGGCAAAGTCATAGCAACATCAATCTCAGAACATAATGGATACTAGGGATCGAGCCCTAAGAAAACTAACTCGATTACATGATGAATCTCATCCAACTCCTCACCGACCAGCGAGCCTATGAAGGAATTACTCACTCCGCGGTGGGGAGCATCAAGGAATTGGCGATGGAGAAGGTTGGTGATGACGAAGATCGAAGACCCCCCTCTCCGGATCCCCAAACGGACTCCAGATCTAGCCTCCCGATGAAGAAGAGGAGGTGGCGGTGGCTCCGTCTCGTGAAATGTGATAATTCTTCCTCCCTAGTTTTTTCTGGAAGTATGTGATTTCATAGTGTTGGTTTCAGGGTCTGTGGGGCCACCAGGTGGAGACAACCCACCTGCAGGTGCCCCCCTCTGGTGGTTCTTGGCTCCAAAAATTATCTTTATTTGTATTAAAATTCCTCACAAAGTTTTGTTCCAATCCGAGAACTTTTATTTCCGCACAAAAACAACACCATGGTAGTTCTGCTGAAAATGGCGTCAGTCCGAGTTATTTTCATTCAAATCGTACAAATTAGAGTCCAAAACAAGAGGAAAAGCATTAGGAAAAGTAGATACGACGGAGACATATCAAAGCCCCCAAGCTTAAACCTTTGCTTGTCCTCAAGCAATTCAGTTGATAAACTGAAAGTGAAAAAGAAAAACTTTTACGAACTCTTTTGCTCTTGTTTACATAAATAAGCTTAAACAACACCCATGTTTTCAGCCAAGATTATAACTAACCATGTCGACAATAACTCTTAAAAATTATATTAAATCATATCAATGACATAAGAAGCTAGTGAGCAATAATAAGATATCTCAAACAACAACACATTCTCAAAATAACCATGATATAATATGACAATAGTGGTATCTCGCTAGCCCTTTCTAAGACCGCAGAACATAAATGCAGACCACCCCCAAGTTCAAGCAGTGACTAAACATTGTAATTCATGGTAGAAAAGATCCAGTCATGATGCACCCAATATTAGCTACACACAATGAATGAGCATGACAATAGTGCTCCCAGGTTCTGGCGCTTATTTGAGAAGGTGCTGACACAACATAAAAGTAAATAGATAGTCCCTTCACAGAGGGAAGCAATGATTTGTAGCGATGCGAGAGCTCAAGTTTTTAAAATAGAGGTAAATGAAATTTTGAGAAATGCACCCTTCTTGTTTACTTCGCTACCATTAGTTATCGGTATCTTCCATGCTAAACACATTAGTGGCGGTTCCCACGCGATAAAAGTTAGGTTTACTCCCCCTCCACCAACAACCACACTCCACGGCTTGTCCGAAGCAACGGGTATCGTCCATACCAACAACAGTCCTGGGGGAGTTTTGTTTAATTAATTGCAATTTGAATTCGGGACTAGGAATCCCTATTACCGCCCCTCTCGTGCAAGGACGAGTGAATAAACACTCATCATGAGAATAACTCGCTTAGCATGGAAGATACCGACTACCTCCTGTCGCTCTATGAACAATCCAGGCACACAAAAGGATATTTATTTGAAGTTTTTAGAGGTGGCACATGTAAATTTACTTAGGACGACAGGGTAATACCGCATATAGGTAGATATGGTGGACTCATCTGGAATGACTTTGGTTTAAGGTTTTTGATGCACAAGAAGAATTCCCACTTAGTACAGGTGAAGGCTAGCAAATAGATTGAGAAGTGGCCAGCTAGAGAGAGAAAACGGTCATGAACATGCATTATGCATAAGTAACATGGGATACTAGCATGAGTAGTATATGAACACCATGAACATAAATACCATAGAGGCTATGTTGGTTTGGTTTCAACTACATGCATGAACATGTGCCAAGTCAAGCCACTCGAACATTCAGCGGATGGTACCATATCATTATACTACATCACAATCATTTTAACGCAATGTTGACATCCAAGATAAATCATTATTCACTCCTAGCTACTTAAGCATGGCATGAGGAACTATAATATCTAATTGTCATTGCAAACATGTTTGATCATAATAGGCTGAATCATGGATACTAGGTTAAACATATTTACAAAAACAGAACAAGTCGAGTTCATACCCGTTTCTCTCTGCCACAACCAGTTCATCATATATCGTCATTATTGCCTTTCACTTGCACAACCGAATGACATGAAAATAATAATAGTGCAAGAGTGCCATGGACTAAGCTGGAATCTGCAAACATTTTATTTAAAAGGAGAAGACAAGGTAATATGGGCTCTTTGTTAGATCAATGATAATGCATATGAGAGCTACTCAACATTTTCATCGTGGTCTTCTCCTCGGTATGACTCAACAGAAAGAAAAAGAAATTCAGAGAAACACACTAAAATGTTTTTGAAGTTTTTGTTTTTTCTTAAACAAGCAAATAAAAGGGAAAAGCAAAAACTAGAAAAACTATTTACACGGGAAAGCTCCAACAAGCAAAAGAAGAACAAGGAAATCTTTTTGAGTTTTCTTTTTAGTACTACAACAATTTAAATTAGGAAGAAAAACCGAAAAGAAGCAGGAAATATATTTTTGGATTTTCTCAAAGTTTTTCAAACACACAAGAAGAAAGTGAGAAAATAAATTTAGCATGGATAATGCAATGAAAGAGTGGACACCGACAACTGAAATGAAATGTGTAAGCATGAATGTAATGTCGGTGGAAATACGTACTCCCCCAAGCTTAGGCTTTTGGCCTAACTTGGTAAGCACCACTCAAAGAAGCCATGTGGTCATATGTTGAAGTGTTTGGGAGCGGGCACCTGAGGGTCCCACTCCTGAGGCTCCTCCTATGCTGCAGCTAGGTTGTTCCGGTAGGCGACGATGTCCTCAGGCATAATCCTATATCTGCCCCTTGCAATCGGATCAAACAAAGCAGGTGCATGCAACGGAATAACATCACGAGTAATCTCACTAAAGACCAAGTTATATGGAAAATCCATAATGGTGTTCTCGCTATCAATAAAGTGGTGTTGTGCCATACCCGTGCGATCTAGGTAAACCTTGGGCAAAGGATAATCATGCTGGCGTATGTGAATGTTAAAGTGAGTCGCCAAGCGAGTAGCGTAAATACCACCATGTATTTTGCCCTTGGATCTGTTAATGTGGAGGCGACGTGCCACAATAGCTCCCAAGCTATAAGTGTTGTCGCCGTAAAGTGCACAACGTTAAATAGCAAAGTCTGGAGCACTGAGTGCACCTACCTTCTCTCTAGCAAGCAAACACTTCGTAATGAATAGAGCAAAATTATGTACAGCCGGAAAGTGTAAACTAGTGGCAGTGACACCAGATACCCCTCTCTCATCCCCCACTATCAAAGTATGGTAAAAACCATCAAACTCCGCGGGCGTAGGCTCTACTAAACTACCATCAGAAGGAAGCAAGCACATGTCACAAAATTCAGTAAGCGGTATCTGATGGGGTTCAACATATAAGTTAAACTGCACCTCAGGGGGATTATTCCTACTCAAGAAATTAAAACTTTGCACAAAGGAATTTGTGAGGAGATGATACTGTTCACATTTAGCTGCGATGAAGTTGGTGAGGCCGACATTAGCAGCATATTGTGCAAACTCCTGAAGGATTTCGACCCCTTCCATGAACGGGTTATGCGACCATTCGCACGGCTGTACCTCTGCCATTCTCCGGGTATGGAGATCACTATCAAATGACTCCCCAATAACTCCATTGGAGTTCTTCTTGGATGAAAACTTCCTAAAGATACTCATCTTTTTTCTATGAACAAAATTTTGAAATTTTTAGTCCAAATTTTTTTCTCAACAAAACTTCACAAGATTGAAAGCAACTACTCATAAGGATGCATAGAGGCCATAACAAGCATTCAAACTACTTAGAACTCTAAGAATTCAACATGCAAGCTCATCTACAGCAGCACAAAGAGTAACTAATTGTTCAAAATACAAACCACTAAAGCAAAAACCAATTGGACCAATGGAGGAGTCACATACCAAGCAACAATCCCCCGAAACCATTTTGGAAACGGAGCTTCGAATAAAGAGATCGAAATCCCTGGGTTCGGGAGCAAGAACATGAGAGAGAGATCAATGGTGATTTTTTTCTAGAGGTAGGTGATGATGTGGTATGAAGAGATAAGTGAGGGGGTCCATGTGGGGACCACAACCCACTAGGGCGTGCCTGGGGGTCCTGGCCTGCCCAGGTGGGTTGTGCCCACCTGGTGCACTTCCCTCTGATGTTATTTGCACCAAAAATTCTTAAATATTCAGAAAAAATCATATTAAATTTTCAGAGCATTCTAAGAACTTTTATTTTTGGGTCATTCTTTATTGCACGAGAAATTCAGAAAACGGACAAAACATGACATTTTATTTTATTTAACTAATAAAGACAGAAAACAAAAGCTATGGATAGAAGGTAGTGCTCACTAAATTCATCAACTTCATACCTCTCAATAATGATCAATTAATAAGGTTGATCAAGTCTTATTAACAACCACTTTCGATTAGCATGAAACCGAAGAACTTTAGTAAATCATAAGTTACCTCAACGGGGATATGAATGGCCCCAACAATAAGCATTTCATATTTCTTTTTAACAGTAGGTAGAGGTAGTTGAAAACTTCCAATAGTGATTGTCAGAGATTTTTCAATAACACTAATACCATTCACTTGGAATTGTTTCTTTGGAAAGTGCACCGTATGCTCATTACCATTGATATAAAAAGTGACCTTGCTTTTATTGCAATCAATAACAGCCCCTGCAGTATTCAAGAAGGGTCTACCAAGGATAATCGACATGTTATCGTCCTTGGGCATCTCAAGTATAACAAAGTCAGTCAAAATAGTAACATTAGCAACAACAACGGGCACATCCTCACAAATACCGATAGATATGGTAGTTGATTTGTCAGCCATTTGCAAAGATATTTCAGTAGGTTTGAGTTTATTCAAATCAAGTCTTTTATATAAAGAGAAAGGCATAACACTAACACCAGCTCCCAAATCACATAAAGTAGTTCTTCACATAATTTCTTTTGATGGAGCAAGTTATAGTTGGTATTCTCGGATCTCCAAGTTTTTTAGGTACTCCATCTTTAAAAGTATAATTAGCAAGCATGGTGGAGATTCCAGCTTCTGGTATTTTTCTCTTATTGGTGATGATGTCTTTCATGTAATCTGCATAAGGAGGCATTTTTATGATGTCAGTCAAGCAGTACACAAAAAGACTGGCCTAATCATTTCAGCAAAGTGATACGTCTCCAACGTATCTATAATTTTTGATTGTTCCATGCTATTATATTATCTATCTTGGATGTTTTATATGCATTTATATGCTATTTTATATGATTTTTGGGACTAGCCTATTAACCTAGAGCCCAGCGCCAGTTTCTGTTTTTTCCTTGTTTTTGAGTTTTGCAGAAACGGAATATCAAACGGAGTCCAAATGAGCTGAAAATTTATGGTGATTTTTTATGGACCAGAAGAAGCCCCCAAAGCAAAAGAGTATGGCCAAAAGAGTCCCGAGCCAACCACAAGACCGGAGGGCGCGCCCTACCCCCCTGGGAGGGTGCTACGGTCTTGTCGTTGACTCATGGACCCCCTGACATGAAACCGATGCCAAAAATTCCTATAACTACAAAACCCCCCAAAAAGAAACCTAGATCAGGAGTTCCGCCGCCGCAAGCCTCTGTAGCCACGAAAAATCAATCTAGGCCCTCTCTGGCACCCTGCCGGAGGGGGCCATCATGACCGGAGGCCATGGAGGAGGATCCTGAAGGGGCCATCATCGCCATGGAGGCCAAGGACCAGAGGGAGAACCTATACCCATCTAGGGGGAGGCCATGGAGGAGGAAGCACAAGGGGGAGAACCTCTCCCCCCTCTCTCGGTGGCGCCGGAGTGCCATCAGGGGAACCATCGCTGCGGTGACCGTCTTCATCAACATCACCATCTTCATCACCATTCTCATCTCTTTTACGCGATCCACTCTCCCGCACCCCGCTCTAATCCCGTACTTGAACATGGTTCTTTATGCCACATATTATGATCCAATGACGTGTTGCCATCCTATGATGTCCTGAGTAGATTTCTTTTGTCTTTTGGGTTGATTGATGATCTAGATTTGTTTGAGTTGTATGTTTTATTTTGGTGTTGTCCTATGGTGCCTTTCGTGCGGCGCATACATGAAGGATTCCCGATGTAGGGTGTTGCCGTTCACGATTCGCTTATAGTGGGTTGCTAGAGTGATAGAAGCTTAAACCCAAGTAAGGGGGTTGTTGCATATGGGATAAAGGGGACTTGATGCTTTAATTCTATGGTTGGGTTTTACCTTAATGATCTTTAGTAGTTGCAAATACTTGCTAGAGTTTCAATCATAAGTGCATATGATCCAAGGAGAGAAACTATTTTAGCTTATGCCTCTCCCTCATATAAAATTGCAATGATGACTAACGATCTTGTTAACAATTGTCTAGGACAATTCCGCACACTGGTTCATCATTATTCCACACTCGCTATTTATAATATATTGTAATATATATTCTAATTTTATGTTAACAACACCTACTTTTATATTTCAGTTCTTCGATATTATGCAAAGCTATCCTCTTCATACCCACAACGTAGTTTTATTTCTCATTTCTAGATGGAAGCAAACATTCGGTGTACGTAGAGTCATATCAGTGGCAGATAGGACTTGAGAGAATATTGATCTTACCTTTAGCTCCTTGTGGGTTTGACACTCCATACTTATCACTTCCACCTTTGGAAATTGCCACGATGATTCCTTGCACTTGGGGATTATCACAAAACGTTCAAATATTTCATCATCTTTCTTTTTAGTTGACTTAGGTGGAAATGGCATAGGTTTTTGAACCCATGGTTCTCTTTCCCTACCGTGTGGAAATGGCATAGGTTTTTGAACCCATGGTTCTCTTTCCCTACCGTGTTTTCTAGCAACAAAGTCTCTTTTATCATATCTTCTATTCTTGGATTGTGGGTTATCAAGATCAACTGCTGGTTCTATTTCGACATCATTGTCTGGTTCTTAATTATTTGTTTGAGTATCTTCACGAACCTCATCATTATCTTTTTCATTATCAGAAGGTGAGTGTTCACTCCTAGATTGAGTTTCAGCATCAGAGACAGAAACTTCATTATCATTATCAGGAGGTTTTTCTACTCTAGGTTCAGTAGAGGCATGCAAAGTCCTATCATTTTTCTTCTTCTTTTTCTTTTTAGAAGGACTATGTGCATCAATGTTGACCCTTTGAGAGTCTTGTTCAATTCTTTTTGGGTGTCCTTCGGGATAAAGTGGTTCCTGAGTCATCCTACCTCCTCTAGTCATTACTCTAACAGCATGATCATTGATATTATTATTCATTTCATATAATAACTCTCTTTGAGATTTAGCAACTTGTTCGAACTGAGTTTGAACCATAGAAGCACGCTTCCCCACACCTCTAACATCATTTGAGATTCTAAATAACAAGTCACTCGAGCGAGCAATCATATCAGAATCATTGTTTGGGAAATCGGTAACTCGTAGCTGCTTGGTCGGCTTAGGAGTAGGGATTAATCGGTGAATCGGCCAATTAACTAGATTAATCGACCGACCATTAAATGATAGAATAAATAGGAACTTGCCAACATGCATCTAGTTTTTATGTATTATACTATACTCTCATGCTCTCAGCTATGTAATATACCAAAATATGCTACTATTTGGTCAAAACCTAGCTATTGAGGAGCGAGAGGGTGATGGGAGGGGTTACGGAGCAAAACATTTGGGCTTTGTTTGCCCACAAGTTAATGGGCCAACAATGTTTAATGAGCCTAACAACTGATTAATTGGTCTGACAGGCCAATTAATCAGCCTGGCAAGTTAACTTGATGAATAGGTGCTATTCGATTCGACTACCCTACGGGTAGCGATTAACTGGCATGTTAACTGATTAGTCTGACGAATTCCTGAACAGTGATCAGAATTGTATTTCAGTTGTTTCATAACATTTGCATTGAAGTGATCTTGCTTTCTAATGTAATTTTCAAACTCATAAAGGCATTGGCTAGGGTGCATATTGTGAGGATTATCATTACCATTGAATTTCATTAGAGAATTTACGCCTACCACCTTAGGTGGTGGTAGTGTATCAAGCCCATGTTTTTCTTCAATAGGAGGTAAATTTTTGACATCCTCAACTTTACTACCTTTTTCTCTCATAGATTTATTTGCCTCTTGCATATCTTCAGGACTGAGATATAAGATACCCCTCTTCTTCGGAGTGGGTTTAGGCGGTGGTTCAGGAAGAGTCCAATCATCATAATTTTTCAATATGTTATTCAATAATTCTTCAGCTTGCCCAATAGTTCATTCCCTGAAAACACAACCAGCACAACTATCTAGGAAATCCCTAGAAGCATCGGTTAGTCCATTATAGAAGATATCGAGTATTTCATTTTTATTAAGAGGATGATCCGGCAGAGCATTAAGCAATTGTAGAAGCCTCCCCCAAGCTTGTGGGAGACTCTATTCTTCAATTTGCACAAAGTTAAATATTTCCTATAAGGCAGCTTGTTTCTTATGAGCAGGGAAATATTTTTCAGAGAAGTAATAAATTATGTCCTGGGGACTACGCACACAACCAGGAGCAAGAGTGCTGTACCAAGCTTTAGCACCACCCTTTAATGAGAGCAGAAATAATTTGAGAATATAATAATAATGAATTTTCTCATCATGAGCAAAAAGGCTGGCTATGTCATTCAACTTAGTAAGATGTGCCACAATAGTTTCAGTTTCATAACCATGGAAAGGACCAGATTCAACCAAAGTAATCAATTCTGGGTCGACAGAGAATTCATAATCCTTACCGTTAACAAAGATAAGTGAAGTAGCAAACTGAGGATCACATTTCATTTTAGCATTCAAAGTGTTTTCTTTATACTTGCATAATAAATTTTCTAGATCACCTCTATCCTTACAAGCAAGAATATCCCAAGTTGCCTCCTCATCTATAACATAACCTTTCGGTACCTTTGGCAATTCATATCTAGGAGGTCTAGTTCTAATAGGTGTTTCAAGATTTTTAGTTCCAAGCTCTTCATCAGTTTCAACATTCTCAAAAGCTTTAGTTGTAGCAAGCTGTTCATCAAGAAATTCACCTAGTGGCACATTATCATCAAGCAAGGTACTAGCATCATCATAAATATCATTCGTAGCAGAAGTAGCATCATCAATAACTTGTGACATATCAGGATTAATAGCATGTGGTGGTGTTGCAAGACTACTTATAACAGAAGGTGAATCAAGTGCAGAGCTAGATGGCAGTTCCTTACCTCCCCTCGTCTTAGAGGGAAAAATCTTAGACTTAGCGTCCTTCAGATTCTTCATAGTAACAATTTGTTAATAATCCCAAGTGACTCAACAAATATAGCTATGCTCCCCGGCAACAGCGCCAGAAAAAGGTCTTGATAACCCACAAGTATAGGGGATCACAACAGTTTTCGAGGGTAGAGTATTCAACCCAAATTTATAGATTGGACACCAGGGGAGCCAAACAATATTTGCAAGTATTAACAACCGAGTTGTCAATTCAATGACACCTAAAGATTAATTATCTGCAGCAAAGTGATTAGTAGCACAGTTATATGATAGCTTTGATAGTAGTGGTAGCAGCAACAGTAACGGTAACAGTGATAGTAATAGTTTTGTAGCACTAACAATAGTAACAGCAACAATAGTAACTTAGCAAGATTAATATGTCGGAAAATCGTAGGCATTGGATCGGTGATTTGTTAGATGATAATCATCATGTGACAGGTACAACCTAGGGCGATACAACACTAACTCCATTTCATAAATACAATGTAGGCATGTATTCCGTAAATAGTCATACGTGCTTATGGAAAGAACTTGCATGGCATCTTTTGTCCTACCCTCCCGTGGCAGCGGGGTCCTATTGGAAACTAAGGGATAATAAGGCCTCCTTTTAATAGAGAACCGGAACAAAGCATCAACACACGGTGAATACATGAACTCCTCAAACTACGGTCATCACCGGGAAGTGTCCCTACTATTGTCACTCTGGGGTTGCCGGATCATAAAACGTAGTAGGTGACTATAACTTGCATGATCAGATCTAGAACATAGATATAATGGTGATAACATAAACGGTCCAGATCTGAAATCATGGCACCCAGGCCCAAAGTGACAAGCATTAAGCATGGCAAAGTCATAGCAACATCAATCTCAGAACATAATGGATACTAGGGATCAAGCCCTAACAAAACTAACTCGATTACATGATGAATATCATCCAACTCCTCACCGACCAACGAGCCTATAAAGGAATTACTCACTCGCTGTGGGGGGCATCATGGAATTGGCGATGGAGAAGGGTAGGTGATGACGAAGATCGAAGAACCCCATCTCCGGAGCCCCAAACGGACTCCAGATGTGGCCTCCCGGTGAAGCACAGGAGGTGGCGGCGGCTCCATCTCCTGAAACGTGATAATCCTTCCTCCCTTGTTTTTTTCCTGGAAATATGTGATTTCATAGCGTTGGTTTCAGGGTCTGCGGGGCCACCAGGTGGGGACAACCACCTGGGTGCGCCTAGAGGGCTGGGGGGCACCCTGGTGGGTTGTTCCCACCTAGGTGCCCCCCTCCGGTGGTTCTTGGCTCAAAAAATTATCTTTAAGTGTATAAAAATACCTCGCAAAGTTTTGTTCCAATCTGAGAACTTTTATTTCTGCACAAAAACAACACCATGGTAGTTCTGCTGAAAACAGCGTCAGTCCGGGTTAGTTTCATTCAAATCATCCAAAACAAGAGGAAAAGCATTAGGAAAAGTAGATACGATGGAGACATATCAATGACTATCGAGGAAAACAACACCGAAGTGGCTGCCCAAGTATAGGCCCATTTTTATTAACTCCTAGAGATCGAACCTATCACCGGGATTCAAGATGACGAAGTAGCATGGGAATATGTCCCCGACAAACCTCTGGTCAGGCCCGAGGAGGTCCAGAATCTATCAACGAAAATGCGCAGATTGCATGACTGGTACCTGAGAAAATCAAGAACAAGCGAGAGGCCCTCATGATGGAAGTCAAGGAAGAGCATTATTTTCATGGAAAAGTTTCGTGGGTTGAGTTTCAAGAAATGTTTCAGTTATTCAATCAAGACGCACTCGACAAATCTCTCGTCAGTTGCTATTGTCTGTAAGTGATTTCTTTCTATAATTTAAGTCTCTAGATGTGCTCATACATTGCCTGTTATCCTCACTATATCCTTTTCTGTGGTATTATGCAGAATGAAGGTTTATGAAATGAAAAGAGCTGGACGCTATGGCATTGGGTTCATTGACCCAAATACCATTAATGAAGATGTGTGGTCACGTCACAAAAAGAGATAAAGAAGAGCTTGCTAGAGTTTTTTTAAGCAACTAAATACCCAACCAGAAATAGCACTTCCTTACAACTTCGGGTGAGTGCTACTGTCTTGTACTACACATTCTATTTTGCTTACTAGATGTTAGTAAGTGTAGTTGATGAGTTATGCACATGCCCGCTTAATTATAGAAACATTTTTCTGTTGTACTTGTGTGTGAACTTGTTAGAATGTCTACTGTGGGATTGTGACATGTGAGTGTCAACGACACACCTTCTTCCCGAGAAGAATTGCACCTCCTTGTTAGGGTAGCAACGACGCATCAACTCTTTTTTATCGTTTTGCTCTGTCTTCCCCCCTCCTCCGCTCAACCCTTGCCGTGATGTTTTCGGCGTCAAAACAAACATAGTACTGTGTTGTTTTTGGGCCTTGATGAAAAATCAAGTGCTGCTTTCTGTAGGTTGGCCTGCCCAGCAAATGGGCTGCTGGTACACCACAGACTGGGAGGCAAAAATACAAGTTGTATGGTTTAGAGACAATTAAAAAAACGCCATCAAGAGCCATCCACTTAAAAAAAATGAGTCTGATGTGCTTCTTCAGTCACACCGCCAGCCCCCTCTTTAATCCAGTTTGCTCCATTCCCCAACCGCCAGCACGGGACGGAAGTTTATTTCCCCCTCGCGCTGCTGGGGGATTGAAGAAGCGTGGCATGGAATCCAACACTAGCGATGGCTGCTTGTCCAAGTAATTTTCAGATAAGAAACTACATGTTTTAGAGGTGGAGCATTTAAATCAACATGCACTTTTTAAACATGGATAACAAAATGTTGGAAGTTCCATTCATGGTAAAAATGGAACTAACAACAAATTAACATCATTCTAATCAACATTCATGTATGGCACATCTTCATATGATGCAAAGTCAAAAAGATATGCTATTTTCAAAATGCCAAGACAATGTTGAGTGTGCGAAAAACTAGGTAAACTAGGGATACAATTTTGGCAAGTGTTAGATATTTTCAACTGCACCAGTTGGAATCAAACACGGGCAACACAACTTTCGGGTGAGAGGGCTGGAGCCACCGGGCTACTGCGGTATGTTTGAATGAATGAAGGCGTCTTCCCCGGCTCTGGTTCTTTCCTGTCCGTGTGCACTCACCGCGGTGCCGCCGTATGCCATTGTCAAGATGCTCAACAAATGAGAGGAATCTGGAGAGGACTGTACGCCAAGAGGCTGACAATGGGGACCCACCAGGTCCAAGGTCGTACGCAAGCAAGTGCCTCATTAGAAAAAAAAGCTTCCTCCTAATTGTATAATGGTGTTGGGGCCCATGGATTTATCGACCTAGTCAATAAACGAAATAATTTCCAACGATGACTGTCATCGGGGAGCTTTTCTTTAGGGGTATCGGGGATCTAGCTAGTATCATTTTTTCAGAGGGCAAACAAGTATCAGCTAGGCCTAGGTTTTATTTTTTAACATGCGTAGCCCACGACATACCGACACAGTGGTTTCAAATTATTTTTTTGAGGTCCATCATGTATGTACCGGCCTATGGGCCTCCAGCGTAGGTTTTACTTTCCCTTAAACATCAGCAACCAAATGTTTTTTCTAATAAAACGCAGATCTCTGTTCTATTTATCTATATATAAGAATAATAATGCAGTTTCCAATTTATGTTTTCCCTTCTAACCACATTATATATATTTATATTATTACTATTATTGTATATTTAATAGAAACTTATATATACATTATAAAAACATCCCACGTCTTATTAACTTATAAAAATAAATGCTTAACTAAAGCTGGCAAGGAAAATCCTGGTTGTTTTTGACTCTCAGGCAAGGAAAATCCCGGTGATTGCGTACAAAAGCTTGCGAAGATTTGAAGGACCAGTGTAATAATAACACGCTCATTTTTCTTTTGAGCAATACCTCACTAATTTGTTAATTTTATATATAATAAGATGTGTAGCTCCGGTTTATGTTTTGATATTAATTGCTCCTTCTAACCTAAAATTAAATATAGAACAAGCCCAACCAATTTGTTTATTTCAAGAAAGTGCAAATGGGCTGTGATTTCTTAAAAAAATTAAATGGGACGCATTGACTCTAAATTATTTGTTCACCCAACCCACCAAATGGACTGTAAATTATGTAAAACATGGGTTAAATATATGCCACATTTTTGTAGGCTGACATGTGGGCCAATAGGTCGAAGCCTACGCAAGGCATTGTCAACTTAGTCAACAAATGATTCTGACATCCACAACCATTGGATTTATATCCAACAGCCGGCATGCACCTTCAATCACTCATATTCTTCCTACAGCATCGCCAGGACCGCCTGCTCCGGCCTCCGGCGGCTAGCGGTTCTGCTTAGCACGCATCACTGTGAAGCGCTACCCCATCGCCGGCCAGGCTATCCCTCCACCCCTTCACACTTCCTGTTATTCTCCACTGAATGCAACCCCATGCCTAACCAGAACTAGTTATAACCCTCGTACTCCCCTCAGCGTGGGCATCCACTGCTTTGGCTTCGCCAGCTCTGGGTCGTTCCCTTCCTGGGCTCGCCGTCGTCCACCACGTTGGTGCTATCAATGCGGCATGGTCAACATGATCAACAAACGACAACCATCGGAAGAGGGATGTAAGTGGAGAGGCTGACAGTAGGGACCCACACAAGCAAGTGCCTCCTTATTATGCAAAAAAATGATTGCTCCTGCAGACAGCTGGGACCCATCAGCAAAACCTTCGCATAGAAGGAAGTGGCTCCTTATTATGTGAAAAAACTATTCCTCCCGATGACAGCTGGGACCCGACAAATTTGGTGGCTAACTTGTGGGCCTACTAAGTTGACGTGTTCACAGGGCTTTGTCAACTTAGTCAACAAATGATTCTAGCAGCTGGACTGTTGGATGTTAATCCAACAGTCGTGTTGCTTCTTCAACCTCTGATCTTCTTGCTCCAGCCGCCCAAACTAGCACCGGCGGGACCGCCTGCTCCTGCCTCCCGTGGGCGGCAGTGCTGCCGCGCAGGCCTCACCTCCCCACCCTAACCCCACCGCTGGCCAGGCCTTCCCTCTACTAACCCACACCCCGTGTTATTCTCCGGCGATGGCAGCCTCACACCAAAGTGGAACCAGTGAACTCTCGTACTCCCCCCCACGTGGGCATTCACTACCTCGTCTTCCTCGGCTCCGCATCATTCCCTTAGCAGGCCTCGCCTTCGTCCACCACCTTGGTGCTCTCGGCGTGGCGTGGTCAACGAACGACAGCCATCATAAGACAACTGTACACGGTGAGGCTGACAGTTGAACCCACCAGCTACATCTTCGTACACAAGGAAGTGCCTCCTTATTATGTGCAAAAAATGATTCCTCCCCCTAACAGCTGGGTCCCACCACATGTATTTCGCACGCAAGGGAGTGCCTCCTTATCCTCCCTGATAGCTGGGACCCACACAGTCAAACCATATGTAGGGTTGTCTGTGTGGTTGTGACCGTGTATGTATATACTGGCTGGTCGGTCTCTCTGCAAGGATGAACCATGGCCGAGTAAGTAGCAGCACGTGTCATAGTAGAGCCCCCGACGTAGCAGTTCAGGCAGGCCCGACTAAACCGTGTACGCGTACCTACAGCCACACGGCAAAAATTACGGTCACATACATACATATGGGCAGGGTCTCGAACGTGTACAACAACTGCGTCCTATTCATTGGCAGCCAACCGGCTGGGTTGGAATGGACAAATGGCGCCATGTTCATTGGGAGGCAACCGACTAGATCGGAACGCGTCCTGTTCATCAATCGGGAGGCAACCGATTGGGCCAGAATGTGTCCTGTTCATTGATTGGGAGCCAACCAGCTTGGACGGAATAGCCGAAACGGGGTCCTGCTCATCGGGAGGGGTTTGGCGTACCACAAAACAGAGGAAATAGACTTGTGTTCGAGCTCCTACGGTCGAAACAGGGTGCTGTTGATTGGGAGGGGTGTGGCGTACCGCAAAACGGAGGAAACAGACTTGTGTTGGAGCACTTACGGTTAAAACGGGGTCCTGTTCATCGGGAGGGGTGTGGCGTACTGCAAAATGGGACTCCACAGACTACCGTTCATCCACCATCTATTGCCTCACTCCAGCCTCCACGGGCTACTGTTCATCCACCGTCAACTTCCTCCAGCCTCCACCTGCTACTGTTCATCCACCACGACCTTCCTCCTGCCTCCACCAGCCATTGCTCATCCATGGGCTACTATTCATCCAACCTCCACCGGTTACTGTTTAGCCCTCCATGGGGTCCTATTCATCCAGCCTCCACCGACTACTGTTCAACCAACCCTCCGCGAGGTCCTGTTCATCCAGCCCCAGTCGTCTCGGGTGTGGCGGCCTCCTCGATCGGGGTCCTATTCATCCAGCGGCAACGACCTACTACTACCTGGGGTCCTGTTCATCCAACCCCCACCGGGAACTGCTCACCCAACTCCCAACAATGGTCACTATTCATCAAGAGGCAGCAGGTTCGATCGGCTTTAGTGAGCAGCAGTAGCTAGCTAGGGAAGGAATCGCTCGGGTTCAGTTAACAACCAAGGGATCTATCCCCCGGGTTCAGTAACATAGCCAGTGCAATCGCTTCGGTTCAGTAAGAAATTGCCTCGCTTGGGTTAAGTTAGAGCCCAACGCCTCACACACACGCGCGTACGTGTACGAGAGAAACGCGCAAACCTCCGTGCAGCGCTCGGCCCCGACCACCCACCGTAACCGGGAACTCCCCGAAATTTCCCTCACCCTCGCTTCTACCATGATTTTTTCCGTCATGGACGGCCCAAAGAATGTCATGCAGGTGCGTCCCCGGTCTGCCCAAGACGAAAAGCCCATTTTCAATCATGATTTTTTGTCATAGAAGTAGGAGCCCACAACAGTTATGATGATATGTGGTTTTGTCACAATTATTGTCATAGAAGTGTCATAAGCATGACAATTTTTTTCGTTCGGCCCATAATGTCATGGATGTGTCTTTTTTTGTAGTGTTCGCAGCCTGTTTCTGTTGTTCTTCCTCATCGCAAACAGTTCAGTGAAATGAACCGTATGCCACCCATCGCACACACAACTTTAATCTGAACCGTGTTTGATGTATCCGCCATCACAAACATTTTGCATCTTTGATTAATGCATCACACACAGTTTCATCGAAGGGTCTCTGATTGTAGTGTCACATTAGTAGCATCCTGTAGTAGTGTAGGGATCAAGCCCTAACAAAACTAACTGGATTACATGATGAATCTCATCCAACTCCTCACCGACCAGTGAGCCTACGAAGAAATTACTCACTCCCGGTGGGGGGCATCATGGAATTGCTGATGAAGGAGGGTTATTGATGACGAAGAACGAAGATTCCCCTCTCTTGAGCCTCGAACAGGCTCCAGATCTGGCCTCCCGATGAATAATGGGAGGTGGTGGCGGCTCCGTATCGTGAAACATGATGAAACTTCCTCTCCTATTTTTATCTCCGAAAATGGGTATTTATGGAGTTGGAATTAGGGTCTACGGAGCCCCGAGGGCCCCACAACCACCAGGGCGTGCCCGGAGGGGGTGTCGCGCCCTGGTGTCTTGTGGTTAGCCAGGCCCCCCCTCCGGTGTTTCTTGGTTCCAATATTTTTTATTTATTCTGAAATAATTCTCCAATAAGTTTCGTCCAAATCCGAGAACTTTTATTTCTGCACAAAAACAACACCATGGTAGTTCTCCTGAAAACATCGTCAGCCCGGGTTAGTTTCGTTCAAATCATGCAAATTGGATTCCAAAACAAGAGCAAAAACGTTAGGAAAAGTAGATACGATGGAGACGTATTGGTCTCCAATGGAGTAGGGGTACAAGTGGATGAGCAATGCCGTAATCTCCAAAATGAGCTATCACAATGCTAACCCTAAAATGGTGGAGGAGGAGTATATATATAGTCTAGGGGGTGAAGGGGTACATGGGCTTCGACCCTTTCGCTGTGTGCAGAGACGGGCCGGATGTTCGGGCTGAGTAGGCCGGATGTCCGGGGTGGCTTTAGTTGCGTTCTGTGAAGAATGCCGGATTTCTGGGGCTGAGCTGGATGTGCTGGTGGCTCGGGCCAGATGTCCAGGGCCTGGGCCGGATGTCCGGGCCCTGTAGCTTTGGCTGCTGGGCGGTGGCTGCGGTTGATGCTCCATGGGCCGGATGTCTGGGTCCTGGGGACTCTTTTTGTTCCTTCCATTGGTCCTCTTCATCCGTGCACCTGGGGACTTGTCCGTCATAATGAGATTCTCTGAGAGAGTCCTCTTGGTACCTAAGCACACATAGCATTCCGGCTTTAGGTAGTAGCCATGTCTCAAGTGGGTCATATGGAATATCACTAAGGAGAGATGCCACCTCGGTCTCGAGAGCTCTTGCATGTGCTTGTGTCATCGGTCCACTTGATACTTGGTGAGACGACGGTAGGTCCATGGGGATGACCATCGGATGCTCCGCATCATCTCCCCCCTTGGGAAAGATCCGACCTCAGATCAAAAACCTCATCACCATGGTAGGGAGAGAGGTCCTTGACATTGAAGATTTTGTTCACGTTGTACTTTTCGTCTGGTATGTCGATCTTGTATGCATTGTTGTTGTAGCATGCAAGCACCTTGAAGGGTCCGTTGGCTCGAGGTAGAAGCTTGGAATTGCGTTTGTTGGGGAAGCGGTCCTTGCGAAGGTGTAGCCACTCAACCTGGCAGTCGGGTCGGGTGAGGCTCGGTCGAGCTCTCCCAGACCCATGCCCGAATATTTAACGGGTGTAGACTCTGCCCACGACCCTACCCATGGGCAGGGAAGTAGACGCATGCCCGAACCCGGCAGGTGACCTGACCCAATAGGGCACCCATCGGGTCTTATATTTTTATTTATTTTAATTTTACCCAACAGTTTGCATGTCGGGAATTTGGCGGCCTGATGCCTTCCACCTCAGCGAACTCCCTTCCTCGTCTCCTTTATAGAAGACCGTAGCCTACCCTTCCCTCAAGCCAAGCGAAGTGGTACTAAACAAGGTACTCTAGTGCTCAGTTTATTGCTTTTTTAGAGCACTCAGTTTATTGCTATGCATGCACAACACAGCACACGCTTCGTGCATGGCCTTGAGCAGTTCAAGAGGCCCAATAGGCCGAATACTGCACTTGTTTTCAAGTTCGTGCCATTTTGGTGTGATCTACAAGAAATAAAAGACATATCAAACATGCATATGCATGCATTGCTAAGCATTGGGACTTTCTAAAGATATTAATTAGCACGCTACTCCCTATCTTCACCCAAAACGTTCACATATCATATAAAATAAAAATATATTTTAATCACTAATATTAATCGGGTGACCCATGGGCGGAACCTTATGCCCATACCCTACGTACCCATGACTAATCGGGTTACCCATCGGGTGTACCCATGGGGGAATATGGCGACCCATACCCTACCCATTGGGGTCGGTGCCCATGGGTGCGGCCGCCCATGGGTCAGATTTCCAGGTTGAGTAGCCACAGTAGATCTCCAATGTTGAAGAGCATGGTTTTCTTGTTGATGTTGAGCTTGGTCGTGAGGCATTGTACTTGGTGATCGATTGTGTGCCTTGTATCTTCATGCACCTTCTTGAGCTAGCTTGCTCTAGTGCTCGCGTCCATGTTGATGCGCTCTTGTAGTGGTAGTGGTAGGATGTCCAATGGGGACAATTGATGGAAGCTGTAGGCGACCTCGAAGGGGGACTTGCCGGTAGTCGAATGCCGTGCTCGATTGTAGGCGTACTCGGCGATGGGTAAGCACTCCTCCCACTTCTTGATGTTCTTGATCAACATGCATAGGAGAGTAGATAGCGTCCGGTTCATGACCTCTTTTTGGCCATCGGTTTGTGGATGGTATGCCGAAGAGAACAAGATCTTGATTCTGAGCCTGGACCAAAGGGTCTTCCAAAAGTAGCTTAGGAACTTGACGTCACGGTCCAAGATAATAGTCTTTGGCACTCCATGTAGATGTTGTCGACATTCTGGGAATGGGGGTAGCTAGACTTGCCTGCCTGCGGCCCACGGTGTGGCTCTGTTGACGGCCTGGTATGACCCAGCTTCAACAACAACAACCCAAGACCCTCGCGAGGGGCCAAGCCTCGCGAGGCGGACGACAACAAGGCCTTCCTGGGGGGCAGCCTCACCAGGCTGGCTCCCGAGGAGCGGAGATATCTATGCAAGGTGTACCTCACAAGGTTCATATGACGTAAGCCGTGACGACCAAGCCAGGCGGGCGCCAGTGGGCGCAGTGTACCAGTTTCCTCTTTTGTGCTAAGGAGGCAAGCATAGGCGTGGGGTCCCGAGGAATCAAGCAAAGGTTTCCATACCGGTGCAACAAGACCAAGACCGCTAGGACGGCAGGACGAAGGTCATCGCGGAGCCCACTGTAGCGTCACCACCAGAGGCTTTTGCAGGCGAAGAGCACTTTTGTCAGGATAACTTGTACTAGTTGTCTCCCTTTGAATTTGGCCGTTGTGGGATCCCTTCCCGCCTACATTTGGGAAGAGGGCCAGGGCCTCTATAAATAGGACTTAGCCACCACCATAGAGGGGGACGGATCATTCAGATCTTCCTCACACCCACCAGCTCATTGAGCTCAAGAACACCTCATCTCCTGAGGCTGTTCAACCACTGTACTAGTTCATCCTCAGCCCCTTGAGGTAATCCACCACAAAGCCGGAGTAGGGTATTACACCGCAAGGTGGCCTGAACCAGGATAAACTATTGTGTCTATTGTTCGTTGGGCTCGTCTAGCTAGGCCGTGGATTCGGTGAGCAGGCAGATTGGGGAGGACGAGTTATTCGCACGCACCCTAGAGTTCGAACCTCTCAAGGGTCTGCGGAACCCTGAATCCGACATTTGGCGTGCCAGGTAGGGGTGCGTCAGAGCCTTTCTTCCACCGGTCGACTCGCCACCGTTCCACCGCTTCCATGGCCGACGCACGCCGAGCCCATACTGAGCGTGGGGCTGCCCTCACCGCTCGCGTCGCCCAGACGGCGCCCATCGATGGGCCTCCCCGTAGTTCTCCATCGCTTGCCACCAACGCCGCCACTAGCCTGGCGGGGCACGAGCAGCAAGCTTCATCGCTACACCCCTCCGTGCGGTGTGATGGGCGCACCGCCACCCTGTCACTGACTCTGGCTGGTTCGTCGTCTCACGCTCGTCATGGGCCGGCGGACGCGCAGGCCGTGCTCCTCATGGTGCGCGAGCTCCTACGCTACCGCCCCATCGACGACTTCTACGAAGATTGGCTGGACCATATCACCGAGCTCGTCAGCGCCGCTGGGGGCTCTCCTGCACCGGCTCTCTCACTGCCTCGCCTGCCGCTAGCCGTGGCTGATGTAGCCCATGGAGCACCTCCGCCACCTCCCCATCAAGACGTCGCCCTCGGTCCAAGGCGTGCGGCCCCATGGTGCAACCCGCCGTGTAGGACGCCCGCGCGTGAAGAAGAAAGCTGCCAGGAGGTCCAACGGCCGTAGGAAGATGCCCCTGCGCTCCCTGCACCACCACGTCAAGACTGCGCGCCACCCGTGGTGGAGGTGCGCAAGCGCAAGATCAGGCTCCACCTCCACGATGGGATCCGGTGACCACAGCAGGCTGCCGCGCCTTCACTCCCGAGCTACATAGCATCATCTGGCCGGGGAAGTTCAAGCCCTACCTGCCTCCACGCTACAATGGCACCCCCGACCCTGTTGAGTTCCTGCATCTCTACGAGCTGAGCATCAAGGCAGCCAACGATGACAAGAAGGTCATGGCAAACTGGTTTCCCATGGCCCTCAAGGATGGCGCATGCTCGTGGCTCCTGAACCTGCCCGCGGGATCGATCTCCTCCTGGGGCGAGATGTGCGAGCATTTCATTGCCAACTTCCAGGGCCCTCGCGACTGCCCGCTTGCCGCCGGTGACCTACGGCGCATCAAGCAGCAGCCAGGGGAGATCCTGCAGAAGTACATCCAGCGGTTCAACAACATTCGTCTCAAGATTCCCAAGGTGTCGGATGAGGCCATCATCTCTGCGTTCTCTAATGGTGTCCGTGACGTCAAGATGAAGGAGGAGCTCGCCATACACGAGGACGTGTGCACGGCCCTGGAGATGTTCAACATGGCGACCAAGTGTGCGAGAGCTGAGGAGGGTCGCCTCTCCCTCCTGGAGCTCCCGGGAGCTGACCCAGAAGATAAGAAGGCCAAGGTCAAGGACGTGAAGCGCAAGGGACCGAACGTGCTGGCAGTTGAACCGGAGATGAAGCGCGGCTACGGCCACCCAGAGTCATCCAAGGGCAGCTGTCCATTTTGCATCTTCCACAACGTGCACAGCCACACCACCAATGACTGTTAGGAGCTCAGGACCATCCGCGACGGGCGCCTCTATCGTCACCCCGAGCGCAACGATTGAGGCTACGACCACGGAGGAGGCCAAAGTGGAGGACGCTCGGACGACCACGGCCCACACTAGGAGTGGCGTGATCAGCCTTGCGAGGAGCGCTAGCAGGGACAACCTTGTGAGGGCGCCTGGAGAGATCAACCTCGTGAGGACCGTCCTGAGGGCAATGCCGGCCTCCTTCGCTACCAACACCACCAAGAAGGAATGATGACCACCACCAGGATGAGGGGGCCGGGGGCTTTCAGGAGCCTCGAGCCATCGCCTACATCCTAGGTGGCGCTCATGCCCCAAACTCTCATCACATCTTCAAGCAGTTTGCTCGCGAGGTGAACGCAACCCTCCCCAGGCTCGAGGCCACGCATCCTCTTAGGTGGTCCAAGTGCACCATCACCTTCAACTCGTCTGACCAGCTTAAATGCGCGGCAACCGTCGACGCCCTCCTGATGCTTTGCTCGCCCGTCATCAGCAATGTCCTCGTCTCCAAGACCCTCATCGATGGCGGTGCAGGGCTGTTGGCATTCTGGGAATGGGGGTCCCCAGACTTGCCTGCCTGTGGCCCATGGCGTGGCTCCACCAGTGGCCCAGTACGACCCGTCTTCATCAACCAACACTCAAGACCCTCGCGAGGGGCCAAGTCTCGCGGGGCGGACGACACGAGGCCTCCTCAGGAGCGGCCTCACCAGGCAGGCTCGCGAGGGAGGCGGAGATATCAAGGCAAGGGGTACCTCACGAGGTTCCCATGACACAAGCCATGATGACCAAGTCCAAGTGGGCGCCAGCCCGCGCAGTGTCCTAGTTTCCCCTTTGGTGCTAAGGGAGCAAGCGCAGGCGTGGAGTACCAAGGCATCAGGCAAAGGTTTCCATATTAGTGCAACAAGACCAAGACCAGCAGGACGACAGGACGGAGGTCATCGTGGAGCCCAAGACGGCGTCACCACCAGCGCCTTTGACAGGCGAACACCACCTTTAGTCAGGATAACTTGTACTAGTTGTCCCCTTTCAAATTGGCCGTTATTGGATCCCTTCCCGCTCAATATTTGGGGAGAGGACCAGGGCCCCTATAAATAGGGCTAGCCACCACAGTAGGAGGGGCGAATCAATCCCCCCCTGAGAAAACCACCAAGCACAAGAACACCTCTCCTCAGGAGGCTGTTCTTCCCATGTACTGTTCATCATCAGCCCAAGAGGCAATCCACCACCACACATAGGAGTAGGGTACTACACCACAACGGTGGCCCGAACCTGTATAAATCTTGTGTCTCTTGTGCTGTGAGTTCATCGAGCTAGCTTAGGGATCGCGGCGAGGCCGAGAGCAAGATTCGGTAGGGGGAAATCTTCATACGCACCCCAGTGTTCGAACCTCAAGTGTTTTGCCGGAACCTGATATCCGACATTTGCCGCGCTAGGTAGGGGTGCGCCGAAGTCTTCCTTCCGCTGATCCGCGTCCCATCACTCCGTCGCATCCATGTCTGGCGATCCGATGACCAGTGCCGACCGCTGGGCGGCCTGGCCAGCGCGAGCCATGCCGCCTGCCCAAGAAGACCTCAACCCCACGCCCCAGGCAGCTCGCGCGCTGCAGAACGCTGCAGGGTGCGGGCGGCGCGGTCACACACCGCCCGCCCTTACTCCGCGGTAGGTGCGGGCAGCCTCAAGGGCCTCAAGCCACGCCGCGGCCATGGCGCCGCACACCCAACGGGAGCAAGCAACCATGAGAACCACGCTCACCGTGGCTCAGGAGCTGCTGCGGTGCAGATTGATGGAGAGCGGTCGGGATGCGTTGCTGGAGCGCGTTGCCGAGCTCCTAGATGTCGTGGCCTCGGGGGCACCGCCCTTCTGCTTCCAGCTTTCACCCCGGGCCTCGACCGGACCACACGGCGGACCTCTCCGCGCCCGCATGCCCCCAAGCACGCCCCAAGGCTTCATCGACACCAGCTCAACCATTAGCGCCGGACACCGGGTCGCACCCCCACCACCTTCGGTGAATGAGGGCATGCGCGTTGCCACCTACAGCCCAGGCGGGCCACTGCCCTACCATACTCAAGACGGTGCGCTAGGCCGGGCAACATGGAGTGTGGGGCACTACGGCGAAGTCTTCGAGGCTGCAGCTTCGGAGGCTTACGTGCCCCGCATGGTGGATCGGGAGTATGCGCTGGAAGTCGGCCCTGGCTCGGTCCTCGGGCCAGGATGGGAGGAAGACACGCCAGAGGCCGAGCCCTTCCAGGAACCTCAAGGGAGCTTCACCAACCGCGCCGGCAGTAGCAACTACCGGGTACCACTGATTCCTCAGGAGCAAGCTTATGCTAACCATGGGTCGCAGGAGGCTCAGGTCACAGCAGCGGACGGCGGCCCCAGCTCGGCAGCCTCCCTTCCACCAGGAGGAGCGCACTGGGGGCTGCAGGAGAGGGGCCGGGAGCCCGACCCCTCCCCATGGTGCACGGAGCAAGGCGTTCCCCGGAGGTAGGCCCTCTGCCAGGGAGGTGCTGCAAAGCCTACCCCCAGCAGAGGACCCGTGGTCGCCCTGGGCACCATTGGCGTCCCCTTTGCCCCTTTGGCATCGTCCTGGTTTCCGGTGGCGCCAATGGGGGTCGAGGGTGGCACAAAGCAGGCCCTCGTCTGGCGATATGAAGCAAGGCCCGGTGCCTGTGAAGAAGGCCCAGTGCCTATGAAGCACGCCGCCCGTGACACTCTCACGTAATAATGAGTGGGGCTGTACACGCCCCGGTGTCTCAGGAGTGCCGCCCTTGGGCCTCGGGGGCTCCCTCCCACGCCCAGTGGTAGCACTTAGCTCCGTGTTGGTGAGAAGACGTCGAAGACTAGACTAGGTGCCGGACGCGGCCATTTGCTTTTTGACTCCCTTTCTGTAGTCGTGCTTCCTTGCTTCAGATTTTAAGTTGGAGTTGAATTTTCATTTGTGTGTGCGGGGAGGGTGACTTTTCTCGTTTGCGTGATTTCTTGCGTTCTGGTTCCTACCTTGATTTGGAGTTTGCACCAGCTGCCTCCCCCTCGCGAGCCCCTTGCGGGCGGGGCTGGGCAAAGCGCACGTACGCTGCACGCACTTGCTCTCGTGAGGCCCTCCCGACCGGGTCGCCAGGTCCCTCAGGGGATCCCTGGAAGCTCACGACCACACGAGCTGGTTCAGGACCTGTCCTAGCTAAAGGTAAACTACAACGACAATCTCGCCACAGAACCCGTAGGCTCATAGAAGTATATATTCAGCTTGGCCCTGAAGGCATAAAAACGGCAATCTTTTTACATGGCGGGCATCCCCTCCCAAAATGCTCTTACAACCTTTGGGGCCGCGCCCGAGCTTCTGTATGCAGGATAAACAACAGAGAAACACGGGATCAGTTAGACATATCGCTCATCACATCCCCCGGGTCGCCTCTAGATGCATCGCTGGCGCCGCTGGCGCTGTCATTGGCATCGCCATCACCATCACCGGTGCCACTGTCACCATCATCGACCACGTCGCCTTCGTCCGCCGCGACTACCACCCCGTCATCGTCAGACGCGAAGGCCCTGACAAGCGCATCCACGTTGTCCTCCACCCACTGCGCCAGGTCACCCCGGATAGCCTCGGGCACCGGGGCAATGGCGGCGTCAAAGTCAAAGTCGGGATTGGTGTTCTGAAGATGACTGAAGACGCGGGAGAACGCGCGCCCGAGCAGGCCGTGGATCCTCTCCTCAACAAGCTGGTGAGCTCTCTCGGAGCGACTCTCTAGGCGCGTCACCACGTCAGTAAGGAAGCAGAGATGACCTGCATAATCAGTCGTATGGGGATGCGGGGCGTTCTCGTTACAGATGTTGCCCAGGGCCGCGTTGGCCCTGTTCCTGAGGTCCTGGAGCATGGGGCCGTGCACGTGCTCCAACGTCCACCGTTGAAGTATTTCCTCTCTATTCTGCTGCGCGATGGACTCGGCGTCGGCAACCCACCGCTGAAGAGGAGGCAGCTCAGCATGGACGGAGGTCAGCTCTGCCTGCGCCGAGACCAGGGCGGCTGTGGCGACCTCCATGCGCCGTTTCGCTTCAGTCAGCCTGGACCTAAGGGCAGCAGTCCTGTCCACAGCCTCGGCTTCAACCAGCTTCAACTTCAGGTCATACCTGCTCGCAAGTTCTGCACGAGCCTTGGCCACGCGGTGGTCGACCTCTTCCTGGACCCGGGCCTCACACGCGCCAATGTCATCCTTCGCTTGGGTAACCTGGCGCTCCCTCCAACCGCTCAAGATCAAGACTGCGCTCGGCGGCCTCCAGCGTAAGCACTTCCTCGCTCTTCTGGAGCTCCTCCTCCTCGACAGGCATCCCCCTCAGCAACGCAAGGGTGGCTTGGTGCAGCTCCACTTGGTGCTCTAGGGAGGCGCTCCAGGCTTGGAGCTCCCACGCGTGCTTCTCCGCAATCTCACGATGAAGATCTGCTTCCCAGGCCTTATCGAAATCTCGGGAGCAGGCCTATCGTGAGGCCGCAAGGAACGCCTCGGCCTTCGTGTTGTCAAGCTCGCGCTGGTGGCGCGCGAGGTTGATGGCCACCCTCATCTTACAGCGCTCCTTGATCAGCCATAGGCCCTCGTCTTCAAGGCGTGCGTCTACGTCCGCAAGCTCTCCACCAAGATGGCCCATCGCGTCCATCGCCTTTTGGAAGAACTCGTGGCGGACGACGCTTCGTTCACGTGCAATCTTGAGCATGCTGCTGATGTCGTCCCCTGTCGCTGGCACCGCCGATGGGATCCAAAGCGGTTCACCCCCTCTCAGCAGGGGGCCGGGGGCTGTCGCCCCCACGGTCGCTGGCCAGGCCCCGCAAGGGACCTGGAACGGCGCTGGCTCACCACTTGAAGAGGATCCAAGGATTGACGCCAACCATTTGCCGTCCACGACCAGAGGAGGAGCCCTAGGTAGGCTGGCCGCGCTCCAGGCAAGGTTGTGGAGGAAAGGCGGCAAGGGCGCAGGCTCAAGGCACCTGCAGGTAGGTGTAGGATCGAAAGTATGTCTAGAGGGGGGGGGTGATTAGACTACTGGACCAAATAAAAGCTTATCCTTTTCCCAATTTTAGTCTTTGGCAGATTATAGCTATCTTAGCACAAGTCAAGCAATCTTAACACAATTCAAGCAAGCATGCAAAGAGTATATGAGCAGCGGAAAGTAAAGCATGCAACTTGCAAGAATGTAAAGGGAAGGGTTTGGAGAATTCAAACGCAATTTGGAGACACGGTGATTTTTGAGCCGTGGTTCTGATAGGTGGCGCTATCGTACATCCACGTTGATGGAGACTTCAACCCATGAAGGGTAACAGTTGCGCGAGTCCACGGAGGGCTCCACCCACAAAGGGTCCACGAAGAAGCAACCTTGTCTATCCCACCATGGCCGTCGCCCATGAAGGACTTGCCTCACTAGAGGTAGATCTTCACAAAGTAGGCGATCTCCTTGCCCTTACAAACTCCTTGGTTCAACTCCACAATCTTGTCGGAGGCTCCCAAGTGACACCTATCCAATCTAGGAGACACCACTCTCCAAGAACTAACAAATGGTGTGTTGATGATGAACTCCTTGCTCTTGTGCTTCAAATGATAGTCTCTCCAACACTCAACTCTCTCTCACAGGATTTGGATTTGGTGGAAAGAAGATTTGAGTGGAAAGCAACTTGGGGAAGGCTAGAGATGAAGATTCATATGGTAGGAGTGGAATATCTTGGCCTCAACACATGAGTAGGTGGTTCTTTCTCAGAAACAGCAAGTTGGAAGTGTAGGTTTGTTCTGATGGATCTCTCCACGAATGAACAGGAGGTGGAGGGGTATATATAGCCTCCACACAAAATCTAACAATTACACACAACTTGCCAAACTCGGTGGGACTGAATTGGTAAACTCGGTCGGACCGATTCAGCAAATCTAGTGACCGTTAGGATTTTCGGTGGGACCGACATGCAACTCGGTAGGACCGATATGGTTAGGGTTAGGGCATAACGTAATCTTGGTGAGACCGATTACACAAACTCGGTGAGACCGATTTTGGTAATAAGCTAACAAGAGAGTTGGTCAGGTAAACTCGGTGGGATCGGTTCGCTCATTTCGGTGGGACCGAAATGTTACGAAAAGGAAACAGGGAGTTTACATTGCAATCTCGGTGGGACGGATCGCTCATCTCGGTGGTACCAAAACATTACAAAGGGAAACAGAGAGATTACAACCCCATCTCGGTGAGACCGAGATCCCTATCGGTGACACCGATTTGCCTAGGGTTTGTGGCAGTGGCTATGACAATGAACTCAGTGGCACCGGGTAGAAAGAATCGGTAGGGCCGAGTTTGACTTTTGGTTTAGGTCATATGTGGATAGGAGAAAGTAGTTGAGGGTTTTGGAGCATATCACTAAGCACTGTGGAGCAAGAAACTCATTAAGCAACACCTCATCCCTCCTTGATAGTATTGGCTTTTCCTATAGACTCAATGTGATCTTGGATCACTAAAATATAAAATGTAGAGTCTTGAGCTTTTGAGCTTGAGCCAATCCTTTTCTCCTTAGCATTTTGAGGGATCCACTTTTCTCATCCATGCCATGCCATTCATTGAGCTTTTCCTGAAATATTCATCTTGGAATGATGTTAGCTTAATGAGCTATATGTTGTTAGGAATTACCAAAACCACCTAGGGATAGTTGCACTTTCAATCTCCCCCTTTTTGGTAATTGATGACAACATATAGATCAAAGCTTTGATAAATGATAATAAGAGTGAAAAACATTGTCGCTTTGAGAAGTATGTGATAAGCAAGAGCTCCCCCTAAATTTGTGCATAGTTTAAGATTTGCTTTGGTCTGCAAATGCACAAGGAGTTAGGCTCATGGGTAACTCTTCCATGTCACATACATCTTGGTGGAGCGCTCAAAATGATAATGATTGAATACATGCACTCATCGCCAAGCAAAGTGAATGATCATATAGAGATAAATGGGATAATGTCATCCAACAAGCATAAATGTAGCATATGATCAAACACATGATCATCCAAGTATCACACAGACATAGAGTATCTCAAATAAGCAAATAAAGTTCAACCACCAAAGCAACAGAGAATAAAAGGCAACACTCTCTCTCGAAGCCTACGATCTATACATTTTTCTCCCCCTTTGGCAACAAGTTACCAAAAAGTTCATAGAAAATGCATAGCACTAAATCGACTCTCAGGCTTGATCTTCAGGTGGTGGTGTAGAGATGGCTCCTTAGATGAAGACTTCAGTAGATGTGGATGGAGCTGGAGGTGTGGGTGCTGAAGCTGGTTGCACTGGAGCTGTAGGAGCTGTAGCTGGTGCAGATGAAGTGGCTCTGGTGTCTGTCACTAGCACTACAGCTGATCTCTGAGCTCTAGGCACTCTGGCAAATGCATCTGTGGTTGTCTTGCCCTTCCTCTCCTCCATGTCATCCTGAAGTTGCTCAACAACAGACTGGATCTCAGTTACTTTCACATCCAAGTTATAGAACTTCTGCTCCATGATCCTCTCCAGGCTCTCCTGGTTTTGAGTCAAGGTGGCCAGCCCCTTCTCAATCCTCAGAGTGGATGCAATCAAGTAGCCTAGTTGATCTTGTTTTCTCTTCAGAAAGTACTGAGATGCCTCTTCCATTGTTGGCATCTTGGTAGCCTTCTCTGTCCTTGCCTTCTCCTTCTTGGCTTGAGCATGCACAGAAGATGGTTCATCTTCATCCATAACCACTTGGTTGTCCTCAAATTCTGGATAGATAGGCATGTGATCCTTGTCCAACAAGTATGTGCCTGTGCCCATCTTGGAGTTAATCAACTCCTGAATCTGTGGGGCATACCCACAACTTCTTTTCTGGTCAGCTACTGTCCTCTTGATAGTCTCAACTATGAGGCTCATGACCTTGAACTTCTGTGGCACATCAAATAAGTGTAGCAAGTTTATAGCATGGCCTCTTATCATGTTGTGGTCACCTGACTTGGGCAATAGAGTATGCCTGATGATCCAGTTGATAGTTGGGAGTCCTGACAGAAGATAATGTACAGATCCAAACTTATGTGTCTCAACTGCAGCATCTGGGATCTCCTTGTACATATGAGCCATGGAGTTGTGATCCATCTTCTTCTTGGCATAGACATCCAAGTCATCTTCCTTCTCCTTAGGTGCATTGATCAAATTTGCCCATTCCTCAATAGTTGATTGGTACCTTGTACCTTCAGACATCCACACTATCCTGCCATCTGGATAGAAGTGTGTTGTGGAGTAGAATTGCATTATGAGCTCATCATTCCACTTTGTGAGCTTCTGCAACTCCACAAGCACTAAAACTGTCTTGCACACTAGGATAGTGTTCCTCATTCTCCTTCATGTAGGTCCAGTCGACCCACCTCATGTCACAAACTATAGGCTTCTTCTCCAACAACACTGTCTCATAGAAATCCTACTATTCCTTAGTATGGAACCTGTAGTCAACAACAGTCCTTCTCCTGATAGTATGGAACCTCCACTGTCTGAGGCCTGCATCCTTTCTTAGCTTCATGTTCTCAGCCACAGGATGAGCATCATTGTGGTTTGGAATCTTTGGCTTCAACTTTCTCAAAACATGCTCTTCATCTTCTTCTTCTTCAGCAACAGTCTCAGGCACTGGGGCCTTGTTCTTCTCAGCAGCAGATATGTTTCTGGTATTCCTCTTTGGTGCAGTCTTTGGTTTGGAGGCAGCTTTGGGTGCTTCTTTGGGCTTTGATGATGCAGCCCCTGACCTAATAGCATCACCCATAAGCTTCTGAGCCTTGGCTACTGGTGCAACAACCTCTTCTTCCTCTTCCTCAGAGTCTCTCCTCATAGAGGGATTGCCAAGAACTTTGGCTGTAGTGGTTCTGACTCTCTTCTTCTTTTTGTCTTGACCAGCAGCTTCATCTTCCGACTCAATAGTAAACTTCATGGTTTCTCCAGTGGCAACCTTCCTGGGTTTGGAAGTGGGAATCCTTCTTGCAGGTGCCTTCTTCTGCACTACTGGCTTTGTGGATGAAGCTGAACCATATTCTTTCTTGACCACCTTTTTCTTGGAAGTGGCCTCATCCTCTACTGCCACATAGTTTTCATCCTCAGATTCTGAGGTTTTCTTCTTTCTGGCCCTAGTGGCAGCTTTAGGTAAGTTGCTTGGGGTGCTCCTGCTGCCCTCATCAGAGGTACTAGAGGGATTAGTGCCCTCACTCATCTGAACCTGCTCCTCTTCTCTGTTCTGGCTGTCATTTTGATCAGACATATTGCAAACACTGACTGCTGACCCTGTGAATAGATGTAGATGAGATAGAGTGGATGAGCATCACAAAATACAGAGGTTTTTGCAAAAGAATGATTCAAAAACTTAGTTTTAGTTTTTCACAGAAACCATTTCAGATCAACCAATTTGTAAACTCGGTGATACCGAAGCAGCTTTTGGAACCTAAACTGGTGAACTCGGTCAGACCGAGTCACAGTTCGATGGCACCGAGACTGCTAGGGTTTCACAAAGTCCTGAACTCGGTCACACCGATTTGCAATTCTTGGTCACACCGAGAATCACTTGTGCAATGGCATTAGCCAAATCGGTGGAACCGAGTTCTACAAATCGGTGGGTCCGAGATGTTTCGGCGGAAACCTAACCCTAAATTTTCAATTCACTTCTAATCTAAGGATTGTTTTGACTGGATAGACTTGTTTCAATCGTGGCAAGAATCATGATGAACACAATGTGCTAGGAATTGGACGGGGATAGCACTGTGATCGAGTCAATACCCTAGCTTGGCGATGAACTCGCTATGGCGGCAACGGCGGGGGTGAATTCCATTGACGGCGGCGGAGACCAGCGACTGGAGGCAGCTAGTGACGAGGAGGACAATCCGGAGACTCTGGAGGAAGAGCGAGCTATGCGCGGGCGAAGGGGTTTGGAGAAAGTTTCCAAATTTTTGCCCGTGAGTATATATAGCCCAACCCTGTCGGTGTGACCGAGTGGAACAACTCGGTGGCACCAAGATGCATAATTGTTGACAGTTACAGCAACTCGGTGTGACCAAAAAGTTCAAATCAGTTGCACCGAGATTGAAAACCTAGATCGACTTACCGATCTCGGTATGACCGAAATGGAGGAATCGGTCAGACCAAAACGCACAAAGAGGTTTTGGAAGTTTAAGTCTATGACGAATCGGGGACTCCGAGTGCTCCTCACACAGAGTGGTTCGAATCTGACTTGATCAAAATTTGTGATGTAGCATGAATAGAGTTTGAGACGAGAAAAGCATAGATAGCTAGAGAAGGTTCTTAGGCATTCTTGTTCATCCACTTGGCAAAAGAAAAAGAAACCAACCAATCAATGCAACAAGTGGATGTCCTCGAATGAGTAAAATATGCAACCAACATGCTCACACAATAAAATGGCAAATGAAATATGTGGCAAAGCATGCACAACTAAATCTAGCATCTATCAGACAATTGGCGATGACTAGGTCATCTATATATGAGTATATTGACTTAGGAGTCAAATGAGAACATTTGATCATAGGTCATACTCATCATTTAAGCTCAAGTGGGGTTACCACTTTTACATAATGCATTAATGTGTTCACACCATTAGAGTTGCTTTGACTCAATTCTTAGAGTGAAGCTCCCCCTAGATGTGAGAACCCCCCTTAGAGGGATAAACTAACCTTGGGTTTTGTCGATGATGACTTCATGTAGGTGTTGAAGATGTGGATGCTCAATGTTGATGTAGATCATTTGGAGCAATCCCTTGGAGTGAGTTGCACTTTCAATACCTACACGGGTTAGTCCCACAAGGAACAAACAAGGATATCCATAGACATAGAGTGATGCACACACAAGATGATGTCTATGAAAGCATTAGGTTACCTTGTCCCTTGTCTTACCAACAAGAGGGTTTGTGACTCCTTGAACTAGTGCAAGATGTGGAAGTTGATTGCACTAGTTGTTGCCAAAATGATATGAGTGAAATATGTTGGCGGAGTCACCCTCAAGAACTCTCTAGTTCTTCTTCTTCGGGATCCACATCATCTTGATGGGAATCCTTGGAGTTGTAGTCGTACTTGATGAAGTAGAACTTGACGTAGTCTTGGGAACCCACTTGACCAAGGCTTTAGGAGCTTCTTCAAATGCATCCATCTCCTCTTGAAGCTTGTCCTTGCCTTTTTGCCTGTGGTCTTGTGGTGGAAGATCATCTTGAGCTTGTGCCCCCTTGAAGGAAGTGGGATCATACTTCTCTTGTTGAGGAACAAACTTCGTATTGGGGTATTGATCTTCTTCCCACTCAACTCCATTGGCATTGAACTTTCGTTCAAAACCAACACCTTGGTTCTTCCGGTGCCTTCCTTGATTGCGTAAAATTTCCACAAATTGCTTACTCCCAGCAAGGCTTTTGTAAACACCTTTCTCTATAATTCCCTTCAATAAGCTATTTTCTTGCTCAAGTGTAACTTGGCTAAGAGAATCATTAGTGGAATCAAGAGAACTACTAGAAGCAACAACATTTGATTTAGCATGATTATTGTTACTACTAGAGGAAGAATCCTTCTTGTTATTGTTAGTGGACTTGACTTGAGGCATGTAAGTAGATAAGAGTAAACGCTTGGCAATGTAAGAAGAACTTTTCTTATGGAGATCATCATTGATTGCCTTTAAGAACTCATGCTCTTGCTCAAGATTGAGCTTTTCAAAGCGTAACTTCTCATGAGTCCTTAAAAGTTCTCGATGATCTTCTAAGATAGTATCATGAGCTAACTTAAGAGTGTTTAGTTCTTTAGTTAGAAGCTCAATATTCTCCTTATCATTGTCAGTCGTTTTATCTTGATTAGCATGATTAATTGATGTTTCATCATAGTATTCATCACTAGAGTTGTCAAGAAGTAAATCATCATCACCTAGCAAGTCATCTTCATCACTATAGAAATTAACATACTCGGGGTGTGTTACCTTTGGGCCTTTAGCCATGAAGCATCTTCCAAGTCCTTCATTTGGTGAGTCAAATATGTCGTAGGAGTTGGTTGACACAAGTGCTAGATCGGCAACACCTTCATCTTGAGTATATTCGGAGTCGGAGTGATAGCTTCTCTCGGAGTGATTGTCGGAGTCGGAGCCGGATACCCATTCACCAACATGAGCTTGATGTCTTCGTTTTGTGTAGCTCCTTGATGACTTATCCTTCCTTTCCGAATCCTTGCTTCTCCGGTATGTTCTTCGTTCATAACGTGGTGATTCTTCTCTTCTAGTTCTCCTCTTGGGTGATTCTTCTCTTCTTTTGTGGGGTTCCGTACACTCATTGGAATAGTGTCCGGGTCTCCAACAATTGTAGCAATTGCATTCTCGACTAGAAGATCTTTTGTCATTGTAGGACCTTGACTTGGAGCTTCTTTCTTTGCTTCTACTCTTGTAGAACTTGTTGAAGTTCTTCACCATTAAGCTCAATTCTTCATTGAAGGTTTTTTTTCTCACTTGATGATGTGGGGGCTTCACATGAGGCTTTGTAAGCACCACTTGTCTTGTTGTGAAGTTCCTCCTTATCCTTGAGTGACGTCTCATGAGCAACAATTCTTCCAATGACTTCCGTTGGCATGAGATCTTTGTAATTTGGCATCATCTGGATCAATGTGCACACGGTATCATAGTTTCCATCCAAAGCTCTTAGGATCTTTTTGATGATGAATTTGTCGGTCATCTCTTCACTTCCTAAGCCCGCAATCTCATTTTTGATAAGAGTAAGCCTAGAGTACATTTTAGCAACACCTTCACCATTCTTCATTTTGAACTTGTCAAGTTGACTTTGGAGCACATCCAACTTGGATTCCTTGACGGAGTCGGTACCTTCATGCATATCAATCAAAGTGTCCCAAATTTCCTTTGCATTCTCAAGACGGCTGATTTTGTTGAATTCTTCGGGGCACTGTCTGTTGAAGAGGATATCACAAGCTTGAGCGTTGTATTGCAACATCTTCAACTCTTCTGCACTAGCTTCACGGTTTGGTTCTCTCCCATCAAAGAATTCACCTTGCAAGCCAATACACACAATAGCCCAAACAACGGGGTTATGTCCAAGAATATGCATTTTCATCTTATGCTTCCAACTAGCAAAATTAGTACCATCAAAGTAAGGACCTCTATGGTGATAATTTCCCTTGCTAGACGCCATACTCTCCTAGGTTGTGAAACCAAGGCTATGACCACCAAAAGCTATGGAAATCAAAGCAAATGGAGACCAAAGCTCTGATACCACTTGTAGGATCGAAAGTATGTCTAGAGGGGGGGTGATTAGACTACTTGACCAAATAAAAGCTTATCCTTTTCTCAATTTTAGTCTTTGGCAGATTTTAGCTATCTTAGCACAAGTCAAGCAATCTTAACACAATTCAAGCAAGCAAGCAAAGAGTATATGAGCAGCGGAAAGTAAAGCATGCAACTTGCAAGAATGTAAAGGGAAGGGTTTGGAGAATTCAAACGCAATTTGGAGACATGGTGATTTTTGAGCCATGGTTCTGATAGGTGGTGCTATCGTACATACACGTTGATGGAGACTTCAACCCACGAAGGGTAACGGTTGCGCGAGTCCACGGAGGGCTCCACCCACGAAGGGTCCATGAAGAAGCAACCTTGTCTATCCCACCATGGCCGTCGCCCACGAAGAACTTGCCTCACTAGCGGTAGATCTTCACGAAGTAGGCGATCTCCTTGCCCTTACAAACTCCTTGGTTCAACTCCACAATCTTGTCGGAGGCTCCCAAGTGACACCTAGCCAATCTAGGAAACACCACTCTCCAAGAAGTAACAAATGGTGTGTTGATGATGAACTCCTTGCTCTTGTGCTTCAAATGATAGTCTCCCCAACACTCAACTCTCTCTCACAGGATTTGGATTTGGTGGAAAGAAGATTTGAGTGGAAAGCAACTTGGGGAAGGCTAGAGATCAAGATTCATATGGTAGGAGTGGAATATCTTGGCCTCAACACATGAGTAGGTGGTTCCTTCTCAGAAACAGCAAGTTGGAAGTGTAGGTTTGTTCTGATGGCTCTCTCCACGAATGAAGAGGAGGTGGAGGGGTATATATAGCCTCCACACAAAATCTAACCATTACACACAACTTGCCAAACTCGGTTGGACCAAATTGGTAAACTCGGTCGGACCGATTCAGCAAATCTAGTGACCGTTAGGATTTTCGGTGGGACCGACATGCAACTCGGTAGGACCGATATGGTTAGGGTTAGGGCATAATGTAATCTTGGTGAGACCGATTACACAAACTCGGTGAGACCGATTTTGGTAATAAGCTAACTAGAGGTTGGCCAGGTAAACTCGGTGGGACCAGTTCGCTCATTTCGGTTGGACCGAAATGTTACAAAAAGGAAACAGGGAGTTTACATTGCAATCTCGGTGGTACCGAAACGTTACGAAGGGAAACAGAGAGATTACAACCCCATCTCGGTGCGACCGAGATCCCTATCGGTGAGACCGATTTGCCTAGGGTTTGTGGCAGTGGCTATGACATCTGAACTCGGTGGCGCCGGGTAGAAATAATCGGTAGGGCCGAGTTTGACTTTTGGTTTAGGTCATATGTGGATATGAGAAAGTAGTTGAGGGTTTTGGAGCATATCACTAAGCACTGTGGAGCAAGAAACTCATTAAGCAACACCTCATCCCTCCTTGATAGTATTGGCTTTTCCTATAGACTCAATGTGATCTTGGATCACTAAAATATAAAATGTAGAGTCTTGAGCTTTTGAGCTTGAGCCAATCCTTTTCTCCTTAGCATTTTGAGGGATCCACTTTTCTCATCCATGCCATGCCATTCATTGAGCTTTTCCTAAAATATTTATCTTGGAATGATGTTAGCTCAATGAGCTATATGTTGTTAGGAATTACCAAAACCACCTAGGGATAGTTGCACTTTCAGCAGGCTTGCTTCTCCGGCTGACCCAGCATCGGGGGCGGCGTGCAGGCTTGGGATGCTCAGGGCTAGCGATGAAGGCAAGGCCGGAGGGATTTTCTTCTCTGTAGACTCCACGGGCTTGGCAGGAGGGATCTTGAAGAGCCACAGTCAGAGAGGGGGAGCAGCGATTGGGGAATTACAAGGACAAGGTACTTACTCGTTTATGGCGATGTACTTTCTATGTTTCAACGGCCGGATGTTGCCACCACTGCAGCTCGAAGACTCCTTCATCTTGTGGAGCGCGACAAAGTCCACGTAGAACCGGCCTAGGCGTTGGACGTGGGGGCCAGCGCGGCGCGCGGCTGGAGAGGCACCCAGGCGGCCGAGCTCAGGAGCACCAAGATGGGAAGAGAAATCAGGCTCCGCCTCATGCTGGCTTGCCGAGGTCTTAGGAGCTCCAGCCTCGGGAGCCACAGACTGCATATCCCTCTCAACGACCGCCCCAGGGCGGGCCTCACGGGCTCCCAAGACTGGCGCCTCGGGAACCTCAAGCGGCGTCGGCACCTCAGCACCCACGCCTACAGCCACTAGCGATGCTTGCCTCCCTGCGTCCACTCTTGGGGCAAGCTCGGTGCTGGCGGCAAGAAGGGGAGCCATGACGACGTGATTCTCGTGGGGCCCCACAAGGCTGACCGGGCGCAGCCCCCATTCGTCAAAGGAAGGCATCTGCCCCACGAACTCAACCCTGTTCGGGCAGAGATACAAGAGACAACCCCCTTGCGACAAGTCGCCCGACGAGGGGTTGCCAGTCAAGACTTCAAGCATCGTCCTCTGCGCTTCGGGCAAGAGCCCCGACTCCTGAAGCCTCATGCGATCCCGGTCACCGGCCAGGGTCCACATTGGTCGGGAATGGCGCTGGAGAGGGGCAATGCAACGCTGGAGGAACTCCTTCACCACCTGGGGCGCAGTCACACCAAGGTCTTTCAACCTCTTCAACCGGAGCCAGACGAATAAAAGGCGAGAGCTCACGAGCTTCTCGTGGGCCCAGCCAGAGTTGGGGATGGCATGTGACGAGAGAGGCGAGAGCATGGGGCTGAGCACTCCAACATCCACATACACCCACCGCGCCCGGAACCCGCTTGTGGACGGCGGGAGATGAAAATCAATCCCCGAGGCGGCCATCTCCGCCACAGCCTGGAAGCTCAGGTACCCCGAGCGCAGCGAGGGGTCGGTCAGATGCAGCGAGAAGAAATGGCACATGAGGGCAATGGAAGGAGCAATGCCACCATGGCCTCACAAACAAAGGCAAAGACGGCGAGAAGGGCAACGGATTGGGGATCAAGATGCAGCATGTGAATTTGGTAATGGGAAATCACTGCATTGAAGAAGACGGAGAAAGGGGGAACCAGGCCAGCCCACAGGGCATCAACGAAGAATCAAACCTCAGTGGCTGTCCTGTCAATGGAAGCTCGAGACGCAGGCCAAGCCACCGTCCCTCCCCACTCGTTGAAGCTGGAGGCGAGCGCAGGGCAGACCTTGCCCATGGCCTCCAGGTTGAGCACCCGCAACCGGCCGACGGCGGGCTCGTTTGTTGGGGGCAGGTTGGCCGAGGACAGAGGCTTCTTCCCCTTCTTTGTGCTAGTCGGCACCATGGAAATGGAGGGAGCAGAGCTCAAGTCAAATTGGGAGCAGAAGCCGGGTCTCAAAGGAGAAGGGAGAATAGGAAGCACGCCGCCTGCGAGAAGGAAATAACTGTGTAGGGCACCGTGGCCACCTACTTAGGCGGATATTGGGGCAGTGTGGGGAAGTGGAGACGCGCATGTCCAATTAGTCACCACGCATCGACCAAGGCCGCATGCTATTAGGGCCCGTGGCACTTCGCACTTGCCCTTTGGCTTCATCGCTAAGCCAAGTCCGAGTGCGCCTTGGGCCCGGGGGCTACTGTCAGCGTTCTGGGAACGGGGGTCCCCAGACTTGCCTACCTACGGCCCGCGGCGTGGCTCCACTAGTGGCCTAGTACGTCCCGTCTTCATCAACCAACACTCAAGACCCTCGCAAGGGGCCAAGCCTCGGGGGGCGGATGACACGAGGCCTCCTCAAGAGCGGCCTCACCAGGCAGGCTCGCGAGGGAGGCAGAGAGATCAAGGCAAGGGGTACCTTGCGAGGTTCCCGTGATGCAAGCCATGATGACCAAGGCCAGGTGGGCGCCAGCCCGTGCAGTGTCCTCGTTTCCCCTTTGGTGCTAAGGGGTCAAGCGCAGGCGCGGAGTACCGAGGCATCAGGAAAAGGTTTCCATATCGGTGCAACAAGACCAAGACTAGCAGGACGGTAGGACGGAGGTCATCATGGAGCCCAAGACGGCGTCACCACCAGCGCCTTTGACAGGCGAAGACCACCTTTAGTCAGGATAACTTGTACTAGCTGTCCCCTTTCAAATTGGCCGTTGTTGGATCCCTTCCCGCTTAATATTTGGGGAGAGGACCAGGGCCCCTATAAATAGGGCTAGCCACCACAGTAGGAGGGGCGAATCAACCCCCCCCCCCCCCCCCCCCGAGAAAATCACCAAGCACAAGAACACCTCTCCTCAGGAGGCTGTTCTTCCCTTGTACTGTTCATCATCAGCCCAAGAGGCAATCCACCACCACACACAGGAGTAGGGTATTACACCACAACGGTGGCCCGAACCTGTATAAATCTTGTGTCTCTTGTACTGTGAGTTCGTCGAGCTAGCTTAGGGATCGCGGCGAGGCTGAGAGCGAGATTCGGTAGGGGGAAATCTTTGTGCGCACCCAAGTGTTCGAACCTCAAGGGTTTTGCCTGAACCCGATATCCGACAAGGGATCAATGTACTTTCCATCGAGACGTTCGACCGCCTTCAAGTGATCTACGATCAGCTGCAGCCCACCAAGCCTTTCTTAGGAGTGACCGTCGGCTCCACCACCCTGATAGGGCAGATCAGCCTCCCTGTCACCTTCGGCCAGCATGACAACTACCGCACCGAGCTCATCGACTTTGACATCGCCCACATCTGCCTTCCGTACAATGCCATCCTTGGGTATCCAGCCCTAGCCAAGTTCATGGCGGTGACTCATCATGGTTACAATGTCCTCAAGATGCTAGGAACCGTGACATCATCATGATCGCTTGTGAGGAGAAGGAGGTAGGGTGCTCCCTCGAGCGCGCCTACCAAGCTGCGGCAGTTGAGAACCCTGACGACGAAGGCGCTATCTACCCTCATGAGGCTGTCCCCAAGAAGAAGAAGAAGTAGCTACTCCGCCAAGAGCCCCAGGAGGGTGGTGTGTCCAGTGGCACCACCTCAGGACCTGCACCCACGGATGGGGTGCCTCCCTCTCTTGCATAGGAAGGCGCGCCCGATGCCCTTCTCAGGCTAGGCTTGGGGGCTCTCTTCTGGAGGGCCTCTGACTTAGCCAATGTCACGAGGGAGGCGCTCAGGCACCACATGGAGGCATGCTTCATCCCATGCTTCCCCTACGAGTGCACAAGGCACGGGGTGCCAGGTGCTTAGGAGTTCATCACCAAGGCAACAGAGAGCCATGCACGGCGACCGCCGCCCACCACTTGGCTGTTTGCATCAACATTCCAGGGCTCAACAGGGCCGCATCCCAGGAGCGCTTCTGGCCATCGCACGTTGGTCGGTGTGAGGGCCCTCCTCACAGCCATGTTTGCATGCCCTTTGGCTTGCCGAACGTGGCGGTTACCTTCCAGCGCTGCCTACAGAGCATCATGGTGGCTTAGGAGGCCATGCACCAGGCGGTCCTGGCGGAGATGGCGACGGTTCTTCACGAGCCCACTGAGCCTCTAAAGCCTCCCGAGGTTCAGGACCCATGCGGCTCGTGAGGAGCGACTTCTTCAGTGTGCGTCTTGAGCTACTTCAATAATATCTTCAGCAACGGTGCCAGGTGACATTTTCCGGTTTATTCAGTTGGGGGCGCCCCTCGGGCTGCATTATCCCCAGACTGCATGGGCCTGTCCCTGCGGCATGCATCTTTCTAGCATCTTCTAGTCGCTCTGTTGGGGGCGCCCCTTAGGCTGCATCATCCCCAGGCCGCGTGGGTCTGTCCCTGCGGCGTGTATCGTTCTTGCATCTATCAGAGCTAGCTTTACCTCCTTCCATGAGTCGCTTTATGATTATAATCTGCTTGTCTGGTACTTCATTGCCATGAACGTCGTGCACCCTTGCAAAACCACCCACGACTACCTCATGATTAAGGACTCGCATGACGTTTGTGCTCGGGTCCGTCCTTGCAGCGTTGCTAAACCCAAGAGGCTGAGCACTGGCTCGCGGGCCAACTCCCATGTACGTCACCTCCCATGGCCCTTGGTTCTTTGTTCTCACATGAGCTAATCGCGGGCGAACGAGCTAGGGCACGCGACCCGGTGCCTCGTCACCATGGGAGTTGTGCGCTGGTAGTCTTTCTTCAGGATTTTCACATGAGAAGATTGGGCACGACGCCTGTGCTCGGGTCCGTCCTTGCAACGTCGAGAAACCCCACAACTAAGCTCTGTCTGGTGGGCTGGCCCCGTTCACATCACCTCCTGGAGTCATTGGTGTTTGGCCTTCTCATGTGATAACCTCAGGAGATTCATTCAACGCAGGTTGTCTAACAATCTCGCAGGTCCATCACAAGTGTTCCGAATCAAATTCAGGCGCAACCCACCTTGAGTTAGGGCCTCGTGAGTCCCGCACTGGCTCACGAGTGCCCAGACACACCTCCTCTAGCTCTGTTGTGCAAGCCATGTGTCAGGACGAGGCTGTACACGCCCCGGGGGCTGTACACGCCCCGGGGGCTCCACTCAGAGGGAGCCCCCACCCACGCACTAGTGGAAGCACCATGCTCCGTGCTGGTAGTCGACACAGTAGAGGAGCGGCTATGCTCGTGCAAGTGCGGAAGTGCCATGCTCCGCACTGGTGATAAACAACTGGGGGCGGCCCCATGGACGCGTTAACCTCAGGGAGCCACCAAGCTCAGTGTTCAGCCTCATCGCAACACTTTCCCATCGAGAGAGTCACGTGAGGCGGCTGGGCATGGGGGCTACACTCAAGTCGCACCCCTCCCGAGCGGGACCTCGACGAGGAAAGGTATGGAGGTTTGTTTGTATGTCAACGGGGACTCCTGAGCATAGCGACTCAAGAGCCTAACTGGTCACGTAGCCCCTCACCCCTTGGTCTCGTCCTGGCGATCCGGACGACCCAGCGGCGGCTGAGGTATGCGCGGGGCCGGGCCCTGCCGACGCAGAACGCTAAGGCCTACTATTGCATCTCCTTCCCGGGGGCTTTTTGTACGTCAAGGGGGACTCCTGAGCATCGCGACTCAGGAGCCTAACTAGTCACGTAGCCCCTCACCCCTTGGTCTCGTCGTGGTGATCCGGACGACCAAGCGGCGGCTGAGGTATGCACGGGGCCGGGCCCTGCTGACGCAGAACATTAAAGCAAACGGGAAGGAAATATCGAAATCCTAGTAAATTATTACAAGACATGCTGTCTCTTAAAAGGTGCAGAGCACATAAGTTCTTATGCCTCCACGAGGCACAATACATGTTGCTGGAAATAAAATGAAGGAGAGTGTCACTAGCAAGCTTCTTATTCAGCCTTGGGCACTGCCATCGCCCGCAAGGAGTGCCCTGTTGTCGACAACGTCGCCGTCACCCGTGGCTGTAGGGTCGACGATGCCTTTAGCCATGGGCGCGGGGTCAATGGCGAGGAACTTCCGCAGTAGGGCCTCCACCTGGTCCTTCATGGCTTCGGCAGCAGTGGTACAATGCTCCAGGTCCACAGGCGCAAGCAAGGCTCCAAAGTCGAAGTTGGGGTCGCGAAGATGGAGGTGGCTGAATATGCACGTCACGGCCGAGGCGGAGAGCACGCGGGCTTCTCCTTCCACCATGGGGCCGACCCCAAGGACAACGCCCTCGAGCGCCATGACAAGCTAGGGGAGCAGCTCGGCGGGGCCTTCCTCAGCAATCACCAGCAGCTCCTTCAGCCCCCTCCTGTAGAGATCTCGTAGCGCCTTGCAGGACCTCTGCTCAAGAGAATTAAAGGTGGCACATTCTTTGGCAAGAACTTTTGCCTTGGTCTCGAGGTGGTCCTTCTCCGCCTCCATCTCCTCCTTCAGCTTCTCCAGGCGGCTGCAATCTGCGGCCTTCTTCTACGCCGCTTGCTCCAGCTCGGTGTCATGGTCGGTGACTGCAGCTTCCCCGGCCTTCAGCTTCTCCTCCCGCGCCTCGCACTCATGAGCCTCGGTGGCCTGCCTATCGCGAAGGGTCTTCAGCTCGGCCTCCTCCACTTGGCAGCGCCCCTCGGTAGCCTTGGCATCCTTCACCGCCATGTCGCAGGCGGCTGTGGCCAGGCCGACCGCTTGTTTGCCCTCCTCTGAGGCCACCACGGCCTGGTGCCATGCCAACCTCACGGAAGCGTCGGCTCGAAGCCATCCTGAGATCAGCTCCAGGCGCCCCGACGCCAGGCGCCGGTCGGTGCCTTGAAGGTCGTCACGAAGCTGGTTCAGCGTGGAAAGAGCCTCCTCCAGAGCACCAGGTGCGGCAGAAGAATCACGGCCCAGCGACGTGATGGACGGGGGAGGAGACAACACCGGCGTCAGGATCGGTGAGGTTGTAGCAGCAGAGGGAGCCGGGGGCTCCGGAGTCTTCGAGACCTCAGCAGGCGAGCTGAGGGCGGGCGCCTCCAGAGCCATCTTGGCTACGGAGATCGCCTCCTCCCGAGGCCGGGCCCCCGAGCCTCAGGAGGACGATCCAGCTGCAGGAGCGTGCAGGCCATCCCCGTCCTTCTGTGCCAAAGGTGGCATGGCTACGGCAAGCTGCTAGGTCTCGGTGGTCCCTGCCGTCTCCTTCTTCTTCTTCACCACCGTCATCGGCCTAGCCGTACAAGAGGAAGGCATCAAGATACCACGACAAGAACAGGGAACAAAGACCAAGGCGGAGCACTTACTGGTCCACGGCGGCATAATCCCTTGCCCTCTTCTGAAGCACCATTCCCGCAGGCTTCGTGGGCTGGGGCACGGGTGCGCGAGCCCCAGGGGCAGATGAGGGCACGGTGCCCAGGTCTGCAGTGGTGCTGGCCGGTGACGAGGCGGAGGCATCGCCTCGGGGGATCAGCACCGACCTACTCTTCCTCGGGACCCTAGGCTTCAGCTTCTTCGGACGGGTACCCCTAGATCTCATGGTGACCCTGGCGGAGCGCGGGGACTCCTGGACCGGGTGCTCGCTGGCGTCGTCGTTGTCGTTGTTGGAAAGGATGAGGAGGAGGTCGGTTTGGCACGGGGGGGGGGGGGGGGGGGGGGAGGTCTCCCCTGCACCTTCCAAGGTCTCCTCCGAATCCGCCCTCTCCTCCTCGTCGTACTCACCGGGGGACGTCGCCAGCAGGGAGCCCGGAGGCCAGGAAGGCCGCAGAGGCATAAGCCCGTTTTTGTCGAAGATAGGCATAGCATCGGTGATCTTCTCCCTGTCGGGACGGTGGTACAATGGAAGATGGGTATGCGGGGGGCAATCCTGATCCTTCCCGAGCAAGGTGCGCATGATCTTCTTCAGTTTCTCATCGGGCAGATTGTCTGGGCGCAGCCAAAGGTCCCCGCCCTTGCCCTTGAGCTTCCACAAGGGGCGAGAACGCGCCTGGAGCAGGGCCAGGCGCTGCGTCTGGAACTCCTTGACGATCATGGCCCTCGTTAGCTTCTCAGCCGTTGGATCGTCCGGCTTCAGATCGGCCACCATCTTCTCCATCAGCTGCCCCACCCGAGGATTCGTGAGCTTTTGATGAGTTCATCCATCGTGGGGCATGGGCATCCCGGCCGGTAGCTTCAACCGAGGGTAGGAGCGCTTGGCGTCCATGAAGATCCATTTGTTCCGAAAGTCCTCCACCTTATTCCCAGCTCGCGAGATCATGTTGCTGCTGTTGGCCGCGACAAAGTTGGCGCACCCCATGCACTAGCCATCCTTGACCCGAAGATAGAAGAAGTGGCGGAGTAGCACCACGTAGGGCATCACCCCCAGAAACGCCTCACAATAAAAAATGAAGACCGGCAGGAGGAGGACGGAGTTGGGATGAAGATGGAGGGCGTGGAGCTTGTAGTGGTGAAGAACAACATAGAAGAAGTCAGATAAAGGGGGAATCAGCCCCACAAAGACGTTGTGAAGGAAGAAGGGGTAGAAGGTGCCGCCCAAGGCTTTCGGCTTGGCGGAGCCAGCTCGGAGCACCGTCTCTTCCCCCTTGTTGCTGCTACCCGCCGTCAGCTGGAGTGCGGCTGCAAGGTGCTTCTCCTCGGCAACGGTGGATGCACTCAAGGCAGGCTCGAACTAGGAGGATGAGCGCGTGTCTGCAGCCGAGGCCTTCGCCTTGTCAGTGGTCATCGGTTGCGGGCTGGGGGCGGAGGTTCAACAAATCTGGAGTTTTTCTGGGCAGAAGGAGAAGGGGATCTGGAGCAAGGCGAAGGGAAGGCAATGAAAGCTCTGCAGCAGGCGCCAGCCTTTTTACCAGGCAAGGGCGGTTGCCGAGGCAGTGCGTGGGGAAGCGGAGGCACCCACGTTCCATCAATAGCCACGTGTCAACCAAGGCCGCAGGCGGTTGGGGCCCACGGCTCTCCACACTTGCCCTTTGGCTTCGCCTCGAACCCAAGTACGAGCGCGCCTTGGGCCCGGGGGCTACTGTTAGTGTTCTGGGAATGGGGGTACCCAAACTTGCCTGCCTGCGGCCCATGGCCTGGTTTCATCGACAGCCTGGTACGGCCCAGCTTCAACTACAATAACCACAAGACCCTCGTGAAGGGCCAAGCCTCGCGAGGCGGACGACACCAAGACCTCCCTGGGGGCAGCCTCACGAGGTTGGCTCCCGAGGAGCGGAGATATCTAGCAAGTTGTACCTCGCGAGGTTCATATGAGTAAGCCGTGATGACCAAGCCAGGCGGGTGCCAGCGGGCGCAGTGTACCAGTTTCCTCTTTGGTGCTAAGGAGGCAAGTGCAGGTGCGGGGTCCCGAGGAATCAAGCAAAGGTTTCCATATCGGTCCAACAAGACCAAGACCGTCAGGACGGCAGGCAAAGGTCATCGCGGAGCCCACCATAGCGTCACCACCAGAGGCTTTTGCAGGTGAAGACCACTTTTGTCAAGATAACTTGTACTAGTTGTCTCCCTTTGAATTTGGCCGTTGTGGGATCCCTTCCCGCCTAGATTTGGGAAGAGGACCAGGGCCTCTATAAATAGGACTTAGTCACCACCATAGAGGGGGACGAATCATTCAAATCTTCCTCACACCTGCCAGCTCATCAAGCTTAAGAACACCTCACATCCCGAGGCTGTCCAACCACTATACTAGTCCATCCTCAGCCCGTCGAGGCAATCCACCACAAAGCTGGAGTAGGGTATTACACCGTGAGGTGGCCCGAACCAGGATAAATTGCTGTCTCTCTTGCTCGTTGGGCTTGTCTAGCTAGGCCGTGGATTCGGTGAGCAGGCAGACTGGGGAGGACGAGTTCTTCGCATGCACCCCAAAGTTCGAACCTCTCAAGGGTCTACGGAATCCTGAATCCGACAGATGCAAAATTTCCCTACAAAAGGTATTGGCAACATGTGAAGCATCGTCTATCTTGTTGCATGGAATAATGTGTTCCATCTTAGAGAAACATTCCACAACAACAAACACGTAATCCTTTCCATTTTGAGGTGGCAAACCAAGCACAAAGTCCATACTAATATCTTTTGATGGGTGATACGAAATAGGAAGTGGCATATAGATACAATGGGATTGAGCTTTTGACTTAGCTTTGCGACATGTAGAGCATCGGTTGGTGTAGCGGGAGACGTCACAGAACATCTTGGGCCAATAGTAGTTCTTGGAGAGCGTAGCGAATGTCTTGTCACATCTGAAGTGTCCCATAAGTCCTCATCCATGAGCCTATTGCAGACGTAACAAATGAAGAGAAGACTCGGGAATACATAGCTTGTTAGGTCTCATTAGATAATCATCCTTGATGTAGTAGCGTTCCCAAGATGTATGCGTCAAACATTTGGAATAAGGAATATCAAAACTAGGATCATGCACATACAAGTCTTTTATGTGCTCAAAGCCAATAACATTCAATTAAAGTTGAGTAACAAGCATGCATTTGCGGGAAAGAGCATCCGCCACAATATTTTTCTTACCCTTGATGTACTTGATGACATAAGGAAATGAATCAATGAACTCACTCCATTTGGCATGTAGCTTATTCAATTTCGTTTGACCCTTAATATATTTAAGCGTTTCATGATCTGTATGGATGACAAATTCATGAGGGCGAATGTAATGTTCCCACACATGCAAAACTCGCACTAAAGCGTATAGCTCTTTGTCATAGATGGGCTAGTTAAGTTGCACTCAGAAATTTTCTCACTATAGTAAGCTATGGGTGCTTCTTTTGCATTAACACTACTCCTATACCACTGCCACTAGCATCGCAATGAACTTCAAAAGTTTTGTCAAAATTGGGCAAGGCAAGAAAAGCAGCATGTGTAAGAAAATTCTTAAGCTCATTAAATGTGGTATCTTGGGATGGTCCCCAAACAAAGGGTGCATTCTTCTTACTCAAAGCATGCAAAGGTGATGCAATAGTGCTAAAGTCCTTAACAAATCTATGATAGAAACCGGCTAGGAAAAGGAAACTACACACTTGTTGCAAGTTGGTTGGTTGTGGCCAAGTTTTAATAGCATCAATTTTAGCTTCGTCTACATGAACACCCTTAGAAGACACGATGAAACCCAAGAAAATTAGTTTGCCAACACCAAATCTACATTTCTCCATATTAGCATAGAGGCGCTCTTTTTGAAGAGTTTGCAAAATGACTCTAAGATGGGTAACATGATCGTCAAGAGACTCACTAAGCACAAGTATATCGTCAAAGTAGACCACAACAAATACGCCAATGTATGGGCGAAGGACATAATGCATGACACGCATAAAAATGTCGGGTGCTTCGGATAAGCCCATAGGCATAACCAACCATTCATACAAGCCAAATTTGGTTTTGAAAGCAGTTTTCCATTCATCACCATCTTGAATGTGGATTTGGTAATAGCCACTTTTAAAATTAATTTTAGAGAAAGTTATGGCTTCACTAAGCTCATCTAGCATATCATCAAGGCGTGGAATGGGATGCCTATATCGAACGGCGATAGCATTGATGGGATGGCAATCAGAACACATGCGAAAACTACCATCTCTCTTAGACACAAGAATGACTGGAATGGCACAAGGACATAAGCTTTCACGTACATGCCCATTGTCAATGATTTGTTGTACTTGCCTTTGTATTTCCTTGGTTTCTTCGGGGTTGACGCGGTAGGGTGCCTTGTTCGGTAACGGTGCACCGGGGATGAGGTTGATTGCCTCATGGTGGAGGTAGTCCCGGAGGTAGCTCATCGGGGAAGACGTCCTTGAATTCCTGCAATAGATTAGACAACATTAAAGGTAGATGGTGAGAGTTATTAGTCCTTGCTTCTTCATTTTTGCACAAGAAGACATATTGGTGGCTGCCTCTAGTAGTTATCTGCTCCAGTATTTTTTATATATTCCAAAACAATTCTCCACAAATTTTCAGCTCATTTGGAGATGTGCAGAATAGGTAACTCTGACATAGCTTTTCCAGGTCCAGAATTCCAGCTGCCGGTATTCTCCCTCTTTGTGTAAACCTTGCATATTATGAGAGAAAAGGCATTAGAATTACTCCATAAAGCTTTATTATGCATAAAAATATTATAATAACAATAGTAAAACATGATGCAAGACGGACGTATCAAGCCCCTAGCGCCTCTCTAGTGTCGCGGAAGTGTCCCGTCGCCAAGATTAGGACGACTCAGCCGCCGGCGCCGCCTGCTAAGGCCACGACAGTCTAGCCCGCGGGAAAGGATAGGGCAGCTTAGCCCTCGGTGGTCGTCCTCACCCCCGCCGCCGAGAGCGATGCAGGGCGCGCCATGGCGCAACCCCAAGCTGTGCTCATTCCCGGGACCCAGTGGGTTGGCGTGGTGGTGTCAGGACCCAGATCCTATGCCACAGCGATCTAGCATGTAACACATCATATCACTTTCTGGCCTCATGCACGGTATTCCCACGGGTGTCACCCTACTAGGCCTGGGACCGTTTGCGCCTTTTGGCTCACGTATATGATAGTGTCGCTAGCATCCATATGACAAAGAACCCGGGCTGACATGGCTCGTCATAAACCCAAAGTGGCACTAACTTACAGGGACATGCATACATGACCGAGCAACGAATGTGTCGGTCATCAGCGAGTGAATCCGGGAAGTAGCAGCTGGGCTAACGGGACTCCACAGAATCCGGGCTGTAGCAGGCTAACAGGACTCCGGTAGACACCGCGTGACATTTCCCCGAAGGGACAGACACAAGAACGAAGGACACATGCCGGCCAGCCTAAGTGTTTCGGAGCAGTAGCAAGCTACCAAGGCTCAGTGGAAGCACTAGGAGAAATTTCCCGGTAAGAGAGGCTACCAGGGATAAACAACTAGATAGTCAGATCCCACACATACCAAGCATTTCAATAACATTCACACAATATGCTCGATATGTGCAAATACAACATGGCATCACAACATGACTCTACAACTCAAGTATTTATTCAATAGGCTCCGAGGAGCGAGATATTACAATCATGGGTCTCATGACCCAACATACAAAGCATACAAGTCAAAGCACATGCGGAAGCTTAACATGTCTGAGTACAGGCATCTACAAATGGAAAAGGGCTTAGAAGCCTGACTATTTACCAGATCCTGGCGAGGGCACAAGATCGTAACTGAGGTAACAAGCTAAATGTCGAAGTCCACACAGAACTACTAGTGAGACGGAAGTCTCTCTGCAAAAACATAAATTTAGCAAACGTGAGTACAAATGTACCCAGCAAGACTTACATCAGAACTAGCTACATATGCATCATTATCAACAAAGGGATGGCGGGGTTTAATTGCAGCAAGCCAGCTTTGAATCAGTGGCTATCCTGAACTACGGCTGCAAGTAACTCTTTTGAGGTGGCGCACACGAGTCCACATGTTCACCATAATAATACACCACTATGGATCCGCTCCCGTCTCCCTACGAGAACGCCATCCACAACACTCACTCTTATCTTGCGCGTTTTAGAGTATCCACTTTCACTTGTCTATGAATTGAATAGGCAACCCAGAGGTCCTTTACTGCGGACGCGGTTATTCGAATAGATGTTGTTAACCCTGCAGGTGTGTACTTCTTCACACACGCTCTCACCACTTACCGTTGTTTACACGACATGTACTCGACAACCTTCAAGTGGAAGCCCAACGAGGGTGTCGGCCACGACCTACCTAAACACTCAAGTCTATAGTCCAGGCTTATCACCTATTCAGGTTGCATCCGCAGGGAGTTTGGCCGAGGTTTCGACATACGACCCCGAACGATGTGTACAAGGTTCCGCGACACCAAACGGGCGCCCGGCATACCCGGCCATGTGCCTACCGCATCACAGTCCACCCCTCGGGTCAGCGCTGCGCACGGCTTCCAGCATGCTACAAACACCAGAAACTACTTGCAACTCCTGGACAGAGGACAAGGGTGGTTAAGAAGCCGAGAGGGTCAATTAAGGATCCGAATGAGTGGTAGTAGCTGTTCATGGATCACTAACACAGAACTCAGTTCCTGAGGACGGCTTCAATGAGACAACTCACCATGTACTTCTACATGGCCTCTCACCGCTACCTTTACCAAATCGAGTTCACACACTTAGCTCACACACAGTAGGACATGTTCAACACCATTCCAATTCATCCCCGATGAATCAGACCTGACTCAACTCTAAGCAGTAGCAGGCATGACAAACAAGCATGAATGAGTAGGCACATCAGGGCTCAAACAAATCCTACTCATGCTAGTCAGTTTCGTCTATTTACTATGGCAATGACAGGTCATGCAGAGGAAAGGGGTTCAGCTACCGCAGCATGTAACAGTTGAATCATTGTTGTCCTAATGCAGTAAAAGAGAGCAGAAGCGAGAGAGTGGGATTGTATCAGAATGAACAAGGGGGTTTGCTTGCCTGGTAGTTCTAAAGATAGTATAGTTCTTCATCGGTGCAATCGAACTCATTGTCGAAAACACGTCTACCGAGAGGGGACAAATACCGGCAAACAGGAAAAAACACAATCAATGCAATGCACAATATGATGCATGATCATGACATGGCAATATGAGTGTGTTGGCCTAATGCAACTACAACCAGATGGGTTTGGGTCATTTTGAACCAAAGGTTCAACACCAAACTCAAATTATGAATTTAAATAGTGCCTTATCATGTTTTAGACTAAACAGCAAGGTTAAGTTGTTTAAACATGCATGAAACCAGTACAGATGGATAGATTGGATTTTTCTGATCATTTTTCATATATAAGTTATTTCATTTGGAGTTATGCATTATTTTCTATGATTTTTTTAAAGTTTAGGACATTTCTGAAATTAATAAATCATTTTTGATTTATTCAAAATCCCAGAAATCAATTATGACATTAGCCCTGCGTCATCACTACATCAGCAGGTCAATGTGGTCAAACTGGTCAAACTGACCAGTGGGTCCCACTGGTCAATTACTCAGGGGCTAAAAGAGTTAGTTTTAACACTAACTAAAATTAGCAGGACACAAGGCCCACATGCCAGTGTCACTGACTAACCCTAATTAGCTAATCTAACGATGCCACATAAGCGGGTTAGTTAAGTTTAGTTTAAAACTTAACCAAAAATTACAGGGGCCGAGGCCACTTCTTAGTGACCCTGTGGGTCATTAGATTAGTGCCTATCTAGTGATTAGCCAGAGTTAAGGCCATGACTGGCGGAGGTCATCGAAATTCCTCCTCCGGCGACCATTCGGGCCGCGGCGGGGCTCTACGCGAAGCGCACGCTCGCACGTTTCCAATTAGGCAAGCGGCGGTGGCTGGGGTGCACGGAAATGACGCCGAAGGTGGGAGGCGCGGCTGCCAGAGTACGGGAATGAGGCAGGCGAGGCTACAAGCCATGACGATGCCATATGAAGTGCTCTATGGGCCCCTAGGAACTTCAGGAGTTCAACTATGCACCCAGATGCGACTGAACGAGCCGGTGGCAAGGCGCTTACGGGTGCGACGGGGAGGTAAGCTAGAGGTCGAGCGAGTAGGGGAATATGGGGAAAACGGAGAGGGGCTCACGGCGAGGAGGATGGTGCTGACGGTGTTGCCGGGGACGACCTGGGTGGCGCAAATCGGCACCGGCGATATCGGTGGCCCGAGGTAGAAGACAACAATGTCGTGGCGTTGCGGTGCTTCCCAGCTCACGTGGCTCCGTGGAGTTGACGGGGGAGGCGTGGCGGAGCTCTCGAGCACGTCAGTTGGGTGATGGAGGGCCGGTGGGCGTGGCTACAGTGAGTGGTGGCGACTGCGGCGCTCGGGTGTGCTCGGGAGAGAGAAACAGAGGAGGGGAAGTAGCACAGGGAGAGTGAGAGGGGTCGGGGGGTTGTATGGTGTCGCGGAAGGCGTCCAGGGCGACGAGGGGGCAACCAGGCAGGCAGCTGCCGAAATGGCACGTCGTGGTGCCGTGGCTAGCTTCTCCTCTGCCTTCTGGCAGGAGGAAGAAGATGCTGTTGGTGTCAAAACCGGCGGATCTCGGGTAGGGGGTCCCGATCTGTGCATCTAGGCTGATGGTAACAGGAAGCAAGGGACACAGATGTATACCCAGGTTCGGGCCCTCTCGATGGAGGTAAAACTCTACTTCCTACTTGATTAATATTGAAGATATGGGTAGTACAAGAGTAGATCTACCACGAGATCATAGAGGCTAAACCTTAAGAGCTAGCCTATGATGGTATGATTGCAATTGTGATCGGCCTTCTAAGGACCAACCTCTCCGGTTTATATAGACACCGGAGAGAGCTAGGGTTTACATGGAGTCGGTTACTAGAAAGGAAATACAACATCCGGATCGCCAAGCTTGCCTTCCACGCCAAGGAGAGTTCCATCCGGACACGGGACGGAGTCTTGAGTCTTGTGTCTTCACGCTTCAATAGTCCGGACGTTGTACACAGTCCGGCTGTCCGGATACCCCCTAATCCAGGACTCCCTCAGTAGCCCCTAAACCTGGCTTCAATGACGATGAGTCCGGCGCGCAGTCTTGTCTTCGGCATTGCAGGGCAGGTTCCTTCTCTGAATACTCCAAAGTAATTATCAAACACTTGAATCATGTTCGGATCCACAAAATGATCTTCACATGCCACCGTAGAGAGGATGATGCCTCACAAATGCAATCTGCTGACAACTTTTTAGGCAACGCAACGCGTCATTACGATCGGGTTGTTATTCGAACCGTTTCCCATAACCAGCCATAGCGCAAATCGCGAGGCGGTTTCTTCTGCACGTTTTATCATAGTAGAGATTGTGTCCCCTTATCGTGGGATTCTCATCAATACAAGTATGGGTAATCCAATCGCACCGCTAACCGTGGCGAGTGGGGACCGAGCGGGTTCCACCAGGCACGTGGGGAGACGCAAAAAGCTTTTGCCGTCCCTATAAAGAGATAATGCCTCTTCCTCTTACCCATGCCTTCTCCTTCCGCTAGCTCATTCCCCTCTGTTCGAGCCCTAACGACTAGGCATTCTCCTTTTCCACCAACGGGAGGTTTTCCAAAGATGTCCGGATCCGGAGCAGGAGGCAGATGGATGGCCTCGACCGTCCAGGAGAAGGACATCAAGAAGCTCCGGGAAGCCGGGTATCTGGCCCAGAAGATCGGCCACCGTCTCCCACAAGTGGGACAGGTCGTCCCCACTCCGGAGCCTCACGAGAGAGTCATGTTCCTTCCCCACTTCGTCTGCGGGCTCGGGTTTCCCCTCCACCCATTTGTCAGTGGAGTCATGTATTACTATGGGATTGATTTTCATGATCTTTCCCCCAACTCTTTTCTCAATATCTCGATGTTCATCGTCATGTGCGAGGCCTTTCTCCGGATTTCGCCTCACTTCGGCCTGTGGCTAAAGATTTTCAATGTGAAGCCCAAGGTGGTGAGTGGCGAACACGCTGAGTGCGGCGGCGCCATGGTGAGCAAGATGCCCAAGGCCGTTTGGCCGAAGGGCGCCTTCAATGACTCCGTCAAGGAGTGGAAGCAGCAGTGGTTTTATATCACCGAACCACGCGGCAAAAAGTGGGCCGCAGTTCCTGAGTTCAGATCCGGAGCTCCACTGTGGCTCATGTCCTGGCCCAAGAAGGGCCCAAACTGGTCCTCGTCCGATGAGCTGTCACTGCTCCAGACGCGCGTTCAGAGTGTGGTTGACAGTGACGTCAAACTCGTCGATGTAGTCTAGGTGATGCTAGTTCGCCTGGTTCTCCCTTGTCAGCACCGAGCCTGCACTCTGTAGGAGTTCGACCCAGCCGAGCACCAAACCCTTTAGGAGCTCTATGATTCCTCCCACAAGGATATCTGGAAGGTTCTATTCAAGTCCGGCAAATCGTGGCCGGGCTCCGCCGAGAATCGTGGGTATTAATCATCCCATTCTACAAGCTCGGTAAGTTACATCCACACTCTGTCCATTCATGCTTCAGTTGGCACGTCATGAGGGAGACATCTTAATCATGTTTCATTGTGACCTCAGGGATGGATAAAGAAGGTGGAGCAGATACATTGTCCGGCCCCGCTGCCGGAGGAACCGGTCGGGCCTCTTCTGACGAAGAGGCTGGTCCCCGCGCCTTACGAGGCGCCAAAGGAGGCCTCCAAGAAGGTCAAGAAGACCCAGAGTGGCCTCCGCCTCTGTGAGGCTTCGGACATAAAATCCGTAGACTCCAGTGACGATCCTTCTTCTGAAGATGAAGAGGAGGAAGCAGAGGAGGACGAGCCTCACTCTGGGGGTGGAAAGAAAAGGACGACCTCCGCATCCCTGGAAGCCGAATTGCCCAAGAGGGGAAAAAGTTCCCTCCTAGAGGCATCTACTACGGCTGCCGATAGCAGCCCGGAGTGGGATCCCAGGGCCCAGCACCTGGAGAAGTCGTAAGTATACGAAATCCAAACACGCATATGCGTCCGGAGTTGTTTCGGTATAGCAGTTTTAACTGTCGCCATATTTTGCACAGCCCGGCGAGGTCTCGCGCTGGACAGTCCTCATCGGAGGATTCGCTAGGCTCAGGTGCCTTGGCGAGCGAGATGCCTCCGTAGTCCGTTTCCCCAAAGTCCAGGTGCGACATTGAGGTGTCATCTCAACAGGACCCGGACCGGGAAGGACATATCTCTGGAGCCAGACACACGGGGGCAGATAAGGCCCCCGGGACCTCTAAGGTTCCATGATCGAGCGAACAACCACCTTTGGTGGTGGGGGCCCTGCCTACTACGCCGGCATCCTTTGTTCGAGCAGAGCTGCCAGGCGGTCTATCGACATCGTTGAAGAACGCGTCTATCGTCGATGAGCATCGGACCATCATGGGTGCGGTGGTTGAAAAGATTCAGTCCACCGAGAGCGGGCTGAATGAGTCCTGCCTTGGCCTTATAAAGGCCTTTGAGGTATGTTTCCTAAGAAACCTTTGAGTAATCGTCATAATATGAGTAGTAGCCCCTGATACACTGTCCAGCGGAGGAGAGGGAGCCAGGCAGGGGATCAAACCCTCTGCGTTCGCAGTAGCCTATGTGAATGACGTATACCCCTTTATGTGAAAACATGCGTCTGCAGAGAGGATGGCCGCTCATAATGCGGAAGTGTCCAGACTGAAGCAGAGCCTTGCACGGGCCGAGGAGGAACTTGGCCGTGTGAAGAAGCAATTGGAAGACAAGCAAGGTATGTTGAAAACATTGTCTTGAAGTGGGCACGAATGAGTAACTGTGCCTAGTAAAAAGTATTTGTATTGTATGCTTTAGGAGCGAGTGCCGAATACGAGGCACTAAAGAAGGTTGTGGCTGATACCAACGAGAAGGCTGCCGCCGAACAGGCGCTTCGTGAAAAACACGAGGCCAGGGTCATCGCAGCTGAGCGAGAGCTCTAGGAGGCTGTGAAGAAAAGCGAGGGCTTGGAGCAGAGTCTAGTAGGGAAAGAATCCGAACTCGTCCAAGCTCTCGAGGCTGCGGAAGGTGCTCGGGAAGAAGCCCGAGGTGCTGTGCGGGACATTCAGGAGGCCCGGAAAGTTGCGGCTGGTAAGGCATTCTGTATTCTTAGTCATTTGTACATGATAATGGGAAGAATTCTAAGCGGCAAGCTGAATTCCTATTTTCCAGGGGCTTTTGCGGATCTTCCTCACAACATATCAGATGCCGCCCAATTCTACCGAACCTAGGAGAAGAATTCTGCGGAGATGGATTTCTGGTCGCAGTATTTGGCGCCGAACTATCCAGTGCCTTTTATCGATCAGCTGAAGCAGATGGTCGAACTGCACTAGGCGGCCGAACTAGCCATGAAGGACTTAGTTGTCCGGCTGTGGCCTGCGGAGCTAATTCTAAGCAGTTACTTCGGACTCATGAAGTGGATTGTGGGCTCCTGTCCTCGGCTTGATGCTATCAAGCGATCAGTCTGTATAGAAGGTGCGCGCATGGCGTTTGCCCGTGCAAAAGTGCATTGGGGGAAGCTTGACGCGGAGAGGCTGATGACTGAGGGGCCGCCGGAGGGTAAGGAGCACCGCAAGCCCGAGTTGTACTATGAAGGTGTACTAAAAGGGGCCCGCCTTGTGGCGGATAAGTGTGCCAAAGACATTATATTTCCCTGAGGGCATTCGTGACGCTTTTTAGTAATATGGGATAATGGCATTTTTATTATATATTGCCTGTTTTGTTTGAACATATGTTCTTCCTGTGCGGCTGTTTATTGTATGTAAATCCTGAGAGTTGGCCAGTCGTCGGCTTCTGCCCCCATGTAAAAAGAATACGGGGGTGTTCGGGGTATATCTGAACGCTCTTTATCCCATAGTTGGGTCCTTTTAAGGAGGTGTTTCTCACCACGAACCAGGCAATCGGACTATAAGGCTTTATTACCCTCACTTAGCCATAGGAATTCGAGTATGGTCGGCGCAGCCCCTAGTGTTTGGAAGGCCGAACTAGGGGCACTAATGGCGCCTGATCAGAAGACCAATCCGTCGCACTCTGCATTTATAATGGAGTTATGCGGAATAAATCTTAAAGGATTTTACAACCTCTCGAACAGCTGACCAGCTCTCGCTATATCATGACAGTCGGTTTTCGGCTTTCTCTACTGAGGTGCTCGTCCGGCAGATCTGGGACACAATCGCAGTAGTTCTCTCTGTGCTACCTTAGCCGATATAACAGAACGTAAGGTACCAAAACAAGGGAGTCGGGCAAACCCAACCAATGACCCAAGATATGACTCAGAGCTGATGCATATAGTGCTATAAGTTCGGGGTGCCGAGCGACCGAAAAGGTGGTCAGACTTTATTGCCATACTGTGAAGCCCCTGGCATAACCGGGCGTAACACGAAGCGTGGCTACCTTTTTGGCAAAGAGGCGTCGGCGATAAACGACGGCCGGTAAGTGTTTTTGAAGTCTATGCATTGTGGTAGGATGATATGTCTATGCATATGAGTACGATGTATGAAAAGAGGTGTTTGTTTGGCGGAACCTGTGATGGCCGGACTGGAGGGGGTTGTGAGTGGATCAAGAGTGAATCCGAACTGCCTTCTACCTGCATGTTCCTGCCATTGTGTGTCCGAGCTGATTCCACGCCGCCAATCCTGTTTTGCGTCAAGGTTAGTTTGTAAAGGCAAATGCTTGGAGGCAGCTGAACTCCTCTTGTGGTTGGTCCGAGGGCTCCTGATCGGACCCTGGTTAACCCAGCCTTTATACCGTAAAGTAGCGCGGACTCCTCAGTTGGTGTCCGGATAGTCGGCTGTCATATCGGAATTTTGATAGGCATGCACGACTCGCTACTCCGGCAGTTGTATGATTTCCGCTCTAAGGGCGGGGTTCGGCCTTGCCCCTAGGTGTGGTTGCATCACACGGTGTTGGCCTGAGTGATTTACCACGTGGAATCTAGTCAACGTGGTTCATCCCTTTAGCATACGGTAAATTACCGCATGGTGGGACGGTGCCGAAGATTTATTCTTTGGCATATCATTTTTTGGTGATCCGAAGACAACTGTTAGAGTGGTGGGCCAATAAAACTTGGCCTTTGCGCCTGGCATCTTTTAGAAGATGTTATTTGTGGCTTCATACCCGTGGGGGCTTTATGTGTTATGGAGCCCCTGGACTACTGGGTCTAGAGGTACTGCAATTGAGTTGCTGTGGTTGATGTGATCATGGGCGATCGACCGTACTTTTATGCTCTGGGGGGGGGGGGGGGCTCTTGACTAGACGCCTCCCCTTATTGTTTCCGGCACACGACCAACCGCTTTGTTTTGAGGATTCGGCATTATCTATTGGTATGCTTTGTCGTCCTTCTAGGAGTACCGTGAATTTCACACGGTTGATCAAGTGTGTGGCTTGAGCCAAATAGGCTTAAGATGTTCTTTGTCCATTTACCGGACTGAGAGTTGCTGGACTTGGCACCAGTTTCCCTGACTTGACGTTTATGACCATTGCACCGAGGCTTGAGGATGCCTCTTCGTGTATCGTTCTTACTGTATTGGACCGTAGTGATGTGTTGACGTCGGGGTATGTGCCTTTGGGTTCTCCTGCTTAGGTTGAGGTAGCCAGTTGAGCCGTGTGTGCCCTTTGTTGGGGCGGTCGAGTCCGTATTTTTCGGTAGCCAGGACCTTGGTCCACCTGTCCACGAGTAAATCTTGGTCAGCTTTAAGCTGCTGTTGCTTCCTTTGCAGGCTCCTTGCCGTGGCCATGAGCCGTTGCTTGAAGCGAACTTGTTCTAATGGATCTTCAGGCACGCCGAACTCGTCGTCGCCGAGGCTAATCTCGTCTTCAGAGGGGGCATATAGTTGTCCTCCTCCGGGTATCCGTCAGTCTCCTATTTGTCTGGGCTGACCTGCTCGTCCTCCTGTTCGGCCTGCTCGAAGGCGGGCTGGTCAGGGTTGTATTCCTCTTCGGCACCATCCAGATTGCTTTCTTCTCCTGGGCCGGTATTATTGTGGCGGGGCTTGGAGTGGCGCCGACGACGCCCATGCTTTGCTTTTCTCCCTGAGGGGTTATCCTCCATTGCCTCGTCGCCATTGGTTTCCTTTGGAGTGTCCACCATGTAAATATCGTATGAGGAGGTGGCCGTCCACCGCCCTGTGAGCGTTGGCTCCTGTAATTCTCCTGCATCGTTGTCCATGCCGTCGATGTCTTCGGAGTCGAAGTCAAGCACGTCGGTTAAATCATCGATCGTGGCAATGAAGTGGGTGGTGGGTGGGCAGCGAATTCCTTCGTCGCCTGCTTCCCACTCAAGCCAGACATAGTTCGGCCCAGAGCCTCCTAACAAAAAGAGAGACTTTAATGAGTTCAACATGTCGCCAAAGGGCGAGTGCTGGAAGATGTCCGCAACGGTAAACTCCATTATCGGAGCCCAACCTGGCTTGGCTGGCTCGATGGTGTGCGGACTGGAACCAACAACCGGATACGAGTCTGGGGGCCCGGGGTCACAGGCTTCCTCAGAAGTGGGCCCTATGTTCGGCTCCACCGCTGATGAGGGTACGGCCTGCGGGGCGGGGTCCATCCCTCCGTCCTTAGGCAACGCAGCCTGCTCCGGATTTGAGTCCGGGGCTACTGCAGGGGTGATATCCCGAGTGTTGTCCGATAGCAGGTCAAAGCCATGCCCGCCGTGACTATCTGGTGCTCCTGGCGTAGGCCCGAATCCGTTGAAGATCAAGTCTCCGCGAAGGTCAGCCGTGTAGTTTAGGTTTCCGAACCTGATCTGGTGGCCAGGGGTGTAGCTATCGATCTGCTCCAGATGGCCAAGCGAATTGGCCCGCAGTGCGAAGCCGCTGAACACGAAGACCTGTCCGTGGAGGAAAGTCTCACCCTGGTCCGTGTCATTGACGATGATTGAAGGAGCCATCGAGCCTTGTAGCGACGACACAGAGGAACGCTCAATGAAAGCACCAATGTCGGTGTCAAAACCAGCGGATCTCGGGTAGGGGGTCCCGATCTGTGCGTCTAGGCTGATGGTAACAGGAAACAAGGGACACAGATGTTTACCCAGGTTTAGGACCTCTCGATGGAGGTAAAACCCTACTTCCTGCTTGATTAATATTGAAGATATGGGTAGTACAAGAGTAGATCTACCACGAGATCGTAGAAGCTAAACCTTAAGAGCTAGCCTATGATGGTATGATTGCAACTGTGATCGGCCTTCTAAGGACCAACCTCTCCGGTTTATATAGACACTGGAGAGGGCTAGGGTTTACATGGAGTCGGTTACAAGAAAGGAAATACATCATCCGGATTGCCAAGCTTGCCTTCCACGCCAAGGAGAGTTCCATCCGGACACGGGACGGAGTCTTGAGTCTTGTGTCTTCACGCTTCAATAGTCTGGACGTTGTACATAGTCCGGCTATCCGGATACCCCCAGGACTCCCTCAGACGCCCCTACCCTCGGTGGGCCGGCCAGGTGGCTGGGCTGCCAGGTGGGCTGGGCCTGTGCTACAGAAGCAGGCCACGTGAGGTAAGCCCAGGTTAGCCGCTGTTTCCCTTTTTGTTTCTCTTTTCTTTATTCTGTAGACTTGAGGGCTTTAATAAAAATAGCTAGGCACTTTCAAAAATCATGCAACTGACTATGGCAACTGTTTGGACTATTTCCAACAGTGAACATTTCAGTTTGTGATTATTTGGACATTTAGAATATTTTATAGCATTTAAATGCCCAAATGCAAATAGAGTATGATTTAATCCAGTGACCCAATAATGTCCTAGAAAATTGTGCACCATTTTTGTTAGAGGTTCTAGACCAAGGCAAAGATGATGAACATTTAGAAGGGCATTTCAGGTTCATTGGAAAAGTATTTTAGTAACCCTAGTTAAGTTGGATGGTGCTGGGGGTTTCTGTCATCCCCATTTAAACTTTCTGTGAAAAGTAAATATGATGCAACAGCAGAGGCTAGCACTAGTGCATTCCCAGAAGCTAGGGATGTGACAACTCATCCCAACTAAACAAGAATCTCGTCCCGAGATTCAAGCGTAGGGTAAGATGAAGGGGGGGACACAAACTAACAAAATGTTCACGATCCAAAAGCTCTTCAAAAGGGCGTTGATTTAGTCACCATATTTTTCTCATCGTCTTGCTCTGAGAACTCCGGCCAACATGACAACGATAGGAAAGGGAAAACTCTAGAAGGATCGATCTTCTCGAGGATCGAATAGCTCAAGATCAATTCACGGAGTGAGAGATTGAAACATCTCTCGAGCTAAGACACGGAGCATACATCTAGAGGGATGGAGTGGAACAGATGACGAAGGTTCACTAGCTAGGCAACAATCCCACACTTAAGTGGGTGGTGAATGGTTGTCAATGTAGCAAGGAGTTGAGTTGCCATGGTACCATAATGGGGCACCTCAAGAAGAATGACTCGTAGAATTTATACCTTAAATGGCAAAAAGAATTACTCTTGATATAGAGATCATTGAGACTCTCTATACCATCCTAAGGAAAATCTCGAGCGATCGATTGGTGGAGTTTGGTAGAATGGCATACTCGGACTAGAGTGGATGATGTGGATTACCTTGTTGAAGACAATGCAAGGGATGATTTTTGCTTATCATCAGAAATGGATGGGACCCACGGTAGAATGGCACAATGGCGGTGCAAGGTGGAACAAAATGCAAATGCTGGGAATGATTCTAGTAACTGGGGAGAAGCTCAACAGTAGAGAGTGAGTCCACTATTGAAAAGTTATACCCTAACCGAAGAAAACTAGGAGCATTCCCAGTTAGTGCCGTTGATAACACCTAGTGCTTGTGCATGCTCTCAAGAACTCGGGCATTTCCATATTCATCAAGGTTTTACCAATATCCGTGTCAAGGATCCTGGCAGCACAACATACTACCATGACGAGTATTGCTGGAGGATGGAGATGCAAGGAAGATAACACTTTCTTAGATTTCACTTTGGCGAGGCCAAGGGAACAAAATCTGGATGATCGACCGAGAGACATTTAGCACTCCGCTTCTAATGTTCTCCTTGATGTACTAGCGTATCCCATGCATAGATATGATTTGTTATCTAGAACATCAAGTAAAGGTCGGACTTCTGGAACACAAAATCCATAAGGGACATCTAGGGAGTAAATCCTACGAAATCCTTATGGGGAGGTGGCCAACTTCCTCAATCAAGATACTACAATAATAGGCCTTCTGGATGGGTGTGTCAACCACGACATCCACTTTAACGGTTATCAGGAGACCAATATTGTAGTTCTTGGAAAACATTCCAACCATCATATCTGCCTGAGATTCAGATCTGGTTGGTGTCAGAATAATTCAGACGCATCGAGTCTTAGAAAGAACAATGAAAGTTCGCAACACAAATCGACGAGATGGCATTGCAAGATTCTCGGGGAATGAACTACGATAGTAAGCTCCAAAATATGAGCCGGTTCTGCTACAAACACATGTGAACACGCTGTCCCAGACAACCATGACCACATGGTAGTCTTATGATAAAACACTACCAAGTTCATAAGGGGAACCATCAACGAGGATAGCGAAGTCCTAACATAAGTCATGGCTATTAAGAAGGAACTTCTTCTCCTTGAATAAATCAATCAGTGGCTTGGTGTGCTAGGGATACATATAGAATGGGGGTTGCAAGTCTCCAAACCATAGAATACTTCACACGTATGCATGTCCAATTTGTGATGATTCCAAAGAAAACAACATTGACTTTCTCGAATCCACGGTGGCAACTTGCATAACATGCACGTGAATTAGGGGAAGTTACATCTTTCATTCGAACATATGCTTCATGAATGGAACACGAAGACAATGCTTATAAAGTTTCCAATACTAGCTGGATGTTCAACATGAATCATGGAGAAGGTAGTAGTGTTGCTGATGGGCTCAACAACAATTCATCCAGGTTTCCATGAAGATGGTATTCCATAATTATGTGAACAAGTGATAGCATTGGTCAGACCGAAAAGATATAATGGTGTATGCTTGATGGATCAACCGCGAGTAAGACAACATTATGAACATCATTGGTTCTGATTTGATTAGATGATAGCCCACGCTCAAATCAAAGACTGGATAAGACCATAGCTCCAACAATTTATCACAAGGATCAATCGATGAAAATATTATCTTTGTTCAACACACACAACACAAGAATATCCCCTTGAAAATTAACTAAGTCAGGCAGCCTTTATCTCCCAACTCTCCAAGCCTTTGTTTAGCTTAACCAACTAGCTCAGGGGCATTCAACATAGATTCTCGGAGAAAGGGTGGTTTCGAAAACCAACTTGATCATGAACTCAACATAGCAGTCAGGTGACAACCTGGTGATACTTCTGAGAAGATATTCAGAAAATCACGAACCACTAGTATGTTATAAGCTCGAGAGCAATCTTGCTTTTCAGGGCAAGAAGATATGATCAATAGAGAGAGGATTTGAAGTAATCCTAACTCATTGATCGAAGAGTGCACCGAAAATAATGACTAGGTAGCACAATCAGTCTTAGAATGAGGATTTAATAACCAACACGCTAAGAATGAAATTATTGTTCATTTAACTACCAAGCAACAAGGTTGCTAGGAGTATTGATTTCACACATCATGATTCACTTGCCGGAACTCCGGTTGCGACAACACGGAACCGAGAAATGAGTAATGATGGCGAGAAGTATCACTGTATCAAGAGTTCATAAGATGGTGTGCAATTCCCATGATATTCTTGATATAAAGATGGTAATACTCCAAGGTAGAACAGAACAAAAGCTGGATTAGCAATTTGATCTGTGGGGTACGACTGCTTCGACCCAATCCTGGATATGGATGAGGTACTGTTGTTTCTCCTAGTCATTCTGGAATAGAATGGCTTGACGGACCACAAGAGTAATAGGCATTGATCGAATGCATACATAATCTTGACTATCAATTGATAGACGAAGGTAAGGAGACAACTAAAGAGGGACAACTCAAAGGAACATATGGTTTTCTGAGTTGTGGATGCATAGATTAGCATGTTGAACTAGGTTCAACATGTTTCTTTCGGATAACCCATGCAGAGAAGGTAGAACTGGCAGAGTCACAACATAGAATCGAGAACTCGTCAAAAGCACTCTGGTTGTGATCTTTTGGTTCAGCGAAGAACTTCTGCCATAAGCAGTTCATGGTATTTTGAAGAAAGAAATACCATGGACCTCGAGGACTAATGCAAAGGTTACTAATATCCTAAAGGAACTAGCAAATACTACCAACAATAAGTAGGTAGGGTGGATTTCGGGTTCAAAAACCCAGGAGTAGAATACCTACTACTAAGTGGCATCAAGGTAAGCTTTCAGGAATGATGGCCAGAATCATCACACTGGGAACACAAAGCATGGCTAGGTTACTAGGTGATACTCTAAGACACCTAGGGTCATAATAATAGCTCCAACATATATGTCGAGGCACCGGAGTACCTCAACTCACCAATTAGTATGGTTAAACTGGCCCAAAGCAACATCGGGAACGGGAGGAAGGAATTTGCAAATGCACCAGACTATTTAGAAACTTGGGCGACTCGGACATCATAACGGCTGTAAGTGCTCAAAAAGATTTGAGACGTCCTACAAAATGGTGGCATAACCACTCGATCATCATAATATCAAGGTTCTGAGATCAACTGTCTATACACGGAGATATTAGGAACTGAACTGAGGCTTAAATGCAACAATCTTATAAGTCTACGGATTAGTAACACGTGATCCTGATAGAAAGAAGAGATAGCCTAGTTCCTTAACCCCGTAGGAAAGATATGATGACTCAGATCCGAAGGGCATAAGATAAAGGAGTAAAAAGAGCCTTACATTCCCATCCACAATTAATTCCCTTATATAACTAAAGAATTTCTAGACTCAACTTCGACCAGTTTGGCTTGGTAAACCTACAGGTAGTCAGGCTCTGATACCAAAGCTATCAGGACCCCGATCCTATGCCACACCGATCTAGCACGTAACACATCATATCACTTTGCGGCCTCACACATGGTATTCCCACGGGTGTCGCCCTACTAGGCCCGGGACCGTTTGCGCCTTTTGGCTCATGTATATGATAGTGTCGCTAGCATCCATATGACAAAGAACCCGGGCTGACATGGCTAGTCGTAAACCCAAAGTGGCACTAACTTACATGGACATGCATACATGACCCATCAACGAATGTGTCGGTCATCAGCGAGTGAATCCGGGCTGTAGCAGCTGGGCTAACAAGACTTCGCACAATCCGGGCTGTAGCAGGCAAACAGGACTTCGGTAGACACCGCGTGACATTTCCCCGAAGGGACAAACACAGGAAAGAAGAAGGACACATGCCGGCTAGCCTAAGTGTTCTGGAGCAGTAGCAAGCTACCAAGGCTCAGTGGAAGCACTAGGAGACATTTCCCGGTAAGAGAGGCTACCAAGGATAAACAACTAGATAGTCAGATCCCACACATACCAAGCATTTCAATAACATACACACAATATGCTCGATATGTGCAAATACAACATGGCATCACAACATGACTCTACAACTCAAATATTTATTCAATAGGCTCCGAGGAGCGAGATATTACAATCCTGGGTCTCATGACCCAACATACAAAGCATACAAGTCAAAGCACATGCAGAAGCTTAACATGTCTGAGTACACACATCTACAAATGGAAAAGGGCTTAGAAGCCTGACTATCTACCAAATCCTGCCGAGGGCACATGATCGTAGCTGAGGTAACAAGCTAAACGTGGAAGTCCACACGGAACTACTAGTGAGACAGAAGTCTCTCTTCAAAAATATAAATTTAGCAAACGTGAGTACAAATGTACCCAACAAGACTTACATCAGAACTAGCTATATATGCATCATTATCAACAAAGGGATGGTGGGGTTTAATTGCAGCAAGCCAGCTTTGACTCAGTGGCTATCCTGAACTACGACTGCAAGTAACTCTTTTCACGTGGTGCACACGAGTCCACATATTCACCATAACAATACACCACTATGGATCCACTCCCGTCTCCCTACGAGAATGCCATCCATAGCACTCATGCTTATCTTGCGCGTTTTAGAGTATCCACTTTCACTTGTCTATGAAATGTATAGGCAACCTAGAGGTCCTTTACCGCGGACGCGGCTATTCGAATAGATGTTGTCAACCCTTCAGGGGTGTACTTCTTCACACACGCTCTCACCACTTACCATCGTTTACACGACATGTACTTGGCAACCTTCAAGTGGAAGGCCAACGAGGGTGTCGACCACAACCTACCTAAACACTCAAGTCTATAGTCCAGGTTTATCGTCTATTCAGGTTCCATCCGCAGGGAGTCCGGCTGAGGTTTCCACATACGGCCCCGAACGATGTGTACAGGGTTCCGCGACACCAAACGGGCGCCCGGCATACCCGGCCACGTGCCCACTGCATCACAGCCCACCCCTCGGGTCAGCGCTGCTCATGGCCTCCAGCATGCTACAAACACCAGAAACTACTTGCTACTCCTAGACAGAGGACAAGGGTGGTTAAGAAGCCGAGAGGGTCAGTTAAGGATCCCAATGAGTGGTAGTAGCTGTTCATGGATCACAAATACAGAACTCAGTTCCTGAGGATGGCTTCAATGAGACAACCCACCATGTACTCCTACATGGCCTCTCACCGCTACCTTTACCAAATCGTGTTCACACACTTAGCTCACACACAGTAGGACATGTTCAACACCATTGCAATTCATCCCCGATGAATCAGACCTGACTCAACTCTAAGCAGTAGCAGGCATGACAAACAAGCATGAATGAGTAGGCACATCAGGGCTCAAACAACTCCTACTCATGCTGGTGGGTTTCATCTATTTACTGTGGCAATGACAGGTCATGCAGAGGAAAGGGGTTCAGCTACCGCAGCATGTAACAATTGAATCGTTGTTGTCCTAATGCAGTAAAAGAGAGCAGAAGCAAGAGAGTGGGATTGTATCGGAATGAACAAGGGGGTTTTGCTTGCCTGGCACTTCTGACGATAGTATAGTTCTTCATCGGTGTCATCAAACTCATCGTCGAAACCATGTCTATCGAGAGGGGACAAATACTGGCAAACAGGAAAAAACACAATCAATGCAATTCACAATATGATGCATGATCATGACATGGCAATATGAGTGTGTTGGCCTAATGCAACTACAACCAGATGGGTTTGGGTCATTTTGAACCAAAGGTTCAACCCCAAACTCAAATTATGAATTTAAATAGTGCCTTATCATGTTTTGCACTAAACAGCAAGGTTAAGTTGTTTAAACATGCATGAAACCAGTACAGATGGATAGATTGGATTTTTTGATCATTTTTCATATATAAATCATTTCATTTGAAGTTATAGATTATTTTCTATGATTTTCTTAAAGTTTAGGACATTTCTGAAATTAATAAATCATTTTTGATTTATTCAAAATCCCAGAAATCAATTATGACACTAGCCCTACGTCATCACTTCATCAGCAGGTCAACGGGGTCAAACTGGTCAAACTGACCAGTGGGTCCCATTGGTCAGTTACTCAGGGGCAAAAGAGTTAGTTTTAACACTAACTAAAATTAGCAGGACACATGGCCCACATGTCAGTGTCACTAACTAACCCTAATTAGCTAATCTAACGGTGCCATGTCAGTGGGTTAGTTAAGTTTAGTTTAAAACTTAACCAAAAATTACAGGAGCCGGGGCCCACTTGTTAGTGACCCTGGGGGTCACTAGATTAGTGCCTAACCGGTGATTAGCCAGAGTTAAGGCCGCCGGCGAGGCCAGTCGTGGCGGAGGTCATCGAAATTCCTCCTCCGGCGACCATTCGGCCGGCAGAGGGGCTCTGCGCGAAGCGCACGCTCGCGTGCTTCCAACGCAGCAAGTGGCGGTGGCTGGGGGTGCACGGAAACAACACCGACGGTGGGAGGCGTGGCAGCCGGAGTACGGGAATGAGGCAGGCAAGGCTACAAGCCACGGCGACGCCGTATCAAGTGCTCTACGGGCCCCTAGGAACTCCAGGAGTTCAACTACGCACCCAGACGCGACTGAACGAGCCATGGCCGCGACGGTGACATCACCGACGGCAAGGCGCTTACGGGTGCGACGGGGAGGTAAGCTAGAGGTCGAGCGCGAGGAGGGAACAATGGGAAAATGGAGAGGGGCTCACAGCAAGGAGTACGGTGCTAACGATGCTGTCGGGGACGACATGGGTGGTGCAAATCGGTGCCAGCGATCTCGGTGACCCGAGGTAGAAGACGACAACGTCGAGGCGTTGTGTTGCTTCCTAGCTCACGTGGCTCGGTGGAGTTGACGGGGGAGGCGTGGCAGAGCTCTCAAGCACGTTAGTTGGGTGAGGGAGGGCCGGTGGGCGTGGCTACTGCGAGTGACGGCGACTGCGGCGCTCGGGTGTGCTAGGGAGAGAGAAACAAAGGAGGTGAAATAGCACATGGAGAGTGAGAGGGGTCGGTGGGGTTGCGTGGCATCATGGAAGGCATCCAGGGCGACGAGGGGGCAGCCAGGCAGGCAGCTGCCGGCGTGGCACGCCGTGGCACCGTGGCTAGCTTCTCCTCTGCCTTCTGGCAGGAGGAAGAAGTCGCCCCTGCCCTTGGTGGGCCGGCCAGGTGGGCTGGGCCTGTGCTATAGAAGCAGGCCATGTGAAGTAAGCCCAAGTTAGCCCCTTTTCCCCTTTTTGTTTCTCTTTTCTTTATTCTGTAGACTTCGGGGCTTAAATAAAAATAGCTAGGCACTTTCAAAAATCATGCAACTAACTGTGGCAACTATTTGGAATATTTCCAACAGTAAACATTTCAGTTTGTGATTATTTGGACATTTAAAATATTTTATAGCATTTAAATGCCCAAATGCAAATAGAGTATGATTTAATCCAGTGACCCAATAATGTTCTAGAAAATTGTGCACCATTTTTGTCAGAGGTTCTAGACCAAGGCAAAGATGATGAACATTTAGACGGGCATATCAGGTTCATTGGAACAGTATTTTAGTAACCCTAGTTAAGTTGGATGGTGCTGGGGGTTTCTGTCATCCCCATTTCAACTTTCTGTGAAAAGTAAACATGATGCAACACCAGAGGCTAGCACTAGTGCATTGCTAGAAGCTAGGGATGTGACATGTGGTATCCCCAGGTGCGCCATGGGAGTCGAGCAGGGGGAAGGACCTAGAGCCTGCTGCTCCCCAGACGGAGGATGCTAGGGCCTCTTCGACAGTAATGACAACAAGCATAGAGGCGCTTCCCCCTCGCTAGGCTCTCGCACTTGTGATTTGTGACGCTTTGACCAGGCGTGGGGCCTTGGCTGATGCCTGGGTCGCACTCGACTGGCTCGAGGCTGACCTCCAGGATGCCGAGGGGCGCCTCACCAAGGAGCGCCTGAAGCCCGCCTCAGGGTGGCGCAAACTTGACACCGCCACCAAGGAGGGCCAGGGCCAGGCCGAGGCCACAATCACGGAGAGCAAGAAGGAGGCCGCCGAGGCGTAGTCAGCTCATGACAGCATGCTCGCCGAAGCGGGGGCGGCCGCCAAGTGCTGCGGCGAGGCGGAATTTAGCCTGAAGGCATTCCATGACAAACAGGCCGCATGGGTGCATCATCTCCAGCTATGGGAGTAGGACCTCAAGGCCCATGAGGCGAAGCTTGCGGATCGTGACTCTGAATTGGCAAAGGTGGTGACCGAGTAGGTCGTGGAGCACGAGTGCCTGGAGGCGTTGCACGCCAGGTGACCGACACCCAAGAGGCCCACACCAAGCACGTCTCCGAGACCAACGCCAAGCTTGACGCGAGGGAGAAGAAGGTCCAGGAGGACGCCGGCGCGAAGGCAGTGACTAACCGTGCCGCTTTCTCTTTGCTCGAGCTTAGAGCCCGCAAGGTGCTGAGTTCCATATGCATGGAGTGGTTCGAGGCTCTGCTCGCAGCCCCCAACGCTGGCTATGTTGAGCTTTTCTCTAGACTCGTGGGAGAGCTCTAAGGCGTGGCCCAGAAGGTGGATGGCATCCTGGAGGAGGAATGCCATGACCTCTTCTTCGTGGCAGCAACGCGCGTCTTCAGCCACCTACTCCTTTGTGATCCCGGCTTCAACTTTGGCGAGGTGATAGTCCCCATCCCCAAGGAATCTCGTGATGACCTGGTGGGAGCTATGGAAAGCCACGTGACCGCGCTGCTTGGGAAGTTTTCCTGCAATAGTGACAGGGGACTTGGCGAGGCCGAGGTGGGCGACGGCAATGGCAGCGATGACCCTTCTTCCTGAACTTCCTTTATCACCCTGCAACAGAATAACTGTTCCTCGCGGAGGCATGATACAATGGCTTCATTTGTTAAAATTCGATGCTTGTAATAACTGTTTGTGATCCACGGGTTTCCTTTCTATGCTTGCTTTTCTCTTTGCATGCCTTTTTGCTCTACATCGACAGAGCCCAAACCTGTGCGGGCCTCAGCCATCGTTGGAATTTTAGGTCGCGATGCCTAAAGGAGACTAGGAGGTGAGGGGCTCCAGGAGTTAGTGCAGGCTCCTAAGGCGCGATGCTCGGGAGCCCCCCTTTGACGTGCAAGCATCCTGGTGAAAAAACACTAACATTGGCAAGGGCTGCCTAAAGAGAGATTGTGCACAAGAAGATCCGTCCCGGATGACGTGCACTTGCTAGCTTGCACCTGAGTGTTACGCGAGGATACCAGACACCAAGGGCCTTTGGGGGGGGGTGATGTTGCACGGGGCAAACCCGTGAGCCAGAATCCAATCCTTTGGGTTTTTCAGTGCTTCTGGGACTGGCCCAAGCACATGCACCATGTCTAGTACACGCTCGCCTGAGGCTCAGGGGGATGCTGTGAGTCATGTCACAGAAAGGTTGACCGCTAGCCGTGATAGGCATAGGCCATCCTGAGGTTAATGTGGCATGTGGGGCGCCCTTAGTTGATTATCCACCAGCGCGGAGCATGGGGCTTCCACTTGGATGTGGGCATGATCGTAGTTGATCGTTCCGCCAGTGCGGGGCATGGGGATTCCACTGGGCGTGGTCATGGTCGTAGTTTGACTGTTCCGCCAGTGCTGGGCATGGGGTTTCCATTGGACGTGGGCGGGAGCTCTATCCTAGAGTCTCCGGGGTGTGTACAACCCCAATTCGTTCATGCGCTCACGGGCACGACAGAACTTGCAGAAGGTCTGATGCTCATGAGCCAGCGTGGGGCTCAAGAGACCCTTCCTCAATCCTCAGGCGGTTTGCGCCTAGCTGTCGATGAAGCTGCGTGCTCATGTAACCTGAGACATGGGGGCGACCCGCACCAGATGGCCGTCCTAAGGCCATCACATGAGAAGGTTAGACACCAAGGACCCAAATGAGGTGACTTGTATGGGTCCGGCCCGCTAGATAGAGCTCGGTCACTTGGATTTAGTGACGCTGTAGGGATGAACCCGAGCACAAATGTTGTGCCAAGTTTTCCCATGGAATGATTTGAGGAAGAGCCACTCGGCGCGCGGCGCCCGTGGTGACGAAACACCAAAATTGCAGTCATACACAATGGGCCGCACCCTTACTTGCCTGCTCGTGATGGTCCCATGAGAGGACGAAACACAAAGGACATCCGGAGGTGACATGCACGGGAGCTGGCCCGCAAGATAGAGCTTGGTCGTTTGGGTTTATCAGCGTTGCAGGAATAGACCCAAGCACAGACGCCGTGTCAGCCCCAGGTCATGGAACAGTCAAGTGCAGGGTCATAAGGGCGAGATGGTTTCCATGGTGTCGAGGCACCAATCATGCAATTTACACCTGCGAGAAAACTTCATAAAAGACTATCTAAATCCGATACATGACCAAAATGATGTGATTGCAGGAATGGACCCTGACCAGCCTGAGGATGATGTAGCCTAAGGGGCACCCTCAATTAAACAAACCAAAAAGTCACCTCTCAATCATGCTGCTGTGGGAGCGTCGGGGTGGTTAGTGAAGCATGCTGTGAAGGGTTGCCCCTCAGGGGCGAAGCGGCTCACGAGCGGCTGAAGCCTCGCGAGATGCCAACGCAAGTTTCACGAAGCGCTGGTAGGTGGCGCCTACATTCAGCAGACCGAAGGGCATGTAGACGTAGTTGGGGGCGACACTCCTGCACCGGCCAATGCTCGACGGACAAAAGATGTCCGAAGAACTTGTAGTATTGAGGCCAGAGTTGTTGACGCACACACGCAGCTCGCTTCCCACATCAGCAGCAGCAGCTGACCCGATGGGCCATGCTGGGCGGCGCTCGCCACGCATGGCCCTTGCTTCCTGCAGCTTGTGGATCTCCTGGGTGATGAACTCTTGTGCTCCTGGCGCCTGGCACCGCGCTCCTCGCTTACAGGGATTGCGTCGAAGCACGCCTCCAAGTTGTGCCCGAGAACCTCCCTTGTCATGCCATCTAGGCCAAACACTCTCCAAATGGGAGCCCTCGAGCCTGCCCAGAGAGAGGAATCGGACGTGCCTTCCTATGCCGGGGGGGGGGGGGAGGCAAGCCCCAACAACAAGCGCGGCTCCGGAGGTGTCACCAGCCGGTGCCTTCTTTGCCTCAGGATGGCTCTTGGGGAGGGCCTGCTTCTTGTTTGCTGGGCAGTCAGAATTCTCAGCTGCCATGGCCTAGTAGGCATGCTCAAAGGAGCAGACCGCATCTTTTTCATCGCAGGCGATAGTGATGAGGCCGCTGCACCCTGGCATCTTGAGGATGTTGTAGCCATGGTGGGTCGCTTCCATGAACTTGGCGAGCATAGGGTATCCCGAGATGGCATTGTACGGGAGGCCAATGTGGGCCACGTCAAAGTCGATCAGCTCGGTGTGGTAGTTGTCGAGGGTGCCGAAGGTGACTGGGAGGCGCACCTACCCCAGGGGAGTGGTCGATCCATCCGTTACCCTAGAGAAGGGCCTAGTGGGCATCAACTGGTCATAGGGCACCTAGAGTGTTTCAAATGATGTGATGGAGATCACGTTGAGGCTGGCACCCCCATCGATGAGGGTCTTGGTGATGGACATGTTGCTGATGGTGGGAGTGCACAACATGGGGAGTGCGTCAGCAGTGGCCGAACACCTGAGGTGGTCCTTGGAGTCGAAGGTGATGGCGTACTGCGACCTCTCGAGGGGCTGTGCAACCTCAAGCCTTGGAAGGGCAGCGTTCACCTCGCGAGAGAACTGCTTGAAGAGGCGGTTGGACATGGAAGTATGGGCCCCGCCAAGGATGTAGGCTCCTGCGCATGGTTCCTGGTAGCCCCCAGCCCCCTCATCCTGATGGTCGTCGTCATTCCTCCTAGGGTCATCGTCATTCCTCCTGGGTAGCGGCGATAGCTGAGGAAGGGCTGTGTTGTCCCGAGGGCGTGCCTCACGAGGCTGATCACGCCAGGCGCCATGGCGAGGCTGATCGCGCCAGCCACCGTTGCAAGGCTGGTCGCGCTAACCCTAGCGGGGGTTGTGGTTGTCCCATCGGCCTACACCACGGCCGCCTGCACGACCGAAGCCACAGTCATTATCAGCGGGGCGGCGGCCTAAGCGCTCGTCATGGAGCGCCTTGAGGTCGTGGGAGTCGTCTGTGTTGTGGGTGCGCATGTTGTGGTAGACATAGAATAGGCGGCTATCCTTGATAGCCTCATCGTGGTCATGGCCCACGCTTCAGCTCAGGCTCCGCCACTAGCACAGCAGGGCCCTTTCGCTTCACTTCCTTGGTCTTGGCCTTCTTGTCATCTGTCTTGGTGCTAGGGTTGTTGAGGAGGAAGAGGCGGCCCTCCTCTGCCTTGGCGCACTTGTTAGCCGAGTTGAACAGTTGCACGACCGTTGACCAACACCTAAGAGGCCCAAGCCAAGCATGTCTCCGAGACCAAAGAAAAGCTTGACGCCAGGGAGAAGAAGGTCCAAGAGGACGCCGATGAGAAGGCAGCGGCTAACCGTGCAACTTTCTCTTTGCTCGAGCTCAAGGCCCGCAAGGCGCTGAGTTCCATATGCAGGGAGTGGATCGAGGCTCCGCTCGCAGCCCCCGACGCTGGCTATGCTGAGCTTTTCTACAGGCTCGTCGGAGAGCTCGACGACGCGACCCAGAAGGTGAATGGCATCTTGGAGGAGGAATGCCGCAACCTCTTCTTCATGGCAGCAACGCATGTCTTCAGCCACCTACTCCTTCGTGATCCCGGCTTCAACTTTGGCGAGGTGATAGTCCCCATCCCAAAGGAATCTTGTGACGACCTAGCAGGAGCTGTGGAAAGCCACGTGACCGCGCTGCTTGGGAAGTTCTCCTGCAACAGAGACGGGGGACTTTGCGAGACCGAGGAGGGCGACGACAATGGTGGCAACAACCCTTCTTCCTAAACTTCCTTTATCACCCTGCAACAGATTGACTCTTCCTCGCGGAGGTGTGAGACAATGGCTTCATTTGTTAAAATTGGATGCTTGGAATAACTGTTTGTGATCCGTGAGTTTCCTTTCTGTGCTTGCTTTTCTTTTTTTATTGCCTTTTTGCTCTGCATCGATAGGACCCAACCCTGTGCAAGTCTCAGCCGTGGTTGGAATTTCAGGTCGCGATGCCTAAACAAGACCAGGAGGTGAGGGGCTCCGGGAGTTAGTGAAGGCTCCTGAGGCGCAATGCACGGGAGCCCCCCTTTGACGTGCAAGCGGTCCGCGTGAAAAAAAAACACTAACATTGGCAAGGTCGCTGCCTGAAGAGAGATTGTGCACAAGAAGATTCATCCCAGATGATGTGCACTCGCTAGCTTGCACCTGAGTGTTACACGAGGAGACCAGACAACAAGGGGCTTGGTGGGGTGACGTCGCACGGGGGCAAGCCTGTGAGCCACAACCCAGTCCCTTGGTTTTTTTTTGGTGTTGCTGGGACTGGCCCGAGCATAGGCACTGTGTCTAGGCCCCGCTTGCGAGAGGCTCAGGGGGAAGCTATGAGTCATGTCATAGAAAGATTAAGTGGCAGCCATGACAGGCACAGGCCATCCTGAGGTTAATGCGTCCTATGGGGCGCCCTGAGTTGATTATCCACCAGCGCAGAGCATGGGGCCTCCACTTGGACATGGGCATGATCGTAGTTGATCGTTCCACCAGCGCGGGGCATGGGGATTCCACTGGGCGTGGGCATGGTCGTAGTTTGACCGTTCCACCAGCGCTGAGCATGGGGCTTCCACTTGGCATGGGTAGGAGCTCTGTTCTAGAGTCTCCGGGGTGTGTACAGCCCCACTTCATTCGGGCGCTGACGGGCATGACAGAACTTGCGGAGGGGTGTAATGCTCATGAGCCAGCGAGGGTCTCAAGAGATCCTTCCTCAATCCTCAAGCGGTTTGCGCCTAGCTCTCAATGAAGTTTCATGCTCATGTGACCTGAGACATGGGGGCGACCTACAACAAATGGGGGCCATCGCATGAGAAGGCTAGACACCAAGGACCCAAATGACGTGTCATGTACGGGTTCGGCCCGCTAGACAGAGCTCGGTCACTTGGATTTAGCAACGCTGCAGGGACGAACCTGAGCACAGACATTGTGCCAAGTGTTCCCATGGAATGATCTGAGGAAGAGCCACTTGGCGCACGGAGCCCGTGGTGAGAAACACTAAAAATGCATTCATAATTAATGGGCCGCGCCCTTACTTGCCTGCTCGCGATGGTCCCAAGAGAGGACGAGACACCAAGGACCTTTGAAGGTGACATGCACGGGAACTGGCCCGCGAGACAGAGCTTAGTCGCTTGGGTTTATCAGCGCTGCAGGGACAGACCCAAGCACAGACGTCGTGTCAGCCCCTGGTCATGGAACAGGCAAGTGCCGGGTCATAAGGGCGCGACTGTTTCCATGGTGTCGAGGAACCAATCATGCAATTTACACAGGTGAGAAAACTTCATCAAAGCATAACTAAATCCGGTACATGACAAAAAACGACGTGACTGTAGGGACGGACCCTGACCAGCCTGAGGATGATGCAGCCCGAGGGGCGCCCTCAATTAAACAAACCAAAAAGTCACCTGTCAATCATGCTGCTGTGGGAGCGTCGGGGTGGTCGGTGAAGCATGCCGCGAAGGGTTGCCCCTCAGGGGCCCAGCGACTCCTAAGGCCCTAGAGGCTCACGAGTGGACGAAGCCTTGCGAGACGCTAATGCGAGTCGCGTGAAGCACTGGTAGGTGGCGCCTGCATTCAGCAGACCAAAGGGCATGCGAACTTAGTAGGTGGCGACACTCCTGCACCGACCAACGCTCGACAGACAGAAGATGTCCTGAGAACTTGCATTGTTGAGGCATGGGATGTTGACGCACACGTGCAGCTCGCTGCCCGCCCCGAGAGCGGCAGCTAACTCGGTGGGCCGTGCTGGGTGGCACTCGCCCACATGGCCCTCGCCTCCAGCAGCTTGTGGATCTCCAGGGTGATGAACTCTTGTGCTCCTGGTGCCTGGCACCGCGCTCCTCGCTTACAGGGCACGCGTCAAAGCACGCCTCCAAGTTGTGCCCGAGAACTTCCCTTGTCATGCCAGCCAGGTCAGATGCTCTCCAAATGGGAGCCCCCGATCCTGCCTAGAGGGAGGCGTCGGGTGCGCCTTCCTATGCGGGACGAAGGTAAGCCCAAACAGCAAGTGCGGTGCCGGAGGTGTCACTATCCGTGCCTTCTTCGCCTCTGGATGGCTCTTGCGGAGGAGATTCTTCTTCTTTGTGTGGGCGGTCTCAAGAGGTGTTGTGGCATTCTTGATGTCAGAATTCTCAGCCGCGATGGCCCGGTAGGCATGCTCAAGGGAGCAGACGCATCTTTTTTATCACAGGCGATATTGATGACGCCACTACACCCTGGCATCTTGAGGACCTTGTAGACGTGGTGCGTCGCTGCCATGAACTTGGCGAGCGTAGGGTATCCCAGGATGGCATTGTATGGGAGGCTGATGTGGGCCACATCAAGGTCAATCAGCTCGGTGTGGTAGTTGTCGAGGGTGCCAAAGGTCACCGGGAGGCGCAATTGCCCTAGGGGAGTGGTCGATCCATCCGTCACCCCAGAGAAGGGCCTGGTGGGCATCAACTGGTCATAGGGCACCTGGAGCGTTTGAAAGGTTGTGATGGAGGTCATGTTGAGGCCGGCACCCCTGTCGATGAGGGTCTTGGTGATGGACACGTTGCTGATGGTGGGAGTGCACAGCATGGGGAGCGCGCCGGCGGTGGCTGAACACCTCAGGTGGTCCTAGGATTCGAAGGTGATGGCATACTACGACCACTTGAGGGGTTGCACAGCCTCAAGCCTCGGGAGGGCAGCGTTCACCTCGTGAGAGAACCGCTTGAAGAGGCGGTTGGACGCGGAAGTCTTGGCCCCGCCGAGGATGCAGGCTCTTGTGCATGGTTCCTGTTAGCCCCCAGCCCCCTCATCCTGATGGTTGTTGTTATTCCTCTTGGGTAGCAGCGACATCGGAGGAAGGGCTGCATTGTCCCAAGGGCATGCATCACAAGGCTGATCAGGCCAGGCGCCCTCGCGAGGCCGATTGCGCCAGCCACCCTCGCAAGGCTGGTCACGCAAAACCTAGCGGGGGTTGTGGTTGTCCCATCGATCTCGGCCACGACCGCCTCCACAACTGAAACCACAATCATTATGGGCGGGGCGACGACCTAAGCGCTCGTCGTGAAGCACCTTGAGCTCCTGGCAATCATCGGTGTTGTGGGTGCGCACATTGTGGTAGACACAGAATAGGGAACTATCCTTGATAGGCTCATTGCAGGCGCGGCCGCGCTTCTGCTCAGGCTCTGCCGCCAGCACGGCAGGGCCCTTCCACTTCACTTCCTTGGTCTTGGCCTTCTTGTCATCTAGCTCGGTGCCAGGGTTGTTGAGGAGGAAGAGGCAGCCCTCCTCCGCCTTGGCGCACTTGTCAGCCAAGTTGAATAATTCTAGCGCTGAGCTCAGGTCAGCGTTGATGGCGAGCTTTTCGCACATCTTGATGTCCGTGATGCCATCGGTGAACGCCGAGATGATGGCTTCGTTCGAGGCCTTCGGGGTCTTGTGGCACACATGGGTGAACCGATGAATCTACTTGCAGAGGGTCTTGCCTGGGCGTTGCTTCACACACCGTAGGTCATTGACGGTGAGGGCGCTTTCGCGAGTGCCGTGGAAATTGGCGATTAACTGCTCGCGGAGCCCATCCCACGAAGAGATAGACCGCTCGGACAGGTTCATGAGCCAAGAGCACGCACCATCCTTGAGGGCCATGGGAAACCAATTTTCCATGACTTTGTTGTCGCCTTTCGCCGCCTCGATGCTCAACACATAGAGTTGGAGGAACTCCATGGGGTCAGGGCTGCCGTCGTAGCATGGGGGAAGCTCCATCTTGAATTTGACCAGCCAAACCACTCGGCGTAGCTCGCGAGTGAAGGCCCGGCAACCGGCATTGCTCGTGGGCACGCCTCGCCCATGGGCGGCGCGATCTTAGCGTCCTGCTGCCGTGCCCTCTTGGGCGACCCGGTCCAGGTGTTGCCGCTGCCACTCGAGGGACGCACGCGCGTCAGGCGGCGCTCGGTGCATGATCTGGCAGTTGGCCTCATCTCGAGCCGGCGCCTCATCTCAAGGCGGGTCGCGCGGCCGCCCGTTGTGCCAGACCTCATCGTTTTCACCACGTAGGGGAGGATGCGGAGGTGCGCCATGCACCATGTCGCCAGCGCGAGGTGGTGGAGGACGAAGCGAGTGGGAAGGCGCCGGGGCCTCCCCCGCGGCATTGACAAGCTCGGTGATGCGGCCAAGCCAGGCGTCCTACCCTTCCTTGGTCAGGTGATAGCGTAGTAGCTCACGCGCCATGAGAAACGCAGCCTACGCATTCTCCGGCCCATGGCGTGCGCCGAAGGACGAAGCCATAGCTAGGGTGAGCGAACGTGTCGTGATGCGGCCATCGGGTTGCACAGAAGGGTGCATGGAGGAATCCTGCTGCTCGTCAGCAGCGGGGTCGGTGGCGGCATTGGTAACAGCCGAGGCGGAGTGAAGATGGCCGTCATGGACTGCAGGCTCCATCTGGGCGACACGAGCTGCCTGGCGCTCGGCGGGAACACGGTGACCGTCGGCCATGGAGATAGTGGGGTAGGAACCAGAGCGAAGCGGAAGAACTCAGGCACACCCCTACCTAGTGCGCCAAAAGTTAGAATCGGGGCTCCGAGGACCCAAGAAAGGTTCAAACTCTGGGGTGTACTCAAAGAACTTTGTTAGGCCCTAGCTCATTGCCCACTACCTCACGCCGATGCTCCGGCGTGCTCGAGCTAAAGGAAAGAAGAATGCAGACACGGCAGTTTACCCAGGTTCGGGCCACCTTGTGGTGTAAAATCCTACTCCTACTTTGTGGATGGATTGCCTCACGAGGAAGGATGAGTATGTGGGAGTACAAGGAGGATGAACTTCCTCGGGAGGCTCGGATGGTTCGAGGGATCCATTTGGGCTTTGATACTTTCGACCCCCTCTCTACGGTGGAGCCTAGCCTATACTTATACTGGCCCAGGTCCTCTTCCCCCAAAAACTCTAGGCAGGAAGGGTTGCCACAACAACCAATTTTGAAGGGGGACATGAGTACAACTTATTGTGACTAAAGGTGGTCTTCCCCTACGAAAGCTCCCTGCCATGACGCACTGGTAGGCTCGACGATGACCTCCGTCCTGGCGAGCCCACCAGCCCGGTCTTCTTGCACCAAAGTGGCAACCTTTTGGGATTTCTTTGGGAACTGATGTGCCGTCCTTGCTCCCTTAGCATGAAAGAGGAAAACCTCCTTATCCGCGCCTACTGGCGCCCTTCTGGCTCTGCCCGTTGTGGCTCCCATCACCCACGTGCAGCGCGAGGCGGGGCTTGGCGAGCCTAGACATATCCGTCCTGCAAGGGGCCTCGGGAGGCTGTCCTACGTGAGGCCCTCGGGGAGCTCTTGACGACACTTGCTGATGTACACCTCGCGAGGCGGGGGCCCTCACGAGGGTCCTGCTTGTGAAGCCTTGAAGACAGGTCATGATGGGCCCATGGTATGTGCAGTGCCTAGGGCCGCAGGCAAACAGGCCTGGGTACCCCCAGTCCCACGGGCCCAACATATGGTTACAAAGGTTGCTCGACCCTATCTCACGAGGTGGAGTGCGACTTATATAGAGTGCGTCGCACTGCCATGTCCTCCATGTCGACGGGGCATTTAATGACATCGATTGCATCAGTTACAAGTGTAAAGATTCTCTACTATAGCAGTTACAGGTAACGCTAGTCTTGACTCCGCCTTAGGGGTGACTTAGGATTCCTCGACCGTTGTAGCTCCCACGTTGTCCCTTCATCTCTTTAGTCCGAGTGGTGGTTGTCCAGCCGAGTGACGGGTGATCGTACGAGTGTTGTCGAGCTGTCCGAGTGGACTTCCTGATATATGCATCCGAATGTTGGTGTGGTCTAGGGACCTACCATGGTGGTGATGGGTCCCATATGATGGGTCCTTGACCCTACCTGTAATAGGTGACCTCATCAGGAGCCACGAGCACCCAGAGCGCTTGCGACAGTGTCCAGTAGGAAGAAGGGATACCGCTCCATACAGGACCAACGACTGTCGGAGGAGGACTCCATATGAAGATGCACGAAAGTGTGTCGTGCCATGGATGGGCAGCGACTCCACGTGCAGCAGGGCATCCTGGAGTGATGAGCCACAAGTATAGGGGATCAATCGCAGTCCTTTTGATAAGTAAGTGTTTCTAACCCAACGAGGAGCAGAAGGAAATGACAAGTGGTTTTCAGTAAGGTAATTTCTGCAAGCACTGAAATTGTAAGTAGCGAGTAGTTTGATAGCAAGATAAGTTGTAACTAGCAAGTAACGGTAACGGTAAATAAAGTGCAGCAAGGTATCCCAATCCTTTTGTGGCAAAGGACAGGCCAAAATAGTCACTTATAAAAGCAAAGTGTTGTTGAGGGTACACGGGAATTTCATCTAGTTACTTTCATCATGTTGGTTTGATTTATGTTCGCTACTTTCATAATTTAATATGTGGGTGGACCAGTGCTTAGGTGCTGTTCTTACTTGAACAAACCTCCTACTTATGATTAACCCCCTCGCAAGCATCCGCAACTACGAGAAAAGTATTAAGATAAAATCTAACCATAGCATTAAACTTTTAGATCCAAATCATTCCCTAACGAACTAGCGCATAAACTAGGGTTTAAGATTCTATCACTCTAGCAACCCATCATCTAATAAATACTCCACAAAATGCATTCCCTTAGGCCCAAATATGGTGAAGTGTCATGTAGTCGATGTTCACATGCCTCCACTAAGGGAATCACAACATACATATCATCAAAATATCAAACACATATGAAGTTCACATGATTACTTGCAACAAGATTTCTCCCGTGACCTCAAGAAAAAAGTAACTACTGACAAATGATAATCATGCTCAAGATCAGAGGGGTATTAAATAGCATAATGGGTTTGAACATATAATCTTCCACCAAATAAACCATATAGTAATCAACTAACAGATGTAATCAACACTACTAGTCACCCACAAGCACCAATCTAAGGTTTCAGTACAAAGATTGAACACAAGAGATGAACTAGGGTTTGAGAGGAGTTGGTGCTATTGAAAATGTTGATGTATATTTCCCTCCCAAAGATGGGAGAGTTGTTGGTGAACATGATGATGATGATTTCCCCCTCCGGGAGGGAAGTTCCCCCGGCGGAATCGCTCCGCCAAAGGGCAAAAGTGCTCCTGCCCATGTTCCGCCTTGAGACGGCAGCGCTTCGCCCCAAAAGTCCTCTCACTATTTTTTCTAGGTCAGAATGACTTATATACCAGAATAGGGGCACCAGAGGTGGGCCGAGGAGGGCACAACCCACCAGGGCGCGCCTGGGGGGCCTTGCGCGCCCAGGTGGGTTGTGCCCACCTTGTGGGCTCCTCCGGTAGTTATTTGCTACAGTATTTTTATTTTATTCCAAAAAATTCTCCATAAAGTTTTAGATCATTTGGGGATGTCCACAATAGGTAACTCTGACATAGCTTTTCCAGGTCCATAATTCCAGGTGCCGGCATTCTCCCTCTTTGTGTAAATCTTGCATATTATGAGAGAAAAGGCATTATAATTACTCCAAAAGGCATTATTATGCATAAAAACATGGTAAATAACAGTAGATAATCATGATGCAAAAGGGACGTATCAACTCCCCCAAGCTTAGACCTCACTTGTCCTCAAGCGAAAAACCGATATCGAAAAACATTTCCACATGCTTAGAGAGAGAGGTGTCGATAAAAACAAAAAACAGACATAGAAGCATCATGTATATTATTTTAACAACAACAAACTTTATCATAGAACTTTTAACATATAACTTTATCATAAACTTCTCATGAATAACTAAAAATTCATCACAACAACGAAGTATACTGCATAAACTCTATTGAAAACCGACAAAGTATGTTCTCAGTCAACTTTGCAACACAATTCATCATCTTTTCATGAAGGGTCACGTATTGGAGCCTTTTGGCAAGTCCACATACTCAACCATCATATAGTCTTCTATGATTGCTAACACTCACTGCATACCCATGAGCAAAAAGTTTCAACAAGATACATAGGAAGATAGGGGCTTATAGTTTTGCCTCCCAACATATTCACCTCAAGGGTGATGTCAACAATAATAACTCATGCCGACCCATATTCAAATGGATATATGTGCCTAGATCTTTCCTCACCACATTATGCTTGCAAAAGAAAAAATAAAAAAGGAATAGGGAAGAATACTTTGCATCTTGCATAAAAGTAAATACATGAAAATAAAAGATAGGACCTTCATAGAGGGAAGCAGAGGTTGTCATGCACTTTTTGGTTGTATGCTCAATCTCTTAGTGTAAAAGAACGTCACGTTATATTGCCCCTTGTGATAGCAACCTTTATTATGCAGTCTGCCACTTTTATTATTTTGCCATCACAAGTTCGTACAACACTCAATTTTCTCTTACACTAAATGATCTAACACATTTAGAAGAAATTTTTATTGCCTTATTGCATCGATGACAACTTACTTGAAGGATCTTACTCAATCCATAGGTAGGCATGGTGGACTCTCAAAGCAAGATTTGGGTTAAGGGTTTTTGGATGCACAAGTAGTATCTCTACTTAGTGCTGAATTTTTGGCTAGCAAACATAGGGGGCAAGCACCACATGTGAAAGGATCTATGACAATATAACTTTTATGTGAATATGAACAAACATAAATCATTATATTGTCTTCCTTGTCCAATGCCAACAAATTTGGCATAAAATATTTTGATGGGGGCTCACAATCATAAAAGATGTCCAAGATAGTATATTTTCATGTGAATCTTCTATTCTTTTATTAATTATTTCATGAATTGTATCATTGACCAATGCTATGTTTGTCAATCTCCAATAAATCTTACTACTTATACTTTTCCTTATGTGATGTCATTACTTACCATAAGATTAGCATATGATCGTTTTCATATATTTTCATATATTTTCATATATTTTACTTTCCTTTTATTAGAAAGCAAAACTCAAACTAAACATTATTATATATATCTCGCACACGACTACAAGGATAGATAGATCACTAAGCAAAACACCCGGAAAGGATCGAACTAGACTTTTATTCAACTAACTCAAAAGATAACTAAAGATTGAACTAAGATAAATAAGGACAAAGAAGGTGGTGTGATACGATACTGGGGTACCTCCCCCAAGCTTGGCACAAGCTAAGGGGAGTGCCCATACTCGATACTCAAGTCTCCATTGGTGATGAAGAAGGTGATGGTGGGGTAGTAGCGTTTCCCAATATAAGCATGAGTAGCTCCCTCAAGCCTTGAATCTCTCTAAGGGCTCGATGAAGTAACTCAGTGTTTTTCTCCACTTCAGCCATAATGTGTTTATTCTCCGGGTCCCAAGAGTTTGTTCCTACATCACTTCCTCTTGGACGAGGTATGTGCCAATTGGACGGTAGGTGCACACAAGGAGTATTCTCGAATCCCTAATTGTGAATCAAATTGTAAAAATTGTTTCGATGTAACCTGTGTAAAGGCCTCCTTGGAGGGAGTGCTTCTTGTACTTCGTGGCTTTCTTGGCTGTTTGTTAGTCTCATGGCCTAACAGGGATTAGGACGAGCGGAGATGCCGGCTAGTGTGCCCCTCTCGGAGGCTGGAGGGTGATCTCCAAGTAGGTTCCCCACATCTTTCTCCATGGCAATATCCTCAATTACCTCTCCCTCAGGCTCCTCTTGTAGCAACCAAGCATCATCTTCCACATTGTTGGAGGAGGGGGAAGACATGATGCTGGCTCAAAGGATCTGACAAAAAAACTACAAGAAAGAAGAACATAAGATTTCTCCGCAATACGATGGTCAATACGTTCGGGGGGTATATAAAGATTTTTTTTATCTTGGGAAACAAGCAAACGGAAGAAAAACAGAGTCCAAAAGGTACCCGAGGTGGGCACAACCCAACTGGGCGTGCCCGGCAGGCTAGGCACAGCCTATTATCTTATGCCCACTAGGGTTGCCTTCCTGGTTGTTTCTTATTTTCCTAATTTTTGTAATATTCCAAAACTGACGAAAAATATTTTTGCAGATTTTTCGGAGTCTGTTTACTTATCTTATCACGTACCTCCTTTTATTCATGATTCTAGAGTGTTCCGGAAGGTTTTTTATGTGTTCCTCTGGTGTCGTAGTTTGGATAATATTGCTTTCAAAATTAATGGGCGTACCTGACATATAGTGTTTAATTCTTTGCCCATTGACAACCTTCGGGTTAGTACCTTCGGCATTATTTATTTTAATAGCTCCAGAATGATAAACTTCTTCAATAATATATGGTCCTTCCCATTTTGAGAGAAGTTTTCCTGCAATGAATCTGAAATTAGAGTTGTACAAAAGAACATAGTCTCCAACTTTGAACTCACGCTTTTGGATTCTTTTATCATGCCATCTTTTAACCTTTTCCTTAAATAATTTGGCATTTTCATAAGCTTGGGTTCTCCATTCATCCAATGAGCTAATATCAAATAACCTCTTTTCACCGGCAAGTTTGAAGTCATAGTTGAGTTCTTTAGTTGCCCAATATGCTCTATGTTCTTACTCAAGAGGCAAATGACAGGCTTTTCCACAAAGCATTTTATAAGGAGACATACCCATATGATTTTTATAAGCTGATCTGTAAGCCCAAAGCGCATCATCTAATTTCTTAGACCAATTCTTTCGGGACCTATTGACAGTTTTTTGTGAAATTAATTTTATTTCTGTATTGCTAAGTTCAACTTGACCACTACACTGAGGATTATAGGGTGATGCAATTCTATGGTTAACATCATACTTAGCAAGCATTTTACGGAAAGCATGATGAATAAAGTGTGAACCACCGTCAGTCATTACATATCTAGGAACTCCAAATCTTGGGAAAATAACTTCCTTAAGCATTTTAATAGAGGTGTTGTCATCAGCACTACTAGTTGGGATAGCTTCTACCCACTTAGTAACATAACCAACAACAACCAAAATATGTGTATACCCATTAGAGGAAGGAAAAGGCCCCATATAGTCAAAACCCCAAACATCAAATGGTTCAACCGCAAGAGAATAATTCATAGGCATTTCCTGACGCTTACCAATATTACCAATTCTTTGGCATTCAACACAAGATAAAACATACTTACGGGAATCCTCGAAGAGAGTAGGCCAGTAAAAGCCAGATTGCAATACCATGTGAGCAATTCTATCTCCCACATGATGTCCCCCATATGCTTCAGAGTGACATTTCCGTAAGATTTTTTCCTGTTCATGCTCAGGTACACAACATCTAATAATACCATCTACTCCTTCTTTATGGAGGTGTGGGTCATCCGAAAAGTAATGTCTTAAATCATAAAAGATTTTTTTCTTTTGTTGGTATGTGAAACTAGGTGGTATGTATTTAGCAACAATATAATTAGCATAGTCAGCATACCAAGGAGTGTTATGAGATTCATTTATTGCAGCTAGTTGTTCATCAAGAAAGCTATCATCAATAGGTAGTGGGTCATCAAGAAAATTTTCTAGCCTAGACAAGTAATCAGCTACGGGGTTCTCAGCTCCTTTCCTATCAGTGATGTAAATCAAATTCTTGTAGCAAGAGAACCCACCTAAAGAGTCTAGGTATAGCATCTTTCTTTTCCATAAGATATTTTATAGTAGCATGATCAGTGTGAACAGTCACTTTAGAATCAACCATATAAGATATGAATTTATCACAAGCAAACACAACTGCTACAAATTCCTTTTCAGTGATAGCATAATTTCGTTGAGCACTGTCTAGAGTTTTACTAGAATAATGGATAACATTTAATTTTTATCAACTCTTTGTTCTAGAACAACACCAATAGCATAATCACTAGCATCACACATAATTTCAAAAGGGAGGGGTCCTGTTCATCGGGAGGGGTATGGTGTACCACAAAATGGGACTCCATCCGATAGCTCTCCCCACCACCACCCTACCCACGGCGCTAGGCTCTCTGGCGATCTTCCATCCCAACCACTAAACCCTCACACCAATCCAATCATCCTCTCCGGCGTCTCCCCCTTGTCAAGGAGATACCCATCTCATATGGACTCTTCATCCGGATCCACCCTTGGCTTGGACTTCTCCAAGGGCTTGGTTTTTGCAGATGCGATCTTCGGATCTCTTGGAGTTACTGTGCTCCCCTCGAAGGACACCGGCCATTTCATCATGGTTGTTTATTTTAGTAGGCATGATTTTCTCCTCATTGATGATTCGGTGGTTGCGGCTTTGGAAGCTTCCATTGGGGGATTGGCTATTGATTTCATGGTTTCTCATATTCAAGGCAAGGTATTTTCCTTCCATGTCTCATGCAAAAAAGTTGGTCTCCACATTTAAGCCCTTCGATCTTTTACTTGTGCGCATTTCAAGTGCTATTTTCACCTTTGGGGACATGGTGGCCCTAATTGGAGAAAGGAAGTTTTGATTTGGAGGAAAGAATGTGATGCTGAGTGGATTTTTTGTTAGTCCCACAAAACGTATGGCTACTTTGGGTATGATGGCCATGCATAAACATCCAGCAAAGTCTGCTTTCAAATCTAGTATCCTCTCAAGACAGAAAATCTCTTTTGCTACGTTCCAGACTTATCCTGCATGGAAAGGTTATAGATATCCGGCTTCGCAGACTTGCACTCTTATGGCCCTTGATGCGGGCTATCCTGTTCCCTCTCATGAATGTGTTATCATTCACAGGCCGCCGGCACCGGACCTCCAATGGACGGCGGCGGTGCCCCCGATCTCTTCGGTTCAGTGGATCCATCATTTCCGCTTGTCAGGTCTAACCATGCACCATCTTCGACGGCATCTTTGGGCGGTTCTATTGAGATTACAAATGTTTCATCCGCCGGCCCGTCAACGGGTTCTGGGCCACCCCCTATTAATTCCATGGGCCCTGGGCCTGTTTCTGAGCCCACTCGGGATACCCCAATTCCCTCTGAAGTTTTAGTTCCCGAGCAGGATAATGGGACGCAAAACCAGCAAGATCCTATTTTGACACCAACCACAAGCCCGGATTTCCAGAGGATGATTATGCGGGATTTCATTCTATGGTTGAGGATATGGCGTTCAGGTATTGGGAATGCAAAAATTGTTTTTCAATGGCTCATCCTACAACTGCGTGCACCAATCAAACGAGATGCCGTCGCTGTTTTAGACAGGGCCACAGGGCCAAATCTTGCATAGGATCTGCGCCGGCTGAGGCTTTTAGATGGGTCCCACGAGTCATTGAGACTACGACTGCCAATCGACAACCGTTTTCCTCGCCCGACACCTCGAGTTCCCTCCAGCTCTCTGCTCTTTGCCCATTGAGCAGTCCCATCGAGCGCTCATCTCCTGCAGTCACATCCCCCCATCCACCACCCCTGCCTCTACAATTGCCAGCAACGCCACCACCATTGCCATCACCACCTCCACCTCCGCCGTCTGACCCGCGGCCGGAAACACTACCTCCGCCACCTGCAGCGATGGCCAACTTCGAGCTCAACCCCTGGGACTATGTTCCTCTGGGTTTTGACATCATCGATGGTGGTCCGCTCTGACTAACATGCACATTTTTTTCTCCTGCAATAGCTCTAGATCAAATACACGAAGAGTATGCCATTGCCATAGTGGAGCCAGAACCACTTCCTGAAGAGATTCAGATATACTGCAATCTGGTGAGTGATTTTATTGTCAATCAGCTTGGAAGGGATGTGCTTGATGCCCAGCCATGGATCCAGGGGGTGGGTCTTTTCCGCTTCCGTAGCGCTGCATCCAGGCATGTTATGGTTGATCATCCTCCCTTTGACATAGGCAATGATCAATTCGTTCGCCTTATCCCCATGATGAGGGCATCAATTACAGAGCAACTCAGGGTTTTCATAGGGGTTGAGTCATGCTTCTGGGAGTTCCACTGGATTACTGTCGCACATAGTACATTGATGATGTTGTTAGCACCTTTGGCTGTTTTCATGTCTGGCACCAGGATGATCAAATGATGGTTCAAACTCTGGCCTATGTTTCTTTCCCAGCACCATCGGTGGTTTCCCGTGATGTGGTTCACCGCGAGTATGGTGACTTTGGTGCTGTTAGAACTTCTTGGTCTGCACCTGTTTATGTATTGTCAGCAGATTTCGCAGATGTGTTTCCTGGTGATGAGGATCTGATGACTTTCAATGGAAACCCGCACCCTCTTCCTAGTTAGATGTAGTTTAATAACCCCAATTGGGTTATGCCAGAGTTCCCGGAGCTTGGTTGGAATGATGTTCCTCCGCCTGCTAATAATAATCAGGCGCCTGTGGATGCTGAAAACCCAGATGAGCCTGCTGAAGAGTATGTTCAATCTCAAGAATCCATGATTTTACAAGGTTCTGATGACTCTATCAACAATGCTGAAGATTTTGATCTTAGTGAGGTTCCTGATGTTTTACCTGAAGATGATGTGGTGCTGTTTCAACCTCCTGCAGTTGCTCCTCCTGTCCAGCATGTCATTCACATTGGGCAAGTTCTCACTATCTTTGGGCCAGTTCTGCCATCTGAGATGCAATGGACACGCACCTTTACTCACATGATGCAGTGCTTTGACACTATTACAATTCCAAAGCCCATTACGCAGCCTTTGCTGAAGTTTCTCATGCTCTCCAACCAATCCTGGGACTTTAGTCTACCTGAACATGTTCTGGGATGCAATCCACTGACTGCACATCCTGTTAGTCAGTCTGGATTTTGTTTTTCCCTTGCCAAGAGGCCGGTTGCTCGTGCTCTTTGTTTTGATGACATCTCTGAACCTGTCACTAAATCCTTTTAGTTTATTGCTGCCCCAAATACCACAAAGAAAAGATCCCACAAATCTTCTGCTAAGCAGGTCTTGGTTGAATCTGAAGTTCGTCGTAGTGCCAGGCTTAGTGCTCTGAGAGATGGCTTCCATCAAGTGCAGCATAAAACACCTACTTTGCCACGGGTGTCTCCTTTCAAGAAGCAAAAAAAATCTATCCCTCCTAAAGCTGCTCCACCTCCAACTGCGTCAGATGGACTAGAAGTGCCACCCCCAACATCCATCTCTGATCTCCAACATATTGGAGCGCGCCTGCAGATTGCCCCAGAGAAGATCACTGTGGAGAAGCTTGTAGCTGACCCGTCCAAGTTTGGTAGCAGCAAAAGCTCTAATGATAAGTGAAACCTACTGCTTCATAGGTCCATGGCGTACCTACTTAATCGTCATCTATGTTTCCTTTTTTTACTTTGTGATGAACTTATTAGTGGACATGGCTTTTGGGTTGGGTAGATCATTGTGTGGTCTCCTTTATGCTGAACTTCTTTTGGTTTGTAATGAATTACAACGCGTTTAGAGACTGGAAGATCCTGTGTCGGAATATGCGTGGTCTTAATTCAGAAGCTCGTCAATTAGCAGTTAAACAAAAGATTGATGAATCTTGGTGCTCCATTATTTTCCTTCAAGAAACTAAGTGCATGCATATTGATCAGCGATTCCTTAGGATATTTTGCCCGCGACTGTTAGATAATTTTGTGTATGTACCATCTTCTGGTGCATCAGCTGGTATTGTGGTTATTTGGAACTCCTATTTCTTTGTTGGAAAGTTAATTCAAGCTAAACCCTATGGTATCATTGTGGAATTTCTTTCCAAGCATTTGTCTGATACTTGGACCTTGGTCTCAGTTTATGGTCCTTGTCAGAGTCTAGCTCGTGATGATTTTGTGCAATGGTTATATAACTTGGATATCCGCTTTGAAGAAAATTGGCTGTTGATTGGCGATTTTAACTTTATGCGCTCGTTGGACAATCGTAACTTGCCAGGGGGTAATGTCAATGAAATTTTCCTTTTCAATGAAGTTATTGGCCATCTGGGCCTTGTGGAGCTGCCAATAAAAGGCCGCCAGTATACCTGGTCCAACATGTAGACTAACCCTTTACTCGAGCAGATAGATTGGTTCTTCACATCTGTTTCTTGGACCTCCAACCATCCTAATACTTTGGTCTTGCCTTTGGCACGCACAACTTCAGATGACGTGCCATGTGTAGTAAATGTTCCTACCTTCATACCAAAGGCCAAAATCTTCCGTTTTGAAAATTATTGGGTGATGAGGGAGTCCTGGATTAAGGGGTCCTCGGACAGCCGGACTATATACTTTGGCCGGTCTGTTGGACTATGGAGATACAAGATTGAAGACTTCGTCCCGTGTCTAGATGGGACTCTCCTTTGCGTGGAAGGCAAGCTTGGCAGTTCGAATATGTAGATCTCCTTCTCTGTAACCGACTATGTGTAACCCTAGCCCCCTCCGGTGTCTATATAAACCGGAGGGTTTAGTACGTAGGACAACAACAATCATAATCATAGGCTAGCTTCTAGGGTTTAGCCTCTATGATCTTGTGGTAGATCAAATCATACTCATATCATCAAGATCAATCAAGCAGGAAGTAGGGTATTACCTCCATCGAGAGGGCCCGAACCTGGGTAAAACATCGTGTCCCCTGCCTCCTGTTACCATTGGCCTTAGACGCACAGTTCGGGACCCCCTACCCGAGATCCGCCGGTTTTTACACCGACATTGGTTCTTTCATTCAGAGTTCCACCGTGTCGTCGTGGTAAGGCTTGATGGCTCCTTCGATCATCTTCAACGGTGCGGTCCAGGGGGAGATTTTCCTTCCCGGACAGATCTTCGTATTCGGCGGCTTCGTACTGCGGGCCAACTCGCTTGGCCATCTGGAGCAGATCGATAGCTATGCCCCTGGCCATCAGGTCAGGCTTGGAAGGTTGAACTATACTGCCGACATCCGCGGAGATTTGGTCCTCGACGCATTCGAGCACATGTCAGGCATGCCGGACGGTCACGACGAGCATGACTTCAATCTGCCATCGGACACTATTCAGGAGATCGCGCCTGCAGCGGCGCCGGGAATTAATCCGGAGCAGATCGTGCCCTCCGAGGACGGGTGGATGGACCCCGGCATGGAGGCTGCGCACTCATCGGCGCTGGAGCCGAACACTGATCCCACCGCCTGTGAGGGTGGTGTCATCGGACCCTTGGACTCGTCTCCGGCTATAGGATCCAAACCACGTGCGTCCGTGCCTATCGAGTCCGATTGGGCACCAGTCATGGAGTTCACCGCCACGGACATTTTTCAGCACTCGCCCTTGGGTGACGTGCTAAACTCATTAAGGTCACTTTCCTTGTCGAGAGATTCTTGGCCGAACCATGCCCGGCTCGAGTGGGAAGCAGAGGACGAAGAAACTCGTTCCCCACCCACCACCCACTTAATAGCCACTTTCGATGACTTAACTGACGTGCTTGACTTCAACTCCGAAGACATCGACGGTATGGATGACGATGCAGGAGAAGAACAGGAACCACCGCCTATAGGGCGCTAGACAGCCACTTCATCATACGATATATATATGGTGGACACCCCCAAAGAAGGCAATGGCAATGAGGCAACGAACGGTAACCCCTTGGAGTAGCAATCTAAGCACCGACGTCATAGGCGCCGCTCCAAGCCCCGCCATAGCAAAAATAGCGATACCGGCACAAGAGATAACAATCCGTATGGTGCCGAAGACGAAAACAATCCTGCCCAGCTAGGCTTCGAGTAGGTTGGGCAAGAGGATGGGAAAGCTAGCCCTAAAGAACAGGCAATAGATGGAGAATCATAGGATGATAATTACATGCCTCTCTCCAAAGACGAAGTGAGCCTTGGCGACGAAGAATTCATCGTGCCTGAGGATCCCGTCGAGCAGGAGCACTTCTAACTCCGGCTTATAGCCACTGCAAAAAGCCTGAAGAAAAAATAGCAAGAGCGTATGGTACCACAGACCCTGCGGTATGGATAGAAGATTTTCTCCTCCACATTCACATGGCCAGTGGAGATGATCTACACTGTCGGTGTACTAAAGTAGGGGTACCTTAGTATCCCGAACTTGTGCACGGGTAGTCGCAGCGTCCCGCGGCAAGGCTTGCCGGGCGTCCGCCAAGATCCTCACTATTCCTATTTACTGCCATTCAAGAACAAAGTGTTAGCTGAGAAGACAGAGTCCCGGCAAGACGAGCTTGCCGGGAAGGACAAGACCCCGGCAAGAGGAGCTTGCCGGGAAGGCCAACCAGGACCCAGCGAGCGGTAAGCTTGCGGGTGCGATGAAACAGCGACCGCGGCAAGGCGCTTGCCGCGGCGAAGCCACCACTTTGCGCCCAAGTTCCAGCACATCCAACGACGTGTCGCCGCAGGATCACTCCTGGTGCACGTGGCGGGTAGCTGTGCAGCCAAGCGGTGCGAGGTGGCAAGTGAAGATGACAAGGAGGCCATCGTGGCGATCGGTGGCGCCCCTAACGGTCGTTTCTTACACTGTTTGGGCGACCGGACGGGCATTAAATGCCCTTGTCCCCTGCCGTCAGAGTTAGGTAGGGGGCACTGTTGATAGCGGTTGTACCAACCCCCGTTTTTACTTTTTTACCCCTTTCTCTACGCTGCCACCTGTCGGTGACCCCTTTAGACCATAAAAAGGAGGCCCATGCGCACGTAGAAGGGGTTCGACTCATTCGAAACTACAACACACCTACGCTCTTGAACAAGAACAGAATAGAAACACAAAGCAGTAGTAGGAGTTTTATCTCTCCGGAGAGCTCCGAAGCTGGGTAAAATCCCTCGCGTGCTTCGCCTCGATCTGCTCTTCGCGCGCCCTCCGCTCCCTTGCCAGACCGAAAAGGGGCCCTGCCCCATAGGTGTTCGTTTCCCACGACATCTTTGGCGGCCAGGTAGGGGGGCGTCGAGGTCGTGCGTATCTGATCCGGCGTCTGCGCGCGCTACATCAACATCTTCATCGACATGCCACCGAAGAAGAAGACTTCGGAGGTGGCCGCCCCGTCTGCGACCATCCTGCCGCCACCGGAGCAAATGGGCGGTGGGGTGGACGCCGGCGGAGGAGCGGGCGCCGACGGTGGGACTCACATCGTCACCAGGTCCAAGGACAAGGCCCCGCAAGGTTCAGCGTCTGCACATCCACCGTACCCCTCCCAGGAGGTGCAGGATCGACAACGCCACGGTGCTCCTAGCACCGTACTCGCGTTGGAACAAGGCCAAGCTGGTGGGTCGCGGGACGCTCAAGGCCAACGTACACGTCAACACGCTGGCACGAGCGCAGTGCGGTCGCCTGGACGAGATGTTGCTCCTTCTAACACTGTTAGAAGTTTGAGCATGTCCCGCACCTTGCGTCGTTCGCCACCGCCACCCAACACTCCAGAGGAAGCGCTGGCCCGAGCCCAGCTGCTTCTAGATTACCCTCCAGCGCCAGACAAGATCGACGACTGGAGGGCCGCCATTCAGAGCCTCATCGGCTTCGCCAACGGCGACAAGCCCCGGTAACCGAGCACATCGAAGCCCCGGCAAGACGCCCAGGCGCAAGCCGACGCCGACAAGACCGCTGGGGGTGCCACCACCGTGCACTCCCCGCCCCGAAGGCCAAGGTCGCCGACTCGCCGGGCCAACCTCGACACCGACTCCACCGCGTCGTCGGACCCGCGAGCTCGCCGCGATCAACGCCAAGTTCTCCAAGAACGACGACACGAAGACGCTCGCACTCGCATCGAGCGTCGAAGAGAAGCGCGGCGTCAATCTGACCAACGCGCTGGGCCCACTGTTGATATGCATGCGCCAGGGGAACCAGGCGACTTGCCGTACGTGGTAGGTTGCCCTGCGTTCACCCGTGAGCTGCGGCAGGTCCAGTGGCCCAGTACCAAGAACTTCAAGCCAGACGTGCCCGAGAAGTACGATGGCAGGATACATCCGTCAGAGTTCCTCAGCGTCTACACCATCACGGTGCAGGCTACCGGGGGGCGCGATGAGAAGATCCTCGCCAACTACATCCCGCTGGTGCTCAAGCCCAATGTCAGATCTTGGCTCATGCACTTGCCGGACAACTCCATCTCTTCGTGGGCGGACCTATGCCATCAGTTTGTCGGCACCTTCACAGGCGGCCACAAACCCCATGGCCAGGAGAGCGACCTTCATCTGCTCGCCCAGAAGGAAGGAGAACCCCTGCGCAAGTATATACAGAGATTCAGCCAGGTGCAGCGCAACATCCCAGACGTCCACTCTGCCGCGGTTATCAGCGCGTTCCATCAGAACGTGCGTAACCGCAAGATGAGGGAGGAGATGGCGATGTGCAAAATCAGAGATGTCAGCGAGCTATATGCTCTGGCCAACAAGTGTGCACGGGCTGAAGAAGGGAGGAGACTCCCCGGAGAGAACGCAGGAGCAGAAGGATCTGACAGTGAGGACGCCCCTCCGGCAAAGAAGAACCGGAGGCGGAATAACAGAAAGAGGAAAGCTAAGGATGTGCTAGTTGTCGAGCAGTCCGGCAACGGAGGCGGTTCCGAGAAGGCCAAAGCTGGTGACTCTGGCGAGGCTGTGGTAGCCGCCGACAAGCAGGATGGCTCCGGCAAGCAGTATTGCAAGATCCACCGCACCAAGGGCCACGACCTCCAAGCTTGCAAGAAGGTTGAGCAGATGGCAGAGCTACAGAAAGCTGAATACGAGCGCCGCGACAAGGAGAAGGCCCAGGAAGGTGGTGGAGGATCCGGCAAGAAGCGTCCCGCCCGGGGAGGGCGCCGCGGCAAGGCCAAACAGCGGCAAGGAGATAGGCCTCCCCGTGGCCGCGACAAGGACGAAGATGAAGATGAAGATGATGAGATGGAGGAGGATGAGACTGACGAGCAGGAATTCCAGAAGGCAACAGAGGTGTTGTGCGTCGACGGCGGTGCTTCTCTGCACACCTCGCACCGCCAACTCAAACAGTGGGTGCGGGAAGTGAACGCAGCAGAACCGTCCGTTGAATCGCGCAAGCCCCTGAAGTGGTCCAGCACGCCCATCGTCTTTGATGTTGAGGATCACCCTGATCGCATCACTCTGGTCGGGTGTTTGCCGATGTTGGTTTCGCCAACCATCCGCAACCTCAAGGTTACAAATATGTTGGTTGACAGCGGGGCCGGCCTAAATCTGATCTCCTCCACAGTGCTCAAGAAGCTCCAGATCCCCGACAGCAAGCTCGAAGAGACTGGTACCTTTCAAGGAATCAACCCGGGAAGGAGCAAGCCGAAGGGGAAGATTACGCTGCCAGTAACGTTTGGCAGCGAGCCGAATTTCAGGACAGAGAGAGTCACATTTGACGTTGCTGATTTCCCATTGCCCTACAATGGGATACTTGGCCGTCCAGCGCTTGCCAAGTTCATGGCAGCCTCTCACTACGCTTACAATGTGCTCAAGATGCCTGGTCCGATAAGTGTTATTTCTGTCCATGGCGACAAGAAAGATGCACTTATCTGTACCGACAAGATCTACCGGGAAGCAGCAGCCGCAGCAGAACGCAAACCACTTGCCGCTGAAGCTCCCGGGGGGAAGAAGAAGACCAAGTCCGGCAAGAGTAGCTCTGATGCCCACTCCGGCAAGCGCACCTCTTCGGAGTGCTGCGCTACTGTCGAGGACGCACCATCGAGCTCCACCGGCAAGTGCAAGAAGGCAAAGACAGCTTCACCAGAGACCAAGAAAGTGGCCGCCAAGGAGGACAGCACTGGTGGTACCTTCACCATCAGTGCCACGCTTGACCCTAAATAGGAAAGCGCGCTCGTTGCTTTCCTGCAGGCGAATGTCGATGTGTTTGCATGGCAACCATCTGACATCCCCGGTGTTCCCAGGAAAGTAATTGAGCACCACCTTGCCGTCTGCCCTCACGCGCGGCCCGTCAAGCAGAGAGTCAGAAAACAAGCAGTAGAACGCCAAGAGTTCATTGCAGAAGAGATCAAGAAATTGGAAGCAGCAGGCCTGGTCCGAGGAGTACTCCATCCAACGTGGTTAGCCAATCCAGTAGTCGTGCGCAAAGCAAACGGGAAGTGGAGGCTTTGTATTGACTTCACTGATGTTAATAAAGCCTGTCCCAAGGATCCATTTCCCTTGCCGCGCATTGACCAGATTGTCGACTCCACGGCAGGATGTGACCTGCTTTCATTCCTTGATGCATATTCAGGATATCATCAGATCTTCATGGCTGAAGAGGATGAAGAGAAAACCGCATTCATTACTCCATGTGGCACGTACTGCTTCGTACGAATGCCTTTCGGACTAAAGAATGCTGGTTCAACATTTGCAAGAGTAGTCAGTCATGCTTTTGAGCCACAGCTGCACAGAAATGTAGAAGCTTACATGGATGGCATAGTGGTCAAGAGCAAGGACAAAGAAACTCTGATCCAAGATTTGGACGAGACTTTTGCAAATCTGCGCAAGATCAATCTCAAGTTGAACCCCGAGAAGTGCGTGTTTGGAGTTCCTTCCGGCAAGCTTCTCGGGTTCTTTGTGTCCCAGAGGGGGATTGAAGCCAATCCCGACAAGATCAAGGCCATTGAGCAGATCGAAGCCCCGAAGCGCGTCAAGGATGTGCGAAGGCTTGCCGGCTGCGTTGCTGCTCTCAGTAGGTTCATCTCTAAGTCTGTTGAGCGCGCCCTGCCGTTTTTCAAAATTTTGAAAAAGGCAGGTCCAATGAAATGGACTCCGGAAGCGGAGGCTGCGCTGCAGGACTTGAAGAGATACCTATCCTCCACTCCAATACTTGTCGCACCTAAACCACAAGAGAAGTTGCTGCTATATCTGGCGGCAACCAATCAAGTGGTTAGTGCTGCGTTAGTAGCGGAGAGGGAAGCGGATGATGAGCCAGCGACCGCGGCAAGCGAATCCAGCAACAAGCAGGGGGCTTCCCCGACAAGCTCTGGTCCCGACAAGGATGGATCTGCGCAGCCACAAGAAGAGAAACAGAAGAAGATGGTGCAGCGCCCAGTTTACTTTGTCAGTTCCCTTCTGCAGGGGGCTAGATCAAGGTACTCTGGTGTGCAGAAGTTGCTTTTCGGCCTTCTCATGGCCTCGAGGAAGCTGCGCCATTACTTTCAAGCACATGAGATCACAGTCGTCACTCGCTTTCCGTTGAAGAGGATACTGCAAAATCCAGAAGCAACAGGCAGGATTGTCGAGTGGGCACTGGAATTGTCAAGCTTTGGCCTCAAGTTTGAGAGTACCTCAACTATCCAGAGCCGAGCATTGGCAGAATTCATAGCAGAATGGACGCCAACACCTGATGAAGAAACTCCAGAGAGGAGCATCCCCGTCAAGGAAGCAAGTAAAGAATGGATCATGTACTTTGATGGTGCCTTCTCGCTGCAAGGCGCCGGTGCGGGCGTACTACTCGTCGCACCCACCGGAGAGCACCTCAAGTACGTGGTCCAAATGCACTTTCCCAAGGAGCAAGCAACAAACAATACTGCAGAGTATGAAGGCTTGCTTGCCGGACTCAGGATCGCGGCGGACCTTGGGATCAGGAAGCTTATTGTCAGGGGTGACTCACAGCTTGTCGTCCGTCAAGTAAACAAGGATTATCAGAGTCCGTTAATGGAAGCCTACGTTGATGAAGTGAGGAAGCTAGAAGAGCAATTTGACGGCCTGCAGATGGAACATGTTCCGAGAACTCAGAACGACATTGCAGACGGCCTGTCAAAATGCGCCGCACTCAAGTTACCTGTGGAACCAAGAATTTTTGTGCTCAAGCTGACTCAACCATCTGTAACACCATCAACTGGACAGGGCAAGAAGGGGAAGTTGGTTACTGGCGACTACTTTCCGGCAGAGCTCCCCAAAGCCGCCATCAAGAAGGTCCCCAAAATCAACACAAAGAGTGCTGAGGAGCAGTCTGCTCCGACAAGCCCCAGGGTTTGTTTCGTTGAAGCAGACGCTCCCGACAAACTATGTCCCGACACGCTTGCCGGGGAGCATCAAGCTCCGGCTGAATCACAAGATTCTTGCCGTGGAAGCAGATGTTCCCGCAGTAGCATTTGCGCCTTTAGTCCTTGTCGTTGAGCCACAAGCTCCGGCATGGGCACAGCAGATCGTCCATTTCCTTCAGACAGGGGAACTTCCCGAAGAGCAGGAAGAAGCGGAGAGAGTAGCCCGGCAATCAAGTATGTACCAGTTTGTCGATGACATACTGTACAGAAGAAGATTCAACGGGGTGAAATTGAAGTGCATTTCTCGGGAAGATGGACAGGAGCTATTGGCGGAGATACATGGAGGCATATGTGGTCACCACATTGGCGCAAGAGCACTTGCCGACAAAGTCTTCCGGCAAGGTTTCTTCTGGCCAACTGCCCTCCAGGATGCAACTGCACAAGAAATCAAGTGTGAAGCGTGACAGTTCCACTCCAAGCAGATACATCAACCAGCTCAAGCTCTCCAAAAAATCCCTTTATCCTGGCCATTTTTGGTCTGGGGGCTCGACATCCTCGGCCCCTTTCCCCGAGCTGTCGGGGGCTTTGAGTACTTGTACGTTGCAATTGACAAGTTCACAAAGTGGCCTGAAGTGGAAGCAGTGAGGAAGGTGACAGCACAGTCAGCAGTCAAGTTCTTCAGGTCAATTGTTTGCCGTTTCGGAGTCCCTAACAGGATCATCACCGACAATGGCACACAATTCACGAGCCGCACCTTCATGCAGTACGTCCAAGATCTTGGCACCAAGATCTGCTTCGCTTCTGTTGCTCACCCGAGAAGCAACGGTCAAGCGGAGAGGTCAAACGCTGAAGTGCTGCGCGGGCTCAAGACCAGAACTTTCGACAGGCTGCGCAAGTGCGGAAGACATTGGATCGAGGAGCTGCCGGTGGTTCTTTGGTCGATCAGGACGACGCCAAATCGAGCCACTGGCCAGACACCTTTTTCTCTTGTCTATGGAGCAGAAGCAGTTCTCCCCACGGAACTCGTATATGGATCGCCTCGAGTGCTCGCTTATGATGAGCTTGAGCAAGAGCAGCTGCGGCAAGATGACGCGCTGCTCCTCGAGGAAGATCGTCTTCAGGCTACTGTACGAGCTGCTCGCTACCAGCAAGCTTTGCGTCGCTATCATAGCCGCAAAGTTAATGCCAGAAGCTTCGAGGAAGGCGACCTTGTTCTTTGGCGCGTTCAATCCGCCAAGAATTCCAACAAGTTGACGCCGAAGTGGGAAGGCCCTTATCGGGTGAAACGAGTCACTAGGCCCGGCGCTGTCCGCCTTGAGACCGAAGATGGCTTTCCGGTGAGCAATTCCTGGAACATAGAGCATCTTCGCAAGTTTTACCCATAAGGCGCGGTTGCCGGAATCTGTTCCGGCAACCACCTTTTGTACAAGCTTTGCCGCTGTTGCATGTAACCCTTTGTACAAAGCCGGGCACAGATCCCGTGCATAAATAAAGTTCATGTGTGCTTCACACATCTTGTCAAATTTCATGCATTCTTTCTTTTTTTGCATGTTCTATCTGACACTTTGTGCAGCACTTGCCCCCGGTAAGCAATAACAAGCCTTAAGGCCCCATACCATTATTTTCTCTTCTTTCTTTTTCTTGAAAAGAAGGTTCCTTCGCCCACAAGTTCACGGGGGGGGGGGGGGGAGGAGAGGATAAGGATATGGACCGGGCGTCGTTCAAAGAAATACAGCCTTGCCGGGACACAGACGACAGAAAAGCTAAGTTGCCAAAGTTTGAGCACAGTCAGTTTTAAATTTTTAAGTTATATTCCTTGAACGACCGTGCCTTGTATGGAAAACCTATGCACGGAGGAACCGGCTCGTGGCTAAGTTGCGCCCTTACTTTGTTTCGAGTCCGCTCAACAATGAAAGTGTGCTGCGACTAGTCCCGACAAGGTTTCTTGCCGGAGGCAACACCGCCGGCAGGCTGCTGATGTTCCGCACTCAGCGCTCGCGGCAAGTGTGTTTGCGCCGGCAAGTTCCCTAAAAGCGTAGGGCAAAAACATACAAGGGATGGAACCGAATAAAGGAAGTAACATAGCAGATAGTACCCAGAATAAAGTTGTATTACAATAAATAACTTGCCTTGCTCTAATAGATTGTTTCTATGACATATCTAGCAGCGGCAAGAAGAAGGAAAGGGGAAGAAGAGTAGCCTAATCCGCGCGCTTGCCATCGATCCTCCTGACTTCGTTCACCTTGTCCACGATGGGTGCGACGATGGCTTTGAGCTCCTCAAGATCGGCACCCGCCGGCAGCTTCTTGAGGACGCGGGAGAGGTCGAGGCCTGGATTGCGGAAGAGGATCTTCACCAACACCTTCTCCAAGACCTTGGTGCAGATTGCGCGCGACTCGTCCGCCAGCTTCTTTGGGATCCTTTCCCGGAGTTGCTGGAGGGCTGTCACCACGCCCTTGAAGAAGAGAGTAAGCTTGGCGCTGGGCTGGAGGTTTTCGTCGGTGGAGTACCCGAAGCCCGCCAAGTCCAGCTCCGCCAACTCCTCGTCGATGGCTGCAGCAATGTTGACGAGGCCCTCCGTCCAGAGCTCCACCGTGGCCTTGAAAGTGTTCTGAGTCTCAGCGGCCCTCGCCAGCAGCTCTTCTTTGCCCTTGACCTCTTTCTTCAAGTCATCTTCTCGCTTCTTGGCGTCGTCCAGCATCTCTGTCAAGGTGGCCAGCTTCATCTCCAGATCAGCGCTCGAGTCCTTAGCGGCGTTCAGTTCCTTGATCTTGTCGGCAAGCTGAACTTGCAGATCGCCATGGGCACGTGCATCCTTCTCGCGTTCGCGCTGGAGTGCGGCAAGCTCTTCATTTTTTCCTTTCATGTCCGCCTCCAGCTGCGTCACCTTCACCTCTAACTCCTTCTTGGCGGCCTCAGCAGCCGCGGCGGCATCCTTCGCCTCCTTGAGTGCCCCGCCAAGTGATTGCTCCCAGACGGCGAGCTCCTCCTCGTGGCTGTCCAAGTCCACCTTCTTCTGTATCAGCTCACCTTCCCGCTTGGACTGCTCCTCGGCGGCGAGCCTCTGCTACTCCTCGGCTTCAGCCTTCTCCAGGATGAATGCCTTCTTCGCCTCGTCGAGCTGTGCCCTCTCCTCAGCAATGGACCGAAGGGCCTCCTGGTTGCGGCTCTTGAGCTCCTCCGCATGCTTCTCTATGTCAACTCCCGCCCGCGCGACAAGCGCTTCCCGGGACTCAAGCTTCGCTTGCCGGGCGCGGTAGAGTGACACCAGCTTTCGGAGCAACTACTCCTCTTCGGACTCGCCGCTGCTGCTGCTTGGCGCGTCAACCACTGCCAGCCCACCAGAGGCGAGTACTTCTCCATCAAACTCCTCTCCTTCAACCGGCGCCCTAGAGCTCGATGCCCAGGGAAGCTTGATGTATACTCCCTCGCCGGCCTTCAAGTATGCGCCTGGCTGGGGCTCCTCGGAGCCCGGCGCTGCATCAGCGGCGGAGGGGTCGGCGGACGGTGCAGCGCCTTTCGCTCCTGCGCCCTCCGGGTCGTCAGTAAGATCGTCGGACCCCTTGCCGACTCCTGCGCCAGCAGCCTTGGCGGCTTCCTCGTCGGCAGGTTCATCAGCGCCGGCCTCTTCCTCGCCAGCGGCGGCATCTTCAGTGTTGCCGCGTGCGCCTTCCTCGCCGGTGGCCTCGGTCTCCATCGGGTCTGCGAGAGGGGGATCTGAGGATAGGAAGAGGAAGGAAAAGTCAAGCAAATATCCAAAAAACAAGAAAGAAGATCAGAAGAAAAACCCAAGGGAAGATTTCCGACAAGGAAGGTTACCCGTGCTGGGCTCCGTGACCATGGGTTCCTCCACCAAGGGCTCACTGGTTCCATCCCTTGCCGGGGACCTCTCCCTTGCCGGGGAGCCCTCCCTTGTCGGGGAATCGCCCCTTGGTGGCGTAGTCGAAGCAGACAGCACCTCCGGGGCGGTTTCTGATTGCCCCTGATGGGCCTGCTCTGCTCCTACAAGAATGAATCAGCAATCAAGATATCAGCAAAAGAAGAAGCACCCATGCGCGCCCCACAACAGGAAGTGAACCAAACACTTATGCTGGGGGCTGTGCTGGGGGCTGCTGCGAGGAGAAGGAGCCGGGTCCGTCAAGGTGGTCTCGGACGTGTCTTCTGCCGTCACAACAGGATCGTCCTCGATGACAACCACGGGGACCTTGGCCCTCTTCGCCGCTCTCTCGGCCAGAGTCCTGAAATAGAACAGGGATTCAGAGAGAAGCAAATCAGATGCAAAACAAGCAACAACAAAGATTGAAGAAGTACAAGTACAGTGAGAAGAAAGCCTTACTCCTCCTCCTCTTCTTCCTCCTCGTCGGAGCTCAGCGCAGAGAGGTCGAAGTCTGGTACCCTTTCTGCGCGGTGAGGCGGAGGAGTGGGCTCCCTTGGACGTTTGCCGGGAGCTGCGGCAGGATCGGGTGTGGCAGCCCGGGAAGACCCCGCCTCGGTTGCCGGCGCGGCCTAAGATGCTCCTGCGGCAACCGTACTCGCCGCGGTTGAGCGCGTCCCACGACGCTGCGGCTGTTGGCCCGCTTGCCGCCCTGCTGGATCTCCAACTCGACGGAGGCGCCTTCTTGGTTGGAATTGGGGCTGCGCTGGGGGCTCCGCCTGTGGCAAGCTGCTCGAGGACGGCTGGCCGCTCGCGCCCCCGGCGGGCTCGCTCGCTTCGGCCTCGGGCTCCCCCTCGCCAACGAGCTCTCCGGCAAGGTCTTCCCGGCCGGCAAGACTTGCCGCCTCGGCCGCCTCCGCCTCCTCCAGCGTGAAGCCAAACTCGCCCGCGGCGGCGGCTGCTGCCGCCTCTTCGGCCCTGGTGGCGATGTACCTCATCTCGTCGTCGGTGGTGTCGCAGGTGAGGAGCCTCTGCTCGTCGGAGTTGACTGCTACCTCTGCCAAGCTATCAAAGAATTGGCGCACGACGTCGTCGGCGGGCTCAATCCAAGTTGCGCTTATCCCGTGCGAGTCGCACTCTGGCATCATTGCGCAGATGCGATCGCGCTGGGAGTTGTTGCATAATGGGATGACGCCCTGCGGCAGCCTGAACCACTTTGGATGGTTGGCGTCATGCTTGAACAGCTCCCTCAGCATCCCGTCAAGCTCCAGAACCGTAAAGTTGAAGTTGAGGCCTGGACGCAGCCTCATGATATCCGCCGGACCGCCAAACATCCAGGCGGGCCTCCCCCTCTTCTTCAGAGGGGCGATGCGACGGCGAAGGAAATCCGCGCCAACTGCCCCTGCTGTGAGCCCAGCAAGCCTGAGTCGGAGGATTCGGGTGGTGGCAATCTTCAGCTTGGCGTCGTCCGGCGACAGAGCGCTCCAGTCGCCGCCGCGCACTACCCGGGTCTGGCGCAGGTTGGTGAATGGCTGTGGGTTGGCGTCAACGATCCAGCACCACTCCGCCCTCCACTCATCCCACTTGCTGCGGAACTCGCCCGTCAAGTACACCTCCTTCATGCCGATCCGTGAGGTCCAGGCGATTCCACCAGCCAGTGGCTCCCCTTTCTCGGCCCGGGGGGGTGAAGTAATGACGAAAACGAGCGACATTCAGGAGGATGCCAACGAAGTTCTCGCAGAGGTGTGCGAAAACCGCCATTGTCAGAACAGCGTTGGGGGTGAAATCGAGAAGATGAAACCCGTAGGTATTCATGATGTCGCAGAGAAAATCGGAAAAAGGTGGGCAGAGCCCGCAATAGAAGAACACAGGAAAGAAATGGTACCCTTTTGGGCACCGTTTAGATTTGGAAGCCTCAGCGGAAAGCACCGGCGTGCGCGGATGCGCCCGCGTCTGCGTCGACCAGAAGAGGTAAAATTCCTCCCGCAGCGCCTTCGGGGTGAGCTCGGGGGGGGGGGGGGGGGAAGCACTCGCTCCTTGCGCAGCGCCTCAAGCCGCAACGCCTCGGCCGATTTGGTGCTCGACTTTGAGCTCTTGCCGGTCTTCGGGGCCATGGCGGAAGCGGCGGGGGAGCGCGGAGGTGTTGAGGGCGACGGCGGCGACGGGCGGCGGAGCGCTCCTCTCTTTCGGCTTGTGAAGCGGAGGGGAGCGGCGGAGCTTTCGGAGGAAGGAACTGCAAGTGGCGAAGGTGGGGGAACGGCCCTGTTTCCTCTGCTTATAAACAGGGGAGGCGAACGTTACGCATTTCCCGAATTAAGAATTACCCACGATCTCTCCCACGACGCCGCGATTGACGTGTGCCGTTACGGGAGGGCGCGGCGGGTACGGAGTCAGATTTAGTGTGGACCCAGGCCGCGTGTGCTCGTGCCCTGTTTTGGGCCTGGCCCAACAACGCTCGGCACCATGTATGGCCCAGGCCCGGGGGCTCCTGTCGGTGTACTAAAGTAGGGGTACCTTAGTATCCCGAACTTGTGCACGGTCAGTCGCAGCGTCCCGCGGCAAGGCTTGCCGGGCGTCCGCCAAGATCCTCCACTATTCCTATTTACTGCCATTCAAGAACAAAGTGTTAGCTGAGAAGACAGAGTCCCGGCAAGAGGAGCTTGCCGGGAAGGACAAGACCCCGGCAAGAGGAGCTTGCCGGGAAGGCCAACCAGGACCCAGCGAGCGGCAAGCTTGCGGGTGCGATGAAACAGCGACCACGGCAAGGCGCTTGCCACGGCGAAGCCATCACTCTGCGCCCAAGTTCCAGCACATCCAATGACGTGTCACCGCAGAATCACTCCTGGTGCACGTGGCGGGTAGCTGTGCAGCCAAGCGGTGCGAGGTGGAAAGTGAAGATGACAAGGAGGCCATCGTGGCGATCGGTGGCGCCCCTAACGGTCGTTTCTTACACTGTTTGGGCGACCGGACGGGCATTAAATGCCCTTGTCCCCTACCGTCAGAGTTAGGTAGGGGGCACTGTTGATAGCGGTTGTACCAACCCCCATTTTTACTTTTTTACCCCTTTCTCTACGCTGCCACCTGTCGGTGACTCCTTTAGACCATAAAAAGGAGGCCCATGCGCACGTAGAAGGGGTTCGACTCATTCGAAACTACAACACACCTACGCTCTTGAACAAGAACATAATAGAAACACAAAGCAGCAGTAGGAGTTTTATCTCTCCGGAGAGCTCCGAAGCTGGGTAAAATCCCTCGCGTGCTTCGCCTCGATCTGCTCTTCGCGCGCCCTCCGCTCCCTTCCGGACTGAAAAGGGGCCCTGCCCCATAGGTGTTCGTTTCCCACGACATACACGCACACAAGTACCTCCCACTAAAACTAAAGGGACCGGCTCGGCATTGGCTGAATAGCTTGTTTGCAAACTCCATCGGGAGTTGGGCGAACCTGGAAGACGCATTCCTTGACAACTTCCAGGGCACTTACATGCAACCACCGGATGCTGATGATCTAAGTCACATAACCCTGCAGCCCGGAGAGTCAGCCAAGAAGTTTTGGACCCGGTTCCTAACCAAAAAGAACCAAATTGTCGACTTTCCGGATGCCGAAGCCCTAGCGGCCTTTATGCATAACATCCGTGATGAGTGGCTTGCCCGACATCTCGGCCGGGAAAAGCCAAAGTACATGGCACCCCTCACAACACTCATGACCCGCTTTTGCATGGGAGAGGATAGCTGGTTGGCTCGTAGCAACAATACAGCAAGCAATCCTGGCACATTGAAAGCCAAGGATAGCAACGACAAACCACGACACAACAAACACAAGTGCCGCAAAAATGGTGACAATGCCGAAGACACGTCAGTCAATGCCGGATTCAGTGGCTCCAAGTCTGGTCAGCGGAAGAAACCATTCAACAAAACCAATTCAGGCCCGTCCAGTTTGGACCGCATACTCGACCGTCCATGCCAAATTCATGGCACCCCAGGAACACCAGCCAACCACACCAACAGAGAGTGCTGGGTCTTCAGACAGGCCGGCAGGACAGATGCCGAAAACAAGGGGAAGGGGTCTCAAAGCAATGACGACAAGGAGCCCCGGTCACCGAATACATGAGGACAGAAGAAATCCCCCCTAGGTGAAAACGGTGAATTTGGTATGTGCAAGCCACAGTCCCAATTGGAAACATGCGCTAAGGAAAGTCTATAAAATCGACCCAAAGTTTAATCCATGGTCCTCTTGCACGATCATTTTCGATCATAGGTACCATACTATCAATATCCGTCATGGCGGTTCGGCCGCACTGGTCCTCGACCCCATCATTGACGGATTCCACCTCACACAAGTCCTTATGGACAGAGGTAGCAGCCTGAACCTGCTATACCAGGATAAAGTGCGCAAAATGGGCATCAACCCCTCAAGGATCAAGCCCACAAAAACCACCTTTAAAGGTATCATACCAGGTGTAGAGGCATGTTGCACAGGTCCAATCACACTGGAAGTGGTCTTCGGATCTCCGGACAATCACCATACCAAAGACTTAGTCTTTGACATCGTCCCCTTTTGCAGTGACCATCAGGCACTGCTCAGACGAACTGCATTCCCTCGGTTCAACATGGTTCCACATTATGCCTACCGTAAATTAAAGATGCCCGGTCCACGCGATGTCATCACGGTTAATGGCAGGTCCGAACTCCCCCTCACGGCCTAAGAGTCTACCTCCGCTTTAACAGCAAGAACAACGGACGACACCTTCCAGTCGAACCTCGAGTCAAAGACCAAGCTCCCAGACACCATCAAAGGAGTCCGAACTACTGCGCGGCAGGATAGCCTGGTCCGCCCGGAGCTTAATTAAAAACACTCCGGAAAAAGATAATACAAGCCACATACTGTGGCTCAACTGCCAGGTGGCGCAAAACCATTTCTTGCATTTTCTTTGCAGGTTTACCTTTACATAGGCCAGGATGGATGGCGCGGAAACAATTAAAGCGCGTAAGGGAATATCTAGATATTCCCCTCTATGATCATCCAACTACACCCCGGATCCGAACACCATTTCCTCACACCTGGTATCAGCAGGTTCCGCAATCATATTTCCTTTTATCACATCATTTTGTACTTATACGCATTGACGTGTCATGACAGGTTTTCCAATAAAACATTTATTGAGAAACCGACCTTTATATTTCCAGTATAGGAGAATCCTCCTTGCTGGTAGACAAATCCTTGATACAAAAATCCAGAAGTACTAAATATTATACAAGGTTGAGCTGAGGCTGCTCAACAATTTATTACAAGCACGCCAATATTATACATACGGGCGGATATGACACAAGGGTATGGTGGCATACTACTGACTCGTAATAAAAGTGGTGGTGGATAAGTCACAGTGAAGTGGGTGACTTGACTCATAATCTTACAGCTCATCGAGCGTCGGAGTGAGGCTCGATGATTTTATTCGGATAGCAGAAGCGTATATGATACAAGTGACCAATTCGAGGATCGCACGGGACTGACTGGGACTCCTCTAGGTGTCAGACTCACTATCGTACTCTTCATCCATAAGATCGCCTTCGTCAACATCTGGCCAAATCAACAAGGTAGGTGAGTACTTTGAATGTACTCGCAAGACAGTTCGGACATAAGATATAACAAATGCAAACATGATGCACATGAGCAGTTAGCAATGCACACTCAAATAATAAATTTGCACGGCATATTAAATAAAAAGGAAGTCAGGCGGTAGTCCTCCCGAAATCCAAAAAAAATAACTGAAGACCGATCAGGTGTCTGAAGCGACGCCTTGAAAGGTATAAAAATAAATTAACATGCCACAGTCGGGCGTCAGGGTGACACCGCATAAAGGGCTTATATTGAATGGTAAATGACAGTGCATGCCACAGTCGGACGTCTTAAGCGACATCTCGAAAAGGGCTTATAATGAAAGTAAATAACAGGGATGCCACAGTCGGACGTCTGAGCGACATCACATAAAGGGCTTATATCAAAAGTAAATAGCAAGTGTGCCACAGTCGGATGTCTGAGCGACATCACATAAAGGGCTCATACCGAAAGTAAACAACAATAGTGCCATAGTCGGACGTCTGAGCGACATCACATAAAGGGCTTATACCAAAAGTAAATAATAAGAGTGCCACAGTCGGACATCTTAGCGACATCTCATAAAGGGCTTATATTTCATCATTCGTATTCAATAAATTCATGAATTCAAATCACTCCAAGGAAATACTCAGGACATAATAATAAACGGGTTAGTGCATCCACAAGAATAACTTTCAGTCGGGTTTAACACTCATGTTTATTCACCAGAGATTATCACTGAGACTGACACTGAGGCTGACATAGATAAGTTGAACACCGTCCATGACCATGGATACGGTTACTCGAATGATTTTGACTCTGTAGAGTTTGTACTATTTAACCACAGCCAACGGATTTTAGTAGTCACGAAGGACTAGTTCCGTTTACGGTATTTCAGAAGAAACACATCTAACCAGTACACACCCATTCCACATCCCGATGCTAGGAATCACCCTAGGCAACGTTCAAGAAAAACTTTGAGACGGGGAGGCCACAACCTCGAGTAGCATGGGATCAAATTTATATCGCGCGCTCTAAGGGGTGTCCCCCTCTCGGTCCCAACCGGAAACACCCATGCCCCCTGACCGGATGACTGGCTTTAATCCAGGGCCATGGAACCCTCATCACGGCCCCTCTATTTGGTGTGTACGAGGAAAGAGGTTTGCAGCTTACTAAACCATATTCTTTGCAGAAAACATGTGGTAGCACAAAAAGGGAACGGATGGTAACGTGACTTGATTCACGTTATCAATGGAGTTAAATGGTTTGGCATAAGACTGGCATGCTTCAACAATACCATCTTACCACCTTTCATGTCACAACATGATCATGTAAACTCACATCAAATAACACATCGAGTTTCGAAGCTCACTTGTATTAGCTTTGCATGCAATATAACACTTACTGATATTCATATAAACATGCCATGAAATAACCACTCAAGCAAACATGCAAAACACTCATCATATCAAAGGTTCAAACATGCTTGCCTGGTTCGGAGTAGTCGGAGTCTAGCTCGGTGAAGTTTGCGGTTCCGTCACCTCCTCCGGTATCTATGGTATAAAGAAAACGCATACTAACGTAAATACCGTGTGTGCACAAAAAGTGTTCCAAATATTTTTCAAATAAATATGATAAAAAATTAGAGAAAAAAAATAGATGACAGAAAAAGAATCAATCAAAAATCATTTCTTTTTGAAAGTTATTAAGCTTTTAGTCCAGGGACTCATCTGTAATGAAACATAAAGTTTCCAGGGGGTAGATCAGAAAAAGACAGAAACCGCTTCAGTGTAGAAAGCATATTTTGCCCGAAGGCGTTTTCAGAAAATGGTTCAAAAAAAAGGAAAAAGCTGACGAGGGGGTCCCACCCATCAGGTTTGAATCTTCAATACAGATTCGCCGGCGCCCGAGGGCTGCGGTGGTCGCCAGCGGCGATCCACGGCGAGGTAGGGGAAAAGGAGGGTACCTCGGGTTCCTTGGGTCCTTCCGCACCTGTGGGTGGTGGAGTTGGTCGTCGGCGAGCACCACGTCGACGGCGGCCTTTACTCCAGCGGACAGCAGTTCGGGCGGTGGTGGATCTCGCCTAGGAGAGTTGCAAACGCCAAATCTAGGCTAGGGTCAAACGTGTGGGTGCACTAGAGGGTTGCTGACGTGGTTTGGGAGGCGGAGGTGTCCTCACCGGAGTGGATCGTGCCGGAGCCCGAAGCAGATCGGGGCGGCCGGAGTCGGGGAAGGAGACCTCCTCGAGGTCCTCCTAGTGGCTAGGCGGGGCTATGGTGAGGTGGAGGAGTGGCGCTGGGTCGAGAATGAGCTCAGGGGCTCCTTTTAAAGCCGGTCCGAGGAGGTGGCCGAGAACGGGATAACTCCGACGATGATTACGGTGAGGTAGTGGTCGGTCAGGTGATTTAGGGGTCAGGGCAGCAGCGGATAGGTTCACTGGTTCCATCCCGGCGAAGTTTGGCAAAACTTGGGCGTCACTCCATGCGCTCGACGGAACGGCCTCACGGGACTCGTCGGCGGCAGAGAGCGCGCCCTGTGCTGCTCAGGCCACGACGATTGTGCTGCAGCATGCACAGGGAAGGAGACGGCCACGCGGAGGCCTCTGGTGGAGTGGGCGGTGCCGGACGGCACCAAAAGGCAGGGCCGGCCCCTGCTGGCCGCCACGGGTGGCTCTGCCACCGCAGAAGACGCCGGTGCTGGCGACCCACGTCGCCACCGACACCTACACCCGTCCAAATGAACGTGCGGTGCTCTGGATAAGGAGGGGAACAGGGAGCAAGGCGCCACTGCAGTTACTGGCGAGATCGACGTCGTGCTCTGAAGAAAACGATGCTGTCGACTGAACCCAACACTGAAACTCTGAATTTTCTGAATTTGAATAGCAACAGTGCACGCTAGGTGTTTGATGAAATGATTTTGGAACGTGATCAATTTTTCTGGAGCTGGTCTTTGGTGAGGTGGTCTCTTGATGCATCTAGGGGTTGCCTGATTTATTCCAGAATTTTTGGAGAAGAAAAATATTGAATTTCACCAAAAATGGCAAATCTAGTCCAAACTTGCAGCAAGCAAAATTTGAAAAATTTGAATTGTGGAAGAGTGGATCTTGATGGATCCAGGTTGGGGGTACTAAGGACTAGTCAGGGGAGTTTGTTTGGGATCAAAACTCAAAAGTAATATGGTACTTCCTTTGTAAATCACCTAGGTCCAAATAAATGACAGAAATAGTTTTGAGGGTAAAATAAATAGAATAAAAATCAAAGATGGGTTGAGCTTGCTGGGATTGGGTATTTGACTTGACAAAAAGTGGAGGGAGGGGTTTTGGAAGAAAATTTTAACATGAGGCATGGAAAAAGAGAATGGTTTGAATAAAAGAATAAATCCAAAACCCAAAGGATTTCTTTTTAATTGAAAAACTTTCCAAAATTAATTGTGATGAGTCAACACCAATGAAAAGCCTTCAATACCAAACATCAAGGTTGAGGATGACCCCAAAAAAATATTTGTCATAAGAGAAAGTTTTCGGGAAGAAGGGTCCTTTTTAGAAAGATTTTAAATTGCCTCCTTCAAATCAAATAAAGAATTTGATAAAAACCAAAACAAAATTTTTGGAGTGTCACATGACGTATCATTCAAATACAACATGCGGACTTATGTGATGCTCATCTACTGCTATTTCTTATTTCAAATTCTTTTTCTTAAAAGATGGTGGCTTATCGCGATACGCCTTAATATGCCAGGGGCTTCATCATGCCCATACTACGGCAAAAAAGCCCGAACACCTTCATGGTAGTTCGGCACCCCGAACTTATAGCATTATATGCATCAGCTCTGAACCATGTCTTGGGTCAATAGTTGGGTTTGCCCGGCTCCTATGTTTTGGTACTTTCCGTTCCGCTATATCGGCTAAGGTAGCACTGGGAGAACTGCTGCGATTGTGTCCCAGTTCATCCGGACGAGCACCTCAGTAGAGAAAGCCGAAAACTAACTGTCATGGTGTAGTGAGAGCTGGTCAGCTGTTCGAGAGGTTCTAAAATCTTTAAGGATTTCTTCCGCATAATGCCATAACCAATGCAGCATGCGAAGGATCGGCTTTTTCCAATCAGGCGCTCATAGAGCCCCTCGTGCGGTCTTCCAAACACCAGGGGCTGCACCTACCTTCCTCGTAAAAACTCCTATGGCTAAGTGAGAGCGATAAAGCCCTATAGTCCGATTGCCTGGTTCGCTGTGCTGAACATGTCCTTTAAGGACCCAAAAATGGGATAAAGAGTGCTCATGTTTATCCCGAACACCCCCGTACTCACTACGTGGGGGCGGAAGCCGACGACTGGCCGACTCTCAGGATTAATATATAAAATGGCCGCACAGGAGGAAAAACTTTCAAACAACAAGCAATAGATGATAAGAATGATCTTGTTCAAATATTACAAAGGACATTATATTACCGAACAGAGGATCAAAATTTAAACTCTCAACTTGATTTTCTCCTTTCAAAATACTCGCTTGGTACAGAAAAGGCCTTACCAGCCGCAATCTTCCTCGCCTCCTAGATTTCGTTCAGGGCACCTTGGGCTTCCCCCCCCCCCCTCCCCGGCATCGCTTGCGGCTTGGCGAGCCTGGGAAAGTTCGGATTCTTTCCCTGCTAAATTTTGCTCCAAGGTCTCGCATTTCTGCATGGCCTCTTGAAGCTCTCGTTCAGCCTCAATAACTCTAGCCTCGTGTTTCTCACGAAGATCCTGCTCTACGGCTGCCTTCTTCTCGGCTTCGGCCACAGCCTTCCTGAGAGACTCAATTTTGGCCGCTGCTCCTAGAGCACATTATAAAAATATTTTCATCATGCACACTTATTCATTTGTGATACATAACAAGGTTTCTACATACCTTGATTTCCTCCAGCTGTCTCTTCACTTGGCCAAGTTCTCCTTCGGCCCGCTCCAGACTATGCCTCAGTCCGGATACTTCCGCAGCATGAGAGGCGGCAGTCGCCACAGATGCCTGCTGATTAAAAAGAGTGATAGATGTCATCAAGTGAATCTCCTGCGAGCATGAATGTGATCCTCTGTTCGGTTCTTTCTTTCACCAAACAGTGTATCAGGGGCTGCTATCTATACCATGACACTCTCCCAAAAACTCACAAAACATACCTCAAAGCCTCTTATGAGGCTGATACAGGATTCATTCAGTCCACTCTCAGCGGACTGAATCTTCTCAATCACCGCACCCATGAGACACGGTGTTCATCAACGATGGAGGCACCCTTCAGCGCCGCCAATAAATTATCCGGCACCTGTGGTTGGACAGAGGCGGCCGGTGGAGCAGGCATACCTCCGCCAGTTGGCGGAGGCCATCTGTCTGACTCGGGAACCTTATGGGTCTCTGGAATCGTGTCCGGCTGGGGTACGGATTCAAGATGACCCCCGCCGATGATGCCCACGGGAGTTTTCTCTCCCGTGTGTCCGGCCCCTGAAGTATGGCCTCCCGGCGCCGCCTTTGCAACCTTTCCCCTCCTCCGTGGCCCGGGTCCTTATGGGACGAAACCTCGGTTTTATTCCTATGTTTGGAGGAGGAGGCCTTCAGGGGTGTTCCGCTCTCCATAGCGTCTGAACCCAGCAGATCTTCTGACGAGGATTGTTCGGCGTGGGGCTTCGCCGGACTAAAAAAAACACAGCTCAGATTAGAATGTGATGCCATGACAAGCCCGGACGCATGAGTGTGTTCGGATGTTATACTTACGAGTTCACCAGGGGCTCGTCCCTGGGATCCCACTCCGGGCTGCTATCGGTGGCGCCGGTAGACTCCTCTTGTAGAGGAATTTTCCCCTCTTAGGTGGCTCAGCCTCCAAGGATGTGGAGGCCATCCTTTTCATTCTTTCCCCCGCGGGGCTTCATCTCCATCCTCCTCCTCATCCTCTTCAAAGGAGGAATGGGCACTGGACTCTTCGGATCTTGCGTCCGAAGCGCCACGATGACGCAGGCTGCCCCTGGTCTTCTTGGCCTCATTTCCGACCTTCTTCTTTGGTGCCTTGTAAGGCGCCGGGACCAACATCTTCATCAGAAGTGGGCCGACCAGTTCTTATGGTAGCGGGGCCGGACAGTAGATCCGCCCCACCTTCTTTGCCAAGCCCTAGGAAATTTGGGGGAAACACTTCAGGCATTTTCTTGAAGAATATGCGAATGAAACATACGAACTGTCAACAAGCGATCACTTACCGAACTTGCTGGGCGGGACAGTTGGTACCCGCGGTCCTCGGCAGAGTCTGGCCATGATTTGCCAGACTTGAAAAGCACCTTCCAGATGTCCTTATGCAAAGAGACAAAGAGCTCTTATAAGGTCTGGTGCTTGGCCGGGTCGAACTCCCATAGATTGCAAGCCCGGTGTTGACAAGGTAGAATTCGGGAAACTAACATCACCTGGACTACATTGACGAGCTTGATGTCCTTTTCTTCCATATATTGGACGCGCATCTGGAGCTCCGATAGCTCGTCAGACGAAGCCCAGTTCAGGCCCTTATTGGGCCAGATCTGAACTCTGGGGCGGTGGCCCATTCCTTGCCACGCAGCTCTGTGACGTAGAACCACTGCTGCTGCCACTCCTTGACGGTGTCATTGAAAGCACCCGTTGGCCATGTAACGTTGGGCATCTTGCTCACCATCGCACCTCCGCATTCGGCATGCTCGCCGCTCACTACCTAGGGCTTCACATTAAAAACCTTCATCCATAAGCCAAAGTGTGGTGGGACGCGAAGAAAGGCCACACACACGACGATGAATGTCGAGATGTTGAGGAAAGAATTGGGAGATAAATCATGAAAATCAATCCCATAATAGTACATGATGCCGCGAAAAAATGGGTGGAGGGGAAACCCTAGCCCGCGGACAAAATGAGGGAGAAATACCACCCTCTCATGGGGTTCCAGGGGGGACGATCTGTCCCACCATCGGAAGACGGCGGCTGATTCTCTTGGCCAAATACCCTGCCCCCCCGAAGCTTTTTGATGTCCTTCTCCCAGATAGTAGAGGCCATCCACTTGCCTCTTGATCCGGATCCGGATATTTTTTTGGAAGCCTTTTTGATGGAGAAGGCGGACGCTTCAGCGCTAGGGCTTGAGCAAGAAGGGACGAATGCGTAGAGGAAGAGGGCGTGGGTGAAACGAGTTTTTATCCCTTTATAAAGGAACAGGGATCCTGCGCCTCCCCACTTGCCCGTTAAAATCGCTTATTCCCCAAGCGCCTCGTTTGATGGCACGGTTGGGTTACCCATGTACGTATTGATGAGGATCCCGTGATAAGGGGACACGATCTCTGCTTCGACAAGACGTGCCGATAAAACTGCCTCGCGATATGTGTGGTGGCTGGTTATGAAAAACGGTTTGAATAAACACCGGGCCGTGGTGTGACGTCACGCTATGAAAATCCGTCGGCAGATTAGATTTGTGGAATATTGTGCTCTCTACGGTGGTATGTGGAATTTGTTTTGCAGAACCAGACACGACTCTCCTTTGTCCCGTGTCTAGATGGGACTCTCCTTTGCGTGGAAGGCAAGCTTGGCAGTTCAGATATGTAGATCTCCTTCTCCGTAACCGACTATCTGTAACCCTAGCCCCCTTCGGTGTCTATATAAACCGGAGGGTTTAGTCCGTAGGACAACAACAATCATAATCATAGGCTAGCTTCTAGGGTTTAGCCTCTACTATCTCGTGGTAGATCAACTCTTGTAATACTCATATCATCAAGATCAATCAAGCAGGAAGTAGGGTATTACCTCCATCGAGAGGGCCCGAACCTGGGTAAAACATCATGTCCCCTGCCTCCTGTTACCATTGGCCTTAGACGCACAGTTCGGGACCCCCTACCCAAGATCCGCCGGTTTTGACACTGACAAGTGAATCTGCTAGGGTTTATGGAATGTGTTCAAGAGGTATGGGACAAGCCTTCGGGGAAGTCTTCTACTGCCGGCTCCATCTCTGCCAAGTTCAAAGCTCTCCGGTATCCCCTTAAGAAGTGGCACATGAGGCTTTCCAAAATTAAAGCCCCAATTGCAGACTGTAACACGGTCATTTTATTCTTTGATCGCCTAGAGGAACACCGTGTTCTATCTTGGTCGGAAATGAACTTTTGTCGAATTGGGAAGTTGCACTTAGAGGAAATTCTTCACTTGCAGTTCATCTGTTGGAAGCAGGGTTGCACCATCCATTTTATAAAAATTGGTGAAGAGAATACTAAGTTTTTTCAGGCTATGGCCATAGAAAGGTATCACAAAAACACCATTTCCTCTATTAAAAATGTTGCAGGAGATGTGGTGTCAGACCATCAACAACTTCCTGGAATGTTTTGGTCCGAGTTCAAGCAGCGAATGGGCCATGCTCAAGGAATTCAAATGGGTTTCGATTTGGAGAACCTCCTGTCCAAAGTTGATGGGCTCGAGGATCTGTCTAATCCTTTCATTGATGCTGAATTGGATGAGGTAATCAAACACTTACCTCCGGATCGTGCTCCTGGGCCAGATGGCTTCACTGGGAGTTTTTTAAAGAAATGCTGGCATATCCTTAAATCTGATTTTTTGAATTTGGTCAAGGAGTTTTATGATGGCAAATGTAATCTGGAATGTCTCAACACATCCTTCATTACACTCATACCTAAGAAGCTTAGCCCGGAGTTTGTTGGTGACGTTCGGCCTATATCTCTCACCAATACATGTTTAAAATTCTTTACAAAGCTGTTGGCAAATCGTTTACAGAAAGTTATCCTTAATTGCATTCATCAAAATCAGTATGGATTACTCAAGTGTTATTCTATCCAAGACTGTCTAGCTTGGTATTTTGAATATATTCACCAATGTAAAGCATCTAAGAGGCCTATAGTTTTACTAAAACTTGATTTCACAAAGGCCTTTGATACCCTTGAACATTCATCCATACTCAGAATTCTGAAATGTAAGGGATTTGATGATCATTGGAATGGGTGGATTGACAATTTGCTTTTGTCTGGGTCCTCTTCTGTCCTGCTGAATGGAGTACTGGGCCAACATTTCAAGTGTTGAACTGGAGTTTGCCAAGGGGACCCTTTGTCGTCGCTGTTATTTGTCATTGTAATTGACCTACTCCAGTCAGTAGTCAATGATATGTATCGACGCAACATCCTCACCTTGCCAATCCCAACCAAGTCCAATGATTACCCAATCGTGCAGTATTTTGCCGGCACTCTTATTGTTCTGCCAGCTGTTGATTCACAACTTATTGCCCTGAAAGAAATGCTTGAGGTTTTTGTTGTCTCAACGGGTTTGAAAGTCAACTTCAGTAAATCTTCAATGATTCCATTAAATATGTCTGAGGTGGAAGGATCTAGAATTGCTAGCTTGCTTGTATGTTCAGTGGGTCACTTCCTTTTACATATCTTGGCTTGCCTATGGGGACTTCAAGACCTACCATATCTGAACTGATGCCAGTTGTTGATCGTATTGAGAGAAGATTGTCTGCTTCTTCATGTCTCCTAAACCAGGGCAGTAGGCTGCAATTACTACAATCTGTCCTCACATCCATGCCAATATATTTTATATGCACATTATCGATCCCTCAAGGTATCTTAAGCAGATCGAGAGAACTGAACGTTAGTGTCTTTGGAGAGGTAATTCATACAATCCTCAGCAATCTTTGACCGCTTGGGAGTTGGTTTGTAGACCAAAAAACATGGTGGTTTGGGAGTGCTCAATCTGAGTATACAAAATGAAGCCCTCCTGCCCAAACACCTCTTCAAGTTCTTTAACAAGCTGGACATCCTGTGGGTAAATTTAATATGCAATTCATATTACCAGTCTTCGGCTCCTCAGGCTACCCAAACTTGTGCTTCCTTTTGCTGGCGTGATGTGCTTAAGTTATATGATAAATTTTGTAAGCTGGCAATTCCACAGGTACATGTAGGAGATTCTGTGATTTTCTTGTTGGATAAATGGGAATTGGATGGTAGCCTGGTTCCTCTTAAAGATCGTTTCCCAAGGCTCCACTCCTTTGTGATTGATGATTTGGTCACTATCAAGGATTTCTTTGATCTGCCTAATATTGTGGATAGTTTCCATCTCCCACTGTCGCCGGAGGCTTTTTAGGAGCTGGAACATCTACAATCGTTGCTACTCCCAATAGAGCTTGATTCGAGTAGTAAGGATATTTGGAGATGGCCATCTAAGTCGGGGCAATTCCACTCCAAGATATATTATGATTACACCTTCTCTTCCATAGTGGTTGATCCTATTTTTAAATGGATCTGGAAATTCTCTTGCACCCTCAAGATAAGAGTTTTTGGATGGCTCCTATTAATGGATCGCCTTAACACGCAGGATATGATGCAGCGAAGGCACCAGACTATCCAGGATGATTCCTGTGTGCCGGGGCACGCACGCTTCCAGCACTGCCACGCCAAGATCGCGCTCCGCTCGTCGCGGCAGCGCACGAGCTCCAAGACCTAACACCACCTCCACAACAGGCTCCAGTGGCCACAGCGGGCTGCCGAGCCTTCACTCCTGAGCTGCGCAGCGTTGTCTGACCCGGGAAGTTCAACCCCGACCTGCCTCCGTGGTACGATGGCACCCCCGACCCGGGTGAGTTCCTGCAGCTTTATGAGTTGAGCATCGAGGCGGCCAACGGCAACGAGAAGGTTATGGCGAACTGGTTTCCGATGGCTCTCAAGGACGGCGCACGCTCGTGGCTCCTGAACCTGCCCGCGGGATCGATCTCCTCTTGTGATGAGATGCGCGAGCGTTTCGTCGCCAACTTCTAGGGCACTCGCGACCGCCTGCCAGCCATGGGTGACCTGCGGTGCATCAAGCAGCAACCAGGGGAAACCCTGCAGAAGTACATTCAGCGCTTCAACAGCGTCCGCCTCAAGATTCCCAAGGTGACGGACGAGGCCATCATCTCAACATTCTCCGATGGCGTCCGTGATGTCAATATGAAGGAGTAACTTTCCATCCACGAGGACCTGTGCACAGCCTTGGAGCTATTCAACATAGCGACCAAGTGTGCAACAGCTAAGGAAGGGCGCCTTTCCCTTGTTGAGCTCCCAGCTGTTGACCTAGAAGACAAGAAGGCCAAGGCCAAGGATGTGAAGCGCAAGGGGGTGGCTATGCTCGCAGAAGAACCGGAGATGAAGCGCAGCCGTGACCGCACAGAATCATCCAAGGGTAGCCGCCCGTTCTACACCTTCCACAATGTACACAACCACAACACCAACGAATGTCAGGAGATCAGGGCCATCCGCAAAGGGAGCTTCATCTGACGCCCAGAGTGCAACGACTGAGGCTATGGTTGTGGAGGAGGCCGAACTTGAGGGCGCTGGGACGACCGCGGCCCCCACCAGGAGTGGCGCGATCAGCCTTGTGAGGACCGCTAGCATGACAAGCCTCGCGAGGGCGCGTGGAGGCACCAGCCTCGTGAGGACTGGCCTTAGGGCTAGGCTGGCCTCCCTCCGCTGCCACCACCACCTAGGAGGAACGACGACCAGGACGAGGGGGCTGGGGGCTTCCAGGAACCTCGTGCCATTTCCTATATCTTAGACGGTGCGCTGGCCCCAGCCTCTCAACGCATTTTCAAGCAGTTCACCCATGAAGTGAACGCGGCTCTCCCTAGGCCCGTGGCCATGCGGCCACTCAGGTGGTCCAAGTGCACTATAATCTTCAGGTCGGCGGACCAGCTCAAGTGCGCGGCAACTTCCGGCGCACTCCCGATTCTCTGCTCACCCGTCATCAGTAGCGTCCAAGTCACCAAAACCCTCACCGATGGCGGTGCAGGGCTCAATGTTCTCTTCATCAACACGTTTGACCGTCTCCAAGTGCCATATGACCAGCTGCAGCCCACCAAGCCTTTCTCAGGAGTGACCGATGGCTCCACCAACCCAATAGGACAGATCCGTCTCCCAGACACCTTTGTCCAGCGCGACAACTACCGCATCGAGCTCATCGACTTCAACGTCGTCCACATTCGCCTTCCATACAACACCATCCTACGGTATCCAGCTTTGGCCAAGTTCATGGCAGTGACTCACCACGGCTACAATGTCCTCAAGACGCCAGGGAACCGCGACATCATCACTATCACGTGCGAGGAGAAGGACGCAGTGTGCTCCTCTGAGCGCGCCTACTAGGCCACAGCACTAGAGAACCCAGACAACAAAGGTGCCAGCTATCCTCCTGAGGCTGTCCCCAAGAAGAAGAAGAAGCTGCTCCACCAAGAGCCTCGGGAGAGCGGCGTCTCCAGCCGCACCGCTTCAGGACCTGCGCCCATGAAGGGAGTGCCTCCCTTTCTCGCATAGGAAGGCGCACCCGGCGCCCCTCTCAGGTTGGGCTCAGGGGCTCTCCTCTGGAGGGCCTCCGGCATGGCCAATGTCACGAGCGAGGCGCTCGGGCACTATGCGGAGGCGTGCTTCGCCACACGTTTCCCTCATGAGGGCACGAGGCATGGTTTGCCAGGCACTCAAGAGTTCATCACCAAGGCAACCGAGGAGCTTCAAGAGGCAAGAGCCATGCGCGGCGACCGCCGCCCACCACCTAGCGCAACCACTCATCCTGGTGAGGGCAGTGAGCTGTGCGTCTGCATCGACATTCCAGGGCTCAACAGGGCCGCATCTCAGGAGCGCTTCTGGCCATCTCACGCTGGTCGGTGTGAGGGCCCCCATCACAGCTACGTTCGCATGCCCTTCGGCGTGCCGAACACGGCTGCCATCTTCCGTCGGCTCATGCAGGGTACCTGGCGGCTCATGAGGCCAGGCGGCAGGCAATCCTGAGGGAGGAAGAGCCAGAACCTCCGTGGTCCCATGGGAACCGGCCGCCGGATGGCACGTAAGGAGCAACTTCTTTAGCATGTGCTTTAGCTACCTCAACATCTCTCCAGCAACGATGCCAGGTGACTCTATTTTAGTTTGAATCAGTTGGGGGCACCCCTCGGGCTGCATTATCCCCAAGTCACACGGGCCTGTCCCTGCGACGCGTATCCTTTTGCATCTTTAGCTTACTTTGCTAGGAGCACCCTCGGGCTGCATCATCCCCAGGCCGCATGGGTCCGTTCCTATGGCATGTATCGTTCTCACATTACCTGAACTAGCTTGCTTCCCCCGATGATTTGCCTTGTGATCATCACCTGCTTACCTACTACCCTTCGCGACATTCCATGTTGCTGACCGGCCTCCTGCTCATCCTGCAATGGGGGCTACACATGCTGGCACGGCGCTTGTGCTCGGGTCCGTCCCTGCAAAGATGACAAATATGGGGAATCAAGCTCTGGCTTGCGGCTCATCTCGCGCATGTCACCTCACAAGATCCTCAATGCCTTCATCTTCTTGTGGAAGGATCAGAGGCAAGGCAACAAATGCGATTGTGAATTATATTATTCCCTTGAGCTAACCCGCAGGAATCTCCAGAGCTTAGCTACAGGCGGCCCTGCCGGCTGCCCCCTTCTCACGCGATTCACTTGCGCATTAAAGGGGGGCTCCTGAGCATCGCGTCTCAGAAGCTCCTACTAACCCTCCAGCCCTCACCTCCTGGCCTTGCCCACGGCATCGCGACCTGGCATACCAGCGGCGGCTGAGCCTCGCTCGAGGGTCGAGACCCGAGCGTAGAGCATTTAGAAGAGCGAGAAAGGGGGAGGCCGGTGCAGGTCTAACCTAGCTATACTACCGTAGGAGCATAGATCAGGCACGCCGCATGGGGAATCACCTCAAGCCCTTCAAGATAAGTCACATATTCAAATGAGCCCGACTCCATAAGCTGACGAATTTTCGACTTTCGCAGCCTCGCTCCGGCAATGCTGCCTTCCTTTTTCAGCCTTCAGGAAGCTGCTTGCACGCCAAGGGGGACCTCTTGAGCATCACGCCTTAGGAGCTCTTACCGGACCTCGGGCCGCTCACCTCCTGGCCTTGACCACAGCATCGCGACCTCACATACTAGTGATGGCTGAAGCTTGCCTTGGGACTGGGACCCGCCGGCGTAGAGCACTAAGCTACTGTAAGGACAAAAAAGGGGGACAGTGCCGAAGCGAGACATGCAACCATGGTTTCGTAATAGGAATAATAAAGATTAGGGGAAAAGCATTACAAGTCCTTTACACACACCCATGGGGTCCATTTCGATTCCTCGCAGGGAACAAAAGAAGAAAGTCTCAAGGAGCCCTAGCTACGGCGGCCACCGCCAAAACCATCACCAACAGTGGGCCACGGGAGGCCGACACCAACCCCATCTAGGTCATCAACGATGACGAGTAGATGCCGCTGCCGCGCTCCGGGCACGGCGTGAGCTCTGTGGCGTGCAGCTGTTGTCGCTCATCCCCGGAGACTTGTCGAGCTCGGGAGAGTCACTGGATTCCGAGGAGCCGTCGCTGCTGCTGGAGGAGCTGTCGATAGAGCCGGGGGTAGGCTCGGCGCCCGTTGCTGCGCCACCCTGGCGGCTCCATCCAGGGCAGCATTCCAGGCGGTGGCCTTCCTCGTCAAAGACCTTGAAGAACAACGTGGAGGCGCCATCATACTCAAAGTGGATGGCAAGGCCACCCTCTACGCGGCAAGCGCAAGCGACCTCGCCCCATCCTCGGGTCATGAAGATCTTGCCATAGGGGACGGCCTCGACCTCTGCCCCCGTGGCCAGGGTGTAGCACCCAGTGTGTTGCAGCCACAGCTCAAGCGGTCCCCGCGGCGGCATCTCCTCGGCAAAAAACCACGGGAACTGGATAATTGTGCGCGGAGGCATCACCACCCACACCACAAACTAGCACGAGGAGCCCTCGGCATGGGTTCGTGGCCCGGCGGCTCGTGCAACCACAGCTTGGCCACCACGGCTGTGAAGCGAGCGGCGTGGGGTGCTGTCCCGCTCCTCCAGAGCCTTACGCTCGGGTGTACAAGGGCAATGGGTAGCTAGGAAGAGGCCGCTCGTACCAAGGCCTCGTCACTTCCAGCCTCATGCCAGCGTCGTGGGAGCAGCCGAACCTCTTCTTCGGCGGGAGTGGCCCCTGCTCCTCGCGGGGGGTTTTCCTTTCTCAGCGGTGGAGAATCTCCTTATCGGCGCCATAGGGGCTATGGCAACACGGCGAGGCAAGGAGGATGAAGAAGGAGCAGGCGGCGAGAAGAAAGAGATGAGCAGCGGGGGCTTCACCCCTCTCCTCATTTATAGCCAAGAGGAGGCCAACCGCTGGCCTCCATGATCACACGCAATGATGGTTTTTCGATGCATGTAGCAGGGTCTCATCAAGTCGGGCGGTTGCTGAGGCAGCATGGGGAAGCGGAGGTGCCACGTCCAATCAGTCGCCACGCCTCGACCAATGTCGCAAGCAGTTGGGGCCTGCAGCGCTCCGCACTTGCCCCTTGGCTTCGCCTCGAAGCCAAGTTTGAGCGCGCCTTGGGCCCGGGGGCTACTATCGTCGTCCTGGGAATGGTGGTACCCAGACTTGCCTTCCTGCGGCCCATGGCATGGCTCCATCAATGGCCTGGTATGGCCCAACATCGACAAGAACAGCTCAAGACCCTCGCGAGGGGCCAAGCCTTATGAGACGGACGACAGAAAGACATCCCTAGGGGCAGCCTCACTAGGCTGGCTCCCGAGGAGCGGAAATATCTATGCAAGGTGCACCTCGCGAGGTCCGCATTATGTGAGCCATGATGACCAAGGCCAGGTGAGTGCCAGAGGGCGCAGCATACCAGTTTCCCCTTTGGTGCCAAGGGGGCAAGCGCAGGCGTGGAGTCCCGACGAATCAGGCAAAGGTTTCCATATTGGTGCAATAAGACCAAGGACTGCCAGGACGGCAGGACGAAGGTCATCATGGAGCCCCGGGCAGTGGCACCACTAGAGCCTTTGGAAAGCGAAGACTACTTCTGTTAGGATAGCTTGTACTAGTTGTCTCCCATCAAATTTGGCCGTTGTGGAATCCCTTCCCGCCTACATTTCGGGAGAGGACCAAGGCCGCTATAAATAGGACCTAGCCACCACCATAGGAGGGGAGACGGATGAGTTTTCCACCATAGCGAGGGATCGGATCCATTACACCCGAACCACCTCACCAGCTCATCGACCCTAGAACACCTCACCTCCTAAGGCTATTCATCCCCTGTACTAGTTCAACCTCATCCCCTCGAGGCAATCCACCACACACTGGAGTAGGGTATTACACCGCAGGGTGGCCTGAACCAGTATAAACCCCTGCGTCCCTTGTTCCTTGAGTTTGTTGAGCTAGGCCGTGGGATTTTTGAGTGGGCGCACTGGGGAGAGAGTGTTCTTCGTGCGCACCCCAGAGTTCAAACCTCTCTAGGGTCTGCAGAACCCGAAATCTGACAAAAATCATCATAGCATTTGTATCAATGGCATGAAACTAAAATAGAGTAGTGACATGACATTATCAATAGCATGGCAAAGATATCATGAAAGCACAAGCATGCATGTCAAGCACTACAAACATATATCATAACAGAATAAGTGCAGATGGAACTGATAAGAAACTACTTCAACTACACACACAGGGTGCAAGCAAAGTCAACATGCAAGTTCAGGGCTCATGATAAGAGGTTGGCTTGCTTGGGGTCGATGAATACTCCGGGAAGGAATGCGATCACCTCGCAGAATAATTTGCCAGAGAAGGGTTCTCCCTTAGAGGGGCTGGATATAGGGCGGGGAAAAATGGGTATTTTCAGAATGTGTAAACATCAAGAAAATGGTACCCTCTAAAAGAGCTCGACGAACAGAGATCATGAGCACTAGAATCACCTCAATCAGAGTTATGATTGAAAAGTTGTGGCCATTCACTTCTTAGGCAGAAAAGGAACTAAAGCAGTGAATGTTCACAATATAACCACTTCGGCTGGCTCGACTGAAAAAGAGAAAGCGTATTTCTCAGAATAAGTTTTTAGTGAATGGAAAGCACACTTCTGAAATCCCGCCTCCACTTACGCTAATTGGGCACCTCTTCAGTCGCCGACAGGTGCGGTCGCGCGGGGAGGGCCCTGCCTGGACCTGACTGCCTTCAACCTCCCGCTCGGGAGAGCGTCGGGCCGAGGGAGGAGGCCACCTCGACGGCGACTGCAGGCGCGCCCGGCCACCATTGGAGGCGTGCGGCCTACCCAGAAGATCAAGAGGGAGAGGCGCATCTAGGGGTGGTATTTATTATCGCCGAGGAGCGTTGTAGCAGCTGCAACAGAGCTCTCGGTGGAAGTGAGCTTCGGTCGCCGGTGAATAGGGTGCTCCAGTGGGGAAGAGGAGGGGCCGAGGCCACTGGGAGGTTTGTTGGGCTCCAAGTAACTCGAGGGTGGCGGTGGAACAAAGGGGGGAGCGCAAGGTCGCCGGAATCAGAGAGGGCCGAGGTGGCGAGTACGACGGCGGTGGAGATCAGAGAGGGACTCCTGGGAGGGATGGGTAGCCTGAGGAGGTGAGTAGAGAGGGGGAGGGGCTCATGGTGAGCTTGAGAGGGTCGTGGGCGGGCTATGAATAGCCAGGGCAAGGGCACCCGAGCCAGTTTCTGCCTGGTGATTCCGGCCGCGGCTCTGCCGTGCTCAAATGTAACTGGGAGGGGCGAGAACACGACAAGGGGGGAGCGGACAAGCTGCAGAGGGTCACGGAGATGAGCTGCGCCCAGGGTCACGAGGAGGAAGAGGCCATGGCATAGGAAGGCGATGGTGCTCACGGGCAGACACTATGCAGCGACGGTGACGACATGCTGGAGAGTAATCAGGAGAGAGAAATATCTCGAGGGTGAAGGAAAGACCGAGGCTAAGCTGCTGGACATCCTCAGGTGAGCCAGAACTGGCTGGAGCAGGCCTGTCGGCATCGACAGTGGCTAGGTGTCGGTGTCAAAACCGGCGGATCTCGGGTAGGGGGTCCCGAACTGTGCGTCTAGGCGGATGGTAATAGGAGACGAGGGACACGATGTTTTTACCCAGGTTCGGGCCCTCTCGATGGAGGTAAAACCCTACGTCCTGCTTGATTAATATTGATGATATGGGTAGTACAAGAGTAGATCTACCATGAGATCAAGGAGGCTAAACCCTAGAAGCTAGCCTATGGTATGATTGTTGTAATGTATGTTGTCCTACGGACTAAAGCCCTCCGGTTTATATAGACACCGGAGAGGGCTAGGGTTACACAGAGTCGGTTACAATGGTAGGAGATCTACATATCCGTATTGCCAAGCTTGCCTTCCACGCCAAGGAAAGTCCCATCCGGACACGGGACGGAGTCTTCAATCTTGTATCTTCGTAGTCTTGGAGTCCGGCGGACATTGATAGTCCGGCTGTCTGGACACCCCCTAGTCCAGGACTCACTCAGTAGCCCCCGAACCAGGCTTCAATGACGATAAGTCCAGCGCGTTTATAGTCTTCGGCGTTGCAAGGCGGGTTCTCCCTTCAAATTCCATGTACCTGCCGAACAGTGTCCGGCTTCATCTTGAATACTGTGTTCCTCGGCTTCTATGCCAAATAATGGCCCTCTTCCATGCATCGCACGAATGCGAAATGCCAGGGTGTCTTTTGCATTTCACCCCCCCAATTGTGCGAGTCGCCCGCCTATAAAAAAGGCAAGAATCCAGATCCAAACCACACCGTCTTCCTCCCGCGAATACTCCATCGAAGCGCCATTGACCTAGAAATCCATTCCACCATGGATCGCCAACACGGCTCTTCTTAGCGCGCTCCCAGCCCATCGCCGGGGAATTGGAGGAGGTGCTCTATTTCGCACAACGAGCACGTGAAGCTCCAAACAGGGGGATTCCTCCCTCCGGCCATTATGATCCTAGTCCGGGCCGGACTGGTTACTTATCAAGGTGGGAGACAGGCGGAGGACACTCCAAGCCCCAATAAGGGGGAGCGAGTATGTTTTGTCCCTTATCTGACAAGGGGACTCGGATTTCCAATACATCCGTTCCTCCGCGGGCTCCTGAAGTTCTACGGACTCCAGTTCCACCACCTCACGCCCGCCTCTGTCCTGCATATCGCGGGCTACGTAGCTCTTTGCGAGCTATTCCTGGGAATTGAGCCCCATTTCGCATTGTGGAAGAGGCTGTTTTGCCTCATACCCCGTTCTTACCAGGGGTCCATATATCAAGTGGGCGGCGCCGAAATATGGCGCATAGCCGGGACCGGATACCTATCCGGCACTCCCAAGAAGGCGTCCGAAGACTGGCCCTCGGAGTGGTTTTATATAGAAGAGCCTCGCTGCCAGACCCAGTTCGGATCGGCCTCCCGGAGTTTGACGCTGCTCCCTTGAAGAAACGCCTTAGCTGGCGCCCGCGGAGCCCCCGATTGGAGGAAGACAAGAGCGTCCACTACTTGATGGGCCAGATAAGATTAATGGCTCATTCCCGCTTGACCATGATCGGAGTCATGGCGACATGCATCAAGCGAGGGGTATAGCCCCTGCAATACAGAGGCCACCCCTTGTGGGATTTCAACAGGGAAGACGATGCTACCCGGCACGGCCGCAAGGGGCTGGATTCGGCCGAGGATCTGGTGAAGATCCTGTCCAGCCTGTACAAAGGGGAGAAGGAGGATTTCCTTCGAACAGACGCTTTGAATGGGTTTTCCATGATCAACCCCAGAGGATGGGTAAGTGAACACCTTGAAGGGCCCAACCCATGCTATCGAAGTTTAAGCTTCTTACATTATGTCTTCGGCGCAGGGTCTACGCCGGACTGTGGAGGACATGGTGAGTCCTGCTCCGCAACCCGAGGATCCAGAAGGATCCCTGGGTCCGGCCTCCGAAGAGGACCCAGATATCGAGGTGGAGCTGATCGACGGGGTGTATCACCAGCTCAGCATAGACAATGCTTTGGTCGCCATTACGGCGGACTACCCCGGGCTAAGTCCGGCTTCCCAGGTGACCGCGACCGAAGTCCGGACACCATTGTCTCATCCCTGCCCATTTTTGACCTTCACGATCGATGGTATTTTGCAGGAAGCGCCTTTACGGCAGGAAGCCGAGCCCGCGGCGGCCGACCAACAGAGGTCGGTCCGAACCAGCAGGCGGAAAAGGAGCGCGGTGCGGACGGAAACGCCGCAAAGGTATAGCTCGTATTTGAATTTTTAGGGCAACGTTCCGAGGAAACGTCTGAGTGCTCATGATCTTTGTAGGAGAAAAAGCGCTCGCCAGACTGCGAGCGCAGGAATTGCCCATCTAACCAACCCCGGCCAGGCTCCAGCGCCCGGCCTGGAGGGGGAGGCAAACGCAAGACGCGAGCCGGATCCTCCTCCAACGGAGGATACCGACAGACTGTCCGCCACCAAGTCTGAGGTGGAGAGCGCCATGAACCATAGGCGTCGCCGGACCGTATTTCAAGAGGCGTGCTTTTCCCCTGAGGCATTGGATGCCTTTAACGCAGGGGACGCGCATCTCCGTGCTGCTCAAAATGGTTTTACCAGAGCCACGGAGCAGTATGTGAAAGACATACGGGTAAAGGAATTTTAATGGTTGTATATACCAGTAGCCCCGAGACTTAAACTAGTTATGCTAACAGATTTAAGGATCATTGGAAATTTCAGGCACTTAACGAGAAGAACGCCCAGCTGTCTCGGGAGCTTCAAGATTGCAAGGCCCAACTTGAGGCCGCACTTGCTACCGCAGGAGGAGACGGAAAGACCCCTCCTGGTAACACATTTTTATTAATAAATATAAGCACTGTGCGGCGTGCACGTGAGTCTAATAATGACATTGCAGGTACCACCGGACAAGATCCGGACAGGCAAGCATTGCTACGCCAGCTAAAGGCCGGCGAGAGTGTGCTGAATAGGGTTCAGCAGGAAAGGAACAAGCTCCAGGATGCCAACGCCAAGCTCGGAGAAGAGCTGAAAGGCACTCAGGCCGAGCTGTCCGGCTCCGTTAAGGAGAATCAGCGGCTTCGTCGCAGCATTTATAGTAAGTGCTTGAGCGAACTCTTTTGAAAAGAAGAGTTCGGCGAGGAAGCATTTTTACATGATATGTCTTGTAGGTATACTCACGGGTCGTCCTGCAGAGGAGATGCCCATATCAATGGGTAATCAACTTCCCAAACTGTTGCATCTACTCGAACGAGTTCGGCAGGCAATGAGCGGCGTCGTTCAGGCTTTATGGCCAGCCCTCACCCTACCCGAGAGCCTCGGGGAGCTTGCGGAGAAGCTGCAGGGAGTGCGGCAGCGCTTCCGTTTGTGGAAGATTTCGACCTGCCGTCAAGGTGCCAGGGAGGCTTGGGCCATGGTGAAGACGCGGTACAAGAAGGCGGATCCCAACCACATGGCCGAAGTTGGACCGGTGGGGCCCGATGGGAAGGAGATCCCTGTGAGTTTAGTGTATAGCCAAGTAGAGTTGGCTGCTAAATTTTCCCAACAGGACTGTAAACTAGACAGCCTGTTAGACGGGATTGAGGAGGAATACAATCAGTAAATTTGACAATGTATGTTATCCTTTAAAGTGACATGTGAAATGCCTTCTAGCCGGATTGTAGATCGTTTGTCTTTGCCGACCTTTTCGCTTCGACCTCGGGACCCTAGAGTCCGGAGTGTGTCCGAATACCTTTTTGGTTAAGAAACAACCGTGGTATGCATGGAGACCAGGCGTAGGGGTCATTAGTGCTTTATCAGACAAGTGCCCAACTAGTTATGTTATATTACATGGTTAGTAAGAAACATCTTCCAGGGAGAATAGTTCCATTAAGGGTTCCTTTCGCTGGGGGGCATGCCCTAAAGTGCATGTCCGGACTGCAAAGAAAGCAGTAAAACATCTGGGGGCAAATAGATAAATGGGTAAAAAGTCATCTTTTAAGTCACCGACCGAATATTCCCTTAAGAACGCTAGCTTTCGGCTTCACCCAGTCTGACCCGGCAGTAACAATCGCAGAGGTGCTCCCTTTACCTCCTAGCCAAACAATCGCAAACGTAGGGGTAAGCACAGGAGCCAGGCAACCCAGCTTGGCCAAAACTTAAGTCATATCGATGCATATAATGGCGAGTAAAAGGTACATGTGGAAGCTTGACACATGTGCTGGGTATAAACCCGTATAATTGAGCTTCTGTAAAAGAAGCCCCCAGGAATAATGAGTGCGGATGGCACATCATGCGTATAATTGAGCTTCTGTAAAAGAAGCCCCCAGGAATAATGAGTGCGGATGGCACATCATGCGTATGCAAAGAATGCAAAAATAGGCCCGGAAGGGCTTTTAAGTGAAAAGGATAAAAAGAGAAATAAAAGAGCAGCCGAAATGTAAAATTTTGGACGGGGGAAGGGGACGAACTCTTAGTCCGGCGCTAGGCATAGAATCGTCGGAGGCGGGCTGCGTTCGATGGGTTCGGCTCGAGTCGGTGATCCGACGCAGTTCGTAGACGGTATGCTCCGCCGGTCAGTACTTGATCGATAATGAAGGGGCCCTCCCATTTGGGCTTCAGGTTTTCCTTTTTCTTGTCCGGCAGGCGTAGAACTAGTTCGCCAACGTTGTAAGTCTTGGCCCGTACTTCTCTGCTTTGATATCTTCGGGCCTGCTGCTGATAGAATGCGGAACGAGCCTTCGCGACGTCACGTTCTTCCTCCAATGTGTCCAAGCTGTCCTGCTGATCAAGCTCGGCCTCTCTTTCCTCATACATGCGCACTCGAGGTGAGTCATGAATAATGTCACAGGGCAAGACTGCCTCTGCGCCGTATACCATAAAAAATGGTGTGAATCCGTAGTACGGTTAGGCGTTGTCCACAGCCCCCAGAGTACGGAGTCGAGCTCCTCGACCCATTGTGTGTCGGATTTGGTGAGTGACCTCACTAGTCTGGGTTTAATGCCGCTCATTATTAGACCATTTGCTCTTTCCACTTGACCGTTGGTTTGAGGGTGATAGACTGACGCATAGTCGAGCTTGATGCCCATATTTTTGCACCATGACTTAACCTCGTCAGTTGTGAAGTTCGTGCCGTTGTCGGTGATGATGCTGTGGGGGACTCCGTAACGGTGTACCACCCCTGATATAAAGTCTATCACTAGTCCGGACTCTACCGTTTTGACCGGTTTGGCCTCTATCCATTTGGTGAATTTATCCACCATGACCAATAGGTATTTTTTCTTGTGGGTCCCCCCTTTAAGGGGTCCAACCATGTCAAGCCCCCAGACCGCGAACGGCCAGGTAATGGGTATGGTTTTGAGGGCGGTGGGTGGCATATGGCTCTGATTAGCAAAGAGCTGACAACCAACGCATCGCTGGACCAAGTCCTGTGCGTCTGCCCGAGCCGTCGGCCAATAAAATCCTGTACGGAATGCCTTTCCTACAAGGGCCCGGGCTGCTGCGTGGTGTCCGCCTAGTCCGGCATGAATTTCAGCCAGGAGGTTTCGCCCTTCTTCTTCGGAGATACACCTTTGAAAGGCTCCGGTGGTACTTTTCTTATAAAGTTCTCCCTCATGGACCTTGTAGGCCTTCGATCGCCGAACTATGCAGCGGGCCTCATTTTGGTCTTCGGGAAGTTCCTGCCTAAGTAAGTAGGCTAGGAAAGGTTCTGTCCACGCGGCGATTACTGCCATTATGACGTGGGTGGAGGGTGTAATGTCGTCTGCCGAATCACCAGTTGGTGCGGTCTTCTCCGGTTTGTAGCTACCGGGCTCCTCTTCCCATAGTACGGATGGCTTGGAGAGCCGTTCCAGGAAGATATTTGGAGGGACAGCATCACGTTTCGCACCGATGCATGCCAGGACGTCGGCCGCTTGGTTATTATCTCGGGCTATGTGATGGAATTCGAGTCCTTCAAACCGAGCTGACATTTTTAGGACAGCGTTGCGATATGCTACCATTTTCGGATCCTTGGCGTCGAAGTCTCCATTTATTTGGGATATTGCAAGGTTTGAGTCCCCGCGCACCTCTAGGCGTCGAATGCCCATGGAGACCGCCATCCGGAGACAATGTAACAGGGCCTCGTATTCGGCTGCATTGTTGGAGTCCGTGTACATTATTTGAAGTACATACTGGACTGTATCTCTAGTGGGGGACGTCAGTACGACGCCAGCCCCCAGTCCGGCCAACATTTTGGAGCCGTCGAAATGCATAGTCCAATTGGAGTATGCGCCGTACTCTTTAGGGAGTTCGGCTTCAGTCCATTCGGCGACGAAGTCAGCCAAAACTTGTGACTTTATGGCTCGTCGAGGTTTGTAAGTGATGTCGAATGGTAAGAGCTCAATGGCCCATTTTGCTATCCTGCCCGTTGCGTCGCGGTTATTTATAATGTCATTGAGTGGTACTTCAGAGGCCACTGTTATCGAGCACTCTTGAAAGTAGTGTCGGAGCTTTCGAGACGCCATGAACACCGCATATGCTATCTTCTGATAGTGCGGGTAACGGGATTTGCAGGGGGTTAACACAGTGGATACATAATACACTGGTTTTTGAAGAGGGAATTTATGCCCTTTTGTCGCTCGTTCGACGACGAGGACTGCGCTCACAACTTGATGTGTTGCTGCGATGTATAACAACATTGGTTCGCCCAGAGTAGGTGCAGCCAGGACCGGATTTGTTGCCATTACGGCCTTTATTTCTTCGAGTCCGGCAGTGGCAGCATCCGTCCACTCGAAGTGTTCGGTGCGCCTGAGGAGGCGATAGAGGGGCAACGCCTTTTCTCCTAAACGGGAGATAAAGCGGCTTAAGGCTGCCACGCATCCTGTTAATTTTTGTATTTGTTTGAGGTCTTTTGGAATATCCAACTGTGACAGAGCTCGGATTTTGGCCGGATTTGCTTCAATTCCTCTACCGGATACGATGAAGCCCAGCAGCTTTCCGGCTGGTACGCCGAAAACGCATTTTTCCGGATTCAGCTTGATGTCATATGCTCTGAGGTTGTCGAATGTGAGCCTCAAATCATCTACTAAAGTTTCGATGTGTTTTGTTTTGACGACTACGTCGTCTACGTATGCCTTGACTGTTTTGCCGATCTGGGTGGCCAGACATGTTTGAATCATTCACTGATATGTTGCGCCGGCGTCTTTGAGTCCGAAGGCCATTGTGTTGAAGCAGAATAGTCCATATGGAGTGATGAATGCCGTTGCGGCTTGGTCTGCTTCCGCCATCTTGATTTGATGATAGCCAGAGTATGCGTCCAGGAAGCACAACGAATCGTGCCCTGCTGTGGCATCGATAATTTGATCGATGCGGGGGAGAGGGAAGGGATCCTTTGGGAAAGCTTTATTGAGGTCTTTAAAATCGACACAGAGGCGCCAGGATTTATCCTTCTTTGGTACCATCACCAAATTTGCTAGCCAGTCCGGATGTTTGATATCTCTAATGAATCCGGCTTCCAATAGTTTGGCTAGCTCTTCTCCCATTGCCTGTCTTTTGGGCTCGGAAAATCGTCGAAGAGCCTGTTTGACTGGCTTGAATCCTTTTAGGATGTTGAGGCTGTTTTCTGCCAACCTGCGAGGGATTCCGGGCATGTCTGAAGGATGCCAGGCGAAGATATCCCAATCTTCCCGAAGGAATTCGCGCAGTGCGGCGTCTACTTCGGGGTTCAACTGTGCCCCAATGGAGGCCGTCTTTGTTGGGTCCGTTGGATGGACCTGGAATTTTATTATCTCGTCTGCTGGTTTGAAGGAGGTGGACTTGGATCTTTTATCGAGTATCACATTGTCCCTGTTCACTGTAGAGCGCAGCGCGGTGAGTTCCTCTGCCGCTAAGGCTTCGGATAGTGCCTCGAGGGTTAGTGCGGCTGTCTTGTTTTCGGCGCGGAGTGCTATGTCCGGATCACTAACGAGAGTGATTATTCCGCTGGGCCCAGGCATTTTCAGCTTCATGTAGCCGTAATGAGGTATTGCTTGAAAAATTGTGAATGCCTCTCGTCCTAATATGGCGTGATACCCACTGCTGAACAAGGCCACCTGGAACGTGACTTCTTCGGATCTGTAATTGTCCGGAGAGCCGAATACCACATCGAGTGTGATTTTTCCGGTGCAGCGCGCTTCCCGGCTAGGGATTATTCCTCTAAAGGTTGTGCTGCTTCGCTCAATACGGCTCCAATCGATTTCCATTTTTCGCAGAGTTTCCTCGTAAATGAGGTTTAGTCCGCTGCCGCCGTCCATGAGGACTTTTGTCAGTCGAAAGCCGTCCACTATGGGACTAAGTACCAGTGCGGCTGGGGCTCTGGTTGTTCGGAATGTGGGCTCGTCGCTGCCATTGAAGGTAATAGCTGTGTCGCTCCATGGATTTGCTGTTGCTATTTGGTAGACTTTGGCGAGTTCGCGGATTGATCGTTTTCGCATATTATTTGATGCGAAAGTCTCAAACACTGTTGATACCGTGCTGGTATTGTTGGAGTGGTTTCCCGGAGCTAGAAGCTCTTCGCCACTTTTGGCCACCTGCCGTAATATCCAACATGCTCGAAGGCTATGTATTGGGACGGCTCCCTCTGTATTATGAAGCTTACAGGGTCCATTGAGCCATCCCTCCAGTACGGTTCCGTTTCCATTATTGGGTTTTTGTTTTTTCGTTTTTGTATCTAGGGCCTGAGTGTAAGGCACCCTTTTACTGCGGACTGGGTTTGGGGCCGGATTATCCCAAAATTGATTTTCGGTTTTCCGGAAACTCTCCATCGCACAGTACTTTCGTACAATGGATGCCAGATCGGTGAAGTGCGTAATTTTGCGATGATCAATGGCGTTTAGTATTCCCTTGTCCGTGCAGTTATTGCGGAAGATTGATATTGCGTTTTCCTCTCGGCAGTCCTTTATGCTGTCCATAACCAGGAGGAATCTGGCCCAGTAGTGATGTACTGTTTCTGTAGGCTCTTGCCGTATTAGAGATAGATCGCATATGTCTGGGCGGGTGGGTGGAATAAAATCCGGATCCCGGCCCATCTTGAGGCTCAAAGGCCAAGGGGTTTCAGAATTCGGAAGTGTGGTTTGCTGGGGACAATCCAGCGAGTCCGGGGCGATGCATGATTTTAAGTTCAATGCTCGATCGAAGTCCGTCCCCCCGCGGGAATCCGGCATGGAGGGTTCGGGAATCCGCACATGAATTGTTTTCAACACTGGCAAAGAGTTGTCGTATTGCTCTTCCACCACTGCGACGTGGTGGGTGGCCTGGGGAGAGTTAATCTCTCTCAGATTGGTTTTAAGCCCAATCTGGTTGTAGTCCGTAGCGACTCCCAGGGCGGCGATGCGATCCAAGAGCTCGTTAACAGATGAGAGCTCTATTGGATCTAACTGTTCGACAGCTTTAGGGCTGACGCGAAGATTGCTTTCGACGACTTGAGAAGTCATTGCCGAAGCGGCGGCCGGACATGCGGTCATGAGAAAACCACCAAGCCGGATAGTTTGGCCGGCGGCCAAGGCCCCTCCGGCGAAAACACCGTCTTTGAAGACGGGTGGAGGCATCCGCTCTGTCGGTGACGACCCAGAGGAACTCTCAATGAAAGCACCAATGTCGGTGTCAAAACCGGCGGATCTCGGGTAGGGGGTCCCGAACTGTGCGTCTAGGCGGATGGTAACAGGAGACGAGGGACACGATGTTTTTACCCAGGTTCGGGCCCTCTCGATGGAGGTAAAACCCTACATCCTGCTTGATTAATATTGATGATATGGGTAGTACAAGAGTAGATCTACCACGAGATCAAGGAGGCTAAACCCTAGAAGCTAGCCTATGGTATGATTGTTGTAATGTATGTTGTCCTACGGACTAAAGCCCTCCAGTTTATATAGACACCGGAGAGGGCTAGGGTTACACAGAGTCGGTTACAATGGTAGGAGATCTACATATCCGTATTGCCAAGCTTGCCTTCCACGCCAAGGAAAGTCCCATCCGGACACGGTACGGAGTCTTCAATCTTGTATCTTCGTAGTCTTGGAGTCCGGCGGACATTGATATTCCGGCTGTCCGAACACCCCGTAGTCCAGGACTCCCTCACTAGGCCACTGTTTTTCCTGGCATCACTCGTGATCACCACGGCCAAATGCGTCATGGACACCTCCAGAATGCCAGCCCATGTGTAGAGTGTAGTCCTCCCAGGATAGATCAGAACCGAGGTGATGAAATGAGCAGAGGCATAGAGAGCAGAGAGAAACATGCTTCAAAAAATTTGTTGTAGCAAACTTGACCGCACTGTTGTGATCAACTTTGTGAGGTTAAGAGGGAAGCTTGATGTCAGGGAGCTTTAGGATAGTAAGGACTATAGTTCTGCCATGTTTGAGATGGTATGGACAAGTATTTAACAAAATTGCTTTGCAACTGCCAAATATGGTCCAGGAACAAAATGATGATGTAGCACTCACTAGGAGTGATGCCTTGGGCTGAAAATGGATGGAGAACAATGATATGAGATATATAAGAATTTGGGAAAGTTTCAGCCCATTTGGACACTCCATGAAGGTACTTCCTTCACAACGTGATAATCTGGTCAAAAACTTAGGAAAATTGCAGGTGAAGATTGGTTGAAGAGATTGAGCTGATTTTTGGCATCCACAGGAGATTTATCCATGTTAATCACCTTGAGAAATTCCAGCTCAAAAAGAGCAAGGGGTCAAGCACTTCCTTTGCAAAAATTTCAGACAGGGCAGAAACTTGCATTGTATCACATGCTCAAATTATGAACTTTGAAGCATGGGTTTGGATGGAAATGGTGAATATATAGCAAGTACAAGCTCCACAAATTATTTGGGAATTTTCCTTGCTATAAAAATGGTAGCTCCTTTGAAAAATGGCAGAAAGGAAATATTGGCTTAAAATAGGAAAAAGGCAATTTTCCTTATTTAAATATGGACAATATTTTTGCGAGAGCTAAGATTAGGCATAAACATCATATCCACAAATTTGCATGAATTTTGGAGATGGCTAGCTATGCCTTAGGATTTTATTCCTCAGAAAGGAAAAGAAGGAATAAATCCCTAATGGAAAATATTGCATAAGACTTAGCAATATTTTTGAATATCCAATGTTTAGAGGTGTAGGAGGATCTAAGAAGATTTGGAAGATTAACAGATGAAGAGAAGTGATGGCTCCATTGTAATCACAAAGGACATATCCAAATTCCAAATTTTGGGAATTTGAATTAGGAGAGATTCTGAGGTGGTGCAAATGAGGCCTTGCCCACTAACAAAGACATGAGCAAGGTTTTGAAAAGGTTGAGAATGACAAGAATTCTCAGAGTCATCCATCAAACTTTGGAGAAAGATTTGAAAATAATTGCCAGGAAGGAATAACAACACAAAAATTGATAACCCAATTTTGGAGCTGTTACAGGTATGTACATACACAACGCTACGTATGCTTCGACCAGGTGAGTCCCAGCTATCAGGGAGGATAAGGACACACTTCCTTGTGTGCGAAGATGTAGGTGGTGGGTCCCACCTGTCAGGCGGAAGAATCATTTTTTTGCCCGTAATAAGGATGTACTTCCTTGCGTGCGAAGATGTAGCTGGTGGGTCCCAGCTGCCAGGGGGAGAAAACATTATTTGTTAGGGTAAAAAGGATGTCGTTGCATGCATGCGTCCACGGGCGTGGTGCGTCCCCACTGTCAGCCTCTCCACCTGCAGTCATCTTCCAATGACTCTCGTTTGTTGACCATGTTGACCACACCGTGCGGAGTGCACCAAGGCCGGTGGACGATAGTGAGGCCCCAGACTGGAACGCCCCGGAGATGGGGAAGACATGGAAGTGGAGTCGCAGATGGAGAGGAGTGGGAAACTTGACTGGTTCAGATGCGGGGTGGGCCTACACTCAGCAGATAATAACAGGAGGTGCGAAGGAATGGAGGGTGGCCGTTGGTGGGGTAGCGTTTCGCTACGAGGCACGCAAAACAGCGCCGCTGGACGCTGGAGGTTGGAGCAGGCGGTCCCAATAGCGCTGGGGGAAGAAGACGAGCGATTGAAGAAGAATGTCGGCCGTTGGATGTAAATCCAATGCCTTGCTTAGGCTTCGACCTTCGTATTTTTATTTTTTGCGAAAGTGCTTAGGCTTCGACCTACTGGCCCACATGTTAGCCAGTCCATTAGGTTTTCCTAGTCCATTTCATGGGCTGGTTGAAACAATGATGTAGCATCTATGTAGCCTGTTTATATATTATGTTAGAATTTAAAGCCCATTTGCATTTTTCATGAAATCCGTGGACTTGCTGGGCTGGGTGAAAATATCATGTTGGGCTGGACGGAGAAATGTTATAAAAACAGAAACACATGATTGCACGTCTACTGTATTGGTGAGTAAAATCTTTGCAAGCTTGTGTATGCAATCACCAGGAGTTAACTTGCCAGTTATATATAAACAATTATTATCATTATTTTGAAAGAACTTCCGATTTATGAAATAAAATATCATTTTAATTTGATGAGTTAATAGTACGTGGGGTATTATTACTTTTAGGATAGACGCGGGACAGTTGAGTTGGTTCTAGGGAAAAGTACTGGGAGAAAACTCAGATTACATCAAAAAGAAAGTGGGAGAAAATTCAGATATAGGATTTTTGATAACGAAAAATAAAGGAAGTGCGAAGGTCTATACAATGGTTGGGCGAACGACAAGTTTAACAGAACCTTACGTTGTTTCTATTATATATATGTAATAAAATAAGACATACATATAAATATATATACTATTATAGAAGGGAGAACATAGGTTCAATTTTGCATTCTTATAGAAAAATAGAACTGAGTTGTGTGTTGTCTTGAAAAAAAAACATAACTTGGGCTGTTGATGTTATAGACAAGCTAGGCTCGGAGGCCCAGAGGCCGCTTGATACCTGCTGGACCCAAAAAAAGTTGAAACATGTCGTGGGCTATGCATGTTAAACAAAAAAACCTAGGCCATGGACCTGGTGTGCCCGGGACTGTTAGCCTCTCGACAAACAGTCGTCTCCCGATTCCTCTTGTTTGCTGCCATGTTGGGAATGACAGACGGCGGCGCCGCGGCGAGAACACCAAGGCAGAGTGTCGGTGTCAAAACCGGCGGATCTCGGGTAGGGGGTCCCGAACTGTGCGTCTAGGCGGATGGTAACAGGAGACGAGGGACACGATGTTTTTACCCAGGTTCGGGCCCTCTCGATGGAGGTAAAACCCCACGTCCTGCTCGATTAATATTGATGATATGGGTAGTACAAGAGTAGATCTACCACGAGATCAAGGAGGCTAAACCCTAGAAGCTAGCCTATGGTATGATTGTATGTTGTCCTACGGACTAAAGCCCTCTGGTTTATATAGATACCGGAGAGGGCTAGGGTTACACAGAGTCGGTTACAATGGTAGGAGATCTACATATCCGTATTGCCAAGCTTGCCTTCCACGCTAAGGAAAGTCCCATCCGGACACGGGGCGGAGTCTTCAATCTTGTATCTTCGTAGTCTTGATAGTCCGGCGGACATTAATAGTCCGGCTGTCCGGACACCCCCTAGTCCAGGACTCCCTCAGTAGCCCCCGAACTAGGCTTCAATGACGATAAGTCCAGCGCGTCTATAATCTTCGGCGTTGCAAGGCGGGTTCTCCCTTCAAATTCCATGTACCTGCCGAACAGTGTCCGGCTTCATCTTGAATACTATGTTCCTCGGCTTCTACGCCAAATAATGGCCCTCTTCCACGCGTCGCACGAATGCGAAAAGCCAGGGTGTTTTTCGCATTTCAGCCCCCGATTGTGCGAGTTGACCGCCTGTAAAAGAGGCAAGAATCCAGATCCAAACCACACCATCTTCCTTCCGCGAATACTCCATCGAAGCGCCTTTTGATCTAGAAATCCATTCCATCATGGATCGTCACTATGGCTCCTCTCCGCGCGCTCCCAGCCCACCGCCGGGGAGTTGGAGGAGGTGCTCTGTTTCGCACAACAAGCTCGAGAAGCTCCAAACGGGGGGATTCCTCCTTCCAGCCATTATGATCCCAGTCCAGGTCGGACTGGTTACTTATCAAGGTGGGAGACAGGCGGAGGACACTCCAAGCCCCAATAAGGGGGAGCGAGTATGTTTTGTCCCTTATCTGACAAGGGGACTCGGATTTCCAATACATCCATTCCTCCGCGGGCTCCTGAAGTTCTACGGACTTCAGCTCCACCACCTCACGCCCGCCTCTGTCCTGCATATCGCGGGCTACGTAGCTCTCTGCGAGCTGTTCCTGGGCATTGAGCCCCATTTCGCATTGTGGAAGAGGCTATTTTGCCTCGTACCCCGTTCTTACCAGGGGTCCATATATCAAGTGGGCGGCGCCGAAATATGGCGCATCACCGGGACCGGATACCTATCCGGCACTCCCAAGAAGGCGTCCGAAGACTGGCCCTCGGAATGGTTTTATATAGAAGACGCTCCGCTGCCAGACCCAGTCCGGATCGGCCTCCCGGAGTTTAGTGCTGCTCCCTTGAAGAAACGCCTCAGCTGGCGCCCGCGGAGCCCCCGATTGGAGGAAGACAAGAGCGTCCATTACTTGATGGGCCGGATAAGATTAATGGCTCATTCCGGCCTGACCATGATCGGAGTCATGGCGACATGCATCAAGCGAGGGGTACAACCACTGCAATACAGAGGCCACCCCATGTGGGATTTCAACGGGGAAGACGATGCTACCCAGCATGGCCGCAAAGGGCCGGATTCGACCGAGGATCTGGTGAAGATCCTGTCCAGCTTGTACAAGGGGGAGAAGGAGGATTTCCTTCGGACAAACCCTTTGAATGGGTTTTCCATGATCAACCCCAGAGGATGGGTAAGTGAACACCTTGAAGGGCCCAGCCCATGCTTTTGAAGTTTAAGCTTCTTACATTATGTCTTCGGCGCAGGGTCTACGCCGGATTGTGGAGGACATGGTAAGTCCTGCTCCGCAACCCGAGGACCCAGAAGGATCCCTGGGTCCGGCCTCCGAAGAGGACCCGGATATCGAGGTGGAGCTAATCGACGGGGTGTATCACCAGCTCAGCATAGACAATGCTTTGGTCGCCATTACGGCGGACTACCCCGGACTAAGTCCGGCTTCCCAGGTGACCGCGACCGAAGTCCGGACACCATTATCCCATCCCTGCCCATTTCTGACCTTCGCGAACGATGGTGTTTTGCAGGAAGCGCCTTTACGGCAGGAAGCCGAGCCCGCGGCGGCCGACCAACAGAGGTCAGTCCGAACCAGCAGGCGGAAAAGGAGCGCAGTGCGGACAGAAACGTCTCCGCAAAGGTATAGCTCGTTTTTGAATTTTTAGAGCAACGTTCCGAGGAAACGTCTAAGTGCCCATGTTTTTGTAGGAGAAAAAGCGCTCGCCGGACTGCGAGCGCAGGAATTGCCAATCCGACCGACACCGGCCAGGCCCCAGCGCCCGGCCTGGAGGGGGAGGCAAGCGCAGGACACGAGCCCGATCCTTCTCCAACGGAGGATACCGATAGACTGTCCGCCACCAAGTCTGAGTTGGAGAGCGCCATGAACCATAGGTGCCGCCGGACAGTATTTCAAGAAGCGTGCTTTTCCCCTGAGGCATTGGACGCCTTTAACGCAGGGGACGCGCATCTCCGTGCTGCTCAAAATGGTTTTACCAGAGCCATGGAGCAGTATGTGAAAGACATACGGGTAAGGGAATTTTAATGGTTGTATATACCAGTAGCCCCCGAGACTTAAATTAGTTATGCTAACTGATTTAAGGATCATTATAAATTTCAGGCACTTAACGAGAAGAATGCCCAGCTGTCTCGGGAGCTGCAAGATTGCAAGGCCCAACTAGAGGCCGCACTTGCTGCCACAGGAGGAGATGGAAAGACCCCTCCTGGTAACACATTTTTTATTAATAAACATAAGCGCTGTGCGGCGTGCGCGCGAGTCTAATAATGACATTTGCAGGTACCGCCGGACAAGATCCGGACAGGCAAGCATTGCTACGCCAGCTAAAGGCCGGCGAGAGTGTGCTGAATAGAGTTCAGCAGGAAAGGAACAAGCTCCAAGATGCCAACGCCAAGCTCGGAGAAGAGCTAAAAGGCGTACAGGCCGAGCTGTCCGGCTCCGTTAAGGAGAATCAGCGGCTTCGTTGCAGCATTTATAGTAAGTGCTTGAGCGAACTCTTTTGAAAAGAAGAGTCCGGCGAGGAAGCGTTTTGACATGATATGTCTTGTAGGTATACTCACGGGTCGTCCTGCAGAGGAGATGCCCATATCAATGGGTGATCAACTTCCCGAACTGTTGCAGCTACTCGAACGAGTTCGGCAGGCAATGAGCGGCGTCGTTCAGGCTTTATGGCCGGCCCTCACCCTACCCGAAGGCCTCGGGGAGCTTGCGCAGAAGCTGCAGGGAGTGCGGCATCGCTTCCGTTTGTGGAAGATTTTGGCTTGCTGTCAAGGTGCGAGGGAGGCTTGGGCCATGGTGAAGACGCGGTACAAGAAGGCAGATCCCAACCACATGGACGAAGTTGGACCGGTGGGGCCCGATGGGAAGGAGATCCCTGTGAGCTTAGTGTATAGCCAAGTAGAGTTGGCTGCTAAATTTTCCCAACAGGACTGTAAACTAGACAGCCTGTTAGACGGGACTGAGGAGGAATACAATCAATAAATTTGACAATGTATATTATCCATTAAAGTGACATGTGAAATGCCTTCTAGCCGGATTGTAGATCGTTTGTCTTTGCCGACCTTTTCGCTTCGACCTCAGGACCCTAGAGTCCGGAGTGTGTCCGAATACCTTTCTGGTTAAGAAAGAACCGTGGTATGCATGGAGACCTGGCGTAGGGGTCATTAGTGCTTTATCAGACAAGTGCCCAACTAGTTATGTTATATTACATGGTTAGTAAGAAACATCTTCAAGGGAGAATAGTTCCGTTAAGGGTTCCTTTCGCTGGGAGGCATGCCCTAAAGTGCATGTCCGGACTGCAAAGAAAGCAGTAAAACATCTGGGGGCAAATAGATAAATAGGTAAAAAGTCATCTTTTAAATCACCGACCGAATATTCCCTTAAGAACGCTAGCTTTCGGCTTCACCCAGTCTGAGGTACACATCCGGCTGACCCGGCAGTAACAATCGCAGAGGTGCTCCCTTTACCTCCTAGCCGAACAATCGGGAACGTAGGGGTAAGCACAGGAGCCAGGCAACCCAACTTGGCCAAAACTTAAGTCATATCAATGCATATAATAGCGAATAAAAGGTACATGTGGAAGCTTGACACATGTGATGGGTATAAAACCCGTATAATTAAGCTTCTGTAAAAGAAGCCCCCAGGAATAATGAGTGCGGATAGCACATCATGCGTATAATTGAGCTTCTGTAAAAGAAGCCCCAAGGAATAATGGGTGCGGATAGCACATCATGCGTATGCGAAGAATGCAAAAATAGGCCCGAAAGGGTTTTTTTAAGTAAAAAAGGATAAAAAGAGAAACAAAAGACAGCAGAAGTGTAAAAGTGTGGACGGGGGAAGGGGACGGACTCTTAGTCCGGCGCTAGGCATAGAATTGTCGGAGGCGGGCTGCGTTCCATGGGTTCGGCTCGAGTCGGTGATCCGACGCATTGCGTAGACGGTATGCTCCGCCGGTCAGTACTTGATCGATGATGAAGGGACCCTCCCATTTGGGCTTGAGCTTGTCCTTTTTCTTGTCCGGCAGGCGTAGAACTAGTTCACCAATGTTTTAAGTCTTGGCCCGTACTTCTCTGCTTTGATATCTTCGGGCCTGCTGCTGATGGAATGCGGAACGAGCCTTCGCGGCGTCACGTTCTTCCTCCTATGTGTCCAGCTGTCCTGCCGATCAAGCTCGGCATCTCTTTCCTCATACATGCGCACTCGAGGTGAGTCATGAATAATGTCACAGGGCAAGACTGCCTCTGCACCGTATACCATAAAAAATGGTGTGAATCCGGAAGTACGGTTAGGCGTTGTCCGCAGCCCCCATAGTACGGAGTCGAGCTCCTCGACCCATTGTGTGTCGGATTTGGTGAGTGACCTCACTAGTCTGGGTTTAACGCCGCTCATTATTAGACCATTTGCTCTTTCCACTTGACCGTTGGTTTGAGGGTGATAGACTGACGCATAGTCGAGCTTGATGCCCATATTTTTGCACCATGACTTAACCTCGTCGGCTGTGAAGTTCGTGCTGTTGTCGGTGATGATGCTGTGGGGGACTCCGTAATGGTGTACCACCCCTGATATAAAGTCTATCACTGGTCCGGACTCTGCCGTTTTGACCGGTTTGGCCTCTATCCATTTGGTGAATTTATCCACCATGACCAATAGGTACTTTTTCTTGTGGGTTCCCCCTTTAAGGGGTCCAACCATGTCAAGCCCCCAGACCGCGAACGGCCAGGTAATGGGTATGGTTTTGAGGGCGGTGTGTGGCATATGGCTCTGATTAGCAAAGAGCTGACAACCAACGCATCGCTGGACCAAGTCATGTGCATCTACCCGAGCCGTCGGCCAATAAAATCCTATACGGAATGCCTTTCCTACAAGGGCTCGGGCTGCCGCATGGTGTCTGCCTAGTCCGGCATGAATTTCAGCCAGGAGGTTTTGCCCTTCCTCTTCGGAGATACACCTTTGAAGGACTCCGGTGGTACTTTTCTTATAAAGTTCTCCCTCATGGACCTTGTAGGCCTTCGATCGCCGGACTATGCAGCGGGCCTCATTTTGGTCTTCGGGAAGTTCCTGCCTAAGTAAGTAGGCTAGGAAAGGTTCTGTCCACGCGGCAATTACTGCCATTATGACGTGGGTGGAGGGTGTAATGTCGTCTGCCGAATCACCAGTTGGTGCGGTTTTCTCCGGTTTGTAGCTACCGGGCTCCTCTTCCCATAGTACGGATGGCTTGAAGAGCCGTTCCAGGAAGATGTTTGGAGGGACAGCATCACGTTTAGCACCGATGCGTGCCAGGACGTCGGCCGCTTGGTTATTATCTCGGGCTATGTGCTGGAATTCGAGTCCTTCAAACCGGGCTGACATTTTTAGGACAATATTACGATATGCTGCCATTTTCGGATCCTTGGCGTCGAAGTCTCCATTTATTTGGGATATTGCAAGGTTTGAATCCCCGCGCACCTCTAGGCGTTGAATGCCCATGGAGACCGCCATCCGGAGACCATGTAAGAGGGCCTCGTATTCGGCTGCATTGTTGGAGTCCGTGTACATTATTTGAAGTACATACTGGACTGTATCTCCGGTGGGGGACGTCAGTACGACGCCAGCCCCCAGTCCGGCCAACATTTTGGAGCCGTCGAAATGCATAGTCCAATTGGAGTATGCTCCGTACTCTTTAGGGAGTTCGGCTTCAGTCCATTCGGCGACGAAGTCAGCCAAAACTTGTGACTTTATGGCTCGTCGAGGTTTGTAAGTGATGTCGAATGGTAAGAGCTCAATGGCCCATTTTGCTATCCTGCCCATTGCGTCGCGGTTATTTATAATGTCATTGAGTGGTACCTCAGAGGCCACTGTTATCGAGCACTCTTGAAAGTAGTGCCGGAGCTTTCGAGACGCCATGAACACCGCATATGCTATCTTCTCATAGTGCGGGTAACAAGATTTGCAGGGGGTTAACACAGTGGATACATAATACACTGGTTTTTGGAGAGGGAATTTATGCCCTTCTGTCGCTCGTTCGACGACGAGGACTGCGCTTACAACTTGATGTGTTGCTGCGATGTATAACAACATTGGTTCGCCCAGAGTGGGCGCCGCCAGGACCGGATTTGTTGCCAGTATGGCCTTTATTTCTTCGAGTCCGGCAGTGGCAGCATCCGTCCACTCGAAGTGTTCGGTGCGCCTGAGGAGGCGATAGAGGGGCAACGCCTTTTCTCCTAAACGGGAGATAAAGCGGCTCAAGGCTGCCACGCATCCTATTAATTTTTGTATTTGCTTGAGGTCTTTTGGAATATCCAACTGTGACAGAGCTCGGATTTTGGCCGGATTTGCTTCAATTCCTCTACCGGATACGATGAAGCCCAGCAGCTTTCCGGCTGGTACGCCGAAAACACATTTTTCCGGATTCATCTTGATGTCATATGCTCTGAGGTTGTCGAATGTGAGCCCCAAATCGTCTACTAAAGTTTCGACGTGTTTTGTTTTGACGACCACGTCGTCTACGTATGCCTCGACTGTTTTGCCGATCTAGGTGGCCGGACATGTTTGAATCATGCGCTGATATGTTGCGCCAGCGTTCTTGAGTCCGAAGGGCATCGTGTTGAAGCAGAATGGTCCATATGGAGTGATAAATGCCGTTGCGGCTTGGTCTGCTTCCGCCATCTTGATTTGATGATAGCCAGAGTATGCGTCCAGGAAGCACAACGAATCGTGCCCTGCTGTGGCATCGATGATTTGATCGATGCGGGGGAGAGGGAAGGGATCCTTTGGGCAAGCTTTATTGAGGTCTTTAAAATCGACACAGAGGCGCCAGGATTTATCCTTCTTTGGTACCATCACCAAATTTGCTAGCCAGTCCGGATGTTTGATATCTCTAATGAATCCGGCTTCCAATAGTTTGGCTAGCTCTTCTCCCATTGCCTGTCTTTTGGGCTCGGAAAATCGTCGAAGAGCCTGTTTGACTGGCTTGAATCCTTTTAGAATGTTGAGGCTGTGTTCAGCCAACCTGCGGGGGATTCCGGGCATGTCTGAAGGATGCCAGGCAAAGATATCCCAATTTTCCCGAAGGAATTCGCGCAGTGCGGCGTCTACTTCGGGGTTCAACTGTGCCCCAATGGAGGCCGTCTTTGTTGGGTCCGTTGGATGGACCTGGAATTTTATTATCTCTTCTGCTGGTTTGAAGGAGGTGGACTTGGATCTTTTATCGAGTATCACGTCGTCCCTGTTCACCGTAGAGCGCAGCGCGGTGAGTTCCTCTGCCGCTAAGGCTTCGGATAGTGCCTCGAGGGCTAGTGCGGCTGTCTTGTTTTTGGCACGGAGTGCTATGTCCGAATCAGTAGCGAGAGTGATTATTCCGCTGGGCCCAGGCATTTTAAGCTTCATGTACCCGTAGTGAGGTATTGCTTGAAAAATTGTGAATGCCTCTCGTCCTAGTATGGCGTGATATCCACTGCTGAACGAGGCCACCTGGAAAGTGACTTCTTCGGATCTATAATTGTCCGGAGAGCCGAACACCACATCGAGTGTGATTTTTCCGGTGCAGCGCTTTTCCCGGCTAGGGATTATTCCCCTAAAGGTTGTGTTGCTTCGCTCAATACGGCTCCAATCGATTTCCATTTTTCGCAGAGTTTCCTCATAGATGAGGTTTAGTCCGCTGCCGCCGTCCATGAGGACTTTTGTCAGTCGAAAGCCGTCCACTATGGGACTAAGTACCAGTGCGGCTGGGGCTCTGGTTGTTCGGAATGTGGGCTCGTCGCTGACATTGAAGGTCATAGCTGTGTCGCTCCATGGATTTGCTGTTGCTACTTGGTAGACTTCAGCGAGTTCGCGGATTGATCATTTTCGCATATTATTTGATGCGAAAGTCTCGAAGACTATTGATACCGTGCTGGTATTGTTGGAGTGGTTTCCCGGAGCTAGAATCTCTTCGCCACATTTGGCCACCTGCCGTAATATCCAACATGCTCGAAGGCTATGTGTTGGGACGGCTCCCTCTGTATTGTGAAGCTTACAGGGTCCATTAAGCCATCCCTCCAGCACGGTTCCGTTTCGCTTATTCGGTTTTTGTTTTTTCGTTTTTGCATCTGGGCCTGAGTGTGAGGCGCCCTTTTACTGCGGACTGGGTTTGGGGCCGGATTATCCCAAAATTGATTTTCGGTTTTCCGGAAACTCTCCATCGCACAGTACTTTCGTAGAATGGACGCCAGATCGGTAAAGCGCGTAATGTTGCGACGATCAATGGCATTTAGTATTCCCTTGTCCGTGCAGTTATTGCGGAAGATTGATATTGCGTTTTCCTCTCGGCAGTCCTTTATCCTGTCCATAACCAGGAGGAATCTGGCCCAGTAGTGATGTACTGTTTCTGTAGGCTCTTGCCGTATTAGCGATAGATCGCATATGTCTAGGCGGGTGGGTGGAATAAAATCCGGATCCCTGCCCATCTTGAGGCTCAAAGGCCAAGGGGTTTCCGAATTCGGAAGTGTGTTTTGCTGGGGACAAACCAGCGAGTCCGGGGCGGTGCATGATTCTAAGTCCAATGCTCGATCGAAGTCCATCCCTCCGCGGGAATCCAGCATGGAGGGTCCGGGAATCCGGACATGAATTGTTTTCAACACTAGCAAAGAGTTGTCGTATTGCTCTTCCACCACTGCGATGTGGTGGGTGGCCTGGGGAGAGTTAATCTCTCTCAGATCGGTTTTGAGCCCAATCTGGCTGTAGTCCGTAGCGACTCCCAGGGCGGCGATGCGATCCAAGAGCTCGTTAACAGACGAGAGCTCTATTGGATCTAACTGTTCGGCAGCTTTAGGGCTGACGCGAAGATTGCTTTCGACGACTTGAGAAGTCATTGTCGAAGCGGCGGCCGGACAGGCGGTCATGAGAAAACCACCAAGCCGGATAGTTTGGCCGGCGGCCAAGGCCCCTTCGGCGAAAACACCGTCTTTGAAGACGGGCGGAGGCATCCGCTCTATCGGTGACGACACAGAGGAACTCTCAATGAAAGCACCAATGTCAGTGTCAAAACCGGCGGATCTCGGGTAGGGGGTCCTGAACTGTGCGTCTAGGCGGATGGTAACAGGAGACGAGGGACACGATGTTTTTACCCAGGTTCGGGCCCTCTCGATGGAGGTAAAACCCTACGTCCTGCTCGATTAATATTGATGATATGGGTAGTACAAGAGTAGATCTACCACGATATCAAGGAGGCTAAACCCTAGAAGCTAGCCTATGGTATGATTGTATGTTGTCCTACGGACTAAAGCCCTCCGGTTTATATAGATACCGGAGAGGGCTAGGGTTACACAGAGTCGGTTACAATGGTAGGAGATCTACATATCCGTATTGCCAAGCTTGCCTTCCACGCTAAGGGAAGTCCCATCCGGACACGGGGCGGAGTCTTCAATCTTGTATCTTGGTAGTCTTGATAGTCCGGCGGACATTGATAGTCCGGCTGTCCGGACACCCCCTAGTCCAGGACTCCCTCACAGAGGACGATGTCGAGACCTCAGACCAAACAAACCGGAGCGGGGGAAGACGCAGACAGAGGGGAGTATGAGGGTTGACTTGTTTGGGTGCAGGGTGGGCCGGTGGACCTGCCACTGCCGGAGAATGTGTGGGAGTAGAGGGATGTCCTGGCTAACGCCATAGTCTATGATGGGTCACTGAAGCGTGCGTGGCAGCGCTGCCAGCCGCTGTAGGAAGAGGACAAAAGATTGAGCAAAATAAGAAGTACAAATGGATAGGTGGTTGGTCCCAGATGTCTGTGTATGAGACCTGCTGGGTCCACCTGAGAAGGGGAATATGTTGGGAGGAAGGAGATTCAAAGCACGACAGTCCAGCGAACTAGTTACATACATAAGCAAATAGCCACTAAAAAAGCAAACATGTTAATGGGTTCTTAGACGAAATATTTCAGACAAAACAGATAATTACGACACATAGGCTAATGCATGAAACACTCAGATGATAAATGTGCTTAAACAGATAAAGTACATCATCTAGACCTTCCTGGCACGATAGATCATGACACTGCGGCTGTCCGTGTACTCATTGGTTACGGGAAGCAGACACACCCTCACATCCAAGATCCGCCTATACATGTCGTAGCTTGCGTATGTGTCCTTGGCCGCATAGGTTATGTAGGCTAGATTAAGAGGTACCTCCCACGTGTTCAAGTCCTTGGTATTGCCGTCTTCTTTCATGTTCGTGTAGCAGGGGTCGATGATGGTCTCGGCGAGGTCAACCACAGAGTCCTTCTCCTGCCCGTTGCCAATGATCTTGTATTGCTTCTGGATGTCAACAAGCTTGTTGCACCAGATGGCCGAATCATCGTGTTCTTCCTTCTCTCCACCGTAGCGAAGGTGCAGTCGGCGCTGCCAATGAAACGGGCAAATTCTCCGGAACCTTTGATGGCCCTATAGCAGTGGTAGACAAGAACCTCATCCCGCATGCATACTAGGGTGACGGTGATCCGCTGGTCCCTATCAGGAGACGAATGGATGGTCACAAGGTCTATTCCTACAACCTTGTGCTTTCTCCTTCTGTAGGTACTGCTTGAACTTGGCGAGGTGGAGCTTCATCGAGTCCGCATCGTTGGTGTACATCACATTCACTTGGTGCTGCCATGTGTCTGAACGGCGAACTCAAAGGTGAACTCCCTGCTGAAGTCCATATCCATTAGGCTCACCCCTCGGATCTCCATTGGAGTCTCTTCAAGTGAACGAGTGGGTAGGCGGTGGTAGTAGTTCGTTTTTCAGATCTTGGGGAACTAGATTCAACAGTAAACTAAGTGCGTACAGGCGACAATAGTTACTACCCCTTCCTTGACCACTGCACGCCCGGCAGAACATGCACCCTCGGCGCATTCAAACGCCTCCATTAAGAAACCTATTCCGGCCACACGTTGGTTCATGAGCGGGTTTGTATTGGTACTGTAATAATAAGTGTTAGTGGTCACTTTACTTAAATTTACTTATCTTTAATCAAAATTTATTCTTAAAACAAGCAATGCATTGGCTCATTCTATCAGTGCCACATCATCAACATGCACAACAATTAGAATTATTATTCTCAGGACGCACACGATCAACACATTTGCCACACTTTCACATAGAAAATAGTACCAAGTTTGAACAGTTTGTTATGGTTGCTGTATTCTACATCATCATGCCATGTTTCCTAGCTTGCAAGATTCAGAACCAACAAATAAGATTCAAATAATAAGTACAACAAAGATGCCTACACATCTCATTGATTCCCAGCTTGCATGATTTAGAATCAACAAATAAGATTCAAATAATAAGTACAACAAAGCTACCTACACATCTCATTGATTCCCAGCTTGCAAGATTCAGAACAAACCCATTAGAGCCTTTTGATAAAGTGAATATCGGGATTAAATCCATCTTGGCTAGCCATGTGATACAACCCAAGAACTTGGTGAATGCTCTTGACCATCACACCATCTGTAGTTGAGTATTCATGTATGCACAAATAAGAAAGAGCATGATTACTATAATGGTGGCACTAGTTGAAGCAAACTTTATTTCCAAAACGAGAAAAGATTGTGATAGAATAGCTTTATTTAAAGAATACAACATTAGCATAGTATGAAAAAGCACAATCATGTTGATAAAGGACAGTATTGACCAGTGTGAGATGACTTTGGGAGATCAAGTTATTCCATGTCCCCATATCTTGCCATGAAAGCGATTCATTGGCATTCATAAACAGCTCAGTGTGGCAGTAGAAGGAGGAGAATCGACTCATTTCAATAAGTTTTTTTGTGCAGTTCAACTAAAATTATGGCGCCCGCCAGTTAGAGAGGAGGAGCGTCAACTCATTTCAATCACTTTTTTCTGCAAATTATCAACATTGGAAATGGAATGGTAGCTAAGACATTAGTTCTATTTTAAATGTATTATTACTTCATTTTATCAGTGGCAGTAGTAGTGCCAAAATAGTAGCACAAGATCACTAGCTGGATGCAGAGTCAAAATCAACCAAAAGGGAACATACCTAGTCATGGGAACCATATCTGAGAGAGGGGCCCCTACACCGCCATGACTCAAACTGCAGATCCATGATTCAATTCATGCGAATTTTTCTACAGTTCACTTGAAACAAAGCAAAGATTGCATCATTCAGCTAGCAAGAAGTAGTTTCTCTCATGAGCTAGCAGGTTCTTCTTTAGTAGTTGCACTAAAATTGAGCAACATTAATGTTGGCTGGCCTGCTCATGTAAGGTGCAACTATAATTTGCTTATCCTTTTGTGCACTTCCACTAAAATAAAGTGCCATTGTGGTGATAGTGGCAGCTCATCTTGCAAAGGCTAATAAAATTTTGCACGAGATTACCAGCAGAGTTTCACGAATATTTTGGAAACTCTAATCACCATTTTGTGCAGTTCCATCAAAATTGAGAGACGTTGCGCACATGACATTTTAGTTGAACTGCATAAGACACTCATTCCAAAAAAGTGTTTTGTGCAGTTCATCAAAAGGTCACAATAGCAACGAGGTCAAATGGATATCCCTATCTGCACACAAAAAGATAGAAAGAAAATAGTTGTTGGTCAATAATAAGATACGAAACATACACGAAATGAAAAGAAGCATCTTGATTATGTTCATGGCAATCACGCAAGGACAGTAGAAATTTTAAAATGATAGTATTGCTTCATGTTATCGGAAGCATTACGATCAACAATGACATTCCTCAAATATGAGATTAATTTAATGGTGGCATTGCTTGTTTACCAGATACAGTAGATCAACAGCATCTAAAGAGTTGGCTTAAGGGCATGGGATACTGCGGACACCAGGACACTAAGCAGCGTAAAGAAGCAACTTACTTATCATACTGGGGAAAACAACAGGGGTACCATTTGTAACACAGTTTAATTGCATCATATTATTGGAGGCATTAGATTAACAATAACACTGGTTAGACATGTCCTTAAGGTAATAGTGTGATCGCTTCATTTTACATGTGACCTTACATTAACAACAACAAAAAGTTGGTATAAGGACATGTGAAAGTGGACGCATCAGCACAATGTACCTGTCGTATATCGGGTTCCGGCAAAACCCTTAAGGTTCGAACTCTGGGGTGCGCATGAAGATCTACTCCCTACCGATCCATGCCCCAAAACCTCGCCGTGAATCTAAGCTACACGATGAACAACACAAGGGACACAAGGTTTATACTGGTTCGGGCCACCATTGTGGTGTAATACCCTAATCCAGTGTGTGTGGTGTGGTGGATTGCCTCTGGGGCTGGTGATGAACAGTACAGAGGAAGAACAGCCTCGCGAGGGGTGTTCTTGAGCTGGTGTGGTGTTCTACTCGGATGGATTTGATCCCCTTCCTACTTTGGTGGCTATCTCTATTTATAGGGGCCTTGGTCCTCTTCCCAAATATTGATCGGGAAGGGAGCCAACAACGACCATTTTGAAGGGGGGACAGCTAGTACAAGCTATCCTGACTAAAGTTGGTCTTCGACTGCCAAAGGCACTGGTGATGACGCCGTATTGGGCTCCACAGTGATCTCCGTCCTGTCTTCCTGCTAGTCTTGGTCTCATTGCACCAATATGGAAACCTTTGCATGATGCCTCGGTACTCCGCGCCTGCCCTTGCTCCCTTTGTACCAAAGAGGAAACGAGGACACTGCACCGACTGGCCCCTACCTAGCACCCGCCTGGTCTCGATAGTCATGGCTTGCGTGACGAGCACCTTGCAAGGTACTCCTTGCCTTGATCTCTCCGCCTCCTCGCGAGCCTGCCTGGTGAGGCCGCCCCTGAGGAAACCTTGCATCGTACGCCCTGCGTGGCTCGGCCCCTCGCGAGGGTCTTGAGCTTGGGTTGATGTAGACGGGTTGTACTGGGCCACTGCTTGAGCCATGCCGCAGGCTGCAGGCAGGCAAGTCTGGGGACCCTCGTTCCCAGAACGCCGACAGTAGCCCCCGGGCCCAAAGCACGATTGGACTTGGCTTAGCAGCGAAGCCAAAGGGCAAGTGCGGAGCGCCGCGGGCCCCAACAGCCTGCGGCCTTGGTCGCCGCGTGGCGGTTGATTGGACGTGGGCGTCTCTGCTCCCCCACGCTGCCTCGGCAATTGCCCGACTGACAGAAGGCTGGCCTGGGTTAGGCTTACCTTCATTGCTCTCATTCGCTTGCTTCAGATCCCCTTTCTTGCTCTTGCTCGCTTGCTTCTGAAATCTCCAGATCTGCCTCATTCTTCCTCCTCCAGCGAGCGATGTCGCCCCGCAAGGCCGTGGACGAGGCTCCACCGGCTTGGTACTCGCCAACCCTGGATCCCCCAACATGTCAGAGAAGAATCTCATTGCCACGTGCCAGATGACGGCGGCACATGGCAACGAGATGGGGGAGACCGGGCTCCGGGCCGGCTCTGCCCAGCCGGAGGCCAAGGGGAGTACCTTTTACCCCTTCCTCATTTGCACCGTCATCGCCGGCCTGGTGCCTCCCTTCTCCGAGTTCTTCTACGCCGTCCTCCGCCATTACAGGTTACAGGCCCTTCATCTTCATCCCAACTCCGTTCTCCTTCTGTCGATTTTCGCCTACTACTGCGAGGCGCACGTCGGGGTGATGCCTTCCGTGGCCTTGATGTGCCACTTCTTCTCCCTCCGAGTCTCCGGCATCCATACCTTTGCATGCGCTCGCTTTGTCACGTACTCCAAGGCCAACGCGATTTTGAAGACGGGGAAGAGGGTTGATGGCTTCCGGAGTAAGTGGGTCATGATGGACGCCAGATGCACCCACTCTTGGTTGGTGTTGCCCACGGAGCAGCCCCAGGCTCACAAGGCATGGTCTCGCCCGAAGCTTAATGACCAATGGGCGAAGTTGGTGCTGGAGAAGATGAACGCTGACCTGAGGCCGGGCAACATGAAGGCGGCGAAGCTAACCAGGGCCACGCTCCTGAGGGAGTTCCTGGCGCAGCGGGTGGCTCCACTTCAGGCGCGCTCGCGCTTGTTGTGGAGGCTTGGAGGTGCGGATGACGATCTCCGCCTAAACTCGGAGGCCCTGGCTGACGAGGATCTGGCCACAGGTCTCCGCTTCCTGGTTGGAGAGGACAAGGAAGGCCTGGAGGGCGCTCCTGTCCCCTTGTTCCTTCATGAAGACTGGCAGCAAATGGTGGAAGCCATGCCCACCTTTGATGGGAGTGGTCTGGTGCCGGAGGTGCCTCCTGAGGGCCAGGAGGCAGCGGTGCCGGTGGAGTTGTCTTCCGATGATTCCCGCGGGGGAGGAGAGGAAGACGAAGAGGAAGAGGAGCGTGACTCGGAGGCGACCGCTGAGGGGATGGGGGAGACTTTCCCCCGCGCAGGGCCAACATCATCCGCACCCTGCCGGACGACAATGAGGCCGACACCAGGCGAGGGGGAGAGGATCCGCCCGTGATCCCGAAGAAGGACAGGTCGGGGCTAATCACCCGAGGGGCTACCCCGGCCCTGGGACTGCTCGAAGCCAGCTCCAGCCCTTCTGGCGCGCCCTCCTCTGCCTCTAGGCCTCCCGAGGCTGCGCCCCGCAAGAGGCTCACGGGCTTTAAGCTTGGTAGGAGACCGCCAGAACACGCCGCGATTGACCAGTAAGTACTCGAACTTTGCTTTGCTCTTGTTTTTGCTGTCAGGGCTTGATGTCCTCCATCATCTGGTTAGGCTGTCGCCTGCGACGAAGAAGCTGAAAGGGGACACAGTGGCTCTGCTCGGGGCAGGCTCATCCATTGTGGACGCGCCCTCGTCTGTGGGAAGGGGAGGTAGTGGGGCTCGCACCTCCCCTGCCCGGTCGTCCTTGTGAGGTCAGGAGGAGCACCCTGGCGGGGTGCCAGTCCTCGTGGCCCCGCTGACTCTGGAGGTGCCGGCGCTTGATGCTGCCACTAAGGTTGTGAAGACTCAGGAGCTCCTGGTCTCCCAAGCCATGATCACGCTGCTGTTTTCTCCTCCTGCTCCACTGGTTCCTGACTCCTCTACCTACTCCGCTGTCTTGGACCGTGCCACTGCTGAGCTAGGCCGGCTGCGAGAAGACCTCCAGGGCGCCAACCCCCAACTGGTGGCCGGGTGCCTGGGACTGATCTCTAGCTGGGTTCATTCCGAGACCTCCATCCGAGCGGCGCTGAGCCAGGCTGCAACAGCTTTCGAGGAGGAAAAGCAAGCCGCCAACCAGGCCGCGGCCGCTCGTGATGCAGCGCTGAAGGACGCCTCGATCGCCCAGGACTGCTGCAAGGCACTGGAGGACGAGCTGTGGGGCCTGTGCGGTGAGCTCGCCAAGGAGGCTCGCGACCGCCAGACAAAGGAGGAAGAGATGAAGGCTCGGGAGGCCACCATCAAGGACCACGACGCCGTGCTGTCCGCTGATTGCAACCAACTGAAGACTCTGGAGCAGAAGCTGAAGGCGGAGAGGGCCGAGCTGGACGCCAAGGCGAAGGTCTTGGCCGAGGATCGCGTGGCCTTCGCGGATCTTGAGGAGAGATCTTGCAAGGCGCTGAAGTCGCTTTATGATGATGGCCTGGAGAAGCCGCTGGCCGGAGCCAAGGACGGCCCCGCCAAGCTGCTTCCCTTCTTGGTCGAAGCGCTTGAGAATGTCATGACCGGCATCGGCTCCATGGCCGAGGTTGAAGCTCGCATCCTTTCTTCATCCACGTCTACCTTCGCGACCCCGGTGCCAACCATGACGACCTGCTAGAGCCTGTGGACGCCGAGCACTCCGCCGCTGCCGCTGAAGCCATGAAGGGCCGAGCGGAAGCCCTGCTGGTGAAGTTCCACGCCTTCGCCACTGCGCCCAAGGAAGGTACTGCTGGTTCCGCGGCCTCGGGAGGTGGAGCTGACAAGCGCAACTCTGCCACAGAGGCGGGGCTCCTGGCGAATGACGGCGCCACCCAAGGGGGATCTCCTCGCGGCTTCTTTCCTGTTTCAACTCCTGCAACATGCACCGTGCCTCGTGGAGGCATTTAAACTTGTGTTTAGTATCGTAAGGACAATTTATGGTTTGTAATATTTTCTTCTGAATTTGCGAGATTTTACGGTTTCCTTCCTATTTGCCTTGTGTTCTATGTCTACAGGGCCCGGCCCCGTGCATACCTCAGCCGCCGTTAGCCCTGACCGGATCACCAGGTCGGGACCAATGAGTGAGGGGCTACATGACAAGTTAGGCTCGTGAGTCGCAATGCTCAGGAGTCCCCCTTGACGTGCAAACAACAAATAGGGAGGGGGTGTAGGAGTAGATCCGTCGTTCTACGTCGGTAGGGCCCGACCCCGTGCATACCTCAATCGCCGTTAGCCTTGCAAAAGTAAGGAGTGAGGGGCTACATGACCAGTTAGGCTCCCGACTCGCGATGCTCAGGAGTCACCCTTGACGCTCAAACGGTCTTCATACCTTGGTTCCGCTTGGGGAGGGGCGCGCGACAACCAGGTCTGAGGGACCTGGCTGGGTGGCGTGTGCTCGAGCGTGACCCGGGCGCAGCCCCCGTTTCTAGCCCTCTCGCGTGGCGCTCCCGAGGGGAGGCATTGCGATGAGGCTAGACACTGAGCTCTGGGCTCCCTAAGGTTGATACAGCCGTGGGCTGCCCTCAGTTGTTTATCACCAGCGCAGAGCATAGCGCTTTCGTATGTGTATGAGCATAGCCGCTCCTCGGCATTGTCGTCAGCCAGCGCGGAGCATGGTGCTTCCACTAGTACGTGGGACGGGGGGCCCCCTCCGGGAGGAGCCCCTGGGGCGTGTACAGCCCCGCCCTGACACGTGGCCGGCACGGTAGGGCTAGACAATGTTATCTGGGCACTCGTGAGCCAGCGCGGGACTTACGAGGCCCTGCCTCAAGGCGGGTTGCAGCTGATCTTGAGCCTTGGGCGGCTGAGTGTTCCTGCAAGGTGGTTAGATACAAATGCATTACATCCTCAGGTCCCGGCCCTCGAGCGAGCTCAGCCGCCGCTGGTATGCCAGGTCACGATGCCGTGGACAAGGCCAGGGGGTGAGGGCTAGAGAGCCAGTAAGAGCTCCTGAGTCGCGATGCTCAGGCACCCCCCCTTTAACGTGCAAGCGATTTGCATGAGGGATAAAAGGGCCCGTGGTAGGCGGGAGATGATAATCATAGGCATGCTAAGCATGAAAGGCAAATCAGCTTAGACAAATGCAGGAAGGATACATGCCACTAGGTCAGGCTCGAGCGGCTTGGGGATGATGTAGCCCGAGGGGCGCCCCCAGCAATGTAGACTAAAAGCGTAAGAAAAAGGGATACATGCCGCAGGGGCAGACCCACGCGACCTGGGAATAATGCAACCCTGAGGGCGCTCCCAGCTAAAATGAACTCGAAAGATGTCACCTGATACCATTGTAGAGCGGGTGTTGGAGTAGCTGATGATGCGCGGTGAAGAGGCCGATCCTCACGAGCCACCGGAGCCCGAAGCCTCGGGAGGCTCTGGGGGTCCGGGCGGTTCCTCGAGGACCATCTCCATTTCCACCAGGACCGCGTGGTCTCTGGCCTCCTAAGCTGCCAGAATGCTCCGTAGAAGACGCTGGTGAGCGCTCGGTAGGGCGAAAGGCATACGAACGTAGCTGTGCGGCGGACCCTCGCAGCGTCCCACATGCGAAGGCCAGAGGCACTCCTGAGATGCAACTCCGCTGAGTCCTGGGTAGTCGATGCAGACGCGCAGCCCGCTATCCTCGCCTGGATGGGGAGCTACGCCAGGTAGGCAACGATCGCCGCGTATGATTCTCGATCCTTGAAGCTACTGAGTTGCCTTGGTGATGAACTCCTGAGGGTTGGGCCCTCCTTGCCCCATGCCTTTCTGAAGGAAACATGCCGCGAAGCACGCCTCCAAGTGGTGCCCGAGCGCCTCCCTCGTGATCTTGGCAAAGTATGAGGCCCTCCAGGAGAGAGCTCGGGAGCCTTGCCCGAGGAGGGCGCCGGGCATGCCTTCCTATGCGACGGAGGGAGGCGCCCCTTGCACGGGTGTATGTCCTGATGTGGTGCCTCCTGAGATGCCAACCTCCTAAGGCCTTGAGCTGGGTGATGTCTTATTCTTCTTGGGAACTACCTCAGGAGGGTTCTCGCTCCTACTGTCTGGGTCCTCGACTGATGCAGCTTGGAAGGCACGCTCGAGAGAGCACACCGCATCCTTCTCTTCGCAGGGGACTATGATGATTCCGCCGCTTCCCAGCATCTTGAGGACATTGTAACCATGGTGAGTTACCGCCATGAACTTGGCCAGGACTGGATAACCGAGGATGGCATTGTATGGCAGGCGAATGTGGGCAACGTCGAAGTCGATGAGCTCGGTACGATAGTTCTTGCACTCTCCGAAGGTGACAGGGAGGCGAACCTGCCCTATCGGAGTGGTGGAGCCGTCAGTGACTCCTGAGAAAGGCTTGGTTGGCTGAAGTTGATCATATGGCACTTGGAGATCGTTGAACGTCTCGATGGACAGAACGTTGAGTCCCGCGCCGCCATCGATGAGGGTCCTGGTAACTTGCACATTGCTGATGACTTGGGAACAAAGCATTGGGAGGACGCCAGCTATAGCCGCACATTTGAGTTGATCCGCTGAGCTGAACATGATGGAACACGTGGACCACCTGAGAGGGAGCGTGGCCTCGAGCTTGGGAAGGACTGCATTCACCTCGCGAGCAAACTGCTTGAAGATGCGCTGAGAGGCTAGGGCCTGGGCACTGCCCAAGATGCAAGCGATAGCACGTGACTCCTAGAAGCCCCCAGCCCCCTCGTCCTGGTGATGGTCGTCATTCCTTCTTGGCGGTGGCGGCAGAGGAGGAAGGCATGCGTTGCCCTGCGGGCGATCCTCGCGAGGCTGATCCCCCCAGGCCTCCTCACGAGGATGGTCCTGCCAGCGATCCTCGCGAGGTCGGTCACGCCACTCCTGGCGAGGGCCTCGGTCATCCCATTGTCCTCCGCCTCTTCCTCCTCCTCGGACGTAGCCCCAGTCGTTGCGCTCGGGGTGTCGACCGATGCGTCCTTCTCGAACGGCTCTGAGCTCCTGGCATTCGTTGGTTTTGTGGGTGTAGAGGTTGTGGTAGGCGCAGAATCGGCTAGCCTTGGACGACTCCGGCTGGTCCCTGCCGTGCTTCGTGTCTGGTTCTGCTGCGAGCACAGCTGCTCCTTTGTGTTTCACGTCCTTGGCCTTGGCTTTCTTCTCTTTTGGGTCAGCGGCTGGAAGCTCGAGGAGGGAGAGGCGCCCCTCCTCGGCTCTTGCGCACTTGGTCGCTAGGTTGAACAGCTCCAGAGATGTGCACAGGTCCTCGTGGATGGCGATCTCCTTCTTGATCTTGACGTCGCGGACGCCGTCAGAGAACACTGAGATGATGGCCTCCTCAGTCACCTTGGGAATCTTGAGGCGTGCATTGTTGAAGCACTGGATGTACTTCTACAAGGTCTCTCCTGGCTGCTGCTTGATGCGGCGCAGGTCACCCACGACCGGAGGACGGTCGCGAGTGCTCTAGAAGTTAGCGATGAAGCGGCTGCGCATCTCGTCCCAAGAGGAGATCGAGCCGGGAGGCAGGTTCATGAGCCAGATGCGGGCACCATCCTTGAGCGCCATGGGAAACTAGTTCGCCATGACCTTTTCTTCTCCATTGGCCGCCTCGATGCCCAGCTCGTAGAGCTGCAGGAACTCCGCAGGGTCGGCAGTGCCGTCGTAGCGGGCAGGCAGATCCAGCTTGAACTTGCCCGACCAGGCGACACTGCGCAGCTTGGTGGTGAAGGCGCGATAGCCTGCAGTGGCCACCGGAGCCCTTTGTAGACGCGGGGCTTGCTCTTGATGGTTCCCGCGTGCTGCCGCCAGGCGCAGCACGGGGTCCTGACATGCTGGCACAGAGATGCGGTCTTGACGTACTGGAGCAGGGAGCACGCGAGCGCCTTCTTGAGGCCTAGGGATTTCTTGGCAGCTCCTTTCTTGTCGTGCGGGCGCTGGACGTGGCGGGTCTCGTCCAGGGGCCACGCTCCTTGGGGCCAGGGCGCCTTCTTGGGGAGGAGGTGGCGGAGGAACCTCCTGAGCTACATCGCCCACGCAGGATGGAGGGCGAGACAGCGAGAGGGATGGCGCAGGAGAGCCCCCAGCGGCGCTGACGAGCTCGGTGATGCGAGCGAGCCACTCCTTGTAGAGGTCGTCGACCAGGCGGTAGTGTAGGAGCTCACGTGCCAGGAGCAACGCGGCCTGCACGACCGTGGTAGCGCGACGAGCGTGAGCCGACGAACCAGTTGGAGTTAGCGACGGAGTGGCGATGCGGCCTTCCCGCTGCACTGAGGGATGTAGCAACGACACTTGCTGCTCGTTCCCCACCGGGCCGGTGGCGGCAAGCGACGGGGAACGACGAGAGGGCCCACTGATGGGAGCCGTTAGGCGACGTGGGTGGCGAGAGCAGCCCGACGCTCGGCGCGAGCTCGACAAGCGTCCGCCATGGATGCGACGAAACGATGGAGCGCGGAACAACGGAAGGAAGATTCAGGTGCACCCCTACCTAGCGCACCAAATGTCGGATATCGGGTTCCGGCAAAACCCTTAAGGTTCGAACTTTGGGGTGCGCATGAAGATCTACTCCCTACCGATCCACGCCCCAAAACCTCGCCGTGAATCTAAGCTGCACGATGAACAGCACAAGGGACACAAGGTTTATACTGGTTCGGGCCACCGTTGTGGTGTAATACCCTAATCTAGTGTGTGTGGTGTGGTGGATTGCCTCTGGGGCTGGTGATGAAGAATACAGAGGAAGAACAGCCTCGCGAGGGGTGTTCTTGAGCTGGTGCGGTGTTCTACTCGGATGGATTCGACCCCCTTCCCACTGTGGTGGCTATCTCTATTTATAGGGGCCCTGGTCCTCTTCCCAAATATTGAGCGGGAAGGCAGCCAACAACAGGCATTTTGAAGCGGGACAGCTAGTACAAGCTATCCTGACTAAAGTTGGTCTTCGACTGCCAAAGGCACTGGTGATGACGCTGTCTTGGGCTCCACAGTGATCTCTGTCCTGTCGCCCTGCTGGTCTTGGTCTCATTGCACCAATATGGAAACCTTTGCTTGATGCGTTGGTACTCCGCGCCTGCGCTTGCTCCCTTTGCACCAAAGAGGAAACAAGGACACTGCACCGGCTGGTCCCTACCTGGCACCCGCCTGGTCTCGATCGTCATGGCTTGCGTCACGAGCACCTCGCGAGGTACTCCTTGCCTTGACTCTCCGCCTCCTCGCGAGCCTGCCTGGTGAGGCCACCCTCGAGGAAGCCTTGTGTTGTCCGCCCCGCGAGGCTCGGCCCCTCGCGAGGGTCTTGAGCTTGGGTTGATGTAGATGGGCCGTACTGGGCCACTGCTTGAGCCACGCCGCAGGCCGCAGGCAGGCATGTTTGGGGACCCCCATTCCTAGAACGCCGATAGTACCTACAAGGTGGCATAAAGTGGTGATGGCGAGTTTGTTCATACAATGTGAGGGCAGCAATCTAATCCCGGAGACCTTTTACTATGTGAGGGAAGCAAATCTAATCCTGGACATACTCTGTTGACTTGTCCACCAGCCACCACTTTCTATCCTTTTTTCAACCAATAATAGATTTGTTCCTTATCTAGTTTGTACTACCTTTTCCCTTTATTTCCCTTTTCAACCAAAAGACCGGTTGGGTATCTGGTCTCTACTAGTTTCCCCCTGTTATTTCCTCTTTGAATCAAGTCCTAGATTCATGCTATGACTTTCACCCCTTTCTTCGTTGTTTGAACCAATTCCTAGATTCGACTGCATGAAGTAGCTTTACCTCCAATGATACTAAAAATTTAGGTGGCTTTGGAAGAGCTGATGCAAGTAGAAAAGATCCACATGCAGACACGTGGGGACCTGGGGGAGTAGAGCAAGGCCGCTTTCAAAGGAACTTATACCTGAGGGTCGTCGGGATGTCGGCAGCGACAGGTCGGATCTATGCACAATACGGCAAAAGGAAGAAGGTTCGGAGGACTCCCGAGCCGGTGCTGTGTCGGAGAGAATGACACGGGCAGAGGATTGGGACCCACCGGTAGCTGTGGGTTTCCTCCCTAGCTCGCTGCTGATGACCGCGTGAACGAGGCACCTAGTCTTCTACACACACCGGCCGAAGGGATCCGACCGGATCTGTGACCAGCGGTAAGCATAGAGAAAATGTTGCTACCGTTGTCTTGTTTAGATCTGGAGAGGATGAGAGAATGAAGAGAGCAACCCTAGTAAAGCAAGTGCTCAGGCCCCTACCTATATATATAGTGGAGTGATTATCTTTTTCTCTCCACAACAAGCGTTTCAATTTGTGTACGTGGCATTAAAGAAAAGAAACTCTCTATTTAACATGACTAACTATATGACTCCTACTTAGTAGTAGTAGTAGTACTATTCATTTGTGCTCCCCAACCCTCCATTCATTGAACAACCCCACGGGTGAATAAACATACAGTACTAGTATTTATATAGAACGAATAAGCTTGAACTATTTTGGATTTGAGATATTGATGGTATAGTTTGACCACATTGCATCAATTGACTCGGTACTTTGAAGTAACCTATACGTATAAGCACATGCATGGTTTACATTCCGAATCGCTAGCTAGAGCTTGATTTGTATTTGTTTACATGTACCACATTTTTCTTTTGGTTTTCTGCTCCATGGCACAATTCATTGATACAAAATTATACTATGAGTAGTTAAATGTTGAGCGCGGGGCTTTTCCCGGGCAGTACACGTGGCAGTTTTTGCGTAGGAGGTTCGACATAGAGGCGACGAGGGTGAGGGAGTAGCGGATTCAACATACTGCTAGAAAGGTACGGCTGTGCGATTTGACGACGCGTTACTGCTGGAAAGATAGGGTCTTGTGATATGACTACTCACTATAGTCATTAATTACTGGCGCTACGACCGTGGTGATGCCCCATTCCGTTCCCCACTCTAATCTGGTGCATGACACATCAACCCGGATGCTGGCTCTCCCACATGTCGGTGAAGTAGTAAGAAGGAGGAAAGAATCATGCAGTATATATAGTGTATATACTAGTAGTACTACTCACGTCGGAGGAGTGCGAACCACGACAACCCAGTGAACCAGCAGGTGATAGGCCATAGAAAACAATGTGGTGATATGGCCATAAAAAACAATGTGCTACACTCCAGTCTATAGCATGTACAGTACTGCTCCTCTTTCTCCTCCTCTCGGTTCATCGCCAATACTTTCCCCATTTCTGTGTTTTCAGTATCCTGCAAATCAAAGAGGCCCTTAGACTGATTTAGGTCCAGTCATTTTTTATAAATGTGTTATGTCCAAAATTTAATGAACGTGCTTTGGTTTCTATGAAAATAATCCAGTTTGCATGTAGCAATTCATTTATTTATTTATTCTTCTGCGGGGGGGGGGGGGGGGGGGTTGCATGTAATTCGTGAGGTCTGAAATGTAAAGTACGCCGGCATGGTAGCATATGCTCTGAGTCGTGCATGCACTACGACCCAGATGCTCTATGTCCCACATGTCAGCGAAAGGAAGCACGTGGAAATAGCCTAGGAGTACATATAGGAGGAAAAATGCATCAAAAAATATGTACTATGAAGCGTAGCTACGGTTCAAAAAGGAGACCTAAAGTGATGACATGTATAGGCCGCATGCACCCAACTAGTGGTACTAGACGTACGACTACTTTTTCCCTAAAAAAAGAGGTACGAGTACTCAGTACTCCTATTCTATCAACACGAGTCCCATCAGACAATAGCGTTCGTGCTACAGCTAGCTCTTCTCCCTCGTTTCTCTCTTTTAATTCTAACTCAGCCGACGAACGGTGGGCGGGGTGGGGATTTGACGATAGTCGGTTTGCTCAATTTTGGCCCCACCTAACAGTGAAAATGCTAAGACAACAAGCGTTCCCTAGCTTCAACAACGTGCCAGACAAACAGTGGGGGGTGGGTGCGATGCGAACGGCACAGGCATGCCATACTTGTTCCACTTTCTCGTTTTGAACTCGCGACATGTAGTACGCTCAATTATGAATATATAAGTTTGGTTGTCGCACCAATATATACAGTACTCCCTCCATGTAGGTTGGGTCGTGCGGAATCGTTTCTTCCGTCGACCGGCGCATCACCGCTCCACTACTCCCATGGCTGATTGTCACGCCCAATATGCGACCCTATCCTAAAGGAACTCGAGGGTCCCATCAAGGATAGAAGCTCATATTGGAGACACTTTTGCAAGGTGGATATCATTACATTGTACCATTACATAATAGTTAGGGATACAGACCAGAGGCATACAATGCCACACAAATACAACATCATCACCCACAAGATCAACATCCGACTACGGATGAAACACAAACAGAAACTCAAACGACATCCACCCTGCTACCCAGGCTGCCAACCTGGAACTTATCCCATGATCGAAGAAGAAGCAGAAGAAGAACTCCAAAACAAGCAAACATCACTCTCACTTCATGATCATCGCATAACCTGTACCTGCAACTGTTGTTGTAGTAATCTGTGAGCCACGAGGACTCAGCAATCCCATTACCATGGGTATCAAGACTAGCAAAGCTTAACTGGGTAAGGAAAGGATAAGTGGTGAGGTTGCAACAACGTCTAAGCATATGTGGTGCCTAACATACGCAAATAAGAGCGAGAAGAGAATCAATGCAATGGTCGAGAAGCTAGAAGTGATCAAGGGGTGATCATGAAACTACTTGCATTCAAACATAACACAAACCGTGTTCACTTCCCAGACTCCGCCGAAAAGAGACCATCATGGCTACACACACGGTTGATGCATTTTAATTCGAATCTGATGTCAAGTTATCTACAACCGGACATTAACAAATTCCCATCTGCCACATAACCACGGGCACGTCTTTGAAAAGTTTATAACCTGCAGAGGTGTCCCAACTTAGCCCATTATAAGATCTCACGACCAACGAAGGATATTCCTTCTCCCAGGAAGACCCGATCAGCCTTGGAATCCTGGTTACAAGACATTTCAGCAATGGTAAAACAAGACCAGCAAGACCACCCGGATGTGCCGACAAATCCCGATAGGAGCTGCACAAATCTTGTTCTCAGGGCACACCGGATGAACACTACGTACAGCTAAAACCAACCCTCAAGTTTCCCCGAGGTGGCGCTGCAAGTGGCTCTAGTTTGGACCAACACTTAGAGAAGCACTGGCCCAGGGGGGTTAAAATAAAGATGACCCTTAGGTTAATTACTCCCAAGGGAAAGGTAATAGGTTGTTAGGCAAATGTAAAACCAAGGTTGGGCCTTGCTGGAGGAGTTTTATTCAAGGCGAACTGTCAAGGGGTTCCCATACGCCCGGCCGCGTAAGGAACGCAAAACCAAGCAACATAACACTGGTATGACGGAAACTAAGGCGGCAAGAGTGGAACAAAACACCATGCATAAGGCCTAGCCTTCCACCCTTACCAAGTATATAGATGCATTAATTAAATAAGAGATATTGTGATATCCCAACACAATCATGTCCAACATGGAGCAATCTTTGACTTCACCTGCAACTAATAATGCTATAAGAGGGGCTGAGCAAAGCGGTAACATAGCCAAGCAACGGTTTGCTAGGAAGGGTGAAAAGGTTAGAGGCTGACATGGCAGTTTGGGAGGCTAGATAAACAAGTGATAGGTAGCGCAGCATAGCGATAGAACGAAGCAACTAGCATAGCAATGATAGTAGTGAGATCTAGGGTAATGGTCAACTTGCCTAAAATCCCGCTAGGAAGAAGAACGAGTCCATGAAGAAGACGAACAGGTGAAGACGAACCAAGCGTAGACGAACGAATCCCCACGATCGCAACGAAACAGGAACTATCGAGAAGAAGCACAACCGGAAAGAAGCAAACAACATGGTAAACACACAACATATAAACGTGACATGATGCACATCTAGGTATGATGCATGACAAGGCTATATGAAGCTACTCATGGCGAGAGATGATGCATACAGGAGCAACACATCAAAGCAAGTTTAAATGAGTCCGGAAACAACATATAACAATTCCGGTAAGTCCTCATATGAAAATTTCAAAATTGGTCCAGAACTGAATAAACATTATTTTCAATTTGTTAAATATCAATTTAAGATTCACCAAGAAGATCTACATGAAATTCTAGTTAAGTTACATATAAGGTTCATTTAGTTCGGAGCTACGGCCTAGAAGATATGAGCAAAACAAGTTAAACATGGCATTGATGCAAAATGTATTCAAACATCAAGCAAACACTCTCAAAACATGGATGCCACATTATAAGATGAAACTACATGCAATTCTAAGCAAGTTTCATATAGAGCATGCTCAAAACGAAGCAACGGTGCAACACATACACTCCAAACAAGTTATAACAACAATCTGCCCAAAACAGCAAGTAGGAACTTTGCAAACATTAAAACAACATGCTACAGGAATCTTATGAGCACAAACTTGACATGTTCCTCATTTATAGATAAAATACTTCAAATATGATTAAAGGTTCAGGTTCATAGGCATTAAGATTAAACCAATATGATCAATGCAAAATGCAACTTTGTAACACAACAGCATATGCATGAGCAGAGTTAATATGATGGCAAGTTGAGAGCAAGAAAGAGACAAGATACAGCAAGTAAACATAGCAACCAAGGGCACGGCATCAAAGTACAGATAACAAAGAGCAAATAACACCTGGGCATCATGAACATATGGCTCATGGATTAGTGGGAACCAACAAGACAAGATTGAATGTTGAAACAGTTTTAGCAAGTGTAAATCAGCAACATTATGATAACATGTTTGCAAGCATGAAACAGGGGCATATGACATCCAAAATTAGCAAACATAGCATGTGAACAAAGCACTCATAGCATAATTCAAATCATGTGACTGGAGCATCTCCATAAGAGGCATGGATCACTCAATAACAAGCTCACAACATGGCATCATGAAGTAAACAGGAATCTGGAATATTATATAAGCATGTTCATGGCAGTGAAAACATATGCTATAGGACATATATGGGGCATCAAGAGGCATGGCATGAGAGAGCCTAACATATATAACAAAACATCTCAAATAATCATCTCTAGATTATGGATGGATTAATTGGTAGCATCAAGCAAACATGGCAACATGATATAGCAGTTTCAGCATTGACAGAAAGTGAACAGCAAGTAGCCCCTTCACAAGCTTGATGCACTCACTACATGGCATATAAAAATACATGGATCGCACCCCTGTAAAGATGGCATAAATATGCTCCTAAAACATGTAGACATCATTCTCATAGGATTCACACATAACATGCTACAAAAATGACAAATCAGCAAGTTACAACAGTTTTCAGCAGTTAACAGCAACATGCACTTTTTCAACGGCGTTTAACACACCAAGATGCAACCTAACATGTATGAATATCCCACCAGCATATAGAGCATGAGGAGCAGAACATGTGCATATCAAGATCATCATCATAGCATCAACAGGGACAAAGTTGTGGCACTCACGAGATGCACAAATGATGTTAAGAAACAGCAGATTCTAGCAGTTCATATCACATAGCACTCTTGCAATGATGATTAGGGAACCAAGATGGATTCCAACAAGCATCCCACAATGTAATGAAATTAAGAGAATCTCACAATGATCGGGAATGCGTAGATCGGGTGTAGAACGGGTGCGGGGCAACCGGATCCGGCAGTTGGTGTCGAGGATCCGGCGGCGGACGGCGACGAACGACGAGCTTGGGGCTGCGGGCTCCATGGCCAATGGGAGAAGCTCCTGTGCATGGAGAGAGAGAGATGAGGCATGAGAGAGAGGAAGGAGAAGGGGAGAAGGAAGAGGAAGGAGCAAGACGCGAGGGGTCCGGCCTGCTGGGGCGGCGGCGAGGCGCTCCGGTCACCGGAGGATGGCGGCGAGGAGGAGACGGGGAGGTCGGGAGCTCGGGCTCCTCCTCTAGATCCAGATCGGGAGCGACGGAGCGGGAGGCGCGGGGGCGCTCGGGCCCAGGGAGGCCCGGGGCGGGCCTCCCATGGGCTTCATGGGCCGCGGCAGCGGGGGTGCTGGCTGGGACGCGTGACAGCACGGGAGTGGGTGGAGGCGGCGGCGCTGGCAAGTGCGAAGGGGAGGTCTGGCGCAGAAAACGACGGAGGGGGCGGCTGGAGGTGCAGAATTCAAGGGGGAGGTTGGTGGAGGGTTAGATTAGCCCAAATTTGGAAGGAGGGGTCTATATATAGCAAAAGGGGGCTAGGGTTGGGGGGTTTTGCTTCGTTTTTGGACCATTCGATCGCCATCGAACGGCTCCGGAGCGGAGAGGGACTAGGTGAGTGGCTAGTGGACTGTGTAGATGGGCTAGGCTTTAAGGAGAGAAGAGATAGCAGCCCGGTACGGGTTTTCGGAGACCGAAAACACCCGGCGAATACACCGGCTATATTGCGGTTGTATGAATAACGGTTGGGCTATCAAACGGACTCCGAATGCGACGAAATTTGACACGCGGTCTACCAAGACTATAATAAGTCCGCACGCCAACTTTCACCCCACTCCGAGAACATTTTTACGCCACTTATAAAATAATATTTCGGAGGTTCCTCGGGCTCGTGCGAGTGTGGTTGGGCTCAGAACGGACAACGAAGAGAACTGGGAGGACCCGAGCGGATGCAAGTTTTGAAAAACATGCAGATGAAATGCAGATGATGACATGACAAAATGCAACACGGAAGCAAATGACATGGCAAAGACTGCGAATAACTGGAAGACACGTGGCACATCGGATTCGAGGCGTTACAACTCTCCTCCACTAACAAGAGATCTCGTCCCGAGATCTTAGGAGCGAGACGGAAGAGAAAGAGGAAGAGGTGAACTAAGAACGAAAGAGAAAAGATGAACCAAGTCGAGAGCACTCGGGTAGAAAAGAGGAACGACAAATATGACAAGAATCGAAAGCTCAAGGAAACAAGATAGACTTTGAAACCACTCTGGTATGAATAAGATAGGAAAGGAATAAGAATATAAGAATTCCAGCAACACTCCAGCTGAAAATGGAAGGAATAGAACATGAACTTCACAAGATTGGATGGCACTTGATGAGATGAACAACGCAATGCCTCCGGAAGAATTGAAAGAATGGAATGAAAAGAACTTAGAAGGAAAGATTGAACGGAGTTGAATATCTGAGAAGAACGAACAAATGCAAAACTCCACTTCAAAGAACACAGAGAATTATTTGCACTTCGGGACGCGAGAAGAAAAGATACGTTAACTCCTCCAACAAGAATCTTGATGAACTCTTGAAGAATGAATTAAATCATGAAGAACCATGCTACGTCTTGAACTTGCGTTGGTTTTCCTTGAAGAGGAGAGGGTAATGCAGCAATAGTAGCGTAAGTATTTCCCTCAGTTTTTGAGAACCAAGGTATCAATCCAGTAGGAGGCTCCCCAAATGTCCCACGCACCTACACAAACAAACAAAGAACTCGCAACCAACACAATAAAGGGGTTGTCAATCCCTTCACGACCACTTGCAAAAGTGAGATCTGATAGAGATAGTATGATAAGATAAATATATTTTTGGTATTTAATAATATAGATGCAAAAGGTAAAGATGCAAATAAAAGTAGATTGAAAGCAAATATGATAAAAGATAGATCCAGGGTCCATAGGTTTCACTAGAGGCTTCTCTCAAGATAGCATAAGTATTATGGTGGATGAACAAATTACTGTCAAGCAATTGATAGAAAAGGAATAATTATGCAATTATCTATGCATGATCATGTATATAGGCATCACGTCCGTGACAAGTAGACCGACTCCTGCCTGCATCCACTACTATTACTCCACACATCGACCGACTCCTGCCTGCATCTAGAGTATTAAGTTCATAAGAACACAGTAACGCCTTAAGCAAGATGACATGATGTAGAGGGATAAACTCATGCAATATGATATAAACCCCATCTTTTTATCCTTGATGGCAACAATACAATATGTGCCTTGCTGCCCCTGCTGTCACTGGGAAAGGACACCGCAAGATTGAACCCAAAGCTAACCACTTCTCCCATCGCAAGAAAGATCAATCTAGTAGACCAAACCAAACTGATAATTCGAAGAGACTTGCAAAGATAACTCAATCATACATAAAAGAATTCAGAGGAGATTCAACTATTTCTCATAGATAAACTTGATCATAAACCCACAATTCATCGAATCTCGACAAACACACCGCAAAAAGAGTTTACATCAAATAGATCTCCACAAGAGAGGGGGAGAACATTGTATTGAGATCCAAAAAGAGAGAAGAAGCCATCTAGATAATAACTACGGACCCTAAGGTCTATGGTAAACTACTCACAACTCATTGGAGGGGCCATGGTGTTGATGTAGAAGCCCTCCGTGGTCGATTCCCCCTTCGGCGGAGCGCCGGCGAAGGCTCCAAGATGGGATCTTGCGGATACAGAAGGTTACAGCGGTGGAAATTGTGTTTCGTTGGCTCTCTGGATGTTTTCGAGGTACGCAGGCTTGTATAGGAGGAAGAAGTACGTCGGTGGCCACCCGAGGGGCCCACGAGAATGGGGGGCGCGCCCTGTAGGGGTGGGCACACCCTCCCCTCTCGTGGCCGCCTCGGCTTCTTCTTGACTTGCACTCCAAGTCCTCTAGATCACGTTTGTTCAAAAAATAACGCTCCCGAAGGTTCCATTCCATTTGGACTCTGTTTGATATTCCTTTTCTTCGAAATACTGAAATAGGCAAAAAAACAGCAATACGGGCTGGGCCTCCGGTTAGTAGGTTAGTCCCAAAAATGATATAAATGTGTAAAATAAAGCCTATAAACATCCAAAAGGATTAATATAATAGCATGGAACAATCAAAATTATAGATACGTTGGAGACGTATCAAACCACCATGAAGAACTTCGGTGACAAAAGGATGATGAGATAGAATGAAGGATGAAAGAATAAGATTAGAGCCTTGCGGTGATTTAGATGAAGGTTCCGACGAAATGGCCAAGGAAATTTGAACTCTAGAAACGAAAAGATGAAAACACTTGGAACTAGAATTTATTCATCAAGAACACACTCCAAAGGAAGGGATTAATCACTTGGAGGAAATAAGAATAAGATTTATTGTATGCTTATACTTCATCAAATTAAATTGATGACAAGCAATGGATTTTGCATACTACTTATTCTTCTTGAAAAGGATTGAGAAGTGACATATCGCAAACTTGAGAAGGTCTTCAGCGGATCACTGGTAGGATTTGAAAGAACGAATGAATTGATATGATAACAAAGGAAAGGAGTCTGAAGGAACCATCGTAAGAATTCGAAAAAAATGACTGATAAAAGAGAATGAATCACCGGGAAGAATTAGAGGAACAAATATGCTTGAGGGGATTTAGATGCAAAAGATCAAAGAGATAAGGAGCTGATAAAGGATACTTGCCAGATACGTCAGGATGATTGGATAACGACAGCTGGAATGTGAGGACGAAGAATTCTTCTGAAATGATGGCCTCCGGTGAAAAGAAACAGAAATCAACTCCTGAAATACTCCGGATGGGTAAGAAAAGAATATTCGACAAACGGAATAACTCGGGAGGATAACATGAAGCTAGAACCACGAATCTTTGAGAGAATGGGCAAGATTTAGAGGAAAAACTCTTCTTCAATCTTCAAATGACGACGCAAAACACCACCAAAATTATTGAGATACTCCAGTAGAATGGAAAGCAAAGAAGTTGACCCAACAATGAAATGATTTGAAATCGATCTTGGAAGGCATCTTACTGATGAAATTCATTCTTACGTCAAACTCTAAAAAGAATTATGAATGGCTCCGGAATAATTAGAAGAGTCAGGTAAGATCCTAGGAAAAGACTTGTGGGTTAGAGCCCACTGAAGAGAAAACACCATTGAAAAAAGGATTGTTGAAAAGATAGATGATGCACCGGAACAATTTAAATATTTGAATGAGGTGACAACCTCGAATTAATTCAAACACAGATGAATCTCCTGCGATGTCTTGAGCACTCCGGAAGGATAACCTGGCGAGAGGCGAACAAGCAGGGAAAACACTTGATCCAAGGAAAAGAATATGATCAACCCAAAAAACTTGAATTGAGTCCACCGGAGAAGAAAAAGAGATGAAGAGTGTCGAACAGAACGAGAATTCACCGGTTGACACAATTGACGAAAGACTGAAGAGGCTCCGCACAAATATGATGGATACTCGATTACGGTCTCCGGCTCTGAGAAGAAAAGGGGTGGGCGGGTGGGAAAAAGAAAACAACTGAGGATTGAACTTGGAAAAGATGAAGAGGCTCGAGGCAACTTGACGAGAAATGCACCGGATAAAAAGAGCTGAGAACCAACACTCGGAAAACCAACCGCGTGATCCTAAAGAAAAATTTGAAGGTGAAGAGGAGTAAGTCAAAACACCTACGTCAAGATTCCTAACCAGACCGACAAAGGGGCTGAGGAGTAAAAAGAATTCCTACTCTCCGATATAACTAGACTCCGAAAACAGTTTTCTTCTAGACTCAACAACGACAACTACAACAATCAAGGGCGATCCTATGGTCGGTCTAGGCTCTGATACCAACTTATCACGCCCAATATGCGACCCTATCCTAAAGGAACTCGAGGGTCCCACTAAGGATAGAAGTGCACATCGGAGACGCTTTTTCAAGGTGGATATCATTACATCGTACCATTACATAATAGTTGGGGATACAAACCAGAGGCATACAATGCCACACAAATACAACATCATCACCCACAAGATCAACATCCGACTACGGATGAAACACAAACAGAAACTCAAACGACATCCACCCTGCTACCCAGGCTGCCAACCTGGAACTTATCCCATGATCGAAGAAGAAGCAGAAGAAGAACTCCAAAACAAGCAAACATCACTCTCACTTCATGATCATTGCATAACCTGTACCTGCAACTGTTGTTGTAGTAATCTGTGAGCCACGAGGACTCAGCAATCCCATTACCATGGGTATAAAGACTAGCAAAGCTTAACTGGGTAAGGAAAGGATACGTGGTGAGGTTGCAACAACATCTAAGCATATGTGGTGGCTAACATACGCAAATAAGAGCGAGAAGAGAATCAATGCAATGGTCGAGAAGCTAGAAGTGATCAAGGGGTGATCATGAAACTACTTGCGTTCAAACATAACACAAACTGTGTTCACTTCCTGAACTCCGCCGAAAAGCGACCATCACGGCTACACACGTGGTTGATGCATTTTAATTCGAATCTGGTGTCAAGTTATATACAACCGGACATTAACAAATTCCCATGTGCCACAAAACCACGGGCACGGCTTTCGAAAGTTTATAGCCTGCAGGCGTGTCCCAACTTAGCCCATTATAAGCTCTCACGACCAACGAAGGATATTCCTTCTCCCAGGAAGACCCGATCAGCCTCGGAATCCCAGTTACAAGACATTTCGGCAATGGTAAAACAAGACTAGCAAGACCGCCCAGATGTGCCGACAAATCCTGATAGGAGCTGCACATATCTCGTTCTCAAGGCACACCGGATGAACACTACGTACAGCTAAAACCAACCCTCAAGTTTCCCTGAGGTGGCGCTGCAAGTGGCTCTAGTTCAGACCAACACTTAGAGAACAACTGGCCCAGGGGGGTTTAAAATAAAGATGACCCTCGGGTTAATTACTCCCAAGGGAAAGGTAATAGGTTGTTAGGCAAATGTAAAACCAAGGTTGGGCCTTGCTGGAGGAGTTTTATTCAAGGCGAACTGTCAAGGGGTTCCCATACACCCGGCCGCGTAAGGAACGCAAAATCAAGGAACATAACACTGGTATGACGGAAACTAAGGCGGCAAGAGTGGAACAGAACACCATGCATAAGGCCGAGCCTTCCACCCTTTACCAAGTGTATAGATGCATTAATTAGATAAGAGATATTGTGATATCCCAACATAATCCTGTCCAACATGGAGAAATCTTCGACTTCACCTGCAACTAACAATGCTATAAGAGGGGCTGAGCAAAGTGGTAACATAGCCAAGCAACGGTTTGCTAGGTAGGGTGAAAAGGTTAGAGGCTGACATGGCAGTTTGTGAGGCTAGATAAACAAGTGATAGGTAGCGCAGCACAGCGATAGAACGAAGCAACTAGCATAGCAATGATAGTAGTGAGATCCAGGGTAACGGTCATCTTGCATGAAATCCCGCTAGGAAGAATAACGAGTCCATGAAGAAGACGAACGGGCGAAGAAGAACCAAGCATAGACGAACGAATCCTCACAATCGCAATGAAACAGGAACTATCGAGAAGAAGCACAACCGGAAAGAAGCAAACAACATGGTAAACACACAATAGATAAACGTGACATGATGCACATCCATGTATGATGCATGACAAGTCTATATGAAGCTACGTATGGCGAGAGATGATGCATACAGGAGCAACACATCAAAGCAAGTTTAAATTAGTCCGGAAACAACATATAACAATTCCGGTAAGTCCTCATATGCAAATTTCGAAATTGGTCCAGAACTGAATAAACCTTATGTTAAAGTTGTTAAATAGAAAGTTAAGATTCACCAAGATGATCTACACGAAATTCTAGTCAAGTTACATATAAGGTTCATTTAGTTCGGAGCTACGGCCTAGAAGATATGAGCAAAACAAGTTAAACGTGACATTGATGCAAAATGCATTCAAACATCAAGCAAACACTCTCAAAACATGGATGCAACATGATAATATAAAACTACATGCAATTCTAAGCAAGTTTCATATAGAGCATGCTCAAAAGGGAGCAACGGTGCAACACACACTCCAAACAAGTTATAACAACAATCTGCCCAAAACAGCAAGTAGGCACTTTGCAAACATCAAAACCTCATGCTACAGGAATCTTATGAGCACAAACTTGACATGCAGCTCATCCACAGATAACATACTTCAAATATCATTAAAGGTTCAGGTTCATCGGCATCAAGATTAAACCAATATGATCAATGCAGAATGCAACTTTGTAACACAGCAGCATATGCATGAGCAGAGTTCATATGATGGAAATTGAGAACACGAAAGAGACAAGCTACAGCAAGTAAACATAGCAACCAAGGGCACGGCATCAAAGTACAGATAACAAAGAGCAAATAATACCATGGCATCATAAACATATGGCTCATGAATTAGTGGGAACCAACAAGACAATATTGAATGTTGAAACAGTTTTAGCAAGTGTAAATAAGCAACATTATGATAGCATGTTTGCAAGCATGGAACAGAAGCATATGACATCCAAAATTAGCAAACGTGTCATGTGAACAGAGTACTCATAGCATAATTCAAATCATGTAATTGGAGCATCTCCATAAAATGCATGGATCACTCAATAACAAGCTCACAACAGGGCATCATGAAGTATACAGGAATCTGGAACATTATATAAGCATGTTCATGGCAATGGAAGCATATGCTACGGGACTTATATAGGGCCTCAAGAGGCATGGAATGATAGATCATAACATATAACAAAACATCTCAACTAATCCTCTCTATATTATGCATGGATTAACTGGTAGCATCAAGCAAACATGGCAAGATGATATAGCAGTTTCAGCATTGACAGAAAATTAACAGCAAGTAGCCCACTTCACAAGCTTGATGCACTCACTACAGGGCATATAAAAATAGATGGATTGCACCCCTGTAAATATGGAGTAAATGTGCTCCTAAAACATGTAGACGTCATGCTCATAGGATGCACACACAACATGCTACAAAAATGACAAATCAGCAAGTTACAGCAGTTTTCAGCAGTTAATAGCAACATGCACTTTTGCAACAGAGTTTAAGAGACCAATATGCAACCTAACATGTATTAAAGGCCCACCATAATGTAGATCATGTGGAGCAGAACATGTGCATATCAAGATCATCATCATAGCATCAACAAGGATAAAGTTGTGGCACTCACGAGATGCACAAATGATGTTAAGAAACAGCAGATTCTAGCAGATCATATCACATAGCACACTTGCAATCATGATTAGGGCACCAAGATGGATTCAAACAAGCATCACACAATGCAAATAAATGGGGAGAATCTCACAATGAACATTTTTTATATATCATATGCATGAATCGGAGCTACGGGCAGAAAGTTATGACATGAAGTACAAGGCATGAAAATGATAAAATCCAGGGACTTGGTGGTTTTTTCTACCCATCGAAAATCGGGACACGGGGTTCCAGGACGGGGGTTGAGGAAGCTCCATGGCCTGCGGCGGCGAGCCGGGACTCCGGGAGGACTCGGGAAGGCCGGGAATGGGTAGATCTGGCGCGGGGCAACCATATCGGGAAGTCGGGGCCGAGGATCCGGCGGCGGACGGCGACGAACGACGAGCTTGGGGCTGCGGGCTCCATAGCCAACGAGAGAAGCTCCTGTCCACGGAGAAAGAGAGATGAGGCATGAGAGAGAGAAAGGAGAAGGGGAGAAGGAACAGGGTGGAGCAAGGTGCGAGGGTCCGGCCTGCTGGGGCGGCGGCGAGGTGCGATGGTCACCGGAGGATGGCGGCAAGGAGGAGACGGGGAAGTCGGGAGCTCGGGCTCCTCCTCTCGATCCAGATCGGGAGCGAGGGAGCGGGAGGCACGGGGGCACTCGGGCCCAGGGCGGGCTTCCCATGGGCTTCGCGGGCCGCGGCGGCGGAGGGGTTGGCTTGGACGCGTGATAGCACGGGAGTGGGTGGAGGCGGCGGTGGCAAGTGGGACGGCGACAAGTGGCGGCGAATGGGAGGTCTGGCACGGAAAACAACGTAGGAGGCGGCTGGAGGCGCAGAATTCGCGGGGGAGGTTGGTGGAGGGCTAGATTAGCCCAAATTCCGAAGGAGGGGTCTATATATAGCAAAAGTGGGCTAGGGTTGGGGGTTTTGCTACGTTTTCGGACCGTTCGATCACCATTGAACAGCTTCGGAGCGGAGAGGGACTACGTGAGTGGCTAGTGGGCTGTGTAGATGGGCTAGGATTTAAGGAGAGAAGAGATAGTAGCCCGGCACTGGTTTTCGGAGACCGAAAACACCCGACGAATACACCGGCTATGTTGCGGTTGTATGAATAATGGTTGGGCTATCAAACAGACTCTGAATGCGATGGAATTTGACACGCGGTCTACCTACACTATAATAAGACCGCACGCCAACTTTCATCCCACTCCGAGAACATTTTTACGCCACTTATAAAATAAGATTTCAGAGGTGCCTCAGGCGCGTGCGAGTGTGGTTGGGCTCAGAACGGACAGCAGAGAGAACTGGGAGGACCCGGACGGATGCAAGTTTTGAAAAACATGCAGATCAAATGCATATGATGACATAACAAAATGCAACACACAAGAAAATGACATGGCAAAGACGATGAATAACTAGAAGACACGTGGCACATCGGATTCGGGGCGTTACGCTGATGCTCATCGAGCTCGTGCTGAGCGACGGGCCGCCCTCGCCACCCGCGTCGCCTAGACGGCTCCCGCCGGCGGGCCTACCCGCCACTCTCCAGCACCAGCCACCAACGCCGCCGCCCGCCCGGCGAGGTACGAGCAAAAAGCCTCATCGTTGCACCCCTCTGTGCGGCGAGATGGACGTACCGCCACCCTGTCGCTGACTCCGGCCGGTTCATCATCTCACGCTCGTCGCGGGCCCGCAGACGTGCAGGCTGCGCTACTCCTGGCATGCGAGCTCCTGCGCTACCGCCCCGTCGACGACCTCTACGAGGACTAGCTGGACTGCATCGCCGAGCTCGTCAACACCGCTGGGGGCTTTCCTGCATCGTCCCTCTCGCTACCTCGCCCACCTCCCGCAGCAGGTGACGTAGCCCATGGAGCGCCTCCGCCACGTCCACGTCAAGACCTCGCCCTCGCACCCAGGCGTGCGGCCCCGCGGTGCGACCCACTGAGCAGGGCACCCGCGCACTAAGGAAGCTGCCAGGAGGTCCAGCAGCCGCGAGAGGGGGCACGCGCGCTCCCAGCGCTGCCGTGCAAAGACCACGCACTGCTCGTCATGGTGGCGTGCAAGCTCCATGACCAAGCACCACCTCCACGACGGGGTCCAGTGGCCACAGCAGGCTGCCAAACCTTCACTCTCGAACTACCCAACTTCGTCTAGCCTGGGAAGTTCAATCCCGACCTGCCTCCTGACCCTGCTGAGCTGCAGCTTTACGAGCTAAGCATCGAGGCATCCAACGGCGACAAGAAGGTTATGGAGAACTGGTTTCCCATGGCTCTCAAGGACAGCGCACGCTCATGGCTCCTGAACCTGCCCACGGGAGCAATCTCCTCTTGGGCGAGATGCGCGGGAATTTCGTCGCCAACTTCCAGGGCACTCGCGACCGCCCGCCAGCTGCGGGTGACCTGCGGCGCATCAAGAAGCAACCTGGGGAAACCCTGTAGAAGTACATCCAGCGCTTCTATAGTGTCCGCCTCAAGATCCCCAAGGTGACGGACGAGGCCACATCTCAGCATTCTCTGACGGTGTCCGTGATGTCAAGATGAAGGAGGAGCTCGCCATCCACGAGGACCTGTGCACAGCCTTGGAGTTATTCAACATAGCGACCAAGTGCGCGAGAGCTGAGGAAGGGTGCCTCTCCCTCATTGAGCTCCCAGCTGCTGACCTAGAAGACAAGAAGGCCCAGGCCAAGGATGTGAAGCGCAAGGGGGCGGCTGTGCTTGCGGCCGAGCAGGAAATGAAGCACGACCGCGACCTCCCAGAGTCATCCAAGGGCGTCCGCCCATTCTGCGCCTTCCAAAATGTACACAACCACAACACCAGCGACTGTCAGGAACTCAGGGCTATCCACGACGGGCGTTTCGCCCAATGCCCAGAGCGCAACGACTGTGGCTAAGGCCGTGGAGAAGGCCGAACTTGAGGGTGCTGGGATGACCGCGGCCCCTGCCAGGAGTGGCATGATCAGCCTCGTGAGGACCGCTGGCATGACCAGCCTCGCGAGGGTGCTTGGAGGGACCAGCCTCATGAGGACAGTCCTCAGGGCAAGGTTGGCCTCCCTCCGCTACCACCACCGCCAAGGAGGAAGGACGACCATGACGTGGGGGCTGGGGGCTTCCAGGAGCCATGCACGATCGCCTACATCTTAGGCGGTGCGTAGGCCCTAGAATCTCAGCGCATCTTCAAGCAGTTCGCCCGAGAAGTGAATGCGGCTCTCCCCAGGCTCGAGGCCACGCAGCCGCTCAGGTGGTCCAAGTGCACTATCACCTTCAGCTCGGCAGACCAGCTCAAGTGCGCGGCAACCGCAAGCGCCCTCCCGATGCTCTGCTCTCCCATCATCATCAATGTCCAAGTCACCAAGACCCTCATCGATGGCGGTGTAGATCTCAATGTCCTCTTCGTCGACACGTTCAACCGTCTCCAAGTGCCATACGACCAGCTACAGCCGACCAAGCCCTTCTCAGGAGTGACCGACAACTGAACCACCTCGATTGGCAGATCCGCCTGCCCATCACCTTCGACAAGCGCGAGAACTACCACACCGAGCTCATCGACTTCGTCGTCGCCCACATTCGCCTTCCATACAACACCATCCTAGGGTACCCAGCTTTGGCCAAATTCATGGCAGTGACTCATCACGGCTACAATGTCCTCAAGATGATAGGAAGCTATGGCGTCATCACGGTCGCCTACAAAGAGAAGGACGTGGTGTGCTCTCTCGAGCACACCTCCTACCAGGATGCGGTGGTCGAGGACCCAAATAATGAAGGCGCCACCTACCCTCTAGAGGCCGTCCCCAAGAAGTAGTAGTTGCTCCGCCAAGGGCCTCAGAAGAGCGGCATCTCTAGTGGCATCACTTCAGGACCAGCGCCCGCAGATGGGGCGCCTCCCTCCCTTGCATAGGAAGGCGCGCCCGGCGCCCTCCACGGGCTAGTCTCGGGGGCTCTCTTCTGGAGGGCCTCACACCTAGCCAACGTCACGAGGGAGGCGCTCGGGCACCACGTGGAGGCGTGCTTTGCTGCACGCTTCCCTCGTCAGGGCACAGGGCGCGAGGTGCTTGGTGCTCAGGAGTTCATCACCAAGGCCACTGAGGAGCTTCAAGAGGCAAGAGCCATGCACGGCAACCGCCGCCCACCACCTGGCGCAGCTCCCCATCCTGGCGAGGATGATGGGCGGCGCGTCTGCATCGACATTCCAGGGATAAACAGGGCCGCATACCAGGAGCGTTTATGGCCTTCACGCGTTGGTCGGTGCAAGGGTCCACCTCACAGCTATGTTCGCATGCCATTCGGCCTGCCGAACGCGGCTGCGACCTCTCAGCGTCACCTGCGGAATGTTCTGGCGGCTCAAGAGGCCAGGCATCACGCAGTCCTGGCAGAGATGGCGATGGTTCTTCATGAGCCACTCGGGCTCCCGGGGCCTCTCGAGGCTCAGGACCCAGGCGACTCATGAGGTGCAACCTCTGCAGCATGCATCTTCAGCTACTCCAACATCTGTCCAGCAACAGTACGGGGTGACTCTTTCTAGTTTGTTCAGTTGGGGGCGCCCCTCGGGCTGCATCATCCCTAGATTGAATGGGTCTCTCCGTGTGGCATGTATCTGTCTGCATCTTTAATTTACCTTGTTGGGTCGCCCCTCGGGCTGCATCAACCCTAGGCCGCATGGGTCCGTCCCTGTGGCATGTATCAACCTTGCATTTACCTGAACTAGCATTGCCCTTTCCATCAGTCGCTTTGTGATTATCATCTACCTATTCGGCACTTCGTTGCCATGAATGTCATAAGCCCTCACAAACCCGCCCGCGACCGCCTTATGATTAAGGACTGGCACGACGTCTGTGCTCGGGTCCGTCCTGCAGTGTCGCCAAATCCAAGCGGTTGAGCTCTGGCTCGCGGTCCAGCCCCATGTACGTCACCTCCCATGGTCCTTGGTGCCTCATCCTCACGTGAGCTAATTGCAGACAGATAAGTGAGGGCGCGTGACACGGTGCCTCATCGCTATGGGATCCACGCGCCGACTATCTTTCTTTAGGATATCCACATGAGAAGACTAGGTATGACATCTGCGCTTGGGTCCGTCCCTGCAGCGTCAATAAACCCAACGACTGAGCTCTGTCTGGCGGGCCGGTCCCATTCACATCACCTCCTGGGGTTGTTGGTGTCTAGCCTTCTCATGTGGTAACCTCGAGGGATTCGCTCGGCGCAGGTAGCCTAACCGTCTCGTAGGATCATTTCAAGCCCTCTCAATCAAGACCAGGCGCAACCCGCCTTCAGGTAGGGCCTCGTGAGTACCGTGCTGGCTCACGAGTGCCCAGACACACCTCGTCTAGCCCTGCCGTGCAAGCCACGTGTCAGGGCGGGGCTGTACACGCCCTGGGGGCTCTCCTTAGAGGGAGCCCCCTCCCACGTACCAGTGGAAGCACCATGCTCCGCGCTGGCAGTTGACACGGTCGAGGAGCGGCTATGCCCGTGCAAGAACGGTAGCGCCATGCTCCATGCTGGCGATAAACAACTGAGGATGGCCTCACGGCTGCAACAACCTCAGGGAGCCATCAGGATCGGTGCCTAGCCTCACCGCGCTGCTTTCCCCTCAGGAGAGTAGCGCGAGGGGGCTGGGCACGGGGGCTACGCTCAGGTCACGCCTGGCGTATGCCACCTCACAAGGTCCCTCGGACCTGGTCTTCGCGCAACCCTCCCGAGCGGAACCTCGACAAGGATAGGTATGGAGGTATGTTCGTACGTCAAGGGGGACTCCTAAGCATCGCGACTTAGGAGCCTAACCGGTCACGTAGCCCCTCACCGCCTGGCCTCGTCCTAGCGATCCAGACATAAGTTCTAATGCCTCCACGAGGCACGGTGCATGTTGTAGGAAACAAAGACGGAGAGGAGCGCAACCAGCAAGCCTTCACCTCAGCTGTGGGCGTTGCCGTCACCCGCGAGAACCACGGCTTCGCTGGCGACGTCATCGTTGCCCATGTCCTCAGCCATGGCCGTAGCATCGGTGGCATCACCAGCCGGAGGCGCGGGATCGATGGAGAGGAACTTCTCCAGCAGGGCATCCACCCGGTCCTTCACGACTTCAGGAGCAGCATCGTAGTGCTCCCCATCCACGGGCTCGAGCAGAGCTCCAAGGTCGATGCTCGGGTTGCGAAGGTAGAGGTGACTAAAGACGCGCGTTAGGGACGAAGAGGAAAGCACGCGGGCTTCCCCCTCCACCATGGGGCCAATCCCATTAACAACGCCCTCGAGCGCAGTGATGAGCTGAGGGAGCAGATTGGCGGGGCCTTCTTCATCAGTCGCCAGCGGCTTCTTCAAGCCCTTCCTGTAGAGCTCTCGTAATGCCTCGCGGACTTCAGCTCAAGGAATTTGAAGGCCACGTGATCTTCAACAAGAACCTTCGCCTTGACTTCCAGCTAGGCCTTCTCCACTTCCACCTTATTCGCCACCTCCTCCAGGCAGCCGCGCTCCGTGGCCTGCGCCAGCGCCGACTGCTCCAGCTCGGCGTCGCCGCCGGCGACTGTGTCTTCCCGAGCCTTCAACTCCTCCTCTCGTACCCCGTGCTGGTGAACCTCGGTAGCACATTCCTTGCGCAGGGTCTCCAGCTCAGCCTCTGCCACCCGGCAGCTGTCGGTGTCCTGGACATGGGGGTATCTAGTCCTGCCTGCTTGCGGCCCACCACGTGGCTCCGTCGACGGCCTGGTATGGCCCTGCTTCAACAACAACGTAGCAAGACCCTCGTGAGGGGCCAAGCCTCGCAAGGCAGAGAACGCCAAGACCCCTGAAGGAGCCGGCCTCCTTAGGAGGGCTCCTGAGGGGCGGAGAGATCTATGCAGCTACCTCATGAGGCTTAGCTGACGTGAGCCATGACGACCAAGGCCAGGCGGGCGCAGAGCACAAGTTTCCTCTTTGGTGAAAGGGATCCAAGCCACAGGCACGGAGCCCCGAGGAAGCAGCCAAAGGTTTCCATTCTAGTGCAATGAGACCAAGACTGCCAGGACGGCAGGACGGAGGTCATCACCGAGCCCACCGCAGCGTCACGACCAGAGGCTTTTCGCAGGCGAAGACTACTTTTGTCAGGATAGACTGTATTGCTTGTCCCCTTTCAAATCCCACCGTCTTGGAATCCCTTCGCGCTCATATTTGGGAAGAGGACCAAGGCCACTATATATAGGGCTTAGCCACCACCATAGGAGAGGATCGATTCCTTCCCAAGCAACACACCAGCTCAAGAACACCTCACCTCCTGAGGCTTGTTCATCCTTGTACTAGTTCATCCATAGCCCCTCGAGGCAATCCACCACACCACACCAGAGTAGGGTATTACACGATAACGGTGGCCCGAACTAGTATAAATCTCTGTGTCTTTGTGTCTCTATGAGCTCTTCATGCTAGGCTTCGGAGGATCGCGAGTAGGCAGGCTGGGCAGGTTGAGATCTCCACACGCACCCCAGTGTTCGAACCTCTCACGGGTTGCCAGACCCAGAAATCCGACATTTGGCGGGCCTGGTAGGGGTGTGTCGGATCTCCTCTTCCGTCAACCAGTCCTCCTCGGCTGCACCGACCCCATGGCCGACGCCCCAAGAGCGCATGTCGAGCACTGGGTCGTCCAGACCTCCTCTACAGCACCCACCGGCGAAGAAGACCTCCACTCTGCCCTGCTCACGGCTCGCATTCTGCCGGGGGCGACCGGCCGCAGAGGGCACGCGGTGCAGTCTTCTCCTCTGGTGCCGCGCCGCAGCCGAGGAGCTGCGCGATCTGCGAACTACGCTGTAGCAACTGCTCCGCACTCGCGTAGGGAACAAGCGAACATGCGGGCGGCAATCATCGTGGCACGTGAGCTTCTACGGTGCAGGCTGCTTGAGAGCGGCCGCGACGCCCTGCTGGAGCGGGTCGCTGAGCTGCTAGATGCGGCGTGCAGGGAGGCGACACCATTCTACACCCTCCCCACATTATAGGCGATGGTGGGGGCATGCGCTCATCCCCGACATAACCACGCACCCTCTCCCAGGGGCCACGGAGAGCCTCTCGACGCCAACCAGCCTCGTGGAGCAGCCCGCACCACCCCAAACGTGTCCCTTCGGCACGGGGCTGCTTCGGATGACACCACCAGGGGCCGTGTTGGAATGCCAGTCCCTAGCCAGCAGGACCAGAGGATGACAGAAGGGGGGCGGGAGTGTTAGGAAGCCGGGCGGCGCCCCTGGCGCGAGCATTCCGGAAGCCTACGTTCCCGTCGCGATGGATCCAAGGCACGCGCTAGGAGAAGGCCCCAACCGATCCCCCATGCCAGGCTGGGCATTGGACATACACGAGGCTGAGATCTCCTTCGAACCACCACCAAGCCTTGCCGACGTCCCCAACAGCGGCAGCCTCTAGGTACAGTTAACGCCGCAAGGGCACGCTTACACTGCCATGGATCGTAGGTGAACCAAGATGCGGCGACCACCAGGGCACTCAGGACGGCGGACCCCCCTCAAGAGCGCGAAGGACGTTGGGAGCGGCGCGGGGGGAGCCTAGTGGCGGGGCCCTCCTCTCGCTACGCGGAGCAGGACCCAGCCTGGAGGTAGGTTCCCTGCCGGGGAAGGCGCCGGCGAGCCCTTCCCCTCGGCAAGGGGCATACGGTTGCCGAGGACGCTGTCAGCGTCCCCTTGGCCCCTTGGTCTTGTCCTGGTTTCCGGTCTCCCCAACGGTGGTCAGGGGCGGTGCACGACGGGGTCCTCATCGGGCGACATGAAGCAAGCCTCCGGCCTATGAAGGTCTCCGCTCGTGATACTCTCACGTAATAATGAGTGGGGCTGTACACGCCCCGAAGTCTCCTGAGTGCCGCCCTGGGGCCTCACTGGGGCTCCCACCCACATCCTAGTGGAAGCACCATGCTCTGCGCTGGCCGTCGACACTGTCCCCAATGACTATGCCCAGCCAGTGGAAGCACTTAGCTCCGCACTGGTGAGAAGACCGAAGACTGAAGAGTGAAGACCAGTTAGGCGTCGGACACGGTTGCCTGGTTTTTGCCTCTCTTTTTGTACTCGCTTGCCGACTTTTTGAAGCAGTGTGTTTTCTGTGCGTTTACAAAACGGGGGGAGTTTTCTGTTTCTCGTGTCACTCTCTTGCCTTCGGTTCTTGCATTCTTTTCTTAGAGCTCGTCACTGCTACCCTGTCCTCAAGAACCTCGTGAGCGGTAGGTGGGTACGGTGAATGCGCTGGCGCTGATCTCCCCCCACCCCTCGGGGGCTCAAGGGTGCGGCTGCTCCGTGCGCCCACCTCGCCACAATCTGGCAGTTGGCTCCTCATGAGGCACTCCACGACAGGCCAGTAGGCCCCTCAAGAGGCACAGGGCCTCGCGAGCCAGTGAAAGGCTCGCCTCAGGAGAAGGGGCATTACCATGGCGCCAGGTCTCACTCAGGACCCATCAAACCCAAGATAGGTCAAAAACCACTATCTTGTTCATTGGCACGCAGCCTTGCTGCCCCCCCTCCAAGTGTTACTTCAAAAAAGCATTTAGCAATCTCATATATCATAAGGGGCACCCCCTTTTCAAAATGCTCTCACAAGGATGCACTTGAGTTTTCATACAGGTCAAAGTAAAAGAAATACATGCCTAGTTGGACGCGCATTCTTCGTCACTCCTGTCCACGCTGCCCGCGCTGAAGCTACCACCCTCCTCGTCATCTCCACCCTTGCTAGCTCCTTCGGCTGGGAGCATGACCGTGTCGTCCTCAGGAGTCAGCTCCTTCACCAGAGCATCCACATGACCGTCCACCCACTTGGCAAGCTTGTCTTGGGCGGCCGCATGCACCGGGGCTAGCACAATGCTGAAGTCAAAGTGGGAGTCAAGGTTCAGGAGATTGCTAAAGAAGCGCGAGAGCACGCACCCAAGAAGGCCCCGACAACTCTTCTCAACAAGCTGGCGGGCTTTTGCGGCCTGGTCCTCCAGGAGGGTCACGATATCAGTGAAGAAGCGGAGATGGCTGGCGTAATCGCTCTCGCGTGGGTGAGGAGCGCTCTTGTCGCAAATGGCACCCAAGGCGTTGTTGGCTCTAGCACGCAGACCCTAGAGCATGGGGCTGTGCTCGCGCTCCAGCATCAGGGGGCGACACTTTTCACTCAAAGCCTTCTCTAGGAGGGAGGCGGTGTCCTCGGCCTGCTTCCAGAGAGAGGATACCTTGGCGCGAGCAGAACCCAGAGCGGATTCGGAAGAAGTCAGGGCCTCCCAGGCAGCGCCCTCGCACTGTTTCACCACCTGCAGCTTGGTCTTCAGGACGGAGGTCCGACCCTCAAACTCAGCCTTGAGCAGCTCCAGGTCCAGGCGGTGCCCCTTGGCTAGCTTGGCACGTGCCTTCGCCACCTTCCCCTCCACCTCCACCTGGACCAGAGCCTCTTGGGCGGCGACAACATCCTCAACCGTGGCGGCCTGTTGCTCCCTCACCTCCAGCCTCTCCAGCGCCAAGCTATGATCCACGGCCTCCAGCGTCAAGCCCTCATGGCGCCTCAGGAGCTCCGCCTCGGCAAGGGCCACCTCACCTGGTGAGGAGGCCAGTAGGGCACGACGCTCCTCAATTTCGCGAAGTAGGGCAGTACTTGAAGATAGAAGATCTCGCTCCTGCTCCTCAGCCGCCTCGCGACGGAGGTTGGCTGCCTTGACTTTTCCATGGCGCGAGGACAAGCTTCTCGAAAAGCCGTGACTGAGTCCTTCGCGCACGCTTCGGCCTCGTCTCGGTGAAGCTTCCCAAGATTGATGGCCACCTTTAGTTGCTGCCATTCATCCTCCAAGCGACGGTTCTCTGCTTCAAGCCTGGTGTCGACGTTGGCGAGCTCCCCGCCAAGATGGACCATCGCTCACATCGCTTCACCAAAGAACCCGAAGCGCACCATGCTGTGCCCACGAGCAAGCGCGAGCTCGTCACCAAGGTGTCACGCCCAATATGCGACCCTATCCTAAAGGAACTCGAAGGTCCCACCAAGGATAGAAGCGCATATTGGAGACTCTTTTGCAAGGTGGATATCATTACATCGTACCATTACATAAAAGTAGGGGATACATACAAGAGGCAAACAATGCCACATGAATACAACAACATCATACACAAGAGCATTATCCGACTATGGATGAAACACAAACATAAACTCAAATGACATCCACCCTGCTAGCCCAGGCTGCCGACCTGGAACCTATCCCCTGATCAAAGAAGAAGCGAAAGAAGAACTCCAAAACAAACATCGCTCTCGTGTCATGATCATCGCATAACCTGCACCTACAACTGTTGTTGTTGTAATTTGTGAGCCACGAGGACTCAGCAATCCCATTACCATGGGTATCAAGACTAGCAAAGCTAAATGGGTAAAGGAATGGATAAGTGGTGAGGTTGCAGTAGCGTCTAAGCATATATGGTGGCTAACATACGCAAATAAGAGTGAGAAGAGAAGCAACAGAACGGTCGTCAAGCTAGCAATGATCAAGAAGTGATCCTGAAACTGCTTACGTTCATACATAACCCAAAAACCGTGTTCACTTCCCGGACTTTGCCGAAAAGAGACCATCACGGCTACACACGTGGTTGATGCGTTTTAATTCAAATCTGGTGTCAAGTTATCTACAACCGGATATTAACAAATTCCCATCTGTCACATAACTGCGGGCACGACTCTCGAAAGTTTATACCCTGCAGTGGTGTCCCAACTTAGCCCATCACAAGTTGTCACGGTCAACGAAGGATATTCTTTCTCCCAGGAAGACCCGATCAGACTCGGAATCCCGGTTACAAGACATTTCAACAATGGAAAAAACAAGACCAGCAAAGCTGCCCGAATGTGCTGACAAATCCCGATAGGAGCTGCACATATCTCGTTCTCAGGGCACACCGGATTTTCCAAACTTCCGGTAGGCCAGCCCAGAGTTGCCCCTGGTGGCCACCGTCGGCTGACAGGTTGGACCAACACTCACGACGAGCACTGGCCCCGGGGGCAGGGTAAAATAAGATGACCCTCGGGCTCCGAAAACCCAAGGGGCTTAGGTGAGGCAAATGTAAAACCAAGGTTGGGCCTTGCTGGAGGAGTTTTATTCAAGGCAAACTGTCAAGGGGCTCCCATAACACCCAACCGCGTAAGGAACACAAAATCAAGGAACATAACACCGGTATGACGAAAACTAGGGCGGCAAGAGTGGAACAAAACACCAGGCATAAGGCCGAGCCTTTCACCCTTTACCAAGTATATAGATGCATTAATTAAAATAAGATATATTGTGATATCCCAACATAAACATGTTCCAACATGGAGCAATCTTCATCTTCACCTACAACTAGCAACGCTATAAGAGGGGCTGAGCAAAAGCAGTAACTTAGCCAAACAACGGTTTGCTCGGAAGGGTGAAAAGGTTAGAGGCTGACATGGCAATTTGGGAGGCCTGAAGAGCAAGTGATAGGTAGCGCAACATAGCGATAGAACGAAGCAACTAGCATAGCAATGATAGTAGTGAGATCCAGGGTAGCGGTCATCTTGCCTGAAATCCCGCAAGGAAGAAGAGTGATTCCATGAAGAATATGAAGCCACGAAGACGAACCAAGCGTACACGAACGAATCCTCACAATCACAACGAAACAGGAACTATCGAGAAGGAGCACAACCAGAAAGAAGCAAACAACATGGTAAACACACAACACATAAACAAGACATGATGCACAATCAAGCATGATGCATTACAAGGCTACATGCAGCTACTCATGGCAAGAGATGATGCATACAAGAGCAACACATCAAAGCAAGTTTAAATGAGGCCGGAAACAACATGTAACAATTCCGGTAAATCCTCATATGCAAATTTTGAAATTGGTCCAGATCTGAATAAACCTTATGTTCATGTTGTTAAACAGCAAATTAAGGTGCACCAAGATGATCTACACAAAATTCTAGTCAAATTACATATAAAGTTCATTTAGTTCGGAGCTACGACCTAGAAGATATGAGCAAAATAAGTCAAACATGGCATTGATGCAAAATGCATTCAAACATCAAGCAAACACCCTCAAAACATGGGTGTAACATGATAATAGGAAAGTATATGCAATTCTAAGCAATTTTCATATAGAGCATGCTCAAAACGAAGCAACGGTGCAACACATACACTCCAAACAATATATAACCACAATCTCCCCAAAACAGCAAGTAGGCACTTTGCAATCATCAAAAGGACATGCTACGGGAAACATATGAGCACAAACTTGACATGCACTTCATTTAAATATAACATACTTCATATATCATTAAAGTTTCAGGTTCATAGGCATCAAGATTAAAGCAATATGATCAATGCAAAATGCAACTTAATAACATAGCAGCATAGGCATGAGTAGAGTTAATATGATGGCAACTTGAGAGCAAGAAAGAGACAAGCTAAGTCAAGTAAACATAGCAACCAAGGGCATGGAATCAAAGTAAACATAACAAAGAGCAAATAACATCATGGCATCATAAACATATGGCGCATGGATTGGTGGGAACCAACATGACAAGATTGAATGGTGAAACAGTTTCAGCAAGTGTAAAACAGGAACATTATGATAGCATGTTCGCAAGCATGAAACAGAGGTATATGATCTCCAAAATTATCAAGCATGGCATGTTGACGGAGTAATCATATCATACTTCAAAACATGTAATTGGAGCATCTCCATAAGAAGCATGGATCACTCAATAACAAGCTCACTACAAGGCATCATGAAGTAAACAGGAATCTAGAACATTATATAAGCATGTTCATGGCAATGAAAACATATGCTACAGGACATATATAGGGCATCAAAAGGTATGGCATGATAGAGCATATTATAGACAACAAAACATCCCAACGAAGCATCTCCAGATTTTATATGGACTAATTGGTAGTATCATGCAAACATGGCAACATGATATAGCCGTTTCAGCATTGACAGAAAGTTAACAGCAAGTAGCCCACTTCACAAGATTGATGCACTCACTATAGGGCATATAAAATACATGGATTGCACCCCTGTAAAGATGGCATAAAAATGCTCCTAAAACATGTAGACATCATGCTCATAAGATGCACACACAAAATACGACAAAAATGACAACTCAGCAAGTTACAGCAGTTTTCAGTAGTTAACAGCAACATGCACTTTTGCAACATGGATTAAGATATCAAGATGCACCATAACATGAATTCACAGCACCCCAACATGTAGGGCATGAAGATCAGAACATGTGCATATCAAGAACATTATCATAGGATCAACAGGGCAAAGTTGTGGCACTCATGAGATGCACAAATGATGTTAACAATCAGCAGATTCCAGCAGTAAACATCATATAGCACTCTTGCAATGATGATTAGCGCACCAAGATGGACTCAAACAAGCATGCCACGATGGAATGAAAGAAGAACATCTCACAGTGAACATTATGCTATATCATGCACACAAAACGAAGCAATGAGCATCAAGTTATGGCAGGTCAAACATATGCACATGATGTTCAAAATTCGGGGACTTAGTGGAATTTTACCTCGTGGAAAATGTCAACGGGATGGAGGGATCCGGGACGGGGGCGTGGGCGTCCGTTTGGATCGCGGGACGGGTGGATCTGATCCACCCGCCTGGATCTAGCGATGAGGCAGCCGGCGATGGTGGAGGAGGCGGCCGGCGGCGACGGAGCTCGGCTCCGACGATAGAGGCAAGGGGTTGGGACGGAGCCGCGAGGAGGGGCGGCACCGGCGGGCGGCAAACTGCGGCGAGGTAGGAGGAGCCGAGGCGCGCGGCGGCGTCGCCATGGCGGAGGCAGGGGTCGGCGGAGGCGGCGGCGATCGGCGCGAAGGCGGGGGTCGGCGGAGGCGGCACGCCAGCGAGGAGGCGCGGAGGTGGGGTCCCGTGAGCGGGCGGAAGGCGGCTCGGGCGCACGGGCCGTGAGGGCCAGATCCGGTCCCTGGCGGGCTGCGGCGGGTGAGGGGAGGAGAGAGGAGGCCGACAGGCCACATGGCGGCGCGCGATAGGTCGGGAGGCGGCGGTTGCTGACGTGGAGGCGGGGGATTGGCTGGGGTGAGGTGGCGGTGGTCGTGTCCGGCGCCGAGCGGACACGTCCGGTAGCGCGGAGGAGGCTTTGATCTACGGTTTGCCCGGAAATTCGGGGGAGGGGACTGATTTATAGGTAGAGGGAGCTAGGGGAGTCCAAATGGGGTGCTGTTTTCGCCCACACGATCGTGATCGAACGGCGGAGAGCATGGAGGGGAGTTAGATGGGCTAGGTGGGCTGTGTGAAGAGATGCTGGGCTGCAAAGAGAAGGGGGTTTTGGTTAACCGTTGGGGCATTAAACAACCTCCAAACAGAGCGAAATTTGACGGGCAGTCTACCGATGATATACCAAGGCCACTCGGCAAATCTTGGCCTATTCCAAGAACGTTTTTCGGTGGCTCACAAAACAAGAGCTGGGAGGTGCCGCGGGCGCGTGCGAGTGTGGTCGGGCTCAGAACGGACAACGGAGAGAACCGGGAACCCGAACGGATGCAAGTTTTGAAAAACATGCAGATGAAATGCAGGTGATGACATGGCAAAATGCAACATGCAAGCAAATGACATGGAAATGACAGCGAATAACTGGAAGACACCTGGCGCATCAGATTTAGGGTGTTACACAAGGTCCCCACTGGCTCCGGTGGTCGCTCGGGAGGTGCTGGGGGCTCGGCCAGTCGCCAGCTGGGGGCTGGCTTGTGGGGCCCCGCAGCTTGAAGACGAAGGATGCCCAGAGGACGCCTGATATGTCCATTTTGCATCATGCTTTTATATCAATATTTATTGCATTTTGGGCTGTTATTACACATTATATCTCAATACTTATGGCTATTCTCTCTTATTTTACAAGGTTTACCATGAAGAGGGGGAATGCCGGCAGCTGGAATTCTGGCTGGAAAAGGAGCAAACATTGGAAACCTATTCTGCACTGCCCCAAAAAACCTGAAACTCCACGAAACCTGTTTTTGGAGTTAATAAGAATTATTGAGCGAAAGAAATACACCAAGGGGCCCACACCCTGTCCAGGAGGGTGGGGGGGGCCCACCCCTACTGGGCGCACCCCTATCTCCTTGGCCCCCTGGTGGGCCCCCGGTGTCCATCTTCTGCTATATGAGAGCTTTTACCCTGGAAAAAATCATAGGCAAGCTTACGGGATGAAACTCCGCCGCCACGAGGCAGAACCTTGGCGGAACCAATCTAGGGCTCTGGTGGAGCTGTTCTGTCAGGGACACTTCCCTCCGGGAGGGGGAAATCATCACCAACGTCATCACCAATTGGGAGGGGGTCAATCTCCATCAACATCTTCACCAGCACCATTTCCTCTCAAAACCCTAGTTCATCTCTTGTATCCAATCTTGTATCAAAACCACAAATTGGTACCTGTGGGTTGCTAGTAGTGTTGATTACTCCTTGTAGTTGATGCTAATTGGTTTACTTGGTGGAAGATCATATGTTCAGATCCTTAATGCATATTATTACTCCTCTGATTATGAACATGAATATGCTTTGTGAGTAGTTACGTTTGTTCCCGAGGACATGGGTGGAGTCTTGGTATTAGTAGTCATGTGAATTTGGTATTCGTTTGATATTTTGATGAGATGTATGTTGTCTTTTCCTCTAGTGGTGTTATGTGAACGTCGACTACATGACACTTCACCATTATTTGGGCCTAGAGGAAGGCATTGGGAAGTAATAAGTAGATGATGGGTTGCTAGAGCGACAGAAGCTTAAACCCTAGTTTATGCGTTGCTTCGTTAAGGGCTGATTTGGATCCATATGTTTAATGTTGTGGTTAGGTTTACCTTAATACTTCTTCTGTAGTTGCGGATGCTTGCAATAGGGGTTAATCATAAGTGGGATGCTTGTCCAAGTAAGGGCAGTACCCAAGCACTGGCCACCCACATATCAAATTATCAAAGTTCCGACCGTGAATCATATGAGCGTAATGAAAACTAGCTTGACGATAATTCCCATGTGTCCTCGGGAGCTCTTTTCTCATTATTAGAAATTGTCCAGGCTTATCCTTTGCTACATAAAGGATTGGGCCACCTTTCTGCACTTTACTTACTTTATTTACTTGGTAGTCGTTACTATTTATCTTATCACAAAACTATCTATCATCTACAATTTCAGTGCTTGCAGAGAAAACCTTACTGAAAACCGCTTATCATTTCCTTCTGCTCCTCGTTGGGTTCGACACTCTTACTTATCGAAAGGACTATGATAGATCCCCTACTCTTGTGGGTCATCAAGACTATTTTCTGGCGCCGTTGCCAGGGAGTGTAGTGCTTTTGGTGAGTGGAACTTGGTAAGGAAACATTTATATAGTGTGCTGAAATTTTCTGTTACTTGTCACCATGGAAACTAATCCTTTGAGGGGCTTGTTCGGGGTATCTTCACCCCGACCAGAAGAGCAAAGAGTTTCTCCTCAACCTACTGAACTTTTTGTAAATATTTACTTTGAGATTCCTTCGGGTATGATAGAGAAACTCCTAGCTAATCCATTTGCAGGAGACGGAACATTGCATCCCGATTTACACCTTATCTTTGTGGATGAAGTTTGTGGATTATTTAAGCTTGCAGGTATTCCCGATGATGTTGTCAAAAGGAAGGTCTTCCCTTTACCTTTGAAGGGAGATGCATTGACATGGTATAGGCTATGTGATGATATGAGATCTTGGAATTATAAACGATTGAAGTTGGAATTTCACCAGAAGTTCCATCCTATGCATCTTGTTCATCGTGATCGTAATTACATATATAATTTCTGGCCTCACGAAGGAGAAAGCATCGCTCAAGCTTGGGGGAGGCTTAAGTCAATGTTATATTCATGCCCCAATCATGAGCTCTCCCGGGAAATGATTCTTCAAAAATTTTATGCTCGGCTTTCTCTTAATGATCGAAACCCACTTGATACTTCCTGTGCTAGGTCTTATATGCTGAAGACTATTGATTTCAAATGGGACATATTGGAAAGAATTAAACACAACTCTGAAGATTGGGGTTCCGACGATGGTAAGGAGTCAAGTATGACACCTAAGTTTGATTGTGTTAAATCTTTTATGGATACCGATGCTTTTCGTGGATTTAGCTCTAAGTATGGACTTGACTCTGAAATAGTAGCTTCTTTTTGTGAATCTTTTGCCACTCATGTCAATCTCCCTAAAGAGAAGTGATTTAAATATAATGCTCCTGTTGAAGTGAAAGTAGTTGCACCTATTACAGTTTAAGAAAAGACTATCACCTATAGTGATCCTATTGTTCCTACTTATGTTGAGAAACCTCCTTTTCCTGTTAGGATAAAGGATCATGCTAAAACTTTGACTGTTGTTCGTAAGAGTAATACTAGGACTTATACACCTCCTGAGCAAATCAATGTTGAACCTAGTATTACTATGGTTAAAGATCTCTTGGATGATGACTTAGATGGGCATGTTATTTATTTCTGTGATGAAACTACTAATATTGCTAGACCAGATACTAAGATACATAGACCTGTCGTAGGCATGCCTGTTATTTCTGTTAAGATAGGAGATCATTGTTATCATGGTTTATGTGATATGGGTGCTAGTGCAAGTGCAATACCGTATGACTTATATAAAGAGGTTATGCATGACATTGCACCTGTTGAATTAGAAGACATTGATGTTAATATTAAGCTTGCTAATAGGGACACTATTAAACCAATTGGGATAGTTAGAGATGTTGAAGTCTTGTGTGGGAAGGTTAAATATCCTGCTGATTTTCTTGTTTTTGGTTCCCCACAAGAAGATTTTTGTCCCATTATTTTTGGTAGACCCTTCTTGAATACAGCTAGTGCTAGGATTGATTGTGAAAAGGATACTGTCACCGTTGGTTTAGACGGTATGTCTCATGAGTTTAATTTTGCTAAGTTTCGTAGACAACCTCGTGATAGAGAATCACCTAGTAAGGATGAGATTATTGGTCTTGCTTCCATTGCCGTGCCTCCTACTGATCCGTTAGAACAATACTTGCTAGACCATGAAAACGATATGTTTATGAAGGAAAGAAGGGAAATAGATGAAGTGTTCCTTAAACAGGAACCTATGCTAAAACATAACCTTCCCATTGAAATTCTTGGGGATCCCCCTCCACCCAAGGGTGATCCCGTGTTTGAACTCAAACCATTACCTGATAATCTTAAGTATGCTTATCTTGATGAAAAGAAACTATATCCTGTTATTATTAGTGCTAACCTTTCAGAGCAAGAAGAAGAAAGATTATTGAAAACTCTGAAGAAGCACCGAGCTGCTATTGGGTATACTCTGGATGATCTTAAGGGCATTAGCCCCATGTTATGTCAACACAAAATTAATTTGGAGACTGATGCTAAACCAGTTAGAGATCCTCAACGATGACTAAACCCCAATATGAAAGAAGTGGCAAGAAAGGAGATACTAAAGCTCCTTGAGGCAGGTATAATTTATCCCGTTGCTGATAGTGAATGGGTAAGCCCTGTCCATTCTGTTCCTAAAAAGGGAGGTATTACCGTTGTTCCTAATTATAAAGATGAATTGATCCTGCAAAGAATTATTACAGGTTATAGGATGGTAATTGATTTTCGTAAGTTAAATAAAGCTACTAAGAAAGATCATTACCCTTTACCTTTTATTGATCAAATGCTAGAAAGACTATCCAAACACACACATTTCTGCTTTCTAGATGGTTATTCTGGTTTCTCTCAAATACCTGTGTCAGCGAAGGATCAATCTAAAACCACTTTTACTTGCCCTTTTGGTACTTTTGCTTATAGACATATGCCTTTTGGTTTATGTAATGCACCTGCTACCTTTCAAAGATGCATGATGGCTATATTCTCTGATTTTTGTGAAAAGATTTGTGAGGTATTCATCGATGACTTCTCCGTTTATGGATCCTCTTTTGATGATTGTTTGAGCAACCTTGATCGAGTTTTGCAGAGATGCGAAGACACTAGTCTCGTCCTAAATTGGGAAAAGTGTCACTTTATGGTTAATGAAGGCATTGTCTTGGGGCATAAGATTTCCGACAGAGGTATTGAAGTTGACAAAGCCAAGGTTGATGCTATTGAAAAGATGCCATGTCCCAAGGACATAAAAGGTATAAGAAGTTTCCTTGGTCATGCCGGTTTTTATAGGAGGTTCATTAAGGACTTTTCTAAAATCTCTAGGCCTCTGACTAATTTATTGCAAAAAGATATTCCTTTTGTCTTTGATGATGATTGTGTAGAAGCATTTGAAATACTTAAGAAAGCTTTGATCTCTGCACCTATTGTTGAGCCACCTGATTGGAATTTACCTTTTGAAATTATGTGTGATGCTAGTGATTATGCTATAGGTGCTGTTCTAGGGCAAAGAGTCGATAAGAAATTGAATGTTATCCAGTATGCCAGTAAGACTCTTGATACTGCCCAGAGAAATTATGCCACTACTGAAAAAGAGTTCTTAGTAGTTGTGTTTGCATGTGATAAGTTTATACCTTATATTGTTGATTCCAAAGTTACTATTCACACTGATCATGCTGCTATTAAATATCTTATGGAAAGGAAAGATGCTAAGCCTAGACTCATTAGATGGGTTATCCTGCTTCAAGAATTTGATTTGCATATTATTGATAGAAAAGGAGCTGAGAACCCCGTTGCAGATAACTTATCTAGGTTAGAGAATGTTTTTGATGACCCACTACCTATAGATGATAGCTTTCCTGATGAACAATTAGCAGTCGTTAATGCTTCTCGTACTACTCCTTAGTATGCTGATTATGCTAATTACATTGTTGCTAAATTTATACCGCCTAGTTTCACATACCAGCAAAAGAAAAAGTTCTTTTATGATTTAAGACATTACTTCTGGGATGACCCACACCTTTATAAATAAGGAGTAGATGGTGTTATTAGACATTATGTGCCTGAGCATGAATAGGAACAGATCCTACGCAAGTGTCACTCTGAATCTTATGGAGGACACCACGCTGGAGATAGAACTGCACACAAGGTACTACAATCTGGTTTTTATTGGCCTACTCTCTTCGAAGATGCTCGTAAGTTTGTCTTATCTTGTGATGAATGTCAAAGAATAGGTAAAATTAGTAGACGTCAAGAAATGCCTATGAATTATTCTCTTGTTATTTAACCATTTGATGTTTGGGGCTTTGATTATATGGGACCTTTTCCTGCCTCTAATGGTTACATACATATTTTAGTTGCTGTTGATTACGTTACTAAGTGGGTAGAAGCTATTCCAACTAGTAGTGTTGATCATAACACTTCTATTAAAATGCTTAAAGAAGTTATTTTTCCGAGGTTTGGAGTCCCTAGATATCTTATGACTGATGGTGGTTCACATTTTATTCATGGTGCTTTCCATAAGATGCTTGCTAAGTATGATGTCAATCATAGAATCGCATCTCCTTATCATCCACAGTCTAGTGGTCAAGTAGAGTTGAGCAATAGAGAGCTCAAATTAATTTTGCAAAAGACTGTGAATAGATCTAGAAAGAATTGGTCCAAAAAACTTGATGATGCATTATGGGCCTATAGAACTGCATACAAAAATCCTGTGGGTATGTCTCCACTACAAAACAATACACTTCCGTGATGATACGTGTTTGTCACAGTAGGTCGCGTTTTTTGTCATGCATGTACATCCATGACAAATTTATGACAGAATCAAGATAGTCATACCTGTGCTGTCGTAGAAGTGTTCCATGACATTACCAAAATTATCATCACGGAAGTGTCCACTTCCATGACGATAAATCGCGCGTCACAGAAGTGCTTTCGTCAAGGGTGACTGACACGTGGCATCCACCGTAACGGAACGCTGTTAAGCTATCGGGTCGGGTTTTGGATCCGATAACCCGTTAACAGCCCCGACCAATGGGGATTTTCCACGTGTAAAATCATCATTGGCTGGAGGAAACACGTGTCGGCTCACCGTTGGGACATATGTCATCCACTCATTGGACTGAAGGCGCCTATGATACGTCGACAGGTGGCACGGCCCAACAGAGGCCCATTCCTGTGAAAAGGCCGGCCCATTTGACTTGGTCAAAAGGTGGCGGGCCGGCCCATGTAAAGCCTGTTAACGGCATGTTCGCATATAGCTCATTTACAGCCCGCTAACCCAAGGCTCGTTACGCCCTACCCGAATTAGGCCTAGTAGCGTCATCTGGGCCACCCAATATGATTCTAGCCCATTTTCACTTCTGGCCCATGTATGGCCCATGACGTCTTTCGGGCCATATGAGGCCCTATGTAACTCTTGGTCTATTAATGGCCCGTGGTGAAACTGGCCCGTAACGAACAGTGTTTTACTTTACACCCATTAACGGCCCGTGGTGAAACTGGCCTGTAATGAACTGTGTATCGCTTTATACCCATTAAGGGCCCGTTATTCCGTTGGGCCGTTTCCAGCCCATGTTATCTTTCGGCCTTCTCAGAGCCCATTTATTCTTGGGCTCATTTCCAGCATTCGTTTACTTACGGCCCATTACTGTTCATTTTCTGCTTATGGGCCAAATTCAGCCCGTGGTTACAGTCGGCCCGTTTGTGGTCCGTTAACACATTGGCCGCTTTCATAGCGTCATGAAATACGGCCTATTAACAATGGCCCGTTTATGGTCGGCCCATGAATGGACGATTCCAACTCTAGCCCATTTACGGCCATAATGCGGCCTGTTATTGGCCCATGTTTGGCCAATCGATCATACTGCCCGTATAAGGCCCATTGATGATATGGCCCGTAGAAGGCCCATTTTTTGTACGGCCCGTAGAAGGCCCATTATTTCTACGGCCCATGGAAGGCCCACTGTTTCTACGGCCCGTAGAAGGCCCACTGTTTCTACGGCCCGTAGAAGGCCCACTGTTTCTACGGCCCGTAGAAGGCCCACTATTTCTACGGCCCGTAGGAGGCCCAGTGTCACTACAGTAAATAGTAGCCCATGGTTATTGTGGCCTAGTTTTAAAAAATAGGTTATTGCAGCCACTAGCAAACCGCGGAAAAAGAACTGCAAACAAATAAACAAGACAACAAGGAAATAAATAAGCAAGCAACTTACGCTAGGCTATCACGGCTATCACACATATTACATCCACTGGGCATCAAAGTTTGCCACCAGTGCAAATAAATGCGTCGACAAAAGAATATACAAAACTGAGAGCACTTCAGAAGGCACTAGGCCTGGCCAGGTCGGGCCCCCCAAACAGCTGAAGAAGCTGAGTAGACCTCAGTTGTGTCAACGGTAGATGCATTAACACTAGATTTAAGGCATGATGGTGCGCACGACAGTCCTCTGACATCTTCATTGCATCTTTGACTTCAAGTCGGAGCTAAGCTAAAGCAAGCCTTTCCGCTTTAAGTTGAGACTGAAGAAGTCGAATTGATTGAGGCAGCGACTGCACAGAGGTTGTCTCACACCTGCTGGTGAGTAGCTTCAACTCACTGTCTTCATCAAGACAGGACCTTGGGGTCATCTCGCTGTCCTCAAGATGGTTTGGCTCACTATCTTCCCTAAAGTTCTGCCTGGCGTAAGAGATACGACTCTGAAAGAGAAACAAGGAGACACATAACAGGTTTCACAATTATATAAGCAAATAAATGGATCTGTTCTGCATAAGGAACATGTTTTTACAACTACAATTTGAAACTGGTAGTTGTTGCAAACATCCAATCAGATGTAAACAGCAAAGTAAACAGCAGTGGAGGCAATGATGCCTATCCAAATCTATACTTGAACAAAGTTTGAAGGCTTGAGAAGGATGAACTTACATTACATGTTAACACGGGCTGGACAAAGCCCTTCTCCATGTTGATGGAAGGATAATTCAATAAATTCCCCAAAGAAAATTCTTAATAAGCGTTGCCATTATTCTACATTTTGCAAAGAGTAAATATAGATCAAATAATATTGGAAGAAACAGAGGATAATGAAGCTCAGGTGCAGACTGATGATACATAATCAAATAGCAATTAATTAAGTACATCGTTACAAGGCAAAAGGGAGAGAGGTACTTACAAGAGCAATGCAGAGCCCATTATTGTTTTGAGATCGTATGATCCTTTGAGCAAGGAGATTCATCTGAAATTAGTTTTCATACAAGAGAGAAGGTAAGGCACAAGCAGAAATTTAGGAGTTCAAATTTTGAATTGGTATCATAGACAGTACCTGACGCTGGGCTCCCAGCAGTTCTAATAGGGGTTTGGCCACTGGAGTAGGGGTAAAGTGTGGTACAGTTGGGCCTGTGTTTTCTGTGGCTGCTGATCTATCTGATTTAACAGGTACCACTAGCTTTTCCAAATACCTAGTTTGTACTCCTTGAGGATCTGCACTCACCCTCTTCCTTTTGGACATCTATCACGAAAGAACAACATTTGACTGGAAAAACATAGTGTGACGACACATGGAATAGGTATAGAAAATGGATAGTTATGGCATATACTCATATATGATGCTTAAACTAAGCAGATGGTGTAACGAAGTAGAAGAAATGCAAGAGGTCAGATGCAAAATATGTGCGACCAATACAACTTTGCAAAGTTAGAGCAAGCACCTTGATGGGTGAATAAGATAGGCCATCCTCCACCATGCCAAGTTTGTTAGCCAGTGGATCGTTCCGCAATATTCCTCTCGTGCGCCCATTCTCATGTTCATTTTGATAATGTTCAATATCTGACATGCATGAAAACATAAAAACAAGTGAGATTTTCTTTGTAATGCAGAAGTGATTCTAATCCAATACTGCCTCCCTGTAAACCCCTTTGTGCTATCTCTGCAATTCTTTTAAAAGATGCCATGCATGCTGTAATTTGTTGTGTGCATTAATATAATGTGGCCTACTACTCAAAATATGAGAGCTCCAGAAGTGATGACACTTCGTAGATGATAGCTTCAACATATAGTAAAGAAGAACAAGTCGACCTGACCTGACAGATTCAAAATATACTAAGGGAGAACAACTCGACCTGAACAGTCGACCGCAAGAGAAGAGTATCATGTTAAAGAAGAGCAGAAGAGCAAGCAGATTGAAGATATTACAAGTGTTTCAATACAATGTCGGTTGGCCACCCATGATGAACCAGAGTGCATAGAGAAATACTATTCTTTTTGGTCTCTCCATATGTGGCTCACATGCATTTCGAAACTAAAGTAGGAACATTTAGCTAACCAATTAAACATCTCTCAGTTTTACTAATATCAGCAATAATATCAGATATGAATTTGTACAACTAAGCTTGTTTAGCTCGATGGGTGGAGCAGTGCTATTACGACACGAACCACGTAGGCTGATTGTGGTCATCATAAAATGGGGAAAACATAAGCATGACCAGTACAGTGTTGATCGTGGCAGTGGGATGGCAGATCTGAAGCTGCAAACCGCGCAAAGGGTAGTTAGCAACCGATGTTTGCTTTGAAATAACAACTAAGATTTGGTATGGACAAGAAAGTACGGTCAACAAGTGAAAAAAAATGCAATTATGCTGTCTCTCTATATGTCGCGACATGCATTTGGAAAATCAAGTGGGACCTTTAGCTCACAAATTAAATGTGTCGGTTAACTAATATCAGTATCATATCACAATCATATTTGAACAACTAAGCTTTCGAATTCTGCGTGTTGTGTTGTTTAGCTTGAAGGGTGGAGTAATGCTAGTACGACAGAAAGCACCTACGAAGATCATAGTAGAGTAGATAAAAGGGGAAAACCCTAAGCATCAAGAGAAAAATCAGGAAAGTGGAACTAGCTGGACCAGTGGGTGGCGCACATGCTTTTCGAAATGAATATAGGAACATTAGGTGACCAATTAAATGTTCTCTATTTTAGTGATATGAGCATCATATCAAATTCGTATTTCAACACGTAAGCTTTGGGTTGAGGTCTTGAGGAGCAGTGCTAGCACGACACGAAGCACCTACAATGATGGTAGTGAATATAAAGGGGGGAAACCATAAGCTTTACGAGTATAGTGCCCGTGCCATGGCGGATCTGAAGGTGCAAACCGGACAAAGCTACTTCGCAACCAATGTTTGCTTTCAACTAGCCACTCCGATTTGGTACGGACAAGAAAAGTACAGTCAACAAATTACGATCTATTTTCCGGGTGAGATCAATAACTTAAGCATATATGGAAGAGTACCACCTCTCTTGCGACACCGTGTAGGCCTATGCTGATACGTTGAGGGTGCTGCGGGTGCGATGGCTGTCGGCGGCGGGGAAGAAGACTTTAGACGGCAGACGGCCGGGTTGGGGGATATATCCTGGTGCCGTGGATGAGGCGGTCATAGGAGTGGCAACGGCAAGGTGGACGACGGCGCCGATGAAGCGAGAGGAGGTGATGAAAGGATCCTGGTCCAGCGCGGTGGATGAGAGACGTCCATCTCTTGCAGTGGACGACGGGGTAGGGGTAGCGGCTCCGGCAAGGTGGAGGATGGGATGGCGAACGGAGGAGGCTGGCCGCAGTGCAGAGGTTGTCGTGCCGCCGACGGTGTATGAATGGGGAAATGGAGGGGAGGGGGGTGATCTCAAACTTTGGGATGCGCTTCTCTGAAATGGGGGAAAGTTACGAACTTAAACCCCATTTAAAATTTTAGACTTCGCGTCGGTTGGGGATAGGACGGTATCTCGCATCTCCCAAATATTTGCCGGTAACTATTTCGGGCGAGGAGAGGGTGTTTTGCTGCCCACGGTTGGCGCCCACGGTGTATGAACGGGGCTGACAGGTAGGGCGGTTGTGTCACGTCTGATGGAAGTTACACATCTGTCCCTATTTAAAATATTAGCCTACATCGATTTCGGACGAGGAGAGTTTGTTTTGCCGCCCACCGTGTATGAGCGGGGAAATGGAGGAAGAGACACATGTCTTTCGGACGAGCTTCAATCAAATGTGTTTTGCCGCCCACGTTTGGCGCCCACCGTGTCTGAATGGGCTCAGAGGCCGTCGTGTCACGTCTGACTGAAGTTACTAGTCTACCCCTATCGACAGCAGTGTAAATCCGGTCGATAAGGATGTCAAGTGTCAGGGGTAGACATTAATTTTCATCTCGCAAACACTTGCTTCGGCCAGCCCACAAATTATAGTGGGTGCTTAGCCGCTTCATTCAAAACTTGGGAGAATTAGCATTCACGTTTGCCCTGGGACCTGGCAAACTAAATTCAAATCCAGTTTGTATTCGATTAAGAATATCCACAGATAATTATACGTTTTGTTATTTATTTCTTCAAAACCACAACAAAGATTTATTCCACCTTTATATATGATTATGATTTAGAAATGCCGTGATCTTTGAATTCAGTAGGTTGGATACACTCTGATTCAAACAGTTATTTCATCCAATACAATATGCTCACACGAAAAACAGTTCACCTTATGTCAATCATACAAGTATTGAGGATTACCTCGCCTAAAAAATTCGGATCATTGCAACACATGGACAACATGGAATTCCGGACAACATAGGGGGTCTTGCAACATAATCCATTCAGAGACATGACACAACATGCAAGTACAATAATCTAATGACAAATTCAACTGGTATCTAAAGAAGAACCGGGATTACCTTGGGCTTCAGATAGCAGAAACAGCAGGACCTCCTCCGTCTTCAAATGCAACATTCTTACTTCCTCCAATTCTTGGGTTGCTTGCATAATGTGTGCCACTAATTCCGTAATTTCCAGCCTCAAGATAAAGATTACCTCATTCATGGCAGCCACACCATCTCTTTCTGCCTCTAGTAGAGCCTCAAGCACTATAATATCTGTGCTCAGACTGCTCTCCGGCGGTGTTTCCTCTGAACTGCTACCATCTGGTAACATGGATGGCGCAGTGCTTCCACAAATAGATTCTGGGGTTGTACATTGTGTCCTAGTGGGAACGGCATCCTGAAAGGTTTCCGCTGGACATAAGTAAGAGATAGTTATCGTATGATCCAGGCAGTAAGCTCACATGGTAAACGACGGACGAATTATTGCCGAGCATGGCAAACTATATTTAAATGGTTCGAAGCAGCATCAGCCGAAAAGAAATTAAAATGGTAAGATGAAAGTTGAAAGGGAGTGTACAACCGCTATAATTAAGTTGCCAAGGCATCTAAGCAGTTGAAATAATCTGAGAAAGCACTTAACAGTGTGACCTCATATAAACAACGAAGACAGTCTTGTGATGAAGTTGAGAGGAAAAGTTAAGGACTCAAATGAAATAGGCATGCATTTCTTTACGATAGTACAGCAGGCACTGCTGACATATTGGCCAACTCAGGTGTAACGTAACAACAAACAAGCATTTGAATCAAGCAATACAGCAAAGCAGACAACTGAACTATTTGTAATTCGATAGGATTACACATTGAGGGGACAAGCCAAGAAAGCAGCCCACTCGCATTAGATTTAACATGTACTAAAACACACTGGCTTACCATATGTTGCTGTGAAGCCTAGCTGCTGTTGCAATGTTCTTTGAAGATATCGTCAGCATCCCGTGGTTGCAAATCTAGTTGTTGTAGTTTATTCTGCACCATCTATTTAGGTAAAATTAATTTTAATCGCATGCACTGGTCCGAGTTGATCATCAATGGTTCATATAAACTAATGAAAGAGAGGTGTGTGCATACATGACAATATATCTGCTTCCCTCTATTTTTATGCTTGTTCGAGGTGCCAGCACCAAAAGAACAAATATTTTGCTTGATGGGATTGGCAGCTCCATAATTAATAGAAGCATCAAATTAGTCAGGCAACTTGGGAAGATCAAGAACGCACAAACAAGCAATGAATAGAGGCTCGGAGCAGTGATGTAATAGCTAGCATCAGAAAACATAGGGTAAAACGAACAAAAAGCAGCGGAACCACATGCTAGTTTGCTGATGTGTAATTAAGCATAGAGAACATTAAGCAGTCTGATGGAACCAACAGGTGGCATCAGAACAAAACTAAAGCATATTAACTATATGTGCACTAGTATGTAATTTAACACATGTAACGTGTTCACTGCCAGAAGTATGGCCCTACAAGTGCAAGCAGAATAACGCGTCTCATGAAAAAAGGAATGATGCCCTGAAGAAATTCAAAGGTAGGAAAGTGAACGTAGGCGCCGGCCGTTGGATAATAGTACATAATTCTCGGCGGCGTATGGGTATCGTTGTCATACTAGATAGCTAAGGATCGTCGATGGTGCTCGTGTTGCGGTTGAGTTTGGGCCGGCTGTCGCCGTCGCTGAAGCTGCTCCGGTGCTACGGTTGCGGCGCCTATCGACATACAAGAAAGTTCATCTGTGGTAAGTGATCAGTTGCACGATAAAGAGAAAAACCGAAGGAGTAAAAATCGAAATAACCTGATGAAGCTGCAGCGTCGGTAAAGCAGGGCCGGTGGAGTTGAATATGGCGTCCGTGGAGCGGGTCCAGTGCAGTGGACGAAGGCTTCGGCGGGCGCATTGTATAGTGCTTTCGGTGAGGCGGATCTATTGCGTCGGACGAGGGCTTGTATGAAGGGCCAGCGAAGGGGCAGACGAGGGAGTCAGTGAAGGGCCTACGCTGTGGTGGAGGGCGCCGGTTAAGCAGATCCGGTGCGGTGGACCATGATGGCGGTCAAGGAGATCTGGAGCGGTGGACAAGGCAGTCACTGAAGCGGCTCCGGTGAAGTGGTGAGTTGGCAGTTGGGGGTTCCAAGGTGCGGAAGGTAGATCCGGCGGGGTGTGAGGTCCACCGCTGCGGCGGAGGACTAGATTCGGTGGCTTGCCGTGGTTGGGGGGTCGGGGAGGGGAAGGGGAGGGGCTTTGGGGAAGAATGTTGGGGGCAAAGAGGGGAAAACAATGGAGTTACCAAAGCAGCCCTTTTCCGTTCATGTGGCAGGGGTAAAACAGGAATATCGCAGGGCTAAACTTTCGGGCGCGTGATATTTCGATGTGAGCGGGAAGTTTGAAAGCTTTTGGCGCCTAAAATTATAAGTATTCTGCTCTCGTACGATCGACTATGATGTCATGGCCAACAATTTTTTGTTTTGCATGCAAAAAAATGTGCAAGTTTTGAAAATCAATGTCTCCAACTCAAAATTCAAATATGGATCATTGAGCTACTACAAGCAAATACCATCATACGGTCCAATTCAAATGAAATTCCAAATGTGTTTATCCTAAATATGATGACAGAAGCAAAAATGTGTATGTGTATGAATAAAGTGGATGATTATAAAGTTTGAACATGCCCGTATGTGTATATCTCTAGGTTTGATATATGAATTTGAAATCACAAAATCCCGGCTTAAAAAATGTACCTCCGTTTAAATGAATTACAAAGGCTAATGATGGAGTAGAATTTCAAAATTCCAATCTTAGGTTTGTAATTCTGGTACATCAAGGTATATCACGCATGTTCAAAAGTATCATTATCTCATAGTACACACTGTGAAACAAATGGATCAACCATGTGTGCGCAATATCTCAATTACGCTAAAGTCCCTCAAATATAGACACCTCACTCTTTATCTAAAGTCAACCCCCCCCCCCCCACCACCGCCACACACACACACAGAGAGAAGTCATTCCCTCCCCCAAACACCAACACACGAGCACATTAACACCCCTCTCTCTTGTAAAGTCCAGACCCCAACATAGGTCTCTATCACTTTGTCTCTCGGGCATGCACACACCTCTTCCCTCACTCTCTAGGTCTCCTGCTATCTCTCTTAGCCAAGCACACGCACTATGTAGAGTATATATTTCCCATACACACAAAATGTCGCCCCCAAACGTCTATTCCCTAGTTATGTGGTTCTCGCGCACTCACCTCACACACCACCCCCACTGCAAACAAGCGCACTTTGTCTCCTTGTGCACCACTCTCCTCTGTCTATCTCTCCCACATGCGGACCTGCCCCAGCTCCTTCCCTGCATACATATATGTCGTGACTCTTTGCATAGCTCCCTAATGTATAATCGTTCTCGATTTCGCACATTGTTCTCTACACCATCTATTCTAGATCTCTCATGAAGTCCCTATCACACACACGATGACTCGCTTCCCTTGCGTCTCCGTTCATAGACCAATTTCGGACAACATCAACATTGTCTCCCTATCTATATGCCAATCATGGACACAAACGACCCCTCTCGCCCCCTCTCTTAATCTCTCTCTCTCTCTCCGTCGCTAGCTCTCTCTTTCTCTCGCTCTCACACCCCTCTCCTACACACACACTCGATGTCTCTTCCAAATAGTCTGCTCCCCCAGCCCGCACCCCTACTACACATGTCACACCATTCCCCCTTCCCTTATACTAGGTTTACATCATCAGTGGTCTCTCTACTCCATGTACACTATCTCCCTCTCACACACAAACGCGTGCACAAACACACACAAACACGCACAAACACCCATTTATCTGGATCCTCATCTCTCCCCATGTCCGCATGTGTATCTCACACACTCACTCCCTAATTATGTATATGTGTCTTCACGTTACACAGCACAAAGCCCCATGTACATGTCTCTCCCTATCCTCCACACACATAGACACAAAGAATTTGTTATCATTGCCTCAGTCTCTAACATATCACACACGCACACTGTCTCTCTCTCTCTCTCTCTCTCGCAAACACGCTCATCAAGGGTTTCCCCGTGAATAACTTACCGTCTATTCATCAACAGTCGTGGCAGTACGGCGAACACGAGACGTGAAAAAGAATAAATCTACACGTGCTTAGACCACCTAGTATGACTACTAGGACTAGAGCAAGCCAAAAAGCGCGCCGCCGTCACCCCCTCCTTGTCGGCGACGAGAAAATCTTTGTTTTACACAGTCGAGAAATCATTGTGCTAAGGCCCCACATGATGAGGCATTGAATAGAATGTAGATGCTAGTTTATGGAAGCAAGTATCGATAATACGTTTGTATCTCCATACTTATATTTCTTTTCTTATAAAAAACCGAGGTGGTGATGATGGTACGTGTGCCATCTTGCAATATAGATCGTCCGATCTATATCCGACGGATGGAAATGAAACTAAAAGATACCCGCACCCCTATCCACATTTGCAGACAAGGCCTTCCCTCGTTCACCCCTATCTCCAACAAACCTCATTATTGAGCAATTAAGAAAGGAAGCCTCTGGAACAAACTGGCCTGGTGGCTGCTGCCGGCGTCGTCAATCCCCATGCCTCCGCTCAGTCCGACCACCAACCACCACCACACCCCACTCCTCTTCACCTTATCTCATATTTCTCGAGGTATCATTAGTTTTTATACATGGTATTACTCCCACAAGGGTCAATCACAACAAGTGTTTTATAAAAAAATGCATCTTGATGTTCCGTGCAATGCACGGATCTTGCTAGTACTCCTACACAAGACTAAGTTGGTGATGCTGGTGTGTCTGCCATCCGTCGTTTCTGACCATTAGATCTACATCTAACGATTGTGAGGTAAGTTGTTGCCTTTTCTCACCAACATCCCACTTGTCTACCAATTTGCAGAAAAACCCATAATTAGTATCTTGAAACCAACCACATCCCTCCCTGACCTCACCAAAGCAGCCCAAGGAATATATTCTAATTGAAACATATGTATATCAAAATTAGAGTGTTTTGTACCAAGTTTGTGAGTAAGTATTATTCTAATTATGATTCATTGCAACAGACATGAACATTGCTAGTATTTCCAACCATGCATTTTTTCCTAGTATTCCATAGTTTCGATCCAGATATTAGTCACTCATGGTTGATATTTACTTTCAATCATGTACAGATATGCACTATGTAACTAGCCTTGCTTATTGGCTTCCAAAGCTTAACTTTCATTCCTACTTACAATATGTAGAGTATCTAACAAAAAACTACCACTTTCAGCCAGCCCTAGAAAGAATCTATTGTACAAAAATATCAAAAACATACCCAAAATTTCTTAATCCACGCCAAAAACTACTACCTAGTACTCCTACCGATTAGGTTCGTTTAAACCCATTTATGACAGGGTTGGCCCACACGTCCGTGCTGACGAGGCAGCTTAAACCAACACATTTGGTTTGACCGTTGACACGAGGGACCCACATCTGACCTTCTATCCTTCTATTCCCCCTCAAATCATTATTTTTCCTGAACATTACTTCAAACAGTACTGATGCGTGTTTGTCGGTGGCGCCGGTGATGAGCGAGTTGGCCGCCGCTCCGCCGGACGGGCCGGATGCCGTGCTGGCCTCCGCACGGGTTGGCAGGCTGGCCCGAGCGTGACTCACGAGCAAGCAAGCCGCCGCGCTGGCCTTCGCTCGAGGCAGATGGATGGCCTGAGCGTGGCGTGCACAAGCAAGCCGCCGCGCTGCCATGCCAATCTAGCTGGCAAACCTTGCAGACAAGCAGCTGGACGGAGCTATCTTGGCTAGCTAGCGGCCGCGAGCGCCGGACGGAGCTGGCATCTGGGATGCCGCAACATGGGCTCCGCACCGCCGGCGGTTTTGACCTCGCCTTCTGCCGGCGGCGGTAGCTGCGTCCCATGGCCGAGGATGATTAGGTGGACGGGACGGAGGTAGGAGGTCACTCAAGGATTTTTGTTGGTAAGAGCATGTACAATGGTTGATAAGGTAGTCTTATCTTAAGTCTGCCACGTATGCAAGTGGTAGTAGTTTCTTGGCATTTTGGTGGTTTCTTGTAAGGAACAATGTACGTACTAGTAGCGACAAAAGGCGATTCTAGGTTGCGTTGTAATCCAACGAGTACTACAGTGGTCGCGGGAGTGTATACCTCGTTTTGTGGGATCGATCCCGGCCGAACGCACGGCGGCCTTTGTCAGGACCCTGACTCAATGCCACATCGATCTAGCATGTAACACCTCATATCACTTTGCGGCCTCACACACGGTATTCCCACGGGTGTCGCCTTACCTTTGCCCAGGACCGTTTGCGCCTTTTGGCACACGTATATGATAGTGTCGCTAGCATCCATAAGATAAGGAGCCCGGGCTGACACGGCTAGTCGTAAACCCAAAGTGGCACAAACTTACAGGGACATGCATCCATGACCCAGCATCGAACGTGTCGGTCATCAACGAGTGAATCCAGGTTGTAGCACTGGGCTAGCAGGACTCGGTGAACCGGGCTGGAGCGGTCTAACAGGACTCCTGTATTCATCGCGTGATATTTCCCCGAAGGGACAGACACAGGAACGAAGAAGGACACATGCCGGCCAGCCTAAGTGTTCCGGAGCAGTAGCAAGCTACCATGGCTCAGTGGAAGCACTAGGAGACATTTCCCGGCAAGAAAGGCTACTAAGGATAAACAACTAGATAGTCAGATCCCACACATACCAAGCATTTCAATAACATACACACAATATGCCCGATATGTGCAAATACAACATGGCATCACAACATGACTCTACAACTCAAGTATTTATTCATTAGGCTCCGAGGAGCGAGATATTACAAACATGGGTCTCACGACCCAACATTCAGAGCATACAAGTCAAGCACAAGCGGAAGCTTATCATGTCTGAGTACAGACATCTACAAATGAAAAAGGCTTAGAAGCCTGACTATCCACCAGATTCTGCTGAGGGCACAAGATCGTAGCTGAGGTAACAAGCTAAATGTCAAATTCCACGCGGAACTACTAACGAGACCGAAGTCTCTCTGCAAAACATAAAATAGGCAAACGTGAGTACAAATGTACCCAACAAGACTTACATCAGAACTAACTACATATGCATCATTATCAACAAAGGGGATGGTGGGGTTTAATTGTAGCAAGCCAGCTTTGACTCGGTGGCTATCCTGAACTACGACTGCAAGTAACTCTTTTGAGGTGGCGCACACGATTCCACATATTCACCATATCAATACACCACTATGGATCCGCTCCCGTCTCCCTACGAGAACGCCATCCATAGCACTCACACTTATCTTGCGTATTTTAGAGTATCCACTTTCACTTGTCTATGAACTGTACAGGCAACCCAGAAGTCCTTTACCGCGGACACGGCTATTCGAGTAGATGATGTTAACCCTGCAGGGGTGTACTTCTTCACACACGCTCTCGCCACTTACCACCATGTACACGTCGTGTATCTCGGCAACCTTCAAGAGGAAGCCTGGCGAGGGAGTCGGCCACGACCTGACTAACCACACAAGTCTCTAGTCCAGGTTTATCGCCTATTCGGGTTCCATCCGCGAGGAGATCCGGCCGGAGTTTCGCTCACAGCCCCAAACGATTTGTGCAGGGTTCCCGAGACACCAAACGGGCGCCTGGTACACCGTGCCACGGTGTATCTACCGCATCATAGCCCACCCCTAGGGTCAGCGCTATGCACGGCCTCCAACACATATCCTACAAACATCAGAAACTAGTTGCAACTCCTGGACAGAGGGCAAGGGCAGTTAATAAGTCGAGAGGGTCCATTGTTTTCGGGCCCAATGTGTGGTAGTAACTGTTTCATGGATCACAAACACAGAACTCAGTTCCTGAGGATGGCTGCAATGAGACAAACCACCATGTACTCCTACATGGCCTCTCACCGCTACCTTTGCCAAATCGTGTTCACACACTTAGCTCACACACAGTAGGACATGTTCACACACCTCTGATTCATCCTCGATGAATCAGACCTGACTCAACTCTAAGCAGTAGCAGGCCTGACAAACAAGCATGAATGAGTAGGCACAACAGGGCTCAAACAACTCCTACTCATGCTAGTGGGTTTCATCTATTTACTGTGGAATGACAGGTCATGCAGAGGATAAAGGGGTTCAACTACCGCAGCAAGTAACAGATGAATAGATGTTGTCCTAATGCAGTAAAAGAGAGCAGGAGCGAGAGAGTGGGATTGTATCGGAATGAACAAGGGGGTTTTGCTTGCCTGGCACTTCTGAAGATATTATAGTTCTTAATAGGTGTCATCGATCACATCGTCGATACACGTCTTACTGAGAGGGGACAAGCACCGACAAACAAAGAAGAAGCACAATCAATGCAATGCACAATATGATGCATGATCATGACATGGCAATATGCTGTGATTTGAGCTAATGCAACTAGGAGCAGGTTAAATGAAGTTGGTTTGAACCCTAGGTTCAAATTCAAACTCCACATGTGGATATTCAAATGTCATTCATTTCATTTGTCCTAAGCAGTAGTCATAAGTTGTTCTAACATGCATGAAACCAGTACAAATGGATAGATTGGATTTTTCTGATCATTTTTCATATATAAATTATTTCATTTGGAGTTACAGTTGAATTTCTATGATTTTTAGAAGTTTTGGCTATTTTCTGGAATTTCCTGTAAAAGAATAAATCCAGAAAAAGAGTTACTGCATCAGCACTGCGTCACTGTGATGTCAGTAGTCAACTGACCCGGTCCAGGTGAAACCTGACGTGTGGGGCCACACGTCAGTGACATAGGGCTGTTTAGGTTGCTGACATGTGGGACCAGTCAAAGCTAACTTGGCCAAAGTCAAATTGACACGTGGGGTCCGCAAGATTAACACTAATCTAAACAGGAAAATTAGACTAACCTAATTAGACACTGGGGCCCACATGCTGGTGGCTCTAGGGGTGGTTAGCTGGGTCATTACTGGCTAATGATAGGCCACGTCGACCTCGCCGGAGTTCGGCCGGCGACGACTAAACCGACGGTGCAGCGTTTCGGAAAAACGCTACGGGGCTCCGTTTTGTGCGCGGTTTGTTGCTACGGCTTGCTGGCGCTCTTGCGCATCCAGTGGTGGCAGTGGTAGCAGCTGGGACAGCCTGAGTCAACAGCGGCAGCGAGCTAGGCGGCGGCCGGAGTTCGGGCAACAACGGTGTGGGCGGTGCGAGGCATGGGAGGAGCCGTGGACGGTCGTGTTCAACTCGCGGGGGTGCGGTGAGCTCAGTGGTAAGTCCGGACGCGTGCTTGCACGGTCGTAGCCGCGGTGGCGACATGGCCGGCGGCGAGGAGCAATCGGCTCCGATGGCCATGGTGGCTAGAAGGCGCGGACGAGCATCGGGAGAGAGGGGAAAGAGGAAGGGGCTCACGGCGAATCCGGTAGAGGCAACGTCGAGGTCGGGGAGGAACTGGAGCTCGCGAATCCCCGAAGAGTTCGCCGGCGGCCAGGGGTTGAAGATGGTGCCGTGGATGACGCTGCAGGGCTTCCGGCAGGGCGCGGCTTGGTGGAGTGGAAGGGGGCGTCACGGCGGAGCTCGGGGGCGCGTCGGAGGGGCCGGAGATGGCTGTGGCCGTGGGGGAGCTCGACGGCGGCGACGGCTGCATTCGGTCGCGCTCAGGGAAGGGACTAGAGGCGAAGGAGAGAGCAGAGAGTGAGGGAGAGGGGCGAGGGGCCACGGGGCGTCTCCGTGGCGTCGCTAGAGGGCCCAGGGAGGAAGCAGGAGGTGGCCAGGGGCGAGCGCGCGCGCGGGTGACACGCCTCTGCCTACTGGCAGAGGTTGAGGACGACCGCTTCGGCCAGTGGGCTGGGCCACCAGCTGGGCTGCCAGGTGGCCTGCACAGGAGGTAAGGCCAGGTAGGTTCCCTTTCTCTCTCTCTTTTATTACGTGTTTTCTATTTTTCTACAACTTTGTGGCTTTTCTAAAAATACTTACGTATTTCCAAAAATCACCTAACTGTACATTCCCACTATTTAGATCAAATCCAACATGGAATATATTAGTTTAGGATTATTTGGACATTATTTCTTATATAACAAAAATAATTCCAACCCAAATATATTATTGATTTAAATCAAAGGCCCAAATAAAATATTTCTGTGACTCCAAAAATATTGGTGTTAATTTCACCTCATGCCAATATTTTCACAGAATAATAGGAACATTTTCTTGGACCCATTTGATGAGATTTAAATGTTGGTTATTTTTAGGGGTTTTCTGAGGCTTGGAAAATTCCTCAATTCAAATTCCATGAAATTTAAACATGATGCATGGATGCAAAGCCACTAGTTACAAGCAAACTCTAGGGCTGTGACAACTCACCCCCACTAAACAAGAATCTCGTCCCGAGATTCAAGACGTGAGGTAAGAAGACAGAGGGGGCACAAAACCAACACAATCTTCACGATCCAGGTTGCACCTTATAAGGTTGTTGATTCGTTGCATACATTGATCTTGACATCCTCTCTTTTGAGATCTTCATCCACACGATGACGACGGAAAGGAACTCTACTAGGATTGATCTTCTCAAAGACCGAATTATATAATCTCAACTCGCGGAATGAGATGTTGAAACATCTTGAGTTGAGACACAAAACACATCGAGAGGGATGGAAGAACAAACGACGGGGTTTGATTTGGTGGGCAACAATTCCACGCTTAGAAAGATGGTGGATGGTGTCAAGGTGGCGAGGAAATAATTGCCATGATCCCATGACGGGGCACCTTAGGGAAGGTGACTCGTAGGTTTGATACCGTAAGTGGCAAAAGGAATTACTTTTGATTCAGAGATCATTGAAACTCCTTATACCAGCCTAAGGCAATTCACAACAATCATTTGGCGGAGTACAAAGGGATGGCATACCCGGACTAGAATGGATGATGTGGACTACCTTGTTGAAGACAACGTAATGAATGATTTTTGCTTATCATCGGAGGTGGAGGGGACCCATGGTAGGACCACTTCTAAAGATGATCCTGAACAACAATTGCTAAGAAGGGCAGTCCAAGGAGGATTGGCACAAGACGGTGCAAGCTGGGAACGAAATGCAAATGTCGGGAATGTTCCAACCATCATATCTGCCTGAGATTCAGATCTGGTTGGTGTCAGGACATTCTAGACTCATCAAGTCTAGAAAGGGAAATGAAAGTTTGCAACACAAATCGACGAGATGACATTGCGAGATTCTCGGGAGATCAACCACGATAGCAAGATCCAAAACATTAGCTGGTTCTGCTAAACATGTCTGAACACGCTGTCCCAGACAAACATGACCACATAGTAGTCTTAAGATAAAACACTACCGAGTTCAGGTGGGGAACCATCATTGCGGATAACGAAGTCCTTGCATAATTCATATGATTAGCTCTTATGAAGGAATTCCATTTCCTGGAACAAATCAGTTAGTGGCTTGGTGTGCTAGGGAATTCATATGGAATGAAGATGATCAGTCTATCAGACCATAGAATACTTCGCACATGCATGACTGACTTGGGATGAACCCGGAGGGAACAAAACTAACTTTCCAAAATTCACGGAGGCAACTTGCACCTAATGCACGTGAACTTGGAGAGAGTCACTTCTTAAACCAAACATGTATTTCATAAACGGGACATGAAGATAATGCTTACAAAAGTTTCCAACACTAACTTGATATTCAACATGAATCATGGAGGAGACAAGATGTTGCTGATGGGCTCAACAACAACTCATCGGAATTTCCATATCACTGGACTTCCACCATCATGTGAACAAGGTGATAGCATTGGTCAGACACAAAGAGTATAATGGTGTATGCTCAAGGAATCAACCACGAGTAAGACAACATTACGAATATCGTTGGTTCTGATTTGACTTGACAATAGCCCATGCTCAAATCAAAGATTGTTTAGGATAATAGATCCAACAACTGATCACAGGGGCCAACCGATGAAGATATCATCTTTCTTCAACATACACACACACACACACAAAGATATCCCTTAAAATGAACTAAGTCGGACAAGCTTTTATCTTCCAACTATCCAAGTTGTTGTTTAGCCTAACCAACTTGCTCTGGTTATCCGACACAGATTCTTGGAGAAAGGGTGGTTTCGAAAACCAACTTGATCACGAACTCAACATAGCGGTCAGGTGACAACCTGGTGATACTTCCGAGAAGAAATTCAGAAAATCACGAACTACCGATATGTTATTAAGCTCGAGAACAATCTTGCTTTTCAGAGCAAGACGATATGATCAAACGAGCAAGGGATTGACACAATCCTAACTCATTGATCGAAGAGTGCACCGGAATAAGGACTAGGTAGCACGACCAACCTTAGGATGGTGATTCCATCACCAACATGCTAAGGATGAAATTATTATCCTTTAACTACCAAGCAACATGGTTGCTAGGGGTAGCGATTTCACACATCACAGTTAACTTGTCGGCATTCCAGTTACAACAACACGGGACCCAGGAATGAACAACGATGGCGAGAAGTATCACTGTATCAGGAATTCATAGAATGGTGTGCAATTCCCATGACAATCTTGATATAAAGATGGTAACACTCCAAGGTAGAGCAGAACAAAAGTTGGTTTAGCAACTTGATCTGCGGAGTATGACTGCTTTGACCCAATCCTGGAAATGGATAAGGTACTGGAATTTGTTTTCTCCTAGTCATTCCAGAATAGAATGGCTTGACGGACCACAAGAGTAATAGGTATCAATGAACGAATGCACACATACTCTTGACTATCAATTGACAGACGAGGGTCGGAATACAACTAAAGAGAACAACTCAAGGAACATATAACTTTCTGAGTTGTGGATGCATAGATTAGTACGTCGAGCAAAGCTCAACATTTCTTCCGAATAACCCATGCGGAAGAGGTAGAACTGGCAGAGTCACAATTATGAAATGGAGAACTCCTCAAGAGTACTCTGATTGTGATCTTTTAACTCAAAGAACTTCTGCCTTATTGGTTCATGGTATTTGGAAGAAGGATACACCACAGACCTTGAGGACTATCGCAAAGTTACTAATATCCTAAAGGAACTAGTAGACACTATCAACAGGAGGTAAGTAGGGTGAATCTTGGGTTCAAGAACCCAGGAATAGAATACCTACTACTAAATGGCATCACAGGATGCTTTCGAGAATAATGGCCAGAATCATCACACCGGGAACACAAAACATGGCTAGATTACTAGGTGACTCCCTAAAACACCTAGGTTCATAATAATAGCTCCAACATATATGCCGAGGCAGCGGAGTACCTCAACACACTAATTTGTGTGATTAATCTGGCCCAAATGAACATTAAAAGCGGAGAGAAGGTATTTGCAAATGCATCAGACTATTTAGAAATCTGGGATGACTCGGACAGCATAACGGCTGTAAATGCTCAAAATGATTTGAGACATCCTGCAAAATGGTGGCATAACCACTTAACATCACAATATCAAAGTTCTGAGATCAACAGTTAACATACGGAAGTAGTAGGAGCTGAAATGAAGCTTAAATCGAACAGTCTTATGAGTCTACGGATTAGTAACACTTGATCCTAATAGATAGATGAGAAGGCCTAGTTCTTAATCCCCGTAGAAGAGAATAGGATGACTCAGATCAGAAGGGCATAAGGTAAAGGAGTAAAAAGAGCCTTATGTTCCCTTCCACAATCAATTCCCTTATATAACTAAAGCAATTCTAGACTCAACTTCGACCAGTTTGGCTTGGTAATCATACAGCCAGTCAAGCTCTGATACCAAAACTGTCAGGACCCCGACTCAATGCCACATCGATCTAGCATGTAACACCTCATATCACTTTGCGGCCTCACGCACGGTATTCCCACGGGTGTCGCCTTACCTTTGCCCAGGACCGTTTGCGCCTTTTGGCACACGTATATGATAGTGTCGCTAGCATCCATATGATAAGGAGCCCGGGCTGACACAGCTAGTCGTAAACCCAATGTGGCACAAACTTACACGGACAGGCATCCATGACCCAGCATCGAACATGTCGGTCATCAATGAGTGAATCCAGGCTGTAGCACTGGGCTAGCAGGACTCCGGTGAACCCGGCTGTAGCAGGCTAACAGGACTCCGGTATTCATAGCTTGACATTTCCCCGAAGGGACATACACAGGAACGAAGAAGGACACATGCCGGCCAGCCTAAGTGTTCCGGAGCAGTAGCAAGCTACCATGGCTCAGTGGAAGCACTAGGAGACATTTCCCGGTAAGAAAGGCTACTAAGGATAAACAACTAGATAGTCATATCCCACACATACCAAGCATTTCAATAACATACACACAATATGCCTGATATGTGCAAATACAACATGGCATCACAACATGACTCTACAACTCAAGTATTTATTCATTAGGCTTCGAGGAGCGAGATATTACAAACATGGGTCTCACGACCCAACATTCAGAGCATACAAGTCAAGCACAAGCGGAAGCTTATCATGTCTGAGTACAGACATCTACAAATGAAAAAGGCTTAGAATCCTGACTATCCACCAGATTCAGCCGAGGGCACAAGATCATAGCTGAGGTAATAAGCTAAACGTCGAAGTCCACGTGGAACTACTAACGAGACCAAAGTCTCTCTCCAAAACATGAAATAGGCAAACGTGAGTACAAATGTACCCAGCAAGACTTACATCAGAACTAACTACATATGCATCATTATCAACAAAGGGGATGGTGGGGTTTAACTGCAGCAAGCCAGCTTTGACTCGGTGGCTATCCTGAACTACGACTGCAAGTAACTCTTTTGAGCTGGCGCACACGAGTCCACATATTCACCATATCAATACACCACTATGGATCCGCTCCCGTCTCCCTACGAGAACGCCATCCATAGCACTCACGCTTATCTTGCGTATTTTAGAGTATCCACTTTCACTTGTCTATGAACTGTACAGGCAACCCAGAAGTCCTTTACCGAGGACACGGCTATTCGAATAGATGATGTTAACCCTGCAGGGGTGTACTTCTTCACACACGCTCTCGTCACTTACCACCATGTACACGCCGTGTATCTTGGCAACCTTCAAGCGGAAGCCTGGTGAGGGAGTCGGCCACGACCTGACTAACCACACAAGTCTCTAGTCCAGGTTTATCGCCTATTCGGGTTCCATCCGCGAGGAGATCCGGCCGGAGTTTCGCTCACAGCCCCAAACGATGTGTGCAGGGTTCCCGAGACACCAAACGAGCGCCCGGTACACCGTGCCACGGTGTATCTACCGCATCATAGCCCACCCCTAGGGTCAGCGCAACGCACGGTGTCGGTGTCAAAACCGGCGGATCTCAGGTAGGGGGTCCCGAACTGTGCGTCTAGGCGGATGGTAACAGGAGACGTGGGACACGATGTTTTTACCCAGGTTCGGGCCCTCTCGATGGAGGTAAAACCCTACGTCCTGCTTGATTAATATTGATGATATGGGTAGTACAAGAGTAGATCTACCACAAGATCAAGGAGGCTAAACCCTAGAAGCTAGCCTATGGTATGATTGTTGTCATGTATGTTGTCCTACGGACTAAAGCCCTCCGGTTTATATAGATACCGGAGAGGGCTAGGGTTACACAGAGTCGGTTACAATGGTAGGAGATCTACATATCCGTATCGCCAAGCTTGCCTTCCACGCCAAGTAAAGTACCATCCGGACATGAGCCGGAGTCTTCAATCTTGTATCTTCGTAGTCTTGGAGTCCGGCGGATATTGATAGTCCGGCTATCCGGACACCCCCTAGTCCAGGACTCCCTCAGTAGCCCCTGAACCAGTCTTCAATGACGATAAGTCCGGCGTGCATAATGTTCGGCATTGCAAGGCGGGTTCCTCCCTTGAATAATCCAGAGAAGATCATGAACACCAGGATAGTGTCCGGCTCTACAAAATAAATTCCACATTCCACCATAGAGAGAATAAAATGTACACTTAGTTCAATCTGCTGACGTATTATGCGGCGTGACATCACACCGCCACCAGGTCTTTGTTTGAATTACTATACCACCTTAGCATGTTTAGCGAAGCGGTTTCCTTGGCACGTCTTGTCGAAGCAGAGATCGTGTTCCCCTTATTCCGGGATTCTCATCAATACGTGCGTGGATAACCCAACCGCGCCATCGATGGTGGCGCTTGGGAGATAAGCGAGTTTTACCAGGATGGTGAGGGACGCATAGTTTTGTCCGTCCATATATAAGGGATAAGGATTCACCTTCTCACCTACGCCTTCTTCCTCCTTTGCTTATCCATCCCCGCGAACTCAAGCTCCAATGCCCGAGCTCGCGCATCTCGCCTCAACCTTCTCCGAATATGTCCGGAGCGGGAGGTAAATGGTTAGCCTCCACCGTCAAGGAGGAGGACATTACCAAGCTGCGCAGCGCCGGATACCTTTCCGGCGATATCGCGCATCGGCTGCCCGACGAGGGGCAGCTCATCCCTACCCCCAGGCCTCATGAGAGGGTCGTTTTCCTCCCCCACTTCCTCCACGGACTGGGCTTTCCGCTCCATCCATTTGTCCGGGGGCTCATGTTTTACTACGGCCTGGATTTCCATGATCTGGCGCCGAATTTTATCCTCAACATCTCGGCGTTTATCATCGTGTGCGAGGCTTTCCTCTGCATCCGGCCCCACTTCGGCCTGTGGCTCAAGACCTTCAACGTCAAGCCGAAGGTTGTGAAGGGTACGCAAGCGGAATGCGGAGGCGCTATGTTGGGCAAATAGCCCAACGTCCCTTGGCTAGAAGGGACCTTCGTGGACTCCGTCAAGGGTTGGCAATCGGGGTGGTTCTATATCACCGAGCCGCGCAAATCCACATGGACGGCGGCCCCCGAGTTTAGATCTGGCATCCCCACGCAGCTCACCTCCTGGAAACAGAAGGGCTTGCAGTGGGGGAATCCGGTGGAGGTGACGGGACTCCGAGCTTGTATCAAGAAGATGGTGAGCAATAAGCTCAGGCTCGTCGACGTGGTCCAAGTCATGCTCATCTGGCGGATCCTCCCATGCCAAGAACGGGCATTTAATTTGTGGGAGTTCAATCTGGAACAGCACCAGGCGCTAAGAGGGCTCTTCGATACAACATACGAAGGTGCCTGGAGGGTGCTGTTCAAGGGCGCCGAAGCCCCCGCATCCGTTACCAAAGACCGCGGATTCAGCTCGCAGAATCCAACTGACGAGGTTAGTGATTCAACCCCATTACGGGACACTTGTGATAATTAGATTGACTCTAATGAGGCTTCATTCTGCCTCTTCCTTTGACAGGAATGGATGGAGAAGGCCAAGCTGCTCATCAGCCCGGCTCCCATGCCAGAAGACCCAGCGAACGCCCGCTTAACAGGGCTGCTGGCTCCGGCACCGCACGTGGTGCCGGAGAAGAAGGCCAAGAAGGTGGCCGCGGGGACTCGAAAGAGTTCCCGCAATCAGGCGTCTGACGACGACGAGGACTCCTCTCCCGAAGACGAGGAGGAGGACTCTCTCCCGGAGGACGGAGAGAAGAAAAGGAAGGCTTCCCCCATCGGGGAGGCCGAAGGGTCCAAGAGGGGGAGAACTATCCCCCCGGACAGTTTCGCCAACATCAGCGTTGGTGAGGATGAGTGGCCTCCAAGGGCCAGGCGTCCGGCAAGATCGTAAGTATCCGGATCCTTGATGTGTAATTTCTTTTATGTCGCGTAGTATCCTTCTAACGCCGCATTCTGCCCGCAGTCCGGCCAATGATGATCTCCCCGACTCATCGAGCGGGTCATTGGCTTCATCGGATGTGAATTCCATCCTGACTGCCTCCACCCCACGCGCCGACGAGGACGCCGAGGTGGGATCCCAAAGAGGGACCCATCAGGAGGAGGCTCCGGAGGCGCCGTCAGGCAACCCCCCGGACTTCGTGCCGGACTCTACATCGGAACCCGCAGTGGTTCCAGAGTCCGGCAAGCGGCCCCTTCGAAAGAAGGGCAGGACCGTGACGCCGGAGGCCTCCGTCCAACCGGAGGCGCCGGATAACCTGCTGGAGGCGCTTAAAGGCGCTTCCATCGAGGAAGAACACCGCACTCTCATGAGTGTGGTGATTGAGAAGGTTCAGCTCGCTAAAAGCAGGCTGACCGAAGCCTGCAGCAGCCTTTTAACAGGCTTTGAGGTAAAAAAGTTAAAATAATGTAATATAATACCGCATAGACAGTAGCCCCTGATGCTTAGTTCGGTGTTCGGAAAGAAAAGCCGGACTAAGGATCTATAACAAGATATACGCAGGGTTGCCTAAAATATGTCAATATGGGTTCGCAGGCTGCACTGCTGTCCTCTGCCGCACTAACGGCGGAGGTTGACGTGCTGAAGAAGGAACTCGAGCGGTCCGAGCAAGAGCTCGGCCATGCAAAGAAGCGGCTCGAGGAAAAAGAAGGTGAGTAACACCTCTTTGAATAAGTACCTTACAGAAAAGGATTTTGGTTGCAAGTAAAATTAACAAGGATAATATGTGCATTGCAGGGGCCACTAATGAGGTGGCAGCCCTAAAGGATGCTGTGTCCGTGGCCGAACGCAATGCGGCCGCGGAACGGGCTGAGCGAGAAAAGCAAGAGGCACGTGTGGCGGAAGTTCGGCAAGAGCTCCAGGTTCTCATGGAAAAACACGAGAGTTTGGAGCGTGACTCCAAGACTCGAGAGTCCGAGCTTGCCTCGGCTCTCGAAAGTGCCAAGTCCGCCAAGGCCGAGGCCCATAAGGCCCTTCAGGAGGTTGAGGACATAAAGAAGATAGCGGCGGGTAAGGCGTTTTTCATGCAAAGCAGGCATGTTAATGTGAACTACCTGACACTTACCCGAATTCGGAGCTCTCCAGGGGCGTTTGCAGATCTGCCGCGTAGTGCGTCTGATGCCGCCGCATTCTATCATGGCGAGGAGGGGAGCTTGACGGAGAAGGTCTTCTGGTCTCAGTATACTGAGGCCGGCCATCCGGTGCCTCCAAGCGACCAGCTGAAGCAGCTGGTTGAACTCCACAAGGTAGCTGAGGAGGCCATGAAGGGCCTCATAGTCCAGCTGTGGCCTGGACAGGCCATGCCTGGTAGCTACTTTGGCCTCGTGCGGCGGCTGGTGGATGCATGCCCTAGGCTGGAGGTAGTCAAGCGCTCCACCTGTATCGAAGGTGCTCGTCGGGCCCTTGCCCGCATAAAGGTGCAATGGGGCAAATTGGATGCGGAGAAGCTTCTCACGGACCCACCGCCACCGGGCAAGGAGTATCGCATGCCGGAGAAGTATTATAAAATTGTCCTGAAGGGAGCCTGCAATATTGCAGATGAGTGCTCCCGAAATGTAATCTTTGAGTGAACTCGCTGTTTATTTATCCTGTGCGCTGAAAACTTCGTTCATATGCGCCCTGAGCAACACTTGTTTAATTTAAAATATTACCTTCTGTGCGGCTGTTTATAAAATCTGAGAGATGGCAAGTCGTTAGCTTCAGCCCCCAAGCCACAAGTGCTGGGGTGTTCGGTGATAAACTTGAGCACTCTTGTTCCCATTTTTGGGTCCATCTAGGGAGGCACTCAACACGACGAACAAGGCACCGGACTTATAATGCTTGAACACTCTCATTAGCCATAGAATTCTATAATTTTAAATTTCGGCGAAGCCCCTGGTATTCGGAAGACCGAATCTGGGGCGCTATCCACGCCTTCATCGGACATCATCCGGAACTTTGCTCGAAGCGGCGTGAGTCTTTAAGGACCCGAAAAAACCTCTCGAACAGCGACCAGCCTCTCGCCTTATCATGCCAGTCAGTTTTAGCTTTCTCCACTGAGGCGTTAACCCGGCTCAACCGGGGCGCAATCGCAGTGGTTCTCCCAGTGCCACCTTAGCCGACAGAACAGAACATAAGGCACCAAAACGTGGGAGCCGGGCAAACCCAACTATTGACCCAAGACATGATTCGGAGCCGATTCATATAATGCTATAAGTTCGGGGTGCCGCACTTGTGAAAGTGTTCGGACTTTATCACACCATAGAGTGGGGAACATAAGCCCCTGGTGTATTATGTCGTACCAAAATATACGGGTGCCAGATGTCATATAATGCCCCCTGTGTACAAAAAAGAAGAAAAATAATAAAAAAGGAGGAGCACATTTGCGAGCCCCTGGTGTGGTCGAACCGCACTCTGGGTCCGTTGTGATCGTGCCCCCTCCCCTGTGCCCATGGTATCTCCAAAGCGTAATGATGTACGCGGAGTGTTATTCTTGCGATCATACGCGGGCGAGGGTTGGGGCCGCATTGCTACGCGTGCTCTGATCGCGCCAGGTGGTCTTGGTTGACATTGCTCCGGGCGCGCTTTGTTGTATCCGGCCGGTTAACGGCCGGACTCGAGAATTGCCTTAGAAGGCTGCACTGTACTTCTGCCGCGAGAGCCGCTGTATGTTCCTCCGTTCGGAGGGAGCGTTCCATATTTCCATTGACCGTGATGACTCCACGAGGGCCTGGCATCTTGAGCTTTAGGTATGCATAGTGCGGCACCGCGTTGAATTTGGCAAACGCGGTTCGCCCGAGCAGGGCGTGATAGCCGCTGCGAAACGGGACTATGTCGAAGATTAACTCTTCGCTCCGGAAATTATCCGGGGATCCGAAGACCACTTCCAGTGTGACTGAGCCTGTACAATTGGCTTCCACTCCTGGTATGACACCTTTAAAGGTTGTCTTTGTAGGTTTAATCCTTGATGGGTCTATGCCCATTTTGCGCACTGTATCCTGATAAAGCAGGTTCAGGCTACTGCCGCCGTCCATCAGGACTCTCGTGAGGTGGAACCCATCGACGATTGGGTCTAAGACCAATGCGGCGAATCCGCCATGGCGTATGCTGGTCGGATGGTCTCTTCGATCGAAAGTGATCGGACAAGAGGACCATGGGTTGAACTTTGGGGCGACTGGCTCCATCGCATAGACGTCCCTTAGTACGCGTGTCCTCTCCCTCTTGGGTATGTGGGTCGCGTATATCATATTCACCGTCCGTACTTGTGGGGGAAAACCCTTCTGTCCTTTGTTGTTCGGCGGCCGGGTCTCTTCCTCGTCGTCGCTATTTAGCCCCTTGTCATTGTTTTCGGCAATTAACTTGCCGGCCTGCTTGAACACCCAGCAATCTCTATTGGTGTGGTTAGCTGGCTTTTCAGAGGTGCCATGTATCTGGCATGAGCGGTCGAGTATTCGGTCCAGATTGGACGGACCCATAGTGGTTCTTTTAAATGGCTTCTTCCGTTGACCGGGTTTAGAGCCTCGGAATCCGGCATTGACTGCCGTATCCTCTTTATCGTCGCCGTTAATGCGGCGCTTGTTTTTGTTTCGACATGACCTGCCGTTGTTGTCCTTAGTATCCGGACTGCCAGAATTTTTACGGAGATTGTTGCTGCGGGCTAGCTAGCTGTCCTCTCCCGCACAAAAGCGGGTCATTAGCGATGTGAGGGCTGCCATGGATTTCGGCTTTTCCTGCCCCAGGTGCCGGGCTAGCCATTCGTCCCGGATGTTATGTTTGAAGGCTGCAAGGGCCTCTGCGTTCGGACAATCGACGATTTGATTTTTCTTCGTCAAGAACCGTGTCCAGAATTGTCTGGCCGATTCGTCTGGCTGCTGAATGATGTGGCTTAGGTCATCGACGTCTGGTGGTCGCACATATGTGCCTTGGAAGTTATCAAGGAATACGGCCTCCAGGTCCTCCCAACACCCAATCGACTCTGCGGGCAAGCTGTTAAGCCAATGCCGAGCTGGTCCTTTAAGCTTGAGTGGGAGGTACTTTATGGCATGGAGATTGTCGCCGCGGGCCATATGGATGTGGAGAAGATAGTCTTCGATCCACACCGCGGGGTCTGTTGTGCCATCGTAAGATTCGATGTTTACGGGTTTAAACCCTTCGGGGATCTGATGATCCATTACTTCGTCAGTGAAGCATAACGGGTGTGCGGTGCCCCTGTGTTGAGCAATATCGCGACGCAGCTCGAGAGAGCGCTGTCTGCTGTGTTCGGCCCGGCCGGGGTTATTGTATCCGGCACGACGGTATTCGTCGTGGGTCGTAGGGTGCCCCCGTGATCCGTAGATGGATCTGGATTGTCTTGCTTTGTCCTCCAATATGTCTCGCAAGTCCGGCGCGTTCCCTCTTGGCTTCGTACTTTTGGAGCGATGCCGGGGTATGGTCTTGGCTGGGGACCTGGATGCCTCCCTGTCACGACCACGGGGTGGTCGGTCAGCCATATCGTGCGCTGGTGATGGATGTACGTATGCTTCCTCCTCTAATCGGGGGAGCAGCTTGCGTTTTGGGTAACTTTTGGAGGGACGTTCGAGTTTATACTCTTCGGCCGCGAGGACCTCGGTCCATCGATCGGCCAGCAGGTCCTGATCAGCTTGAAGCTGCTGCTGCTTTTTCTTTAGGCTGTTTGTTGTGGCGATAAGCCTGCGCTTGAAGCGCTCTTGTTCGACAGGATCCTCGGGTACGATGAATTCGTCATTATTGAGGCTTGCTTCATCTTCGGAGGGAGGCATATAATTATGATCCTCAACCTCTTCGTCTGCCGCCCTCTCATGAGGGCTTGCTTCTGAGCTGAGTCTTGCTGGAGGCGATTGTCTTCGGCACTTTCTGGAGTATTATTATCTCCTGTGCCGGAATCTCCGTTTTTGCTGTGGCAAGATTTAGAGTGGCGCCGCTGACGCCGGCGCTTGGGCTGTTTCTTTAAGGGATCTGCCTCCGCTGTTCCTTCGCCGTCCCCATCTTTTGGGGTATGCACCATGTATACATCATATGACGAGGTGGACTTCCAGTGCCCTGTGGGCGCTGGTTCCTGTTCGTCTCCGGCATCGTCGTCCATAGCGTCGATGTCTTCGGAGTCGTAATCTAGCATGTCGGTTAGATCGTTGACAGTGGCTACAAAGTGGGTGGTGGGTGGGCTCTGAATTTCTTCGTCATCCGCATCCCAACCATCCTGGCCATAGTCCGGCCAGGGCTCTCCTGATAATGAGAGATGCTTTAGTGAATTCAAGATATCGCCGAAAGGCGAGCATTGGAAGATGTCCGCGGCGGTGAATTCCATAACCGGCGCCCAATACGGATCGATTGGTAGGGGCGCGGGAGGTTCGGAGTCCGGCGAGGAGTCCGGTGCCTCGGAATCACGAGTTTCGCAGGGGACAAGATTAGTGTTCGGCTCCATCGCCGTGGATATTGAAGCCCCCGGGGCGGCGTTTATCCACCGACCCTCGATCTGGGCGATCAGCTCCAGGCTAATGGCCGAAGCGGATCTGTGTGCGGCCACCAAGGCACTGTTCGGCGGCAGAGCTAGATCATGCCCATCGTCCCAGTGCGGCGCGCTTGGCTGTGGCTCGAGTCCGTCGAGGATCAAGTCTCCTCGGACATCGGCTGTGAAGTTTAAGCTTCCAAATCTGACCTGACGGCCAGGGGTGTAGCTTTCGATCTGCTCCAGATGGCCAAGTGAATTGGCCCGCAGTGCGAAGCCGCCGAATACGAAGATCTGTCCGGGGAGAAAAGTCTCACCCTGGACAGCGTTGCAGGTTGAAGATGCCATCAAGCCTATCGGTGACGACACAGAGGAACTCTCAATGAAAGCACCAATGTCGGTGTCAAAACCGGTGGATCTCGGGTAGGGGGTCCCGAACTGTGCGTCTAGGTGGATGGTAACAGGAGATGTGGGACACGATGTTTTTACCCAGGTTCGGGCCCTCTCGATGGAGGTAAAACCCTATGTCCTGCTTGATTAATATTGATGATATGGGTAGTACAAGAGTAGATCTACCACGAGATCAAGGAGGCTAAACCCTAGAAGCTAGCCTATGGTATGATTGTTGTCATGTATGTTGTCCTACGGACTAAAGCCCTCTGGTTTACATAGATACCGGAGAGGGCTAGGGTTACACAGAGTCGGTTACAATGGTAGGAGGTCTACATATCCGTATCGCCAAGCTTGCCTTCCACGCAAAGTAAAGTACCATCCGGACACGAGCCGAAGTCTTCAATCTTGTATCTTCGTAGTCTTGGAGTCCGGCGGATATTGATAGTCCCGCTATCCGGACACCCCCTAGTCCAGGACTCCCTCACACGGCCTCCAACACATATCCTACAAACACCAGAAACTAGTTGCAACTCCTGGACAGAGGGCAAGGGCAGTTAATAAGTCGAGAGGGTCCATTGGTTTCGGGCCCAATGTGTTGTAGTAACTCTTTCATGGATCACAAACATAGAACTCAGTTCCTGAGGACGGCTGCAATGAGACAACCCACCAAGTACTCCTACATGGCCTCTCACCGCTACCTTTACCAAATCGTGCTCACACACTTAGCTCACACACAGTAGGACATGTTCACAAACCTCTGATTCATCCTCGATGAATCAGACCTGACTCAACTCTAAGCAGTAGCAGGCCTGACAAACAAGCATGAATGAGTAGGCACAACAGGGCTCAAACAACTCCTACTCATGCTAGTAGGTTTCATCTATTTACTGTGGAATGACAGGTCATGCAGATGATAAAGGGGTTCAGCTACCGCAGCAAGTAACAGATGAATCGATGTTGTCCTAATGCAATAAAAGACAGCAGGAGCTAGAGAGTGGGATTGTATCGGAATGAACAAGGGGGTTTTGCTTGCCTGGCACTTCTGAAGATATTATAGTTCTTCATCGGTGTCATCGATCACATCGTCGGTACACGTCTTACAGAGAGGGGACAAGCACCGACAAACAAAGAAGAAGCACAATCAATGCAATGCACAATATGATGCATGATCATGACATGGAAATATGCTGTGGTTTGAGCTAATGCAACTAGCAGCAGCTTAAATGAAGTTGGTTTGAACCCTAGGTTCAAATTCAAACTCCACATGTGGATATTCAAATGCCATTCATTTCATTTGTCCTAAGCAGTAGTCATAAGTTGTTCTAACATGCATGAAACCAGTACAAATGGATAGATTGGATTTTTTGATCATTTTTCTTATATAAATTATTTCATTTGGAGTTACAGTTGAATTTCTATGATTTTTAGAAGTTTTGGCTATTTTCTGGAATTTCCTGTAAAAGAATAAATCCAGAAAAAGAGTTACTGCGTCAGCATTGCGTCACTATGATGTCAGCAGTCAACTGACCCGGTCCAGGTCAAACCTGACGTGTGGGGGCCACACGTCAGTGACACAGGGCTGTTTAGGTCGCTGACATGTGGGACCAGTCAAAGCTGACTTGGCCAAAGTCAAATTGACACGTGGTGTCCGCAAGATTAACACTAATCTAAACAGGAAAATTAGACTAACCTAATTAGACACTGGGGCCCACATGGTGGTGGCTCTAGGGGTGGTTAGCTGGGTCATTAATGGCTAATGACAGGCCATGTCGACCTCGCCGGAGTTCGGCCGGCGACGACCTAACCGACGGCGGAGCATTTCTGAAAAACGCTACGGAGCTCCGTTTTGTGCGCGGTTTGTTGCTATGGCTTGCTGGCGCTCTTGCGCATCCAGTGGTGGCAGCGGTAGCAGCTGGGACAGCCTGAGTCAACGGCGGCAGTGAGCTAGGCAGCGGCCGGAGTTCGGGCAACAACGGTGTGGGCGGTGCGAGGCACGGGAGGAGCCGTGGACGGTCGTGTTCGACTCGCGGGGGTGCGGTGAGCTCAGTGGTAAGCCCGGACGCGTGCTTGCACGGCCGTAGCCGCGGTGGCGACATGGCCGGCGGCGAGGAGCAATCGTCTTCGATGGCCATGGTGGCTAGAAGGCGCGAACGAGCATGGGGAGAGAGGGGAAAGAGGTAGGGGCTCACGGCGAATCCGGTAGAGGCAACGGCGAGGCCGGGGAGGAACTGGAGCTCGCGAATCCCCGAAGAGTTCACCGGTGGCCAGGGGTTGAAGACGATGCCGTGGACGACGCTGCGGGGCTTCCAGTGGGGCGCGGCTCGGTGGAGAGGAAGGGGGCGTCACGGCGGAGCTCGGGGCCTCGTCGGAGGGGCTCGGAGATGGCTGTGGCCGTGGGGGAGCTCGGCAGCGGCGACGGCTGCGTTCGGTCGTGCTCGGGGAAGGGACTAGAGGCGGAGGAGAGAGCAGAGAGTGAGGGAGAGGGGCGAGGGGCCACGGGGCGTCTCCGTGGCGTCGCTAGAGGGCTCGGGGAGGAAGCAGGAGGTGGCCAGGGGCGAGCGCGCGCGGGGGCAACACGCCTATGCCTACTGGAAGAGGTTGAGGACAACCGCTTCGGCCAGTGGGATGGGCCACCAGCTGGGCCGCCAGGTGGCCTGCACAGGAGGTAAGCCCAGGTAGGTTCCCTTTCTCTCTCTCTTTTATTACCTGTTTTCTATTTTTCTGCAACTTTGTGGCTTTTCTAAAAATACTTACGTATTTCCAAAAATCACCTAACTGTACATTCCCACTGTTTAGATCAAATCCAACATGGAACATATCAGTTTAGGATTATTTGGACATTATTTCTTATATAACAGAAATAATTCCAACCCAAATATAATATTGATTTAAATCAAAGGCCCATATAAAATATTTCTGTGACTCCAAAAATATTGGTGTTAATTTCACCTCATGCCAATATTTTCACAGAATAATAGGAACATTTTCTTGGACCCATTTGATGAGATTTAAATGTTGGTTATTTTTAGGGGTTTTCTGAGGCTTGGATAATTCCTCAATTCAAATTTCATGAAATTTAAACATGATGCATGGATGCAAAGCCACTAGTTACAAGCAAACTCTAGGGCTCTGACAGCCTTTTTTTTTAAAATAGTACTACTACACTTCGCTGCGAGCCATATTTTACATGGGTAGTTTGAGTTTTGAAGTCGAATGGACGTGCGGCCCCACAATCTGGGTGCACTGGACAGCCTAGCCACGTGAACGGGTTTTCCTTCCCAGCATCCCGTGGCTCGCGTGCTCGCCCTAGCCGCACCTCGCTTGCAGCTTCCTCTTCAGCTAGTAGCATATTTAAACTAGCGCCTCCCAATTAAGCCCGAGGAGCCGGAAAAGCCTGGCGGGGCATTGGAAACTGTGCAATATGGCTCTGTACGTAAAGTGCTCTACTACTACTCTGTAGCTTGTGGCGTTGCACGCATGGACTTCACTCCATTATCGGCTCTACTATAAAATAAATTCCTCTTGACATGTTTTTTTAAACGAAGGCAAAAGCTTTGCTTCATCTCATTCATAAAGAAGGAACTACTAACAAAGTTCGACGAGATCCATTACACCTCCACAAATGGAAGCGAAAAGCCTAGTCTTGCTGTATCAAATAACTCAAATGTTCTGCCCCCGTAGTAACCGTCACTGATAAACAGGCTGCTAGTGTGCGCGTGAGAGGAGCAGCTGAGTAGGCCAGCTACTCCTACGTGAGAGGAGTGGCTGAATATAGCACCGAGAGTACCCACTAGGCCACTACGCAGGTGTACTTCCCCTGCATTGATAGTACAACGATGGTTCAAGAGAACAGTAGTACCCTCCACTTCCAACTGTAGCTCCTTGGCCCTGAGATTCAAGAGTTCAAAACTGGTGCACTATACTAGACTAGACTAGAAGTACAGTACATCGCACTACTAGTTGAGAAAAGTAGTACTGGTACTGCTACAGTACGAGTACGTACTCCTCCGTCACATAATGTCATACGTTTTTTGGCACTAGTTGGTGTGTACAAAAAATGGCAAAAACATACCCAAAATTTCTTAATCCACGCCAAAAACTACTACCTAGTGCCAGAAATTTCTTACTAGTGCTATTATTTACAGTATAATGCAATCCCATAACGTTCCATAATGCTAGTACTAGTAGTAAATAATAGCCTCACCCCTTCACTGAGGAACGATCTATAGTTGGAAGGGACGAGGCCCTGCGGTTACTACGCTCTTATCTCCTCCTCGCCAGTTCCCCTCCCCCCGAAGAGAAGGCAGTTCGTCGCTGCTCCCATGGATTCGCTAGGCGGTTCTCCTCCTCGTCGAGGCTGGGAGACCTTGGACGACGATCCTCTGGGAGAAATCGCACGCCGCTCCGACGTCCTCACCGCCACAAGACTCGGTGCTTCCTGCACCAACTTTTTCGAGACGCTGCTTAAACAGGCTTGGGAAAAGGCCATGCTTGTTGGTCTTCCATGCGTCTTCGAGGAGAAGGTTCTTCTATGGGACAATCCTTCAAACAGTCCACCGCTCCCTGGCCATGGTTGCACGTTGACTCTGCTAGAGTTGCCCACGTTGAGAGGTAGTCGGATTTTGTCCGATGAGCAGGTCAGTAATGGAGTTTGATCATGTAGTACTTAGTTATTCCATTTCCATCCCGTAATTTCTCCGCTGCCCGCCGTCTTATATATAGGTCTGGGTCGGTGCCAACAAAGATTGGCTTTCATACCTCCGGCCGAATACCACCATCATTTTGCACAACATCCACAGCAGTGCGGACGTTCCGGTAGACCCCTTCTCCACCATTGGGATCGTCCTTCTGGACTGGCTGGGCTTGAATACGTATGATGATGCCTACATGAGATTGAAGAAGATAGCAATTGCGGACCCACCGACAAAGGACGCGGCTACGATGATTACTATCTCATCGCGGTGTTCGACATCAGGATTGCCATCAATGCAAGATGTAGTAACGACAAAGGCTGGCGCATGTTGACGACGGCAAATTTGTACCCCTACACGTTCGAAGACGTCGTGTGCCATCTAGGCCGCATCTTTGCAGTGACAAGCCAGGGGACTTGTTTCATCTGGTTGCCATCCTACAGTACGAGAGATTACAAACGGAATGCACAAATCATCATTTGCATCCCTAACGGTACTCCATTATTTTGCAGGGACCAGTCATCCCCCGATCAAAATAAGATCGCCGATCCTGGATGTGCATTTGCATCCACGATTTGGTCTAACCTGGAACCTTGTAGCTGACTTTGGCATATTGGGATCAACTATCTTAGCAGTCGTTACCCATGGTACCACTGATATGCAACATGGTCACACAATCTACCACGAGCGGACCGTCACCATCTACCTAGGTATTCCATTTTTTAACCCTCTCGCCTTCTCTTTCATTGTTGTACTAGTAGTATACTTAGTAGTACTAGTAGGAGTACTTTTTACCTTGGAGGACGCGTATAGCTAGCTAGGCCCTTGAAGACTTGAACCCACTAGCTGCCACCATTTCTGTTTTTCCATGTCTTACTATCTCATCCATGTAGCCAAGAGTGGCTATATGTAATAAGCTGGTTATTTTACTTCCTCTATACTGGAGTAGTACTATTTGCTGCACAGTATTACTGATCGCCTTATTTGAGCACAACATTATTATGCATGGACCTTGACTATGTAAGTCGCCATGTGTCCAGATCTGGGATGCCACGTGTACCAGATGAACGGCTCCGAGTTCGACCCCCGTGATGCTACGTGGGTGCCGAGGAACACTCTTGGAGAGTACTCGCTTTTCATCGGGGACAGCTACCCCATTGTGAAGCGGATGCCACCTTCCGTGCATGACACGGAAGGCCTGCCATTGATGAAGCATGGTTGTGTCTTCATTGCGCACCGCCGTATGAACAACATGCTGGGACACGCTATCCCTGATTTATGTCGCTTCAGCTTGAATGAGTCTCCATCGTGTGGAACCGGACTAGAAAGCTGCGACAATGATTCCCGTTGCCCACCGCTATGGATCGTGCCATCCATGAAGAACACCTGGGACTGGAACCTGGAGGAGGACATGCATGTAGCCCATCTATAACGTGTAAGTGGAGTATGTTAATTGTGAACGGTAGCGCTATGAATATATGTAGACTAGTCGTGCACAAATTTATCACATGAAATGGAGATGAACTTGTGTGGCATACTGGCATTTGTCCTTTAGAATTTATTACTAGTAAATGTGTTATGTGTACGTGCAACTTGTGTGGTTGTTGCACGGGCTCCAACACGCTCTTTGAGAAAAAAAGGTGGCACAACTTTGGATATACGTGACGTGGCGGCATCATACAGTAGCATCGTTCGCTATAGTTGTAGTACACTCCTACTACGACAACTCCTATAAAACCTTGCGCTTGGCTTTTGCCTCTTCGGGAGGTTCAATAGTTCGTACTCGTGTGAACCTTGCACTTGGCTCTTCACCTCTTCGGAAGGTCCAACAATGATGATACTATAGTACAATATGCTTCTGGCAATCTGACACCAATTGAACTTCTGCATGTCCACTGCGAGGGCGGGGGCAAGGGCGAGGAAGAGGGAGAGGGAGGGAGAGGTAGAGGGCGCTGTAGTCAAAACCCTCTCCTAGTCCTGCAAACCACCGCGCGCGTGGGCGAGGGAGAGGCATAGTAAGCAAGCTTCTCCTCGTTTGGCGAGTTGACGGGACACATCAAAGGAGTACTACTACTAGTAGTCCATACTGCGTCCTTTCCGATTAATATGGCTTAATTTGAAACGAGAAAAATACATTGGCGGTCAACGTATGTAACAATACGCTCTTTACGGTCACTATATATAGTTTTGCGGCGATTATGCGATCACTAGCTCATCGTAGAGCACCGTATTGCACACTACTGACTGGCCATCTAGTCGACGTGGCACTTTGTTGACTGGTTAAATTGTCACCTGGTTTCTGGGTCCCACCTGTCAGTTGGCAGAGCAAAGAAATCAGTTAAACAAAACTTTGCGCAGGCACGACACGAGTCCAACCCTTGCGCGCGAACCACCCTGGATGTGTATGTGAGTGCATGCACGTGTCCTCCCTCGGTCTTCCAACAAAGAGTGTACATCGGCTACAAAACAAAGAGTGTGGTACATAATGTACATCTACACTTCCAATGCATTTAGGCTTTAATCTAAATCGATATTGATTGACTAATGCACCAACTTGTGCTGTAGGTATAGACTACATGTCTATCCTTAATTACACCATGCAACGGCCTTCATTTAATCTTATTATCTCAATGGTCGCATTCACACATAAGTCTGCTACTTTTGGGCGTTAATTATGCCCTGGTCAATGTGTAAATCTCTAAATGTACAGTCTTTCACGGACGTAGGGAGTAGGTTGAGCACTTGAGCGTGAGCTGTGTGTGTTGCGTCGTGTGCTGTGTGTCGCATGGGTGCGTGAGTGTTGCGTGTGTCCATGTGTACATGTGTGTGTTGCATGTTGCATGCATGCATGCATGCATGCATGGGGCTTACTCCCTGCCATTGACATGTTCATATTTCAAGCTTCCTCTGTTCCCTCCATATGGTGATACTCCCTCTATTCCCAGATAATACGGAGTAAAAGCCTCCCTTTGTTCCCAAATACGGAGTATTTGTCTTTCTACAAATTTCAACAAGTGACTAGGTACGGAGCAAAATGAGTGAAGTGAGCGTAGAGGCATCGGGTACTGTAGAAAGGAAGTCCTCGCAATCCATTATTCCCCATCTCGGTCAGAGAGAAATATTCAACTAGTCTTCACAGTGAAGTGACAATACACACTGTAGCAGATGGGACACGTAAATAATAAGCTGAACCAGCGTGTTGTTGTTACTAAATCAGCCTTACCCAGTACTGCCCTCATGTTTGCCAGTAGAGCACGCTTCCGCAAATACGCCTACGCACCTCTGTCCTCCATTAACTGACATATGGGCCCTCTTGTGGTAGACCCACATGTCATCGGTGTAACTATTTACACTCCGAAGGACAGTATATCCTGGTAGTAGTACTAGTAGAATTGAGATTTAATGCACTTTCTTCCCCGTCTTCCACTCTTCTTCCTCCTCTCTTCTTGTTCCTCCTCTCTTCCCCATCGTCGGCCGCACACCATTTACCCCTCACTGCTCGCCCACCCGCACTATCTTCCTTGGTAGCTCGCGCGTACCATATCCCCCCCGCTCACTGCTCGGCCACACGAGGAGAAGCTTCTTCGCTCACCCGCCCGAATCCACTTCCCCGCTAGCTCGCACGCACCGAAAACCCCAATGGCAGAACCGACTGACACGCAGAGCCCCGATTGGAATTCCCTCCCTGATTTTCTCTTTGAGCAGATTAGTAGTCGTATGGACCTACTTAGCACTGTCCATCTGCCTGCATGCTCGGTGTCTTTGTACCGTCTACTCATCTGCAACCTGTCGGCGCTTTTCAAGACACCCTGCTTGCTGATGCCCGATCCTCGCAGGTGGCCCAGACACCGACTTGACGATCCTACAGAGGTTGCCGTGATGCCCCTCGACATGCTACCACTACCCGTCCACCTGTCCTTCATGTGCGGCCACTACTGGGCGGGCATGAAAGCCAACTGGATCGTCCTCATCCACCACACCGGTAGTCCGTGGCGTCTCGTGGATATCTACACCCAGCAAGAGATCACCCTTCCATCGTTGGATACCGCCGACATCGAGCCTCGCGGCCTGCCGGACACGCCTGCCTACTACGCACGAGACGCTTGCTTTTGGCTCGACCTCTGTTTGCAAAAAGTTGTAATCTGCGAAGTGCCCACACCATCAGAAGACTACATGGATTACAAGCTCATTGCCTTGTTCAACATGGGATTAGTCTATCTGGAATCCGGTCGCCATACATGGTTATGGCTCATCATCAATCCTGTTGAGGCAACATTTCTGTCTGATGCTATAGTGCACGATGGCATCGTTTACGCGGTCGACGCACAGATTGGCTGCCTATACTGGTGGAATCTATCGTCGTGTAATTGTTCTATCTCATCTCATCTTTACCTTATGAATACGACTGCCTTGTTCATTTGTTACAAATTTAGAATGCATAGCATGTCTATAACCACATCATTGCTATATATTCCTCTCATATCCTAGATTTTTATGACCACACATGTTATTGTTAGAGTTGACATGAGAACAATTGGCATCTAATGATTGTTAGAATACATATTATGAGCATGACATCATGATTGCTATATGTTATTCTCGTTTACAAGATTTTTATAACAACACATGTTATTGCTTAGAGTTGATATGAGAACAGTAGTAGTAAAGTGCTATGGTAGAATATGAGTAGGCGCTATCATAGCTGTTTTCCTCTCATTGTTACATGATGTTTGAACCATGACATGTTGCTAGAATATGAAAGCCATTGGCTTATTTTTTTAACTTGGGGTATGATTATGACCATGACATTGCAATTCTCTGTCTATGATATGTGTCACTGTTATAATAATCTTAATTTCACACATAATCTGAACATGATTGTTTATTTTTGTCCTTTTGGTCTCCAATTTGAATTCTTGCAGCAGACACAAATGCGCTGGCCTTCATGATTCCAGGACCTGGAATCATACCAGCCGATGGGTGGTGGTTTATCGCTCATTCAGCTGACGGCGGTCATTTGATGCTCATTCGCACGTACCAAATTGACCAAACCATTACATCAAACCACATGCAGTACAATGCATGGGGCGTTCGTGACATTGATGGCTATGGCTGCTTCATGTTCGAGAAAGATCCCAGCTCCGTTGGGCCAGGCGTATTCAACTGGAGGCGGGTTTACAGCCTCGGCAACCACTCCTTGTTCCTCGGGCTCAATTATCCGATCATCCAACCAATCATCGATCATATCACCGGCGATGATTACTGTGCTATGGAACTTCCATTCGCGAGGGGGGGGCTGTGTTTACACATCATACCATGGGTTTCATGAATCACCATATCTAGAGATTCGTCGACACAGCTTGTTGCCAGGTAATCTTCAGTGTGTGAAAGGCATCAAGCTTCCATACGATGGATGGCTTTTGCAAACCCGACATGCAGTGATGTAGTTCATGCCAATAGCAAATATGCACCACTTGATTCGTGCTGATATCTAGACTGAGCCATGTATTCTGCTGCTGTAGCACGACCCTCTTTTGTTGGATATTATGTACTGTTGTTAGTTTGAAGCACTGCTCTGGTTTGAAGGATAGATACCTTCCTGGGATCAAGTGCATCCTAACTCACCTGCGTAGGATGTACTGATAATGATGATGGAGATGTTGTCCAAAAGCCATATATATATATATATATATATATATGCATCTGGGCTATTCTGTTACGCGTAACAGAATATTATTCTGTTACCCTTTTTGAACTGACGGTTTCAGGTGGTTGTACTAATGTTTTCGAAGAAGTTCAACTCATGCTTTCAGTTGTGTTTAACAGACTGTCTTCTTTACTTCAAAAAAATTTTGTAATTTTTTTGTCGGAACGGGGCGTGTAATATATCGTTGAAAAGCTCTTGACAACCATATTTCAAGTATATAGAACGTTTTTGCAAAAAATTATGGATTAAGAGCAGTTTTGAAAAAACCGTTTTTTTTCAAAACTAAAAACGTGAATCGTATTTTGCACTCAATTTTCAAACGGTTTGTCGGAATTGAGCAAATAAGATGGCGTTGGAAAGCTGGTGAAAATCCGCATCTTCCATATATGTATTGTTTTTTCTAATTTTATATGATTTAAAAGTAATTTGAAATACAGTGAAATTCTGGGCGAAACGTATTTTCATGATTTTTTTGCAAACGGTTTGTCGGATTAATGCAAATAATATGGCGTTGGAAAGCTACGGAAAATGCGCAACTTTTTTGTATTGAAAGGTTTTTCTAATTCCTTACGGTTTAAAAATAAATTCGAATACGGTCAAATTTGATTTTGAATGCGATTTTTTTAAAATTTTGTCGAAATGGGTCAAATAATATACCGTTGGATAGCTATCGAAAATGCGAAACTTAGTCATGCTGAATGTTTTCTCATATTTGCAGCCGCTGAAGAGTACATTGGATTACGGTGACACCCATCATGGTGTGTTTGTACTGATATATTTTTCACAGTAGTTTTGAATGGTTCCAAAAAAAGTACTTGAACGGATGTCTATATGATTTTGTACTGAGCGTGTTTCCACATACTAGACTTTACTCTGTATTTATTTAAAAAGTTTTCAATACGGCAAGATACATCCTGTTCTTTTCCCGTCTGATAAACAAAGTACTCATACTGACATATGTGCGTGTTTGTACTGAGCTATTTTTCACAATCCGGAATGTTCAGGGGGTTGATCACTTGAACTTGTATAAATGTAACTTTTAGGTTTAGTTTAAAATGTGTTTCACGTGTCATTATCATCGAACTTGCATGGTTTATATACTTGAATTGGCTGAATTTTCTTCTCCAAGAAATGTTTTTGTGTTTTGTGATAGTAACCATTGATGCAACAATCCATACCGAATTTGATATGCCCTTTGAACTGATTATAAAATACATACTGAACTGTTGGACATATGGTAACGCATGAAAACAATTACATAATCATCCACAGGTTGTACATGTTGCAAACAATTATCAAAAGCTAAGCTACAGTCTGTACACTTTTTCTTTTTTGAACTCAACATTTTTTTTACAACGATGTTCTAAACTTCTCTCATTTTATGACTTGTACTGACGTACTTACTAAGCAGGATTTTCATGGGGTTTCTTTTTTTTGCTTGAATTTTTACAATTTGAATTTCGGCCATTTCTTTTATTCCGAATGGACCACCGTTTTAAACTCGTACTGAGGTACTTACTACGCCCGAACTGGGGTGGCTGTCACGTGTCTCGGCGAGGAAGAAGACAAATCTCGGGAGCGCGGCTGGATTCGGCCGGCGGCTGGGACGACGCGGGGCGGGGATGGTGGTGCACGGCGGCGGAGGGAGGTTGGGACGGTGCGCGGCAGCCGCCGGAGGCGGGGAGGGGCCACGGCAGCCGTCGACAGGGAGGTGCGCATGGAGGAAGCTGCGCTCGTCGGAGGGAAAGCGCGCGGGGAGGGGCCGGCAAGCCCGTCGGCGGTGAGGCGTGCGGACGGCCAGCCGGCGGCAGCGCGTGTGTTGGAGGAGCTACCCGTAACGGCGCCGCGGGCTCCCTCGCTCCGGCTGCCGCCGTCGCTCGCTCGCCCGCGACGGCTGCCTCCGGCGGTAGGAGGCGGCTTCGATTGGGGACGGGTCGGGGAGTTTCTCCTGTTGTCTGCGCGTCGCACCCTTATAGGGAACGAGGGTAACAGAATAATATTCTGTTATCGGTAACAAAATAGTCCAGCCCTATATATATGTATATGTATATATATATATATATATATATATATATATATATATGTATATATGTATATATATATATATGTATATATACATATATATATATATCAGTTAGGCTTCAAGTGCGTACTAGTTAGTTAAACCTATGTATAAATTGTGACACTAAATACGACTAGTAAGTAGTACAGTAGCAGTACTAGTATACGTCGGTCAAATTATTCATCATGTCCACACATTGAATTGACGTGACAACACGCTGCGCGTGAGGTAACACAAGAATCCCGGCGGCGTGTTCAGGTATTCTGGACTTCAGATTTGGAGTACCACTTATCTGTCGAAATCTTTCATCATTCACTTAAAACAGTCGATTGATCATACATTGAGTACCATATAACTAGAATTACCGATGCAAGTCGAAGAAGGATTGGCCGGTGCTGCCGGCTAGCGTCAAGTTCGATCTCACGGATCAGGAGCTGATCGAGTACCTTGAGGCCAAAGTGAGTGCGGACAGCGTGAGATTTCAGTCTCCCATCAATTTGTTCATACCAACCATCGACAGCGAGCACAGCATATGCTACACCCAACTTGATAAACTTCCAGGTAAGACACCGATCGGCCGTCTACTTGCACAAACATATTCCTTTGTTTATAGCTCTATTTTTCTTTTTAGACGCAGACCTGGTGAAGCAATTACAATCTGACAGTTAATAAAAAGTGAAACAAGTGACTGCAACATGCCAAAGATGTTATGAAAATGCCAACTACGTACACTAAAACCTGTATTCCACAATACTGCAGGTATCACACTGAGTGGCCTAAGGAAGCAATTCTGCCAGCACAATTCTAGGGCGTTCAAAAGGGGCACGTGGACGCGTCGCAAGATACAGTTGGAGTGCGGCATGCACGTGATGTGGCACAAGACCGGCAATACCTTGCCGGTGATGGTCAACGGCTGGCAGACGGGCAGCAAAAAAGGTTCTGGTGCTGCACACCAACAAGAACTTCGACCAGCAGAGGACCAACTGGGTGATGCACCAGTACCACCTCGGGGACCTGGAGCAAGAGAAGGAGCGGGAACTGGTCCTCTGCAAGATTTTCTACCAGACGAACACTAGGGCCAGGAGTAAAAAGATTATAAGTTAGTTAGGTATTGGTAGTTGTATTACCTTGTCGTCCGCAAGTTGGTATTGTTGTTAACGATCTTTTGGTATGAACTTGCATTTGCTTCCAACCATCATGCCGAGGGTCGGCGTGGATATAAAGCTGAATCATTTGTTTCGAAACAAATTTTCAGGCACCTGATTTTTATTTGATGGGTAGCATAAGCACTCGCCGTTTGAATTCCCAGTTCTCCAATTTTTTTGAAACAAGTGCATGCACTTATTATCACGATAAAAAACAATATCCGTGTTGCATCCCCGTTATCAGTCTGTAGTTGTAGAATTCTCTCGTTTATTGAGCACATATATTATTTTTTCAGGTCGAGCAAGTTTCAACTAGGCTGCAGACTGCCCAGGGTTGGTTTTGTTTTTAACAGGCCCAGGCCATGACGACAACGGGGCACAAAGATCCAGCAGGTATCTACTGGCCTCTGGCCCGCCAGCATCAGTTATATTTTGTCTTACAACATTCGGAAGAATTTTTTTACTGAATCAAACACACAGCCCAGTTCTATTTTCCTCTTCAAATGCATGTCCTACATCCGTTGTCTAATGTCTACCTATAGTTTTACTAGTTCATATACACATATCATTATATTGAAAACACATGAAATTCCCTTTTCATATTTACATCCTTATTTTTGTTGTTTTTTCCCACCCAGCGCTGATTTTTTTACCACTGGTTTTCCCTTAAACCAACTCAATTGTCCCACGTCTTATTTTCTCACAAAAACAGAATAATTTTTTTGGCAAATCAATAAGTTCTTAAAAAATGTTTATCATTTCGGTATTACAACAGTTCGGACTCCACCGAAATGTGCAAAATGAGGTTGAACTTTTTGACCGTGGTCCTGGGCAGAAAATGGGCTATAATAAATTACTTAAGAATTAGCAAATGGGCTGTAAATTATAAAAAATAGCAAATGGGCTTTATGTTGTCTGCAACAGATTTGGAGGCTGACTTGTGGGCCTACCAAGTTCATGCGTACACAAGGTTTCGCAAAAAAGAAACTTAGTCAACAATCGACTCTACCAGCGTCAGACAGTTAGATGTCAATCTAACGGCAATCGTGCTTCTTCAGTCTCTGATCTTCCTGCCCCGGCCGCCCAAACCAGCGCCGTCGGAATCGCCTGCTCCTGCATCCCGTGGCCGGCAGTGCTGCCGGGCAGGCCTCACGGCCCCATCATACTCGCATCCCTGGCCTGTCTATCCCTCTACTCACCCACACCTCCTGTTATTTTTCGGCGACGGCAGCCGAACCAGTCAACCCTCATACTCTCCACCGTGTGGGCAGCCACTGCCGTGTCTTCCCCGGCTCCGTGTCGTTCCCTTCATAAGCCTCGCCGTCGTCCACCGCCCTGGTGCTCTCGGCGCGGCGTGGTCAATGATGTCCATCCAACAGCCATAGTGCTTCTTCAACCTCTGGTCTTCTTGCCCCAGCCGCCCAAAGCAGCGCCGGTCGTGCCACATGCTCCTGCCTCCCGTGGCTGGCTGTGCTGCCGTGGAGGCCTCACCGTCCCCATACTACTCCCACCGCTGGCCAGGACATCCCTCCACTCACCCACTCCCCCTGTTATTCTGCGGCGACGGCAGCCACACACCGCAGCCGAACTAGTGAACCCTCGTGCTCCTCTCCGCGTGGGCATCCACTGTCGCGTCTTCCCTGGCTCCACGTCTTCCCCTTCCTAGGCCTCGCCGTCGTCCACCGCCGTGGTGCTCTCGGCACGGCGTGGTCAATGTGGTCAACGACCGACTTCCATCGGAAGAGTACTGTACGTGGAGAGGCTGGCAGCTGGGTCCACGGCAGCCACAAGGAAGTGCCTCCTTATTACGCGCAAAATAATTATTCCTCCACCTGACAGCGGGGACCCACCGGATGGGCCACCAGTATTTCGCGGAAAAAAGGTTTCCCCCTGACTGCTGGGACCCATCGGACGGGCCACTGTATTTCACGAAAAAACGTTTGCCCCTGACTGCTGGGACCCACCGGACGGACCACCGTATTTCGCGAAAAAAACGTTCCCCCCGCTGTCAGCTCGGACCCACCGGAAGTGCCTCCTTATTACACACAGAAAAATGAATACTCCCCCTGCTAGCTGGGACCCACCATGGTGGGAGGCTAACTTGTGGGCATACTAAGTTGACGGGGACGGAGGGCTTTGTCTACTTAGCCAATATGAACGATTCTAGCTCTAGTGACCGTACGATGTCCATCCAACGGCCGTCGTGCTTCTTCAATCTCTGCTCTTCCTGCTCCAGCCGCTCAAACAAGCGCTGGCGGGACTGCCTGCTCCCTCCTCCCCGCGGCCGGCTGTGCCTCTACTCACCCACACCTGCTGTTATTCTCCAGCGACAGCAGACGAACCAGTAAACCCTCGTACAGTCGTACTCCCCTCCGCGTGGGAAACAACTGCTCAGTCTTCCCTGCCTCCGTGTCGTTCCCTTCCTAGGCCTCGACGTTGTCCACCGCCCTGGTGTTCTCGGCGCGGCCTAGTCAACATGGTTAACAACCAACATGCATCCTAATTATGCACCAAAAAATGAATACCCCCTGCTAGCTAGGACCCACCATAGTGGGTGGCTGACTTGTGGGCCTACTAAGTTGACGAGGCGGAGGGCTTGGTCAACTTAGTCAATATGAACGATTCTAGCTCCAGTGACCATACAATGTCCATCCAACAACCATAATGCTTCGTCAACCTCTGGTCTTCTTGCTCCAGCGGCCCAAAGCAGTGCCGGTCGTGTCGCGTGCTCCTGCCTCTCGTGGCCGGCTGTGATGCCGCGGAGGCCTCACCACCCCCTACTACTCCCACCGCTGGCCCAAGGTATCCCTCTACTCACCCACACCCCCTGTTATATTGCGGCGACATCAGCCTCACGCTGCAGCCGAACCAGTGAACCCTCGTACTCCTCTCCGCGTGGGCATCCACTGTCGCGTCTTCCCCGACTCTGCGTCGTCCCCTTCCTAGGCCTCGCCGTCGTCCACCACCTTGGTGCTCTTGGCGCGGCGTGGTCAATATGGTCAATGACCGACTTCCATCGGCCGACAGCTGGGTCCAAGGCCACAACCTAGTTTTTTTGTGATTTGCCAAGTAAGTCGCTTTGTCAGGCCTGTTGGGCTACAAATCTTTCAAGACGAGGACAGCTTCATTCGGTTGGCCGAGAAAATGACCTATTAGTAATGACAAATAGGCTGTACATTTTTAAAACACATCAAACCGGCAATTAGTTTCAAATATCTTTTTTTCATTTCAAGATTTTAAAATACATTAATTTTTATGCGTGGAGAATTTGTTGGATTTTATATTGATATACATTTATTTTCAAAATCAGTTTGAATGTGAGTCGAAATTTCGAGATTAAAAACAGTTCGGACCGCACCGAAATATGCAAAATTTCGTATAATTTTTTAACCGTGGCCACAATATGGGCTGTAATGCTAAAAAAAAGAATATGGGCTCCAAAAAAACCTTAAGAATTAGCAAATGGGCTGTAAATTATTAGAAATAATGGCAGATGGGTTGTATGCTGTTTTCCACAGATTTGAGGCTTTCCTAAAAAAAGGTTGACACACAAGCAGTGACTGTTGGATGTCCATCCAACGGCCGTCGTGCTTCTTCAATCTCTGCTCTTCCTGCTCCAGCCGCTCAAACAAGCGCTGACGGGACTGCCTGCTCCTTCCTCACCGCCCCACCGTACTCCCATCACTGGCCTAGCTATCCCTCTACTCACCCACACCTGTTGTCATTCTCCGGCGACGGCAGACGAACCAGTAAACCCTCGTACAGTCGTACTCCCCTCCACGTGGGAAACAACTGCCGAGTCTTCCCTACCTCTGTGTCGTTACTTTCCTAGGCCTCGCCGTCGTCCACCGCCCTGGTGCTCTCGGCGCGGCCTGGTCAACGTGGTCAACGACCGACATGCATCTAAAGTGGACTGTACGTGGAGAGGCCGACAGCTGGGTCCACGGCCGCACGCAAGGAAATGCCTCCTTATTATGCGCAAAATAATGATTCCTCCACCTGACATCAGGGACCCACCGAAAGGGCCTCTGTATTTCGCGAAAAAACGTTACCACCGCTGACAGCTCGGACCCACCAGCTATATCTTCGCACGCAAGGAAGTGCCTCCTTATTGCGCACAAAAAAAATGAATACTCCGCCTATTAGCTGGGACCCAGTATAGTGGCAAGCTGACTTGTGGGCCTACTAAGTTGACGGGGATGGAGGGCTTTGTCAACTTAGTCAATAATATGCATGATTCTAGCTCAAGTGACCGTACGATGTGTTGGGGAACGTTGCAGAAAATTAAAATTTTTCCTACGGTTTCACCAAGATCCATCTATGAGTTCATCTAAGCAACGAGTCAAGGGAGTGAGTTTGCATCTACATACCACTTGTAGATCGCATGCGAAAGCGTTCAAGGGAAGGGTGATGATGGAGTCATACTCGCCGTGATTCAGATCACCGATGACCAAGTGCTGAACGGACAACACCTCCACGTTCAACACACGTATGGGACGGACGATGTCTCCTCCGCCTTGATCCAGCAAGGAGGAAGGAGAGGTTGAGGAAGATTGCTCCAACGGCAGCACGACGGCGTGACGGTGTTGGTGCAGCAGTACTCCGACAGGGCTTCGCCAAGCATGTAACGGAGGAGGAGAGGTGTTGGGGAGGGGAGGGGCTGCGCCTTAGGATGTGTGTACAGCAGCCCTCCCCTCACCCCTCTATTTATAGGGGAAGGGGCAAGGGGGGCCGACCCCTCTAGATGGGATCTAGAGGGGGGGCGGCGGCCAGGGAGGGGGGGCTTGCCCCCCAAGCAAAGGGGGCGCCCCCCTTAGGGTTTCCCCCCAACCCTAGGCGCATGGGCCCAAGGTGGGGGGCGCGCCCAGCCCTCCAGGGCTGGGTCCCTGCCCCTTGCGGCCCATGTGGCCCTCCGAGAGGGGTGGCCCCTCCCGGTGGACCCCCGGAACCTCTCCGGTGTCCCCGGTACAATACCGATAAGCCCCCGAAACTTTCCGGTGTCCGCATGACAACTTCCCATATATAAAACTTCACCTCCGGACCATTCCAGAACTCCTCGTGACGTCCGGGATCTCATCCGGGATTCCGAACAACATTCGGTAATCACATACAAGTCTTCCTAATAACCCTAGCGTCACCAAATCTTAAGTGTGTAGACCCTACGGGTTCGGGAGACATGCAGACATGACCGAGACGACTCTCTGATCAATAACCAACAGCGGGATCTGGATACCCATGTTGGCTCCCACATGTTCCATGATGATTTCATCGGTTGAACCACAATGTCGAGGATTCGATCAAACCCCATATACAATTCCCTTTGTCAATCGGTACGTTACTTGCCCGAGACTCGATCGTCGGTATCCCAATACCTTGTTCAGTCTCATTACTGGCAAGTCACTTTACTCGTATCGTAATGCATGATCCCATGACCAACCACTTGGTCACTTTGAGCTCATTATGATGATGCATTACCGAGTGGGCCCAGAGATACCTCTCCATCATACGGAGTGACAAATCCCAGTCTCGATCCGTGTCAACCCAACAGACACTTTCGGAGATACCTGTAGTGCACCTTTATAGTCACCCAGTTACGTTGTGACGTTTGATACACCCAAAGCACTCCTACGGTATCCGGGAGTTACACGATCTCATGGTCTAAGGAAGAGATACTTGACATTGGAAAAGCTCTAGCAAACGAACTACACGATCTTGTGCTATGCTTAGGATTGGGTCTTGTCCATCACATCATTCTCCTAATGATGTGATCCCGTTATCAACGACATCCAATGTCCATAGTCAGGAAACCATAACTATCTATTGATCAACGAGCTAGTCAACTAGAGGCTCACTAGGGACATATTGTGGTCTATGTATTCACACGTGTATTACGATTTCCGAATAATACAGTTATAGAATGAATAAAAGACAATTATCATGAACAAGGAAATATAATAATACTTTTATTATTGCCTCTAGGGCATATTTCCAACAGTCTCCCACTTGCACTAGAGTCAATAATCTAGTTACATTGTGATGAATCTAACACCCATAGAGTTCTGGTGTTGATCATGTTTTGCTCGCGAGAGAGGTTTAGTCAATGGATCTGCGACATTCAGATCCATATGTACTTTGCAAATATCTATGTCTCCATCTTGAACATTTTCACAGATGGAGTTGAAACGACGCTTGATATGCCTAGTCTTCTTGTGAAACCTGGGCTCCTTGGCAAGGGCAATAGCTCCAGTGTTGTCACAGAAGAGTTTGATCGGCCCCGACGCATTGGGTATGACTCCTAGGTCGGTGATGAACTCCTTCACCCAAATTGCTTCATGCGCTACCTCCGAGGCTGCCATGTATTCCGCTTCACATGTAGATCCCGCCACGACGCTCTACTTGCGGCTGCACCAGCTAACTGCTCCACCATTCAACATATACACGTATCCGGTTTGTGACTTATAGTCATCCAGATCTGTGTCGAAGCTAGCATCAACGTAACCCTTTACGACGAGCTCTTCGTCACCTCCATAAACGAGAAACATGTCCTTTTTCCTTTTCAGGTACTTCAGGATATTCTTGACCGCTGTCCAGTGTTCCTTGCCGGGATTACTTTGGTACCTTGCTACCAAACTTACGGCAAGGTTTACATCAGGTCTGGTACACAGCATGGCATACATAATAGATCCTATGGCTGAAGCATAGGGGATGACACTCATCTCTTCTTCATCTTTTGCCGTGGTCGGGGACTGAGCCAAGCTCAATCTCACACCTTGTAACATAGGCAAGAACCCCTTCTTGGACTGATCCATTTTGAACTTCTTCAAAATCTTATCAAGGTATGTGCTTTGTGAAAGACCTATGAGGCGTCTCGATCTATCTCTATAGATCTTGATGCCTAATATATACACAGCTTCTCCAAGGTCCTTCATTGAAAAACACTTATTCAAGTAGGCCTTAATGCTGTCCAGAAGTTCTATATCATTTCCCATCAAGAGTATGTCATCTACATATAATATGAGAAATGCTACAGAGCTCCCACTCACTTTCTTGTAAACGCAGGCTTCTCCATAAGTCTGCATAAACCCAAATGCTTTGATCATCTCATCAAAGCGAATGTTCCAACTCTGAGATGCTTGAACCAGTCCATAAATGGATCGCTGGAGCTTGCATACTTTGTTAGCGTTCTTAGGATCGACAAAACCTTCCGGCTGCATCATATACAACTCTTCCTTAAGATGTTCGTTAAGGAATGCCGTTTTGACGTCCATCTGCCACATCTCATAATCATAGTATGCGGCAATTGCTAACATGATACGGACGGACTTCAGCTTCGCTACGGGAGAGAATGTCTCGTCGTAGTCAATCCCTTGAACTTGTTGATAACCCTTAGTGACAAGTCGAGCTTTATAGATGGTAACATTTCCATCCGCGTCCGTCTTCTTCTTAAAAATCCATTTGTTTTCTATTGCTCGCCGATCATCGGGCAAGTCTGTCAAAGTCCATACTTTGTTTTCAAGCCATTTGTTGGAATCTAGGCCCGCCATCGCTTCTTCATAGTTTGAAGGTTCACCGTTGTCTAACAACATGATTTCCAGGACAGGGTTGCCGTACCACTCTGGTGCGGAACGTGTCCTTGTGGACCTACGAAGTTCAGTAGCAACTTGATCCGAAGTACCTTGATCATCATCATTATTTTCCTCTTCAGTTGGTGTAGGCATCACAGGAACATTTTCCTGAGCTGCACCACTTTCCCGTTCGAGAGGTAGTACTTCATCGAGTTCTACTTTCCTCCCACTTACTTCTTTCGAGAGAAATTCTTTTTCCAAAAAGCATCCGTTCTTGGCAACGAAGATCTTGCCCTCGGATCTTAAGTATAAGGTATACCCAATGGTTTCCTTAGGGTATCCTATGAAGACACATTTTTCCGACTTGGGTTCGAGCTTTTCAGGTTGAAGTTTCTTGACATAAGCATCGCATCCCCAAACTTTTAGAAACGACAGCTTAGGTTTCTTCCCAAACCATAATTCATACGGTGTCGTCTCAATGGATTTAGACGGTGCCCTATTTAAAGTGAATGTAGCTGTCTCTAGAGCGTATCCCCAAAATGATAGCGGTAAATCGGTAAGAGACATCATAGACAGCACCATATCCAATAGAGTGCGATTACGACGTTCGGACACACCGTTACGCTGAGGTGTTCCAGGCGGCGTGAGTTGTGAAACGATTCCACATTTCCTTAAGTGTGTACCAAATTCGTGACTTAAGTATTCTCCTCCACGATCTGATCATAGGAACTTTATCTTTCGGTCACGTTGATTCTCTACCTCATTCTGAAATTCCTTGAACTTTTCAAAGGTCTCAGACTTGTGTTTCATCAAGTAGACATACCCATATCTACTCAAGTCATCAGTGAGAGTGAGAACATAACGATATCCTCCGCGAGCCTCAACGCTCATTGGACCGCACACATCGGTATGTATGATTTCCAACAAGTTGGTTGCTCGCTCCATTGTTCCGGAGAACGGAGTCTTGGTCATTTTGCCCATGAGGCATGGTTTGCATGTGTCAAATGATTCATAATCGAGAGACTCTAAAAGTCCATCAGCATGGATCTTCTTCATGCGCTTGACACCAATGTGACCAAGGCGGCAGTGCCACAAGTATGTGGGACTATCGTTATCAACTTTACATCTTTTGGCATTCACACTATGAATATGTGTAATACTACGCTCGAGATTCATTAAGAATAAACCATTGACCATAGGGGCATGACCATAAAACATATCTCTCATATAAATAGAGCAACCATTATTCTCGGATTTAAATGAGTAGCCATCTCGTATCAAACGAGATCCAGATACAATGTTCATGCTCAAACTTGGCACCAAATAACAATTACTAAGGTTTGTAACTAATCCCGTAGGTAAATGTAGAGGTAGCGTCCCGACGGCGATCACATCGACCCTGGAACCATTCCCGACGCGCATCGTCACCTCGTCCTTCGCCAGTCTCCGTTTATTCCGCAGCTCCTGCTGTGAGTTACAAATATAAGCAACGGCACCGGTATCAAATTCCCAGGAGTTACTACGAGTACTGGTAAGGTACACATCAATTACATGTATATCAAATATACCTTTGGTGTTGCCGGCCTTCTTATCCGCTAAGTATTTGGGGCAGTTCCGCTTCAAGTGACCCTTCCCCTTGTAATAAAAGCACTCAGTTTTAGGCTTGGGTCCATTCTTTCACTTCTTCCCGGTAACTGGCTTACCGGGCGCGGCAACATCCTTGCCGTCCTTCTTGAAGTTCTTCTTGCCCTTGCCCTTATTGAACTTAGTGGTCTTATTGACCATCAACACTTGATGTTCTTTCTTGATTTCAGCCTCTGCTGACTTCAGCATTGAAAATACTTCAGGAATGGTCTTCACCATCCCCTGCATATTGTAGTTCATCACAAAGCTCTTGTAGCTTGGTGGGAGCGACTGAAGGATTCTGTCAATGACCGCCTCATCAGGGAGGTTAATGTTCAGCTGAGTCAGGCGGTTGTGCAACCCAGACATCTTGAGTATGTGCTCACTGACAGAACTGTTTTCCTCCATCTTACAACTATAGAACTTGTCGGAGACATCATATCTCTCAACCCAGGCATGAGCTTGGAAAACAAGTTTCAGCTCTTCGAACATCTCATATGCTCCGTGATGCTCAAAACGCTTTTGGAGCCCCAGTTCTAAGCTGTAAAGCATGCCGCACTGAACGAGGGAGTAATCATCAGCACGAGACTGCCAAGCGTTCATAACGTCTTGGTTCTCTGGGACGGGAGCGTCACCTAGCGGTCCTTCTAGGACATATTGTTTCCTGGCAGCTATGAGGATGATCCTCAGGTTCCGGACCCAGTCCGTATAGTTGCTGCCATCATCTTTCAGCTTGGTTTTCTCTAGGAACGCGTTGAAGTTCATGTTGACATGAGCGTTGGCCATTTGATCTACAAGACATATTTGCAAAGGTTTTAGACTAAGTTCATGATAATTAAGTTCATCTAATCAAATTATTTAATGAACTCCCACTCAGATTTGACATCCCTCTAGTCATCTAAGTGTTACACGATCCGAGTCGACTAGGCCGTGTCCGATCATCACGTGAGACGGACTAGTCATCGTCGGTGAACATCTTCATGTTGATCGTATCTTCCATACGACTCGTGTTCGACCTTTCGGTCTCCGTGTTCTGAGGCCATGTCTGTACATGCTAGGCTCGTCAAGTTAACCCTAAGTGTTTTGCATGTGTTAAACTGTCTTACACCCGTTGTATGTGAACGTAAGGATCTATCACACCCGATCATCACGTGGTGCTTCGAAACGACGAACTGTAGCAACGGTGCACAGTTAGGGGAGAACACTTCTTGAAATTGTTGTAAGGGATCATATTATTTACTACCGTCATTCTAAGTAAACAAGATGCATAAACATAATAAACATCACATGCAATTATATAGTAGTGACATGATATGGCCAATATCATATAGCTCCATTGATCTCCATCTTCGGGGCTCCATGATCATCTTGTCACCGGCATGACACCATGATCTCCATCATCATGATCTACATCATCGTGTCTTCATGAAGTTGTCACGCCAACGACTACTTCTACTTCTATGGCTAACGCGTTTAGCAATAAAGTAAAGTAATTTACATGGCGTTCTTCAATGACACGCAGGTCAAACAAAAATAAAGACAACTCCTATGGCTCCTGCCGGTTGTCATACTCATCGACATGCAAGTCGTGAATCCTATTAAAAGAACATGATCTCATACATCACAATATATCATTCATCATTCATCACAACTTCTGGCCATATCACATCACATGACAATTGCTGCAAAAACAAGTTAGACGTCCTCTAATTGTTGTTGCATCTTTTACGTGGCTGCAATTGGGTTCTAGCAAGAACGTTTTCTTACCTACGAATAACCACAACGTGATTTTGTCAACTTCTATTTACCCTTCATAAGGACCCTTTTCATCGAATCCGCTCCAACTAAAGTGGGAGAGACAGACACCCGCGAGCCACCCTTATGCAACTAGTGCATGTCTGTCGGTGGAACCGGTCTCACGTAAGCGTACGTGTAAGGTTGGTCCGGGCCGCTTCATCCCACAATACCGCTAAAGCAAGAAAAGACTAGTAGTGGCAAGCAAGTTGACAAGATCCATGCCCACAACAAAATTGTGTTCTACTCGTGCAATAGAGAACTACGCATAAACCTAGCTCATGATGCCACTGTTGGGGAACGTTGCAGAAAATTAAAATTTTTCCTACGATTTCACCAAGATCCATCTATGAGTTCATCTAAGCAACGAGTCAAGGGAGTGAGTTTGCATCTACATACCACTTGTAGATCGCGTGCGGAAGCGTTCAAGGGAAGGGTGATGATGGAGTCGTACTCGCCGTGATTCAGATCACCGATGACCAAGTGCTGAACGGACAGCACCTCCGCCTTCAACACAACGACCATAGTGCTTCGTCAACCTCTGGTCTTCTTGCTCCAGCCGCCCAAAGCAGCGCCGGTCGTGTCGCGTGCTCCTGCCTCTCGTGGTCGGCTGTGATGCCGCGGAGGCCTCACTGCCCCCTACTACTCCCACCGCTAGCCCAAGGTATCCCTCTACTCACCCACACCCCCTGTTATTCTGCGGCGACATCAACCTCACACCGCAGCCGAACCAGTGAACCCTCGTACTCCTCTCCGCGTGGGCATCCACTGTCGCGTCTTCCCCGACTCCGCGTTGTCCCCTTCCTAGGCCTCGCCGTCGTCCACCGCCTTGGTGCTCTCGGCGCGGTGTGGTCAATATGGTCAATGACCGACTTCCATCGGCTGACAGCTGGGTCCAAGGCCACAACCCAGTTTTTTTGTGATTTGCCAAGTAAGTCACTTTGTCAGGCCTGTTGGGCTGCAAATCTTTCAAGACGAGGACAGCTTCATTCGGCTGGCCGAGAAAATGACCTATCAGTAATTAGAAATGGGTTGTACATTTTTAAAACACATCAAACCGGCAATTAGTTTCAAATATCTTTTTTTCATTTCAACATTTTAAAATACATTAATTTTTATGCATGGAGAATTTGTTGGATTTTATGTTGATATACATTTATTTTTAAAATCAGTTTGAATGTGATTCGAAATTTCGAGATTAAAAACAGTTCGGACCGCACCGAAATATGCAAAATTTCGTATAATTTTTTAACCGTGGCCACAATATGGGCTGTAATGCTAACAAAAAGAATATGGGCTCCAAAAAAACCTTAAGAATTAGCAAATGGGCTGTAAATTATTAGAAATAATGGCAGATGGGCTATATGATGTTTTCCACAGATTTGAGGCTTTCCTAAAAAAAGGTTGACACACAAGCAGTGACTGTTGGATGTCCATCCAACGGCCGTCGTGCTTCTTCAATCTTTGCTCTTCCTGCTCCAGCCGCTCAAACAAGCGCTGACGGGAATGCCTGCTCCCTCCTCCCCGCAGCCGGCTCTGCTGCCGCGCAGGCCTCACCGCCCCACCGTACTCCCATCACTGGCCTAGCCATCCCTCTACTCACCCACACCTATTGTTATTCTCCAGCGACGGCAGACGAACCAGTAAACCCTCGTACAGTCGTACTCCCCTCCGTGTGGGAAACAACTGCCGAGTCTTCCCTGCCTCCGTGTCGTTCCTTTCCTAGGCCTCGCCGTCGTCCACCGCCCTGGTGCTCTCGGCGCGGCCTGGTCAACGTGGTCAATGACCGACATGCATCTGAAGTGGACTGTACGTGGAAAGTCCGACAGCTGGGTCCACGGCCGCACGCAAGGAAATGCCTCCTTATTATGCGCAAAATAATGATTCCTCCACCTGACATCAGGGACCCACCGAAAGGGCCTCTGTATTTCGCGAAAAAAACGTTACCGCCGCTGACAGCTCGGACCCACCAGCTATATCTTCGTACGCAAGGAAGTGCCTCCTTATTGCGCACAAAAAAATGAATACTCCGCCTATTAGCTGGGACCCAGTATAGTGGCAAGCTGACTTGTGGGCCTACTAAGTTGACGGGGACGGAGGGCTTTGTCAACTTAGTCAATAATATGCATGATTCTGGCTCCAGTGACCGTATGATGTAAATCCAACGGCCGTAGTGCTTCTTCAACCTCTGGTCTTCTTGCTCCAGCCGCCCAAACCAGCGCCGGTCGTACCTCGTGCTCCTGCCTCCCATGGCCGGCTGCGATGCGGTGGAGGCCTCACCGCCCCCTGCTACTCCCACTACTGGCCAGGCCATCCCTCTACTCACCCACATCCCCTGTTATTCTGTGGTGACGGCAGCCTCACCCTCGTACTCCTCTTCGCGTGGGCATCCACTGCTGCGTCTTCCCCGGCTCCGCGTTGTCCCCTTCCTAGGCCCCGCCGTCGTCCACCGCCGTGGTGCTCTCGGCGCGGCGTGGTCAATGTGGTCAACGACTGACTTCCATCGGAAGATTACTGTGCGTGGAGAGGCTGACAGCTGGGTCCACGGCGGCTGCAAGGAAGTGCCCCCTTATTATGCGCAAAATAATTATTTGTCCACCTGACAGCAGGGACCCACTGGACGGGCCACCAGTATTTCGTGAAAAAATTGTTTCCCCCTGACTGCTGGGACCCACCTGGTCGAACCGTCCGGGCAAAAAAAAACCAAAGCGATTCGCCCCCCTGACTGCTGGACCCACCAGCTACATCTTCGCAGGCAAGGAAGTGCTTGACAGTCGGGACCCACCTGGTCGAAGCGTACGTAGCGTTGTCATTCTGGTCGCGAAAGTGTACGTACATACTGGTCGATGTAGAGGCACGCACGTGTCGTAGTAGAGGTGTGCACGTGTCGATGTAGAGGCGCGCGCGTAGCATGTACACGTACGTCCAGCGGCGAGGGTGCAAGAAAGAAAATACGGCCACGTACGTACATACGGGCACGGTCTCGAACGCCTACTCGCACATACGTACATGGCTGGGTCGGAACGGAGAAACATCATCATCGTCGTGTTCATGGGGAGGCAACGAAATGCGTCGTGTTCATGGGGAGGCAACAAAATGCGTTGTGTTCATCGGGAGGCAATGGGACGTGTGGGAACCAACCGGCTTGGACGGAACAAGCGATGGAAACGAAGCCTGGCGTACCACAGAACGGAGGAAACAGCCTCGTGTTTGACCAGCCACGTTCGGAACGGGGTCCTGTTGATCGGGAGGGGTGTGGCGTACCGCAAAACGGAGGAAACGGACCTCCTACGGTCGAAACGGGGGTCCTGTTGATCGGGAGGGGTGTGGTGTACCGCAAAACGGAGGAAATGGACCTCCTACGGTCGAAACGGGGGTCCTGTTCATCGGGAGGGGTGTGGCGTACCGCAAAACGGATGAAACGGACTTGTGTTGGAGCGCTATGGTCGAAACGGGGGGGGGGGGGTGTGGCGTACCGCAAAACGGGACTCCACGGGATACTGTTCATCTCCACCGTCGACCTCCTCCAGCCTCTACGGGCTACCGTCGACCTCCACCAGCCTCCATGGGCTCCTGTTCATCCAGCCTCCGCCGCGCGCTACTCCACTGGCTACTGTTTAACCACCCCTCCATGGGCACCCCTCCACCGTCTACTGTTCATCCATCCCTCCACACCACGGGGTCCTGTTCAACCACCCCTCCACGGCCACCCCTCCACCGTCTACTGTTCACCCAGCCCTCCACACCACGGGTTCCTGTTCATCCAAAGGAAACGCCACCGCTCACTGTTCATCCAAACTCCCCGCAACGCTCACTATTCATCCATCGATCGGCTTCAGTTAGCAGCAGTAGTGAAGGAATCGCTCCATCGGGTTCAGTTAACAGCCATCGATCGATCGCTCGGGTTCAGTAACGCATAGCCTGCAGTGCAATCGCTCGGGTTCAGTTAGAGCCCAACGCCTCGCTCGGGTTCAGTTAGAGCCAACGCCTCGCACACACGCATGTACCTATACGAGAGAAACGCGCATTGCTCCGGCCCCGACCTCCCACCGTAACCGGCAACTCCCTGAAATTTTCCTACCCCTCGCTTCTACCACGGCTTTTTCCATCATGGACGGCCCAAAGAATGTCATGCAGCTGCGTCTCCGGCCCGCCCAGGACAAAAAGCCCATTTTCTGTCATGATTTTTTGTCATAGAAGTAGGAGCCCACCACATCTATGATGATACCGGGTTTTATCACAATTATCGTCATAGAAGTGTCATATGTATGACAGAAAAAAATTTTGTTCGGCCCAAAATGTCACGAATGTGTCTTTTTTTGTATTGCTCCTTATAAGATGGTTTATGGAAAAGCTTGTCATTTACCTCTTGAACTTGAATAGAAAGCATATTTGGCTATTAAAGAGCTCAACTATGACTTCAAACATGCCGGTGAGAAGAGGTTGTTTGATATTAGCTCACTTGATGAATGGAGAACCCAAGCCTATGAGAATGCCAAGCTATTCAAAGAAAAAGTCAAACATTGGCATGGCAAAAGGATACAAAAGCATGAGTTTAACGTAGGAGATTATGTGTTATTATTCAACTCTCGTTTAAGATTTTTTGCAGGAAAATTTCTCTCTATATGGGAAGGTCCCTACGTTATCGAGGAGGTCTATCATTCTGGTGCCATAAAAATCAACAACTTCGAAGGCACAAGTCCGAGGGTGGTGAACGGTCAAAGAATTAAACATTATATTTCAGGTAATCCTATCAATGTTGAAACTAATATTATTGAAACCGTAACCCCGGAGGAGTACATAAGGGACACTTTCCAGAATGTTCCAGACTCCAAAAGGGAATAGGTATGTGGTACAGTAAGTAAACCGACTCCAAAACAACTCCAAAGGCAATTTTTATTAGTTTTGGAATATTTAAGAATTTTAGGAACAAATAAGTAGTCCGAAAGGGACATGAGGCCCCCACGAGAGTGGAGGGCGCGCCCACCCTTACTAGGCGCGCCCCCTATCTCGTGGGCACCTCGTGTGCCTCCCGGACCCCGTTTTCTTGCACGTTACGTATTAGTTCGATAAAAATTCATTATATATACTCCCGAAGGTTTTGACCACCGTATTACGCAAATATCCTCTGTTTTCATTTCGAGATGTTCCTGGTGCAGATTAAAAGCAAGATGTCTTCTTAGGAGTCAGTTGGGGAGAGTCGGGTGTCTCACCCAACACCAGGTCCAGGAGCAAATAGCGATGCTTATCACTTTGGACCATCAACGGAGGATGAGATGGAGGCTGATTTGAAAAGGATAGATGCCATGGAGGAAGATCAAGAAGTTACTTCTCGTCTCCAAGTAGAATTCATGACGGGGGAACTACCTAGCGTGGCTATCCCAACTTTGTTCACCCCTTCCAACTTTATATTTCTTTCTTATGAAAATATGAAAAAGAGCTTCACTTGTTCTCCAGAAGCTATGCAGCATCCTTGGGTAAAGGGAGCTTTGGCCGTTACGGGCAAGCTCCGTAAAGAAATTATGGACCTCAAACAACAAGTCAATAAGCTCGAGGAGGAGAACCGTATCCTGAAGGGCATCATTGCCAAGAAGATCATAACACCAACCGTGAAGAAGGATACATAATCACATGGTTATGGGCACTCCCCTTGGAAACTTCCAAGCTTGGGGGAGGTGCACCGGTATCGTATCACCATCACACTCCTATCTTTACCGTTTTATTTAGTTCGATCTTTTAGTAGTATCTTGATCTAGTAGATTGAAGTTTTGATATCAAGTAGTTTTGAGTTTTGCTTTGTGATCTCTTTATGTAATCGAGTCCGTGAGCTACCTATAATAAAGATTAGTGTTGAGTCAAGGGCTTTGCTTTGTTGCTATGATCTTGAGAAAGTAGAAACAATAAAAGAGTTCATATTGATCTTATGGTTAGTGACGACTTGACATATAGCAAGTATGAGGCATAAAAGTTGTTGAGAGTTGACAAACGTAGTTTTGGTCATCGTTGCAATTAATAGGATGTGATAAGGAAAGAGAGGTTCACATATAAATATATTATCTTGGACACCTTTTATGATTGGGAGCACTCATTAAGTATGACATGCTAAAAGAGTTGACGTTGGACAAGGAAGACAACGTAATGGTTTATGTTTTCTCACATCTCATTTGAAGTGTATAGTTATTGACCTTCCAAACATGTTGAGCTTGCCTTTCCCCCTCATACTAGCCAAATTCCTTGCACCAAGTAGAGATACTACTTGTGCTTCCAATTATCCTTAAACCTGTTTTGCCATGAGAGTCCACCATACCTACCTATGGATTAAGTAAGATCCTTCAAGTAAGTTGTCATGTTGCAAGCAATAAAAATTGCTATCTAAATATGTATGACTTATTAGTGCAGAGAAAATAAGCTTTGTACGATCTTGTTGTGGAAGTAATAAAGCGACGGACTGCATAATAAAGGTCCACATACAAGGGGTAATATAAAGTGACGTTCTTTTGCATTAAGATTTTGTGCATCCAACCCTAAACGCACATGAAAACCTCTGCTTCCCTCTGCGAAGGGCCTATCTTTTACTTTATGTTTTTACTTTATGTTTTTACTTTATGCTTGAGTCAAGGTGATCCTCACCTTTACCTTTTTCATTTTATCCCTTTGGCAAGCTCCTCGTGTTTGATATGTCCATTTTGCATCATGCTTTTATATCAATATTTATTGCATTTTGGGCTGTTATTACACATTATATCTCTATACTTATGGCTATTCTCTCTTATTTTACAAGGTTTACCATGAAGAGGGGGAATGCCGGCAGCTGGAATTCTGGCTAGAAAAGGAGCAAACATTGGAAACCTATTCTGCACTACTCCAAAAATCCTGAAACTCCACGAAACCTGTTTTTTGAATTAATAAGAATTATTGAGCGGAAGAAATACACCAGGGGGCCCACACCCTGTCCAGGAGGGTGGGGGGCGTGCCCACCCCTATCTCCTGGGCCCCCTAAACATCGTAGGCAAGCTTACGGGACGAAACTCCGCCGTCTGTTCTACCGGGGACACTTCCCTCCGGGAGGGGGAAATCATGACCAACGTCATCACCAATCGGGAGGGGGTCGATCTCCATCAACATCTTCACCAGCACCATCTCCTCTCAAAACCCTAGTTCATCTCTTGTATCCAATCTTGTATCAAAACCACAAATTGGTACCTGTGGGTTGCTAGTAGTGTTGATTACTCCTTGTAGTTGATGCTAATTGGTTTACTTGGTGGAAGATCATATGTTTAGATCCTTAATGCATATTATTACTCCTCTAATTATGAACATGAATATTCTTTGTGAGTAGTTACGTTTGTTCCTGAGGACATGGGTGAAGTCTTGCTATTAGTAGTCATGTGAATTTGGTATTCGTTCGATATTTTGATGAGATGTATGTTGTCTTTTCCTCTAGTGGTGTTATGTGAACGTCGACTACATGACACTTCACCATTATTTGGGCCTAGAGGAAGGCAGTGGGAAGTAATAAGTAGATGATGGGTTGCTAGAGTGACAGAAGCTTAAACCCTAGTTTATGCATTGCTTCATTAGGGGCTGGTTTGGATCCATATGTTTAATGCTGTGGTTAGGTTTACCTTAATAGTTCTTTTGTAGTTGTGGATGTTTGCAATAGGGGTTAATCATAAGTGGGATGCTTGTCCAAGTAAGGGCAGTACCCAAGCACTGGTCCACCCACATATCAAATTATCAAAGTACCGAACGTGAATCATATGAGTGTGATGAAAACTCGCTTGACGATAATTCCCATGTGTCCTCGGGAGCTCTTTTCTCATTATTAGAAATTGTCCAGGCTTATCCTTTGCTACATAAAGGATTGGGCCACCTTGCTGCACTTTACTTACTTTATTTACTTGTTACTCGTTACTATTTATCTTATCACAAAACTATCTATCATCTACAATTTCAGTGCTTGCAGAGAAAACCTTACTGAAAACCACTTATCATTTCCTTCTGCTCCTCGTTGGCTTCGACACTCTTACTTATCGAAAGGACTACGATAGATCCCCTACACTTGTGGGTCATCAACTCCCCCCTGCCGGCAAGGGCAAGATGGAGGGTCATTTGCGCACCCTTCTCCTCGCGGACAGAGTCGCGGGGGGAGAAAGCATGGGGCTCGGTTCCAGTGCACCCTTGCGGTGTCGAACTGGAGGGAGCCAGACTCGTACCCCGCGTAGGCTCAGAGCGCTGGGGGTTGCACGCCCGCGCCGCACTGGGGCTCTTGGTGGTTTCTGCCTCCCGAGGTTCGTTCTTCGTGAAGATCCTGTAAAACCCCAGCTATGAGAAAACACAGTACACTTGGAGATCATGGGCGAAGGCACTTACTCGTTGGCGGCCACATATCTCCTCGGCTTCAGCGGTCAACGGGTGCCATCGTTGCGGCACAGGGACCTCTTCTCTTCAGGAATGACTCAAGGCACAGGCAGCGCCTGTCGGATTTAGGGTCCCGGCAGACCATTGAGGTTCGAACTCTGGGGTGCGCGTGGAGATTTCGCCCTCTATCTACCTGCTCATCGCTGACTCGCTGAGATCTAAACTACTAAGGAACAACACAAGAGACACAGAGTTTATACTGGTTCAGGCCACCATTGTGGTGTAATACCCTACTCCAGTGTGTGGTGTGGTGGATTGCCTCTTGGGCTGATGATGAACAATACAAGGAAGAACAGCCTCGCGAGGGTCTGTTCTTGGCTGGTGCGATGAACTGCTAGGAGGAGTTCCGTCGCTCTCTCTACTGGTTTCTTGGTGAGGATTCTTGATTCTAGATCAGGTCCAGATGCCTCTACCCTGGGGGTGCTAGTCCTATTTATAGGCAAAGGCCCTGGGCCTCTTCCCAAATATTGAGCGGGAAGGGCGCCAACAATTGGCCATTTTGAAGGGGAACATCGGGTACACTTATCCTGACTAAAGTTGGTCCTCGCCTATCAAAGGCTCTGGTGGTGACGCTTGCATGGGCTCCGCAATGACTTACTTCCTGCCGTTGGGCTGGTCTTGGTCTTGTTGCATCAAAATGGATGCCTTTGCTTGATGCTCTCGCCTGCGCTTGCTCCCTTTGCACCAAAGAGGAAAGGAGGACACAGCGCGGGCTGGTGCCCGACTGGCGCCCTTGGTCGTCATGGCTTGCGTCATGCGGCACCTCGCGAGGTACCCCGCCTTGATTTCTCCGCCTCCTCGTGAGCCAGCCTGATGAGGCCGTGCCTGAGGAAGCTCCTTGTCGTCCGCCCCGCGAGGCTTGGCCCCTCGCGAGGGTCTTGAGCTTGTGTTGATGAAGATGGGCCATGCTGGGCCCCCTTTTGAGCCACGCCACGGGCCGCGGGCAGGCAAGTCTGGGGACCCCCGTTCCCAGAACACCGACAATAGCCCCCGGGCCCAAGGCGCGCCCGGACCTGGCCGAGCAAAGAGGCGAAAGGGCAAGTGCGAAGCGCCACGGGCCCTAACAGCCTGCGGCCTTGGGTGCCGTGTGGCAGCTGATTGGACGTGGGCGTCTCCACTTCCCCATGATGCCTCGGCAACTGCACGAATTGACAAGTCCCTGCATGCAAAGCGGGTCATGATTACCTGCGATCGTGGAGGTCAGCGGTTGGCCTCCTCTGGCTTTAAGTACGGCACGTCGCATGCCCTTCCAATCTATCCCCTCTTGCTCCTCCTTCTTCATGGCTCCGTCAAGGAAGTTCTCGGCCACAGAGAAAGGAAAGGCGCGCCAGGTTGAGCCTACCTCTCCCCCGCCCAAGCGCGGTCGAGGCCGCCCTTGCAAACACCCTGTGGCTTCCACGATGGCTCCCCGCGGTTGCGGAGGTGACTTCCTGCACCGTGGCGGGCGGCTGGCCGCGGCTGGGGAGCGTGCTTCGGCCGTGTGACCCCCTAGGCCGCGGTTCCACACTGCGGAGGTGCTGCCGGAGTTCGTTGTGTGGTCGGCGGAGCCGATTGGCGCCATGCTTCAGCTCCCTCGCTTCCTCCTAGGTGAGCTCCCGGCTGGCGCCCCGGGCGGCCTCTGGCTCCAAGCAGATGGCTGCTGCAGCCGGGCCTTGTGGGCTTTGCTGGAGGTCTCCACAGCCGGAAGCTTGGCCTTGACCCGCGGCTGGCAGACGTTCGCCCGCGCGCGTGGCCTGAGCCATCGGTGCACCCTGCACTTCAAGTTCGACAGCGATGCCACCCTCTACGTGAGGGTGTTTGGGGAAGATGGTCGCCGCGAAGGGTGCTGCCCTGAAGACGATGACCGCGGTCGGGGACCCAGCCCCAGCGAGGGCGGAGAGGACAGCGCGCGCTTGGCTGGTGGCGCCCAGGGTTCCTCAAGCTTCACTGGTTCTTCTTCGGGCAGCGATTCTTCTAGCAGCGGCCGCAGCCAGCCTCCACGCCGTCGTGCCTACTTGGAGGGTGGTAGCGGGTCTGCCCGTCGTCGTGCCTCAGTGAAGCGCGAGAGGGAGTCCGCCTGAACCCCGGAGGCGGCTCGAGTCTTCCCTGAGGGCCGGTGTAGGGCGAGCCGCGCCTGATTTACTCTTTCTTTTCCCTTTTCCTGCGAAAAAAGACAGTAGTGTGGGGCCCCTTGGGGGCGTGTTTGGGTTACCGTTGTTAATCATCAGACTGTTTCCGTTATTTCGGTATTGTGCTTTCTGGCCGCACGCCTGCGCACAGGTAGTTCCCAGCCTCAGCCGTGGGGGGCGACCGACCCAGGTCCTGTGATCATGTCGCGGTGCCCATGAGGCATGGACTGGAAGGGTGCTCCTGTGGTGGACCCAAGTTGGGAAACCTTTGAACGATAAGGGCAGAAAACACTCGCGAGGGAGTTCGGGCTGCTCCCTCGTGAGACCTTGCGCGAGAGAAATCGAGGTAGGAGAGCGAAAAGTCGAAGAGCCACAACTCAAAGGGAACAGCTTCAATAAAACATCAAATGAGAGCGAACAAGCCAACTGCAGAAAGCAAATGAAAAAGCCGTGTCCGGCACCTAATCTAGTCTTCGACGTCTTCTCACCAGCGAGGAGCTAAGTGCTGCCACTGGGCGTGGGAGGGAGCCCCAGGGCCTGAGGCCGGTGCTCTTGAGACTCTGGGGCGTGTACAGCCCCAACTCATTATTACGTGAGAGTGTCACGGGCGGCGAGCTTCACAGGCATTGGCCTTCTACATAGGCTCCGGGCCTTTCTTGTGGGAAACAAGCTTCACGGGCATTGGCCCTCTTCACAGGCTCCGAGCCTTTCTTGGGGGAAACAAGCTTCACGAGCATTGGCCCTCTTCACAGGCTCCGGGCCTTTTCCAAAACGCATCGGCTTCACAGGCATTCGCCTTCTTCACAGGCTGTGGGCCTTTGCCAAAAAGATGAGCTTCACAGGCATTCACCTTCTTCACAGGCTCTGGGCCTTTTCCAAAAAGATGAGCTTCACAGGCATTCGCCTTCTTCACAGGCTCTGGGCCTTTTCCAAAAAGATGAGTTTCACAGGCATTCAACTTTTTCACAGGCTCTGGGCCTTTTTAGGGGTAAAACCTCCGGAGGTGCTGGATGTTCCACGCGTTCTGGACAGGTACCCCCTCCTGAGTCTCCAAGCGCACGGAGCCGGGCCTAGAAACATGAACAACCTTGAACGGGCCCTCCCACATGGGAGAGAGCTTATGCAGTCCCTCCCTGGAGAGAACCTGCCGGAGCACGAGGTCCCCTACCTCAAGAGTTCTGGGGCGGATGTTGCGGCAGTGGTATCGTCGCAGTGCTTGGTGGTACCTTGCCGCTCGCAGCGCGGCTTCTCGACGATGCTCCTCCCCCAGCACCAGGTCCATCCCCCGCATGGCGTCCTGCTGCGCCTCATCGAATGACAGGACCCGCGCGGAACGACGCCTGACCTCGTGACGGAGGACCGCTTCAGCTCCATAGACCAGGAAGAACGGGGTCTCCCCAGTCGGCTTGGTCGCGGTTGTGTGGATGGACCACAACACGGACTGAAGCTCATCGTACCAACCTCTGCCGCAGGCCTCCAGTTTCTTCTTGAATGTTCTGGTCTTGAGGCCCCTTAGGACTTCTGTGTTGGCCCGCTCGGCCTGGCCGTTGCTTCGGGGATGCGCCACCGAAGCGTAGCATATCTGCGTTCCAAGGTTAGCACAGTCTGTTTTGAAGAGGTTACTGGTGAACTGCGAACCGTTGTCGGTGATGATGCGGTTCGGCACCCCGAACCGGCTCACGATGCCCTTGATGAACTTGACCGCAGAACCAGTAGGGATGGTGCGGACGGCCTCTACTTCAGCCCACTTGGTGAACTTGTCCACGGCGACGTAGAGGTAGCGATAGCCCCCTGGCACCCGAGGAAACGGGCCCAGGATATCCAGCCCCCAGACTGCGAATGTCCACGTGAGGGGTATGGTTTGCAGAATCCTGCCGGCTAATGGATCTGCTTGGCATGGAATTGGCAGGCTTCGCAAGCCTTCACTAGTTCGACAGCGTCATTGAGCGCAGTAGGCCAATAGAAACCGCTGCGGAACGCCTTGTCAACGAGGGTCCGCGACGACGAATGATGCCCACAGTCTCCATCGTGTATATCTGCTAGCAGTTCCTTCCCTTGCTCCCTGGAGATGTAGCACAGGGACACATCGTTTGGTCGTTTCCGGTAGAGCTCTCCATCCCTGATGCAGTACGCTGTAGCTTGCCGCGCCACATGCTCTGCTTCCTCCTCCTTCTCCGGCAGGGTCCCTTGTTTTAAGTAGCTCCGGAGCTCTATGATCCAGCACCCCTCCTGAGGCTCCATCGTCAGGAGCAGGTGTGCTCCTGAGGCTGGGCCACAGGCCGGGGCTCCCGAGGCTGCGCTGTGTTTGATAATGACGGCATGGCCGAGGGCTTGAAGAGTCGTTCCTCGAAGACGCCAGGCTCCTGAGGCAACCGCCTGGAGGCTCGTTTGGCGATGTCGTCGGCCTCTTGATTAGTGCCGCGGGCTACATGCTGTAGCTCCAACCCCCAGAACTGCTTCTCCATCCTGCGGACCTCCGCAAGGTAGGCTTCCATGTGCTCATCTTTTGGCTCGTATACCTTGTTGGAGAAATTGACGAGGAGCTGCGAATCACCCTTGATAGTAAGGCGCTTCACCCCTAGGGCAGCGGTGGCCTTCAAGCCCGCTATCAGTCCTTCATACTCCGCTATGTTGTTGGAGACCTTTTCACCCTGCTGGAAACAGAGCTGCACGACGTAGTAGAGCTTGTCCTGAGTGGGAGATATGAGCACCGCCCCAGCCCCAGCGCCATGCCTGGAGAACGCACCGTCGAAGTACATGACCCAGCCTTCTAGTGCCTCGCTTCCCGGGGAGAGGGATCGATCCTCATCGGCCTTGAGGTCCGGTGCCTCCATCCATTCGGCCACGAAATCCACCAGCGCGGCTCCCTCGATGACTCTGGTCGTGCTGAATTCGAGTTGAAATGCTTGCAGTTCAATGTTCCACTCAGCAACCTTTCCGGCTGAGTTAGGGCTCCTGAGCACCCTTTCCAAGGGGTATGCTGAGACAACCTTGATAGGGTGACCCTGAAAGTAGTGCCGCAGCTTGCGCGAAGCCACCAGTAGCGCGAGGACGAGTTTCTGTGGCATGGGGTACCGTGCCCTCGCATCCCACAACACCGTGCTGACGAAGTATACTGGGTGCTCGACGAGGCTTGGAGCGTCGGTGCTGGTGGCGTCCTCCGAAGGCCGTGGCGCCTCCTGAGGCGGTGGAGCCTCCAGAAGCTGGTTGCCTAGGGAGGGGCCTCTTCCGTTCCCAGTGCGCTCCGCTGCGGTGGCTAATCTTTCTCAGCCGTGGTAGTGGTCTCTGTGAGTCCTTCTGGGTCCTGCTTCGCCTTGACACGGGTAGCTGCCGCGGCTTTGGTCCGATGCTCCTCCCTAACCGCCACCAGAGCTGCGCTGGCGGAGTAGGGAGTAGCGGCAAGGTAGAGCACCAAGGGCTCATGAGGGCGTGGAGCCACCATCCGAGGGCTGGTTAGGTACCTCTTGAGATCTTGGAACGCCTTGTCGGCCTCTTCAGTCCATTCAAAGGGCCCCTTTCTCTTCATCAGCTGGAAGAAAGGCACCGCTCGCTCCCCCAACTTGGAGATGAAGTGCCCTAGAGCAGTCACGCGCCCAGTGAGCTTCTGCATTTCTCTGAGGGTCTTTGGTGGGCTCATGTCCTCGACCGCCTTAAGTTTTTCCGAGTTGGCCTCGATGCCTCGGTGGGATACGAGGAAGCCCAAGAGCTTGCCCGAGGGGACTCCAAACACACACTTTTCCGGGTTGAGCCGCATGTTCACGGTGTTGAGCCTCGCGAAGGTTTCCTCCAGGTCTTGTATCAGGGTCTTGGCCTCGCGAGACTTCACCACAAAGTCGTCGACGTAAGCTTCCACATTCTTCCCGAGCTGCGGGCCCAAGGTGATGTGCATGAGCCGCTGAAAGGTTGCGCCCGCGTTGCGCAGTCCGAACGGCATACAGGTATAGCAGTACACCCCACACGGGGTCAGGAAGGCCGTCTTCTCCACGTCTTCCACCGCCATCTTGATCTGATGATACCCGTAGAAGGCATCCAAGAAGCATAACAGGTCGCACTCAGCAGTGGAATCGACAATCTGATCGATGCGAGGGAGCGAGAACGGATCTTGCGGGCATGCTTTGTTGAGGTTGGTGAAGTCAACACACATGCGCTCTTTCCCTCCCTTCATCGGCACAACGACTAGGTTGGCCAGCCAATCAGGATACCGGACCTCGCGAATGACCCCAGCGGCTTCTAGCTTGCGGGTCTCCTGGACGATGAAGGCCTGCTTTTCGGTGGATTGCCACCTCGCTTTCTGCTTCACGGGGAGACGTTGGGGCACACGTTGAGGTGGTGCTCGATTACGCCCCTAGGGATCCCCGCAAACTGATCAGGCTCCCAAGCGAATACCTTCTTGTTTGCGCGCAGGAAACTGACCAGGGCTTCCTCCTACTCGGGTTCGAGGTTGGCGCCTATGGTGAAAGTGGCGTCAGTGGACTCGTCCTCGTCGACAGGTATCTGCTTGGTCTCTGCCTTGTCTTGGGTGAACAACTGCTTCTTCTTGGTTGGCGCAGCCCCCTTGGGCTTGGGGGTTTCTGCGTCGGCGGGCCATGCTGCCGCCGCCGTCTTGAAGGCGAGCTTGAGTACTCGCAGCGCATCTCCGGTGTCCCCGGGCACGGTGAGGACACCGTTGCTCCCGGGCATCTTCATGAGGTTGTACGCCGGGTGAGTCGCGGCCATGAATTGGGCCAGTGCTAGATAGCCGAGGATGGCGTTGTAGGGGAGGCCGATGGGGGCGATGTCGAAATTGACCAGCTCCGTGCGGAAATTGTCGCAGGCGTCGAAAGTTACTAGGAGCCGGATCTGTCCCAAGGAGCTAGATGACCCACCCCCGACGCCCGAGAAGGACCGGCTGGGCTGCAGCCGCTCCCGGGGTATGCAGAGGAGGTTGAAGGCCTCAACTGAGAGCACCCTGAGGCCTGCGCCGCCGTCGATGAGAGTCCTGGTGACAGCCACCTGGCAGATGGTGGGCGTGCAGAGCATGGGGAGCGCACCCGAGCAGGCCGAGTTGGAGGGGTGGTCCTCCGAGCTGAAGGCCAGCATGGCCGGTGGCCCCGACCGGTCCGGGGGAGCCCCCTGCCGCGTGGAGGCGGCGCCGACCCGGAGGACGAATGGCTTGACGTGGTGACTGGAGGGCGGCACCTGCGAGCCGCCCAGGAGGGCCGGGACGACCGGAGAAGCCGGCGCGGCGTGGTGGGTGAGGAAGAGGCCGCGTGGCTCTTCCCAAGAGGCCACGGAGGGATGCCAGGACGATGCTTGCTGCTCGTTCCCTGCCGGGCCGGTGGCGGCGTTGGCGGCAGGCAACGGGGAATGTTGAGGGCGCCCGCCGACGGGAGCCGTCTGGGCAACACGGGAAGCGAGGGCGGTTCGGCGCCCGGCGCGGGCCCAACGAGCGTCAGACATGGATGAAGGAAATATGCCCTAGAGGCAATAATAAAGTTATTATTTATTTCCTTATTTCATGATAAATGTCTATTATTCATGCTAGAATTGTATTAATCGGAAACATATTACATGTGTGAATATATAGACAAACAGAGTGTCACTAGTATGCCTCTACTTGACTAGCTTGTTAATCAAAGATGGTTATGTTTCCTAACCATGAACAAAGAGTTGTTATTTGATTAACGGGATCACATCATTAGTTTAATGATCTGATTGACATGACCCATTCAGTTAGCTTAGCACCCGATCGTTTAGTATGTTGCTATTGCTTTCTTCATGACATATACATGTTCCTATGACTATGAGATTATGCAACTCCCGTTTACCGGAGGAACACTTTGTGTGCTACCAAACGTCACAACGTAACTGGGTGATTATAACGGTTCTCTACAGGTGTCTCCGAAGGTACTTGTTGGGTTGGCGTATTTCGAGATTAGGATTTGTCACTCCGAATGTCGGAGAGGTATCTCTGGGCCCTCTCGGTAATGCACATCACTTAAGCCTTGCAAGCATTGCAACTAATGAGTTAGTTGCGAGATGATGTATTACGGAACGAGTAAAGAGACTTGCCGGCAACGAGATTGAACTAGGTATTGGATACCGACGATCGAATCTCGGGCAAGTAACATACCGATGACAAAGGGAACAACGTATGTTGTTAGGCGGTCTGACCGATAAAAGATCTTCGTAGAATATGTAGGAACCAATATGGGCATCCAGGTCCCGCTATAGGTTATTGACCGGAGACGTGTCTCGGTCATGTCTACATTGTTCTCGAACCGTAGGGTCCGCACGCTTAAGGTTTCGATGACAGTTTTATTATGAGTTAATATGTTTTAATGTACCGAAGGAGTTCAGAGTCCCGGATGAGATCGGGGACATGACGAGGAGTCTCGAAATGGTCGAGACGTAAAGATTGATATATTGGACGACTATATTCAGAGTTCGGAAAGGTTCCGAGTGATTCGGGTATTTATCGGAGTACCGGAGAGTTACGGGAATTCGCGGGGGAGAAGTATTGGGCCTTATTGGGCCCTGCGGGAAAGAGAGAGGGGCTGCCTAGGGCAGGCCGCGCGCCCCCCCATGGCCTAGTCCGAATTGGACTAGGGGGAGGGGCCGCACCCCCTCCTTCCTTCCCTTCTCTCTTCCCCTTCCTTGTCTCCTACTCCTAATACATGGAAGGACTCCTAGTTGGACTAGGAAAGGGGGAATCCTACTCCCGGTGGGAGTAGGACTCCCCAGGGCGCGCCATAGTAGAGGGCCGGCCCTCCCCTCCTCCTCTCCTTTATATACGGGGATAGGGGGCACCCCATAGACACACAAGTTGATCATCGTGATCGTTCCTTAGCCATGTGCGGTGCCCCCCTCCACGATATTACACCTCGGTCATATTGTAGCGGTGCTTAGGGGAAGCCCTGCGACAGTAGAACATCAAGATCATCACCATGCCGTCGTGCTGACGGAACTCCTCCCCGTACCTCTGCTGGATCGGAGTTCGGGGTGCGTCATCGAGTTGTACGTGTGTCAAGAACTCGGAGGTGCCAGAGTAACGGTGCTTGGATCGGTTGGACCGGGAGGACGTACGACTACTTCCTCTACGTCGCGTCAACGCTTCTGCTTCGGTCTACGAGGGTACGTAGACAACACTCTCCCCTCTCGTTGCTATGCATCACCATGATCTTGCGTGTGCGTAGGAATTTTTTTGAAATTACTACGTTCCCCAACAGTGGCATCAGAGCCTAGGTTTTATGGTTTGATGTTATAGGCACGAGTAGAACACAAGTGAGTTGTGGGCGATATAAGTCATACTGCTTACCAGCATGTCATACTTTGGTTCGGCGGTATTGTTGGATGAAGCGGCCCGGACCGACATTACGCGTACGCTTACGTGAGACTGGTTCTACCGACGTGCTTTGCACACAGGTGGCTAGCGGGTGTCAGTTTCTCCAACTTTAGTTGAACCGAGTGTGGCTACGCCCGGTCCTTGCGAAGGTTAAAACAGCATCAACTTGATAAACTATCGTTGTGGTTTTGATGCGTAGGTGAGATTGGTTCTTGCTTAAGCCCGTAGCAGCCACATAAAACTTGCAACAACAAAGTAGAGGACGTCTAACTTGTTTTTACAGGGCATGTTGTGATGTGATATGGCCAAGACATGATGCTATATTTTATTGTATGAGATGATCATGTTTTGTAACCGAAGTTATCGGCAACTGGCAGGAGCCATATGGTTGTCGCTTTATTGTATGAAATGCAAACGCCCTGTAATTGCTTTACTTTATCACTAAGCGGTAGCGATAATCGTAGAAGCAATAGATGGCGTAAACGACAACGATGCTACGATGGAGATCAAGGTGTCGCGCCGGTGACGATGGTGATCATGATGGTGCTTCGGAGATGGAGATCACAAGCACAAGATGATGATGGCCATATCATATCTCTTATATTGATTACATGTGATGTTTATCCTTTATGCATCTTATCTTTCTTTGATTGACGGTAGCATTTTAAGATGATCTCTCACTGAAAATTATCAAGAAGTGTTCTCCCTGAGTATGCACCATTGCCAAAGTTCGTCGTGCCCAGACACCACGTGATGATCGGGTGTGATAAGCTCTACGTCCATCTACAACGGGTGCAAGCCACTTTTGCACACGCAGAATACTCAGGTTAAACTTGACGAGCCTAGCATATGCAGATATGGCCTCGGAACACGGAGACTGAAAGGTCGAGCGTGAATCATATAGTAGATATGATCAACATAGTGATGTTCACCATTGAAAACTACTCCATCTCACGTGATGATCGGTTATGGTTTAGTTGATTTGGATCACGTGATCACTTAGATGACTAGAGAGATGTCTATCTAAGTGGGAGTTCTTAAGTAATATGATTAATTGAACTTAAATTTATCATATACTTAGTCCTGGTAGTATTTTGCAAATTATGTTGTAAGATCAATAGCTTGCGTTGTTGCTTTCATATGTTTATTTTGATATGTTCCTAGAGAAACTGAGTTGAAAAATGTTAGTAGCAATGATGCGGATTGGATCCGCGATCTAAGGTTTATCCTCATTGCTGCACAGAAGAATTATGTCCTTAATGAACCGCTAGGTGATAGACCTATTGCAGGAGCAGATGCAAACGTTATGAACGTTTGGCTAGCTCAATATGATGACTACTTTATAGTTTAGTGCACCATGCTTAACGGCTTAGAATCGGGACTTCAAAGACGTTTTGAACGTCATGGACCATATGAGATGTTCCAGGAGCTGAAGTTAATATTTCAAGCAAATACCCGAGTTGAGAGATATGAAGTCTCCAACAAGTTCTATAGCTAAAAGATGGAGGAGAATTGCTCAACTAGTGAGCATGTGCTCAGATTGTCTGGGTACTACAATCGCTGGAATCAAGTGGGAGTTAATCTTCCAGATAAGATAGTGATTGACAGAATTCTCTAGTCACCATCACCAAGTTAGTAGAACTTCGTGATGAACTATAGTATGCAAGGGATGATGAAAATGATTCCCGAGTTTTTCATGATGATGAAATCATTGAAGGTAGAAATCAAGAAAGAACATCAAGTGTTGATGGTTAACAAGACCACTAGTTTCAAGAAAAGGGCAAAGGGATAGAAGGGAACTTCAAGAAGAACGGCAAGCAAGTTGCTGCTCAAGTGAAGAAGCCCAAGTCTGGACATAAGCGTGAGACTAAGTGCTTCTACTGCAAAGGGACTGGTCACTGAAAGCAGAACTACCCCAAGTATTTGGCGGATAAGAAGGATGGCAAAGTGAACAAAGGTATATTTGATATACATGTTATTGATGTGTACTTTACTAGTGTTTATAGCAAATCCTCGGTATTTGGTACTGGTTCAGTTGCTAAGAGTAGTAACTCGAAACAGGAGTTGCAGAATAAACAGAAACTAGTTAAGGGTGAAGTGACGATGTGTGTTGAATGTAGTTTCAAGATTGATATGATCATCATCGCACACCCTATACTTTCGGGATTAGTGTTGAACCTAAATAAATGTTATTTGGTGTTTGCGTTGAGCATGAATATGATTTGATCGTGTTTATTGCAATACGGTTATTCATTTAAGTAAGAGAATAAATTGTTGTTATATTTACATGAATAAAACCTTATATGGTTACACATCCAATGAAAATGGTTCATTGGATCTCGATCGTAGTGATACACATATTCATAATATTGAAACCAAAAGATGCAAAGTTAATAATGATAGTGCAACTTATTTGTGGCACTGCTGTTTAGGTCATATTGGTGTAAAGCGCATGAAGAAACTCCATGCTGATGGGATTTTGGAATCACTTGATTATGAATCACTTGATGCTTGCGAACCATGCCTCATGGGCAAGATGACTAAGACTCCGTTCTCCGGAACAGTGGAGCGAGCAACTGACTTATTGGAAATAATACATACTGATGTATGCGATCCGATGAGTGCTAAGGCTCGCGGCGGGTATCGTTATTTTCTGACCTTCACAGATGATTTGAGTAGATATGGGTATATCTACTTGATGAAACATAAGTCTGAAATAGTTGAAAGGTTCAAAGAATTTCAGAGTGAAGTGGAAAATCATCGTAACAAGAAAATTAAAGTTTCTACGATCTGATCGTGAAGACGAATATTTGAGTTACGAGTTTGGTCTTCAATTAAAACAATGTGGAATAGTTTCACAAATTCATGCCACCTGGAACACCACATCATAATGGTGTGTCCGAACGTCATAACCGTACTTTATTGGATATAGTACAATCTATGATGTTTCTTACCGATTTACCAATATCATTTTGGGATCATGCATTAGAGACAACTGCATTCACGTTAAATAGGGCACCATCTAGATCCGTTGAGACGACACTATATGAACTGTGGTTTAGCAAGAAACCAAAGTTGTCGTTTCTTAAAGTTTGGGGTTGCGATGCTTATGTGAAAAAGTTTCATCCTGATAAGCTCAAACCCAAATCGGAGAAGTGCGTCTTCATAGAATACCCAAAGGAAATTGTTGGGTACACCTTCTATCACAGATCCAAAGGGAAAACATTCATTGCTAATAAATGGATCCTTTCTAGAGAAGGAGTTTCTCTCGAAAGAAGTGAGTGGGAGGAAAGTAGAACTTGATGAGGTAACTGTACCTGTTCCCTTATTGGAAAGTAGTTCATCACAATCTGTTCTTGTGACTACTATACCAATTAGTGAGGAAGCTAATGATGATGATCATGTAACTTCAGATCAAGTTACTACCGAACCTCGTAGGTAAAACAGAGTGAGATCCGCACCAGAGTGGTACGGTAATCCTGTTCTGGAGGTCGTGTTACTTGACCATGACAAACCTACGAACTATGAGGAAGCGATGATGAGCCCAGATTCCGCAAAATGGTTTCAGGCTATGAAATCTGAGATATGATCCATGTATGAGAACAAAGTATGGACTTTGATGGATTTGCCCGATGATAGGCAAACCATAGAAAATAAATGGATCTTCAAGAGGAAGACGGACGTTGATAGTAGTGTTACTATCTACAAAGCTAGACTTGTCGAAAAGGTTTTTTTTGACAAAGTTGAAGGTGTTGACTACGATGAAATTTTCTCACTCGTAGCGATGCTTAAGTCTGTCCAAATCATGTTAGCAATTGCCGCATTTTTATGAAATCTGGCAAATGGATAAACAAAACTACATTCCTTAATGAATTTAAAGAAGAGTTGTATATGATGCAACCAGAAGGTTTTGTCAATCCTAAAGGTGCTGACAAAGTACGCAAGCTCCAGCGATCCATCTATGGACTGGTGCAAGCATCTCGGAGTTGGAATATACGCTTTGATAAGTTGATCAAAGCATATAGTTTATACAGACTTGCAGTGAAGCCTGTATTTACTAGAAAGTGAGTGGGAGCACTACAGCATTTCTGATAAGTATGTGTGAATGACATATTGTAGATCGGAAATAATGTAGAATTATTCTGCAAAGCATAAAGGAGTGTTCGAAAGGAGTTTTTCAAAGAAAGACCTCGGTGAAGCTGCTTACATATTGAGCATCAATATCTATAGAGATAGATCAAGAGGCTTGATAAGTTTTTTCAATGAGTACATACCTTGACAAGATTTTGAAGTAGTTCAAAATGGAACAGTCAAAGAAAGAGTTCTTGCCTGTGTTACAAGGTGTGAAATTGAGTAAGACTCAAAAGCCGACCACGACAAAAGATAGAAGGAGAATGAAAGTCATTCCCTATGCCTTGGCCATAGGTTCTATAAAGTATGCCATGCTGTGTACCAGATCTATTGTATACCCTACACTGAGTTTGGCAAGGGAGTACAATAGTGATCTAGGAGTAGATCACTGGACAGCGGTCAAAATTATCCTTAGTGGAATAAGGATATGTTTCTCGATTATGGAAGTGACAAAAGGTTCGTCGTAAAGGGTTACGTCGATGCAAGTTTTGACACCGATCTGGATGACTCTAAGTCTCGATCTAGATACATATTGAAAGTGGGAGCAGTTAGCTAGAGTAGCTCCGTGCAGAGCATTGTAGACATAGAAAATTGCAACATACATAACGGATCTAAATGTGAAAGACCCGTTGACTAAGATTCTCTCACAAGCAAAACATGATCACACCTTCGTACTCTTTGGGTGTTAATCACATAGCGATGTGAACTAGATTACTGAATCTAGTAAACCCTTTGGGTGTTGATCACATGACGATGTGAACAATGGGTGTTAATCACATGGTGATGTGAACTATGGGTGTTAATCACATGGTGATGCGAACTAGATTATTGACTCTAGTGCAAGTGGGAGACTGAAGGAAATATGCCCTAGAGGCAATAATAAAGTTATTATTTATTTCCTTATTTCATGATAAATGTCTATTATTCATGCTAGAATTGTATTAACCGGAAACATAATACATGTGTGAATATATAGACAAACAGAGTGTCACTAGTATGCCTCTACTTGACTAGCTTGATAATCAAAGATGGTTATGTTTCCTAACCATGAACAAAGAGTTGTTATTTGATTAACGGGATCACATCATTAGTTGAATGATCTGATTGACATGACCCATTCAGTTAGCTTAGCACCCGATCGTTTAGTATGTTGCTATTGCTTTCTTCATGACTTATACATGTTCCTATGACTATGATATTATGCAACTCCCGTTTACCGGAGGAACACTTTGTGTGCTACCAAACGTCACAACGTAACTGGGTGATTATAAAGGTGCTCTACAGGTGTCTCCGAAGGTACTTGTTGGGTTGGCGTATTTCGAGATTAGGATTTGTCACTCCGAATGTCGGAGAGGTATCTCTGGGCCCTCTCGGTAATGCACATCACTTAAGCCTTGCAAGCATTGCAACTAATGAGTTAGTTGCGAGATGACGTATTACGGAACGAGTAAAGAGACTTGCCGGCAACGAGATTGAACTAGGTATTGGATACCGACGATCGAATCTCGGGCAAGTAACATACCGATGACAAAGGGAACAACGTATGTTGTTATGCGGTCTGACCGATAAAAGATCTTCGTAGAATATGTAGGAACCAACATGGGCATCCAGGTCCCGCTATTGGTTATTGACCGGAGACGTGTGTCGGTCATGTCTACATTGTTCTCGAACCGTAGGGTCCGCACGCTTAAGGTTTCGATGACAGTTTTATTATGAGTTAATGAGTTTTGATGTACCGAAGGAGTTCGGAGTCCCGGATGAGATCGGGGACATGATGAGGAGTCTCGAAATGGTCGAGACGTAAAGATAGCTATATTGGACGACTATATTCGGAGTTCGGAAAGGTTCCGAGTGATTCGGGTATTTATCGGAGTACCGGAGAGTTACGGGAATTCGTCGGGGAGAAGTATTGGGCCTTATTGGGCCCTGCGGGAAAGAGAGAGGGGCTGCCTAGGGCAGGCCGCGCGCCCCCCCATGGCCTAGTCCGAATTGGACTAGGGGGAGGGGCCGCACCCCCTCCTTCCTTCCCTTCTCTCTTCCCCTTCCTTGTCTCCTACTCCTAATACATGGAAGGACTCCTAGTTGGACTAGGAAAGGGGGAATCCTACTCCCGGTGGGAGTAGGACTCCCCAGGGCGCGCCATAGTAGAGGGCCGGCCCTCCCCTCCTCCTCTCCTTTATATACGGGGATAGGGGGCACCCCATAGACACACAAGTTGATCATCGTGATCGTTCCTTAGCCATGTGCGGTGCCCCCCTCCACGATATTACACCTCGGTCATATTGTAGCGGTGCTTAGGGGAAGCCCTGCGACAGTAGAACATCAAGAACATCACCATGCCGTCGTGCTGACGGAACTCCTCCCCGTACCTCTGCTGGATCGGAGTTCGGGGTGCGTCATCGAGTTGTACGTGTGTCAAGAACTCGGAGGTGCCAGAGTAACGGTGCTTGGATCGGTTGGACCGGGAGGACGTACGACTACTTCCTCTACGTCGCGTCAACGCTTCTGCTTCGGTCTACGAGGGTACGTAGACAACACTCTCCCCTCTCGTTGCTATGCATCACCATGATCTTGCGTGTGCGTAGGAATTTTTTTGAAATTACTACGTTCCCCAACAGTGGCATCAGAGCCTAGGTTTTATGGTTTGATGTTATAGGCACGAGTAGAACACAAGTGAGTTGTGGGCGATATAAGTCATACTGCTTACCAGCATGTCATACTTTGGTTCGGCGGTATTGTTGGATGAAGCGGCCCGGACGGACATTACGCGTACGCTTACGTGAGACTGGTTCTACCGACGTGCTTTGCACACAGGTGGCTAGCGGGTGTCAGTTTCTCCAACTTTAGTTGAACCGAGTGTGGCTACGCCCGGTCCTTGCGAAGGTTAAAACAGCATCAACTTGATAAACTATCGTTGTGGTTTTGATGCGTAGGTGAGATTGGTTCTTGCTTAAGCCCGTAGCAGCCACATAAAACTTGCAACAACAAAGTAGAGGACGTCTAACTTGTTTTTACAGGGCATGTTGTGATGTGATATGGCCAAGACATGATGCTATATTTTATTGTATGAGATGATCATGTTTTGTAACCGAAGTTATCGGCAACTGGCAGGAGCCATATGGTTGTCGCTTTATTGTATGAAATGCAAACGCCCTGTAATTGCTTTACTTTATCACTAAGCGGTAGCGATAATCGTAGAAGCAATAGATGGCGTAAACGACAACGATGCTACGATGGAGATCAAGGTGTCGCGCCGGTGACGATGGTGATCATGATGGTGCTTCGGAGATGGAGATCACAAGCACAAGATGATGATGGCCATATCATATCTCTTATATTGATTACATGTGATGTTTATCCTTTATGCATCTTATCTTTCTTTGATTGACGGTAGCATTTTAAGATGATCTCTCACTGAAAATTATCAAGAAGTGTTCTCCCTGAGTATGCACCATTGCCAAAGTTCGTCGTGCCCAGACACCACGTGATGATCGGGTGTGATAAGCTCTACGTCCATCTACAACGGGTGCAAGCCACTTTTGCACACGCAGAATACTCAGGTTAAACTTGACGAGCCTAGCATATGCAGATATGGCCTCGGAACACGGAGACTGAAAGGTCGAGCATGAATCATATAGTAGATATGATCAACATAGTGATGTTCACCATTGAAAACTACTCCATCTCACGTGATGATCGGTTATGGTTTAGTTGATTTGGATCACGTGATCACTTAGATGACTAGAGAGATGTCTATCTAAGTGGGAGTTCTTAAGTAATATGATTAATTGAACTTAAATTTATCATATACTTAGTCCTGGTAGTATTTTGCAAATTATGTTGTAAGATCAATAGCTTGCGTTGTTGCTTTCATATGTTTATTTTGATATGTTCCTAGAGAAACTGAGTTGAAAAATGTTAGTAGCAATGATGCGGATTGGATCCGCGATCTGAGGTTTATCCTCATTGCTGCACAGAAGAATTATGTCCTTAATGAACCGCTAGGTGATAGACCTATTGCAGGAGCAGATGCAAACGTTATGAACGTTTGGCTAGCTCAATATGATGACTACTTTATAGTTTAGTGCACCATGCTTAACGGCTTAGAATCGGGACTTCAAAGACGTTTTGAACGTCATGGACCATATGAGATGTTCCAGGAGCTGAAGTTAATATTTCAAGCAAATACCCGAGTTGAGAGATATGAAGTCTCCAACAAGTTCTATAGCTAAAAGATGGAGGAGAATTGCTCAACTAGTGAGCATGTGCTCAGATTGTCTGGGTACTACAATCGCTGGAATCAAGTGGGAGTTAATCTTCCAGATAAGATAGTGATTGACAGAATTCTCTAGTCACCATCACCAAGTTAGTAGAACTTCGTGATGAACTATAGTATGCAAGGGATGATGAAAATGATTCCCGAGTTTTTCATGATGATGAAATCATTGAAGGTAGAAATCAAGAAAGAACATCAAGTGTTGATGGTTAACAAGACCACTAGTTTCAAGAAAAGGGCAAAGGGATAGAAGGGAACTTCAAGAAGAACGGCAAGCAAGTTGCTGCTCAAGTGAAGAAGCCCAAGTCTGGACATAAGCGTGAGACTAAGTGCTTCTACTGCAAAGGGACTGGTCACTGAAAGCAGAACTACCCCAAGTATTTGGCGGATAAGAAGGATGGCAAAGTGAACAAAGGTATATTTGATATACATGTTATTGATGTGTACTTTACTAGTGTTTATAGCAAATCCTCGGTATTTGGTACTGGTTCAGTTGCTAAGAGTAGTAACTCGAAACAGGAGTTGCAGAATAAACAGAAACTAGTTAAGGGTGAAGTGACGATGTGTGTTGAATGTAGTTTCAAGATTGATATGATCATCATCGCACACCCTATACTTTCGGGATTAGTGTTGAACCTAAATAAATGTTATTTGGTGTTTGCGTTGAGCATGAATATGATTTGATCGTGTTTATTGCAATACGGTTATTCATTTAAGTAAGAGAATAAATTGTTGTTATATTTACATGAATAAAACCTTATATGGTTACACATCCAATGAAAATGGTTCATTGGATCTCGATCGTAGTGATACACATATTCCTTAGCCATGTGCGGTGCCCCCCTCCACGATATTACACCTCGGTCATATTGTAGCGGTGCTTAGGCGAAGCCCTGCGACATTAGAACATCAAGATCGTCACCACGCCGTCGTGCTGACGGAACTCCTCCCCGTACCTCTGCTGGATCGAAGTTCGGGGTGCGTCATCGAGCTGTACGTGTGTCAAGAACTCGGAGGTGCCGGAGTAACGGTGCTTGGATCGGTTGGACCGGGAGGACGTACGACTACTTCCTCTATGTTGCGTCAACCCTTCCGCTTCGGTCTACGAGGGTACGTAGACAACACTCTCCCCTCTTGTTGCTATGCATCACCATGATCTTGCGTGTGCGTAGGAATTTTTTTGAAATTACTACGTTCCCCAACAATGGATGCGATGGCCGGAGAAGAACAGGGCGATGGAAGATGAATTCTGGCGCACCCCCTACCTGGCGCGCCAAATGTCGGATTTAGGGTTCCGGCAGACCCTTGAGGTTCGAACTCTGGGGTGCGCGCGGAGATTTCGCCCTCTATCTACCTGCTCATCGCGGACTCGCTGAGATCTAAACTACTAAAGGAACAACACAAGAGACACAAAGTTTATACTGGTTCAGGCCACCATTGTGGTGTCATACCCTACTCCAGTGTGTGGTGTGGTGGATTGCCTCTTGGGCTGATGATGAACAATACAAGGAAGAACAGCCTCGCGAGGGTCTGTTCTTGGCTGGTGCGATGAACTGCTAGGACGAGTTCCGTCGCTCTCTCTACTGGTTTCTTGGTGAGGATTCTTGATTCTAGATGAGGTCCAGATGCCTGTACCCTGGGGGTGGCTAGTCCTATTTATAGGCAAAGGCCCTGGGCCTCTTCCCAAATATTGAGTGGGAAGGGTGCCAACAATTGGCCATTTTGAAGGGGAACATCTGATACACTTATCTTGACTAAAGTTGGTCCTCGCCTGTCAAAGGATCTGGTGGTGACGCCTGCTTGGGCTCCACAATGACTTCCTTCCTGCCATTGGGCTGGTCTTGGTCTTGTTGCACCGAAATGGATGCCTTTGCTTGATGCTCTCGCCCGCGCTTGCTCCCTTTGCACCAAAGAGCAAAGGAGGACACTGCGCGGGCTGGCGCCCGACTTGCGCCCTTGGTCGTCATGGGTTGCGTCATGTGGCACCTTGCGTGGTACCTCGCCTTGATTTCTCCGCCTCCTGGTGAGCCAGCCTGATGAGGCCGTGCCTAAGGAAGCTCCTTGTCGTCCGCCCCGTGAGGCTTGGCCCCCCGTGAGGGTCTTGAGCTTGTGTTGATGAAGATGGGCCATGCTGGGCCCCCTTTTGAGCCACGCCGCGGGCCGCAAGCAGGCAAGTCTGGGGACCCCCGTTCCCAGAATGCCGACAGCGCCGACCTGTCCCCTATGGGCGATCCTTGGGAGGGGGAGTTTCAGGCGTGATATCAGGAGCAGAGATCCCAAGGGAAGGGGTGTCCAGCGTGGCCTCCTGGCTCACGGCTCCGGAGCCATTGACGGGCTCCTCGTCGCCAGCTGCAGCTCTGGAACCACTGTCGCCGGTGTTAGAGGCTCCTGCCCCCAGAGCCTGGTGGTGCCTAGGCTCTGCAGCAGCCCCTACTGGAACCATAGAAGCTTGAGGCTCCTGAGCCTCTAACGGGGCTGGGCCTCCGGAGGAGGTCCCGACAGCTGACGGAGGCACGCGTCCCCCTGCCTCCACACTTGGGGCGCGCGCAGCAGGGTCGATCAGGAGAGGAGCCATGAAGACTGGATTCTCACGGGGCGTCTCAATGCACTCGGGAAGTAACCCCCACTCATAAACAGGGGCAACTACCCCGCGAAGGCCTCCTTGTTTGAGCGTAGATAAAGGAGGCAGCCTTCCCCCGGGAGGTCAGCAGGCTCAGGCTCGCCAGTCAGGAGCCTAAGCACCGCGCTCAGGGTATCAGCAGCAAGCGACGGCTTCTGCAGCCTCATCGGGTCTCCGGCGCTGGTGAAATCCCACATCGGGCGAGAATGGCGCAGGAGGGGAGCGAGGCGCTGCTTCATGAATTCCTTCACCACCATTGGCGCTGTCACCCCCAATTCCTGGAGCCTCGCCAACCTCTTCCAGACAAAAGCAAGACGCTGGTCAGTGAGCTTCACATGGCACCAGCCAGATCTCGGCGAGGCCGACGGCCCAGGAATCGCGAGCAGGGGGCTGAACGTGCGGGCGTCCATCAGAAGCCACTACTTCTTAAATCCCCCCATGATGGGCGAGAGCTCAAAGTCGATCCCCGTGCCAGCAGTCGCGACCACGGCTTCGAAGGTCGCGCACCCAGAGCGCTAGTGAGCGTCCACCAGCCAGAGCACGAAGAAATGCCGAAACAAGGCCACGGAGGGAGTGATGCCCACCATGGCCTCGCAGAGGAAGGCAAAGACGGCAGGAAGGATGACGGATCTGGTAATGCGACATCACAGCGTTGAAGAACGGGGGGGGGGGGGAGGAATCAACCCAGCCAGAAGAGCATGAAGATGGATGGGAATCTCAGTGGCGCTAATCTCTCTGGTCCAGCAAGAAGCAGGGAGGGCAGCCATCGCCCCTCCCATGTTGGAGCTGGCAGCGAGCGCATGGCGAACCTTGTCCAGCCCTTCCTGATTGATCACCGTCGACTGCTCAAGGGCCGGCTCCAAGGCCGGCGGAGGACCTGCTGGCGTGCGCGACTTCACCTTCTTCCTCCTTGGCTTGGGAGCCATGGCGAATACCAAGAGGGAGCAAGGTGTCAGCACCAGATCTATAGAGGCGGCGGTGCGATTGGGGAGGAAGAAACAAGAGCTGGGCACGTCACACCATGAAGGGCAAGTTGCACTTACAACGGGCAGCTTCTAGGTCTACCGGACATCATGGCGGCACGGGGAAGTGGAGACGCCCATGTCCCAACAACCGCCACGTGTCTCCAGGGGTGCAGGCTGTTAGGGCCCGCGACGCTCTGCACTTGGCCCCTGGCTTTGCCTGGAAGCCAAGTCCGAGCGCGCCTTGGGCCCGGGGGCTACTGTCGGTGTCCTAGACTTGGTGGTATCTAGTCCTACCTGCCTGCGGCCCACCACGTGGCTCCGTCGACAGCCTGGTACGGCCCAGCTTCAACAACAACGTAGCAAGACCCTCGCAAGGGGCCAAGCCTCGCAAGGCGGACAACGCTAAGACCCCTGAAGGATCCGGCCTCCTCAAGAGGGCTCTTGAGGGGCGGAGTGATCTATGCAGCTACCTCATGAGGCTCAGCTGATGTGAGCCATGACGACTAAGGCCAGGCGGGCGCCAGGCGGGCACAGAGCGCAGGTTTCCTCTTTGGTGCAAGGGATGCAAGCCACAGGCGCGGAGTCCCGAGGAAGCAGCCAAAGGTTTCCTTTCTAGTGCAACGAGACCAAGACCGCCAGGACGGCAGGATGGAGGTCATCACCGAGCCCACCGCAGCATCACGACCAGAGGCTTTTCGCAGGCGAAGACTACTTTTGTCAGGATAGACTGTACTGATTGTCCCCTTTCAAATCCTGCCATTGTGGAATCCCTTCCCGCTCATATTTGGGAAGAGGACCAAGGCCACTATATATAGGGCTTAGCCACCACCATAGGAGAGGATCAATTCCTTCCCAAGCAACACAACAGCTCAAGAAACACCTCACCTCCTGAGGCTTGTTCATCCTTGTACTAGTTCATCTATAGCCCCTCGAGGCAATCCACCACACCACACTAGAGTAGGGTATTACACCACAATGGTGGCCCGAACTAGTATAAATCTCTGTGTCTTTGTGTCTTTGTGAGCTCTTCGCGCTAGGCTAGGGAGGATCGCGAGTAGGCAGGCTGGGCAGGTTGATATCTCCGCACGCACCTCAGTGTTCAAACCTTTCATGGGTTGCCGGACCCAGATATTCGACAGCAGCGCTCCTTCGCGACCTCGGCTTCCTTCAGCGCTGCGTCACGGGCGGCAGCGGCCAGGCCAGCGGCCCGCTCGCCCTCCTTGGAATCTGCCATGGCCTGGCCCCATGCCGCCATGATGGACGTGTCAGATCGCAGCCACCCTAAGATCAATTCTAGGCGCCCTAACGCCAGGAGACGGTCGGCGCCTTGAAGGTTGTCCCGAAGCTGGGTCAGCGTGAAAAGAGCCTCCTCCAGAGCGTCAGGTGAAGCAGAAGGATCACGACCGAGCGGCATGATGGGAGGAGGAGGAGACGGCGTCGTCGCCAAGGCCTGCAAGTTGGTAGTGGTAGAAGAAGAAACTGGGGGCTCTAGGATCTTTGGGACCTCAGCAGGTGAGCTGGGAGCGGGCGGCTCTATGGCCAGCTGAGCTATGGGGTCGCTTTCTCCTGGGGTTGGTCCTCCGGGCCTCGCGAGGATGACTGGGCCGGAGAGGCATGAGGGCCGTCGCCGCCCTTCCGTGCCGGAGGAGGTGCGGCCATGGCAGGCTGTTGGGTCCCAGAGGGTGCGGCCGCTCCCTCTCTGTTCTTCTTCGCCACCAGCGTTGGCCTGATGGAGCAAGGGAAAAGCGTCAAGAAGTAGCGGAAGAAGCAGAAACGAAATAAGGGCAAAGCACTTACTGGTCCACGACGGCGTAGTCCCTCGGCCTCTTTTGAAGCACAAAGCCCGAAGGCTTCGCGGCCTGGGGCACTGGTGTGTGAGTCTAGGAGCGGATGAGGCCACGGCGGCTGGCCCTGCGTCAACATCGGTCGGCGCCAAAGCAGGGGCGCCGCCTCGGGAGATCAGCGCCAACCTGCTCTTCGTCGGGACCGCAACCGACGGCTTCTTCGGCGGGGTGCCCTTCGACCTTGTGGTGACCCTGGTAGGGTGAAGTGTTTCCTTCACCGGATGCTCGCCGGTGTCGTCATCGTCGGGGAGGGTGTGGAGGAGATCCGCCCAGTACAGAGGAGAAGTCTCCCCTGCTCCCTCCCGAGTCGCCTCCAAGTCCGACCCTCCTCCTCGCCAGAGTCACCAGAGGACAGCACCACCGGGGCCTCGGTGGGCACTGGCGTCACAAGCCCGTGCTTGTTGAAGACAGGCATGGTGGCAGCAATCTCTGCCCTGTCAGGGCGGTGGTACAGCGGAAGATGGGTGTCTGGAGGGTACCCTTGATCCTCCCCAACCAAGAGGCAGAGAGCCGCACCCAGCTCCTCATCAGACAAGGGGTCATAGCGCAAGCGGACGTCGCCCCCCTTGTCCTCAAGCTTCCATAGGGGGCACGAGCACCCTGGACTGGGGCCAGGCGCTGCACCAGGAACTCTTTGGATATCATCGCCCCCGTCAGCTTCTCCGCCCTCGGGTCGTCAGGCTTTAGGTCGGCAGTCATCTTCTCCAGCACATGCTTCAACTGGGGCTCGGCGAGCTTCATGCTGAGCCAGCCATCGTGGACCGAACGCATCCTCGTCGGCAGCATCAGCTGAGGGTAGGAGCACTTGGCATCCATAAGGACCCACTTGTTCCTGAAGCCCTCGGCCTTCTTCCCAGCCTTTGAGATCGCGTTGGTCCCGTTAGCCGCGACAAAGTTGGCACATCCCGAGTAGTGGCCCTTCTTGTCCGGAGGTAGAAGAAGTGGCGAAGCAATGCCATGGATGGCATCACCACCACGAATGCCTCACAGTAAAAGGCAAAGATAGATAGGAGGAGAATTGAATTGGGATGAAGATGGAGGGTGTGGAGATTGTAGTGGCGAGCACGACATCACCACCACGAATGCCTCCCAGAAAAAGGAGGGACCTGCCCCGCAAAGACACTATTCAAGAAGAAGGGATGAAAGGGTAGTGCCCAAGGCCTCAGGCTTGGCGGAGCCGGCCCGAAGCGCTGCCTCTCTTCCCTCGTCGTTGTCGTCCGCCGTCATCCGGCATGCAGCGGCAAGCTTCTCTTCCGAGACCGTGGGCGCACTCAAGGTCGGCTCGTACCAGATGGGTGAGCGCAAGACCTTGGCCATGTCAGGCACCACCAGATGCGAGCTCGGGGAGGATTTCCGACTGATCGGGAGTCACTCAGGGCAAGAAGGAGAAAGGGGATCTAGAGAAAGGCGAAGGAAGGCAATGAAAGCTCTGCGGCATGCACTAGCCTTTTGTCATTCTAGGACAGTTGCCAAGGCAGCATGGGGAAGCGGAGGCACCCACGTCCCGTAAATCACCACGCGTCGACCAAGGCTACAGGTGGGGAGGCCCACGACGCTCCGCACTTGCCCCTTGGCTTCTCCTTGAAGCCAAGTTTGAGCGCGCCTTAGGGCTGGGGGCTACTGTCGATGTCCTGGGAACGGGGGTACCCAGACTTGCATGCGTGCGGCCCATGGCGTGGCTCCACCAACGGCCTGGTACGGCCAAGCTTCAGCAGCAACCACTCAAGACCGTCGCGAGGGGCCAAGCCTCGCGAGGCGGGCGACACCAAGACCTCCCTGGGTGTGGCCTCGCTAGGCCGGATCCCAAGGAGCGGAGATATCTATGCAAGGGGCATCTCGTGAGGTTCACGTGACGTGAGCCATGACGACCAAGTCCAGGCGGGTGCAGAGTACCCATTTCCCCTTTGGTACCAAGGGGGCAAGCGCAGGCGCGGAGTCCCGAGGAATCAGGAAAAGGTTTCCATATCGGTGCAACAAGACTAAGGACCGACAGGATGGCAGGACGGAGGTCATCGTGGAGCCCAGGGCGGCGTCACCACCTGAGCCTTTGGCAGGCGAAGACTACTTTTGTCAGGATAGCTTGTACTAGTTGTCCCCCTTCAAATCTAGCCGCTGTGGGATCCCTTCCCTCCTAACATTTGGGAAGAGGACCAGGGCCTCTATAAATAGGACTAGCCACCACCGTAGAGAGAGGAGACACAAAGAGCTCACCGAGAACTCATCTTGGACTGGATACATTCCATCTGAACCCTTACCAACTCATCGAGCCCAAGAACGCCTATCCTCTGGAGGCTGTTCATCCATTGTACTAGTTCATCCTCAGCCTTGAAGAGGTAATCCACCACCACACACTGGAGTAGGGTATTGCACCACACGGTGGCTCGAACCAGTATAAACCCCCGTGTCCATTTTCTTTGAGTTCGTCGAGCTAGGCCGTGGATCATTGAGCGAGCGCGCTGGGGAGAGAGTGTTATCCGTGCGCACCCTAGATTTTGAACCTCTCTAGGGTCTGCGAAACCGGAAATCCGACACACGTGATGATCGGACGTGGTTTAGTTGATTTGGATCACGTATCATTTAGATGACTTGAGGGATGTCTATCTAAGTGGGAGTTCTTAAGTAATTTGATTAATTGAACTTAATTTATCATGAACTTAGTCCTAATAGTATTTGCATATCTATGTTGTAGATCAATAACTCATGATTTAGCTCCCTTATTTTTTTATATGTTCCTAGAGAAAAATAAGTTGAAAGATGATTGTATAAATGTTGCGGACTGGGTCTGTGATCTGAGGATTATCCTAGCTCATTGTTGTGCAGAATAATTATGTCCTTGATGTACCGCTAGGTGACAAACCTGTTGCAGGGGCAGATCTAGACGTTATGAATGTTTTGCAAGCTCGATATGATGACTACATGATAGTTTAGTGTGCCATGCTTTACGGCTTAGAACTAGGACTTCAAAAATGTTTTGAACGCCACAGAGCAGATGAGATGTTCCAAGAACTGAAATTGGTATTTCAGACTAATGCCTGTGTCGAGAGGTATGAGACCTCTAACAAGTACATTGCCTCAAGATGGAGGAGAATAGCTCAACCAGTGAGCATGTGCTCAGAATGCCTTGGTACTACAATCGCTTGAATCAAGTGGGAGTTAATCTTCTAGATAAGATAGTGATTGACAGAGTTCTCTAGTCACCATCACCAAGCTACTAGAACTTCGTGATGAACTACAATATACAAGGGATGACGAAAACGATTCCTGAGCTCTTCGCGATGATGAAATCTGCGAAGGTAGAAATCAAGAAAGAGCATCAAGTGTTGATGGTTAACAAGACCACTAGTTTCAAGAAAAAGGGCAAAGGAAAATAAAGGGAACTTTAAGAAGAATGACAAGCAAGTTTCCACTCCCGTGAAGAAGCCCAAAGATAGACCTAAGCCTGAAACGGAGTGCTTCTACTGCAAAGGGAATGGTCACTAGAAGCGGAACTACCCCAAATACTTGGCGGATAAGAATGATGGCAAAGTGAAAAAAGGTATATCTGATATACATGTTATTGATGTGTACTTGACTAGTGTTCATAGGAACCCCAGGGTATTTGATACCAGTTTAGTTGCTAAGATTAGTAACTCAAAACAGGAGTTGCAAAATGAACAGAGACTAGTTAAGGGCAAGGTGATGATGTGTGTTGGAAGTGATTCCAATGTTGATAAGATCACCATCGCACACTCCCTCTATCTTCGGGATTAGTGTTGGACCTAAATATTATTTGGTGTTTGCGTTGAGCATGAATATGATTGGATCATGTTTATTGCGACACAGTTATTCATTTAAGTCAGAGAATAATTGTTGTTCTATTTACATGAATAAAACCTTCTATGGTCATACACCCAATGTAAATGGTTTATTGAATCTCGATTGTAGTGATACACATATTCATAATATTGATGCCAAAAGATGCAAAGTTGATAATAATAGTGCAACATATTTGTGGCACTGCCGTTTAGGTCATATGGGTGTAAAACGCATGAAAACTCCATATAGATTGATTTTTGGAATCACTTGATTATGATTCATTTGATACTTGCGAACCATGCCTCATGGGCAAGATGACTAAAACTTCATTCTCCGGAACAAGAGAAAGCCAATGACTTATTGGAAATAATACATACCGATGTATTCGGTCCGACGAGTGTGGAGGCACGTGGCGCGTATCATTATTTTCTGACCTTCACAAATGATTTGAGCAGATATGGGTATATCTACTTAATGAAACACAAGTCTGAAACATTAGAAAAGTTCAAAGATTTTCAGAGTGAAGTGGAGAATCATCGTAACAAGAAAAGAAGTTTTTACAATCTGATCGTGGAGGCGAATATTTGAGTTATGAGTTTGGCCTTCATTTAAAACAATGTGGAATATTTTCACAACTCACGCTACCTGGAACACCACATCATAATGGTGTGTCTAAACGTCGTAATTGTACTTTATTAGATATGAAGCGATCTATGATGTCTCTTACCGATTTACCACTATCTTTTTGGGGTTATGCATTAGAGACAACTGCATTCACGTTAAATAGGGTACTGTCTAAATCCATTGAGACGACACCGTATGAACTGTGGTTTGGCAAGAAACCTAAGCTGTCGTTTCTTAAAGTTTGGGGTTGCCAAACTTATGTCAAAAGGCTTTAGCCTGATAAGCTCGAACCCAAATCGCAGAAGTGTGTCTCCATAAGATACCCTAAAGTAACAATTGGGTACACCTTCTACCACAAATCCGAAGGCAAGATATTTGTTGCCAAGAATGGAAACTTTCTAGAGAAGGAGTTTCTCTCGAAAGAAGTGAGTGGGAGGAAAGCAGAACTTGATGAGGTAATTGTACCTTCTCTCGAATTGGAAGGTAGCTTATCACAGGAAACCGTTCCCGTGATACCTACACCAACTAGAGAGGAAGCTAATGATATCATGAAACTTTAGATCAAGTTACTACCAAACCTCGTAGGTCAACCAGAGCACGTTCTGCACCAGAGTGGTATGGTAATCCTATTCTGGAAGTCATGTTACTAGACCATGACGAACCTACAAACTATGAAGAAGCGATGATGATCCCAATTTCCGATAAATGGCTTGAGTCCATGAAATCTGAGATAGGATCCATGTATGAGAACAAAGTGTGGACTTTGGTTGACTTGCCCGATGATCGGCGAGCCATAGAGAATAAATGGATCTTCAAGAAGAAGACTGACGCTGATGGTAATGTTACTGTCTACATAGCGCGACTTGTCGAGAAAGGTTTTTGACAAGTTCAAGGAGTTGACTACGATGAGACTTTCTCACCCGTAGCGATGCTTAAGTTTGTCCGAATCATGTTAGCTATTGCCGCATTTTATGATTATGAAATCTGGCAAATGGACGTCAAAACTGCATTCCTTAATGGATTTCTTAAAGAAGAGCTGTATATGATGCTACCGGAAGGTTTTTTCGATCTAAAGGTGCTAACAAAGTGTGCAAAGCTCCAGCGATCCATCTATGTAATGGTGCAAGCATCTCGGAGTTGGAATATACACTTTGATGAGGTGATCAAAGCATATGGTTTTATACAGACTTTCGGAGAAGCCTGTATTTACCAGAAAGTGAGTGTGAGCTCTGTAGTATTTATAATGTTATATGTGGATGACATATTGTTGATTGGAAATGATGTAGAATTTCTGGATAGCATAATAGGATATATGAATAAGAACTTTTCAATGAAAGACCTCGGTTAAGCTGCTTACATTGGGCATCAAGATCTATAGGGATAGATCAAGACGCTTGATAAGACTTTCAATGAGTACATACCTTGACAAGATTTTGAAGGAGTTCAAAATGGATCAGTCAAAGAAGGAGTTCTTGCCTGTATTGTAAGGTGTGAAGTTGACTAAAGACTCAAAACCTGACGACGGTAGGAGATAAAGAGAGAATGAAAGTAATTCCCTATGCCTCAACCCTAGGTTCTATAAAGTATGGCATGTTGTGTACCAAACCTGTTGTGTACCTTGCCATAAGTTTGGCAAGGGGGTACAATAGTGATCCAGGACTAGATCACTGGACAGCGGTCAAAATTATCCTTAGTTACCTTAAAGAGGACTAAGGAAATGTTTCTCGGTTATGGAGGTGATAAAGAGTTCGTCGTAAAGAGCTATGTCGATGCAAGCTTTGACACTGATCTACATGACTCTAAGTCTCAATCTAGATATGTATTGAACATGGGAGCAATTAGCTAGAGTAGCTCCATGCAGAGCATTGTAGACATAGAAATTTGGAAAATACATACGGATCTAAATGTGGCAGACCCGTTGACTAAAATTCTCTCACAAGAAAAACATGATCACACCTTAGTACTCTTTGGGTGTTAATCACATAGCAATGTGAACTAGATTATTGGCTCTAGAAAACCCTTTGGGTGTTTGTCACATGGCGATGTGAACTATGGGTGTTAATCACATAAAGATGTGAACTATTGGTGTTAATCACATGGCAATGTCAACTAGATTATGGACTCTAGTGCAAGTGGAAGACTGGAGGAAATATGCCCCAGAGGCAATAATAAAGTTGTTAATTAATATTTCCTTATATCATGATAAATTTTTATTATTCATGCTAGAATTGTATTAACCCGAAACTTGATACATGTGTGGATACATAGACAAAACACCGTGTCCCTAGTATGCCTCTACTAGACTAGTTCGTTAATCAAAGATGGTTAAGTTTCCTAACCATAGACATGCGTTGTCATTTAGTGAACGAGGTCACATCATTAGGAGAATGATGTGATGGACAAGACCCATCCGTTAGCTTAGCATATTGATTGTTTGGTTTTATTGCTATTGCTTTCTTCATGTCATATACATATTTCTTTGACTACGAGATTATGCAACTCCCGGATACCGTAGGAACACCTTGTGTGCTATCAAATGTCACAACGTAACTGGGTGATTATAAAGATGCTCTATAGGTATCTCCAAAGGTGTTTGTTGGGTTGACATAGATCAAGATTAGGATTTGTCACTCTGAGTATCGGAGAGGTATCTCTGGGCCCTCTTGGTAATACACATCATAAGAAGCCTTGGAAGCAAAGTGACTAATGAGTTAGCTGCAGAATGATGTATTACGGAATGAGTAAAGAGACTTGCCGGTAATGAGATTGAACTAGGTATGAATATACCAACAATCGAATCTCGGGCAAGTAACATACCGATGACAAAGGGAATAACGTATGTTTTCATTATGGTTCGACCAATAAAGATCTTCGTAGAATATGTAGGAACCATGCATCCAGGTTCCTCTGTTGGTTATTGACCAGAGAGGTGTCTCGGTCATGTCTACATAGTTCTTGAACCCGTAGGGTCCGCACGCTTAACGTTCGGTGACGATTTTGTATTGTATGAGTTATGTGATTTGGTGACCTAATGTTGTTCGGACTCCTAGATGAGATCACGGACATGACGAGGAGTCTCGAAATGGTCGAGAGGTAAATATTCATATATAGGACGATGATATTCGGTTACCGGAAGTGTTCCGAGGTGTATCGGGTACATATCAGAATATCGGAAGGGTTACTGGACCCCCCGGGAAGTTAATGGGACACATAGGCCAAAGGGGAAAGGGCACACCATCCCACAAGGGGCTGGCACACCCTTCCTAGGCCGCCGGCCAAGTGAGAGAAGGAAAGGGGGGAGTCGGCCTCCCCCTTCCTTTCCTCTCCCCTCTCTTCCTTTTCCCTTCCGGCAAATATGGTAGGGGGCCGAATTTCAATAGGCCCCCAAGTTGGATTCATTCTACTTGGGGCGGCCCAAGGCTGCTCCCCTCCCCCTCCCCACCTATATATACGTGGGGAGGGGGTGCCTAGAACACACAGCAACAATTGTTAACCGTGTGCGGCGCCCCCCTCTACAATTTACGCCTCCGGTCATATTCTCGTAGTGCTTAGGCGAAGCCCTGCGCGGATCACTTCACCATCACCGTCACCATGCCGTCGTGCTGATGGAGCTCATCTACTTCCACGACACTTTGCTGGATCAAGAGTTCGAGGGATGTCATCCAGCTGAATGTGTGCAAAACTCGTAGGTGCCATATGTTCAGTGCTTGATTTGTTGGAAGGAGAAGAATTTCAACTACATCAACCGCGTTGTCAAACGCTTCCTCTTTTGGTCTACGAGGGTACATAGACACACTCTCCCCCTCTCGTTGCTATGAATCTCCTAGATAGATCTTGCGTGAGCGTAGGATTTTTTTGAAATTGCATGCTACGTTTCCCAAAAACCAATACTATATCATTAAAACCTATGTTCAAATACAAATCAAACAATATAATTTTCATTGACATGCACTAACATTTTGTCAATTAAATATTTGTTCAAAATTTAGCACTAATTACAAAAGAGACTGATAAACCAGGACCTAGGTAGTACACCAGGACGAAGACAGTGATACTACATATAATTGATGCCAAATAAGACCAAGGGATCACACATGTCATTTACGACTGGAATAAAAATGCCATACACTAATAAAACATTAAGGCCACGAGGCGATGCAGTGCTGGTTACAGGAGGCAATAAGGAAGATGCATCCATCAACGACGTCCACCTCCTCGACTCGGGGCGCCGGCCCACCGAACGGCGGCTAAGTAGCAGCGACTTTCGTGGCCAGGTCGACGTGCTTCTGAACAATGGCGTCCAAATATTTCCGGCTGCTGGAAGAAGGCCAACGTCTTTCTGTCCTCACTGGCCTTGTAGTGGCCTAAGTAGACGATTTCCTCGTAGACATGGATGTGCAGGTCGACGGTTTCGTGCATGGCGAGGCTCTGCGTGGTGAGCGTAGCCTCGAGGTGTAAATTCTTCATCGCAACCTCCGGCAGCTGCAGGGCCACCAGGGCTTGAAAGTGTTCTTCACCATGGAGGCCGATAAGGGTGGAAGGTAAGAGGAACCTGGGCGCGCGGGTTGGAGCAGTACGACAAGGTCGTCCGCATGCTTCTTGACGGTGGTGAACTTGCGGATGGAGCGGACCATCATATCGACCATGCGAGAGGCGAAGGTGGCGTCGGTGAGGGCTATGACACTGGCGGTCTCCAGCGCCTTTTGGAAATGCTGCACAGTCCAGGGCCGCAGGCCGCCGTCTTGGATGATCTCGCACAACCGACTGCCGCTCGCGTCCATCGCCTCCGTAGGTGCTTGTGGCTTCTGGTCACTTGGTCTTGGATTGGAGTGAGCAGTGTTGCACAGAGACTAGGAGTAGATGGATTGGGGTGGTGGGGCGCCTTTATATGAGAGTCCAAACTGTCTTGCATTCATATCGTGTTGTCTCTATCCTGCTTCTCCAACTAATTCCCTTTGCATGCTAATGGAGGATGCATCATTGACCGTTCAACGTCTCGGGAACCGCTACCCTCTCCCTCCTTGGCATTCAAGCCGTATCAATGTAAATGCGGGTAAAGAAGAGACTAGTCATTTACTACATTGTGCACCGCGACCGTGTGGTGGTGCGACATGAACGGCACAGGCATGTTGTACTTGTTCCACTTTCTCGTTTTGAACTTGTGACATGTAGTAACGCTCAGTTTTGAATATATAAGTTTGGTTGTCGCGCCAATATATACAGTACTCCCTCCATGTAGGTTGGGTCGCTGAAGTCAAAATTAGACACAAAACACGATGGTGATGGACCAGTCTTCCTCCGTTCTGGTTTATTTCTCCCTATCGTAATATGTGCCAAATTTTGACCATAAATTTGACTAACAAAAGGTTCATGCATGTCACCAAAATTATGTCACTGGAAACTATGTTCAAACACAAATCAAATGATATAATTTTTGTTGACATGCACTAACATTTTTTTAGTTAAATCTTTGGTCAAAATTTTGCTCAAATTACAAATGGGACTAATAAACCAGGACCTAGGTAGTACAGCAGGAACGAAGACAGTGGTACTACATATAATTAACTCCAAATAAGAGCAAGGGATCACACATGTCATTTACGACTAGAATAAAAATGCCATACACTAATAAAACATTAAGGCCACGAGGCAATGCAGTGCTGGTTATAGGAGGCAAGAAGAAAGATGCATCCATCAACGACGTCCACCTCCTCGACTCAGGGCGCCGACCCACTGAATGGCGGCTAAGTAGCAGCGGCTTTCGTGTCCAGGTCGATGTGCTTGTGAACAATGGCGTCCAAAGATTCCAGCCACTGGAAGAAGGCCAACGTCTTTCTGTCCTCGCTGGCCTTGTGGTTGCCTAAGTAGACGATTTCCTCGTAGACGTGGATGTGCAGGTCGATGGTTTCTTGCATGGTGAGGCGCTGCATGGTGAGCGTGGCCTCGAGGTGCACATTCTTTGTCGCGACCTCTAGCAGCTGCAGGGCCACTAGTGCTTCAAAGAGTTCGTCGCCTTGGAGGCCGATGAGGGTGGCAGGCAACGAGGAGCCTGGGCGCATGGGCTGGAGCAGTACGGCAAGGTCGTCTGCGCTTCTTGACAGTGGTGAACTTGCGGATGGAGTCGACCATCATCTGGTACATGCGAGAGGCGAAGCCGGCGTCGACAAGGGCTATGACGCTGGTGGCCGCTAGCACCATCTAGAAATATTGCGCAGTGCGGGGCCGCTGGCTGGTGTCTTGGACGATCCGGCATAGCCGACTGCCGCTCGCGTCCATTGACGCCATTGGTTCTTGTGGCTTCTGGTCACTTGGTCTTTTTCTTGGATTGGAGTGGGCAGTGTTGCGCAGAGACTAGGAGTAGATGGATTGGAGTGCTGGGGCGCCTTTATATGAGAGTCCAAACTGTGTTGCATTCACATCGTGTTGGCTCCATTCTATTTCTCCAATTGTACTTACCTCTGCATGCTATACTATTAATAGCAAGTACAATACTGGGCTCATAGCCTGCTTACATGGCAATTTTGTCTATGTGGAGGAGAGAGACATAAAAAATTATATCTCATGCAAGAGTCTGGCTATATGCGTGCTCCAAGACAGTTGCAATAAATGTGATGAAAGAGATAGAGAGAAGACGAGAGAAAGATGCACTAAATGTGTGGAAAGAGATGGAGTACCAATCTTATAGCCAACCTTATAGCTAGATATGGCAGCATCTTATAGTCAGCGGTTGGCTATATTATTAACTTTTTTATGTCTCTCTCCTCCACATAGGCAAAGTTGGCATGTAAGCGGGCTATAATACCACTATTGTACTTGCTCTGAACTGACCGTTGCATGCCGTGCTAGGTACTACGTCCCACGTCTCTCATTGGTTGATTCCTATTCATGTCTAGAAACAAGAAACATGGTTGGGTTTGTTTTGGAATTATTTGATTTTCGTAAGATGACTATTACTAGCAATCGCCACAATAACCGTAGGATCTGCATCTGACGATGTCACCTATTGGACGCAGACAGCGGTAGAAAAGAATTGCCACAAAACTGCCGCACCACACCCCACCCCTACACAAAGACTGACACGCGAGCATTCGCAACTGCCATGTTCGGGTTGCGCTTGGCTCTTCGCCTCTTAGAGAAGACGAACAATGATGTTACTACTTCTACAGTATTGAATCAACTGCTGCATCTCCATCCACCGCATGCGGAAGGGATAGCTTGTTGAAGTAAGCAAAAGCCTATCCTCGTCTACGAGCCACCGCGCGCATGGGCGAGGGAGAGGGTGTACTAGTAGTAAAATCAAGCTTCTCCTCGTTGTACAAGTTGATGCGACACATCATAGCACTGGCCCCACATGCTTGCCTCCAAACTTGGCTAAAAGACCCGCAGTGTACAACATATTTGCTGCAACCTCTAACATTTACCCCACCACAAATTAAAATATATATTCATGTCTTGAGCAGATCAGCGTCCAAACTACAATCACCAGGATGAGAGGTAGGGTAAGAAGATTATTTTAAGAAAAAAATGCTTCGAGGCGGCCTCATAGCATGGAGCTAACTCCAACAATTTGAAGCTTAGAGGAACGGTACACGCTATCCTAGACTATGCCACTATACAACCTCCCCTACACATGAAACTGCCACACGAGTGTTTGGGTTGCGCTTGGCTCTTTGCCTCTTCAGGAAGTCAAACAATGATGGTACTACTACAGTGGAGTACCACTAGTATGCTTCTGGCCATCTAACACCAAATGAACTACTTCATGTCCACCGCGTGCGGGAGGGAGAGCGTGTAGCGAAAGCTTCTCCTAGTCCTGTGAGCCACCATCATGGGCGAGGGAGAGGGCGTTGCAATCAAACTTCTCCTTGTTGTACGAGTTGACGCGACACATCAAACCAGTGCACCCGATATATTTCAATAATTTACGTTTACTGATGCATTAATTTCAACGCATGCATGCATGTTGTGACTTTCCTTTTGATACTTGCATGTGTTGATTTAATGCACCTTGAAGTAGTATGAATGTGATGGTAAAACTTTCTAATGCCCCAACCCTAAAGCGAGAGATGGTTGTGAACGAGGAGGGCGAGATCATGCCGACAGAACAGGACCCGACGATGGAAATCTCTATGCTCTCCCTGGACCTCACCTTGCTCCACTTCCCCTTGTGCCTCCACCCCTTGAAGCCTCTAGTGTATGAGGTTCGAATACGCCTCGTCCGTTCGGCTGATTGAGCAAGGTGCAGGTTTCTTGATTGATGTGTTGTTCGATTGATTTGTGCAGTACAAGGGAGGGCACCTAGCCTGCGCGGACTGCTGAGGCGAGCGCCCCAGGAAACAGCGGCAGTGCCAGAAGTGCGAGCGCGGTGGCGGCTTCGATGTGCGGAACACGACGATGGATGTCGTCCTCTCCTCAGTGAGAGTGGAGTGCCCGCACGAAGGCTGTGGGCTCTGTGTCACTTACCACAAGCTCGCCAGTCACTAGAGCGTGTGTTCGCTCGCGCCCTACAAATGCCCCATGCTCGTCTGGGCTACGAAGGCCCACCGCCAGTGCTCCCCCACCACATGAGCACCGTGGATCCCATGCCCGTGCCCATGATCCAGTACGGCAAGGTGCTCCAGCTGCTGGTGCCAGTGTCGGAGCCGTGGCTCTTGCTGTTTGCGGAGGAGGACGGCCGCATGTTTTTCTTGGTCGGCGGCGTGCTCGACCTCGGCGTGCCTATCGCTGTGTCGATCGTCTGCATTAGAGTGGGGGCGTCCCCACCACCACACTACGTGGCCAAGCTGTGGGCGAACGGCCTGCTGGGGGAGCTCAAAGGCAGGACCAACACCATCATGGTGGAAATCAAGGTGACAAGCAGCAAGGATCCGGGCGACGTTGCCGTGTAGGAGCTGACCTTCTTCATAGTTCTGCCTAAGCTGCTGGCCGGGGCTGGGTTGTCGAGGACGGTGTCCCTCCACATTCATATTGACAAGCTCACCTCCTAAATAATTCTACAGTGCCTTTTGTTTATCTTAGTAATATGCTAATATAGGGGTTAGCTCGGTCTACTTTAGCTTAAGAGATGGCGGGTTTTGGTGGTGATGCAATAATTACTTCGACATCAGATCAGCAGTTAAAGTAATTTCCAATAGTCAAACGAATATTTTGTGTCAGTTGGATATAAAGATCCTTCAGGTAAGAATTATAATAAGCTTATATGCTTGTTTGTTGATGAAGTGTTGCACATTTCTGCGAGTTGACGCGACACATCAAAGTAGTTCTACTATTAGTAGTACTCACCCGACTGTGCACCAGGCAGACGAAGCTCGTGTCGTGTTAGTGCCACGTGCGGCCCGGACATTAACAAAAACCTCGCGCCTCCATCTTAGCCTCCGCCTTTTAAACTTCTCAATCTCAAGTCCAAGGAGCAACGGGAACCTATGATAGAGCCAATCGGATGGTTGTGAACACTACAATTCGTAGCTACAGATGCGTGTGTGAGAGAGGACGAGTGCTCGCGTGCACCTCTTATCTTCGTGTATAATGTACTGAACTCAGAGTACAAGTGTATGTGGGTGGCATCGACCTAGGGAGCTAGAGGTGGTGCATGTGAGAATTCCCGAGAGACTAGGTGTGTGCGTGGGAAAGATGGAGAGAGATTGTATGTGTCGATGTAATCCATGTGAAAAAAGACTAGTCTATAACTCACCACGAGGCTATTCCTCTCGAACGCCACAATAACCATAAGATATGTATCCGACGGTGCCAGTTATTGCATGTACACAGCAGTAGAAAAAGAAGTACCATGGCATATTACAAACCGCTACACCACGACCGAGAACGCGTGCCCACGTTACGCCATCCGGGAATAGTGCCGCACTTTGAAACTAGAACCATCAATAAATTTTGAGCTTGCGTCTCGTCACATTCGAAATTACTACCATGCTATATTTAATTGTAAACCTATTCACACCGATCACAACCTAAACGGTTTCCCACTTAGGAGTGTATTAGTACTTTGTTATAAATACTACTATGCCAAGATGACTGCACATTCCTCCTCAACTCCTCATCCACAAAAACAAACAAGTCATTCATCATCGTTCCCTTGCGTCTGCCATGGCCAGCATGAGTTCCGAGTCGACAGGTTACCACCAGGGAGAGGCGAGCATAGAAGCCGAAGCACGAGAGATGTCCCGCCTCACCGCGAAAGCAGTCAACATGTCCCGTCGCGCGGTAGTAGCAGCACATAGGTCCCGTCGCACCGCCGAAGCAGCACGAAGGTCCCGCCACGCTGTTGATGCAGCAGACTAGTCCGGCCGCGCCGCGAAAGCAGTAGAGATGTCCCACCATGCCGCAAATGCAGCAGAGAAATCCTCCCGCGCCACGGCGGCCTGGGAAAATTTCTCGCGGGAAGGCGAGGACTCTTACGGGCGCATGCATGCGATCGTCCATAGCCAAATGGATTAGATCTCCGGCTGCCCGAGGTTGCAGGAAGACATGAAAGCCTTGTTTGAACAGGCTACTAGAGTCATCTGGCAGCTAGGGGAGGGCAATGCGAAGCTTTGGGCTGAGGGCGAAGATCGCCGGAAGGGTGAAGCAGGTGGAGGAGACTGTCGGTGTCAAAACCGGCGGATCTCGGGTAGGGGGGTCCCGAACTGCTCGTCTAAGGCTAATGGTAACAGGAGGCGGGGGACACAATGTTTACCCAGGTTCGGGCCCTCTCTATGGAGGTAATACCATACTTCGTGCTTGATTGATCTTGATGAATATGAGTATTACAAGAGTTGATCTACCACGAGATCATAACCTTAGAAGTCTAGCCTATGAGATTATGATTGTCGTCCTATGGACTAAACCCTCCGGTTTATATGGACACCGGAAGGGGCTAGGGTTACACAAAGTTAGTTATAGAGAATGGAATCTACATATCTGAATCGGCAAGCTTGCCTTCCACGCAAAGGAGAGTCCCATCCAGACACGGGACGAAGTCTTCTATCTTGTATCTTCATAGTCCAACAATCCGGACCAAGTATATAGTTCGGCTGTCCGAGGACCCCTTAGTCCAGGACTCCCTCAGTAGCCCCTGAACCAGGCTTCAACGACGATGAGTCCGGCGCACAGATTTTCTTTGGCATTGCAAGGCGGATTCCTTCTCCGAACACTTCAAAGTATACCTCAAACACAAGAATCGTATCCGGCTCTACAAAACAAGTTCTACAAACCACCGTAGAGAGTATAATATTTATGTGTCCAATCCGCTGACAATTTTGGTAGCATGACATTACGTCATTAGCCGGCCATTATTTTGAATCGTTTTCTAGCCTGCTACTCCATGTTTCGGGAGGCGGTTTTTATTGGCATGTCTTGTCAAACCAGAGATCGTGTCCCCTTATTGCGGGATTTTCATCAACACGGACGTGGGTAACCCAGCCGTTCTGTTTGCATGATTCCTTGGGAATAAGCATATTTTAAGGCCACGGAGGGGACGCTTGATATTCGTTGCCTTTATAAAGGGGCTAAGGCCTGTCCTTTTTCTTCCACGCTAGTTCTTTCCTCCACCCCCACCTCAAGTTCCAACACCCAAGGGTCAATCCAGTCGCTTTGAGCTTCCAGCCATTTCGGGACCCGGCCTTCAAGGCCGGTGGATGGCCTCTACTTTCACAGAGGAAGGTATCTCGAAGCTCAGGGAGGCAAGATACTTGACTGCGGAAATCTACCACAGCTCCCTGCTCAAGGGCAGGTTATTCCTACTCCTAGATCCAATGATAGGGTCATGTTTATCTCTCACATCCTTCGAGGGCTTGGGTTTGCTCTCCATCCCTTCGTTCGAGGGGTCATGTTTTATTACGGGCTAGATTTCCACGATCTAGACCAGGACTCCTTCCTCCACATCTCGGTGTTCATCACCACATGCGAGGCCTTCCTTCGTATTTCCCCACACCTCGGCTTATGGCTTAAGGCCTTTAACGTGAAACCGAAGGTAATCCACGGGGAACCAGCGGAGTGCGGAGGCGCTTGAATAAGCAAGCTTATCAATTCCTCTTGGCCGAAGGGCTCCTTTGCAGAACCCTCTGAGAGTGGTCTTACATCACAGAACCCCGCGGTAAAAAGCGGGCAGCCACACCTGCGTTTCAGTCTAGCCCTCCGCCACAACTCGCATCGTGGATTAACAAGGGGCTGGACTGGGGATCTACTGAGGAAGTGTGGACACTGCAAAGCCGTATTCAGAGCCTCATTGAGAAGGACATCGGTATCATCGATGTAATCCAAGTAATGCTAGTCCATCGGATCCTACCCTGTCAGCGACGCCCTCTCTGCATGTGGGAGTTTAAACCGGAAGGTCCACGAACTCTTCAGCACCTCTCTGGCATGATGCTCAAAGAGATGTGGAAATTGTTCTTCGGCACACGAAAATAGTGGTCGGATACTATAGAAGACCTCGGCCTTGAGCGCAACCATCCGGATACTCCGGTAAGTACTCGACCCCCGAACACGGTTTAGTCAAATTATTCATGACAATGTACTGATAAAACTCTATTTGACCAGGGATGGCTAAAGAAGGCGGAGAGAATCAGGTGCTCGGCTCCACTTCCCGAAGACTCTGCCGATCCGGTATTAACAAGGATGTTGGCTCCGGCGCCATATCAAGTGCCGACGAGGGAAGATAAGGATGAGGACAAAGAGGCTCAAGGCGGCTTCCATTCTGGAGGCACACCAGGCAATTTGTCCGGGGAGATTCGAACTTCCACTTCCAAAGGTGGAAGGGAAGGGCGAATTGACATCCCTTCTCCCCGTGGGAAGAAAAGGGCCGCCTCCAAACACTCGGAAAGAGAAGCTTCTAAGCGGGGGAAGGTATCCCAGTCAGGGTATACCGCTGACCCGCAGTCACCCCGTAAAGAGAGGCCCTTAACTGAATTGTAAGTGAAATAGGGTGTTTTTAAACATGTCCCATTCTTTCCTGGCTATAAGGGTAATATTTTAAACACATGTTTGCAGTCCGGCACGCAACCCTCCTCAACAGTCCTCCTCTTCAGGGGATCTACTTCCGGAGATGATGGAGAGCGAGACGCCTCCACAGATCTCCCTGCCTGATAAGGCAGACGACGCTGAGGTGTCGTCCCGAAGGATCTTTCCCGATCGGCGAGTGGCGCAAGGGGAAATGAAGACCGGGGCCCGAAGTAATACTTCGGCCGCCCAGGGTCCGGGGTGTGCGGCCCCTACAGGGAACAACGAAGGTCCTGGACTATCCAATGTCCAAGGGATGACGCTACCTGTTCCGAATCTAGAGGCGCCAGATACATTGATGGACATATTGCAACATGCCTCCGTCTCAGGGTACCTTGATGGGTACGGTGTTCGGAAGAGTTCGGTCCGTGAAGAGCGGATTGAATGAAGCCTTTTCTAGCCTACTAAGAGGCTTCGAGGTACGTAGTGTAATTTCAATTATATTGTAAGTGCAAATTCCACCTATGTATAGATAGTAGCCCCTGACACTCTAGTTGACATCCAAAGGGATGCGATCAGAGGATCAAAAATATATGCCCAGGAAATGATCTGACTAATTGAAACATAGGTTGTTACATCCGTGGAGACTGCCCAAGCTACCGATGTAACACATCTGAAGCAAAAAGTTGATGTGGCGGATGATGACATCAAGCTTATTAACACATCTGAAGCTACCGAGGTATGTCTTTGGGGCATTCAGTACATGCTGGTATTATAAAATGAGCGTGATACTGCTTATTTGTATATGCATAACTGCAGATAGTGCCACCGCAGTTGAAACCCTTCAGGCAGAACTTGCCCGGGCCAAGGAGCAAGCCAGGATGAGTAATGCGGCTACCGAAAAGGTAGCCACCAAATTAAAAGTCAAACAGACTGCTCGGCATCAGGGCGAGGAGAGGATATCTACCATGGCACTTGAGCTAAAGAATGCCACTAGCCGATGCCAAGTTCTTGAGAAAGATAACAAAGACAAAGCGGCCGATCTTGACAAGGCCTTACAAGAGGCGAAGGAAGCCTGGTCTGAGTCTAGTGTAGCTCGGGAGGAGATCCGACAAGCTGGGGAGATCGCGGCTGGTAAGCCCTTTTTATCGCAAACTAAGTTTGGCGATCCGAAGTATGCGCCGCTTAATCAACTGTGGAGTTCTCCAGACGCCTTTATAGACCTGCCGAAGAGTGCTGCCGATGAGAATTAGTTTTTCCACGTGCAAGAAGGACATGCGATGGAATAGCTATTTTGGTCGCAGTTTGACGCGCCAAAGCATCCACTGTTGAACGAACAGATGAACCGGTGGGCCGAGCTCCACAGGATGTCCGGGACTTCCATGAATGACGTCATAGCCCAACTATGGCCAACTGAACCCATTCCAAATAGTTATTTTGGTTTGGTGCGGCAACTTGTTAATGCGGTGCCGCGTATCGACGCTCTGAAGCGGTCATCGTGCATAGAAGGTGCACGGATGGCCCTTGCCCGTGTCAAGATATACTGGGCGAAGATGAAGGCCACCGATATTGCAGCACAGAGTCCACCCGAAGGCAAGGACCTTAACATGCCAGAACATTACTTTGAAGATGTCCTAGATGGTGCCCGCTTAATAGAGGGTCAGTGCTCAAAAAATATTATGTTCGAGTAAAGTGTGTCGAAATTGTAATAACAACATTATAATATATTTGAGGCTATGTTTTTATACTTTTTGCCCGAAAAGTTTTGTGCCTCCTGTGCGGCCATCTTTTTTATATATATACAATCTGAAAATTTGTAGTCGTCGGCTTCAGCCCCCTCGCATATAACGCGGGGGTGTTCGGAAAAGCACTTGATCACACTTGACCCAACGTCTTGGTCCGTAAAGGAGGTGTTAGTGCGGTGAACTAGCAATCAGACTATAGAGCTTTAACACTTTCACTTAGCCATAGGAGTTTGACGGTGGGGATACTATATAGCCCCTGGTATGTCCGCGGTTATCCGAGTACGGTGTGTGTACATACATGACCAGAAGGACGGTCCTTCGTTTAACACGGAGGGAATCGCGAAGATTCTGATGAGTCATCAAGTGGTTGACCAGCTCTCGCCGCATCATGATAGTCAGTTTTCAGCTTTCTCTACTGAGGTGCTCATCCGGACGAGCCAGGACACAATCGCAGTAGTTCTCCCTTTACTACCCGAGCTAATATAGCGGAACGTAAGGTAGTAAGCACAGGAGCCGGGCAACCCAACTATTGACCAAAGACTTGATTCGGAGCTAATGCATATAAGGCCAAACTCGTGACGCCGAACACTCCCTACAGGTGTCCGGACTTTTCAATATAAACCGGGCTGAAAATAGCACCTGGTGATAGACCCTGGCATCAAGGCACGTATGGCAATCTGACGTGGGGAAAGAGCGCAGGTGGTGAGAGCATGAATCTCAAAACACAATACGAACCAAGATGCTTCTATAACATCCACTTTAGTACGGCGAGCCGTATTTTTACAGATAATGCTGATATCTTTCTTGGACATTTTACATGCCAGGAAAGTATAATACAAAAGGAGATAAAAAAAAGGTTTACACAGGGTCTTAATCTTAAAAAGAAACCTTAATACGGGGCCCTGCTGCACGTCTGTGCCTTTGTCTCCGTTGTGAAGTGTCCTTGAAGGGTATAGTATGATGGCCATCTATAGAAAGGAAAAAACCAGGTAAAAGAATCTGCTGAGGCCATAAGTAAAGCTGGTTCGTTTTAGTGAACCGTGAAATATAGCTTCTGGAGTCCGAATAGGGTCGAGCCGAACTATGGACTTTTTGTGTGCAGTGTGCCCCCGTCGCCACCCAAGGAGTTTTGAGTGTATATTTATGTATACGTAGCACATGTGCTTTCTCCTTATGGGGCGGTGGATGGGGGCGTAGCTGCTAATTGAACTCAGGTTTATCTGAGCTGCCACACTGAGGTGTGCGGCAGACACGTTTAGCTATGTCCGTGGTCTTAAAGACCGATGAGCAGCTCGGCTTGAATAGGCCGCTTTGTACTTCGACTGCTAGAACCGCTGTGTATTCTTATGTATGAAGAGAGCACTCCGTATTTCCGCTAACCGTGATGACGCCACATGGTCCAGGCGTTTTGAGTTTTAGATAAGCATAATGCAGAACTGCATTAAGACGGGCAAAGGTCCTTCTTCCGAGTAGTGCATTATAGCCATAGAACGGAGCAATGTCGAAGATTAGTTCTTCGCTTCGAAAGTTGTCGGGGGAGCCGAATACAACATCCAATGTTAGAGAGCCCGCGCAGCAGGCTTCCACGCTCGGTATAACTCCTTTAAAGGTAGTGCTGCTTGGCTTGATTCTTGATGGGTCTATCCCCATCTTGCAGACAGTGTCCTGGTATATTAGATTGAGACTGATGCCGCTATCCATGAGGACTCGAGTGAGGTGGTATCCGTCGATTATTGGGTTGATCACTAGGATAGCCGAACCCCCATGACGGATACTAGTCGGATGATCCCTGCGATCAAACGTGATCGGACAGGCCGATCATGGGTTGAACCTGGGGGCGACGGGCTCGACAGCATAGACGTCTCGGAGTGCGCATTTGCGCTCCGTCTTTGGGATATGAGTCACATAGATCATGTTTACTGTTTTGATCTCCGGTGGAAATTTCTTCTGTCCCCCCGTGTTCAGCCGGCAAGGTTCGTCCTCGTCTTTGCTCTGAGGTCCCTTCCCTTTGTGTTCGGCGTTGAGTTTGCTTGCCTGCTTGAAGAACCAACATTCTCTGTTTGTATGATTAGCTACTTTATTGGGAGTGCCGTGGATCTGGCAGGGCTTGTCTAGGATTTTATCCAGGTTGGATCGACTGTCCTTGTTTCCTTTAAATGGATTCTTCCGTTGACTGGGTCTAGAGCCCCTAAATCCAGCTTTTACCGTTGTATTGTCTGGGCTTTCTTCATTGTTCCAACGTTTTTTTGTTGCATCATGGTTTTCCGTTGCCATCCCTAACCTCAGATGTGCCGGGATCATTGGTGCTGCTACGGGCTAACCAGCTGTCTTCGCCCGCGCAAAAGCGGGTCATAAGTGTGGTTAAGGCGGCCATTATCCTTGGCTTTTCCTGGCCGAGGTGTCTGGCTAGCCATTCGTCCTAGACACTGTGTTTGAAGGCCACTAAGGCTTCAGCGTCCGGATAGTCGACAATTTGGTTCTTCTTAGTGAGAAACCGGTTCCAAAGCTTACGGGCTGATTCTCCTGGTTGTTGGATTATGTGACCTAGATCGCTTGCATCCGGGGGCCGGACATAGGTCTCTTGGAAATTGGCCCGAAAAGCGTCCTCAAGTCCTCCCAGCTTCCTATGGAATTCTCAGGGAGGATTTTTAGCCAGTGCCGAGCTGGTCCTTTTAGCTTGAGGGGTAAATATTTGATGGCGTGGAGATCATCTCCGCGAGCCATGTGGATGTGAAGAATAAAGTCTTCTACCCAAACCGCAGGGTCCATCGTTCCATCATACACCTCGATTTTTACGGGTTTGAACCCTTCTGGAAAATCGTGTTCTAGCACCTGATCGGTGAAGCACAGGGGGTGTGCGGCACCCCTGTATCTAGCCGTGTCGTGGATTGGGTCCGACGGTTGTAATGTTCGGTATTGGTTCCAAGCTGGTAAATGGCAGGCGTACTTTGTTTGATAATCATGATCCCATGTAGGACCACATTCCCTGGATCCATAGATGGACCTAGTTTTGCCAACTTTTTTGTCCAGGTCCTCACGTAGATCGTGTTTCTGGTCCTAGGCCGCAACCTTCCTTCCTTTAAGGGGAGGGGGTGCGGGCTTGTGTACGGCATTGCTAGCCGCTCTGTCTCGACCACGAGGTGGTCGGTCCGGCCTATCGGCCGTATTGTTTTTTGGCAGTATAGGTGCGATAGCCTCGTCGTCGAATTCGGGCAGCAACTTACGTTTAGGATAGCTCTTTGTCTAGCGATTACCGCAGTATTTTTCCTCAGCGTCTAGCACTTCGTTCCATCTATCATTGAGCATATCTTGTGCGGCTCTAAGCCACTGCTTCTGCTTCTTCAGGCTCCTTGCAGTGGTGATAATCCTTTGGTGGAGGCGTTCTTGTTCTAATGGTTCTTCTGGGATGACGAACTCATCGTCGCCCAGGCTGATCTCCTCTTAAGAGACAGGTTGGTAATTGTTATCTTCAGCGTCGCCGTGGTCAGACAACATCTCCGGACTATGTTCGCCGTCCTCTCGCATGCCCTGCTCCAACGTTGGGTCTGCGGGGTCCTCGGCTTGGTTTAGATTATCATAATCGTCCGTAACAATGTTGCTGTTTTTCCTTTTGCCAGATCGAGGTCGGCGCTTGGGATGCCGACGCTTAGGAGGTTCATCGACAGGCATGCTATTATCGCCGTCGGCCTCATTCTCCTTTGGTGTGTCCACCATGTATATATCGTATGACGATTTAGCTGTCCACTGCCCTAAAGGTGGTGGTTTTTGTGCCTGCTCTTCTCCGGCATCGTCGTCCATACTGTTGATTTCCTCGGAGCCATAATCGAGCGTTTCGGTTAGGTCTTCAACGGTGGGAATGAAGTGGGTGGTGGGTGGGAGACGAAGTTCTTCATCGTCTGCTTCCCATTCGAGTCGGACATAGTTCGGCCAAGGGTCCCCTAACAAGGAGAGGGATTTCAATGAGCTTAACACATCGCCAAAAGGCGAGTGCTGGAAGAAGTCCGCGGAGCTGAACTCCAAGACTGGCGCCCAATCAGATTCGATGGATGCGGATGCACGCGGTCTGGAACCCATGGCCGGAGACGAGTCCGAGGTTCCGGTGACACAAGCCCAAATCGATGTTGGGTCTATGTGCGGCTCGAGCGCCGCTGAGTCTGGGGCCTCCGTGGCGGGGTTAAGCTTCCCGCCTTCGAACGACGCAGTCCGCTCCGGCTCTAGGTCCGGGGCGGTCACAGGCGTTATCTCCAGTGTCGGATATCGGGTTCCGGCAAAACCCTTAAGGTTCAAACTCTGGGGTGTGCACGAAGATCTCTCCCTACCAAAACGGACCCTCAGCCTCGCTGCGATCTGTAAGCTAGCACCATGAACAACACAAGAGACACAAGATTTATACAGGTTTGGGCCACCGTTGTGGTGTAATACCTTACTCCTGTGTGTGGTGTGGCGGATTGCCTCTTGGGCTAATGATGAACAGTACAGAGGAAAAACAGCCTTGCAAGGAGAGGTGTTCTTGTGCTCGCTGGTGTGTAGATGAACTGGGTTAGGATCAGATCCCCTCCTACAGTGGTGGCTAGCCCTATTTGTAGATGAAGGAAATATGCCCTAGAGGCAATAATAAAGTTTTTATTTATTTCCTTCTATCATGATAAATGTTTATTATTCATGCTAGAATTGTATTAACCGGAAACATAATACATGTGTGAATACATAGACAAACATAATTTCACTAGTATGCCTCTACTTAACTAGCTTGTTAATCAAAGATGGTTGTGTTTCCTAACCATGGACATGAGTTGTCATTTAATTAACGGGGTCACATCATTAGGAGAATGATGTGATTGACTTGACCCATTCCGTTAGCTTAGCACTTGATCATTTAGTATGTTGCTATTGCTTTCTTCATGACTTATACATGTTCCTACAACTATGAGATTATGCAACTCCCGTTTACTGGAGGAACACTTTGTGTGCTACCAAACATACAAACGTAACTGGGTGATTATAAAGGAGCTCTACAGGTGTCTCCAAAGGTACATGTTGAGTTGGCGTATTTCGAGATTAGGTTTGGTCACTCCGATTGTCGGAGAGGTATCTCTGGGCCCTCTCGGTAATGCACGTCACTATAAGCCTTGCAAGCAATGTAGCTAATGAGTTAGTTACGGAATGATGCATTACATAACGAGTAAAGAGACTTGCCGATAACGAGATTGAACTAGGTATTGAGATACCGACGATCGAATCTCAGGCAAGTAACATACCGATGACAAAGGGAACAATGTATGTTGTTATGTGGTTTGACTGATAAAGATCTTCGTAGAAGATGTAGGAGCCAATATGAGCATCCAGGTTCCGCTATTGGTTATTGACCGGAGACGTGTCTTGGTCATGTCTACATAGTTCTCGAACCCGTAGGGTCCGCACGCTTATAGTTAGATGACAGTTATATTATTGAGTTCATGTGTTTTGATGTACCGAAGATAGTTCGGAGTCGCTGAGGTGATCAAGGACATGACGAGGAGTCTCGAAATTGTCGAGACATGAAGATTGATATATTGGACGACTATATTCGGACACCGGAATGGTTCCGGGGGTTATCTGATATATACCGTACTACCGGGGGGTTAATGGGCCTCATGGGCCCAAAGTGGATAAGAGGAGGGGCGGCCAGCGCAGGCCGCGCGCCCCCTCCCCCTCTAGTCCGAATAGGACAAGGAGGCGGGCGGCGTCCCCCTTTCCTTCCCCTCCTCTCTCCCTTCCTTCCCCCTCTCCTAGATGGACAAGGAAAGGAGGGAGTCCTACTCCCGGTGGGAGTAGGACTCCTCCTGGTGCGCCCCCCTCTTGGTCGACCACCCCCTCCCCCTTGCTCCTTTATATACGGGGGCAGGGGGGCACCTCTAGACACAACAAAAATTGATCCTTGAGATCTATTAGCCGTGTGCGGTGCCCCCTCCACTATATTCCACCTCGATAATATTGTAGCGGTGCTTAGGCGAAGCCCTGTGTCGGTGGAACATCATCATCGTCACCACGCCGTCGTGCTGACAGAACTCTCCCTCGACACTCGGCTGGATCGGAGTTCGAGGGACATCATCAAACTGAACGTGTGCAAGAACTCGGAGGTGTCGTCCTTTTGGTGCTTGATCGGTCGGGCCGTGAAGACATACGACTACATCAACCGCTTTGTGCTAACGCTACTGCTTTCGGTCTACAAGGGTACATGGACAACACTCTCCCCTCTTGTTGCTAGGCATCACCATGATCTTGCGTGTGCGTAGGAATTTTTTTGAAATTACTACATTCCCCAACAGTGGCATCCGAGCCTGGTTTTATGCGTAGATGTTATATGCACGAGTAGAACACAAGTGAGTTGTGGGTGATACAAGTCATACTACTTACCAACATGTCATACTTTGGTTCGGCGGTATTGCTGGATGAAGTGGCTCGAAGCGACATTACGCGTACTCTTACGCGAGACTGGTTTACCGACGTGCTTTGCACATAGGTGGCTGGCGGGTGTCAGTTTCTCCAACTTTAGTTGAACTGAGTGTGGCTACGCCCGGTCCTTGAGAATGTTAAAACAACACTAACTTGACGAACTATTGTTGTGGTTTTGATGCATAGGTAAGAACGGTTCTTGCTCAGCCTGTAGCAGCCACGTAAAACTTGCAACAACAAAGTAGAGGACGTCTAACTTGTTTTTGCAGGGCATGTTGTGATGTGATATGGTCAAGACGTGATGTTATATTTTATTGTATGAGATGATCAAGTTTTGTAACCGAGTTATCGGCAACTGGCAGGAGCCATATGGTTGTCGCTTTATTGTATGCAATGCAATCGCCATGTAATTGCTTTACTTTGTCACAAAGGTGTAGCGATAGTCGTAGAAGCAATAGGTGGCGAAACGACAACGGTGCTACGATGAAGATCAAGGTGTCGCGCCGGTGATGATAGTGATCATGACGGTGCTTCGGAGATGGTGATCGCAAGCACAAGGTGATGATGGCCATATCATATCACTTATATTGATTGCATGTGATGTTTATCCTTTATGCATCTTATTTTGCTTTGATTGACGGTAGCATTATAAGATGATCTCTCACTAAATTTCAAGGTATAAGTGTTCTCCCTGAGTATGCACCGTTGTGAAAGTTCTTCGTGCTGAGACACCACGTGATGATCGAGTGTGATAGGCTCTACGTTCAAATACAACGGGTGCAAAACAGTTGCACATGCAGCATACTCAGGTTAAACTTGATGAGCCTAGCATATACAGATATGACCTCGGAACACTGAGACCGAAAGGTCGAGCGTGAATCATATAGTAGATATGATCAACATTGTGATGTTCATCATTGAAAACTACTCCATCTCACATGATGATCGGACATGGTTTAGTTGATTTGGATCACGTTATCACTTAGATGATTAGAGGGATGTCTATCTAAGTTGGAGTTCTTAAGTAATATGATTAATTGAACTTAAATTTATCATGAACTTAGTACCTGATAGTATTTTGCTTGTCTATGTTTGTTGTAGATAGATGGCTCATGCTATTGTTCCATTGAATTTTAATGTGTTCCTTGAGAAAGCTAAGTTGAAAGATGATGGTAGCAATTACACGAACTGGGTCCGTAACTTGAGGATTATCCTCATTGTTGCATAGAAGAATTACGTCCTGGAAGCACCGCTGGGTGCCAGGCCTGCTGCAGATGCAACTGACAACGTTAAGAACGTCTGGCAGAGCAAAACTGATGACTACTCGATAGTTCAGTGTGACATGCTTTACCTCTTAGAACCGGGACTTCAACGACGTTTTGAACGTCATGGAGCATATGAGATGTTCCAGGAGTTGAAGTTAATATTTCAAGCAAATGCATGTAATGAGAGATATGAAGTCTCCAATAAGTTCTATAGCTGCAAGATGGAAGAGAATAGTTCTGTCAGTGAACATATACTCAAAATGTCTGGGTATAATAATCACTTGATTCAACTAGGAGTTAATCTTCCTGATGATAGTGTCATTCACAAAATTCTTCAATCACTGCCACCAAGCTACAAGAGCTTTGTGATGAACTATAATATGCAAGGGATGGACAAGACTATTCCCGATCTCTTCGCAATGCTAAAAGCTGCAGAGGTAGAAATCAAAAAGGAGCATCAAGTGTTGATTGTCAATAAGACCACTAGTTTCAAGAAAAAGGGTAAAGGGAAGAAGAAGGGGAACTTCAAAAAGAATGGCAAACAACTTTCTTTTCAAGAGAAGAAACCAAAATCTGGACCTAAGCATCAGACTGAGTGCTTCTATTGCAAGCAGACTGGTCACTGGAAGCGGAACTGCCCCAAGTATTTGGCGGATAAGAAGGATGGCAAGGTGACCAAAGGTATGTGTGAAATACATGTTATTGATGTGTACCTTAGTAATGCTCGCAGTAGCACCTGGGTATTTGATACTGGTTCTGTTGCTAATATTTGCAACTCGAAACAAGGACTACAGATTAAGCGAAGATTGGCTAAGGACGAGGTGATGATGCGTGTGGGAAATGGTTCCAAAGTCGATGGGATCGCGGTCGGCACGCTACCTCTACATCGACCTTCGGGATTAGTTTTAGACCTAAATAATTGTTATTTGGTGCCAGCGTTAAGCATGAACATTATATCTGAATCTTGTTTGATGCGAGACAGTTATTCATTTAAATCAGAGAATAATGGTTATTCTATTTATATGAGTAATATCTTTTGTGGTCATGCACCCTTGAAGAGTGGTCTGTTTTTATTAAATCTCGATAGTAGTGATACACATATTCATAATGTTGAAGCCAAAAGATGCAGAGTTGATAATGATAGTGCAACTTATTTGTGGCACTGCCGTTTGGGTCATATTGGTGTAAAGCGCATGAAGAAACTCCATACTGATGGACTTCTGGAATCACTTTATGAATCACTTGGTACTTGCGAACCATGCCTCATGGGCAAGATGACTAAAACGTCGTTCTCCGGAACTATGGAGCGAGCAACAGATTTGTTGGAAATCATACATACTGATGTATGTGGTCCAATGAACATTGAGGCTCGCGGCGGGTATCATTATTTTCTCACCTTCACAGATGATTTAAGCAGATATGGGTATATCTACTTAATGAAACATTAGTCTGAAACATTTGAAAAGTTCAAAGAATTTCAGAGTGAAGTGGAAAATCATCTTAACAAGAAAATAAAGTTTCTACGATCTGATCGTGGAGGATCATATTTGAGTTACGAGTTTGGTTTACATTTGAAACAATGCAGAATAGTTTCGCAACCCATGCCACCCGGAACACCACAGCGTAATGGTGTGTCCGAACGTCGTAATCATACTTTACTAGATATGGTGTGATCTATGATGTCTCTTACTGATTTACCGCTATTGTTTTGGGATTATGCTTTAGAGACGGCCGCATTCACGTTAAATAGGGAACCATCAAAATCCGTTGAGACGACGCCTTATGAACTGTGGTTTGGCAAGAAACCAAAGTTGTTGTTTCTTAAAGTTTGGGGCTGCGATGCTTATGTGAAGAAACTTCAACCAGATAAGCTCGAACCCAAATCGGAGAAATGTGTCTTCATAGGATACCCAAAAGAGACTATTGGGTACACCTTCTATCACAGATCTGAAGGCGAGACTTTTGTTGCTAAATTTGGATCCTTTCTAGAGAAGGAGTTTCTCTCGAAAGAAGTGAGTGGGAGGAAAGTAGAACTTGATGAGGTAACTGTACCTGCTCCCTTATTGGAAAATAGTTCATCACAGAAACCGGTTCCTATGACGACTACACCAACCAGTGAGGACGCTAATGATATTGATCATGAAACTTCAGATCAAGTTACTACCGAACCTCGTAGGTCAACCAGAGTAAGATCCGCACCAGAGTGGTACGGTAATCCTATTCTGGAAGTCATGTTACTTGACCATGGAGAACCTACGAACTATGAGGAAGCGATGATGAGCCCAGATTTCGCAAACTGGCTTGAGGCCATGAAATGTGAGATGGGATCCATGTATGAGAACAAAGTATGGACTTTTATTGACTTGCCCGATGATCGGCAAGCCATCGAGAATAAATGGATCTTCAAGAAGAAGACTGATGCTGATGGTAATGTTACTGTCTACAACGCTTGACTTGTTGCGAAAGGTTTTCGACAAGTTCAAGGTGTTGACTACGATGAGACTTTCTCACCCGTAGCAATGCTTAAGTCTGTCCGAATCATGTTAGCAATTGCCGCATTTTATGATTATGAAATATGGCAAATGGACGTCAAAACTGCATTCCTGAATGGATTTCTGGAAGAAGAGTTGTATATGATGCAACCAGAAGGTTTTGTCGATCCAAAAGGTACTAACAAAGTGTGCAAGCTCCAGCGATCCATTTATGGACTGGTGCAAGCCTCTTGGAGTTGGAATAAACGCTTTGATAGTGTGATCAAAGCATATGATTTTATACAGACTTTTGGAGAAGCCTGTATTTACAAGAAAGTGAGTGGGAGCTCTGTAGCATTTCTGATATTATATGTAGACGACATATTATTAATTGGAAATGATATAGAATTTTGGGATAGCATAAAAGGATACTTGAATAAAAGTTTTTCAATGAAAGACCTCGGTGAAGCTGCTTATATATTAGGCATCAAGATCTATAGAGATAGATCAAGACGCTTAATTGGACTTTCACAAAGCACATACCTTGATAAGTTTTGAAAAAGTTCAAAATGGATTAAGCAAAGAAAGGGTTCTTGCCTGTATTACAAGGTGTGCAGTTGAGTCAGATTCAATGTCCGACCACAGCAGAAGATAGAGAGAAAATGAAAGATGTCTCCTATGCTTCAGCCATAGGCTCTATCATGTATGCAATGCTGTGTACCAGACCTGATGTATGCTTAGCAATAAGTTTAGCAGGGAGGTACCAAAGTAATCCAGGAGTGGATCACTGGACAGCGGTCAAGAATATTCTAAAATACCTGAAAAGGACTAAGGATATGTTTCTCATTTATGGAGGTGACAAAGAGCTAGTCATAAATGGTTACGTCGATGCAAGCTTTGACACTGATCCGGACGATTCTAAATCACAAACTGGATACGTGTTTATGTTGAATGGTGGAGCTGTAAGTTGGTGTAGTTCTAAACAAAGCGTCGTGGCGGGATCTACATGCGAAGCGGAGTACATAGCTGCTTCGGAAGCAGCAAATGTAGGAGTCTAGATGAAGGAGTTCATATCCGATCTAGGTGTCATACCTAGTGCATCGGGACCAATGAAGGTCTTCTTTGACAATACTGGTGCAATTGCCTTGGCAAAGGAATCCAGATTTCACAAGAGGACCAAGCACATCAAGAGACGCTTCAATTCCATCTGGGACCAAGTCCAGGTGGGAGACATAGAGATTTGCAAGATACATACGGATCTGAATGTTGCAGACCCATGGACTAAGCCTCTTCCACGAGAAAAACATGATCAGCGCCAAGGCTCCATGGGTGTTAGAATCATTATTGTGTAATCTAGATTGTTGACTCTAGTGCAAGTGGGAGACTGAAGGAAATATGCCCTAGAGACAATAATAAAGTTTTTATTTATTTCCTTATATCATGATAAATGTTTATTATTCATGCTAGAATTGTATTAACCGGAAACATAATACATGTGTGAATACATAGACAAACATAATGTCACTAGCTAGTATGCCTCTACTTGACTAGCTCGTTAATCAAAGATGGTTGTGTTTCCTAACCATGGACATGAGTTGTCATTTAATTAACGGGATCACATCATTAGGAGAACTAGCACAATGGCCCTCGCAAATGCGAGGGCATCACTTTAGTGCGTTCATAGTAGGAAAGTTTTATGTGTCGTTTGTGCGTGATACTACTTTAGTGAAAATAAATTAACTATGAATAGTGGGATATCTGCTGTTTTTCTGTAACACATATTATATTAGTTCGTGCAGTTATAACTCTTGTTATATTTCATATAGTTCTTAGACTACATTAGATGTAAAAATGTGAATATTTATGCATTGATGTCTATTAATAATTAGTTTACATGCACAAAAACCGAGACATTTGATAAAGGAGGATTTGGGGTATAATCGTCAGTTCGGCAAAGGAAAACCAATAAACCTAATTAAAGGGAATTTCTCTTAGAAAAAATACAATTAACATCAACCCAATAAAAGGAATAAGACTATCAAGCAGAAGGTAGTACAAAGTTTATTTACAATCTTCAAGATTTATCATTTGTGGGGTCTACCTAATTAATGTCTTCGTGTTTAGCTCTATTATAAGCTATGTGTACAATTATAGTTTGATATTATTTTTTGTAAACCCATAAATTATAATAATTATGGTTTTTGTCATGAATACAGAAAACTTAATTTAAGATAAAAATCTCACGCTGAAAATATATATTAATGTATATATGCCTATTCTACCAAATAAATAATCACATTATATTGTTAATCAAATAATAATAAACATTGCTTAATGAAGTGAAATTAAAAAAAACTATCCAATGTTAATTGTCTACCTAGATAAAAATATATTTGTTTTCATATCTAGTTCTTCTTCCTCTTTCATTTATAAACGACGTTGTAGAAACGGATCCAATATCGAAAATACGAATTTGGTAGTTATTTTGTATGTACATGATTGCTAACAAATTAATAATACTTTTAATCCTAGAATAATAAACATTGATTAATGATACTATATGTTCTTTCCCTGGTAATCATATTCATAGGACTCGGGGTAGAAAACCCTCCAGTTGCATCTACATAATTTACATAGTAATTCAAGTTGACCCTTTACATACCAATATGTATGCACCATATTATAACGATTCTCCGATTAATACCAACACCTCAAAATGATCTTTTGCTCTAACAATTTCGAATCCTTCCGGTTCTATAAATTTGCCACTTTGGGAGTCTATTGATGTCCATTAGACATCACTTGAAGCATTATTTTTTACGGAATCACTTTAAGCACTTATATATGTAGTAATATACTTATAAAATCCAATATAGGATAACTGAATACACTCCTTATAAAGTACAATATGTATTTTGATTGTTCGAGTTCAAGGTTCAACTGCAAATATCTTGCTTAAAATTTTGTTGATAGTTACAAAATGAAGACATAAGTATCGTTTTTGTCAGCTCTATGCAGCACACACCTCTTGAATATGTTATATATCCTTGCAATGCACAATACCTAAGATGCGAGATTGGTAGGCCTTGTGCCTAGTTGTAAATTGTGGACGGGTACTCTATCCTTTCTCCTATGAATATACGATATACATGCTTCTGTGTATTTTAGGAAAAGAATATGAGAAATATTTAGAGATTATTGCCGAAAGTCCCGCATGTGGCGGTGTTTTTTTGGGGGGTCCGTATGTGGTGTTCTTTCGGGTGTATTTTGTATGACACGATTTGTAGCTCGATGCTTTTGTTCTCAAAATATGTAGCACGTACAAGCTTACTGCCTGGCTAGTTGCAGAGGCTAGCAGGCTGGTCGATTGATCATGCCCTGCTAGTTGTGTACTCGTACATACATCAGACAGTGGTCAGCCAATTTTAGTGTGTGCGTGTTTTTTGAAACACGGTGTGCGTGTGTTTCTTTGGGGCCAATACATGCATGATTGTATTCTTATCAAGGCATCTACTCCCTCCGTTCAGAATTACTCGTCCAAGAAATAAATGTGTCTTGATGTATTTTATTTGTAGATACATTCATTTTTATGCATTTTTTTGACAAGAAATTCCGAACGGAGGGAGTATATATTAAGAGAAGCGTGTATGCATGCATGCATATTCATGCACATATCAAGGAATTAGCCTCCTACGGTAGTCTCCAACCAGCATGTTTTTTTTATCTAACCGGCACGTTCTTTTGTACGTATATTAGATAAATGGAACGTCCTTTCTGGAGGAAGGCATAGCCTACGCTATTTGTTGTTTTGGCTGGCACGTCGCTTTTTTAAATAATTAAAACAGGTCATTCAGGTCGTCTAAGTCCCAGACTATTATCTTTATGGAACAATCCTTTTTACGTGGACTTTTTTTAGGCTTGGACATTGATTTTTCAACGGAACCTTGTCCAAGGTTTTTTTGCTTTCCTATATTAAATATGGAAAACTGAATGAAACGTTTTTTCTTCATTAATGGCAATGGTGGGTAATTTTTCCACTTCAAAACTTATCTAATGGCTCTAAAATTTTGATCTATTAAATAAACGATCGGATGTTTCTAATTTTTGTGGGATTTTCTAGCCTAATTCTCTTTTTTGTGGTGAACCCATCATTTACTTTTTAATATAAATAGATTATGTGATTGACTTGACCCATTCCGTTAGCTTAGCACTTGATCGTTTAGTATGTTGCTGTTGCTTTCTTCATGACTTATACATGTTCCTACAACTATGAGATTGTGCAACTCCCGTTTACCGGACGAACACTTTGTGTGCTACCAAATGTCACAACGTAACTGGGTGATTATAAAGGAGCTCTACAGGTGTCTCCAAAGGTACATGTTGAGTTGGTGTATTTCGAGATTAGGTTTTGTCACTCCGATTGTCGGAGAGGTATCTCTGGGCCCTCTCGGTAATGCACATCACTATAAGCCTTGCAAGCAATGTAGCTAATGAGTTAGTTACGGAATGATGCATTACATAACGAGTAAAGAGACTTGCCGGTAACGAGATTGAACTAGGTATTGAGATACCGACGATCAAATCTCGGGCAAGTAACATACCGATGACAAAGGGAACAACGTATGTTGTTATGCGGTTTGACTGATAAAGATCTTTGTAGAATATGTAGGAGCCAATATGAGCATCCAGGTTCCGCTATTGGTTATTGACTGGAGACGTGTCTCGGTCATGTCTACATAGTTCTCGTACCTATAGGGTCCGCCTGCTTAAAGTTAGATGACAGTTATATTATGAGTTCATGTGTTTTGATGTACCAAAGATAGTTCGGAGTCCCAGATGTGATCACAGACATGACGAGGACTCTCGAGATGGTCGAGACATGAAGATTGATATATTGGACGACTATATTCGGACACCGAATGGTTCCGTGGGTTATCGGATATATACCAGAGTACCGGGGGGTAACCGGAACCCCCCGGGGGGTTAATGGGCCTCATGGGCCCAAAGTGGAGAAGAGGAGGCGCGGCCAGGGCAGGCCGCGCGCCCCCTCCCCCTCTAGTCCGAATAGGACTAGGAGGGGGGCGGCGCGCCCCTTTCCGTCCTCCCCTCTCTCCCTTCCTTCCCCCTCTCCTAGTTGGACAAGGAAAGGAGGGAGTCCTACTCGCGGTGGGAGTAGGACTCCTCCTGGCGCGCCCCCTCTTGGCTGGCCGCCCCTCCCCCTTGCTCCTTTATACACGGGGGCAGGGGCACCTCTAGACACAACAACAATTGATCCTTGAGATCTATTAGCTGTGTGTGGTGCCCCCCTCCACTATATTCCACCTCGATAATATCGTAGCGGTGCTTAGGCGAAGCCCTGCGTCGGTAGAACATCATCATCGTCACCACGCCATCGTGCTGACAGAACTCTCCCTCGACACTCGGCTGGATCGGAGTTCGAGGGACGTCATCGAGCTGAACGTGTGCAAGAACTCGGACGTGCCGTGCTCTCGGTGCTTGATCGGTCGGGCCGTGAAGACGTACGACTACATCAACTGCGTTGTGCTAACGCTTCTGCTTGCGGTCTACAAGGGTACGCGGACAATAGTCTCCCCTCTCGTTGCTATGCATCACCATGAACTTGCGTGTGCATAGGAAATTTTTTGAAATTACTACATTCCACAGCAATAGAGGCCCTGGTCCTCTTCCCAAATATTGAGCGGGAAGGGATCCAGCAACAGCCATTTTGAAAGGGGACAGCTAGTACAAGCTGTCCTGACTAAAGGTGGTCTTTGCCTGCCAAAGGTGCTGGTGGTGACGCCGTCTAGGGCTCCATTGTGACCTCCGTCCTGCCATCCTGCTAGCCTTGGTCTCGTTGCGCTGATATGGAAACCTTCGCGTGATGCCTCGGTACTCCGCGCCTGCGCTCGCCCCCTTTGCACCAAAGAGGAAACGAGGACACTGCGTGGGCTGGCGCCCGCCTGGCGCCCGCCTGGTGTTGATCGTCATGGCTTGCGTCATGGGCACCTCGCGAGGTACCCCTCGCCTTGATCTCTCTGCCTCCTCGCGAGCCCGCCTGGTGAGGCCACTCCTGAGGAGGCCTTGCGTCGTCAGCCCCGTGAGGCTTGGCCCCTCGCGAGGGTCTTGAGTGTTGGTTGATGAAGATGGGCCGTACTGGGCCACTGGTTGAGCCACGCTGCAGGCCGCAGGCAGGCATGTCTGGGGACCCCCGTTCCCAGAACGCTGACAGTAGCCCCTAGGCCAAATGCGCTTGGACTTGGCTTAGCAGCGAAGCCAAAGGGCAAGTATGGAGCGCCGCAGGCCCAAACAGCCTGCGGCCTTGGTCGACGCATGGCAATTGATTGGACTTGGGCGTCTCCGCTTCCCCATGCTGCCCCAATATCAGCTTGGCTAGGCGGCCATGGCGCCTTACACAGTTATTTCCTCCTTGCTGGCAGCGTGCTTCCTATTCCCCCTTTTCCGTCAAATCTCTGCTTCAGCTCCCAATCTGACTTAAGTCTGCTTCCATCATCGCCATGGCGCCAACTAGTAAGGAGAAAGGGAAGAAGGCTCTGCCCCCAACTAGTTCGTCCCCGACAATCGAGCCCGCCGTCGGCCGGTCGCTGGTGCTCAACCTGGAGGCCCTGGGCAAGGTCTGCCCTGCGCTTGCTTCCAGCTTCAACGAGCGCAGAAAGACAATGGCCTAGCATGCGTCCCACGCCTCCATTGACAGGACAGTCACTGAGGTTCAGTTCTTCGTCGATGCCCTGTGGGCTAGCCTGGTTCCCCCTTTCTCCGCCTTCTTCAATGCAGTGCTTTCCCATTATCAGATCCATATGATGCACCTTGATCCCCAATCCGTTACCCTTCTCGCCATCTTCACCTTTGTTTGTGAAGCCATGGTGGGCATTGCTCCTTCCGTCGCCCTCTTGCACCACTTCTTCTCGCTGCACCTGACCGACCCCTCGCAGTTTTCGGGGTGTGTGAACTTCCAGACCATGGCAGAGATGGCCACCTTGGAGATTGATTTTGACCTCCCGCCGTCCACGAGCGGGTTCCGGGCATGGTGGTTGTACGTGGATGTCGGAGTGCTCAGACCTCTGCTTTCGCCTCCGTCGTTCCCCATTGTCCCCAATCCCGGCTGGGGCCACGAGAGACTCGTGAGCCCCCGGATCTCCTTTGTCTGGTTCTGAATGAAGAGGTTGAGAGATCTCGGCGTGACTGCGCCCCGGGTGGTGAAGGATTTCCTCTAGTGTCGCATTGCTCCTCTCCAGCGCCATTCCCGACCGATATGGGCCCTGACCGGTGACCGTGACCGCATGAGGCTTCAGGAGACAGAACTTGCACCCGAAACGCTGAGGATGGTGCTTGAGGTCTTGACTGGCGACCCCTCGCCGGGCGATGTGTGGCACGGGGGTAACCTCCTGTATCTCTGCTCGAACAGGGCTGAGTTCATGGGATAGATGCCTCTCTTTGACGAATGGGTGTTGCGTCCGGTCGGCCTTGTGGGGCCTCGCGAGAATCCTGTCATCGTGGCTCCCTTCCTCACCGCCAGCACCGATCTTGCTCCAAGAGTGGGCGCAGGGGGGCAAGAATCGCTTGAGGCTAGAGGCTCGGGTGTCGTGGCGCCGACGCCGCACAGGGTTCCCGAAGCATCATCCTTTGGAGCTCATGAGGCCTGCCCTGAGGCTGTCGTCGATGGGGGGACGCGGCCCGCGGTTCCCGAGGTCGGAGCTCCTGACGCCTCGGCAGGCCATTGGGGGTGGTGCATGATTGCCCCTCCTAGCTTGGCGCCCCAGAGGTTGACCACCTAGGTGCTTCCCCATCCGCGCCACATGCTGGTTGTCACGTCGAGCGCCTGGGTCGGTTCCACGTGGACTTTGCTGCACTCCGCAAGAGGAAGGAGTTTTTGAGTTGCAGTGGTCGCACCTTCCGGCCGTTGAAGCATAGGAAGTACTTCACATAGATGAGTAAGTACCTCATCCTTGTAATTCTTCAATTGCTGCGCCCTTTCCTGATTGTGATTCTTCAGGATCCCTCCTGTCAAGCCTACGGAGTCACCCAAGAAGCAACCTCCTCCGGCCTTGCCTTCATCGCTGGCCTTGAGCGTCCCGATCCTTCATGCTTCCCCTGACGCGGGGTCAGCCAGAGAAACACGCATGCCTGCAAGGTGTCTTGAGCCCATGCCCTTGCCGCCTTTCTTTCGCGACCCCGCCTGGAGTGTGGCCAGCCTTCCCAGGGCTCCTCCTCTGATCGTGGATGGCAGCTGGTTGGCGCCAGCGATGGTGATGGTGTAGGATCAAAAGTATGTCTAGAGGGGGGGTGATTAGACTACTTGACAATATAAAAATTCAGCCTTTTGATAAAGACAAGTTTTTGGCAAGTTCACAATGATGATCAAGTCAAGTATCACCCTACACATGCAATTCTAGAGTATAGGCAGCGGAAAGTAAATTGCACATGTAGTAAAGAGAGGTGGAGAAGAGCAAACGCAATTTGGAGACACGGAGATTTTTTCTCGTGGTTCCGATAGGTGGTGCTATCGTCAATCCACGTTGATGGAGACTTCAACCCACGGAGGGTAACGGCTGCGAGAGTCCACGGAGGGCTCCACCCACGAAGGGTCCACGAAGAAGCAACCTTGTCTATGCCATCATGGCCTACGCCCACGGAGGGCTAGCCTTACTCGGGGTAGATCTTCACGAAGTAGGCGATCTCCTTGCCCTTACAAACTTCTTGGTTCAACTCCACATCTCGACGGAGGCTCCCAAGCGACACCTAACCAATCTAGGAGGCACCACCCTCCAAAAGGTAATAGATGGTGTTGATGATGATGAACTCCTTGCTCTTGTGCTTCAAATGATAATCTCCCCAACACTCAACTCTCCTCACTGATTTGGCTGTGGTGGAAGAAAGGATTGAGTGGAAAGCAACTTGGGAAGGCTAGAGATCAAGTTTCATATGGTGGGAGTGGAGCTACTTGATCTCAACACAAGGGTAGGTAGTTTTCTTCTCAGAAATGTAAGGTAGGAGTGGTAGTTCTTTCTGATGGCTCTCTCCACGAATGAAGAGGGGGTGGAGGGTATTTATAGCCTCCACACAAAATCCAACCGTTACACACATTTGACCAATCTCGGTCAGACCGAAGTTGACAACTCGGTGAGACCGAAAGTTCAAATCATGTGAACGTTGGGATTTTCGGTGGGACCGAAAATACAAACTCGGTGAGTCCGATTCGTCCAAAGACAAGAGCTTGCCAATCTCGGTGGGACCGACTTCATCATCTCGGTGACACCGATTTGATGACAGAAGGTTACCGAAGCTTGGCACCTCAAGTTTCGGTGAGACCGGGTTCAGAATCGGAAAATCCGAGAATTCTAGGGTTTGGCTATATGGCTGAGGTGGTTCATCTCGGTGTGACTGGGTTTGGAAAATCGGTGGGACCGAGATTACTTATGAGTGTATTATGGAAGTGAGAGTTGCTGATAGTTTAGGAGATGTATCACTAAGCACTTTGAGCAACCAGATCATTATCATAACCTCATCCCCTTTTAATAGTATTGGCTTTCCTATAGACTCAATGTGATCTTGGATCACTAAACCAAAAATGGAGTCTTGAGCTTTTGCCAATGCTTGCCTTAGCATTTTGAGGGGTCCACTTCTTCAGTCCTTGCCATACCCATATCACTGAACTTTCTGAAATGATTCTCAAGAAACTATTAGTTCAATGATATATATGTTGTTATTAATTACCAAAACCACCCAGGGATTAGTTGCACTTTCAATCTCCCCCTTTTTGGTAACTGATGTCAACATATAGATCAAAGCTTCGACAAAGGATATAATCAATGAATAATATCGTCGCTTTGAGAAGTATGTGATAAGCAAGAGCTCCCCCTAAATTTGTGCATTATTTAAGATTTGCGTTTGAATGCAAATGCACAATCGATTAGGATCATGGGTCACTCTTCCATGTCACATACATCTTGGTGGAGCGCACAAAATGATAAGAATGAATAGCATGCACCCAATCACCAAGACATGAGTAAATGGTCATACAGGATAGGAATAGCATATGATAAGCATTAAGCACACATTAAGGCATAGTACGACCAAGCACTCATCAAACGTAGTATCAAACACACAGAATGTCACGAAAAACAACAGCACTCTCTCTCTCTCGAAGTCCTATGATCTATACAATTTCTCCCCCTTTGGCAACAAGTTACCAAAAAGTTCGAAAAGTATAGAGCTAAACGTCACTAGGGACTCTGCTGGCGGCTCCTGTCTGGGTTGATGTTGGAGTTGAGATGGCTGCATCGGCGAAGACTTCTGCTGATGTCTGTGGAGCTGGAGGAGTGGTCACTGGAGCTGGAGCTGGAGCAACTGATGGAGCTGTGGGAGGTGCTGAGGCTGTAGTCCTGGTGTCTGTCACTGGAATAGCAGCTGATCGGGGTCCTGTGGGAACAGGAGCAGTCTGTTCATAAGCATCCTGGACTAGGTCATCCTGCATCTCACGCATGAGCTCTTCCTTCTCCCTCTTTGCTTCCTCGATATCTGCCTCAAGCTTGTTGACAGTTACTTGCACTTCAGTCAGCTTCACATCCAGAGCATGGATCTTGTCTTCAACAATCCTCTCAAGGCTCTCCTGAGACTGTACAATGCTGGCCAGGCGTTGTTCAATCCTTTGGGTAGCTTCAAGGAGCTGCTCTCCAACACTCTTTGGTTTAGCTGCTGCTGCTGCTGCTTCCTTCTCAGCTTTGGCTTTCTTGGCAGCTTCAATCTTTGCTTGACCTTCAACAGAAGTTGGATCCTCCTCATCCATCACAACATCATTGTCCTCATGCTCAGGCTGCAGTGGTAGGTGTTCTCTATCCAACAAGAACGTGCCCGTGCCAAACTTGGCATTGATAAGCATCTGAATATGCGGGGCAAATCCACACGACCTTTTCTGGTCAGCTGCAGTCCTCTTAATAGTCTCAACTATCAAGTCCATCACCTTGAACGGTGCCTTCTCATCAAGTATATGCAGCATGTTGATAGAGTACCCTCTGATCATGCGATGATCTCCAAACTTGGGCATCAAGGTATGCCTCAGAATGGTGTTTGTGGTAGGTAGACCTGCCTGGAGATAATACACTGAGCCAAGCTTCCAGATTGCTAAATCCTTAGCTGGAACCTCCTTGTACATATTCTTCATAGATTCATGGTTCTTCTTGGGAATGCCATAGACATCAACATCATCCTCTCTCTGCACTGGAGCATTCAGCAGTTCTGGCCATTCTTCTACAGTTGAAGAGAATCTTTGGCCTTCAGTCATCCATGTGATCTTTCCATCTGGATAGAAATGAGTTGTGGCATAGAATTGCATAATCATTTCATCATTCCAACTTGTCAGCTTTTGACCTACGAAGTCTGCAACACCACATGCAGTGAAGCTCTCATGCACATGTGGAAAGAAGTCTCTGTGCTCTTCACTGTCAATGTATTTCCAATCAACAAATCTGGTGTCTGCCACTATGGGCTTCTTGTCCATCAGCACAGTCTCATAGAAGTCCTGCTGCTCTCTGGTGTGAAATCTGGGATCAACAGCAGTTCTTCTCCTCACAGCATATGGATCAGCTTGTCTCCATAGCCTGAGACCTCTATCCTTCCTTTCCTTCATGTTTTCAGCTTGAGGATGAGCATCATTGTGAAGTGGCAGTTTTGGACGAAGTTTCAGCAAAACTGGTGCCTCGTCATCTGACACAGCTGGTGGCACATCATCCTTGTTCTTTTCAGACGCTGGAACGTTTCTGACGGTCTTCTTGGGCTTGGCAGCAGGCTTTGCTGGAGCTGCCTTGACTGGAGCAGATGGCTTGGACTTTGAAGTGGCTCCAGCCCTGATGGCATCACCCATGAGCTTAGGCTTCTGAGGAGGCTGGGGTGCTTCCTCATCCTCTACTGCTGCATCTGCATGAGGATCAATATACATATCTGCTCTAGCTCCTGACACATACACTATCCTCTTTCTCTTGGAAGTTTTCTTCACTTTGCTTGTAGTTTCCCCTTCCATACTCAGCTTTTTGGCAACAGTGGACCGCTTCACTTTTCTGGTGCCTTTCTTGGTTTGCTGCCCTTGAGGCTCTTTGGCAACAACCTTTCTCTTTGGCTTGGAGGAGACCTCTTCCTCAACAATGAAATCAGAATCTTCTTCATCAGAGTTCCTCTTCTTTCTGGCCCTGGTGGCTGCAGGAGGCAAACCACTTGGTGTGCTCCTCTCACCATCATCTAATGAGCTGCTGGGTTCAGGACTAGTGCCTGCCTCTGGAATATCAGCAATAGGTGACTCAGACCTGTTCTGGATGTCACTGGCATCTGACATGGCTGACAACCTGTGAACAGATAAGGTGTAGGCAGAGTAGAAGAGTTATCACAAACTGCAGAAGATTTTGCAAACAGAATGAGTTCAAATTCTAGTATTAGGTTTTCACAGAAGACATTTCGGTCAGTCCGAGTTTAAAATTCGGTGAATCCGAAGTGTTCAAAAAGAAGCATTCACACCACTTTCGGTTGGACCGAAGTGGGTTTCGGTCCTGCCGAAAACACTAGGGTTTCACTAAATCCTCATTTCGGTCACACCGATTTGCACAACTCGGTTGGACCGAAAGGTGCAGTGCAATGGCCAGAGGCCAAATCGGTCATACCGAGAATGTAAAATCGGTCTCACCGAGATGTGTTCGGCGGAAACCTAACCCTAAAACGTTTACTCGAATTTCGTTCAAAGGAACTAATCGTGTACCATGTGTTCAGGAAGATTTCAATCGTGGCAAGATTACAGGCAAACCAAACGTGCATTGAATCGGAGATGAGAGCACGAGTGGGATCGAAACTCACCCTAACTTGGTGGAGTTCCTCTACGGCGGCAACGGCGCGGAGAAGATGTCCGTTGACGGCGACGGAGACCTACGGCGAGGGCGCACAGGCGACGACGGAGACGATCCGGAGACCAGGTGACGGCAGCAAGGGGTGTGGGGGTGAAGCGTTTTGAAGTAGAAATCAACGCGCGGCCCTCGGAGTATATATACCCCTTTGCTGTCGGTGGGACCGAGTTGTAAAAGTCGGTGGCACCGAGATGGATAACTGCAGGGCAGTTATGCACTTCGGTCACGCCGAAATTCACAACTCGGTTTCACCGAGGTGAAAACCTAGATCAATCCAAATGCTTTCGGTTTGACCGAGTTTGAGTGGGTTGGTCTGACCGAAATCACTTAGAAGGTTTTGGAAGTTAGCCCTTGACGGATCGGTGGCTCCGAGTGCTCCTCACTCGGAGGGTCCGAAAATGACTTGTTCAAAGTTTGTGATGTAAGCATGAATAGAATTTGAGACAAGAAAGCATAGATAGCTAGGGGAGGTACTTAGGCATTCTTGTCCATCCATTTGGTCAGAAAGAAACAAAAAGACCAAGGCAACAAATGGATGTCCTCGAATGGATTAAATCATGCATCCAACATGCTCACACAATAAGATAGCAAATGAAATATGTGTCAAACATGCACAATCAAAATTCTAGCTACTATCACACAATTTGTCGATGACTAGGTCATCTATATATGAGTATATTGACTTAGGAGTCAAATGAGAACATTTGATCATAGGTCATACTCATCGTTTAAGCACATGTGGGGTTACCACTTTTACATAAAGCATTGATGTGTTCACATCATTTGAAGATGCTTTAGCTCAATTCTTTAGAGCAAAGCTCCCCCTAGATGTGAGAACCCCTTTTAAAGGGTCAAACTAACCTTGGGTTGTCGTAGAAGACTTCATGTAGATGTTGAAGATGTGGATGCTCAATGTTGATGAAGATCATCAAGAGTTGGGAGCAATCCTTTGGATTCGGGCACTTTCAATACCTACATGGGTTAGTCCCACAAGGAACAAACAAGGATATCCATGGACATAGATTGAAGTACACAATGGATGATGTCCATGAGAGCTATGATTACCTTGTCCCTTGACTTACCAACAAGAGGGTTTGTGACTCCATGAACTAGTGCAAGATGTGGAAGTTGATTGCACAAGTTCTTGCCAAAATGAATATGAGTGAAGTATGTTGGCGGAGTCACCCTCAAGAACTCTCTAGTTCTTCTTCTTCGGGATCCACATCATCTTGATGGGAATCCTTGGGGTTGTAGTTGAGCTTGACGAAGTAGAACTTGACGTTTCCGTGGGAACCCACTTGACCATGGCTTTAGGTGCTTCAATAAATGCATCATTCTCCTCTTGAAGCTTGTCCTTGTCTTTTAGCTTGTGGTCTTGTGGTGGAAGATCATCTTGAGCTTGTTCCACATTGGAAGAAGTAGGATCGTACTTCTCCTTTTGAGAAACAAACTTTGGAGTGGGATATTGACCTTCTTCCCATTCAACACCCTCGGCGTTGAACTTTCGCTCAAAACCAATTCCTTGATTCTTCCGGTGCCTCCCTTGCTTGTGAATAATTTCCTCAAAGTTCTTGCTTCCGGCAAGGCTCTTGTAGACACCTTTCTCTATAATCCCTTTCAATAAACTATTTTCTTGCTCAAGTGTAACTTGGCTCGAAACATTGTTAGTGGAATCAAGAGAACTACTAGAACCAATATTGTTGCTTCTAGATGAAGAATTTTTCTTATGCTTGTCATGCTTAGTTTTAATAGGTGGCAAGAAATTAGACAAGAGAAGTCGTTTGGCAAGATATGAAGAACTCTTCTTTCGAAGATCGTCATTGATTGCTTTTAGGAACTCATGTTCTTGCTCTAGATTGAGCCTCTCGAAGCGTAGCTTCTCATGAGATCTTAGGAGCTCTCTATGATCTTCTTGAGTTGTTTCATGAGCTAACTTAAGAGTGTTTAGTTCTTTAGTTAGACGCTCAATCTCCTTCATAGCATTGTCATTCGACTCTTCTCGACTATAAAGACTACTAGCATGTTCATCATTACTAGTTTCACTAGATTTGTCATGTAAAAGCTCATCTTCACCAAGCAAGTCATCCTCATCACTATCAAAGTCAATGAATTCAGGGTGTGATACCTTGGGGCCTTTAGCCATGAAGCATCTTCCAATTCCCTCATTTGGTGAATCAAATAAGTCATAGGAGTTGGAGTTGGAGGACACGAGAGCAAGACCAGCAACACCTTCATCTTGACTGTAGTCGGAGTTGGAGTGATAGCTTCTTTCGGAATGATTGTCGGAGTCGGAGCCGGAGACCCATTCACCTACATGAGCTTGATGTTTTCTTCTTGTGTAGCTCCTTGATGACTTGTCTTTCCTCTCCGAATCCTTGCTTCTCCGAGAGGGTCTTCGTTCATAACGATCATCTCTGCTCCTTCTCTCTTTCCGAGGTGACTCATCTCTTGAGCTTCTTCTTCTTGGAGATTCTTCTCTTCTCTTGTGGAATTTGTTGAAGTTCTTGAGCATTAGGCTTATCTCTTCATTGGAAACTAACTTATCACTTGAGGTTGTGGGAGCATCACTTGTAGCTTTGTAAGCACCACTTGACTTGTTGTGAAGCTCTTCCTTATCCTTAAGTGTCATCTCATGAGCAACAATTCTTCCAATGACTTTGGTTGGCTTGAGATTCTTGTAGTTTGGCATCATTTGGATCAAAGTGCACGCGGTGTCATACTTTCCATCCAAAGCTTTGAGAATCTTTTTGATGATGAATCGGTCGGTCATTTCTTCGCTTCCTAAGCTGGCAATCTCATTTGTGATGAGAGCAAGCCTAGAGTACATTTCAGTGACTCCTTCACCATCCTTCATCTTGAACTTGTCAAGTTGACCTTGAAGAATATCTAGCTTTGATTCCTTCACGGACTCGGTACCTTCGTGCATTTCAACCAAAGTATCCCAAATCTCTTTTGCATTCTCAAGACGGCTGATTTTGTTGAACTCCTCGGGACACAAAGCATTGAATAGAATGTCACAAGCTTGAGCATTGTTTTGCAACATCCGCAATTCATCCGTTGTAGCTTCGCGATCCGGAACTTTTCCTTCCTCGAAGAACTGACCTTGCAAACCAACACAAATAATGCCCCATGCGGCTGGGTTATGACCAAGAATATGCATTTTCATTTTATGCTTCCAACTAGCAAAATTTGTACCATCAAAGTAAGGACCTCTACGAAAATTACCCTCACTAGACGCCATACTCTCCTAGGTTGTGAAACCAAGCTTATGGAGTCCAATGCAATGGAAACCAATACAATGGAGACCAAAGCTCTGATACCACTTGTAGGATCGAAAGTATGTCTAGAGGGGGGGGGTGATTAGACTACTTGACAATATAAAAATTCAGCCTTTTGATAAAGACAAGTTTTTGGCAAGTTCACAATGATGATCAAGTCAAGTATCACCCTACACATGCAATTCTAGAGTATAGGCAGCGGAAAGTAAATTGCACATGTAGTAAAGAGAGGTGGAGAAGAGCAAACGCAATTTGGAGACACGGAGATTTTTTCTCGTGGTTCCGATAGGTGGTGCTATCGTCAATCCACGTTGATGGAGACTTCAACCCACGGAGGGTAACGGCTGCGAGAGTCCACGGAGGGCTCCACCCACGAAGGGTCCACGAAGAAGCAACCTTGTCTATGCCATCATGGCCTACGCCCACGGAGGGCTAGCCTTACTCGGGGTAGATCTTCACGAAGTAGGCGATCTCCTTGCCCTTACAAACTTCTTGGTTCAACTCCACATCTCGACGGAGGCTCCCAAGCGACACCTAACCAATCTAGGAGGCACCACCCTCCAAAAGGTAATAGATGGTGTTGATGATGATGAACTCCTTGCTCTTGTGCTTCAAATGATAATCTCCCCAACACTCAACTCTCCTCACTGATTTGGCTGTGGTGGAAGAAAGGATTGAGTGGAAAGCAACTTGGGAAGGCTAGAGATCAAGTTTCATATGGTGGGAGTGGAGCTACTTGATCTCAACACAAGGGTAGGTAGTTTTCTTCTCAGAAATGTAAGGTAGGAGTGGTAGTTCTTTCTGATGGCTCTCTCCACGAATGAAGAGGGGGTGGAGGGGTATTTATAGCCTCCACACAAAATCCAACCGTTACACACATTTGACCAATCTCGGTCAGACCGAAGTTGACAACTCGGTGAGACCGAAAGTTCAAATCATGTGAACGTTGGGATTTTCGGTGGGACCGAAAATACAAACTCGGTGAGTCCGATTCGTCCAAAGACAAGAGCTTGCCAATCTCGGTGGGACCGACTTCATCATCTCGGTGACACCGATTTGATGACAGAAGGTTACAGAAGCTTGGCAACTCAAGTTTCGGTGAGACCGGGTTCAGAATCGGAAAATCCGAGAATTCTAGGGTTTGGATATATGGCTGAGGTGGTTCATCTCGGTGTGACTGGGTTTGGAAAATCGGTGGGACCGAGATTACTTATGAGTGTATTATGGAAGTGAGAGTTGCTGATAGTTTAGGAGATGTATCACTAAGCACTTTGAGCAACCAGATCATTATCATAACCTCATCCCCTTTTAATAGTATTGGCTTTCCTATAGACTCAATGTGATCTTGGATCACTAAACCAAAAATGGAGTCTTGAGCTTTTGCCAATGCTTGCCTTAGCATTTTGAGGGGTCCACTTCTTCAGTCCTTGCCATACCCATATCACTGAACTTTCTGAAATGATTCTCAAGAAACTATTAGTTCAATGATATATATGTTGTTATTAATTACCAAAACCACCCGGGGATTAGTTGCACTTTCAGATGGCGATGCCAGTGACAATGACAGCGGCGCCAGCGAGGCATCTGGAGGCGACCAGGAGGATGCGGTGAGCGACATGTCTGATTAATCCTGTGTTTCCTTGATGCTTATCCTGCATACAAAAGCTCGGGCGCGGCCCTGAAGGTTGTAAGAGCATTTTGGGAGGGGAAGCCCCTCATGTAAAAAGATTGCCGTCCACATGATTTTAGGAACAATGCTGAACATGCGCCTACATGATTCTACGAGCCCTGCAGTGAGCTTGTTGTTGTGCTTTACCTTTAGCCGGGACAAATCCTGAATAGACTCGCGAGGCCGTGAGCCCCCGAGGGTCCCCTGAGGGGCCTGTTGACTAGGTCGTGAGGGCCTCACGAGAGCGAGTGCCAGCCATGGTACGGCATGCGCGCAGCATACGTGCGCTTCGCCCAGCCCCGCTCGCGAGAAGCTCTCGAGGGGGAGGCAGCTAATGCGAACTCCAAACTAGCGCAGAAACCAGAACACAAGAAACCACACGAACAACACAAGACCCCCCTGCGTACGCAAATGCAAATTCAACTTCAACTTAAATCCGAAGCAAGGAAGATCGACCACAGAAAGGGATGTGAAAAGCAAAAGTCCGCGTCCGGCACCTAGTCTAGTTTGCGATGTCTTCTCACCAGCGCGGAGCTAAGTGTTGCCACTGGGCATGGGAGGGAGCCCCCCGAGGCCCAAGGGTGGCTCTCCAGAGACTCTGGGGCATGTACAGCCCCAACTCATTGTTACGTGAGAGTGTCACGGGCGGCGAGCTTCACAGGCACTGGGCCTTCTTCACATGCAGCGGGCCTTGCTTCATATCGCCAGACGAGGGCCCCGCCTTGCGCCACCCTGGACCACCATTGACGGCGGTCGGAGACCAACGATGCCGCCAATGGAGCAAAGGGGATGCCAGCGGCGCCCCCGACGACCACGGGTCCTCTACCGGGGGTAGGCTTTTCAGCACCTTCCCGGCAGAGGGCCTACCTCCGGGGGATGCCTTGTTCCGCGTGCCATGGGGAGGGGCCTGGCTCCCGGCCCCTCTCTTGCAGCCCCTAGTGCGCTCGTCCCGGCGGAAGGGTAGCTGCCGAGCTGGGAGGCCGTCCGCTGGAGTGACCTGAACCTCCTGCGACCCATGGTTAGCATAAGCTTGCTCCTGAGGAATTAGCGGTACCCGTAGCTGCTGCAGCCAGCACGGTTGGTGAGGCTTCCTTGAGGCTCCTGGAAAGGCTCGGCTTCCGGCATCTCTTCCTCCCAGCCTGACCCGAGGAATGAGCCAGGGTCGTCTTCCAGCGCATACTCCCGATTAACCATGCGGGGCATGTAAGCCTCTGAGGTCGCCGCCTCGAAGACTTTGCCGTAGTGCCCCACGCTCCATGTGGCCTAGCCTAATGTGCCGTCTTGAGGATAGTAAGGCAGCGGCCCGCCTGGGTCGTAGGCGGCGATGTGCATGCCCTCGTTCATCGGAGGTGGTGCTGGTGTAGCCTGACACCCAGCACCGATGGTTGAGCTGGTGTCGATGAAGCATTGGGGCGCGCCTGAGGGCGCGCGGGCGTGGAGAGGCCCACGGCGTGATCCGACCGGGGCCTAGGGTGGAAGCTGGAAACAGAAGGGAGGTGCCCCCGAAGCTGCGGTGTCCTGGAGCTCGGCAACGCGCTCCAGCAGCATGTCTCGGCCGCTCTCCTGCAACCTGCACCGCAGCAGCTCCCGAGCCACAGTGAGCGCGGCCCTCATGTTCGCTTGCTCCCGTCGGGTGTGTGACGTCGTGGCCGCGGCGTGGCTTGAGGCCCTTGCGGCCGATCGCACCTGCCGCGGAGTAAGGGCAGGCAGTGTTTGACCGCATCGCTCGTGCGCTGCAGTGTTCTGCAGTGCATGGGCTGCCTGGGCGTGGGTTTGAGGTCACCTTGGCAGGTGGCATGGCACGGGCTGGCCACGCCGTCCAGCGGTCGGGGTTGGTCGTCGGGTCACCGAACATGGATGTGACGAAGCAGTGGAATGCAGATCGGTGGAAGGAGGACTCTGGCGCACCCCTACCTGGTGCGCCAAATGTCGGATTTCGGGTTCCGGCCAAACCCTTAATGTTCGAACTCTAGGGTACACACGAAGATCTCTCCCTTCCGAAATGCGCCCTCAGCCTCGCCGCCATCTCTAAGTTAGCACCATGAACAACACAAGAGACACGAGATTTATACAGGTTCGGGCCACCATTGTGGCGTCATACCCTACTCCTGTGTGTGGTGTGGTGGATTGCCTCTTGGGCTGATGATGAACAGTACAGAGGAAGAACAACCTCGCGAGGAGAGGTGTTTTTGTGCTTGGTGGTGTGTAGATAAACTAGGTTCGGATCAGACCCCCTCCTACTGTGGTGGCTAGCCCTATTTATAGAGGCCCTGGTCCTCTTCCCAAATATTGAGCGGGAAGGGATCCAACAACGGCCATTTTGAAAGGGGACAACTAGTACAAGCTATCCCGACTAAAGGTGGGTCTTTGCCTGCCAAAGGTGCTGGTGGTGACACCGTCTTGGGCTCCATTGCAACCTCCATCCTACCGTCCTGCTGGCCTTGGTCTCGTTGCACCGATATGGAAGCCTTTGCCTGATGCCTCGGTACTCCGCGCCTGCGCTCGCCTCCTTTGCACCAAACAGGAAATGAGGACACTGCACGGGCTGGTGCTTGCCTGGTCTTGATCGTCATGGCTTGTGTCATGGGCACCTCGCGAGGTACCCCTCGCGTTGATCTCTCCGCCTCCTCGCGAGCCCGCCTGGTGAGGCCTCTCCTGAGGAGGCCTCGCATCGTCCGCCCCGTGAGGCTTGGCCCCTCGTGAGGGTCTTGATTGTTGGTTGATGAAGACGGGTCGTAGTAGGCCACTGGTTGAGCCACGCTGCAGGCCGCAGGCAGGCAAGTCTGGGGACCCCCGTTCCTAGAACACCGAGATCATGCGCACGGCCGGACGACAGATCTACGTCATGTTCGTCATGGTGGCCGGGGACAGCCGTCATGGGCTCGAACCCGTCGAAGATCAAGTCTCCACGGATATCGGCCACAAAATTCAGGCTTCCAAATCTGACCTGATGGCCAGGGGCGTAGCTGTCGATCTGCTCTAGATGGCCAAGCAAGTTGGCCCGCAGTGGGAAGCCGCTGAATACAAAGATCTGTCCGGGGAGGAAGATCTCCCTCTGGACTTCGTTGTTGTAGATGATTGAAGGAGCCATCAAGCCTTCTGATGACGACGCAGCGGAACTCTCAATGAAAGCACCAATGTCGGTGTCAAAACCGGCGGATCTCAGGTAGGGGGTCCCGAACTATGCGTCTAAGGCTAATGGTAATAGGAGGCGGGTGACACAATGTTTACCCAGGTTCGGGCCCTCTCTATGGAGGTAATACCCTACTTCCTGCTTGATTGATCTTGATGAATATGAGTATTACAAGAGTTGATCTACCATGAGATCGTAATGGCTAAACCCTAGAAGTCTAGCCTATGGGACTATGATTGTCGTCCTATGGACTAAACCCTCTGGTTTATATAGACACCGGAGGGGGCTAGGGTTACACAAATTCGGTTACAGAGAAAGGAATCTACATATCCAAATCGCCAAGCTTGCCTTCCACGCAAAGGAGAGTCCCATCCGGACATGGGACGAAGTCTTCTATCTTGTATCTTCATAATCCAATAGTATGGACCAAGTATATAGTCCGGCTGTCCAAGGACCCCTTAGTCCAGGACTCCCTCAGAGACCGCTAACTTGTTGAAGAGCACGGGCGTCATCGTCAAGAAGCTTATGGACGATAATGCCTTGCTCCGCATCGAGCGTGAAAGGCTGGTGGAGGAATACGCGGATGCTGCTAACCAGCGTATTAAGGACATGAAACTGATGATAGAGATCATCTCCGCTCACCACGAGAACTAGTCTCCGTGACCTGCAGCGCAGCAACAAAGTAGAGATTAGCAAGCCAAATCGTTGTATGCGTCTTCCTTCTTCTTTTGCCCTTGTGTGTTTTGGGCATAGCCACGTGTGGCTTTTTTAATTATCTTCCTAAATATGAAAGACAATTATTATCCACTTTCGTCGTCCCTATATATTCATTAGTCTTGCTATAACTCGCAATAGATGCTATATAGGTCCGTCGGATCTTACATCAAGATCCGTGCAAAATTTTCTTTTTAGATTTTCTTTTTTCTCTCTTAAATCTCAGAAGTGAGACATAGCCATGTCATTAAATAGGGGCTCAGGCACCATTAATGGAGACCTTGGGCGAGAGGTGGGCAGCAAATGGATGTCAATGGGCTCTCCTCCCGATAAGCACGCGCAGGGGTCAAATAGCTACCCCGCACGACGCCTTCTAGCCTATAAAAACAGGGGACGCGTGGCGGCACATAAATAGTAAGTAGAACGCCCACGTTTTCAGTAATACTTGTGTTTCCGATTGTAACATGACAACACTTGTTCCAAAATGACTTCGTTGATTGTTAATGTGTGCGCCTTTGCAAATCGGATAGCAAAATTACCACAGCATGTTGGTGCCATGTCATGACACCAAGCCAAGTTTCACGATTATCATGCGTGTTTTGGATTTATAGGAATTAAAAAAACAAAGTTTCTCAATGTTTCTGGCCGAGCCACGACGCCCAGATGTTTCAATTTAATTCCCATTTCTTACATGGGACCTAGAAATTTACCCGAGGACACGCATGTGATTTTTCAACCAACTTTGGTACGGAGCATGTGCTTGTAGTTTCAATTTGAGTTCACATTAAATGACCAGAAACTCAATTAATGTATGAAAAAGGCCAAACAAACCCGGAATAATTCCAAAATTTAACACAACACTCACATAGTTCTATGTTGCCTCTGTAAAGAAAATCAGGGGGTAGCGTATATAGTTTCGCACACAAAGGTGACACGTTCCCTCTCAGAACCACGAGCCTTCTTGAGAGAAGCTCCGGTTTGCAAGAAGCTTATACCAAGACTTGTTCCAATTCAGCCAAAAAATTTACCACACCAAGTTAGTGCCATGACATGACACTATCCCAAGTTTAATGATTTCCAGGCAAGTTTTGGATTTATTGGAATTTAAAAATCAAGTTTCTCAAAGTTCTCGGCCGAGTCATGACGCCCAGATGTTTGAATTTCATTCCCATTTCCTGCATGGGACCTATAAATTCACCCAAGGACACACATGTGATTTTTCAACCAGCTTTGGTGCACCGGAGCATGTGCTTGCAGTTCAAATTTGAATTATGCACATTAAATGTCCGGAAACTCAACTAATGTATAAAAAAGGCCAAATGAACCCGAAATAATTCCAAATTTTAACAGGGCACTCATATAGTTCTATGTTGCCTCTGTAAAGAAAATCAGAGGGGAGGCAACGTTTGTCGTTTCGCACACAAAGGTGACACGTTCCCTCTCGGAACCACGAGGCTTGTTGAGAGAATCTCTGGTTTGCAAGAAGCTTATACCAAAACTTGTCCCAAGAATTATACATATGAAAACAGGGTTTAGATTATCTCGAACATCTCGCTACCTAGACCAATGTACTATCATTTGAATTCAACATAAAATGGATACAAATATTTGAATTGGAGATCATATGGTACATGTAGTTCATAGTGAAACATGATTACTACTATATGCATGTTTTCTGTTATCAAGATAATATTTAAATAATGGTATAACTTGACAAAAATTGTATTCAAATAAGGAAAATTGATTCAAATTTAGTCCATATGGTAGACGACAATATATATGTTCATAGGGTGGAGTAAAATATTCATATAAGATGGAAGATCAAAATGTAGGACTACATCCATTATAAACCGCAGGATCACCTAACGATATATTCGAATTCAACATAACATGGATTCAAAAATTGAAATTCGAGATCCTGGCATTTGTAATCATATAAAAAGCGATATGGCTCTTTCTTGTGGTGGGGATCGATTTTTTTGTGTTGTTGTTGAGGGAAGTGCGAATTGATTTGGTACTGTACAGGCTAATCTTGTTCTCCTGATTTTTTTTTACATTTTTCTTGTAGTTTTTTCAATGGCACTTATAGCAATATAGTAAATGGGGACATGACTCTATTGTGTCTTGTATGAAATGGTTTTTTGTACACGTTAAGTTTGTTCGGCCGAACATGGAATCTGTTCCTTGTTATCCCAAAATTCAAGCTCGAGTATCTTTTGTCTCTTCTGGTGTGAAACTCCCGCCTCTTCAACCCGCGTCGTGCCTTGTATACTAAAATTTTGACGCGCGCGACAACTCCCTCCTCATCCGAAATCTGTCCCATAGCCAGACATGTGAAATCCCCCTTCTACCCCTCAGCCAGAAATATCGCCTCGACGTCACGTGGTCAAAATCAGGAGGGGTACGTTCGTAACTTACCCTACATTTCGGACAAGCACGTCCCTAAGCCATGGCACCTCCTACCTTCCCCTTAGTACCCCCATTCGTACACTGAGGCCTTCAAAACCCGCGAAACCTCACACTCCATCGTCGGCCTCCAGACCGCCGACCAGCTGTAGACTCTTCCCCAACGACATTGTCCACCGTAGCAGCTCGCTGTCCCTCATCCACCGCACCGTATGAGGATCCATCATCGATCTTGTCGTCCCACCGGATTTGCCGCCCCATCCTCCACCTCCAAGGAGTTGCCCTGACGTTCGCCTAGTCTATTGTGCCACCTCCATCCCAAAGTGCCGTCTTGACCTGCCCCACCGAAACCGCAACACCCTCACCAATTCCTCCAAAGAAGCCGAGACCTACTCGGCGCCACCAAGGAGGTTCTGCACTCACCGCTGCATTTTATCTTTTATTCGATCTCACGGGGCTATCGGTGCTCGACACCGAGCAGCCATGGCGGGTCTCCATCGACGGCTCCATCGTTGGCCACTTCCTCCACGACGACTCTCCCCCATGTCATTGCTTCCTCAGCGGCGACTTCCACACCAGCAATAGCTGCTGCTGCTCTCGCTCTTTCTCGCGCTGCTATGACTGCTGCTGCTCCGGCTCTCCCTTGCGCTGTGGCTCTGTTCTTGCTGTCGGTCGGGCTGTGGCACTGCTCTTGCTTACGTTTGTGCTACTGCTCTGCTCTGCTATTGCTATCGGTCACGTTGATGCTCTGCTCTTGATCTCATTCATGCTACTGATCCACTCTGCTCTTGCTCTCGCTCGCACTGTTGCTGCTGCTGCACGACCTGCGGCAGCTACAGTAGTTGCTGCTTTAGCACTCGCTCGCGGTGCTGCTGCATGAGTTGCTCTCTTCTAGTGCGTTCCCTGCTCGAGCGGCTGCTTATTTAGATCACGGCTTCTCTGCTACTAGTGCTCGAACGCCCTAAACTTCTATTGCAATGCTCTGCTAACAGTTCAATCGTTTCGACTGTAAAGTTCAGTTTCTTCAGTTAAGTTCAGAGTGAACAGTATTTACAGCATCTGTCGGAGCGGCCATGGCACAGCTGATGCATTTTACATCTAGCACCTTTTGGTGATGTGTTATACGTCATCTATTATAGATTCTATTAGAGTCCCACTTCATATTAACATTGCCTATCTTGTCCAGCTTCAACCTCGCCGTCATACACCTCACCGGAGCTGCTCCAACGACGGAACCGTCCATCACAGCGGAGCAGTACCCTCGGCGCCATTCTAGAGGCCTCAGATCTTCTTCCCCGCCTTCGACAGTGACACTAGCATCACCATCCTCCACGGCCAACCCAATAATGCTGAGGTCGACAAGGCTATGCCAAAGAGGTTGTACACTCGTCGTATCACTTTGTTACTCTACATTCATGTTGATCCCTTAGGGATCCTTTGGTTCAAAGCAGTTGCAAATCTAGAAATAAATGAATTGTGGTCACAAAGTTAATAGGGAGAAAACTAAATGCTCTTTTGAACCACAATTAGAATCGATTTAGCAAGATAGCCATTATATGATACTCATGTGGACCAAATCTAAGCTCACAAAATATTTCGAGGGCAGGCTTCAGCGTGTTGACGACTGCCTACTAGAATCGCCACTGGTTCAAAGAAAGAGTGAAGGAAAACATAGGAACTGGAAACTTTACTATGGTACTACTATTCGTGCATTTGATTAGAAGGAATGGAGCAAAGCAAAACTGGAGGATTTTTTTTCTTTGGTGTCTCTTTCAAAGAAAAAACGTAGGAATTTTAATATCCACTTGGACGTCCTTTTCAAATTAATATGCATGAAGAACGAGACTAATTGCATTACTGGCATTATAAGATTCTTATTTTTTTCATTTTCATGTGGTTTGACTTTAATTTGACCATGTTTCTCTATTCGTGTGTTCTTCCAATTCATGTGATCCAAACACCCAGGTTGACAGAAATCCTATCATTGCAAATGCTCTGTTTTGCACGTGCATTCCTATCCTATTTATGTGTTTTTCCTGTCCCTATGTTTATAGAATCCTTCAATTCTGAAGAGCCCTTATGGATTTACTTTGTTTTCAGATAGGTGTCAAAGAAAACTCTGTGTGTCATGTCCTGCTCCTGCTGTGCCGTCATCCACCCCACCTGAGGTGCACCATCGACGGAAGCGTTCACTGCACCAGAGATTGCCCCTGCAGACTTTCTTTCGCCGCCTCAGATCATCTTCCCCGTTGTGTCAGCCACGCCAATTGGATTACCATTATCGACTGAGCAGATGAACGTGAGGACTACACAGTTCCGGAAGAGAGGTCACACACTTTTGTGTCTGCTTATGTTATACATCGGTTATTACTACCTGCTACTTTATCATCATGTTCACCTCTTGGACTTTGAGTCAGGTCCAAACTAATGTTCAAACTTGAGTTTTAAAATGCCTGTGGGGCACATATCGAGGCAGCAATGAATAGTATATGTCTACTATCTGGTTCATCTGGGGTCTTCTATGTGGTTCATGTTGGGTGGACAACAAACAGTAGATGATCCATCGTCTTTCTTTTTTAAACTGAAGCTATAATCTACCTGCTATCATTAGTTTTGGATCTATCCACTCGTTTGCTACCATCAGTCTTGATTTCTGCATGCACCCCCTTACATAATCTAACTATGTTTTTTTATTATGCATGTCAGTTATTGTACACAATCGTACTGAACATGTAGAGAAAATGAGAAGACCGTTGCATGGGAATATAATGTCATGCAGATGCCTCTCTAGGGTGGGCGAAGTGGGCCCTCCCTCCTGCCATTCCAGATTATATTCCAGAGGAAGATAACTATTCACAGGGGAATTCAGAGGGAGCCGACCACTCCTATTTACCCCCTGAGGTGTTTGTTCTAACCTAGCATCCTGATGTTGGTCATATCATGCATATGGCGCCTCGCATTGCTTACATTATACATCTTATATGTCATTAGCTTAGTTTAGATTTGCTTTGTGTGAATGTCACATGTTTGGTTTCTATATTATACTCCCACCGTTCCTAAATATTTTATCTTTTCAGAAATTTCAACAAGTGGCTACATACGGAGCAAAATGAGTGAATCTACACTCTAAAATATGTCTATATACATTCGTATGTGGTAGTCCATTTGAAATCTCTAAAAAGACAAATATTTAGGAACGAAGGGAGTATATGTGAATTATGCGGTGCCATCTTCTTTAGCCAGGCATCATATACGTGATTCATGCAATGCCATCCTGTTTAGCCAGTCATTGTATATGTGAATTGTATCGTGCCATATTTTTTTCATAATGTATTCCATTTGTTAACAATATTTATACATCCATCTACTCTTCTAGTGCATTAGCCATTTGAGTCTGTCATGGGAAAATTTGGAGTGAAAACAAGGTCTTCTGAGCAGTCAATGCTACCTGTCGATGCAGATTTCTTGCTGGTTACAAATAGCTCCTCAGAGGAGGATTCAGAGACAGATGACCAGTCGTATTCTCCCCCCCCCCTCGAGGTGTATGCTCTAACTTGGCCGGGTTATATTGCTCATATCATGCATCTGGTGTCTTGCATTGCCATGCCATCTGCTTAGATAAGACATGCTTTGTGTGAATGCCTCCTATTTGCTTTCTATATCAGATATGTGAAATATGCAATGCCATGTTTTTCAGCCAGTTATCATATATGTGAATTATGCACCACTTTGTAGCCAGGCATCATATATGTGAATTATCTCATGCCATCCTTTTTTATTACGTATTCCATTTGTAGACAATCTGTGTATATCGAACTACTCTTCATGTGTATCGGCCATTTGAGCTAGTTATGGAAAAATCTGGAGTGAAAACAAGGTCTTCAGAGCAGGCAATGGTACCTGTTGAAGCATATATCTCGATGGTTACAGGTAGCTCCTCAGAGGAGGATTTAGAGACAAATGACCAGTCCTATATCCCACCTGAGGTGTATGCTCTAACTTGCAATGTTTATATTTCTCATAGCATGCATATGGTGTCTTGCATTGCTTAGTTTAGACATCATATGCACAATATTCAATTCCATCTACTTAGTTTAGAGATCGTACATGCGAGCGCTGGCTGCTTAGTATATGAATCAACTATGTCAATTATATCATGCCATCCTGTATGTTTAGACAACATGTATGTGAATTATTTCATCCCAACCTATTTTTGAAAGACATCATATAGTTTTGTCATGTCATCCTGTTTAGATACTCATCATATGTTCAATTATGCTATTTTATCCTGTTAAGTTATCCATCATATATCTGAAACTATGTCATGCTATCCTGTTTAGTTACCAATCATATATCTGAAATTGTGTCATGCTGTCATGTTTGGTTAGACAACATATATGTGAATTACCACATCTGTCTATCACACAATGTCTGTACGTTCAATTTCTTTTCTTGTTTATCAGCCATTTGAATTTGAGGGGGTGATGGCAGTATCTAAGGGAGTAAAAACCCGTTCTTCACAAAAGACGGTGCTACCCATTGATGCAGATAAAACCATGGTTGTACTGGCCCACGAACTAGCCCCACCACACATAATTGAGACTCTTCCAGATTGTACACTTACACCATTGGATAGAGAACCGGTTACACCCCATCTAACCACAACCCCACCGGATAGTAACCCACTTCTAGATGACACAACACCATGTCCACCACACAGTACCCCCACACGAGCAGTTTGTAAAGCAACTGCAGTGCCCAAAGCATGAAGACCACCATAGCAAACCCAAACTCCACTTTTAAAGCAGAAAAGCAGCTGTTCTCAAGTCAGATTCCGTAGCTATGGTCCATACTCATTTGCTCTTGCATCACTGTATTTACTCATACCAACTAATTTCGACTTTGAAGGATCCAATTGAAACTCCAATGGTGCAACTGCTATGTTTTAAACCTATTTCTTTAACTGGATTGCTATTCTAACTTCTTGCTCTATATAGATTTCAATTTCAGTTGTATGAACTGTTATGTTCTCATGTCATGCACATTACAAGTGTTGCCGGTGTTGTGTAGTTTCTCACACTTATATTCTGTCTATGCTCTTGTGTCTTAAAATTATATGATTTGAACTGCGTCTCTATCTTGATTTGGCAACATAAACTAGAATAATATGGACAATAAAGTGACCATAGTATATAGATATATGTTTGTTTCATGCTGTTATCATGTCCACCTTACGACTGAACCGGTTTACCAAAATGAGTTTCATATAGTACATGCTAAACCTGTGATGTGTCTGCTTATTTCTCTTGTAGAATGCTAACTGAATATTCGAGAAGAGCACCCCATTATGCAATGGTAGAGAAAGTAATGCAGATAAGGTTCAAGATAGTGAGACAACCATGTTGGTCTCCAAGAAAGGTGATAAAAATGATCTTTTAGACAGTGAGACAACCCCCAAAGTCTTGCGTTGATGTAGTGTTCGAGTTACTGGCCACTACCGCTGGCACAAGCTCTTCGAACTCGCTGCCTGAATCACTTCGACTTCTTGAGTTTCAGCTACAAGCTGAAAGGCATCAGTCAGCTGTGCTGCGGCAAGAAGCTGAAGGACTGAGGAAGTCCCTGTAGAATTTAGATGCATACTTTCTGGTGCAACAGCAAGCGGTGGACAATTTTAGTGCCAAACAAGAGAAAACTAATAAGTTTTCTAAGCTTCTTGCCATCATTGTGGGTATCCAGGATATCGTATCTTGAGCTCTTCTGAAGTGGTTTCAGTTCTGGACTTGTTTCGCTGCCGCGTTTATTTTCCCTGGTGTCCAATTTAGACACCTAGTGTATGTAATATGCTGCTTTGTTCACTATATTTGCACTGGTGGCGAACTTTGATGCCAAGTGGATGTAATATTTGTAATAGCCGGAATAGCCTAGTGTAAGTTGCTTGCTTATTCATTTCCTTATTGTCTTGTTTATTTTTTTGCTGGTAGTCGCTGCAGTTCTTTTATTTAGAAGTAGTCTTGCTGCCTGTTGTAGTGGGCCTCCTAAGGTCCGCATGATCCATGGGCCTTCTATGGTTCGTAGATTCAATGGGACTTCTACGGGCCGTATGGTCGATTGGCCTAACATGGGCCATACTTTCATGGACAATTAACGAACCACAATATGGGCCGTAAACGGGCTATAACGGGAATCGTCTATTTATGGGCCGTTAACAGGCCCATGTGTACAACTGGCTTAATTCAAACGGCAAGCATAACGGGTCGTTAATGGGCCATATGTGATGACGCCATGAAGACAGCCCAATGAATTAAAGGGCCACAAATGGGCCGACTTTAACCACGGGCTGAATTTGGCCCACATGCGGAACATGCTACTAACGGACTGTAAGTAGCCCAATGCTGGAAATGAACCTACTAATAAATGGGCCCTTAGAAGGATGACACGGGCTGAAACGGCCCAATGGAATAATGTGTCGTTAATGGGTATAAAGCTATATACTGTTCATTGTGGGTATAAAGATTTAGAAAGGGCCTCATATGGGTTGAAAGACGTCATGGGCCATACATGGGCTGGAACTTAAATTTCAATGGTTGGAATCATATTGGACAGCCCATATGGTGCTACTAGGCCTAATTCGGATAGGCTATAACGGGCCGAAAGTTAGCGGGCTGTAAATGGGCTATATGCGAATAGGTTGTTAACAAGCTTTACGTGGGCCGGCCTGCTACCTTTTGACCAAGTCAAATGGGCCAGCCTTTTCACCTGAATGGGCCTCTGTTGGGCTGAGCCACGTGTGATTTATCATAGGCGCATCTCGTCCATTGGCTGGATGACATCTGCCCCGAGGCTGAGCTGACACGTGGATCCTCTGGCGTATCAGAATTTTACACATGGAAAATCCCTATTGGTCAGGGCTGTTAACGGGTTATCGGATCCAAACTGGAACCCGATAGCTTAAGGGAGACCCGTTATGGTGGATGTTATGTGTCAGTTACCCTTGATGAAAGCACTTCTATGATGTGCGATTTATCGTCATGGAAGTGGACACTTCCATTATGATAATTTTGGTAATGTCATGGAACGCTTCTACGACAGCACAGGTATGACTATCTTGATTCTGTCATAAAATCGTCATAGATGTACATGCATGACAGAAAACATGACCTACTGTGACAAACACGTATCATCACGGTAGTGTATTTTTTTTGTAGTCTGGGTACACGGGAATTTCATCTAGTTACTTTTTTCATGTTGGTTTGATTTATGTTTGCTACTTTGATAATTTGATATGTGGGTGGACCGGTGCTTAGATGTTGTTCTTACTTGAACAAACCTCCTACTTATGATTAACCCCCTCGCAAGCATCCAGAACTACGAGAAAAGTATTAAGATAAAATCTAACCATAGCATTAAACTTTTAGATCCAAATCAATCCCTTACGAAGTAGCACATAAAGTAGGGTTTAAGCTTCTGTGACTCTAGCAACCCATCGTGTAATAGCTACTCCACAATGCATTCCCTTAGGCCCAAATATGGTGAAGTGTCATGTAGCCGATGTTCACATGACACCACTAAGGGAATCACAACATACATATCATCAAAATATCGAACACATATCAAGTTCACATCATTACTTGCAACAAGATTTCTCCCGTGACTTCAAGAACAAAAGTAACTACTCACAAATGATAATCATGCTCAAGATCAGAGGGGTATTAAATAGCATAATGGATCTGAACATATAATCTGTGACCAAATAAACCATATAATAATAAACTACAAGATGTAATTAACACTACTAGTCACCCAAAAGCACCAATCTAAGGTTCCGGTACAAAGATTGAACACAAGAGATGAACTAGGGTTTGAGAGGAGTTGGTGCTGTTCAAGATGTTGATAGAGATTACCCTCCCAAAGATGGGAGAGTTGTTGGTGATGCGGCTTGAACTACGTAGATATTAACCAAAGAGGAAGGGATTATGCAGCACATCTACGGTAGGTATTTTCCTCAGTGATGAGATCACGGTTATGGAACCAGTAATAGAACCACGCAACACCACGTAAATAGCTCCTGCACACAAAGAACAAACACTTGCAACCCGACGTGAGAGAGGGGTTGGCAATCCCTCACAGGTAAAACGCTAGGTAAAATTGTGTTAGACTACATAAATAGATCTCGCGGGAACGCGAGATAAAATAAATGACAATAAATTGCAGGTATTTTTGTATTTTTGGATTGATAGATATGAAAATAAAAGAAAATAAAAATAGATACCGAAGGCAAATATAATAAAGAAGAGACTCGGGGGCCGTAGATTTCACTAGTAGCTTCTCTCAAGAAAAAGTAGCATATGGTGGGTGAACAAATTATTGTTGGGCAATTGATAGAACTTAAAAAAATCATGAGGCTATCCAGGCAATGATCACTATATAGGCATCACATCCAAGATTAGTAGACCGACTCCTGCCTGCTTCTACTACTATTACTCGGCACATCGACCGCTATCCAGCATGCATCTAGTGTATTAAGTTCATGGAGAAACGGTGTAATGCAATAAGAATGATGGCATGATGTAGACAAGATCTATTTATGTAGAAATAGACTCCATCTTGTTATCCTTAATAGCAACAAAACATACGTGTCGTTTCCCCTTCTGTCACTGGGATCAAGCACCGTAAGATCGAACCCATCACAAAGCACCTCTTCCCATGGCAAGAAAAATCGATCTAGTCGGCCTATCTAAATCAAAGATTCAAAGAAGAAATATGAGGCTATAAGTAATCATGCATATAAGAGATCAAAAGACTCAAATAACTTTCATGGATAAAAATATAGATCTGATCATAAATTCGAAGTTCATTGGATCCCAACAAACACACCACAAAAAGAGATACATCAAATAGATCTCCAAGAGACCATTGTATTGAGAATAAAGAGAGAGAGAGAGAGAGAGAGAGAGAGAGAGGAAGCCATCTAGCTACTAACTACGGACCTGTAGGTCTACAATGAACTACTCACGCATCGTCGGAGAGGCACCAATGAGGATGATTAACCCCTCCGTGATTGTGTCTACATTGGATCTGGTGGTTCTGGAACTTGCGGCGGCTGGAATTGATTTTCGTTGACCCTCCTAGGGTTTCTGGAATATTGGGGTATTTATAGTGCAAAGGGGCGGTGCGGGAAGCCATCAAGGTGGGCACAACCCACATGGGCGCGCCTAGGCCCCCAGGCATGCCCTGGTGGGTCGTGCTCCCCTCGAAGCCCCCCTCTGATACTTATTTCGCCCAACAAGTGTCTTCTGGTCCATAAAAAGTCTCCAAAAAGTTTCGCTGAGTTTGGACTCCGTTTGGTATTGATTTTCTGTAAGGTAAAAAACAAGCAAAAAATAGCAACTAGCACTAGGCACTATGTCAATAGGTTAGTCCCAAAAGTAATATAAAGTTGCTATAAAATGATTATAAAGCATCCAAGAATGATAATATAACAGCATGGAACAATCAAAAATTATAGATACATTGGAGATGTATCAGTTGGTAATGACGATGACGATGATTTCCCCCTCCGGGAAGGAAGTTCCCCCAGCGAAATCGCTTCGCCGGAGGGCAAAAGTGCTCCTGCCCAAGTTCCGCCTCGAGACAACGACACTTTGTCCCGAAAGTCCTCTCCTTATTTTGCTAGGTCAAAATTACTTATATACCAGAAGAGGGGCACCGGAGGTGGGCCAAGGAAGTCACAACCCACCGGGGCGCACCTTGGGGACCTAGCGCACCCAGGTGGTACTACAAAAAAAGAAACATCCATGACATTTTGGGTCGAACAAAAAAAATTATGTCATGCTTATGACACTTCTATGATGATAATTATGACAAAACGCGGTATCATCATAGATGTAGTGGGCTCCTACTTCTATGACAAAAAATCATGATAGAAAATGGGCTTTTCGTCCTGGCCAGGCCGGAGATGCACCTCCATGACATTCTTTGGGCCGTCCATGATGGAAAAAATCATGGTAGAAGCGAGGGCGAGGAAAATTTCAGGGAGTTTCCGGTTATGGTGGGTGGTCGGGGCCGAGCGATGCACGGAGAGGTTTGCACGTTTCTCTTGTACACGTACACGCGTGTGTTTGAGGCGTTGCGCTCTGATTGAACCCGAGCAAGGCATTGGGCTCTAACTGAACCCGAGCGATTGCACTAGCTACGTTATTGAACCCCGGTCGATCCGTTGCTGTTAACTGAACCCGAGTGATTCCTTCGCTACTACTGCTAACTGAAGCCGATCGAAGCTGGCTCTTGATGAACAGTCCCCGGTGGGGGTTGGATGAACAGTTCCTGGTGGGGGTTGGATGAACAGGATCCTGTGGTAGTAGAGGTCGTTGCTGCTGGATGAACATCACTCCGGTCGAGGAGGTGGGGGTGGATGAACAGTAGCCGATGGAGGGACCTCGTGGAGGGTGAGGGAGTCCTCGATTAGGGGGTATCCGGACAGCCGGACTGTGTACAACGTCCGGACTATTGAAGCGTGAAGATACAAGACTCAAGACTTCGGCCCGTGTCCGGATGGGACTTTCCTTGGTGTGGAAGGCAAGCTTGGCGATCCGGATATTATGTTTCCTTCCTTGTAACCGACTCCATGTAAACCCTAGTCCCCTCCGGTGTCTATATAAACCGGAGAGGTTGGTCCTTAGAAGGCCGATCACAATTACAATCATACCATCATAGGCTAGTTCTTAGGGTTTAGCCTCTATGATCTCGTGGTAGATCTACTCTTGTACTACCCATATCATCAATATTAATCAAGCAGGAAGTAGGGTTTTACCTCCATCGAGAGGGCCTGAACCTGGGTAAACATCTGTGTCCCTTGCTTCCTGTTACCATCAGCCTTGACGCACAGATCGGGACCCCCTACCCGAGATCAGCCGGTTTTGACACCGACATTGGTGCTTTCATTGAGAGTTCCTCTGTGTCGTCGTTGCAAGGCTCGATGGCTCGTCTCATCGTCAAGGACGACATTACCTCGGAGGGAGCTCTGGCTGTAGTCCAGACGCTCCGACTCGGCGGCTTTATCATGGCCGCCCCATCAGCGGCGGCGCCAACGATGGCCTCTCGGGTCATCAATCATAACCTTCGCGTCAGTTCGGAACTTGCCGGACAGATGGATCCAATGGAGCTCTCCTCTTAATGAACTCTTGGATCGCATCGCTGCTCTGGGATTCGCTGCGAACTATGACCGGATTGGGCTTAAACCCGACCGAAGGGACATCAGGTTCCCGCCGGCCACCCATGAGATAGCGATAGTGGAGGAACCACACACGGATTGTCCCTCAACTTTGAGGACAAATTATGTTCGGATTGCCGAACTCCTTGAGCCGAAAACCTGCTCAAAGGAAAACATGACCCAGGCCCCGGACTTAGAATCGGGCATTGGGCCGAAGAAATTGGGCGGTATTCCGGATTCTGAGTTGTTAAGCTCGGAACCGCCGGCGCCCTTGGGCGTTAGATCAGATCAAAGTCTGGATTCTACTAACAACACCTATCTAGCCTTAAAATGTCTCTCCCGCATCAGGCAAGAGCCCCAGGAAACGGTACATCATTACTGGGCCAGATTCCTCCTTGCGCTTAGCAAGGTCAAGGGCTGCCGCGAGGAGAACTTGGTCTCACTCTTCTGCAAAAACTGCATGGACGAAGGGCTCCTCAATGCTATAAGCCGCCGCGGCATAGTACGCTTCGCTAACTTGGCAATCGTAGTACGGAAGTACTGTGCGATGGAGAGCACTTGGAAGACCCAAACAAAATTTTGGGATAGTACTGCTCTCACCAAGACCTTTGTCCGAACTAAACGGACGAACTCTCGTAAGTCGTCCGATCCAATCCCCAAGAAACCAAAGCCCACCCCATGGCGGGGATCCATATTGGAAAAATGGCTCGACGTGCCATGTAAGCTCTACAGTACTCCAGATACAATACCAACTCATAGCCTTAGGGCATGTTGGATACTCCGGAGGTGGCAAAAAGTGGCGAGGATCTTCTTGTAAACCATAAAGCGGAACAACATCCTGCCAGCAGACACAATACGGTACTAACAGTCTTCGAGACTTTTGCCTCGAACAACAGGCGCAAGCAAGCTCATCGAAGCTCTGCGGAAATTTGCCATGTGGCAAAGATAAACCCCTGGAACGACACTGCTATAACTTTCAATGCCAGTGATGAACCTCGATTCCAGACTGTCCGGGCACCGGCCGCCCTGGTCCTTATCCCAATCATGGACGGCTTTCGGCTCACCAAAGTACTCATGGATGGCGGAAGCGGGTTAAACTTGATCTATGAAGAAACGCTCAACAAAATGGAAATTGATAAAGGCCGCATTGAGCAAAGTGGCACCACCTTCAGGGGAATCATCCCTACTCAGGAGCAGAACATTGATTGGAGGCCGGACACTATTCGTCGTAATAGGTACTTTGGAGTATTTGGAGAAGGAATCCGCCTTGCAATGCCGAAGACAATACTACACACCGGACTCATCGTCATTGAAGCCTGGTTCAGGGGCAACTGAGGGAGTCCTGGATTAGGGGATATCCGGACAGCCGGACTGTGTACAACGTCCGGACTATTGAAGCGTGAAGATACAAGACTCAAGACTTCGGCCCGTGTCCGGATGGGACTTTCCTTGGCGTGGAAGGCAAGCTTGGCGATCCGGATATTATGTTTCCTTCCTTGTAGCCGACTCCATGTAAACCCTAGTCCTCTCCGGTGTCTATATAAACTGGAGAGGTTGGTCCTTAGAAGGCCGATCACAATTACAATCATACCATCATAGGCTAGCTCTTAGGGTTTAGCCTCTACGATTTTGTGGTAGATCTACTCTTGTACTACCCATATCATCAATATTAATCAAGCAGGAAGTAGGGGTTTACCTCCATTGAGAGGGCCCGAACTTGGGTAAACATCTGTGTCCCTTGCTTCTTGTTACCCTCAGCCTTGACGCACAGATCGGGACCCCCTACCCGAGATCCGCCAGTTTTGACATCGACAGAGGGCTAGTTGAACAGGACCCCGTGGAGGGCTGGTTGAACAGGACGCCATGGAGGCTGGATGAACAGAACCCCATGGATGGCTAGTTGAATAGTAGCTAGTGGAGGGCCTGATGAATAGTAGCCCGTGGATGAATAGTAGGTGGTGGAGGCAGGAGGAAGACGCGGTGGATGAACAGTGCAAGTGGAGGCTGAATGAAGTCGATGGTGGGTGAACAGTAGCATGTGAAGTCACGTTTTACGGCACGCCACACCCATCCGATGAACAGGACCCCCATTTCGACCGTAGCGCTCCAACACAAGTCTGTTTCCTCCATTTTGTGGTACGACACACCCCTTGTCGGGGATATACCCCGCGGTATGACCCGGCCGAATATATGACCCGACCGAGACTTGGCGGTTCATCGGTAACCTACGTGAAGGCTGGTGATAACCCACAAGTGTAGGGGATCACAACAGCTTTCGAGGGTAAAGTATTCAACCCAAATTTATTGATTCGACACAAGGGGAGCCAAAGAATATTCTTGAGTATTAGCAGTGGAGTTGTCAATTCAACCACACCTGGATAACTTAGTATCTTTAGCAAAGTGTTTAGTAGCAAAAGTGGTATGATAATAAAGGTAACAGTAGCAAAAGTAAAGTTAAATGTTTTTGGGTTTTTGTAGTAGTTGTAACAGTAGCAACAGAAAAGTAAATAACCGAAGAACAATATGTGAAAAGCTCGTAGGCAATGGATCAGTGATGGATAATTATGCCGGATGCGATTCCTCATGTAATAGCTATAACATAGGGTGACACAGAACTAGCTGCAGTTCATCAATGTAATGTAGGCATGTATTCCGTAAATAGTCATACATGCTTATGGAAAAGAACTTGCATGACATCTTTTGTCCTACCTTCCCGTTGCAGCGGGGTCCTTACGGAAACTAAGGGATATTAAGGCCTCCTTTTAATTGAGAACCGGAACAAAGCATTAGCACATAGTTAATACATGAACTCCTCAAAGTACGGTCATCACCGAGAAGTATCCTGATTATTGTCACTTCGGGGTTGTCGGATCATAACACATAATAGGTGACTATAGACTTGCAAGATAGGATCAAGAACACACATATATTCATGAAAACATAATAGGTTCATATCTGAAATCATGGCACTCGGGCCCTAGTGACAAGCATTAAGCATAGCAAAGTCATAGCAACATCAATCTCAGGACATAGTGGATACTAGGGATCAAACCCTAACAAAACTAACTTGATTACATGGTAAATCTCATCCAACCCATCACCGTCCAGCAAACCTACAATGGAATTACTCACGCACGGCGGTGAGCATCATGAAATTGGTGATGGAGGATGGTTGATGATGACGACCGTGACGAATCCCCCTCACCGGAGCCCCGAACGGACTCCAGATCAGCCCTCCCGAGAGAGATTAGGTCTTGGCGGCGGCTCCGTGTCGTAAAACGCGGTGAAACTTTCTCTCTGGTTTTTTCTCCCTAAACGTGAATATATGGAGTTGGAGTTGCGTCGGTGGAGGTCCAGGGGGCCCACGAGATAGGAGGCCGTGCCCTAGGGGGGCGCCACCCTGTCTCGTGGATAGGCTGTGGGCCCCCTGACATTAATTCTTTCGCCAAAAATTCTTATTAATTCCAAAAAGTGCCTCCACGGATTTCCAAGACATTCCGAGAACTTTTCTTTTCTACACATAAAACAACATCATGGTAGTTCTTCTAAAAACAACGTCAGTCCGGGTTAGTTTCATTCAAATCATGCAAGTTAGAGTCCAAAACAAGGGAAAAGTAGATACGTTGGAGACGTATCAGCTCCCCCAAGCTTAAACCTTTGCTTGTCCTCAAGCAATTCAGTTGATAAACTGAAAGTGATAAAGAAAAACTTTTACAAACTCTGTTTGCTCTTGTTATTGTAACATGAAAAGCCAGCATTCAAGTTTCAGCAAATATTATGAACTAACCATACTCACAATAACACATAGGTCTCACAATTTCTCATATCAATAGCATAATCAGCTAGCGAGCCATAATAATAAAACTCGGATGACAACACTTTCTGAGACTGCAAAACATAAATGGAGAGCACCTTTAAAGATCAAGGACTGACTAAACATTGTAATTCATGCTAAAAGAGATCCAGTCAAGTCACACCCAATATAAACCAATAATAATGAATGCAAATGACAGTGTGCTCTCCAGTGGGTGCTTTTAATAAGAAGGGTGATGACTCAACATAAAAGTAAATAGATAGGCCCTTCGCAGAGGGAAGCAGGGATTTGTAGAGGTGCCAGAGCTCGATTTTAAAATAGAGATTGAATAACATTTTGAGCGGCATACTTTTGCTGTCAATGCAACAACTATGAGATGGCTGTGTCTTCCATACTACATGCATTATAGGCAGTTCCCAAACAGAATGGTAAAGGTTTATACTCCCCCAACCACCAACAAGCATCAATCCATGTCTTGCTCGAAACAACGAGTGCCTCCTACTAACAACAGCCCTGGGGGAGTTTTGTTTAATTATTTTGATTTGCTTTGATCTTTTTGGATCATGGGACTGGGCATCCCGGTTACCGGCCCTTTCTCGTGAATGAGGAGCGGAGTCCACTCCTCTTGAGAATAACCCACCTAGCATGGAAGATATAGGCAGCCCTAGTTGTAACATGAACTGCTCGAGCATACAAAACAGAATTTCATTTGAAGGTTTAGAGTTTGGCACATACAAATTTACTTGGAATGGAGGTAAATACCGCATATAGGAAGGTATAGTGGACTCATATGGAACAACTTTGGGGTTTAAGGAGTTTGGATGCACAAGCAGTATTCCCGCTTAGTACAGGTGAAGGCTAGCAAAAGACTGGGAAGCGACCAACTGAGAGAGCGACAACAGTCGTAAACATGCATTAAAATTAATTTACACCGAATACAAACATGAGTAGGATATAATCCACCATGAACATAAATATCGTGAAGGCTATGTTGATTTGATTCAACTACATGTGTGAACATGTGCCAAGTCGAGTCACTCAATTCACTCAAAGGAGGATACCATCCCATCATATCACATCATAATCATTCTAATAGCATGTTGGCACGCAAGGTAAACCATTATAACTCATAGCTAATCAAGCATGGCACAAGCAACTATAATCTCTAAATGTCATTGCAAATATGTTTACTTCATAATAGCTGACTAAGGAACGATGAACTCATCATATGTACAAAAACAAGAGAGGTCGAGTTCATACCAGCTTTTCTCATCCCAATAAGTCCATATATCGTCATTATTGCCTTTCACTTGCACGACCGAACGATGTGTATAATAATAAGAGTGTATGTGCATTGGACTAAGCTGGAATCTGCATGCATTCAACTCAACAGAGAAGACAAAGTAATATGGGCTCTAAGTTAAATAAACAATCATGCATATAAGAACCACTAAGCATTTTCAATATGGTCTTCTCGACACCCAAAAGAAAGAAAAGAAAATAAAACTATTTACATGGGAAAGCTCCCAACAAGTAAAAGAAGAACAAGAAATCTTTTTGGGTTTTCATTTTAATTTCTACAATGAGCATAGAATTTAAAATAACAATTTTTTTTTGTTTTTCTTAAGATTTATCAAACACACAAGAAGAAAACTAGAATAAGAAATTTAAACTAGCATGGATAATACAATGAAAGAGTATGAGCACCGACGACTAGTGTGTGAACATGAATGTAAAGTCGATGAGAAATACGTACTCCCCCAAGCTTAGGCCTTTGGCCTAAGTTGGTTTAATACCAATGACCACCTGGCTGATATCCATAAGTAAAACTAGGGCAGTAGTGAGATGCAGAGGCGACCGCCTCCTGAGCAGTAGCGTGTTGGCGAGCTGCCTCCATTCCCCTCTCATATTCAGTTGCTTCTTCCCTGGTGACAACATATCTTCCTTTTGCCTGATAATCAAAAAGGTAGGGAGTAGGAAGAGTAACAGGGACGACGTTGCGTCTGTCATAGATTAGTCGATAATGGAGGAATTGTTCATTCCTCTCAAGAAAATGATGATCAAACATAGCTTCTTTATCCAAATAAACAGGAGGTACAATCATATCCCCCTCTAGTGGAGCTATATTAAGAAAATTAGCCACACAGGTTGCATAAATTCCTCCAATGAAATCTCCCCTTCTACTATTATTCTGCAACCTACGTGCAACTATTGCCCCCAAGTTATAACCTTTAAAACCTGACATTGCACTATTGAGGACACAAAGATCGGGGGCACACATGTGACATACTTCGTCCTTACCGTTAATGCATCTACCAATAAAGAGAGCAAAGTAATGTATAGCAGGAAAATGAATGCTCCCTATGGTAGTTTGTGCTATGTCCCTAGATTCTCCCATAGTAATACTAGCAAGAAAATCTCTAAATTCAGATTTGCGAGGATCATTGATATTACCCCACTGAGGGAGTTTGCAAGCAGTTGTGAAATCCTCTAAATCCATGGTATAAGATGTATCATAAATATCAAACATGACACTAGGAGAATTACGCGCAGAAATATATTCGAACCTCCGCACAAAGGAATCAATCAATTGATAATATTGAGGACACTTATCTTGTAAGAAGTCCTCCAGCTCGGCATTACGCACATACGCCTCAAATTCCTCCTTGAAGCCTGCTTCGACCATAAAATCATCGGATGGCCACTCACAAGCCCGTACGTTTGCATCCCTTGGCAAATTAACATCTTGTTCATGTATAGCAATCCTTGGCCCTTTCTTTGCCGAGGAACCTCCTTGGTACATTCTTCTAAGCATATTTCTTTTTCTGAAAATCTATGAAATTTTAGTAACTTCAAAATAGAAGTGAATAAAACTAAACAAGATTGATAGCAACTACTCCTACAAGTTCCTAGAGCCTATAACATGTATTGGAATTGCTTGGGACCTCAAAAATTTAACATGCAAGCTCAAGAACATGGTCACCTATGCAGCAAAAATTTGGAATGAATAAAGCACTAGAACAAAAACTAATTGGACCAATGGAGGAGTCACATACCAAGCAACAATCTCCCAAAGCAGTTTTGTGAATGGAGCTTTGAGCTAAGGGATCGAAAATCGCAGCAAAACGAGCTAGAACTCGTGCTTGACCTGGATGGGGATTTTTTTGGGTAGAAGATGAAGTGTGTGGGTGCTAGCATAAGTGGAGGGGAGCCACCAGGGGCCCATGAGACAGGGGGCGCGCCCTCCTCTCTCGTGGCCTGGTTCTTGCCCCTCCTGCAGTGTTTTCAGTGCCTAAAATCCTCAAATATTCCAGAAAAAATGATGCTAAATTTGCAGGGAATTTGGAGCACTTTTATTTTCGGACTATTTTTTTTAATGCACGGATAATTCAGAAAACAGACAGATAATACTATTTTTGCTATATTTGTTCTAAATGACAGAAAGTAAAAAGAGGGTGCAGAAGGTTGTGCCTTCTAGTTTCATCCATCTCGTGATCATCAAAATGAATCCACTAACAAGGTTGATCAAGTCTTGTTAACAAACTCATTCCGAATAACACGGAACCGGAGAAATTTCGAATAACACTAAGTTACCTCAACGGGGATATGAAAATCCCCAACAATAAGAATATCATACTTTTTCTTGATAGTAGGGAGAGGAAATTCAAAACCTCCAAAAATGATAGTTGGGACTTTTTCAATAGAATTGATGCTATGAACTTGAGATTGTTTCCTCGGAAAGTGTACCGTATGCTCATTACCATTAACATGAAAAGTGACATTGCCTTTGTTGCAATCAATAACAGCCCCTGCAGTATTAAGAAAAGGTCTACCAAGGATAATAGACATACTATCGTCCTCGGGAATATCAAGAATAACAAAGCCCTTTAAGATAGTGACATTTGCAACCACAACAGGCATGTCCTCACAAATACCGACAGGTATAGCAGTTGATTTATCAGCCATTTGCAAAGATATTTCAGTAGGTGTCAACTTGTACAATTCAAGTCTACGATATAAAGAGAGAGGCATAACACTAACACCGGCTCCAAGATCACATAAAGCAGTTCTAACATAATTTCTTTTAATGGAGCACGGTATAGTTGGAACACCCGGATCTCCAAGTTTCTTTGGTATTCCACCCTTAAAAGTGTAATTAGTAAGCATGGTGGAAATTTCAGCTTTCGGTATCTTTCTTTTATTTGTAATGATATCCTTCATATACTTAGCATAAGGATTTACTTTCAGCATATCAGTTAAGCGCATACGGAAGAAAATAGGTCTAATCATTTTAGCAAAGCGCTCAAAATCCTCATCATCCTTTGACTTGATGGTTTAGGAGGAAGGGGCATGGGTTTATGAACCCATGGTTCTCTTTCTTTACCGTGCTTCCTAGCAACAAAATCTCTCTTATCATTACATTGATTCTTTGATTGTGGGTTATCAAGATCAACATCAGGTTCAATCTCTACATCATTGCTTTTGCTAGGTTGAGCATCAACATGAACATTATCATTAACATTATCACTAGGTTCATGTTCATCACCTGATTGTGTTTCAGCATCAGAAATAGAAATATCATTGGGATTCTCAGGTGTGTCTACAGTAGGTTCACTAGAAGTATGCAAAGTCCTATCATTTTTCTTTTTCTTCTTTTTAGAAGAACTAGGTGCCTCTAAATTATTTCTCTGAGAATCTTGCTCGATTCTCCTAGGGTGGCCTTCAGGATACAAAGGTTCCTGAGTCATTCTACCAGTTCTAGTAGCCACTCTAACAGCAAAGTCATTTTTATTATTTAATTCTTCAAGCAAATCATTTTGAGCTTTGAGTACTTGCTCAGCTTGAGTAGCAACCATAGAAGCATATTTGCTAACGTGGTGAAGTTCATCTTTAACTCTAGCCAGATTATCGCCTACGCGTCCTATCTCGAAAGCATTATTCTTTAACTCTCTACCAACATAAGCATTAAAACTTTCTTGTCTAGCCATAAAGTCATCAAATTCATCTAAGCATGGGCTATGAAATTTAGTAGAGGGGATTTCAACTTTATGATATCTATAGAGAGAATTTACCTTTACTACCTGTGTCGGGTTATCAAGACAATGTGGTTCTTCAGGCGGTAAATTAAGACCATGTATTTCTTCAATAGGTGGTAAATTCTTAACATCTTCAGCTTTAATACCTTTTTCTTTAATTGATTTCTTTGCCTCTTGCATATCTTCAGGACTGAAAAATAAAACACCTCTCTTCTTCGGAGTGGGTTTAGGAATAGGCTCAGGAGTTGGCTCAATTGGTTCAGGAATTACTTCAGGAACTGGCTCAGGAAGAGTCCAATTATTTTCATTAGTCAACATATTATTCAGTAATATTTCAGCTTTGTCGACTGTTCTTTCCCTGAAAACACAACCCACACAACTATCCAAGTAGTCCTTGGAAGCATCGATTAGTCCATTATAAAAGATATCAAGTATTTCATTTTTCTTAAGAGGATGATCAGGCAAAGCATTAAGTAACTGGAGAAGCCTCCCCCAAGCTTGTGGGAGACTCTCTTCTTTGATTTGTACAATATTATATATTTCCCGCAAGGCAGCTTGTTTCTTATGAGTAGGGAAATATTTAGCAAAGAAGTAATAAATCATATCCTGGGGACTACGCACACAACCAGGAGCAAGAGAATTATACCAAGTCTTAGCATCACCCTTTAATGAGAATGGAAATATCTTAAGGATATATAAATAGCGAGACTTCTCATCATTAGTAAACAGGGTGGCTATATCATTCAACTTGGTAAGATGTGCCACAACAGTTTTAGATTCAAGTCTATAAAAAGGATCAGATTCAACTAAAGTAATAATATCAGGATCAACAGAGAATTCATAATCCTTATCAGTAACACAGATAGGTGAAGTAGCAAAAGCAGGATCGGGTTTCATTCTAGCATTAAGAGACTGCTGCTTCCATTTAGCTAATAATTTCTTAAGATCATTTCTATCATTGCAAGCTAAAATTTCCCTAGCAGCTTCTTCTTTCATAACATAACCCTTAGGAACAACGGGTAATACATAATCATTGGGGGAACCTTCATCATCACTATGATCAATAATAGGTTCTTCAATATTTTCATTCCCCCTAACTCTAGCAAGTTGTTCATCAAGAAATTCACCTAATGGCACAATAGTATCATGCACAGAAGTAGTTTCATCATGCATAGCAGAAGTGGCATCATCAATAACATGCGACATATCAGAATTCATAGCAGTAGTAGGTTTAGGTGTAGCAAGCCTACTGATAACGGAAGGAGAATCTAGTGTAGAGCTAGATGGCAGTTCCTTACATCCCCTCGTAGTTGAGGGAAAAATAGTAGTCCGGTCGTCTTTCAAGTTCTTCATAGTGATCAACAGATATAAATCCCAAGTGACTCAGAGAATAGAGCTATGCTCCTCGGCAACGGCGCCAGAAATTAGTCTTGATAACCCACAAGTGTAGGGGATCGCAACAACTTTTGAGTGTAAAGTATTCAACCCAAATTTATTGATTCGACACAAGGGGAGCCAAATAATATTTTTGAGTATTAGCAGTTGAGTTGTCAATTCAACCACACCTGGATAACTTAGTATCTTTAGCAAAGTGTTTAGTAGCAAAAGTGGTATGATAATAAAGGTAACGGTAGCAAAAGTAAAGATAAATGTTTTTGGGTTTTTGTAGTAGTTGTAATAGTAGCAACGGAAAAGTAAATAAGCGAAGAACAATATGTGAAAAGCTCATAGGCAATGGATCAGTGATGGATAATTATGTCGGATGCGATTCCTCATGTAATAGCAATAACATAGGGTGACATAGAACTAGCTCCAGTTCATCAATGTAATGTAGGCATGTATTCCATAAATAGTCATACGTGCTTATGGAAAAGAAGTTGCATGACATCTTTTGTCCTACCCTCTCGTTGCAGCGGGGTCCTTACGGAATCTAAGGGATATTAAGGCCTCCTTTTAATAGAGAACCGGAACAAAGCATTAGCACATAGTGAATACATGAACTCCTCAAACTACGGTCATCACCGAGAAGTATCCCGATTATTGTCACTTCGGGGTTGTCGGATCATAACACATAATAGGTGACTATAGACTTGCAAGATAGGATCAAGAACACACATATATTCATGAAAACATAATAGGTTCAGATCTGAAATCATGGCACTCGGGCCCTAGTGACAAGCATTAAGCATAGCAAAGTCATAGCAACATCAATCTCAGAACATAGTGGATACTAGGGATCAAACCCTAACAAAAATAACTTGACTACATGGTAAATATCATCCAACCCATCACCGTCCAGCAAGCCTATGATGGAATTACTCACGCACGGCGGTGAACATCATGAAATTGGTGATGGAGGATGGTTGATGATGACGACGGCGACGAATCCCCCTCTCCAGAGCCCCGAACGAACTCCAGATCAGCCCTTCGAAGAGAGATTAGGGCTTGGCGGCGGCTCCGTGTCATAAAACGTGATGAAACTTTCTCTCTGATTTTTTTCTCCCCGAACGTGAATATATGGAGTTGGAGTTGACGTCGGTGGAGGTCCAGGGGGCCCACGAGATAGGAAGCCGCGCCCTAGGGGGGCGTGCCCTCCTGTCTTGTGGACAGGCTGTGGGCCCCCTGGCATTAATTCTTTTGCCAAAAATTCGTATTAATTCCAAAAAGTGCCTCCGTGGATTTCCAGGACATTCCGAGAACTTTTCTTTTCTACACATAAAACAACATCATGGTAGTTCTGCTGAAAACAGCGTCAGTCCGGGTTAGTTTCATTCAAATCATGCAAGTTAGAGTCCAAAACAAGGGCAAAAGTGTTTGGAAAAGTAGATACGTTGGAGATGTATCAGCTGGCGACTCACTGGTCTGGTGACTCACTGATGACCCCAATGGTGGGTCAAATAGATGACAAGGCCCAAGGCCCAGAAGGCCGGCTCATGCTACGGTGGGCCGGTTTAAGAGAAAAGGGCAAAAGGAGTTTTCCCTTAAGGGGGCAAGACTAGGATTCCGCTTGTTATAGAATAGTCCTAGTCCTACTAGGACTCCACATGTAACCCGCCCCTCCAACTTATATAAGGAGGGGCAGGGCACCCAAAGAAAGGAGAAGTAATCTCTAAGGCTAGACACAATTAGGAGAGTCGATTTATGCGGTGACTCCCTCATGAGCATAATGAGACCTATCCACAAACAGCATGTAGGGCTATTACCGGATGATGTTTCCTGGGGCCCGAAGCTGTCTAAATCCTTGTCTTCTGTGTTGATCCGCCTCGTGTCTCTCATCCTAATGAACCCCTCTCAAGCTACCACATAGATGTGTTGGCCTCACGACTAAGTCCTCACACTAGGACATCTACCGTGACAAATCCACGAAACCCCTCCTGATGAACAGGACCCCCATTTCGACAGTAGCGCTACAACACAAGTCCATTTCCTCTGTTTTGTGGTACGCCACACCCCTCCCCATGAACAAGACCCCTATTTCGACCGTAGCCGGTCAAACAGAAGGTTGTTTCCTCCATACTGCGGTACGCTAGACCCCATTTCGGCTGTTCCGTCCAAAATGGTTGACTCCCGTTGAACAAGACGCATTCTGACCCAGTCTATGTTCCTGCCAATGAACAGGACGTTGTTTCTCCGTTCTGAGCCAGCCGGTTGGTTGCCCAATGAACAGGACACCGTTGCTACCATCTGTTTCCTCTCCATGTACACGAGCCCTGGTCGTACATATGCGCGAGTATGCATTCGAGACCCCGCCCGTATGTACGTACGTGGCTGTATTTTTGGCATGTGGTTGTACGTACGTGTACACGGTTTAGAAGGGACTGTCTGAACTGCTACGTCGGGGGCTCTACTACTACACGTGTTGCTGCTTGCTCGGCCACAGTTCATCGTTGCAGAGAGACCGATTGACTAGTCACATTCTATATGGTGCTTCGTTATGTGACTCAAGGACCAAACCCATTCGACTCACATTCCAGAAGACCCTTCTTGGAAATTGATGTCAAAGGGGAAGAGAGAGCTCACATCAAAGCTTAATTACATCAAAGGGGGAGAATGCTTAATCACATCAAATGGAGAAAGACCCCAGATGCTTGGTATTCAAGAGGAGAGAAGTCACATGTCTTTAAGAGGGGAAAGACATGTTAGTTTGTGTTATGACTATTGTGCTCTGATTTGTTTTGCTCTAATTTCCTTTTTTCCTACCTTCTCCCATTATCCAATATAAGATTCAGGGGGAGAACGACTTCTAAGGGAAGGAAATCTTTGAATTCATTGCATATCTTTACCTTTGGGGACATGTCTAAATCCAATAGAGTAGTTTGCACGCATTCTCTACATGTCATCCCAGTCTTGGTACTCTTGTGGTTTACCGTTTGCTCTGTTTAGTAGAGGTCTCTGTGTTATCTAACCTTGTTTACTTAGGTTCATCTCTGCCAAAGCTAGCTCAAGACCACAAGGTAAGTATATGCATCACACTCATGTCCATGATGATCTCTTGCTGATGTACATATTGTTTGCAAGAAGGACTCATGAACATGAAGGTACATTCCCTGTATTCACATCATTTGCTATGATGCATATAACCAAGATACAAGTAAATCATTTCTTGCTTTGTCATGGTTATGCATTCACATGCTCTTATATTCTATATTTACATGATTGCATACATGTAGGGGGAGCTTATGCATGTTACATGTTCTTCCAAAGCTTAACTTGATATTCTTTATATATCTATCTAAAGCTTTGATGTATGTTATCATCAATTACCAAAAAGGGGGAGATTGAAAGCACAAGTGCTCCCTGGGTGATTTTGGTAATTAATGTCAACATATCTCTTGTTGGACTAGTACTTTTATCTAGTATATTTCGACGAGTTCAATAGTGGAGTGGCATGGACAAGAGGATGTGGAACACCTTCAAGATGCTAAGGACAGAAGATTGGCAAAATCTCAAATGCTCAAGACTCTACATTTTTATTTTGGTGATCCAAGATCAAATTGAGTCCATAGGAAAGCCAATACTATTAAAAGGGGATGAGGTGTTGCTTAATGGATTGCTTGCTCAAAGTGCTTAGTGATATGCTCCAAAGCCCTCAACCACTTTCTCATATCCACATATGTCCCAAACCAAAAGTCAAACTCGGCCCAACCAATTTTACCTACTCGGCGCCACCGAGTTCATTTGACATAGCCACTGCCAGAAACCCTAATCAGTTCGTCTCACCGATGGGATCTCAGTCTCACCGAGATGGGCTTGCAAACTCTCTGTTGCCTGTTGCAATTATTTCGGTCCCACCGAAATAAGCAATCGGTCCCACCGAGTTTGCTTGACCAACTCTCTCATTAGCTTATTACCAAAATCGGTCCCACCGAGTTTGTGTAATTGGTCAAATCGAGATGAGGTTTTACCCTAACTCTAGCATATCGGTCTCACCGAGTTGATCATATCGGTCCCACCGAAAAGCCTAACGGTCACATTTTGAACTAAATTGGTCTGACCGAGTTTCATGATTCGGTCCCACTTAGTTTGGTAAATTGTGTGTAACGGTTAGATTTTGGGTGGAGGCTATATATAACCCTCCACCCACTCTTCATTCATGGAGAGAGCCATCAGAATGTGCCTACACTTCGAGCATACATTTTCTGAGAGAGAACCACCTACTCATGTGTTGAGACCAAGATATTCCATTCCAACCACAAGAATCTTTATATCTAGCCTTCCCCAAGTTGCTTTCCACTCAAATCATCTTTCCACCAAATCCAAATCCATGAGAGAGAGTTAGTGTTGGGGACACTATCATTTGAAGCACAAGAGCAAGGAGTTCATCATCAACACACCATCTATTACCTTTTGGAGAGTGGTGTCTCCTAGATTGGTTAGGTGTCACTTGGGAGCCTCCGTCAAGATTGTGGAGTTGAACCAAGGAGTTTGTACGGGCAAGGAGATCGCCTACTTCGTGAAGATCTACCCTAGTGAGGCAAGTCCTTCGTGGGCGATGGCCATGATGGGATAGACAAGGTTGCTTCTTCTTGGACCCTTCATGGGTAGAGCCCTCCGTGTACTCGCGCAACCGTTACCCTTTGTGGGTTGAAGTCTCCATCAACGTGGATGTATGATAGCACCACCTATCAGAACCACGCCGAAAATCTCCATGTATCCAATTGCGTTTGCACACTCCAATCCCATCCCTTTGCATTCTTGCAACTTGCATGCTTTACTTTCCGCTGGTCATATACTCTTGCCATGATTGCTTGAAATGTATTGTGAATGTTTAAACTTGTGCTAAAACTCCAGCTTAACTTAAAGAAATTAAAAACTGCTACTTTTCTTTGTGAAGAGTCTATTCACCCCCCTCTACACACCTCTTGTTGATCCTTTCAGAATTTTAGAGTAAAGTGGAGAAGCATCGTAACGAGAAAATAAAGTTTCTATGATCTGATCGCAGAGGCGAATATTTGAGTTATGAGTTTGGCCTTCATTTAAAACAAAGTGGAATAGTTTCACAACTCACGCCACCTGGAACACCACCGTGTAATGGTGTGTCAAAACGTCGTAACCCTACTTTATTAGATATGGTATGATCTATGATGTCTCTTACCAATTTAACCACTATCATTTTAGGATTATGCATTAGAGACAGCTGCATTCACGTTAAATAGGGCACCATCTAAATCCATTGAGACGACACCGTATGAACAATGGTTTGGCGAGAAACCTAAGCTGTCGTTTCTTAAAGTTTGGGGTTGTGATTCTTATGTGAAAAAGTTTCAACTTGATAAGCTCGAACCCAAATCGGAGAAGTGCGTATTCATAGGACACCCAGAAGAAACTGTTGGGTGTATCTTCTATCATAGATCCGAAGGCAAGATCTTTGTTGCTAAGAATGGATCCTTTCTAGAGAAGGAGTTTCTCTCGAAAGAAGTGAGTGGGAGGAAAGTAGAACTTGATGAGGTAACTATACCTTCTCTAGAATTGGAGAGTTGTTCATCACAGAAAACCGTCTCCGTGATGCCTACACCAACAAGAGAGGAAGCTAATGATTATGATCATGAAACTTCAGATCAAGTTACTACTTAACCTCGTAGGTCAACTAGAGCACATTCCGCACCAGAGTGTTACTAGACCATGACGAACCTACGAACTATGACGAAGGGATGATGAGCCCAGATTCCGCAAAATGGCTTGAGGCCATGAAATCTCATATAGGATCCATGTATGAGAACAAAGTGTGGACTTTGGTGGACTTGCCCGATGATCGGCAAGCCATTGAGAATAAATGGATCTTCAAGAGGAAGACAGACAATGATGGTAGTGTTACTATCTACAAAGCTCGAATTGTCGCAAAATGTTTTCGACAAGTTCAAGGTGTTGACTATGATGAGATTTTCTCACTCGTGACGGTGCTTAAAGTATGTCCGAAACTCCAAATCATGTTAACAATTGCCACATTTTATGAAATTTGGCAAACGGATGTCAAAACTGCATTCCTTAACGGATTTCTTAAAGAAGAGTTGTATATGATGTAACCAGAAGGTTTTTTCAATCCTAAAGGTGCTAACAACGTGTGCAAGCATCTCGGAGTTGGAATATATGCTTTAATGAGGTGATCAAAGCATATGGCTTTGTAGAGACTTTCGGAGCAGCCTGTATTTACAAGAAAGTGAGTGGGAGCACTACAGCCTTTCTGATAAGTTATGTGAATGACATATTGTTGATCAGAAATGATGTAGAATTTTCTAGAAGCATAAAGGAGTGTTTGAAAGGAGTTTTTCAAAAGAAGGACCTCAGTGAAGATGCTTACATATTGGGAATCAAGGTCTATAGTGATAGATCAAGATGCTTGATAAGACTTTCGATGAGTACATACCTTGATAAGATTTTGAAGGAGTTCAAAATGCATCAGTCAAAGAAGGACTTCTTGCCTGAGTTGTAAGGTATTAAGTTGAGTAAGACTCAAAACCCGACCACGGCAGAAGATAGAGAGAGAATGAAAGTCATTCCCTATGCCTCAGCCATAGGTTCTATAAAGTATGCCATACTGTATACCAAACCTATTATGTACATTACCATGAGTTTGGCAAGGGGTACAATAGTGATCCAAGAGTAGATCACTGGATAGCAGTCAAAATTATCCTTAGGTACCTAAAGAGTACTAAGGAAATATTTCTCGGTTATGGAGGTGATAAAGAGTTTGTTGTAAAGAGTTACATCAATGCAAGCTTTGACACCGTTCTGGATGACTCAGGGTCTCGATCTGGATACATATTGAAAGTGGGAGCAATTAGCTAGAGTAGCTCCATGCATACCATTGCAGACATAGAAATTTTCAAAATTCATACGAATCTGAATGTATCAGACCCGTTGACTAAACTTCTCTCACAAGCAAAACATGATCACACCTTAGTACTCTTTGGGTGTGAATCACATAGCGATAGATTATTTACTCTAGTAAACCCTTTGGGTGTTGGTCACATGGCGATGTGAAATGTGGGTGTTAACACATAAAGATGTACTACAAAAAAAGACACATCCATGACATTTTGGGCCGAACGAATTTTTTCTGTCACGCTTATGACACTTCTATGACGATGATAATTGTGACAAAACCCGGTATCATCATAGATGTGATGGGCTCCTACTTCTATGACAAAAAATCATGATAGAAAATGGGCTTTTGGTCGTGGGCAGGCCAGAGACGCAGCTGAATGACATTCTTTGGGCCGCCCATGATGGAAAAAACCATGGTAGAAGCGAGGGCGAGGAAGATACCAGGGAGTTCCCGATTATGGTGGGTGGTCAGGGTCCGAGCGATGTGTGTTCTCTCGTACACGTATGCACATGGGTGCGAGGCATTGGGCTCTAACTGAACCCGAGCGAGGCGTTGGGCTTTAACTGAATCTGAGCGATCGCACTGCAGGCTACGCGTTACGGAACCGGAGCGATCGATCGATCCCTTGCTGTTAACTGAACCCGAGTGATTCCTTCGCTACTGCTGCTAACTGAAGCCGATCGATGCTGCCTCTGGATGAACAGTGAGTGTTGTTTGGGGGGCTTTGGATGAACAGTTCCTGGTAGTAGAGGTCGTTTCCGCTGGATGAACAGGACCCCGATCGAGCCAGTTGGGGGGGGGGGGGTGGGTGGATGAACAGGACCTCGTGGAGGGCTGGAGGAACAGGACCCATGGAGGGTTGGTTGAACAGTAGCCGGTGGAGGGCTGGATGAACAGTAGCCCATGGAGGGGTGGTTGAACAGGACCCCATGGAGAGGGCTAGTTGAACAGTAGCCGGTGGAGGAGCGCACGGTGGAAGCTGGATTAACAGGAGCCCATGGATGAACAGTCGCAGGTGGAGGCTGGAGGAGGTCGACGGTGGATGAATAGTAGCCCGTGGTGGTAGTCGACGATGGAGATGAACAGTATCCCATGGAGTCCCGTTTTGCGGTACGCCACACCCCTCCCAATGAACAGGACGCCCATTTCGACCGTAGCGCTCCAACACAAGTTCGTTTCCTCTGTTTTGCGGTACCCCACACCCCTCCCGATCAACACGACCCCATTTCGACCGTAGGAGGTCCAAGAGAAGTACGTTTCCTCTATTTTGCGGTACGCCAGACCCCTCCCGATGAACAGGATCCCGTTTCGACCGTGGCTGGTCGAACACAAGGTCGTTTCCTCCATTCTGCCGTACGCCAGGCCTCGTTTCCATTGGCTGTTCCGTCCAAGCCGGTTGGCTCCCGATGAACACGATGACACATTCTGGTCTGACCCAGCCGGTTGTACGTACGTGGCCGTATTTACTTTCTTGCACCCTGGCCGTTGTACGTACGTGTACATGCTACGTGCGCGCCTCTACTACGACACGTGCACGCCTCTACATCGACCAGCATGTGCGTACACGTTCGCGACCAGAATGACAATGCTAAGTACGCTTCAACCAGGTGGGTCCCAACTGTCAGGCACTTCCTTGCATGCGAAGATGTAGCTGGTGGGCCCCAGAAGTCAGGGGGCGAATCATTTTTTGCCCGCAATATGGACGCACTTCCTTGCGTGTGAAGATGTAGTTGGTGGGTCCCACCAGTCAGGGGAAAACATTTTTTTCGCGAAATACGGTGGCCCGTCCGATGGGTCCCTGCTGTCAGGTGGAGGAATCATTATTTTCTACGTAAAAAGGAGGCACTTCCTTGTTGCGGCCGTGGACCCAGCTGTCAGCCTCTCCACGTACAGTACTATTCCGATGGAAGTCGGTCGTTGACCACATTGACCACATCGCGTCGAGAGCACCAAGGCGGTGGACGACGGTGAGGCCTATAAAGGGGACGATGCGGAGCCGGGGAAGACGCCGCAGTGGATGCCCACGCGGAGAGGAGTACGAGGGTTCACTGGTTCGGCTGCGGTGTGAGGTTGTTGTCGCCGTAGGGCCTGGCCAGCGGTGGGAGTAGGAGGGGCGGTGAGGCCTCCGCGGTAGCAAAGCCGGCCATGGGAGGCAGGAGCAGGCGGCAGGACCGGCGCTGCTTTGGGCGGCTGGAGCAAGAAGACCAGAGGTTGAAGAAGCACTACGGCCGTTGGATGGACGTCGTACGGTCACTGGAGCTAGAATTGTTCATATTGACTAAGTTGACAAAGCCCTCCGTCCCCGTCAACTTAGTAGGCCCACATGTCAGCCTCCCACTATGCTGGGTCCCAGCTAGCAGGGGGTATTCATTTTTTGTGCGTAATAAGGAGGCACTTCCTTTCTTGCGAAGATATAGCTGGTGGGTCCGACCTGTCAGTGGGGGGAATGTTTTCTTTGCGAAATATAGAGGCCCTTCTGGTGGGTCCCAGATATTAGGTGGAGGAATCATTATTTTGCGTGTAATAAGGAGGCATTTCCTTGTGTGCGGCCGTGGACCCAGCTGTCAGCCTCTCCACGTACAGTACACGTCCGATGGATGTCATTCGTTGACCATGTTGACCACGGCGCGCCAAGAGCACCAGGACTATGGAAGAGGGTGAGGCCTAGGAAGGGAACGACATGGAGCCGGGGAAGACTCGGCAGTGGTTGCCCACACGGTGGGGAGTACGAGGGTTTACTGGTCCGGCTGCCGTCACCAGAAAATAACAGGAGGTGTGGGTGAGAAGAGGAATGACCTGGCCAGCAATGGAGTAGGTGGGGCAGTGTGGCCTGTGCAGCAGCACAGCCGGCCACGGGAGGCGGGAGCAGGCAATCCCACCGGCGCTAGTTTGGGCGGATGGAGCAAGAAGATCAGATATTGAAGAAGCAGCACGGCCGTTGGATTAACATCCAACGGTCACTGCTGCTAGAATCGTTTGTGGACTAAGTTGACAAAGCCTTTCGTACATGTCAACCTAGTAGACCCACAAGTCAGCCTCCAAATCTGTCCCAAACAACATACAACCCAAAATTTCTAGCCGGATTCAAGTTAATTTAAAAACTAAACATACCTTAATTTTAAATTCAATGAAATTTTACCCACACAAAAACAATGAAATTTAAAATATCAAAATCCAAAAGAAAAAAGTATTTTGGAACTAATTGCCTTTTGGCTGTATTTTCTCATTTTACAGCCCATTTAATATTACTTATAGCCCATTTTCTGGGCCAAATGCATCCCTCCTCGTCTTGAAAGATTTTCGGCTCAGTAGGGCGTAGAAAAGAAAGTAGGCCTACGTTGGTTATTCTGCAAAAAAAAAATAGCTAGGCTATCCATTTTCAGAAAAGAAAAAACAAACTGGGTTGGTCATGTGCTAAACATATGAAATAAAAGCCTGGGCTAGACGGGCCACTGCTCCCGAACAACCTAGTTGATACACTTCTCCGTCCCGAAAAAACAAAATTACTGCGCGTGCTGCTGGGTCCCTATTGTCATCCTCACCATGTATAGTCATCTCCTTATTCCTCTCAGTTGTTGACCATGTTGACAACACTGGAGTGCGGCGCCGCGGCGAGCGAACCAAGGCGGAGGATGATGGTGAGGCCTTGGACGGGAACAGACAGGAGCCGGGGAAGATGTGCGGAGTTTTAGGGTGTGATGTGGCCAAGATGTGTGCGCGGCAGCACAACCAGTCGTGAGAGGCAGGAGTAGGCGGTCCCGCTAGCGCTGGTTTGACTTTGGCGGCTAGAGGAAGAAGAGACTGAAGAAACACGATAGACGTTGAATGTCAATCCAATGGTCAAGGTTGGCACAATCGTTTGTTGACTAAGCTGACACCAAGTAGCATACTTTTATATAATATATGAAGAAACGAAAAACTAGGCTCGTTCGCCTGATAACATTCCCGAAACTGCGGCCGTTCGATCTTGTGTCGCAACTAACACTGCGAGGAAAATGCGTTCGTCTGCCGTCCTCCTCCGAGGGAATGTTCGCCACATAAGTGCCTAGCACTTTCAACCGAGAGGTCTTGGGTTCGAGTCCCAGGAACTCTCAGTTTTGTCCTCCTTCCTTCCTTGCAAAAAAAGAAAGAAAATGAAAGAATTGAGAAGGCGTACAGAACAAGCTAGTGTACCAATAAAGAGACGTTGCTGAGTTTTAGAAAAAAGAGAGACGTGCTCCTGTAGCTGGTTCGAATCCAAACCTATACTATGACTATATATGGTGCTATGCTACTCTGCAAGTAATGAAACTAACATATCTAATGTTCGCTTCTCCTCTTCTCTACTTACTCTGCCTAGCATCAGAAGCTCTGGCCACAGCAACCATGTCCGCTGGTTTCTCGTCCACCTGCTCTTCAGCAGGCAACAACCAGATATGCGCCAAGTCACCACCCGTACCATCGCCTGTGGGTCTCATCACACCCTTGCCAGCACACGTACCGCAGCTAGTTGCTCATCGCAACCCGCTGCCGTTGGTGTGGTGCCACTATTGCAAATCATGCAGAGTCATCCGTCGCATCTCAACCATAATCCTCAACCCTGGCCGAGTGTTCTACAAATGCCTGAGTCATGGGGTAATAATATGTTTAAGTGTTGTTCTGCTGCTTTTAGTTGCTGATTTTTTAATAGTTTGGTTGATGATCTTCCAATTTGATTCGTGCAGAAAAGGGAAGTGTCGGTGTCAAAACCGGCGGATCTCGGGTAGGGGGTCCCGAACTGTGCGTCTAGGCAGATGGTAACAGGAGACAAGGGACACAATGTTTTTACCCAGGTTCAGGCCCTCTCGATGGAGGTAAAACCCTACTCCTGCTTGATTGATATTGATGACGTGGGTAGTACAAGAGTAGATCTACCACGAGATCAGAGAGGCTAAACCCTAGAAGCTAGCCTATGGTATGATTGTTGTTCGTCCTACGGACTAAAACCCTTCGGTTTATATAGGAACCAAAGAGGGTTAGGGTTACACAGAGTCAGTTACAATGGTAGGAGATCTACATATCCGTATTGCCAAGCTTGCCTTCCACGCCAAGGAAAGTCCCGTCCGGACACAGGACGAAGTCTTCAATCTTGTATCTTCATAGTCCAGGAGTCCAGCCGAAGATGATAGTTCGGCTATCTGGACACCCCCTAGTCCGGGACTCCCTCAGTAGCCCCTGAACCAGGCTTCAATGGCGATGAGTCCGTCGCGTAGATTGTCTTCGGCATTGCAAGGCGGGTTCTTCTCCAAATCCTGTGCACCTGTTGAATAGCGTCCGTCTTCTTGTAAATGTTGCACTCCTCGGCTTCCACGCCCAATAATGGCCATCTTCCACGTGTTGAACGAATGCAAACAGCCAGGGTATTTTTACATTTATCCCCCTAGCTACACAAATAAGCTGCCTATAAAAGAGACGAGGATCTAGATCCAAATCACACCATCCTCCCTTCGCGAGCATTCATTAGAGCGCATCAGACAGAAATCCATTCCATCACGGACAGTCGACGTGGCTCCTCCTCTCGCCCTCCCAGTCCTCAGCCTGGAGATTGGGAGAGATGCTCCGTCCTGCATAGTGAGCTAGTGGCGCTCCGAACCAAGGGATTTCTTCGCCCAACCTTCATGGTCCCATTTCGAGCCGGACTCGCCACCTATAAGGGCGGAAAGCAAGCGGAGAGCGTCCCCAACCCCTCCAAAGGAGAGCGGGTATGCTTTGTCTCTTTTTTGATAAGAGGGCTCGGATTTCCAAATCATCCGTTTCTCCGGGCGCTCCTGGAGTTCTATGGCCTCCAGTTGCACAACCTTACGCCTGCCTCCATTTTGCATATTGCGGGCTTCGTGGCCCTTTGCGAGCTGTTTTTGGGCATCGAGCCTCATTTTGCGCTGTGGAAGAAGCCATTCTGCCTGGTGCCCCGTTCTCAAGAGGGGTCAATATATCAAGTGGGCGGAGCCGAACTATGGCGCATCACCGGGACCGGATATCTACCCGTAACCCCGAAGAAGGCGTCCTAAGACTGGCCTTCGGAATGGTTTTATATAGAAGATGTTCCCCTGCCAGACCCTATTCGGATCGGCCCCCCTGAGTTCAATAACGCTCCTTTGAAGAAACGCCTAAGCTGGCGTCCACGGAGCCCTTAGAGGGAAAACGACAGGGATGTCATTTACCTGACCATGATCGGGGTCATGGCCACATGCATTATGCGGGGGGTGCTGCCGCTCCAGTATAGAGGCCACCCTATGTGGGATTTCAATGGGGAGGATGATGCCACCTGCTGTAGCCGTAAGGGGCCGGGATCGGTTGCCGATCTGATGAAGATCTTGTCCGCATTGTACAAGGGAGAAGAGGAGGAGTTCCTCCGCATCAATCCGCATGGCGGATTTTCTATGTACAATCCTCGAAGCTGGGTAAGCGGACATTTATTTTTGCCCATCGGATCCATATTCCCATATTCAAGTATCTCATTTTGTGATTTTAGTGCAGGAACTGCGCCGGGCCGTAAAGGATATTAGCAGCCCGCCTCCACAACCCGAGGATCCGGAACAGTTCCTCGATCCGACCTCCCAAGAGGATCCGGACATATCGGTGGAGCTGATCGACGGGGTATTTCACCAACTGAGCATCGATAATGCCTTGGTCGCCATTATGGCCGATTACCCCGGAATACTTCCCGCTTCGCAGGTAACTGAGACCGAAGTCCCAATACTTTGAAAATGACCCATCCATGCGTGTTTTTGATCACCGTATACCAATGGTGTTTCGCAGGAGGCGCCCTTGAGGCGGAAGGCCGAGCCCGCAGTGGCTGGCCAACAAGGGGCAGCACGGCCCAGCAGGCTAAAAAGAAGTGCGGTCCGGATCAAAACTCCGGCACAACTGTATGGCGCGTCACCTTATTCCCCGGCTTTATTCCTGAGAGGCATACTAATGCTCATGCCTTTTCAGGAAGAAGAGCGCTCGCCGAACTGTATCCGGAGAGGTTGCCAATCAATCCTCCCCTCGCCAGGCTCCAAAGCCAGGTCCAGAAGCGGAGGTGAACATGGGGCATGCGTCGGATGTTCCTCCGACAGAGGATGCCGACAGGTTATCTGCCACCAATTCCGAGGTGGAGAGTGCCATGAATCACAGACGCTGCCGGACGGTTCTTTGTGACGCGTGTTTCTCCCCAGAGGCATTGGATGCCTTTAATTCGGGAGATGCGCACCTCTGTGCCGCTCAAAATGGTCTATCCAGAGCCACGGAGCAGTATGTAAAAGACATACGGGTGAGAAAATTTGATAGTTATATATGCCAGTAGCCCCCGAGACTTGAAATAGTTAGAATAACTGATTTAAGGATCATTTATTGTGCAGGATCTTACAGAAAAGAATACCCAACTGTCGCAGGAGCTGGAGGAGTGCAAAGCCCAACTTGAGGCCGCACTAGCCGCAGCATGGGGAAGCCAAAGAGACCCCCTCTGGTAATATATGCTTCAAAAAGATAAGTAATATGTGAAGTGCAGCATGTGTATAAGTTTGACAATAATATTGCAGATGGCGCCGGGATAGATCCGGACAAGCAACAGCTCATGCGCCGGTTAAAGGCCAGCGAGAATGTGCTTACAAGGGTGAGGCAGGAGAAAAATAATCTCCAAGATGCCAACACCCAGCTGGGTGAGGAACTAAAGGATGTTCGTGCCCAGCTATCTAACTCCGTTAAGGAGAATCAGCAGCTTTGACGCGACATTTTTAGTAAGTGCTTGAACGAACTTTGAAAAAGAGTTCGGCGAGGAAGTCGGCTAACAGAGTTATGTCACAGGCCGTCCTGCAGAGGAAATGCCTGGTTCTATGGGTCACCTTCTTCCCGAGCTCTATCAACTACACGAACGAGTTCGGCAGGTGATGAAAGGCGTCGCCTAGGCCTTGTGGCCATCTGTCTCCCTACCCGAAGGCCTTGGAGAGCTTGCAGAGAGGCTTCAGGGAGCACGGCAGTGCTTCCGCTTATGGAAGATATCGGCCTACCATCAAGGCGCCAGGGAGTCCTGGGCCATGGTGAAGACGCGGTACACGAAGGCTGAGCCAAACCACATGGCCGAGGTCGGACCTGCGGGACCCGATGGGAAGGAGATCCCTATGAGCTTAGTGCACGGCCAAGTAGAATTGGCCGCAAAGTATTCCCAACAGGACTATAAACTAGACAGCCTGCTGGATGGCATTAAAGAGGAATATGCACAGTCAAGTTGACTATGTAATTTAAGATGACATGTAAAATGCCTTCTAGCCGGATTGTAGATCGTTTGTCATAGCGAACCTTTTCGCTTCAACCTCGGGACCCAACAGTCCGGAGTGTGTCCGAATACCCTCGCGGCTATATAAGAACCGGGGCATGCATGGAGACCAGGCGTAGGGGTCATTAGTGCTTTATCAGACAAGTGCCCAATTAGTTATGTTATATTACATGGTTAGTAAGAAACATCTTCCGAGGAGAATAGTTCCGTTAGGCGTTCCTTTCCCTGGGAGGCATGCCCTAAAGTGCATGTCTGGACTGCGAGAAAAGGAGAAAACCATCTAGGGGCAGGTAAATAAATTGGTAAGAAATCATCTTTTAGTTCACTGACCGAATATTCCCTTAAGAACGCTAGCTTTCGGCTTCACCCAGTCTGAGGTACACATCCAGCTGACCCGGCAGTAACAATCACAGAGGTGCTCCCTTTGCCGCCTAGCCGAACAATCGGGAACGTAGGGGTAAGCACAGGAGCCAGGCAACCCAGCTTGGCCAAAACTTCAGTCATATCGATGCATATAATGGTGAATAAAAGGTACGTGCGGAAGTGTGACACATGTGATGGGCATGAAGCCCATATAAATAAGCTTCTGTTAAAGAAGCCCCCAGGTATAATGAGCGCGGATAATGCGTCAAGTGTGTGCGAATAATGTGCGAACAAGATTTTAAAAGGTCGTAATAGGAAAGGGGGAGAAGGAGAGAAACAGAAGACAGCTAATATGTAAAGTATAGACAGAGGAAGGAGATGAACTCAGAATCCGACGCTAGGCGTAGAATCTTCGGAGACGGGCTGTGTTCCATGGGTTCGGCTCGAGTCGGTTATCCGATGCATCTCGCAGACGGTACGCTCCACCGGTGAGGACTTGGTCGATGATAAAGGGACCTTCCCATTTGGGCTTGAGTTTGTCCTTTTTCTTGTCCGGCAAGCGTAGAACTAACTCGCCAACGTTGTAAGTTTTGGCCTGTACTTCTCTGCTTTGATATCTTCGAGCTTGCTGTTGATAGAATGCGGAACGGGCTTTTGCCACGTCACGCTCCTCCTCCAATGCGTCCAAACTGTCCTGCCGATCGAGCTCGGCTTCTCTTTCTTCGTACATGCGCACGCGAGGTGAGTCATGAATTATGTCACAGGGCAGAACTGCCTCTGCGCCATATACCATAAAGAATGGTGTAAATCCGGTGGTGTGATTCGGAGTGGTCCGCAGCCCCCAGAGTACAGAGTCGAGCTCCTCTACCCAGTGCGTGTTAGATTCCTTAAGGGACCCCACTAATCGGGGTTTGATGCCGCTCATGATTAGACCATTTGCTCGCTCGACTTGACCGTTGGTTTGAGGGTGATAGACTGAAGCATAGTCGAGTTTGATGCCCATGTTTTTGCACCAGAGTTTAACCTCGTCGGCCGTAAAGTTCGTGCCGTTATCAGTGATGATGCTATGGGGGACGCCGTAACGGTGTATGACCCCTGATATGAAGTCTTCACCAGTCCGGATTCGGCCGTCTTAACAGGTTTGGCTTCTATCCATTTGGTGAATTTATCCACCATGACCAGCAGGTATTTTTGCTTGTAGGTTCCTCCTTTAAGGGGTCCAACCATGTCAAGCCCCCAGACCGCGAAGGGCCAGGTTATGGGTATAGTTTTGAGGGTGGTGGGTGGCATGTCGCTTTGATTAGCAAAGAGCTGGCAACCAACGCATCGTTGGACTAAGTCCTGAGCATCTGCCCGGGCCGTCGGCCAATAAAATCCTGTACGGGAGGCCTTGCCTACAAGGGCATGGGCTGCGGCGTGGTGCCCGCCGAGTCCGGCATGAATTTCAGCCAGAAGGTTCCGCCCTTCCTCTTCGGAGATACACCTTTTAAGGACTCCAGTTGTGCTTTTCTTGTAAAGCTCTCCCTCATGGACCTTATAGGCTTTAGATTGCCGCACTACAGCGGGCACCCTTTTGGTCCTCGGGAGGTTCCTGCCTGGTTAGGTAGGCTAGGAATGGTTCCGTCCACGGGGCAATGACTGCCATTATTACGTGGGCTGAGGATGTTACTTCGTTGGCAGAACCGCCAATTGTGTCAGAATGTTCGGTGTCGGGCAGTGCGGTTGGGTCCGGTTTATTATTTCCGGATTCCCCCTCCCATAGTATGGATGGCTTGAATAGCCTCTCTAGGAAGATGTTGGGAGGGACGGCATCGCGCTTTGCGCCAATGCGTGCCAATACATCTGCTGCCTGGTTGTTATCCCGGGCTATATGGTGAAATTCGAGCCCCTCAAACCGAGCTAACATTTTTAGGACGGCGTTGCGATAAGCTGCCATTTTCGGATCCTTGGCATCGAAGTCTCCATTTATTTGGGATATTGCGAGGTTCGAATCCTCGCGCACCTCTAGGCGTTGAATGCCCATTAGATTGCCATCCGGAGGCCATGTAGAAGGGCCTCGTATTCGGCTGCGTTGTTGGAGTCCGTATACATTATCTGGAGTATGTATTGAACCGTATCTCCAGTTGGGGACGTCAGGACAACGCCAGCCCCCAGACCAGCCAACATTTTTGAGCCGTCGAAGTGCATGATCCAGTTGGAATATGCGCCGTACTCTTTAGGGAGTTCGGCTTCAGTCTATTTGGCAATGAAGTCGGCCAAAACTTGCGACTTAATAGCTCACCGTGACTTATAGGTTATGTCGAACGGGAGGAGCTCAATGGCCCATTTGGCAATCCAGCCCGTCGCGTCGCGGTTGTTTATAATGTCATTAAGAGGTACTTCGGAGGCTACTGTTATTGAACACTCTTGAAAGTAGTGTCGCAGCTTTCGGGATGCCATGAACACCGAGTACGTTATCTTCTAATAATGCGGGTACCGTGACTTGCATGGAGTCAGGAGAGTGGACACGTAGTAAACTGGTTTTTGAAGGGGGAACTTGTGTCCGTCCGTTTCTCGTTCGACAACGAGTACCGCGCTTACAACTTGATGAGTTGCTGCGATATATAATAGCATTGGTTCGCCCACGTTGGGCGCGGACAAGACCAGATTTGTTGCCAATATGGCTTTTATTTCTTCGAGTCCGGCCGTTGCGGCATCCGTCCACTCAAAGTGTTCGGTGCGTCGGAGAAGGCGATAAAGGGGTAATGCCTTTTCTCCTAAACGGGAGATAAAGTGGCTTAAAGCCGCCACACATCCCATCAATTTTTGTATTTGTTTCAGGTCCTTTGGGATATCCAATTGTGACAGAGCTCGGATCTTGGCTGGGTTTGCTTCAATTCCTCTACCGGATACAATGAAGCCCAAGAGCTTTCCGGCTGGTACGCTGAAAACACATTTTTCCGGGTTAAGCTTAATGTCATATGTTCGGAGATTATCGAACGTGAGCCTCAAATCGTCTACTAGAGTTTCGACGTGCTTGGTTTTGATGACCACATCATCTACGTATGCCTCCACTGTTTTGCCGATCTGGTTTGCCAGACATGTCTGAATCATGCGCTGATATGTTGCGCCTTCGTTTTTGAGCCCAAAGGGCATTGTGTTGAAGCAGAATGGGCCATATGGGGTGATGAATGCCGTTGTGGCCTGGTCGGGCTCTGCCATCTTAATTTGGTGGTAGCCGGAGTATGCGTCGAGGAAACACAATGAATCGTGTCCTGCAGTAGTGTCGATAATTTGATCGATGCGGGGGAGGGGGAAGGGATCCTTTGGGCAAGCCTTGTTGAGGTCTTTAAAATCGACGCATAGGCGCCAGGATATGTCCTTTTTTGGTACCATCACCAGGTTTGCTAGCCAGTCCGGATGTTTTATATCTCTGATGAATCCGGCCTCCAATAATTTGGCTAGCTCCTCTCCCATGGCCTGTCTCTTGGGTTCGGAGAAACGCCGAAGAGCCTGTTTTACTGGCTTGAATCCTTTTATGATGTTTAGGCTGTGCTCGGCCAGCCGGCGTGGGATTCCTGGCATGTCTGAAGGGTGCCAGGCAAAGATGTCCCAATTTTCGCGTAGGAATTCTCGTAGTGCGGCGTCTACATCAGGGTTTAATTGTGCCCCAATGGAGGCCGTTTTTGTAGGGTCTGTTGGATGGACTTGGAATTTGAATATTTCATCCGCTGGTTTAAAGGAGGTGGACTTCGATCTCTTATCGAGTATCACATCGTCCCTATTTACCGTGGAGCGCAGCGTAGTGAGTTCCTCGGCCGCTAGGGCTTCGGATAGTGCCTCAAGGGCTAGTGTGGCTGTCTTGTTTTCGGCACGGAGTGCTATGTCCGGGTCACTAGCAAGAGTGATGATTCCGTTGGGCCCGGGCATTTTGAGCTTCATGTACCCGTAATGGGGTATAGCATGAAAAATTGTGAATGCTTCTCGCCCTAATAGAGTGTGATATCCGCTGCTGAACGGGGCCACTTGGAACGTGATCTCCTCAGACCTGTAATTATCCGGCGTGCCGAACACCACATCCAGTGTGATTTTTCCTGTATAGCATGCTTGCCGACTGGGGATTATTCCTCTAAAGGTTGTGCTGCTTCGCTCAATGCAGCTCCAGTCTATTTCCATTTCTTTGAGGGTTTCCTCATAAATGAGGTTCAATCTGCTGCCACCATCCATGAGTACCTTGGTAAGGCGAAAGCCGTCAACTATTGGACCGAGGACCAATGCGGCTAGTGCTCGGGCTGTTCGGAATTTAGGTTCGTCACTGGCATTAAAGGTAATTGCCGTGTCACTCCATGGGTTTATTGTTGCTACTTGGTAGACTTCGGCAAGGCCGCGGAGTGTTCGTTTCCGCATATTATTTGATGCGAAAGTCTCGAAGACTGTTAATACCGTACTAGTATCCTGGGGCTAGTGCTCTGGAGTTAGAAGCTCTTCGCCGCTTTTGGCCACCTGCCGTAGTATCCAACATGCTCTAAGGCTATGAGTTGGAGTGGCGCCCTCTGTACTATGAATTTTGCAGGGTCCATTGAGCCATCCTTCCAATACAGTTCCATGCCCTATAGAGGGTTTTTGCTTTTTGGTATTTAACCCAGGTGCCTGGCGATAATGCACCCTTTTATTTCGGACTGGGATTGTATTCAGGGCCGGATTGTCCCAAAAATTGATTTCGGTTTTCCAGGCACTTTCCATCGCACAGTAATTTCATACTATGGACGCCAAGTCAGCGAAGCGTGTGATTTCACGACGACTTACGGCGTTGAGGATTCCAATGTCTGTACAATTATTGCAGAAGAATGAAATTGCGTCCTCCTCACGGCAATCCTTTATCCTGTTTATGACCAGGAGGAATCTGGCCCAGTAATGGTGTACTGTTTCTGCGGGCTCTTTCCGGGTTTTGGATAGATCGCTTGTGTTTGGGTGGGCGGGTGGAATTCAATTCGGAACCCCGTCCAATCTGAAACTTAGGGGCCAAGCAGTTTCCAAACTTGGAAGCTTTGGTTCTTGGATGTTGTCCAATGAATCTATCCCGCTGCCTGACTTTAGGTTTAGGGCTCGAGTGACGTCCTCCCCTCCGCGGGAATCCGGCATGGAGGGATCAGGAATCCAGACATAACTAGTCCTTAAGATAGAAGAAGGGTCGCTGCATTGTTCCTCTACCACAGCAACGTGGTGAGTAACCTGGGGAGAGTTAATCTTTCTCAGATCGGGTTTAAGCCCAATCTGATCGTAGTCTGTAGCAACTCCCAGGATAGCGATGCAATCCAAGAGCTCGTTTAAGGAAGAGAGCTCCATCGGATCTAACAGCTCGGCGAGTTTCGAGTTGACGTGAAGATTGCTTTCGATGACCCGAGAAGTCATCGTCGGCGCGGCGGCCGAACATGCGGTCATAAGGAAACCGCCTATCCGGAGAGTTTGGCCGATAGCCAAAGCTCTTTTAGTCACAATGTCATCTTTAAAGATGGGATGGGGCATCCTTCCTGATGGCGTCGGCACAGAGGAACTCTCAATGAAAGCACCAATGTCGGTATCAAAACCGGCGGATCTCGGGTAGGGGGTCCCGAACTGTGCGTCTAGGTGGATGGTAACAGGAGACAAGGGACACAATGTTTTTACCCAGGTTCGGGCCCTCTCGATGGATGTAAAACCCTACTCCTGCTTGATTGATATTGATGATGTGGGTAGTACAAGAGTAGATCTACCACAAGATCAGAGAGGCTAAACCCTAGAAGCTAGCCTATGGTATGATTGTTGTTCGTCCTACGGACTAAAAACCTCCGGTTTATATAGGAACCGTAGAGGGTTAGGGTTACACAGAGTCGGTTACAATGGTAGGAGATCTACATATCCGTGTTGCCAAGCTTGCCTTCCATGCCAAGGAAAGTCCCATCCGGACACGGGACGAAGTCTTCAATCTTGTATCTTCATAGTCTAGGAGTCCGGCCGAAGATGATAGTTCGGCTATCCGGACACCCCCTAGTCCGGGACTCCCTCAGGAAGATTCGTGTGATTTGTATTTCTGGGAAGTTGCTGATGTGGGGGAATGCAACTACACTGATTATTTGGTTAGCCGAGGAATCCCAATGCCAGCTTGTTGGGGTGTTGGACAAGTAACTGAAGGAACGACAGAAGAGGAAGATGCAGAGCAGAAGGTTAAAGATGCAGTTCCTCTGATCATGGCCAAGCAACAGCTGCTGGATAGCCTTGACATCAATGAGGAGATGAAAGAGCTTGTGAAGATAATGGGCAAAATCGTGTGCTCTATAGGATGATTGTCTCTTTATTTGCAGTGTATGTAGTACTCATGATGTATTTAGTGGCTATGACATTAGGACTTTGTTGAAACTAGTAATGAATGAAACCTGTGTAGCAGGCTGGGCGTAGTGTTGTGAACATCTAATGATTTCTATTAATGGAATCGGGGGGTATCCCCTTTTGCTCAAAAATAAATAAATAGTAGATGCCCATTTGGTAATAAATGAATAAATTAGCAGAGGCCCTGTCAGGTCAGCTTTGTTTCCATTCAAAGACGCCGAGCAAATTGCAGTCCAACAGCAAACTATGTCATCAAATTCAAGTTTCATAGCCAAATAAGAGTACAACTAAACAACAATGTCATCATGTTTTAGTTGTCATACAATCACCAAACACAAATGAACATACATAACAAGTGATGTTCTCACAACAAAATACTAAACAACGCGTTCATCAGGTTTCAGTTGTCATAGCAAACACAATTTCACATAGTAGATAAAAATCGTCTTCTGACAGGGAACCACGAAAAAAGCAATCTAATCATCATCCGCAGCAGCAGCGTCAACATCTTCTCCATGTGTATCAGTCTGAATCGTAATTCCCTAGAGTGTCATCTTCTTCTTCATCCTCAATGTCCTCGAACGTTGGCTTCTTCTTGATCAACTCTTGTATGTCCATAGCACAACAGGCAATCTTCTCGCCACTGTCATTGACGTGATGGTTCTCAAAGATATTAGGAACATGTGTGGAATCTTGTACATCAGGAGCAGTGTAAGCATCATCTTGTTGTGCAACTTCATTAAACGAATTCCTCTGCTCAAACCTTTGCAATACTCTCCAGTCATCGCTATGTGCAAATGTGTCTTCTAAGAAAAATATCTATGTTGCTTGATTTCCCAAAATAAAAGGCTCATTGGTCTGGTACGCCGCCTTGACATTGATGGACTTGAAATAATCATCAGCTCTAGGTTTTGCGATCCTGGAAAACAGGTTATACCAACGACAGCACAACAGAATCACACACCGATGATCCTTGACACTGGAGATATACTGCAACTGAACAATGTCTGTTATGTTAGCATACATTTCTGTTGTCTCTCTGTTGTACGTATACGTGCTCATGATGGCACGGTTTTGTGTCTTCCTGCCTTCATGGCGTGCAAGGGTGTTGTAGCGCACATCTCCAACAACGCAATATTCATGATGTCTTACCCAAGTATCAGGACCCATTGCTAATGTGTAAAGGGCATCATCAACTGCCTGCCCATCCTCCCGCATCTCGTAACCTATTGTTAGAAAATAGACAAGCTAATCATCTTATCTACTCAATATATTAAAAAAACCGACAGTGCAATTCAAAAGCTTACATGGCTCTTGAACCATTTCGCAAATCCTGCCATAACTAGTTTGTCAATGTTTCTTGGATTTCATGGCAGTAACTCCTTTTTGTAGATTTTGCACAACATAGTGATCGCGTCAAACATCTAAATATATAAGAATGTGTTGCAAGTTTAGTAGATTACGATGTATAAGCTGCAGTACTTAGCACTTACTTGATTTAAGGTAGTATCTCTGGACAGTTATTCAACACATACCAAACCATTTTGTCCAAATCTTTAGGTTTGTCCTCTTGTCGACTCTTCCCTGTAACTCGAACAGAATAATCAAAAACATTGAGCCCGGGATTGTCTTCACCCACCTCTTTGCTAAGCTGATCAGATGTTTCAATGTATTTTGAGCAGAATGTCAACGCTTCTGTAGCAATGTAGGCCTCTGCAATGGAACCCTTGGGTCTAGCTCTGTTCCTAACATAGCCCTTGAAAGTGCCTAGCCGCCTTTCAATAGGGTACATCCAGCCATACTGTACTGGACCTTTAAGTAGTGCCTCATCAGGTAGATGAACAGCCAAATGCACCATCACATTAAAGAAGGCTGGAGGATATATCTTCTCAATGTCGCATAGGATAGTTGGTATCTTGTCTCTAAGACGCTCCAAAGCATCTACCCTGATATTTCTACTGCAGAGTTCCCTAAAGAATTGTCCCAACTCTGCAACTGCTCTGTAATAGTCAGGGCGGCCCAATCCTCTAAGGATAACAGGTAAAACCCTTTGAAGTAGGATGTGGCAGTCATGAGTTTTCAACCCTTGTACCTTGTTTCCGTCAGCATTGACTCTCCTTTCAGTGTCGGAAGAAAATCCATGTGGGAATCTCACACGTGACAGTACCTCGCAGAATTCTTTTCTTTTTACCTTGTCCAAGACGTACACAACTGGTGCCATATCCCATGGTTTACCTTCATCTTGCACCTGCAAATCCTGTCTGATACTCAGGTGTGTCAAACCAATCCTAGATTTTCAGGTATCTTTCGTCTTGCCTTCAATACTAAGAAGTGTGCCGATAATGTTGTCACATATATTTTTCTCGATGTGCATCACATCAAGATTATGCCACAGATCCAAATCTTTCCAATACTCCAGGTCCCACAAAGTGGACCTACGAGTAAACAATAATCTCTCTTCTGCCTTGCCATGCTTCCTTTTCCCGCTACCATTACCAGGATGGTTTCTTGGTGTAATATGCCTGACCATCTCTAATTCCATTTGCAACTCATCGGCAGTGAGCCTCTTTGGCACATCACGGTTTTCATGCTTTCTATTGAACAAATGCCTTCGGTATTTTGTAGGATGCGGCTTGTCCTTGGCAAGGAAACGACGGTGTCCAATGTAACAGATCTTGCTAAGTATTGCGTATGACAGCGGATTCCTATCACAGCGAACACATTTATTGTAACCATGTGTCATTCGCCATGACATAGTGCCCAAAGACGGATAATCATGGAAGCACCAAATTATAATAGCACGCAGAAAGAAATCAGCTGGCGGGCTGCTATATAGGTCTCGAGTGAGAACACCCCTCCATAGCTGTTGAAGTTCCTCCACAAGAGGCTCGATGAATAAATCAAAATCCTTTCCAGGACTTTTTGGACTTGGGATGAGCAAGGCCATCATGTAGTTTGATTCTTTGGTGCAGACATTTGGAGGCATGTTGTAAGGGATAACAAGCACTAGCCACATGCTATATGTGGCGCTCTGGTGTCCAAATGGGTTAAATCCATCTGAAGCTAAGACAAGTCTAATGTTTCTCGGGTCAGCAGCAAACTTTTGTGTTTCTGATTGAAGCTTTTCCACTCACTACCATGAGATGGATGGCTCATTACATTCTGATCTTTGTACTCCTGGTTCCTAGAATGCCACAGTACATCCTCTCTTGTTTCAATATCATGAAACAACCTCTGCAATCTTGGTATAATTGTAAAATGTCTCAGAACATTACGAGGAATCCTCTTCACAGCATCGCCATCTTTCCATCTTGATGATTTGCATTTCGGGCATTCACTTAAGTTGGCATAATCCTTGCGGAACAGAACACAATCTTATAAACATGGATCATATCATATCCAATTCCAACTGCACGAAGGAAATTCTTCATTTTACTACAGGTGTGTGGCAGCTCAAATGCATCTGGGAAAGCTTTGCGAAAAGCAGCCAACATCGCATCGAATGATTTGTTGGTCATCCGCTCAGATGCCTTCACCTGAAGAAAGGTGACCATAGCTGAGAATACTGACAGCTTATTTCCTGGGGTGACAGCCATGTTGCATTGTTCCAACATGCGGGCCCACCATTTTTCTTCTACAGGTGAAATTTTACGAAATGCACGAGCATTTCATAGCATTGTTTCAATGTTGGTCAAACTCACTAGCTCCGCCACCACTGTCGGTGTCAATACCGGCGGATCTTGGGTAGGGGGTCCCCAAACTAGGAGTCTAAGGTTGATGGTAACAGGAGATGGGGGACAAGATGTTTACCCAGGTTTGGGCCCTCTCGATGGAGGTAATACCCTACTTTCTTGCTTGATTGATCTTGATGAATATGAGGATTACAAGAGTTGATCTACCACGAGATCGTAATGGCTAAACCCTAGAAGTCTAGCCTGTATGATTATGATTCTACCCTATGGACTAAACCCTCCAGTTTATATAGACACCGGAGGGGCCTAGGGTTGTACAAAGTCGGTTTACAGAGGAAGGAATCTTCATATCCGAACGCCGAGCTTGCCATCCACGCAAAGGAGAGTCCCATTCGGACATGGGAGGAAGTCTTCTGTCTTGTATCTTCATTGTCCATTAGTCCGGCACATGTCACATAGTCCGGACGTCCGAGGACCCCTTAATCCAGGACTCCCTCTGTAGCCCCTGAACCAGGCTTCAACGACGATGTGTCCGGCGCACAGATTGTCTTCGGCATTGCAAGGCGGGTTCCTCCTCTGAATACTCATAGAAGAAGTGTCCGGCTCTGCAAAACAAGTACCACATGCAACCGCAGAGAGTATAATATTTCACGAGTCCAATATACTGACAACTTTTGTAGCGTGACATCACATCGCTGCCCGGTCATTATTTCGAACCGTTCTTTAGGCTCCCGCTCCATGTTTCAAGATGCGGTTTTATTGGCACGTCTTGTCGAAGCAGAGATCATGTCCCCTTACTGCGGGATTCTCATCAATATGGGCGTGGGTAATCCAACCGCGTCGTCTGCACGGCCCTTGGGGAATAGGCGAGTGTTAAGGCGAGTGGAGAGGTGCTTGATATTCGCAGCCTTTCTAAAGGGATACGGATTTCACCTTTTCACCCATGCCTTCTTTCTCTCTGCCCACCCATTCTAGAGCTCCAGCACCCAAGCTCTCATCCTATTTGCCTCAAAAAAGCACTCCAGCCATGTCCACATCTGGAGCGTAGGGCAAGTGGATGGTTTCCTCCGTCAAGGAGAAGGACATCATCAAGCTCCGGGAGGCCGGGTACTTATCCCAGGAAATCGCCCACCGGCTTCCAGCAAAGGGGCAGATTATCCCTACCCCGGAGCCCAATGAGAGGGTGGTATTCATCCCCCACTTCCTCTGCGGATTGGGATTCCCTCTCCACCCATTCGTCCGTGGACTCATGTTCTATTACGGGCTGGATTTCCATGATCTGGCCCCCAACTCCTTCCTCAACATCTTGGCATTCATTATCATGTGCGAGACATTCCTCCGTATCCCACCAAACTTCGGATTGTGGTTAAAGATCTTCAATGTGAAGCCGAAGGTGGTGGGCGGTCAACATGCAGAGTGCGGAGGTGCCATGGTGAGAAAGATGCCCGACGTCACATGGCCCAAAGGGACCTTTGTGGAGACCGTCAAAGGGTGGCAATAGCAGTGGTTCTACATCACAGAGCCGCGCGACACCACCTGGGCCACGGCTCCCGAATTCCAGTCCGGAGCCCCGATGCGGCTCACCTCTTGGTTAAAGAAGGGCATGGACTGGTCTTCGTCGGACGAGCTAACGGTGCTCCAGACGCGTATCAGGAGCATGGTAGACAAGAACATCAAGCTTGTCAATGTGATCCAAGTGATGCTTGTTCGTCGGATCCTTCCGTGCCAATCCCGGGCTTGCTATTTGTGGGAGTTTGACCCAGCCGAGCACCCGACCTTGCAACAGTTCTTCGGCACTATGCATGAAGACATCTGGAAGGTGCTTTTTAAGGCCAACTAGACATGGTCGGCGACGACCGAGGACCATGGGCACGACCTGGCCCATCCCGCCAGTCCGGTAAGTTTTTTCATTTCAAGGTATATCATTTACTTGCATATTGAAGGAAGACGCTTAAGCCTCCGTATTTGTTTTTCCAGGGCTGGACAAAGAAGGTGGAGTGGATTCGTTGTCCCGCTCTGCTACCCGAAAACCCAGCAATCCCACAACCCAGAGAAGAAGGCCAAGAAGAAGGCCAAGGAGACCAGAAGTGGCCTCCACCATAAGGGCACTTCAGGCGTGATGTCCGAAGACGCCGAAACCCACTCCTCCTCCGCTGAGGACGACAAGGAGGAGGAGGAAAGAAACTCTCCCCCTGAGGGGGAAGGGAGAAAAGGGCGGCCTCCATGCATCTGGAGGCTAAGGCGTCCAAGAAGGGGAAGGTCTCCCTTGCAGATAACTCCGCGTGGGACATCAATAGGAGCTCCGAGTGGCGCCCCAGGGATAAGCCCATGTCCGAATCATAAGTACTCAAAGACACGCATATATATCCAGCTCCTTTACTCCATGGTTTTAACATGTTGAATCATGTACTGTAGTCCGGCTCGTTCTGACCTCCGGCGATCCTCATCTTCGGGGAATTCGCTGGATCCGAAGGTGATGGACAGTGGGTCCCTTCCGGCAGCCTCTTCTCCCAAGGCCATGGATGACACCGAGGTGTTGTCCCGAAGGACCTCCCTAGGCCAGGGAGAGATGCAGGAGGCCATCAGGGTGGCGCCAAAGGGTGAAACCTCAGCCGCCGGAAAAATGGGAGAAGGAATCCCCGTGGAGACTGGTGATGGGGGCCATATTGAATTTGGCCCCCCGCCGAGTACAATTTCGGAGACCTGTACGGCTCCGGAATCAGGCAAGCAGCCTCCTTCGAAAGAAGGAGGTACACTGATTCCACCGGTGACCTAGCGCTGTGAAGTGTTTCCATTGTTGAGGAACACCGTACCCTCATGTGTACGGTGGTTGAGAGGATTCAGTCCGCGAAGAGCGGACTGACCGAAGCCTGCACAAGCCTTCTAACAGGCTTTGAGGTATGAAATGCAATTAATGCAATAGGAATGCCATAGTATAGAAAGTAGCCCCTGAGACATTGTTTGGTGTATGAAAAGAAAAACCGGACAGAGGGTCAACTTATTTTCGCAGGAGACTAACCATACTTGTCTATGTGAATAAATAGGCGTCTTTGCTGGCTGCAACCTCTCATGCTCTTGAGGTCGCCGGACTGAAGCAGAGTCTGGAGCGGACTGAGGCAGAGCTCTGTCGTGTGAAAAAAACAACTGGAGGACCATCAATGTATGCAATGACCTTGTGTAGATTCATAAACGATGAATGATTTGTGTTGACCATAGTGCCATGATATTTTGTAGGAGTGGCAACCGAGGTGGAGACCCTCAAGAAGGCACTGGCTGAAGCCCAGGAGAAAGCGGCAATGGAACAAGCCGCTCGCGAAAAGCACGAGGCCAGGGTCGGTAAGATTCAGCAGGAGCTCTAGGACGCTATGAAGAAATGCGAGTCCTTGGAGTGCAATATTGTGGATCAAGAGTCCGAACTTGCTAAGGCCCGCCATAGCGAGCAAGATGCCCGGGTTGAAGCCCAGGGCGCCCTCCAAGAGATCTAGGAGGCCGGAAAAATCGCGGCAGATCAGGCCTTTATTATGCACAACAAGTATGTGAAGGAAAGGTTCCTCTTACTGACACGGATTTGGAGTTCTCCAGGGACGTTTGCGAATCTGCCGCGCAGTGTTGCAGACGCTGTAGAATTCTTCTTAGCCGAAGAGGGGAGCTTAACGGAGAAGCTGTTCTTGTCGCAATACCTTGCGCCAGAGCATCCGGTGCCCTTTAGCGATGAGCTGAAATAGCTGACCGAACTCCATAGGGTGGCCGAACTGGCCATGAAGGATTTGATAATCCGTCTATGCCTGCCGAAGCCATACCCAGCAGCTACTTTGGGCTCGTGAAGCGGTTGGTCGATGCCCGCTCTCGGCTTGATGCCATCAAGCGGTTGGTCTGTATCGAAGGTGCGCGGATGGCCTTCCCCCGCGTCAAGGTGCAGTGGGCGAAGATGGACGCCGTCAAGCTCGCGACCGAGGGACCGCCCGCCGGCAAGGAGCACCGCACGCCCGAGCGGTACTTTGATGATGTCCTGAAGGGATCCCGCATTATAGAGGGCCAGTGCTCCAAAGACATTATCTTTGAGTGAAGTCATTAATGTCATCCCTTCCTATATTATGAAACAAAACCGTTATGTAATATAATGTTTGTTGTTTGAAAATTTTACCTCTTGTGCGGCCACTTTGTTAAATCTGAGAGTTGGCCAGTCATCGGCTTCAGCACCCATGTAGGTAGTACGGGGGTGTTCGGGATGGAATTTAAACACTCTTGATCCAAGAGTTTGGTCCTTGAAGGAGGTGTTTAGCGCAATGAACCAGGCAATCGGACTATGTGGCTTTATCACACTCACTTAGCCATAGGAGTTTGACAATAGAAATGTAGGCGCAACCCCTAGTTAGTATTTAATTCGGACTAGGGTGATGTAGACACCGGATCGGGTAAAAGCCAATCCATTGCATGATGCGGAAAAAATCGCAAACTATTTGTACCTCCGAATAGCTGACCAGCTCTCGCCGTATCAAGACAGTCAGTTTTCGGCTTTCTCTACTGAGGTGTTTGCTCGGATAAACCAGAAACACAATCGCAGTAGTTCTAGCTTTACTACCTTAGCCAATAGGACGGAACGTAAGGCAGCAAGCACAGGAGCCGGGCAACCCAACCATTGACCAAATACATGATTCGGGGCCGATGCATATAATGCTAAAATTCAGGGTGCCGAACTGTACTGTAAAAAGTGTTCGGACTTTGTTGCCATAGTATGGAGCACAATGAAGCCCCTAGTGAATTAGAGCATACCAAAGTGTACGGGTGCCATCGATAAGAATATCGAAATAAAATGAAGTAGTAAGCTAGTGCCACATAAGTTGGACCGCAAACTATTTCAATTATAATTTGATTAATACGTCAAAGTGTATTTGTACAAATAGTGCGATAAGCAACAGGGCTATTTAACATGCCGAGACTAAGGGGGAGCTGCGTGCGGATCCCGAAAACAGGTTAATGATCGTCAAGAAGAACATCTAGAGTTTCCCCCACACGTTTGATCTTCTTGCCGCCTTGGTATATCTATCCTTCGAAAGGACCGATGATGAGGCCATCGCGAGGGGCTTGTGAAAGAAAAGACAAAAAATGGTAAAAAGGAAAAGGAAAAGTATGTGTGGGAGCCGTATGATGGACTAGAATCAAGTTACACCTCCGTCTATGCCCATGGTATTTTGAGTGTGTAATTATGTACGCACGGTACGTACGCCGCCATTTGGTCGGGATTGAAGACGGAGGCCAAATTGCTAGTCGAGCTCTTGACGAGCTCGGTTGTCCTGCTGCAGAGTAGTCCGAACTCGTTTCATAGTGTCCGGGAGCCTGGCCGCCGAATTAAGGTACTGCTTGATAAGGCCGCTCTGTACTTCTGCTGCCAGGGTCGTGATGTGCTCCTTAGTATGGAGGGAGCGCTCCATGTTTCCATTGACTGCTATGACACCACGTGGCCCGGGCATCTTAAGTTTGAGATAAGCATAGTGTGGCACCGCATTGAATCGAGCAAATGCAGTTCGTCCAAGCAATGCGTGATAGCCACTGCGAAAGGGGGCGATGTCGAAGATCAAGTCCTCGCTTTGGAAGTTTTCTGGAGATCTGAAGACGACTTCCAATGTGATTGAGCCCGTACGGCGGGCTTCTACACCTGGTATTACTCCTTTAAAGGTAGTTTTTGTGGGCTTGATCCTCGATGAATCGATGCCCATCTTGCGGACTGTATCCTGATAGAGTAGGTTGAGGCTGCTGCCGCTGACCATGAGGACTCGCGTGAGGTGAAATCCATCAATGATTGCATCAAGGACCAGGGCGGCAGAACTGCCATGACGCATACTGGTCGGATGCAGCAGGGACATGACGACCATGGGTTGAATTTTGGGGCGACTGGCTCTATCGCATAGACGTCCCTGAGCGCGCGTTTGCGCTCCCTCTTGGGGATATGGGTAACGTATATCTTGTTCACCGTTTTAACCTGGGGGAGGGGGAACTTCTTCTGTCCCCCTGTGTTCGTTGGATGGGGCTCCTCGTCGTCGTCCTCACTCTGCGACCCCTTCTCCTTGTTCTCGGCATTTAACTTGCCGGCCTGTTTAAAAACCCAATAGCTTCTGTTTGTATGATTAGCTGGTTTGTCAGGGGTGCTGTCGATCTGACATGGACGATCGAGTATGCGGTCCAAGCTAGATGAGCCCGGATTGTTCCTTTTAAATGGCTTCTTCCATTGGCTGGATTTGGAGCCACTGAATCCGGCGTTGATCGCCATGTCATTGGTATTATCGCCGTTGTTTCGACGCTTGTGCCTATTGCGTCGGGGCTTGTCATTGCTATTTCTGGCTTTGGAGGTGCCAGGTTCATTTGAACTATTGTTGTTACGGGCTAGCCAGCTATCTTCACCCTGCGCAAAATTAGGTCATAAGTGTCGTGAGGGCTGCCATGGACTTCGGCTTTTCCTGGCCGAGGTGTCGGGCGAGCCATTCGTCGCGGATGCTATGCTTAAAGGCCGCTAGGGCTTCGACATCCAGACAGTCGACAATCTTGTTCTTTTTAGTTAGGAACCTAGTCCAGAATTTCCTCGCTAACTCTCCGGGCTGTTGAACTATGTGACTAAAGTCATCGACATCCGGAGGTCAGACGTATGTTCCTTGGAAGTTGTCGCGGAAGGCGTCTTCCAAGTCCTCCTAGCTGCCAATGGAGTTTTCACGCAGGCTGTTCAACTAGTGCCAAGCTGGTCCCGTGAGTTTATCAGTAGGTATTTAATGGAATGAAGATCATCACCGCAGGCCATATGAATATGGAGAAGAAAATCCTCAAGCCATACCGTGGGATCTGTTGTTCAATCATATGATTCAATATTCACGGGTTTAAACCCTTTTGGCAATTTGTTCTCCATTACTTCGTCAGTGAAGCAGAGGGGGTGTGCGGTGCCTCTATATCGGGCCAAGTCGTGACGTAGGTCGGATGGAGTCCGTCTGCGGTTTTCGGCCCGGACGTGATTCTGCTTGTCATGTCTGGCTAGATAGCGGTCATCGCATGTCGGGGCATGCCCCCGCGATCCGTAGATCGATCTGGTCTGACCTGCTCTACTGTCCAGGTCTTCCCGTAGATCATATGTATATCCCTGAGCTATTATATTTGTACCTTTACGGCGAGGTAGTATGGGCTAGTGTTTGGCTTGAGTTGCCGCTTTGTCCCGGCCACGTGGTGGTCGGTCAGCCACATTATGCGTTGTTGGTGCGGGGTCTAGTGCCTCGTTGTCCAATTGAGGTAGAAGTTTACGCTTCGGGTAACTTCTGGTTGGGCGCTTGAGGTCGTATTCCTCGGACATTGCTCCTCTATAATGATGAGGGATCGCATCAAGTCCAGGGCCTCGCTTAAAGGCGAGGTTTGGTCAGGGAAAAGAAAATCCGTGCATTACGGCGGGAAGGAAACTGTGGGTGTACCAAAGTAGGGGCACTCCATTGTACCCCTTACTTGTGTACGGGCAGTCAGAGCCACACCCGCGGCCGCACTAAGCAGAGCAGAGGGAAAGGTCAAGGCCGCAAGATGGTTAAAGCAACGCCAAGACAGAGACACGAAGAGAAAGAAGGCGAGGTAGTTTCCCCCAGCAAGACCCTTGCTGGGGCGGCCTCCACGGCCCCGACAAGGACCTTGCCGGGGCAGCGTCCCCAATGCCAATGGAGTGCGCCACCCTTGAGCCCCAGGTTTTTCCAACACCACCAACCACGTTGGGACCAAGGCTCGGGAGGCGCCTCCATGATAGCATGCAGATCTTTGTGAAGACAAGAAGCACTCCAAATCAGATGGGGATTAGAAGACGATGAACCTCGGCGAGATCCTTGTCGGGGAAACCCACGAGACCTCTGGCAAGATCCTTGCCGGGGACGACCATGACACCACGGCAAGACCCTTGCCGGGGCCCGGCAAGGCCCTTGCCAGGGACATCCGTGGAGCCACAGCCAGGCCCACGCCCGCCAAGTTTCCACCACCGCTCCCATGCAGCTGCCAGCCCACTAGCTAGGTAGGCACCTGCGTGTCGACGTGAGGCTTCCAAGCCAACTCAGCACATGCCTAGGTGGTGGCATGCAAATCTTCGTGAAGGCCCTACCACCGCACCACCTCAATAGCCTGCCAGCCTACATGGCGCTGACCGCCTCGCCGGCCCGGACGGCACCGAAATCCTGCCCCTCCCGCGGAACTAGTACCACCAATAGATAGGCCCGTCCCTTCTTGGGACATTAAAGGGGAAAACTGAGCAAAGAGATATAAAAATATATTCGAAAAGCTTTTCACTTCTACTTCGTTTTCTTGTTTAGATTCATTACTTCAGTGATTGAACTAGCAGGTTTACTGCTTTCTATTTGCACTTTTGTATTAAGTTTCCTTATATATACGATTTTTTATTGTTTTCTATTTGTCTATTTTTCTTTTTAGTGCGTCGAAGAAGGGGGAGGTGGCGATAAAGTGAAGGGGACACCTAAGGGGCACATTAAATGTGCCTTGTCCCATAATGGCTAAGCGATAAGCTTAGCCATCGTACACCGATCCCACCTCCTGTGTGCCACTGTGGCGATCCCCTTGACTATAAAAGGAGGCCTGAGGCATCCAGGAGAGGGATTCGGACCCTTGAACAAGTTGCACTCATCGTACCTAGCTCAAGAACTCCAAGAACACTGATATACACATCAAAGCGGGACTAGGGTATTACGCATCCTCGCGGCCCGAACCTGGGTAAACGACCCGTGTGCTTGTGCTAACTGCTAATCCCGCTCTTCTCACAACCCCGCGCCCCACAACTGTAGTAGGGATTCTTGTGATCCCATAGGTGTCGTTCCCACCGACATCGTTGGCGCGCCAGGTAGGGGGCGCAGTAGTGAGGATCTGGTTCGGTCATTAGCCCAGCTGTTCTCCGTCACCATGACTTCCAAGGAAGAAGATGATCAAGCAAGCAGTACAGTCAGCAGATGCGGCAAGCGTTGGTGCGACGACAGGAAAGCTAAGTCATGCAAAAACTCTGAGTAATTCCTTTTATATAAAGTTATCCTCCTCGGAGATCTTTCCTCTGTATAACAAACCTTCACGCAGTGGGGACCTTCTATTATTGGCAATGCCCTTGGTCTGTTTTGAGTCTACTCAACAGATCAAGCGGTCACGTCGAGAACGGCAGGGTGGCCTTCCGCTATTGGTAATGCTCTCGCTCTGTCTCGAGTCCGCTCGACAGTTTGAGCGGCCGCACTGAGAATGGCAAGGTGGTTCGCACGGTGGGAAGCATACCCTGCCGGCCGCTAGGATCCGTCCTTCAAAGCGCTGCGGTTTGGGTTTATGCGCCGGTAAGCCTACTCAATTGGTGTAGGGTGGACATACAAGGAGGGGTTGAACAGGGAAATAACATGCATCGATTTAAAACACTGCAAAGTTATATTACATCAATTGTTGCTGCGGTTCTAACTAAATATATGAATTGTCTTGGTCGTGAACCTGCAGCAGCAACAAGAAACGGGGTGCCTAATCCCGGCGAAAGCACACTACCCTCTAAATTCCGCCAACGCGGCTGATGATGGGCTCGATGCACTCCTCGAGCACCGTGAGGTCTGCGTCCCCCGACAAGCTATCCAGCGTAGCGTCAAAGTCAAGGTTGGGGTTCCAGTATGCCAGCTTGGTGAGGACCTTGGTCATGGCACCCCGCTAAAGTGTCCGGGCTTCGCTGGCCAGGGAGCTCGTCTGGTTGGAGTCGAATCGCCCCAAGGCTCCAAGAACACCCTCGAAGAACAGGGTCAGCTTGGTGTTGGGGCTCACATTCGGGTCCGGGGCATACCTCACATCCGGCATCTCCATGTCGGCCAACTACTTGGTGATCCTGTTGGCGACGTCGACAAGGCGGCTGGTCCAAAGGTCCTCACCCTTCACGAAATGCGCATGGTTGGCAGCGTCGTTCTTCCGCAGCTGCCTCTCCTCCGCCAGGCTCTTGGTCAGGGCTCCCTCCCAGGCCTTGGCCTCCGTAAGCGTCTTCTCAAGACCCTCGAGCTTCAGCTTCACGTCCTTGATGGAGTCGTTGGCACGGGCGAGCTGCTCGGCCTTGGCGAGGATGTCGTCCTGCACCACCGTCAGGGTGCAGTTGGTCGTGTCCCTCTCATTCGTCAGCTGGTCGGCCCTGGCCTTCAGGCCGTCCTGCTCTGCCTCCAGCTCCTTCACCTTGTTGCTGTGGGCCAGAGCTTGGGCATCGAGCGCTTCCTTGTGCTTATGCTCCAGCTCCCAGGTCCGTGCTACAGTAAGCTTCTCGACCTCCTCGTCCTTGCCATGGAGTGCGGCGGCAAGCGTCACCTCACGGGCGACGAGGTCCTCCTCCTGGGAGTCCAGGAGGACTGGCACTGGAACCGGGTGGCCTCGGCCTTGGAGGCCTCCTCCCTCGCCTCCTCCTGGGTTTTCTCAATGTCGGCCTGCTTCAGGAGAAGCTCCAGCTCGTGCTCCGCCAGCTGGCCTTCGGCGGCCTTCAGCTCCTCGTGGGCTTGGTGGAACCAGTCCTGCGCCTCGGCGATGCGCTTTCCGAAGTCTGCCTCCGCCTTGCCCGCCACCGCCTCCCTGGACTTCGCCTTGTCCGCGCCCGCAGCTTCCAGAAGCTGGCACTCATGGCCCGAAGAAGCCGCTCCTCCTGGGTGCCACAGCCACTGCCGCTCAGTTCCTCAACGACCTTGAGCCCGGCGGCGACGAGCACTTCATCAACGAACACCTTCCCCTCGGCCGGCCCCTAGTGCTCACCATCCCTGGGAGGTGGACGAACAAGTTGTCTCCCACCTTTAGATGTTTGCCAGAGCCAGAGGCAGCAGGCAAGGAGGGTTGGTCGTCAACCACCTCCTCCTCAGCAGCGCCCTTGTCGGTTTCCCCCGCAGTGCCCTTGCCGGCCTCCCCGGCAGCAGCCTTGGCGGCCTCCTCGGTGGCGGCCTCGCCAGTCTCTTCGGCAAGCCCCTTGGCGGCATCCTCGGCCGCGGTCTTGGCGGCCTCCTCGGCGGTGACCTTGTCAGCCTCGGCCATGGCGTCCGCAGCGACATCCGTGATGATGGTGTCACTGTCGTCCTGGTCCACCGGGGGGGATCTAGATGCCGAAAAAGAAAGTGAGGCAAGGCCAAGATCAAGATTCAAAAAAAAGGAAAAGTAAGGGAAATCAAATGACTCACCCGTGCCGGGCTGAGAAGAAGCGGCCCCCTCCCCACCAACGTCGGTTGACGGGACGGGGCCACCAGTGCCCAAGTCTACCTCCTCCTCCTCCGTGTGCATGGGCTCGGTGTCTGACACCCTTGCCGCGGACGCCCCTCGGGGTGGTGTGGTCGATGGGGGCGGCGTGGTTGGGGTGGCCCTTGGTGGTTCCTCCTGCTGCCACCCTTCTCCTGCATCCACGGCAAGGTCAGTACAAAAAAAAAGTCACACCCCAGCGCATGTTGATGGGGATTAGGTGGTGAACGCACGCTGGTGGCTGAGCCGGGGGCTACGCCACGGGCTGCTATCCGGGCTGCTCTCTACCACTAGCGGTGCCTTTGAGGTACCCGCCAGTGGCTGGCTTCCCGTCGAAGCCTTGGCCCTCTTCACCGCTCGCTGGGCCAGCGTCAGCATTTCCCTGCGAAGACAGAAGCGAATCAAGGGAGGTGGCACGATTGGAGAGGACGGAAATGGCGAGGAGCAGAATGCCTCCGCCTCCTTTTCTGCTGACTTCCTCTTCCGCCTCGGGTTAAGGGACGAAAAATTGAAGGAAACCTCTGTGCCGACGTTTGCAGGAGGAGGGGAAGGCGAGGGAGTTCGGTAGCGTTTGGATGAAGAAGAGGTAGTCGCTTTCTTCTTTGCCACCGCGGCCTTCTTGTTCGCCACTGCGGCCCTCGTCACGCGTGTGGTCTCCCCCTGACCCCCTTGCCGCGGCTCGGCCCTGCCGGACCGGACCGGCTCACCGGAGCTGGCCCGACGCAGGACGCGTCTTTTCTTCGTAGCCGAGGGGTCGCCAGCCTCGTACTCCTCCTCGGACGGTTCTTCGCTTGCGCCCCCGACGGGGGGGGGGGGGAGCTCAGTGCTTACACCGCCCGCCTTCCTGGCGGACTTCACCGACCCGGTGAGCTCCTTCTCTTCCGCAGCCACAGTGGCCTCGTTCTCCATGCCGCCGGCGTTGCCGGCCAGTCTGCCAAGCTCCGCCTCCTCCGTTCTGGCAGTGATGTAGTCCAGCTCCTCCTGGGTGGTGTCCTGGATGAGCAGCGGCTCGTCATGCTCGAGTTCTTCGACTAAGCCGCCGAAGAACTCCTCCACCTCGCGTGCCGGGGGCTCGACCTAGGCTGGGTCCAGACCGTGCGCAATGAAGACCGGGATCAGAGCAAGGATGTCGGCCTGCCGGGTGTTGTTGCTCAATGGGACCACTCCCAGCGGCAGCCCGAACAAGGGCTCCTTGACGACCTTGCCGGACTTCGCGGCCTTGCCAGTCCTCTCCACCTTGCCGTCGGTGAACACGTCGAGCTGGAAGAGCCTCCGGCAATGCCAGGAGTGCCCCATCACCGTGAGGTTGTGCTTCAGGCCGGTGCGGAGCCTCATGATGTCGGCCGGGTTCCTGAAATCCCAGGCCGGCCTCCCCTTGTTGTGCAGCGGAGCGATTCAACGGTGAATGAAGTCCGCCGCAATCATCTCGAGGGTGAGCCCGGCCTCGGTGAGGCGGCGAATCTTGGTGGTGGCGATTAAAACTTCTTGTCATTGGGGTCGAGGTCGCTCCAGTCCGCGCCACGGAGCAGCGGCTCCCGGCGAGCACCCCGACAGAACTCCGGCGGGTTCTCCACGATCCAGCACCATTGGCCCCGCCACTCCTCCCACCTCTCCTTCGTGGCACCCTCTGGGTATGCGCCTTTCTCCTGGGCCCTCGGGATCCAGGTGATGCTCCCAGAAAGGGCACCCCCAGGTTGGACGCGCGGGGGGAAGTAGTGGCAGAAAAGTGCCGTGCTAGGAAACACCCCAGCGAAGCCCTCGCAGAGGCGGGCAAAGCACGCCAAGCACGCCACGACATTCGGCGTGAGATCCAACAGATGGAAGCCAAAAGTGCGCATGACGTCATTCAAGAAGTCAGAAAAAAGGGGGACAGAGCCCGCAAAAGAAGAAGTCGATGAAGAATGGGTACCGTTTTGAGCCGCCGTCGTCTCCGCCCCCCACAAAGGCTTGAAGTAGTCCTTGAGCTCGAAGACGTCGACTCATGACGAGATGAAATAGGCGAACTGCGCCCGCCGCACCACCGCCTTGCTCTCCGGCGTCTCCTTCTCCCTCGTGTCCTTGGCTACGCCCTTTCCCTTGCCAAATTTAGGCGCCATGGCGGCTGGGAAGAGGGCGAGGGATCGAAGGCAGCAAGGGGGGGCAGCAGCAGCGAGCAGGAGCTTGAGGAAGAAGAATATGAGGACGGCGATGTCCAGATTGGGGAAAGCACAGAGGGTAAATGAGCCACGCGCCCGTGGTTATTCCTTTTTATGGGGAAGACGCGAGCCGCCTCTTTCCCATTTATTTCGATGTGACGCATGCCTACAGCAACCGCCCCACGCATGCTCCCAACGTCACACACGACCCCCACGTCATGCATTCAACGCGGGTCATGGGGAAGCGCAACGGACGAAAAAAGTTACCGCGGTAAAAACTGCCCCGCCTACCCGCGCACCGTTTTTGGGCCTAGCCCAACAACGTGTTGCGCTTATGTGTGGCCCAGGCCCGGGGACTCCTATTGGTGTACCAAAGTAGGGGAACTCCTTTGTACCCCTTACTTGTGCACGGGTAGTCAGAGCCACGCCCGTGCCCACACTAAGCAGAGCAGAGGGAAAGGTCAAGGCCACAAGATGGTAAAAGCAATGCCAAGACAGAGACACAAGGAGCAAGAAGGCGAGGTAGTTTCCCCCAGCAAGACACTTTCCAGGGCAGCCTCCATGGTCCCAGTAAGGACCTTGCCGGGGTAGCATCCCCAATGTCAATGGAGCGCGCCACCCTCGAGCCCCAGGTTTTTCCAACACCACCAACCACATTGGGACCAAGGCTCAGGAGGCGCCTCCATGATGGCATGCAGATCTTTGCGAAGACAAGAAGCACTCCAAATCAGATGGCGATTAGAAGACGACGAACCTCGGCGAGATCCTTGCCGAGGAAACCCACGAGACCTCCGGCAAGATCCTTGTCGGGGACGACCACGACACCATGGCAAGACCCTTGCCGGGGACATCCGCGGGGCCACTGCCAGGCCCACACCCGCCAAGTTTCCACCACCGCTCCAATGCAGTTTCCACCCCACCATCTAGGCAGGCACCTACGTGTCGACATGAGGCTTCCAAGCCAACTCAGCACATGGCTACGTGGTGGCATGCAAATCTTCGTGAAGGCCCTACCACCGCGCCACCTCAATAGCCAGCCAGCCTACATGGCACTGACCGCCTCACCGGCCCGTACGCATGTTGAAGCAGGGCGAGGCTGCAATAAAGTGAAGGGGACACCTAAGGGGCACATTAAATGCATCTTGTCCCGTAATGTCTAAGCGATAAGCTTAGCGATCGTACACCGATGCCACCTCCTGTTGTGCCACTGTGGTGATCCCCTTGACTAGGGTGTGCAAGTTACACTCATTGTAGCTAGCTCAAGAAATCCAAGAACACTGATATACACATCAAAGTAGGACTAGGGTGTTACGCATCCTCGCGGCCCGAACCTGGGTAAACGACGCATGTGCTTGTGCTGACTGTTGATCCCGCTCTTCTCACAACCCCGCGCCCTACAACCATAGTAGGGATTCTTGTGATACCATAGGTGTCGTTCCCACCGACAGAAACTCCTTGGTCGAGCTCACATGATGCTGACTCCGAGGGTTCAGAGCCTGCGTCTGGAGAAGAGTCCGGCTTCATGAAGATTGCCAGCGACACTACTTCCTCTGTCTCTCCCATATCGGGATTAGTGGCGGCGGATAGTTTGGTGGGATTAGGAAACCCGTCTTCGGACACGACGACACGCTCCGGATCTAAAGCTAGAGCAGAGAGTCGTGAACCCTTGGAAGATCAAGTCTCCTTGGATATCAGCGACATAGTCCAGATTTCCAAAACTAATCTGGTGACCTGGGGCATAGCTGTCGATCTGCTCTAGATGGCCAAGCGAGTTGGCCCGTTGTACGAAGCCGCCGAACACAAAGATCTGGCCGGAGAGGTAAACCTCCTCCAGGGCAGCATTGTTGTAGCTGATTGATGGAGCCATCGAACCTTTTGGCAACAACACAGCGGAACTCTCAATGAAAGCACCAATGTCGGTGTCAAAACCGGCGGATCTCGGGTAGGGGGTCCCAAACTGTGTGCCTAAGGTTGATGGTAACAGGAGACGAGGGACATGATGTTACCCAGTTTTGGGCCCTCTTGATGGAGGTAATACCCTACTTCCTGCTTGATTGATCTTAATGAATATGAGTATTACAAGAGTTGATCTACCACGAGATCATAATGGCTAAACCCTGGAAGTCTAGCGTATATGATTATGATTCTACCCTACTGACTAAACCATCTGGTTTATATAGACACCGGAGGGGCCTAGGGTTGTACAGAGTTGGTTTAAAGAGTAAGGAATCTTCATGTCCGAACGCCAAGCTTGCCATCCACGCAAAGGAGAGTCCCATCCAGACACGGGAAGAAGTCTTCTGTCTTGTATCTTCATAGCCCATTAGCCCGGCCCATTTCACATAGTCCGGACGTCCGAGGACCCCTTAATCCAGGACTCCCTCAACCACCACCTCCTCCTCCTCTTCCACCTGAGCATCAGGCAGATCAAGATGGTGATCTACTGCTTCCATGTAGTCAGTAACATTGACGTTCACAGCTTCACCATGATGAACCCACCTAGTATATGTGACCGACATCCCATACAAGTGTAGATGATTTTGCACAGTTGACTGGGGTCTTGTAACTGAATTCATACAACTGCTACACGGGCAGAGCACATCTGATTTCGGACCACCGTACTCAGCTCCGATAAAGTTCATGAAGTTTTCAACCCCCTCGACATATGCAACGGAGAACCTTTGAGCAGAAGTTATCCAAGTCATGTCCATCTGTTAGACATACAAATTAGTTCTTCTACTAGATATTACAGGAAAAACATATATGGTTTTTTATGAAGTCCAGAAAAAATACCTAGGTCGATGTCTAAAGCTATGGCTAGATATTTGGATGAGCAGATCTAAGTAACGAAATATATTTAAAGCGAATTTAGCAAACAGATTTGAGTTCTAAATTATGGCAGGTTGTTTCAGTAGTCAATGATGCCGAGCACACAGCCATCGAACTATCGAAGGCCATCGCAGCAACAAAGATCGAGTACAAAATGGTGTAGAGCTATTTCACCTAATAGATTGGCTACTAGACCATGGCAATCTACATCATAATAAATATATGGCAGGATATTTTAGCGACTAATCGGGCTTGGCATGCCATCTCAGCTAAGCAGATAGAGTGTAGAACAAGGCAAGGAAGCTTCTTAAGGAGAGCATATTGACTGTATGCTATTTTGGCAAACAGTTAGATTACCAGCGTCTATCAGCTAACATTCAGCGCTACACCGACATGCACGGGGCCTCAGTCTAGAATGCGCGTACCGTGGGAGAAGCTGACCATCGTGCATCTCCACACGAACATCGCCAGTGGTGGCGGCGCTGACCGCCGTGCGCCTCCACAAGAACGTCGCCAGCGGTGGCGGTGTGGCTAGAGGAGGACAGTCTACGAGAGTGTACTGTGGGAGCGAGAGGATTGCCGTGCGTCCCCTTGACGAACCGTGGCGCCAACGTATCGGCAAGGCGGGGAGGGTGGCTTTGGCGGAGCGAATGGAGTGGAGGGGACGGGGGGAGGGGGGTTCGGGGAATATTATTGGCTAGTTGGCCGAAGGGCGGTTGAATTTGGGATTTGGGGGGAATTTTTTTTGGGGTGAGGGATTTTCGCGCGATGGGCGGGGGGAGTTTGACGCATGGTCGGTTTCTCCAAGTGCATTCCCATGTATCACTAAAGAGGCAAGCCGAAGCATGTTCTGTTCGCATGAGCCGTGTGCAGGACCGAACGTGTGTGGGGTGCAATGCGACTGCGACAGGGGTGTTGTGAGTGTACTGCCTTTTTTCCTTTTAAACTAGGTGCTTCGCCCCCTCAAAAAAATTGGTGCTTCACGGGATCCGTCGATACTACTACTAGTAATCTGGTAATCCCGACTAAAACGGCGCGGCCGGGTCTTTTCCCGCACGATATGCTGGCTTAGTTGGGTTTTCTAGGATGAGTAATGCTACACCTACGTAATCCCAGTTACTTAATTAACGTAATGTGAAACGTGTGAGCTATTAATTGTAGATTGGGGGTGGGAGGGGCCCACCACCATGAAAATCAGGGAGGAGAGAGAGAGGCAATTTACGTTAACCCTTTCATAGGTTCCCGTAGATGTAGAAAGATGTGAAATGTGTGAATGTGTAGTGGACATGCAATTGGAGTGCCTAAGATAAATTGTGTATGTAGACCCTATGTGTTTATTTACTTCGCATGTTAGCTTTGTCTTGGTTCAATAAAAGGCGGAGTTGGTGATGATGGTGTGCCTGCCATCCTGCAATATAGGCCGTCCGATCTATATCTAACGGATAGGAAGGAAACTATGAAAATTTACCTGCACTCCTCTCCACATTTGCAGATAAGTCCTTCCCTCGTAAATCCTTTTCTCCCACAAGATCTTGATGTTCCGTGCAATGCATGGGCATCTTGCTAGTACTCCTACAATATAATATATTATTGTGAAAGTTCATATACACCGTCCGAGATTAATGCAAACACGGCAGATTTTCATATACACCGACGTCCTCCATCTGCGATCTCCATGTACGGGGGAGGGGTTCAAGATGAAGGTGCGGTCTCCGGCGAGGAAGAGTAGAACATGGGAGACGGACCGACCAGTTGGCACACCATGCCATGCCGCCTCCCATGCCTTACTCATCCTCGGAGGAGTCCCCGACCTCGACGGTGCCGGATGTTGGACAGCGGCAAGTAGGACGCATGGTTGACGGTGCTCCCGTCATCAGCCGCCAGCGTGGCCACCGCTTGTGCGGTCGCGTCCGCATCCGGCTACACGGCTATTGCATCGCGGGCGGCGACTAGAGCGAGGGCGACGACCTCGAGCTTCATCCTCGAAGACAAGCTCTCCCGCAGAGCATTCGCACTCGCGGTCATGGCGGATGTGGTGCCAAGTAGCAGGATGATGTGCTATGGTGTGGAGGTTAGCTGGGCAGTGCCGCTTAAGTAGCGCATTCCAGTGAGGCCAAAGCGTCCAGGCATGTCATTAAGTCACCGGAGTTGGTTCCTCGGGCACCGAGCCTCTTAACGACAACAGACGGATGGACGGCATGAATGCGGGCAGCTGGCGCTGGCTAGGAACGCACCGCGAGATGGTGCGAGGGACGAGGGTTTTGGTGTGCTAGGGTAGTCTGCTGCGGTCGTGGCAATGTTGGAGATGCCCTTTGCTCACATGCGACCCCACATGTCATTGAAAAATCAAGACGACCTGGCATGGTCTCAGGTCCTGGGGATGTAGTTGGCCGCGCTACACCACTCCGCGGACGTGTCGTGACGCGCGCGCACTTCAGCGCCCCGTGCATCCTCGATGAGCCAGGTGTTGATCTGTTGGTCATGCCATAGTGCTAACGCCACCCTCGGCACACTGAAACCGATCATGTCCAGCGATGATGAGCATGTCGCTCACTGCGGTCGCCCTGTCCAGAGGCAGTGCTGGAGCTACGCCACATTGCTGGCCCCCACGACCCACATGAACGGTTGCCAGTGGCGAGGAGGTCGTGGGCCAGCTCCTCCATTGGACTAGTCTGCGCCACGTTGTCCCGACAGGTGTGTCCCACATGTTATTTCCCTGTTTTCCCAGCCATATTCGAGCGTAAGTGCTCCGCGTTGTGCATTAGGCACAGAACAGGTGGTTTTTGTGCCCTGGTTCAAATGTGGTACAGTACCAAGTTTTTACCCTAGCCCCAAGTGTGGTGGTTTTGGGTACGGTACCACCCTTTTCCTTTTCAAGCAGTGAAGCGTAACACTTGATTAAGTAGCAGGATGATGTGATACATGTAGGTGTCTGACTGTTTGAAAGAATAATTGAGGTGTGCCCGGTCCATGCCCGCATTTAGGGGTCTAACTTACCACATTCCGGCAGTAGTAACTATATTAGTCCCTGCGTACTCCCTCTGTTTTTATTTACTCCACATTTTAGCTTTGCTCAAACTCAAACTTTGTAAAGTTTGGCAAAGTTTATAGAGAGAAATAATAACATATACAATAACAAATCAATACCATTAGATTCATTATTCAATATACTACTTTCAGATCATATATATTTGCTATTGTAAATGTTCATATTTCTACTCTTACTAGCAAGATGCCCGTGCGTTGCACGTAACATCAAGATGCATTTGTATGACTAGTTTATCTTGTGAGAGAAAAGGATGAACGAGGGAAGGCCTTATTTGCAAATCTGGAGAGGTGTGTGGGTACCTTTTTGCAAAATTGCCATAGTTTCCTTCCTATCCGTCAGATATAAATCGGACGGACTCTTATAAAAAACAGAGTTAGTGATGATGCTGTGCTTGCCATCCTGCAATATGGGCCGTCCCTCATTCCACATTTTCAAATAAGGCCTTCCCTCATTCATCCTTTTCTCCCACAAGATAAACTACCCATACAAATGCATCTTGATGTTCCATGCAATGCACGGGCATCTTGCTAGTGTATGTAGATAAAAAACCAGAGTTGGTGATGATGGTGTGCCTGCCATCCTGCAATATAGGTCGTCCGATCTATATCTAACGGATAGGAAGGAAACTATGACAATTTACCCGCACTCCTCTCCACATTCGCAGATAAGGCCTTCCCTCGTTAATCCTTTTTTCCCACAAGATCTTGATGTTCCGTGCAAGGCACGAGCATCTTGCTAGTTTTCTATAAATTTGGTCAAATTCTATGAAGTTTGACTTCAGTCAAACCTAATATGCAGAGTAAATAAAAACAGAGGGAGTATCTTACTCCGTCACCAAGACGGAAGGGAAAACGAGACAACTTATTGTTTATTTGAGCCATTCAAGTATAATCTGATAACCCACAAGTATAAGGGATCGCAAAAGTTTTCGAGGGTAGAGTATTCAACCCACATTTATTGATTCGACACAAGGGGAGCCAAAGAATATTCTCAAGTATTACCAGTTGACTTGTCAATTCAACCATACTTGGATAACTTAATATCTGCAGCAAAGTATTTAGTAGCAAAGTAGTATGGAAGTAACAGTAATAGTAGCGAAAGTAACAGTAGCAGTTTTGTAGTAATTGTAATAGTGGCAATGGTAAAGTAAATAAGCAAAGAGCAATATATGAAAAGCTCATAGGCATTAGATCAGTGATGGATAATTATGTCGGATGCGATTCCTCATGTAATAGTTATAACATAGGGTGACACAGAACTAGATCCAGTTCATCAATGTAATGTACGCATGTATTCCGACTATAGTCATACATGCTTAGGGAAAAGAACTTGCATGACATCTTTTGTCCTACCCTCCCGTGGCAGCGGGGTCCTATTGGAAACTAAGGGATATTAAGGCCTCCTTTTAATAGAGTACCGGATCAAAGCATTAACACTTAGTGAATACATGAACTCCTCAAACTATGGTCATCACCGGTAAGTATCCCAATTATTGTCACTTCGGGGTTAATGGATCATAACACATAATAGGTGACTATAGACTTGCAAGATAGGATCAAGAACTCACATATATTCGTGAAAACATAATAGGTTCAGATCTGAAATCATGGCACTCGGGCCCTAGTGACAAGCATTAAGCATAGCAAAGTCATAGCAACATCAATCTCAGAACATAATGGATACTAGGGATCAAACCCTAACAAAACTAACTCGATTACATAGTAAATCTCATCCAACCCATCACCGTTCAGCAAGCCTATGATGGAATTACTCACGCACGGCAGTGAGCATTATGAAATTGGTGATGGAGGATGGTTGATGATGACGACGGCGATGAATCCCCCTCTCCGGAGCCCCGAACGGACTCCAGATCAGCCCTCCTGAGAGAGTTTAGGGCTTGGCGGTGGCTCCGTATCATAAAACGCGATGAATCCTTCTCTCTGATTTTTTTCTCCCCGAACGTGAATATATGGAGTTGGAGTTGAGGTCGGTGGAGCTTCAGGGGGCCCACGAGGTAGGAGGCGTGCCCTAGGGGGGCGTGCCCCCACCCTCGTCGACAGAGTGTGGGCCACCTGACATTGATTCTTTCACCAGTATTTTTTATTAATTCCAAAAAGTTGCTCTGTGGATTTTCAGGTCATTCCGAGAAATTTTATTTATGCACAAAATAACACCATGGTAGTTCTGCTGAAAACAGCGTCAGTCTGAGTTAGTTCCATTCAAATCAGGCAAGTTAGAGTCCAAAACAAGGGCAAAAGTGTTTGGAAAAGTAGATACGACGGAGACGTATCAACTCCCCCAAGCTTAAACCTTTGCTTGTCCTCAAGCAATTCAGTTGACAAACTGAAAGTGATAAAGAAAAACTTTTACAAACTCTGTTTGCTCTTGTTGTTGCAAATATGTAAAGCCAGCATTCAAGTTTTCAGCAAAGATTATGAACTAACCACATTCACAATAACACTTAGGTCTCATGTTTACTCATATCAATGGCATAATCAACTAGCGAGCAATAATAATAAATCTTGGATGACAATACTTTCTCGAAACAATCATAATATGATATAACAAAATGGCATCTCGCTAGCCCTTTCCGAAACCGCAAAACATAAATGCAGAGCACCTCTGAAGATCAAGGACTGACTAAACATTGTAATTCATGGTAAAAGAGATCCAGTCATAGTCATATATACCCAATATAAATTGATAGTAATACATGCAAATGACAGCGGTGCTCTTTAGCGGGTGCTTTTTAATAAGAGGGTGATGACTCAACATAGAAGTAAATAGATAGGCCCTTCGCAGAGGGAAGCAGGGATTTGTAGAGGCGCCAGAGCTCAATTTTGAAATAGAGATAAATAATATTTTGAGCGGTATACTTTCATTGTCAACATAACAACCAAGAGATCTTGATATCTTCCATGCCCATGCAGTTCCCAAACAGAATGGTAAAGTTTATACTCCCCCTCCACCAACAAGCATCATTCCATGGCTTTCCCTAAACAACGGGTACCTCCAACTAACAACAATCCTGGGGGGGGGGGGTTGTTTGCAATTATTTTGATTTTATTTGAGCATGGGACTGGGCATCCCGGTGACCAACCATTTTCTCATGAATGAGGAGCGGAGTCCACTCCTCTTGAGAATAACCGGCCTAACATGGAAGATACAGACAACCCTACTTGATACATGAGCTGTTCGAGCATACAAAACAAAATTTCATTTGAAGGTTTAGAGTTTGGCACATACAGATTTACTTGGAATGGCAGGTAGATACCGCATATAGGAAGGTATGGTGGAATCATATGGAATAACTTTGGGGTTTATGGATTTTGGATGCACAAGCAGTATTCCCGCTTAGTACAAATGAAGGCTAGAAAGAGACTGGGAAGCGACCAACTACAGAGCGACAACAATCATGAACATGCATTAAAATTAATCAACATTGAGTGCAAGCATGAGTAGGATATAATCCACCATGAACATAAATATCGTAATCGCTATGTTGATTTTGTTTCAACTACATGTGTGAACATGTGCCAAGTCAAGTCACTCGAATCATTCAAAGGAGGATACCACCCTATCATACCACATCATAACCATTTTAATAGCATGTTGGCACGCAAGGTAAACCATTATAAACTCCTAGCTAATTAAGCATGGCATGAGCAACTATAATCTTTAATTGTCATTGCAAACATGTTTATTCATAATAGGCTGAATCAGGAAACGGTGAACTAATCATATTTACAAAAACAAGATAGGTCGAGTTCATACCAGCTTCTCTCATCTCAATCAGTCCATCATATATCATCATTATTGCCTTTCACTTGCACAACCGAATGGTGTGTATAATAATAATAGTGCACGTGCATTGGACTAAGCTGGAATCTGCAAGCATTCAATTCAAGGAAGAAGACAAGGTAATATGAGCTCTTGGTTAAATAAACAATAATGCATACGGGAGCCACTCAACATTTTCATCATGGTATTCTCCTTTTGACCCCCAAAGAAAAGAAAAGAAATAAAACTATTTACACGGGAAAGCTCCCAACAAGCAAAAGAAGAACGAGAAATCATTTTGGGTTTTCTTTTAATATTACTACTACAAGCATGGAAAGTAAACTAGCTAAAAGCTATAACTAATTTTTTTGGTTTTTCTTAAGGTTTATCAAACACACGAGAAGAAAGCTAGAAAAAGAAATTAAACTAGCATGGATAGTACAATGAAAAAGTATGAGCACCGACAACGAGAATGAGTGTGTGAACATAAATGTAATGTCGGTGAGAAATACATACTCCCCCAAGCTTAGGCTTTTGGCCTAAGTTGGTCTATGCCCATGGATTATAGTTGTAGCTAGGGTTGTACCGAGATGCAGCAGCTATTGCTTCCTGAGCTGCAGCTTGGAGGAAAGCTGCCTCCGTCCTCCTCTCATACTCGTTCGCCTCCTCCCTGGTTATAACATATCTTCTTTTTGCCTGATAGTCAAAGAAAGCAGGAGCCGGGAGAGTAATATGGACAGCGCGACGTCTGTCAAAGATTAGTCGATACCGGAGGATTTGTTCATTCCTCTCAAGAAACTGATGGTTAACCATGGCATTATAATCTAGATAAGCAGGAGGCAACTCCATATCCCCTTCATGTATGGGTATCTCAAGAAAATTAGCTACACATGTTGCATAAATCCCACCAAACAAGTCTCCAATTACATCATTATTATGCAACCTACGTGCAATGATGGCCCCCAGGTTATATTGTTTATCTCCTAACACCGCACTCCTGAGAACACTATGATCAGGAACACACATGTGACATGCCTCATCCTTACCATTTATGCATCTACCTATAAAGAGAGCAGAATAATGTATATCAGGAAAATGAATGCTCCCTATGGTAGCATGTGCTATTTCTCTGGATTCCCCCACAGTGATACTAGCAAGAAAATCCCTAAATTCAGATTTGCGAGGTTCACTAGCACTACCCCATTCCGGGAGTTTACAAGCGGTAGTAAAATCTTCTAAGTCCATGGTATAAGATTTATCATAAAGATCAAACAGGACATTGTGAGAATTGCACGAAGATGTAAATTTAAACCTTCTCACAAAAGAATCAGTTAAATGGTAGTATTGAGGGCACTTATCCTGCATGAAGTCCTCAAGATCAGCATTACGCACATATGCATCAAATTCATCCTTGATGTCTACTTTGACCATAAACTCCTCTGACGGCCATTCACAAGGCCGCACGTAAGCTTCCCTCGATGGTTCATCATCCTGCTCACGTATTGCGATCCTGGGTCCTTGCTTCCTTGAAGAACCGCCTTGGTACATTTTCCTAGACATATTTCTTTCTCTGAAAAATTTCTGAAAATTTTAGTGACTCAAAGTAAAAGTGAACCAAACTCAACAAAATTGATAGCAACTAATCCCACAAGTGCCGAGAGACTATATCATGCATTAGAACTACTTGGGACCATATAAATTTGACATGCAAGCTCAAGAACAGGGGCACCTAGGAAGCAAAAATTTGCAATGAATAAAGTACTGGAACAAAAACTAATTGGACCATTGGAGGAGTCACATAACAAAGAACAATCCACCAAAGCAGTTTTGTGAATGGAGCTTTGAGCAAGGAGATAAAAAATGGCAGCAAGATGAGCTAGAACTCGTGCTTGAGCTGGATAGTGATATTTTTGGGAGGAAGAAGAAGAGTGTGGGTGTAGGAATAAGTGGAGGGGGGCCACCATGGGCCCACGAGGCAGGGGGCGCCCCAGGAGGGTGGGCGCGCCCTGGACCCTCGTGGCCAGGTGCTTCCTCCCCCTGCTATGTTCTCAGTGCCATATATTCTCAAATATTCCAGAAAAAATCATATTTAATTTTCAGGGCATTTGGAGAACTTTTATTTTTGGAGTAATTTTTTATTGCTTGGATAATTCAGAAAACAGACAGAAAATATTATTTTTTCTTTATTTCATATAAATAACAAAAAATAAAAAGAGGGTACAAAAGGTTGTGCCTTCTAACTTCATCCATCTCATGCTCATCAAAAGGAATCCAGTAACAAGGTTGATCAAGTCTTGTAAACAAACTCATTCCGAATAACATGGAACTGGAGAAATTTTGAATAACACTAGGTTACCTCAACGGGGATATGAACATCCCCAATAATAAGAATATCATATTTCTTCTTGACAGTAGGAAGAGGAAATTCAAAACCTCCAATAATAATCGATGGAATTTTTCCGATAGAGTTGCTAATGTGAACTTGAGGTTGTTTCCTCGGAAAGTGTACCGTATGCTCATTACCATTAGCATGAAAAGTGATATTGCCTTTGTTGCAATCAATAGCAGCCCCGGCAGTATTCAAAAAGGGTCTACCAAGGATAATCAACATAATATCGTCCTCGGGTATATCAAGAATAACAAAGTCTGTTAAGATAGTAACATTTGCAACCACAACAGGCACATCCTCACAAATACCAACAGGTATAGCGGATGATTTATCGGCCATTTGCAAAGATATTTTAGTAGGTGTCAACTTTTCCAATTCAAGTCTATGATATAAAGAGAGAGGCATAACATTAACACCGGCTCCAAGATCACATAAAGCAGTTTTAACATAGTTTCTTTTAATGGAGCATGGTATAGTTGGTACTCCAGGATCTCCTAGTTTCTTAGTTATTCCACCCTTAAAAGTATAATTAGCAAGCATGGTGGAAATTTCAGCTTCCGGTATCTTTCTTTTATTTGTAATAATATCTTTCATATACTTAGCATATGGATTCACTTTAAGCAGATCAGTCAAACGCATATGCAAAAAGATAGGTCTAATCATTTCAGCAAAGCGCTCAAAATCCTCATCATCCTTTTTCTTGGATGGTTTAGGAGGAAAAGGCATTTGTTTTTGAACCCATGGTTCTCTTTCTTTACCGTGCTTCCTAGCAACAAAGTTTCTCTTATCATAATGTTGATTCTTTGATTGTGGGTTATCAAGATCAACAGCAAGTTCAATCTCTACATCATCATTATTGCTAGGTTGAGCATCAACATGAACATTATCATTAACATTATCACTAGGTTCATGTTCATCAGCAGATTGTGTTTCAGCATCAGAAATGGAAATATCATTGGGGTTCTCAGGTGTATCTACAACAGGTTCACTTGAAGCATGCAAAGTCCTATCATTTTTCTTTTTCTTCTTTTTAGAAGGACTAGGTGCATCTAAATTATTTCTCTGAGAATCTTGCTCAATTCTCTTAGGGTGGCCCTCAGGATACAAAGGTTCCTAAGTCATTTTACCAGTTCCGGTTGCTACTCTAAAGCAAAGTCATGTTTATTATTATTCAATTCATTGAGCAAATCATTTTGAGCTTTAAGTACTTGTTCTACTTGAGTGGTAACCATAGAAGCATGTTTACTAATGATTTTAAGTTCACCCTTAAATCTAGACATATAATCACTCAAGTGTCCAATCATATAAGCATTACTTTTCAATTGTCTACCAACATAAGCATTGAAGTTTTCTTGTTTAGCCATAAAGTCATCAAATTCATCCAAGCATTGGCTAGCAAACTTTATCATATCTATAGAGAGAATTTATCTTTACTACGTGTGTCGGGTTATCAAGACCATGTATTTCTTTGGTAGGTGGTATATTAAGGCCATGTATTTCTTCAACAGGAGGTAAATTCTTAACATCTTCAGCTTTAATACCTTTTTCTTTCATAGATTTCTTTGCCTCTTGCATATCTTCTAGACTGAGATACAGAACACCTCTTTTCTTCGGAGTTGGCTTAAGAGTTGGTTCAGGAAGTGTCCAATTGTTTTCATTAGTCAACATATTATTCAATAACAATTCAACTTGATCGATTGTTCTTTCCCTGAAAACACAACCAACACAACTATCCAGGTGGTCTCTGGAAGCATCGGCTAGTCCATTATAAAAGATATCAAGTATTTCATTTTTCTTAAGAGGATGATAAGGCAAAGCATTAAGTAATCGGAGAAGCCTCCACCAATCTTGTGGGAGACACTATTCTTCAATTTGCACAAAATTATATATTTCCCTCAAGGCAGCTTGTTTCTTATGAGCGGGGAAATATTGAGCGGAGAAGTAATAAATCATATCCTGGGGACTATGCACACAACCAGGATCAAGAGAATTAAACCAAGTTTTAGCATCACCCTTTAATGAGAACAAGAATATCTTAAGGATATAGTAGTAGCAAGATTTCTCATCATTAGTGAACAGGGTGGCTATATCATTCAATTTAGTAAGATGTGCCACAACAGTTTCAGATTCATTGCCATAAAAAGAATCAGATTCAACCAAAGTAATTATCTCAGGATCGACAGATAAATCATAATCCTTATCAGTAACACAGATAGGTGAAGTAGCAAAAGCAGGGTCATATTTCATTCTAGCATTCAGAGTCTTTTGTTTCAGCTTAGCTAATAATTTCTTAAGATCAGATCTATCAGTGCAAGCAAGAAAATCTCTAGCAGTTTCTTAATCCATAACATAACCCTCGGGCACAACAGGCAATTCATATTTAGGGGGAGAATCTTCATCATCACTTTCATCAATACTATTAGTTTAAATAATTTCATTCTCTCTAGCCCTAGCAAGTTGTTCATCAAGAAATTCACCTAATGGCACAGTAGTATCAAGCATAGGAGTAGTTTCATCATAAGTATCATGCATAGCAGAAGTGGCATCATCAATAACATGCGAGATATCACAATTAATAGCAGAAGTAGGTTTAGGTGTCGCAAGCTTATTCATAACAGAAGGAGAATCAAGTGCAGAGCTAGATGGCAGTTCCTTACCTCCCCTCGTAGTTGAGGGATAAATCTTAGTTCTTTCGTCTTTCAAGTTCCTCATAGTGATCAGCAGATATAAATTCCAAGTACTCATAGAATAGAGCTATGCTCCCCGGCAACGGCGCCAGAAAATGGTCTTGATAACCCACAATTATAAGGGATCGCAATAGTTTTCGAGGGTAGAGTATTGAACCCAAATTTATTGATTCGACACAAGGGGAGCCAAAGAATATTCTCAAGTATTAGCAGTTGAGTTGTCAATTCAACCACACCTGGATAACTTAATATCTGCAGCAAAGTATTTAGTAGCAAAGTAGTATGGAAGTAACGGTAACAGTAGCAAAAGTTACAGTCGCAGTTTTGTAGTAATTGTAACAGTGGCAACGGTAAAGTAAATAAGCAAAGAGAAATATGTGAAAAGGTCATAGGAATTGGATTGGTGATGGATAATTATGTCGGATGCGATTCCTCATGTAATAGTTATAACATAGGGTGACACAGAACTAGCTCTAGTTCATCAATGTAATGTAGGTGTCGGTGTCAAAACCGGCAGATCTCGGGTAGGGGGTCCCGAACTATGCGTCTAGGCGGATGGTAACAGGAGACGAGGGACACGATGTTTTACCCAGGTTCGGGCCCTCTTGATGGAGGTAAAACCCTACGTCCTGCTTGATTAATATTGATGATATGGGTAGTACAAGAGTAGATCTACCACGAGATCAAGGAGGCTAAACCCTAGAAGCTAGCCTATGGTATGATGGTTCTAATGGAGGTTATGTCCTATGGACTAAAGCCCTCCAGTTTATATAGACACCGGAGAGGGCTAGGGTTACACAGAGTCAGTTACAACGGTAGGAGATCTACATATCCGTATCGCCAAGCTTGCCTTCCACGCCAAGGAAAGTCCCATCCGGATGCGGGACAGAGTCTTCAATCTTGTATCTTTGTAGTCTTGGAGTCCGGCGGACGATGATAGTCTGGCTGTCCGGACACCCCCTAGTCCAGGACTCCCTCAGTAGCCCCTGAACCTGGCTTCAATGATGATGAGTCCGGCGCGCATAATGTTCGGCATTGCAAGGCGGGTTCCTCCCTTAAATAATCCGGAGAAGATTATGAACACCAGGATAGTGTCCGGCTCTGCAAAATAAATTCCACAGTCCACCATAGAGAGAATAAAATGTACACAAGCTCAATCTGCTGACGTATTTTGCGGCATGACGTCACACCATTACCAAGCCTTTACTTGAATCATTTTTTATTATACCGCCTCAGCGTGTTTAGCGAAGCGGTTTCCTTGGCACGTCTTGTCGAAGCAGAGATCATGTTCCCCCTTATTCCGGGATTCTCATCAATACGGTCGTGAGTAATCCAACCGTGCCCGTCGCCACGCCTCCTCTATCGAAGGCGAATCCCGAACGGTCACGGAGACGGCTCTTGGTATTCTCCCTCTTTATAACAGGACCAAGGCTTGTTTCTTTTCTTCAATCTTCCATCGAATCCTTCCCTTGCTCCAAGTTCCATCACCCAGAGCCCCAGATTCGAGTGCTTCGGACCTTCAACAATGTCCGGCTCTGACCTTCAGGGCCGGTGGATGCCCTCCTCCGTCATGGAGGAGGACGTGCTAAAGCTACGTGAGGCCAAGTACCTGTCTTACGAGGTTTCGCACAGGCTGCCCGCCCAAGGGCAGGCCATACCCACTCCCGAGCCCGGTGAGTACGTCGTCTTCGTACCCCACCTCCGTCGAGGTTTAGGCTTCTCGACGGATCCCTTCGTGAGAGGGCTCATGTTCTACTACGGGCTGTATTTTCACGACTTGGCTCCGGAGTCCATCCTCCATATTTCCGCATTTATCGTCGTCTGCGAAGCCTTCCTCCGCGTCCCCCCCACTTCGGCCTGTGGCTGAAGACCTTCAATGTGGAGCCGAAGATGATTGGGGGGCGTCAAGCAGAATGCGGCGGGGCGGCCATAAGCAGGAGGGCCGATGCCCCATGGCTCGCGGGCTCCTTCCAAGAGGAGCTCGGCTTGTGGCAGCAGGAGTGGTTTTATATCACCGCTCCGAAGGGCAACAGGCAAAAGCTGCCGCCTTCATTTCGCCCAGGACCTCCACAACGGTTGATGTCGTGGGTCAACCAAGGGCTCAATTGGGGGCCGTCAAAAGACGTGCCCCTGTTGGAGGGCTGGATTTGGGACCTCCAAGCGAGGGAGATCTATCTGGTGGTGGTGATGCAGGTCATGCTAATCAGGCGTATTCTGCCCTTCAAACACCGTCTTCTCCGGTTATGGGAGTTCAATCTGGAGGGACCACGGATTCTCCAACACTTCATGGGTGCGACATCCGTGGAGATGTACAAGTTGTTCTTCGGACCGCAGGTGGCGTGTCCGGAATTGACCGAGGATGCAGGCCTAAGCTGCAATCGCCCGGATACTCAGGTAAGCAGCTCAGTGTCCGGACATACCGTTTCTTTGCTTTTCTATAATTCGCCCTTTCAACCCGTTATCCTTTAATAGGAGTGGGTAGCACAAGCAAAGCTGATAAGGTGTCCGGCCCCCCTCCCAGAGACCGCACCGGAGCCCGTGCTGGTCAGAATGTTGGAGGCCGCGCCTTTAGAAGAAGGCGAAGGGGAAAATAGAGGAGCTATCACCTCGCCCAAGGGGGCGCTTGAAGAAGGGGGGATCGAGAATCCCTCCCTCCAGGGGGAGAAGAGGACCGCCTCCGAAGACCCGGAGGCCCAAGCCCCTAAGCGAGGGAAGAAATCTTCATCGGAGGGTCCTGCGTCCGGGGAGACCCCGGCCGCGCAGTCTTCTCTAAAGAATCAGCCCTCTAGCGAGCCGTGAGTAGGAAAAGGGGAATTTATTAATGAAAAACATCCCTATTTGTGCTTCTGAGGATAACCGCAATTTTTACCTTGTAGTTCGGATCTACAACCTTCGCAGATGAGCTCGTCTTCGGGGGATCTTCATCCGGAGATGATGGAGAGCGAGACGCCTCCGTCTGCTGCACCGTCGGATAGGGCGGACGAGCCTGAAGTGTCGTCACGGAGGGTATCCCCGAGGCCGGCAGAGCTGAAGAGTTCGGCGCCGACTAGTGTTCGGCCGGGGGAGCTGAAGGATCTGCTTGAGAGGGCGTCCGTCTCAGAAGATCACCGTGCGTTGATGAGCATGGTGATCGGAAGGATTTCGTCCGCCGAAAGCGGATTGCACAATGCCGTCAGGAGTTTGCTGGCGGGGTTTGAGGTACGTAAAAACGATGTGCCTTTTTGACAGTTTTGCACATGAAAGTGCACCCTGTATAGATAGTAGCCCCTGAGACTCGGTAGGTTGTGGAAAGCGACAGCGTGCCGAGGATCAAAATCGCAGGTATTGAGTGTTGCCTTTCCTATGTAGGTGGAGGATTGTCGGGGATCGGTGGGCACGGTCTACTTCCGTGGCCGCCCGGCACCTATGGGGCACGGGGTGCCCCTTTCCTGGTTCGGAGAGGGGGGCGGAGGCCGCGCGCAGAGCGGATCGAGGTCCCGGGCGCGCTGTGGTGTGATTGAGAGAGACGAGCGATTTTTACCCAGCTTCGGAGCTCTCCGGAGAGATAAAACTCCTACTGCTGCCTTGTGTTGTTATTTGATCTTGCTCGAATACGAGCGCACGGAGGAGCTGTGTGTGTGTGTGTGTGTTGGTTCTCAGATGAACCCTAGTCCTCTGTCCCAGATGGATCGAACCCTAGTCCTGTGTACCCGATGGATCCAACCCTAGTCCTGTGTACCCGATGGATCCAACCCTAGTCCTGTGTACCCGATGGATCCAACCCTAGTCCTGTGTACCCGATGGATCCAACCCTAGTCCTGTGTACCCGATGGATCCAACCCTTTCTACGTGCGCATGGGCCTCCCTTTTGTAGTCTGAAGGGGGCACCAACAGGTGGCAGCGTAGGAAGAGGGGGTACAAAGGTAAAAGCGCAGGTTGGTATAACAGTGATCAACAGTGCCCCCTACCTAACGGACGGCAGGGGACAAGGGCATTTAATGCCCGTCCGGTCGCCCCAGCAGTGCAAGGAGGCGATCGTCAGGTGAGCCACCGGTTGCCACGATGGCGTTTCTGTCAGCTCCGCTTGCCACCTCGCTCCGCATGGATGTGTAGTGCCTCGCCACGTGCCTTTGGGGCTGCCTTGTGGTGACACGTCGCCGGATGCGCTGGAGTTTGGTTGGCAATCTTGCCGCGGCAAGTGCCTTGCCGCGGTCCTCCTCCTGTCGGGCTGGTAAGCTTGCCGGCCCTCGGGCCTTGCCGGGACGCGCGGGGCGTCGCGGCAAGTCTTCTGGAGGTGCCTTGCTTCCCGGCAAGCTCCTCTTGCCGGGGCCTTTATTTTCTTCCCGGCGAGCTCTCCTTGCCGGGCCTTGTTTGGCCTTCCCGGCAAGATCCTCTTGCCGGGGGGCTTGGTTGGCCTTCCCGGCAAGCTCCTCTTGCCGGGGGCTTTAGCTTGAGCATTCTGTTCTTGGATGGCATCAAAGTAGCCGCGGAGGATCTTGGCGGACGCCCGGCAAGCCCTGCCGCAGGTTGCTGCGACTGCCCGTGCACAAGTTCGGGGTACTAAGGTACCCCCCTACTTTAGTACACCAACAGTAGCCCCCGGGCCTGGGCCATACACGGTGCCGAGCATTGTTGGGCCAGGCCCAAAACAGTGCACGGGCACGCGTGGCCTGGGTCCGCACAAAATCGGACTCCGCTTCCACCGCGTCCCCCCGCAACGGCACGCGTCAAACGCGGCATCGTGGGCGACGTGGTTAATACTTAATTCCAGGGAATGCGCAACGTTCGCATCCCCTATTTATAAGCGGAGGGAGCAGAGCCGCTCCCCCACTTTCGCCACTTGCGGTTCCTTCCTCCGAAAGCCCCGACGCCCTCCTCTGTCTCCTGAATCGAGAACGAAACAGCGTCCCGCTGCCCGTCGCCGCCGCCGTCGCCGTTGATTTCGCCTTCCCCTGCTGCCTCCGCCATGGCTCCGAAGGCCGGGAGGGCTACGAAGGCTGCGAAGGCCGCGAAGGCCGCGAAGTCGGCCGAGGCGCTGGAGCTCGAGGCGCTGCGTAAGAAGCAGGTGCTCTTCCCCCCTGAGCTCACCCCGGAGGCGTTGCGGTCGGGGTTCTACCTCTTTTGGTCGACGGAAACGCGGGCGCACCCGCGCACGCCGGTGCTTTCCGCAGAAGCCTCCAAATCGAAGAAATGTCCCAGAGGGTACTACTTCTTCCCTGTGTTCTTCTATTGCGGTCTCTGCCCGCCTTTTTCCGATTTCTTTTGCGACATCATGAATACCTATGGGTTCCATCTGCTTGATTTCACCCCCAATGCCGTTCTGACGATGGCGGTTTTCGCGCATCTTTGTGAGAACTTCGTTGGTATCCTCCCCAATGTCGCTCTTTTTCGCCATTATTTTTCCCCTCGGGCTGAGAAAGGGGAGCCACTGGCTGGCGGAATCGCCTAGACCTCCCGGAGGCGTACTTGACGGGCGAGCTTCGCAGTAAGTGGAACGAGTGGAGGGCGGAATGGTGTTGGATCTGTGATGCCGAACCGCCGTCGTTCACCGAGCCGCGCAAGACTCGGGTGGTGCGCGGCGGCGACTGGAGCGCTCTGTCGTCGGATGACGCCAAATTGACGATTGCCACCACCCGAATCCTCCGGCTCCGGCATGCCGGGCTCACAACAGGGGCGGTCGGCGCAGATTTCCTCCGCCATCGTATCGCCCCTTTGCAGGCAAGGGGGGAGGCCCGCCTGGCTGTTCAGCGGCCCGGCGGATTTCATGAGGCTGCGCCCGGGCCTCAACTTCAATTTCACGGTTCTAGAGCTTGACGCGATGCTGAGGGAAACGTTTAAGCACGACGCCAATCACCCGGAGTGGTTCCGGCTGCCGGCGGGCGTCATCCCCTTATGCAACAACTCCCAGCGCGACCGCATCTGCGCAATGATGCCAGAATGCGATTCGCACGGGGTAAGTGCTAACTGGATAGAGCCCGCCGCCGAGGTCGTGCAGCAATTCTTCGATGACTTGTCGGAGACGGCAGTCAATTCTGACGAGCAGAAGCTCCTCACCCGCTCCACCACTGCCGATAAGCTGGCATACATCGCCAGCAGGGCCGAGGAGGAGGCGGCGGCCGCTGCCGCGGGAGAGTCTGGCTTCACGATGGCGGAGGCGGAAGCGGCTGAGGCGGCAAGTCTTGCCGTCTGGAAAGATCTTGCCGGAGATGGTGATGACGAAGGGGAGGCCGCGGCCGAAGCGGGCCAGCTCGCCGAGGGCGCGAGTGGTCGGCCGAATTCGAGCAACTTGCCGCCGATGGAGCCCTCCGCGCAGCCCCAGTTCCGACCGAGAAGGTGTCTCCATCGAGTTGGAGAGCCGGCAGAGGCGCAGGCTGACCAGCAGCCGCAGCAGCCGCGGCGCCGCGGGTCGCGCTCAGCCGCGGCAAGTTTCGTCGCGGAGGGAGGGTCCCAAGCCGCGCCGGAAACTAAGGCGGGGTCTTCCCGGGCCGCCACGCCTGACCCTGCCGCAGCCCTTGGCAAGCGCCAGAGGGAGCCTACTCCTCCGCCACGTCGCGCAGGGTGGGCACCGGAGTTCGACCTTTCCGCGCTGAGCTCTGATGACGATGAGGAGGAGGAGGACGAGGAGGAGTAAGGCTTCCTCCGTATTGCACTTGCCTTTCGCTCGATCCTTTTCGCTGTTTGCCTCGTATCTAATCTGTTTTTTTTTTGAACTCCTGTTTGGCCTCAGGACTTTGGCGGAGAGGGCGGCGAAGAGGGCCAAGGTCCCCGTAGTTGAGGACGATCCTGCTGTGACAGCGGAAGATACGTCGGAGACGACCTTGACGGACCCGGCCCCTTCCCCTCGTAGCAGCTCCCAGCACAGCCCCCAGCGTAAGCGCCTCGATCCACTTCCCGTCGTGGGGCGCGCACGGTCGCTGCTTCTTTTGCCAATATCTTGATTATTGGCTCTGTTTTTTTACAGAAGAAGAACAGGCCCACCAGGAGCAGTCGGAGGCCGACCCGGAGGTGTCGTCGGCCTCGACTACGCCACCAAGGGCTGATTCCCCGATATGGGAGCCATCTCCGGCAAGGATGGGATCTCCGGCGAGAGGTGGGATCAGTGAGCCCCCGGTGGTGGAGCCCATGATCACAGAGCTCAGCGCAGGTAACCCTCCTTGTCGGAAATTTCCCCTTGGGTTCTTCTTTTTTTTGGATACTTGCTTGACTTCTCCTCCCCCCTTTTCCTGCCTTCAGATCTTCCCTCTGCGGAGCCAATGGAGACCGAGGCCACCGGCGAGGAGGACTTGCGCGGCGATACTGGTGATGCTGCCGCTACTGAAGAGGAGGCCGGCGCTGGTGACCTTGCCGACGAAGAGGCCGCCAAGGCTGCTGGTGCTGGAACTGGCGAGGGATCCGGCGATCGTACCGACGATCCGGGGGCCGCAGGAGCACAGGGCGCTACCCCGAACGTCGATCCCTTCGCCGCGGACGCAGTGCCAGGCTCCGAAGAGCCCCAGCCCGGCGCCTACTTGAAGGCCGGCGAAGGCGTATACATCAAGCTCCCCTGGGCATCGAATTCCAGGGGGCCGGTCGAAGGAGAGCAGTTTGACGGGGAAGTACTTGCCTCCGCCGGGTTGGCGGTGGTCGACAGGCCAAGCAGCAGCAGCGGCGAGTCCGAGGAGGAGCAGCTGCTCCGAAAGTTGGTGTCACTCTACCGCGTCCGGCAAGCGAAGCTTGAGTCCCGGGAAGCACTTGTCGCGCAGGCAGGAGTTGAGATAGAGAAACATGCGCAAGAACTCAAGAGCCGCAACCAGGAGGCCCTCCAGTTCATCGCCGAGGAGAGGGCGCAGCTTGACGAAGCGAAGAAGGCGTTCATCCTGGAGAAAGCTGAAGCTGAGGAGCAGCAGAGGCTCACTGCCGAGGAGCTGTCCAAGCGGGACGGCGAACTAATACAGAGGAAGGCGTATTTGGACAGCCATGACGAAGAGCTCGCCGCCCGGGAACAATCACTTGGCGGGGCACTCAAGGAGGCGAAAGACGCCGCCGCGGCCGCCGAAGCCGCCAAGAAGGAGTTGGAGGAGAAGGTGGCGCAGCTGGAGGCGGATGTAACAAGAAAGAACGAAGAGCTTGCCGCACTCCAGCGCGACCGCGAGAAGGATGCGCGCGCTCACGGCGATCTGCAGGTCCAGCTCTCTGAGAAGATCAAGGAGCTGAACGCCGCTAAGGACTCGAGCGCCAATCTGGAGCTGAAATTGGCTGTTTTGACGGAGACGTTGAACGCCGCCAAGAAGCGAGAAGATACCCTGAGGAAAGACCTCAAAGGCAACGAAGAGCTGCTGGTGAGGGCTGCCGAGACCCAAAACACTCTCAAGACCACGGTGGAGCTCTGGACGGAAGGCCTCGTCAGCATCGCCGCGCTCATCGACGAGGAATTGGCGGAGCTGAACTTGACGGGCTTCGGGTACCCCTCCGAGGAGACCCTCCAGCCTAGCGCCAAGATCACGCTCTTCTTCAAGGATGTGGTGACGGCTCTCCGGCAGCTTCGGGAAAGGATCCCGAAACAGCTGGCCAACGAGTCGCGCGCGATCTGCGCCGGGGTCTTGGAGAAGGTATTGGTGAAGGTCCTCTTCCGCAACCCGGGCATTGACCTCTCCCGCATCACCAAGAAGCTGCCGGAGGGCACCGATCTTGAAGAACTCAAATCGTCGCACCCATCGTGGACAAGGTGAACGAGGTCAGGAGGGTCGATGGCGGGCGCGCAGATTAGGCCGCCCTTCTTCTCCTGTTTTCTTGCTGCTGTTATTACAGTCACAAGAATAACTAAGACAGCGCTGAAATAAGTCATTCTTCGCAACATAACCTCAAGTTGGGCAATGCGATGCCATGTTTCACCCTTTGCATGTTTAAACCCTACGCTTCTAGGGAACTTGCCGGTGCTAACACACTTGCTGAGTGCGGAACGTCAGCAGCCTGCTGGCGGTGTTGTACCCGGCAAGAAACCTCCTCGGGCCAGTTGCGGCGCACTTGCATTGTTGAGCGGACTCGAAAACAAAGCAAGGGCGCAACTTAACCACGAGTTAGCTCCTCTGCGTCCAAGTTTCTCATACAAAGGACGTTCCATGGCAAGGCTTGCTATGTTACATCCTCGATTTCATTATACCCCTTGTACGTTTTTGCCCTACGCTTCTAGGGAACTTGCCGGTGCTAACACACTTGCTGAGTGCGGAACGTCAGCAGCCTGCTGGCGGTGTTGTACCCGGCAAGAAACCTTCTCGGGCCAGTTGCAGCGCGCTTGCATTGTTGAGCGGACTCGGAAACAAAGCAAGGGCGCAACTTAACCATGAGTTGGCTCCTCAGCGCACAGGTTTTACGTGCAAGGGACGAACGTACGAGGAACATAACATGAGCGCTCAAAACAAAAGAAAAGAGCTATGCGCTCGAGCTCGGGTAACTTAGCTTTTCTGTTTTTCGTGGCCCGGTGAAGCCGCGCTCCTCCCTTGACTCCCTCCCTTGTACGTTTTCACCCCCCCCCCCCCCGCGCTTGAACCTGCCGGTGTAAACACACTTGCTGAGTGCGAGACATCAGCAGCCCATTGGCGGTGTTGTTTCCAGCAAGAAGAACTCGTCGGGCTAGTTGCGGCGCGCTTTCGTCGTTGAGCGGACTCGAAAGGGATCAAGGGCGCAACTCAGCCACGATTCGACCCTTCTGCGCGCAGGTTCTTCGTACAAGGTACGGATTCTCAGGGAGTACAATCCAAAAGCTTAAAGCCGGACGCTTTCTTCGCCCTACTGGCTAGCGGAGCTCGATGGCGTATCCTCGACGGCAGCGCGGTGCTCCGGGGAGGCGTGCTTGCCGGAGCAGATACCAGAGCTGTTCTTGCCGGGCCTGACCTTTGGCGGATTCGCTTTGCTTTCTTGCACTTGCCGGTGGAGCTCGATGGTGCGCTCTCGAGGGCAGCGCAGCACTCCGAGGAGGTGCGCTTGCCGAAGTGGGCATCAGGGCTGCACTTGCCGGACTTGAACTTCTCCTTCCCCCGGGGAGCTTCAGTGGCAAGTGGCTCGCGCTCTGCCGCAGCTGCTGCTTCCCGGTAAATCTTGTCGGCGCAGATGAGTGCATCCCTCTTGTCGCCTTGGACAGAAATGACACTCATCGGGCCAGGCATCTTGAGCACGTTGTATGCGTAGTGAGAGGCTGCCATGAACTTGGCAAGCGCTGGTCGGCCGAGTATCCCATTGTAGGGTAATGGGATATCAGCAACATCGAAGGTGACCCTCGCTGTCCTGAAATTCAGCTCACCGCCAAATGTCATCGGCAATGTGATCTTCCCCTTGGGCTTGCTCCTTCCCGGATTTATCCCTTGAAAGGTACCAGTCTCTTCGAGCTCGCTGTCGGGGATCTGAAGCTTCTTGAGCACTGTGGAGGAAATCAGGTTCAGGCCGGCCCCGCCATCAACCAACATCTTTGTGACCTTGAGGTTGCGGATTGTTGGTGAGACCAACATCGGCAAGCACTCGACCGCAGTGATGCGATCAGGGTGGTCTTCTACGTCGAAAATGATGGGCGTGCCGGACCATTTTAGAGGCCTGCGCGCCTCGACGGATGGCTCCGTTGCGTTCACCTCTCGCACCCGCTGCTTGAGTTGGCGGTGCGAGGCGTGCAGGGAGGCGCCGTCGTCGATGCACAGCACCTCTGTCGCCTTCTGAAACTCTTGGTCATCGGTCTCATCCTCCTCCATCTCATCTTCATCTTCGTCCTTGTCGCGGCCGCGGGGAGGCCTATCTCCTTGCCGCGGCTTGGGCTTGCCGCGGTGTCCTCCCCGGGCGGGAAGCTTCTTGCCGGATCCTCCGCCACCTCCCTGGGCTCTCTCCTTATCGCGGCGCTCGTACTCTGCTTTCTGCAGCTCCGCCATCTCCTCGACTTTCTTGCAGGTTTGGAGATCGTGGCCCTTGGTGCGGTGGATCTTGCAATACCGCTTGCCGGAGCCATCCTGCTTGTCGGCGGCTACGACAGCCTCGCCAGAGTCATCGACCTTGGCCTTGTCGGGGCCGCCTCCGTTGCCGGAATGCTCAACAGCTAGCACATCCTTAGCCTTTCTCTTCCTGTTGTTCCGTCTCCGGTTCTTCCTTGCCGGGGCGGTATCCTCACTGTCAGATCCTTCTGCTCCCGCAACCTCTCCAGGGATTTTCCTTCCCTCCTCAGCCTGTGCACACTTGTCGGCCAGAGCATAGAGCTCGCTGACGTCTCTGATCTTGCACATCGCCATCTCCTCCCTCATCCTGCGGTTACGCACGTTCTGATGAAAGGCGCTGATAACCGCGGCAGGGTGGACGTCTGGGATGTTGCGTTGCACCTGGCTGAATCTCTGTATGTACTTGCGCAGGGGTTCCCCCTCCTTCTGGACGAGCAAGTGGAGGTCACTCTCCTGGCCATGAGGCTTGTGGCCGCCCGTGAAGGCGCCGACAAACTGATGACACAGGTCGGCCCATGAAGAGATGGAACCGTCCGGCAAGTGCATGAGCCAAGATCTGACATTGGGCTTGAGTACCAGTGGGAAGTAGTTGGCGAGGATCTTCTCATCGCACCCTCCGGCAGCCTGCACCGCGATGGTGTAGATGCTGAGGAACTCTGATGGATGTATCCTGCCATCGTACTTCTCGGGCACGTCTGGCTTGAAGTTCTTGGTTTTGGGCCACTGGACTTGCCGCAGCTCGCGGGTGAACGCAGGGCAACCTGCCGCGTACGGCAAGTCGCCTGGCTCCCCTAGCGCATGCATGTCAACAGTGGGCCCAGCACGCTGGTCAGATTGACGTCGCGTCTCCCTTCTGTGCTCGATGCGAGTGCGAGCGTCTTCGTGCAACCGTTCTTGGAGAACGTGGCGCTGGTCGCGTCGAGTCCGCGGGTCCGACGACGCCGTGGAGTCGCCGTCGGGGTTGGTCCGACGAGCCGACGATCTTGGCCTTCGGGGCTGGGAGTGCACGGAGGTGGCTCCCCCAGCGGTCTTGTCGGCGTGGGCTTGCGCTTGGACGCCTTGCCGGGGCCTCGATGCGCTCGGTTGCCGGGGCTTGTTGCCGTTGGCGAAGGCGATGAGGCTGTATATGGTCATCCTCCAGTCGTCGATCTTGTGCGGCGCTGGAGGGTAGTCTAGGAGCAGCTGGGCGCGGGCCAGCGCTTCCTCTGTTGTCTTGGGTGGTGGCGGCGACGAGCGGCGCGAGGAGCGGGATGTGCTCGGACTCCCAACTGGATTGGGAGGCGCATCACCCCGCCTTGGCGACCGTACCTCGCTCGCGCCAGCATGCAGGCGTGCATGCTGACCTCGAGCGTCTCGCGACCCGCCAGCTTGCCCTTGCTCCAACGCGAGCACGGTACTAGGAGCACCGGGGCGTTGTCGGCCTTGTACCTCCTGGGAAGGGTGCGGTGTATGCATGGTCGCCGACGCTTGTGGGGCCTTGTTTTTAGATCTGGTGACGACGTGAGTCCCACCGTCGGCGCCCGCTCCTCCGCCGGCGTCCACTCCACCGCCCGTTTGCTCCGGCAGTGGTGGCGGAATCGATGCAGACGGATCGGCTACCTCCGAAGGCTTCTTCTTCGGTGGCATGTCGATGAAGGCATTGATGCAGCGCGCGCGGAGACCGGATCGGATGCTCACGACCTCGATGCACCCCCTACCTGGCGCGCCAAAGATGTCGGGGATCGGTGGGCACGGTCTACTTCCGTGGCCGCCCGGCACCTATGGGGCACGGGGTGCCCCTTTCCTGGTTCGGAGAGGGGGGCGGAGGCCGCGCGCAGAGCGGATCGAGGTCCCGGGCGCGCTGTGGTGTGATTGAGAGAGACGAGCGATTTTTACCCAGCTTCGGAGCTCTCCGGAGAGATAAAACTCCTACTGCTGCCTTGTGTTGTTATTTGATCTTGCTCGAATACGAGCGCACGGAGGAGCCGTGTGTGTGTGTATGTTGGTTCTCAGATGAACCCTAGTCCTCTGTCCCAGATGGATCGAACCCTAGTCCTGTGTACCCGATGGATCCAACCCTAGTCCTGTGTACCCGATGGATCCAACCCTAGTCCTGTGTACCCGATGGATCCAACCCTAGTCCTGTGTACCCGATGGATCCAACCCTAGTCCTGTGTACCCGATGGATCCAACCCTTTCTACGTGCGCATGGGCCTCCCTTTTGTAGTCTGAAGGGGGCACCAACAGGTGGCAGCGTAGGAAGAGGGGGTACAAAGGTAAAAGCGCAGGTTGGTATAACAGTGATCAACAGTGCCCCCTACCTAACGGACGGCAGGGGACAAGGGCATTTAATGACCGTCCGGTCGCCCCAACAGTGCAAGGAGGAGATCGTCAGGTGAGCCACCGGTTGCCACGATGGCGTTTCTGTCAGCTCCGCTTGCCACCTCGCTCCGCATGGATGTGTAGTGCCTCGCCACGTGCCTTTGGGGCTGCCTTGTGATGACACGTCGCCGGATGCGCTGGAGTTTGGTTGGCAATCTTGCCGCGGCAAGTGCCTTGCCGCGGTCCTCCTCCTGTCGGGCTGGTAAGCTTGCCGGCCCTCGGGCCTTGCCGGGACGCGCGGGGCGTCGCGGCAAGTCTTCTGGAGGTGCCTTGCTTCCCGGCAAGCTCCTCTTGCCGGGGCCTTTATTTTCTTCCCGGCGAGCTCTCCTTGCCGGGCCTTGTTTGGACTTCCCGGCAAGCTCCTCTTGCCGGGGGGCTTGGTTGGCCTTCCCGGCAAGCTCCTCTTGCCGGGGGCTTTAGCTTGAGCATTCTGTTCTTGGATGGCATCAAAGTAGTCGCGGAGGATCTTAGCGGATGCTCGGCAAGCCCTGCCTCGGGTTGCTGCGACTGCTCGTGCACAAGTTCGGGGTACTAAGGTACCCCCCTACTTTAGTACACCTACACGGATAGTCCGGGGTCTTGCCGGACTGATGGAGTTGCCGAATTAATGCGGCAACTCGATATAGCGGATGCGGACATCGCGCTAGTCAACAAGCGACTTCACGAGTCGCATGGTAAAGTGATTCTCCGCAGTCACCTATTAAGGGAGCTAAAGCTCACTTCTTACAATATTTATGCTTGACGCAGATGGTGCTGCTGCTGTGGAGAGCCTTCGGGCAGAACTTGCTCAAGCCAAGGAGCAGGCCAGAAGAGGCAACGCGGCTGCCTTGAGAGCGGCCGAGGAGTTAGAAGCCGAAAGGGCTGCACACTGCCGAAGCAGGGAAGAGGTGGCCGAATTGGCCGTTAAATTGAAAGATGCTACTGACCGCAATGAGGCTCTTGAAAAGGAGCACCTATCAGAGCGAGAAGGCCTGGTCAAGGCCACCACCGAAGCCAAGGATGCCCGTTCTGCAATGCGGGCTATGAAGGAGGAGCTGCATCAGGCCGGAGACATTGTGGCTGGCAAGCCTTTTCTGCTACGTCGCAGGTTTAAGGATCCAAAGTATGTCCAGCTTGGCCAGCTGTGGGGTCCGGAGGATGCATATATGGACTTAGCGGCGAGTGCGGCAGATGTCGTTCTGCTCTTCCGAAGCCAGAAGGATCACAAGATGGAAGAGCTATTTTGGTCTCAATTCCATAGTCCGGATAGTTCACTTCCGCTGACCGATCAGTTGGCCGAATGGGCTGAGCTGAACAGGTTGTCCGGACTTGCCATGACGGATATCGTGACTCATGTCTGGCTAGAGAGGCCCAAGGCGACGAGCTATTTTGGCTTATTGCAGCAATTTCTTGGGGCGGTGCCGCATATCAAGGAGATGAAGCGGTCGGCCTGTATAGAAGGTGCGCGGATGGCCCTTGCCCGTGTGAAGACACATTGGACTAAGATGGATGCCACCGCAGTTGCAACCCAGGGTTCGGACGAAAGCCAGTTACCCGCCGAGCACTATTTTGGGGAAGTTATGCGTGGTGCTCGTGTAATAGAGTCGCAGTGCTCGAAAAATGTCACGTTCAAGTGAACTTTTTATTTTGTAAAACAATAGTTATGATGTAATTGCCTTTTATACTTGTGCGTTCCAAGTATTGAAATATCTCCTATGCGGCCGTTTATGTATACATATGTATAACCTGAAAGATGGCAGTCTTCGGCTTCAGCCCCCACGCACAAGGTGCGAGGGTGTTCGCAAAAATAGCGCATTTTCACACTTAATCCAACGTCTCGGTCCTGTTGAGGAGGTGGTAGCGTAGCAAACGAGGCAATCCGGACTATGATGCTTTATCACTTTCACTTAGCCACTGGAGTTCGAGGGTGGGGCTACGATATAGCCCCTGGGGGCACCGCGCTCTCCGAATTCGGGGCGCGTGTGTGCCTGACCGGGAAACGGTCCTTCGTCAAAGCGGGGGAATTCTAAACATTCCAGTGGTCGATCGAGTGGTTGACCAGTCTCTCGCTGTATCATGACAGTCAGTTTTCGGCTTTCTCTACTGAGGTGCTTCGCCCAGCTGAACTGGGGCACAATCGCAGTAGTTCTCCTGGTGCCGCGTTAGCCGATGATACGGAACGTAAGGCAGCAAAACACAGGAGCCAGGCAAACCCAACATTTGACCAAAGACATGATTCAGAGCTGATGCATATAAGGACTAACTCGAGACGCCGAACACTCCCTAAGGTCTTCGGTCTTTATGGTGATGGGCAGAACAATACCCTAAGCCCCTAGTGTCCAGGTACGGGCAAAGTCTTCTGACGCGGCCGATGCCAAAACGTCAGGCTCCACTCTGGTTATAATAAGAAGCCAGGGGATTATAGCAACAAGAGACAGTAAAAGAGGTTTACGCAGGGTCTTAATCTGAAAAGAATCCTTGCCACGGGTCCCTACTGCACGTCTGCGCCTGTGTCTCCGTTGTGCCATTATCCTGGACGGGTGTGCACGTTGTTCATCTGTAAAAAGAGAGAAACTTAGTTTGAAAGGAAATCGTGCGAAAAAAGGTATGTGAAAAATATTAATAAGTAAAGCGGAGTCTATATTAGCTCGTTGTTGCTTATACGCTCAGCCCCTTGTGAAGGGGCGTGCGGCTAGGGAGCCCCTAGCTTATTTGTGCCGGACTCGTCTAACCGTGTCCGGGGTCTTTACATGACCCTCGCAATGAAATGATGCCACGTGGACCAGGCATTTTAAGTGTAAGAGACGCGTAATGTGGTATGGCGTTGAAGCGGACAAAAGCTTCTCGTCCCAATAATGCTTGATAGCCACTTCTGAATGGGGCGATATGAAATATTAGGTTTTCGCGTCGGAAGTTGTACGGTGACCCGAACACAACTTCTAGTAGTAAGGAGCCTATGCACTTGGCGTAAGGGCCTGGCGTCACTCCTTTGAAGGAAGTGCGACTTTGTCGAATTTTAGTACGGTTTATCCCCAACTTGCGGATTGTGTTTGGACATAGCAGGTTTAGATCGCTGCCTCCGTCCATCAGGACCTGTGTAAATTGTAGTCCGTCGATTATAGGATCCAATATCAGAGCAGTCCATCCTGCATTCTGGACACTTCTGGAATAATCCACGTGGTCGAAAGTTATTGGTTTTGACATATAGTCTCGAGGTTCCGCTGGGGTGGGCCGTGCGGGGCCCGTCTTAGCGGGTGCTGCATTTTTCCGTATTATCACATGAAGTGAGTTTACTGCTTTGACTTCTTGCGGGAAAGTCTTTTGTTTTCCGGTGCTCTGCTGGTGGGGTTTATCATCATCCTTGCTTGATGCGTCGAGCCCCTTGTGTTCGGCGTTTAATCGGCCGGACTATTTGAAAACCCAACAATCTCGGTGGGTGTGGTTTGCAGGCCTTCCGGGGGTACTGTGGATTTGACATATCCGACCCAAGATTTTGTTTAAGTTGGATAGCTCATCACTGTTGTCCGTAAGAGGCAGTGTTTTGTTGTTTGGCCGCGAGCTTTTGAATCCGGCGTTGACCGCTGTGTTCTTTGGGCTTTTCTCTTTATTCCGGCGCTGATCTTTTTTGCGCCGTGATTTTCCATTTCCATCTCTGATCTCGGATGTACTTGGATCGCTAGTGCTGCATCTTGCTAGCCAGCTATCTTCTCCCGCGCAAAAGCGGGTCATGAGACTTGTTAGCGCGGACATTGTCCTCGGCTTCTCTTGGCCGAGGTGTCTGGCGAGCCATTCATCTCGGACATTGTGTTTAAAAGCTGCTAAGGCTTCGGCGTCCGGACAGTCGACTATTTGGTTCTTTTTTGGTGAGGAACCTGTTCCAGAATTTGCGTGCTGACTCTCCGGGCTGTTGAGTTATATGACTTAGATCATCTGCATCCGGAGGGCGGACATAAGTCCCATGAAAATTTGCTCTAAACGCATCCTCAAGCTCTTACCAACTTCCAACAGTGTTTTCTGGGAGGCTTTTGAGCCAATGACGGGCTGGCCCTTTGAGCTTGAGGGGTAAATATTTTATGGCGTGGAGATCGTCTCCTCTAGCCATGTTTATGTGTAGTATATAATCCTCTATCCAGACTCCAAGGTTTGTTGTTCCGTCGTAAGCCTCTATGTTTATGGGTTTAAACCCTGCTGGGAATTCATGATCCAGCACCTCATTGGTGAAACATAGTGGGTGCGCGGCTCCCCTGTACTTGGGTGCACCGCTGTCTTCGGACACTTGACATGTCGTTTTGCTTCCTGGGGCCCTCTTCTTTGGCCCGTAAATGGACCTGGCTGGGCCATCTATTTTCCCAGGGTCATGAATCGGCTTGTGTGCCGCGCCGCTTTTAGATTTTGGCCTATCATCTGGTCGTCTATCCGCCCATACGGCCTCTTTGTTTTTTGACTGTGGGGGCTCTATGGCCTCCTCGTCAAATTCTGGTAGCAGCTTGCGCTCCGGGTAGCTCTTCGATTGGTGGCCATTGCCGTATTTGTCTGTGGTTTTGAGCACTTTGCTCCACCTCATTCTGAGTATATCTTCCACTGTTTTGAGCTTCCGTTTTTCCTTCTTCAAGCTTCTTGCTGTGGCGACGAGTCTTCCGTGGAGGTTTTTATGCTCCGGTAGTATGTCCGGTGTGAGGTCGTCCGGACTGTTGGTTTCGCCGGGATTGGATTGATTATCCGATTTGTCCTGTTCGGATGGTTGCTTGGTTGCATGTTCGTCGTCCACTGGTTTGCCCTGCTTTATTGCTGGGTCATGAGGAGCGCTGTTGTTATCGAGGCGGGGCTTGGGGCAGCGTCTACGTCGCCGTTTTGGTTGTTTATCCGCGGGATTATCCTTTGCCGCGCCCCGTTGGTCCTCGTTGTCGCTTCCTTTTGGAGTATCCACCATGTATACGTCATATGACGAGGTGGTCTTCCAGTGCCCTATGGGCGCTGGTTCTTGTTCGTCTCCGGCATCGTCGTCCATACGTCGATGTCTTCGGAGTCGTAGTCTAGCATGTCTGCTAGATTGTCGACAGTGGCTACAAAGTGGGTGGTGGGTGGGCTTTGAATTTCTTCGTCGTCCGTATCCCAACCGTCCTGGCCGTAGTCCGGCCAGGTCTCTCCGGATAGCGAGAGATGTTTTAGCGAATTCAGGATGTCGCCAAAGGGCGAGTGTTGGAAGATGTCCGCGGTGGTGAATTCCATGACCAGCGCCCAATCAGATTCGATTAGCAGGGGCACGGGAGGTTCGGAGTCCAGCAGGGAGTCCGGCACCTCGGAATCACGAGCCTCACAAGGGATAAGGTTAGTGTTCGGCTCCATCGTCGTGGGAGTTGCAGCCCCTGAGGCGGTGTCCAACCACCGGTCCTCGATCTGGGCGATCGGCTCCGGACTAAGGGCCGGAGCGGGTTCGTGTGCGGCCACCAAGGCACTGTCCGGCGGAAGAGCTAGATCATGCCCATCGTGACAGTGCGGCACGCCCGGCTATGGCTCAAGCCCGTCGAGGATCAAGTCCCCGCGGACGTCGGCCGTGAAGTTTAAGCTTCCAAACCTGATCTGACGGCCAGGGGCGTAGCTTTTGATCTACTCCAGATGGCCAAGTGAATTAGCCCGCGGTGCGAAGCCGCCGAATAGGAAGATCTGTCCGGGGAGAAAAGTCTCACCCTGGACAGCGTTGTTGTCGATTGAAGAAGCCATCGAGCCTATTGGCGAAGGCACAGAGGAACTCTCAATGAAAGCACCAATGTCGGTGTCAAAACTGGCGGATCTCGGGTAGGGGGTCTCAAACTGTGCGTCTAGGCGGATGGTAATAGGAGACGAGGGACACTATGTTTTACCCAGGTTCGGGCCATCTTGATGGAGGTAAAACCCTACGTCCTGCTTGATTAATATTGATGATATGGGTAGTACAAGAGTAGATCTACCACGAGATCAAGGAGGCTAAACCCTAGAAGCTAGCCTATGGTATGATGGTTGTAATGGAGGTTATGTCCTACGGACTAAAGCCCTCCGGTTTATATAGACACCGGAGAGGGCTAGGGTTACACAGAGTCGGTTACAACGGTAGGAGATCTACATATCCGTATCGCCAAGCTTGCCTTCCACGCCAAGGAAAGTCCCATCCAGACACGGGACGGAGTCTTCAATCTTGTATCTTCGTAGTCTTGGAGTCCGGTGGACGATAATAGTCCGGCTGTCCGGACACCCCCTAGTCCAGGACTCCCTCAGTAGGCATGTATTTCGAATATAGTCATACGTGCTTAGGGAAAAGAACTTGCATGACATTCTTATCGTACCCTCCCGTGGCAGCGGGGTCCTATTGGAAACTAAGGGATATTAAGGCCTCCTTTTAATAGAGTACGAGACCAAAGCATTAACACTTAGTGAATACATGAACTCCTCAAACTACGGTCATCATCGGTAAGTATCCCAATTATTGTCACTTCGGGGTTAACGGATCATAACACATAATAAGTGACTACAGACTTGCAAGATAGGATCAAGAACTCACATATATTCATGAAAACATAATAGGTTCAGATCTGAAATCATGGCACTCGGGCCCTAGTGACAAGCATTAAGCATAGCAAAGTCATAGCAAAATTAATCTCAGAACATAATGGATACTAGGGATCAAACCCTAACAAAACGAACTCGATTACATGGTAAATCTCATACAACCCATCACCGTCCAGCAAGCCTACGATGGAATTACTTACGCACGGCGGTGAGCATCATGAAATTGGTGATGGAGGATGGTTGATGATGACGACGGCGACAAATCCCCCTCTTCGGAGCCCCGAACAGACTCCAGATCAGCCCTCCCGAGAGAGTTTAGGGCTTGGCGGCGGCTCCGTATCGTAAAACGCAATGAATCCTTCTCTCTTATTGCTTCTCCCCAAACGTGAATATATGGAGTTGGATTTGAGGTCGGTGGAGCTTCAGGGGGCCCACGAGGCAGGGCGCACGCCCTAGGGGGCGCCCCCACCCTCGTGGACAGGGTGTGGGCCCCCTGACGTTGATTCTTTCGCCAGTATTTTTTATTACTTCCAAAAAGTTGCTCCGTGGATTTTCAGGTCATTCCAAGAACTTTTATGTCTGCACAAAAATAACACCATGGCAGTTTTGCTGAAAACACCATTAGTCTGGGTTTGTTCCATTCAAATCATGCAAGTTAGAGTCCAAAACAAGGGCAAAAGTGTTTGGAAAAGTAGATACGACGGAGACGTATCATAATCATGTGGCGTTGCTTATTTCTCATTCCTCCCCAACCCTCTTCTCCATCGATCATGCCGCCCTCCGGTCGAGTCCATCCTCCCACATGCTCATTTGAACATTCCGTCGACTATCATTCGCATGTGGGCCTAGACCATGCTTGTATTTCCAATGTCGTAATTTGTCCGACATGCATACAAACAAACGGTTCGTTTAAAGTTTAACTTTGCCTCCACTACGAGTCGCTTCCCATCTTAGTTTTGATATCCCATTCGGTTCATGCCCTAACACATCTTGACAAGATCGATTTATGTTGAGAGATTAATTGTGTGTCGTGCAAGGAGATAAAGGTTTGGTCTCCTTCTATGATAGAAATGACCCGCGGGGGGGGGGGGGGGAGGGGGCACTACTAGGGAAAAGCCTAGCAGCAGCGCGGGTTTTGGGCCTATCAGTAGCGCGGGGGCCGGCGCTACTAATAAGGCGCTACAGCTAACTTATAGCAGTAGCGTGGGTAAAAACCCGCGCTACTACTAATCCGTACTCTCTGATTTTTTTTTTTTGAATTTTTTCGATTTTTTTTTAATTTTTTCCCCTAATTTTTAAATTTCTGAATTATTTTAACCTCAAATCTCTAATCACCCCTCATCGCTGCTCAATTTAATCTCTAATCACCCCTCATCATTCCAAATCATCTAACTTCCCGGACGGTCACCCATCCTCTCACTACTCCAGCCTGAGCACGCTTAACTTCCGGGCTCTATTCTCCCTCGTTTCCAAGTCTGCACTTGTTGTTTTCCTGACAATAGTAAGATGTCAATCCTATTAACCTCAGGAATTTAGCTTGAGCATGTAGTCACGCATTTCACTGTTTGAGTTTGAAACTATTGTTCTAAAAAATTAGTAACACTAATATTTCTTGAATAATTAGTTTGACCACAGTTTGACCATAGTTTGACCAGATTTGACCACAGTTTGACCAGATTTGACCAAAATTCAAAAAACTAAAATAATTATTTAGTAACACTAATATTCTTGAATAATTAGTTTGACCAGATTTAAGAAAAATTAAAAAAAACAGAAATTTGATGAATTTTTTTGCCTCCAGATCTTAAAAGCCCCGTAACTTTTTTCTGTTAGGTTTTTGAGGATTTTGAAAATGTTTAACGGGGTTCCCCCAATTAAATTCGGATGTAACTTTTCGAGTAGATGATTTTTCATATAAAAAACTTTTTCATCCGAGTTAGTATGCAAAAGTTATGCCCATTTTTACAAATTCTCAAGAGATTTTGCAAACAAAGTTGAAATTCATATTTGAAAATTTTCCCAACAACTAGACCACATATCACATGGGAAACTTATTTTCTTTTATTTTTTGACATTTTCATCATTTTCTTTTATTTTTTTAAAACTGAAAAGGCGATACACGGGGGGGGGGGGGGGGGGGTAGAGTTTGAAAATGGGACATTTAGTAGTACTGCGGGTTTTTACCCCTCGCTACTACTATGGCTAAAAACCAGCGCTGCTGCTATTAACTTAGTAGTAGCAAGGGCCAAAAACCAGCGCTACTGCTATCAACTTAGTAGTAGCGAGGGTTAAAAACCCGCGCTACTACTATGGCATGTCCCGGGGGGCACGGTAGAGACCGCTTAGTAGTAGCGAGGGTTAAAAACCCGCGCTACTGCTATCAACTTAGTAGTAGCAAGGTTTAAAAACCTGCGCTACTAGTAAGTAGCAGTAGCGGGTGTTTTTAACCCTCGCTACTAGTAAGATTCTGTGTATAGGCTTTTCCCTAGTAGTGGGGGTCTGTGGGGATCAGAGGGACTATATTGTACGTTCATAAGCGAAACGAATGTATTGTACCCACCCTAGTCCTCTTTCAGTCGATCTCCAGACCTCGAGATGAAATCGAGAGAAAACGAGTGGGTGCATGTGTGATACCTAAGGCGGATTCAAAATTTTGAACCGGTGATCATAGCATCCGCAAATCATATATAAAGGGTATTCAATGTTCGTTTCGCTTCTGAACATACAATATACTCCCTCCAATCCTTTCTAGTTTACATATAAGTTTTATGTGTAGTCAAAGTATCTCTACTTTGATCAAACTTACAGAAAAAAGTATCAACATTCAACAATGCCAATCAATATTGTTAGATTCGTACGTACTCCTAGATTTGTATTCAAACAGAGATGGTATCTCAATTTGTTTTCAACTACGTATGTGCTTGTTCTCTCGCATGATCTTCCTACTAGGATTTCACCACATATAGCCAGTCCAATATTAACTTTTTTAAGCTCCCTGTCCAATAGTACTAGTGGAGTACTGACAACATCTGTAGTAGAGTATGCAGTGCTCATAGTACTACCTCCTTCCATTTATATAGGGCCTAAGAGCAAGTCTAATAAGGCCTAGTCATCAGGCTATAAGACTTGTCATGTCATTAAAATCCTACTTGGAGGAGTGAGAAGAGAGGAGAGAGAGTGAAGCAGGCTCTTATTCTACAGCCCGGCTATAACACATAGATCAAGAAAAAATAGTATGCATGCAACTCTCTTCCAATCATATACCTTGCTCATGCAAATATTAAATGCTTAGAGCCAACCTAATAGCCATTCTAAGAGCCAACTTACATGGCACTTTTTCCTATGTGGATGAGAGAGATGTGAAAAAGTAAGGGGAGTGAGCTCTCATGCAAGAGCCTAGCTATATACACATTCCTAGGTAAATACAATAAATATGAAGAAAGAGATAGAGAGGAGATGGAAAAAAGTACTAATACAATAGCCAACCTTATATTATTTTTTTGCGGGAAATAGCCAACCTTATAGTCCACACTATTGTATGAGTGCATATAGTTGATGGCTATAGATGACATGGCAGTTCCTTATAGCCATCGGCTGGCTATATTATTAATCATGCTCTAATGCGTTTTTCAAAACTGCCTTTGACTATTGACAAGATTTATAGTACATGAGATGTATAATGTGAAAATTATATCATTGGAATCTCCTTTCACATACGAATTTGACTGTATGCTTTGTGTAAGTTGCATGTCATATATTATTACTCTAACATTTGGTCAAAGTTAGCCTCGAAAAACGCATTAGGCCCTGTAGATGGAAGGAGGGAGTAGTAGAGGAAGTGGATCCTCTGACGTAGGTATCCATGCCTTACCCTCCCTTTCGGTCACTTACTAGCAGACCCCATGCTTTCTAGGTCCCGCATGTCAGTTACTCAATGGTTTTGGCCACGTCAGGGGATCCTCATCCGTAGTATACTCCCTCTGTTTTTATTTACTCCGCATAAAACGGAGGGAGTGGTAGTATAAATGTCGCGGGCGGGGGAGGGGGAGGGATGTCGGTTTGTTCTCAACTGCGGTCCCACAAGCAAGCGAAAATGCAAGACGAAGCGCGTTCCATTCGGTGAGCGACGTGGAGGGTCCAGCGTGCAGCAGTGCAACACGAACGTGACAAGAGCGATGTATAGACAAAACTGATTGACTGGTCGTTGCCGTAACCACTATTCACACCACAACGTTCGCTGCTCGGCCTACGCCAGCCACTGCCCCAAAACCACACCTCCTCTCCAGCATCCCCCACCTTTCGATCCTCAAGCCCACATCAAGCTACCCCTAGTTCGCCGGAAAGCCATGGTGCACCACAAGATCACGTACTATGAGATGCTGACGCCAGAGCGCCGCGCAGAAATCATTGCGGCGGTCCGCTCCATAGACCTTCGTTCCCAAGCTCGCTTTGCTGCGGGGCAATCCCCGAGTTTTCTGGAGCCAAGCTACAAGGAGGAGGAAGCCGATCCAATGTTCATGGCAGAGGTCGCGGCGCAGAAGGCCCCCGATGGGTATGAGATTATGGACGTCGACTTCGTGCTAGCGTCCGGGTCCCCCATGGTGCAGGCGGACCAGCGGTTCAACCTGGCGATACTAATGGAGGACCGGGAGGTAGAGGCTCAACTCGACGTGGAGCGCGCGCATGCCACTGCCATTGAGACTCTCCTGCAGGCAAAACTGGATGTCATGGATGTGAACCGGGCGGTGGAGGCTCAACTTGACACGGAGCGCGCGGATGCCGCTGGCATCGAGGCCCCCCTCCAGGCAGAACCGGATGTGTTGTACTTGAACTGGGCGGCGGAGGCTCAACTCGACACAGAGCGCGCGGATGCCGCTGCCATCGAGGCCCTCCTGCAGGCAAACCGGACGTCCTGGACTTGAACCAGGCGACGGAGGCTCAACTCGACGCGGAGCGCGCGGATGCCGCTGCCATCGAGGCCCTCCTATAGGCGGAACTAGACATCCTAGACTTGAACCGGGCGGTGCTCTCGTCCGTGCAGAGCATCCGCACACTCTGCATGAACGAGTAGCTGGAGGCCGTGGACAACCACGGTGCAGAAACACACGTGGGCAGCTACGGCTGGTTCGCCCCGGCAGCCAAAGACGACGAGGCCATCTCGTTCCGCGAGCAGTGATAATTTTTCTTTATGTTGTTGTTTTTAGGGATCTTTTGCTGTGTAAAAACATATATTGTTATGCAAGTCGCCTGCCTTTCATCATCTGGGTCAGTCTACCATTCCAGGCGGTTGGATGAATATCCTACGTCTCCTAACCCTTCTTCCTCACCTCTTCTTCTTCCCCAATAGACCACCACAAGGGCCACACGGATCCTCCCCAACATGCATATGGATAAACATATTGTATGAATGAAAATTATGTGTCAGCGGTAGGATGGCTGAGTTTGGTTTGTTCACATGCAGTAGCACGTGTCAATGAGGGTGCGTTCCCTTGGTTGGGTTTGCAGCGTGCAGGAGCGACTGTGTGAGGGTGCGGAGTGACTGTGGCGTGCAGGAGCGACTGTGTGAGGGTGCGGTGCGACCGCGACAGTCGTGCGCAAGTGTACCTCCTTTTCATTTTGAAAACTTTAGGGAAGCTTGGCAAAAATGTGTGGCAAAGTATGGTAATGCAAGGCCTAGACCCAAATAGGATACAAGTACGTACGTACTAGGTGTACTAGTGTTAAAAAAGAAAGGCGAGGTTTTCCTTCGTGGGATTAACCGATACAAATCCTTGTTTCACGTGTCAATTAGTGCGTATTTTTTTCTCCAAAGCCCAAAGAGCTAACCATCTCACACCTCATCACTTGATTAATGCAGCGCCATGCAAACCAACCTTCTCACTTCTGCATGCATGCAAGGGTATATTAATGTCCTTGGTTGCTAGTATGAGGCAAAACCCATCAATTTTGCCTCGATTGGTGTTAGTTGCCTTTTGCAAATTGTAATTTTGATACACTGGCCTTATGTACAAAAAAGTGGAGGTAGTAACTATTTGACTTCCTTCCCCATTGCAGTGACATTGACGATATCTCGTACGTTGTGGTTTGCCGAAGTACGTTCGACGGAGAATACCATTGAGGGAGACCATGGTAAGTCGTTCACAAGTGCCGCCCGCAAGCCGAGACAACCGCCTTATTTGCATCCAGGAAGTCTGTTGAACCAAAGGACGCGTAAATGTACTAGTACTACTAGTACACAATAGCATCATCCGTCCAGCTTAGTGCGGTCAGGTGGTTTCTCGAAGAAGACGATGGAGAAGCAGAGTCAGCGAAGAGTGAAATGATGGTTGCTTCATCCGTGCTTTGTGATTTGATGCCTCACTGCTTTGTGATTTGTGATAGAAGGGACAGGGGAGTAGACTCTGAGCTCTATACTGTACATGCGTCCAAGCACGGGAGAAAGAGGAGAGACGTTGCATTTTTCTATTCCTTCAATCAATGAATCAGGGAGCTTTGATTCCATCTTTTTGGCTTTGGCAACACCGTCCACAATGGTTCCCATCGATGTCAAAAGCTATTTTCACATTTGGCTACACATTGAGGATGCCCTTAACCGTACCACTTGGTTTTGCTCCTGTGTGCTATCTATACAAGTCTCAATTATATTGATCTAAAAAATTATAGGATCAAGATTAGTAAAAAGGATGTGATTTTGCTGCGCGGATGGCGGGGGAGGTTTCTTATTTTTAGAGGACGTTGGCCTGGCATTTTGCTAACATGCGGTCCCACGTCTCAGTGCTTCACCAAGCCGATCCGCATCCCACATGAGGCAGAACAATGGCAGAAGCAACACATGGTTAACTTGAAGAATATGAGGGAGAAGCTGATTCAGCAACGAGTGAAATGATGGTTGCTTCGTCCCTCCAACTTCTTTTTTAGCATTATTACTTCGGCCCTCCAACTTAACTGCGGGAAAGGTGCAGCTTTGTGATTTCACACCTCATTGCTCATTACTACGCCGGCGCCATGCTGGGGTGCTTCACCCCTGCTGCTCTTCATTGTATTTTGGTATGGCACGTGGATCCAGTAGCGTGATGTCCCACATGTCGGTGAAAGGGACTAGAAAATTTATGAAAGCGAGCGCTCCACTCGTACGACGGAGGAGTACACGACACGGCGGCCCAGTGAACTGTCACTTGTACTGTATAGTACTATAGTTTTGATGTTTTGCACGACCCATCGATACAAACCCGATTAAACAGGAAAGGGCGGGATTTTTCCCGCGCGGTAGATGATACTGGCCATACATTTGAAAGGAAATTTTAATGTATGCAAACTGAATAATTAAGTAACAATATGATATCTATTAAAACTAAAAACACATATGATTTATTGTGTTAGAGTGTAGTAGTAGTGTTGTATTGCATAGTTGTTAGATGTAACATGTGAGAACGTGTAGAGATGTAGTTTTGAAGGGCCTACAGAGAGAAAAGCGTAAGACGGTCACCGAACTTCAGAATACGCTCATTATGGTCATTATATACGTTTTACGGTGATTATACGGTCACTTGCTCACCGTTCAGCATCGGATTGCACTCTGTTGATCGGCCAAATAGTCTGCATGGCACCGTGTTGACTAGTTAAATTGACCACATTCCTTGTGGGTCCCACCTATCAGTTCGCATAGGAAAAAGGTCAGATAAACACAAATTTATGCAGGCGTGACAAGACTCCAACCCGTGCGCGGGAATCACCTGGTTGTGTATGTGTCTGTCAGGGCCTGATGTGTGCACATGCACGTGTAGGTTGAGCACTTCAGCGTGAGAGTGTGTGTTGGTCGTGTGGTGTGTGCATGCATGCGTGTGCGTGTGTGCGTGTGAGTGTTGCGTGCGTGTGTGGCTGCGTGTGTACGTGTGAGTGTTGCGTGCGTGCGTGGCTGCGTGTGTCCATGTGAGTGTTGCATGGCTGCATGTGTCCGTGTGAGTGTTGCGTGCATGCAGTTCGTGTGCATGCGTGCGTGTGTGTATAATCACCACACCAGCTCCTGTGTGTTAAAACAGACGGCTCAGCATACCAATACAAGGCCACCTTGTCCGCTGTGCCTGCAGTCATGACTTCGAACCATCGTCCCATATTTTTGTCGTTTGTTTTCATTCTTACTAGCAAGATGCCCGTGTGTTGCACGTAACATCAAGATGCATTTGTATGACTAGTTTATCTTGTGGAAGAAAAGGATGAACGAGGGAAGGCCTTATTTGCAAATGTAGAGAGGTGTGTGGGTGCCTTTTTGCAAAATTGCCATAGTTTCCTTCCTATCCATCAGATATAAATCTGACGGCCTATATTGCAGGATGGCAGGCACACCATCATCACCAACTCTGTTTTTTATAAGAGTGTAGAGTAGATACAAGCCGACAGGTGGGCCCAATGATAGTGAGATAATGTGATGCAACACTAGAGGTGCCACGTGGAGCGTTTAACTGGTCAACTAGTCGTGTCTTGAGCAAATACAGAGCTGTACGATGAGCCCGTGACTGTATAATAACCACAAAACGTAAATGGTGACTGTAATGAGTGGATTCTAAAGTCCAATGTACATAGCGTTCTTTTGCTTCAAATACAATGATCGTCACTGTATATATTGCGAGAGAAAGATGAAACATGCGTGAATGTGCTGGGGCTTACTTTTAGAGGACCTGGAGATAGTTTGTGTGCGTATGTGAAAGGGGCGTAGAGGGGGGGTGTGCGATGGAGAGAGATGCTCTTTTTTTCTCTTTATTATGACTAACTTTCTATATAGTATAAAAATATAAAAATTCATTGTGCGGAATAAATATCATTGTGGGCACCATGCGATGCAAATTAACGTTCATACTCCTCCATATAACTTTGTGATGTTGTATATATGTAGAAATTCTGAAATAATTTTTTGGCCACACTTTATTCAAAAGGAATGTTGTATGCGAAATAAACGTGAAGAGAGAGCTTTTTAGATCAATGGGGTACGTGATATAACATCTGTGAATGTGTAGTTGATGTATTTGGCAGGGCCTAGAGAGGTATGTGTGTGTATTACATATTCGAGAGAGGCATGGATAGAGGGGCTGGAGGGGGAGGGGGTGTGGGAGAGATAGCACGAGAAATGAGAGAGGTCTAGAGAGAGAGACAAATATGATGTCACGGCGAGAGATTCCCTTGAGTTTGTATATGCAAGGGGGAGGGGATAGAGGCATGAGGAGAATTTTTTTTGTGTGGTGTCTGTGTTGGTATGTGTGGGTGTGAGAAGATAACGAGACCTGGGGCAGAGGGTGTGTCACCGCGTGAGGTCCGGTGGGTCGAGGTGAGGCCCTTGGTTCGGTTCCATCCTACGCCACATTGGTCGGCCCCTGACGCATTTAGGGAGACCCATGGATGACTAGTCGTACAAGACAAAGATAGCAAAATCATGAAGGACTCTGTGTCCATTGACAAAGCCGTCTAGGATTTGTAACCCTAGGTCCTCGGACTAAGGTAACCCCTTATCTCTGATATTATTATTCATCCAACCTAACTTTAAGGGGCATCCTACAAAGTGCTCTACTAGAATCATACTCGTCGATTAGGAAGAGAGGTGTGAGACAATGCGTGAGAGACATGCATAAAGATAATGTGCGTACAGGAGACACGTAGGCATGTCTATGTGTAAGTGCATCTAGTGCCCCTTAGTGATTTTGGTGTATTGAAGACTTATAGGTTAAGGGACTAATATGTTTGTGAGTGTACACAGGCTCTATAAGTTAATGAGGAGTTTGATATTTACAGTGAAAGTCGACCCCTAAAAATGATTGTCTTCGGCTGAAGACTTTGGTTCTCCTGAAGACTTTGAAAGTGAACAAATTGGTGTGACCTTGAAGACTTCGATATTCATGCGAGGAATCTGATGTGTGAAGACTTTGTTTTCATAGTTTCATTTTATTCTTCTTGAGTCATAGGAAACACCGCACTATTAAAGGGGGTCGAGGTAATACTAAGGAAACAGATTTCCAAGTGATGCTCATCTCAAAATCCTATACCTACCCAATCCTTTGAGTGAAGCCATTGGAAATCTCATATCAGTTCAGTCAATTTCTTCAGTGACAGAGATGAAGATCTTCTGGTCTCTGAGGAATTTGTTCTGACTGAGGAGTTAGGAATTCGCCAATGCGGATTGCCTACACAGTGAGGAACATGATAGCCCTGAGGAAATCGAACCTCAAATCCCACCTTTGCGGTGCCACGCGCCAGCTGTCCCAAAATATCCTACCACCTAACGGTCATATCAGACAAGGGCATTTATGTCTTATCATGTCGGGCTGCTCCCTAGGCTATAAATAGCCGCCCCCTACAACCACTAGCTGGTTGGCTGCTCCAAGAGGAACTGACACTTGTCATTTGAGAGCATCCCATTCCTCCGAGGACTTTGAGCGAAAATCATCAAGTGAGGAAAACCCAAACCTACAAACCCCAAAGTGATTGAGCATCATTGAAGAGATTGTTCATGTGTGGAACCGACACTTGTTACCTTAGAGGACTGTGTATCCTCCAGATGATTAGGTGTCATGGTCTGAGCATCCAGGAGGAATTGTGGATTGCCGAGTGACCAAGTCTGTGAAGGTTTGGAAGTCACCTGTGAAGACTTACCACTATTGTTGGGCGAGGTCTGTGTGATCTTAGCTCAAGGAGAATACGGTGAGGACTGTGTGTCCGGGACTGTGGGTCCTCAAGTTTAAATACTCAGCTGCTCCAACCAGACGTACAACTGGCACAGCAGTTGGAACTGGTCTACCAAATCATTGTCTTCACCAAGCCAACTGGTTCTATTTCCTCAACCCTTTCATTTCCTCAGTTATGTGTTGATGAACCTCATCATTACTGTTTGAAGACTTTGACTGAAGACTCTCTCTAATTCCTCAATCCTATTTCTTCAGTCTGTTTGTCTTCATTCTACTTATCCTGTGTTTACGCTTTCTGTACTCTGTGTTTGTCTTTCATTTCATCATGATAACTATGTTGTTGCTCTGTTATGCTTAGACCTGAGTACTTATTCTGCTGCAAGTAGGTCTTCACTTAGGAATTTCCTCACCCTGAAATTCCTCAGTGAAGAATTCTTAAAAATCGCCTATTCACCCCCCCTCTAGTCGACGTAATGCACTTTCAATTGGTATCAGAGCAAGGTACTCCCTTGTTCTGTGTGATTTTGGTTTAACCTCCTGGAGTTTTAGTTATCTCGATTGTAGGAATGAGGAGTGTGTCCCGGCCCATCTTTGACGGTCATGAGTATCCCAAGTGGAAGGCCATGATGAAGAAGCGACTCATGGCGATGAACAGCGAACTGTGGACTATCACTGAGATTGGCTTTACCGATCTATGCAAGATGGCGGAGGCTGATGACATTCGCAAGTACACTCTACTCAACCTCACAGCGAAGGATGTCATCTGCTCCTATTTGTCCCAAAATCAGTTCAGGAACATCGTGCATCTCAACCATGCGAAGCTAATCTAGGACCGACTCTCTGAGGTCTATGAAGGCCATCGTACTCGTCATAATCCTTGGCTTGAGGATTTCAAGTAATCACTCAAGGAGATGACTTTCGCACCTAAATCATCATCCTCTTCACCATGACTTATGGCAAGGGGTGCCAAGGTAACAAAATGCTACCTTTCCGAATCTAGTGATGATGAATCAGGTGATGATTTTGGACCTAGCTATGTCAAACTTGCTTCCCTTGCCACTAAACAACAAAGAGCTTTTGAAAAAGTTCAAAACATGCTAGATGAAAGCAATGATATGTTGGGTGAGGAATTGGATCGAACTAAGGCTTTCTTATGTGATCATGAAAAGCTTTCTTATGAATTTCTTCAGAGAAAGCAAGATCTTGAGAAGTTAAAAGCGAGTTATGCAGATCTTTAGAAGGAAAACGATTCATTGCTTGCTCAACAGACCAGTTCCGCTCAGGAAGAATTTATTCCACCATGTCTTAAAAGCATTGAGCCTGAATCTGCTAATTCATCACCTGAATGTTCAAATGCTTCTATTGCTGCAAATTCTTCAAATGTCTCCGTGGTTACAAATTCCTCATCTGAGGACACCACATGTATCACTGACGATAATGTAGGGCTGAAGTAATTGTATGTGACAGGCATTTACAAAAGCCTCAAAGGGCATCCAACTCTTTGTGATGTGCTCAAAAAGCAGATCTTGAACAGGAACCCTAGGAAAGAGGGTATTGCCTTTGAGAGGAAACTCAATGCTGATGGGACCTATTGGAAACCTGAGCAGTACCCCAAAACCTCATGGGTTGCTGCGAAAGGACCTCCTGTAGACCCATGCAATTTATCTGGCTTTACTTCTGATTCTTCATATTCCTTTGATGAGTCATTTGACTCTAACTATAAACTGTTCAAGAATCAGAACGGTGAGATATTTGCTCGATATGTTGGAACTAACTGCAGGAATGGTCCCCCCATGAAGAAAATCTAGGTTCCTAAAAGATGCCTTGAAAATCTTCAGGTGAATGTCATCATGACACCACCTATGAAGAATAGGAACCCCAGATCAAATTCTTCATATGGATCCAAGTCCTCATATGGACCAAATTCCTCGCTTGGTTCAAATTCCTCACGCGGATCAAGCTCCTCATATGAACATCATGGTGCTAACACTTCTGTCTCGTAGGGAAAGTCTAAAGGCTATGAATATCTGCATTATTCTTCAAGCCATTATGTTCATAAGTCCTCGAAGAATATCTCTGCTTATTCATATGGTTATCCTAACCATTCTTCAATGAAACAAAGTGCACTGGCTTCTATGCCATCATTTTCTTATGAAGCTCGCAGAGTGATGAACTCTTTGCCACCCCTCCAGATGTGGGTGGTGAAGAAAAAGAACTAATCTCTTATGTAGGGTCAGGTCTCCAGACGAACTTACTCGTCTGATGAATTTGCTGGAGACCTGAATGCGCTTGAAAGCACGCAAGCTAATCATGAAGAAATGAATCATTCATTTCTCACATCCTCATATTGCTATATCTGTTACTGTTGACGAAATTGATATCATATTCTTCACTGATGATGTATATGGGTTCGTAAGTTGCACTAATTCATCTGCAGGATGAACAACCCAAAGCTACTGAGTGGGTCCTCGATAGTGGATGTACAAATCACATGACTGGTGACAGGAGCTTGTTGATGGACACTGATTTGTCACCATCTCATCTGAAGCATATCACCTAAGCTGACAAAGGAAAAAGCAAGGTATTGGGTCTGGGTAAGGTTTCAATTTCAAAAGATAAACACATGGACAAGGTCATGCTTGTTGAGTCCTTAGGATTCAATCTTATGTTTGTCTCAATGCTTTGTGATCTTGATATGGTTGTTGTCTTTGGAAAATTTCGCTGCCTTGTGCTAATGGAATCTGACAACTCCAAAGTCTTCGAAGGCTTTAGGAAAGGATACTTGTATATTGCTGATTTCTCTGTAGGACCACAGCCTGCCACATGTCTACTTGCAAAACCTTCAGAATGCTTGTTATGGCATCGACGACTTGGTCATGCTGGGATGAGGAACTTGCATACACTCACGAAGAAGAAGCATGTCATTGGCATCGAGGGTGTCAAAATTCCTCAAAGAGCATCTTTGTGGGGCTTGTGAGGCTGGAAAGATCACCAGAGCCAAGCATCCCGCGAAGACTATCATACCACTTCTCGTCCTTTTGAATTACTTCATATGGATCTATTTGGCCCTACTCATTATGCCACGTTCACTAGTTCTGCATCTTTATATGGCTTTGTCATAGTTGATGACTACTCACGTTACACATGGGTGCATATCATCACTTACAAAAATGAAGTGCAGGAAGTCTTCAGACGATTTTCCTCAAGGGCTTCCACTAACTTCGGTGTGAAGATCAAGCATATCAGGAGTGATAATGGAACTGAGTTCACTGGCCTTGATGAATATCTCGATATGCTTGGTATTACTCACGAATTGTCTGCACCTTATACTCCTCAACGGAATGGCGTCGTGGAGCGCAAGAACAGGACTCTTGTTGAGATGGCCCACACTATGCTTGATGAATACAAGACACCTGAGCGCTTCTGGCCTGAAGCAATTGATACTGCGTGCCACATCATCAACAGGGTATATCTTCACAAATTCTTCAAAAAGACCTCATATGAACTCCTCAATGACAAGAAACCCAATGTAAGTTATTTCAAAGTCTTCGGTGCTAAATGCTGGATTAGAGATCCTCACCATCACTCTAAATTTGCACCAAAAGCACATGAGGGGTTTATGCTTGGTTGCGGAAAGGACTCGCACAAGGTTGTTGAAACTAAAGATGTGTTGTTCGATGAAACTAATGGCTCGCAAACAGAGCACCTACCTCATGTGTTAGATGAAATGTCACCTGAGGAATCCATCAAGTTCAAAGCTACTGAGGATGTCATCCCTACCAAAGAATCTACTGAAGAAGTCATTCCTGATCGTGAAGAAAATCATATTGGTGCTGCTGAAGAAACTGGTCCTGAAGAAATTGCTGGGCCTAAGCAAAGTCATCAACCTGCTCATCCTTGCATTGCTAACGAAGTGCAAGTCAAGAAGATCATCGATGACATTCGTGCACCAGGTCCCCTCACACGCTCAAAAGCTTCACATTCATCTAACTTTTGTGGGCATTTTGCTTTTGTCTCTATCACAGAGCCCACTAAAGTAGATGAAGCATTCATGGAATCTAAGTGGATTCAAGCCATGCAAGATGAATTGCATTAATTCGAGCTCAATAATGTGTGGGAGCTTGTCAAGCGACCAGACCCACGCAAGCACAACATCATCGGTACCAAATGGATCTACCACAACAAGCAAGACGAAAATGGCGTCGTGGAGAGGAATAAGGCTCATCTTGTAGCTCAAGGCTACGCACAGGTTGAAGGAATTGATTTTGATGAAACTTTTGCACTTGTTGCTAGACTTGAGGCTATTCGCATATTGCTTGCTTATGCTAACCATCATAATATCATCTTACAACAAATGGATGTGAAAATTGCATTCCTCAATGGTAAGCTTGAGGAAGAAGTATATGTTGCTCAACCACCAGGTTTTGAGGATCCAAAATTTCCAGATCACGTCTACAGACTCAACAAGGCCCTCTATGGCCTCAAGCAAGCACCTCGGGCATGGTATGACACATTGAAGGAATTCCTCATGAAGAAAGGCTTCAAAACCGGTTCACTTGACCCAACTCTTTTCACCAAATCATATGATGATGAATTATTCATGTGCCAAATATATGTTGATGATATTATCTTTGGCTGTACTAACTAACGTTACAGTGACGAATTTTCCTATATGATGAGTGAAGAATATCAAATGTCTATGATGGGAGAGTTGAAATTCTTCTTAGATCTTCAAATTCGTCAACAATACAATGGCGTATTCATATCTCAGGAGAAATACCTCAAGGATGTGCTGAGAAAATTTGGCATGCAAGATTGCAAAGGCGTCAAAATTCCTATGCCCACAAATGGCCATCTATGCACTGATGAAAATGGTAAAGACTTAGATCAAAAGGATATCGCTCCATGATTGGCTCTTTATTGCACCTATGTGCATCTAGGCCGGATATTATGCTTAGTGTTTGCATGTGTACCTGATTTCAAGCTACACCGAAGGAATCACACCATAAGGTTGTGAAGCATATGCTTCGTTATCTAGCTCACACACCAACACTTGGATTATGGTATCCCAAGGGCTCTTCCTTTGATCTCATTGGATATTCAGACTCTGACTATTCTGGTGATCGGGTGGACCGCAAGTCAACATCAGGCACGTGTCATTTCCTCGGACGATCCTTGGTATGTTGGTCCTCGAAGAAGCAAAACTGTGTATCACTCTCCACTGCAGAAGCTGAGTACATTGCTGCTGGATCTTGTTCTGCTCAACTACTATGGATGAAGAAAACGCTCAAGGACTATGGCATCAACGTGAAGAATGTGCCTCTCTACTGCGACAATGAGAGTTCTATCAAGATTGCTCACAACCCAGTTCAGCACTCGAAGACTAAGCACATCCAAATTCGTCATCATTTTCTTCGTGACCTTGTGTTGAAGGGCGATATCTCCATCGACCATGCAAGTACTAAAGACCAGCTGGCCGATATCTTCACAAAGCCCTTGGATGAGAAGAGATTTAGCAAGTTGCGGTGTGAGCTAAATATCCTAGAATCTTCGAATGTTCTTTGAAAAGGACACACATCCTAACACTTATGCTGACTTGATGACTTAGATGTGCAACACATGAAGTAACGTTTTTCTTCAATCAATGAAGACTAACCCTCTAAGTGTGAAGAAATCGATGAAGAAATTGATTCTCAGAACCCTAGGAGAATTGTACGCGGTGTCTAAATCAGCTTTCTTATACGGTGGGTTACGCCACCAACCAAAAGTTGAAAATCTTCAATTTGTGTTTTTCTTCAATTTTGAAATTCCTCAGTTTTTCAAATTCTTCAACTTTGCATTGTCTTCACGCTTTCCGTCGTTGTTCTTCATTTGACTATATATATATATATATATGAGTTTATATATATATATATATATATATATATGAGTTTATGTCCTCTACATCATTCACTTATTGCTACTTCTTCAAGTTGACTTTTTCTGCTAAGTGAATGTGATCGGACCCTTCCCCCTCTATGCTAAACTCAACCCAGTCAGTTCACAAATTCTTCATGTGCGTTCTATTTGAAACTCGTTCAAATTCTTCACTGTGTCCTTGTCAGCTGAAGAAATTGCGAACGACACTTTAAAATATTCTTATCTGAATTTTTGGCTTTTGCCGCTCAAACCATTACACATTCCATGATATACTTATCTTTTCACCCATGATCTCACACGATCTCCACCTCTCAGTACGTGGGTGACACATGACGCGCGAATGAGAAGGGTCAGGGGCACGTTCATCCAAATTCTTCGGGCAAACAATTTTTCAGCTCATCTATAAATACCCCCTTCCCTTCCTCATTTCACTTTTACTCCGCTCGACCCCACTCCCTTGCTCGAGCTTCTCAAGCCCTAGCGCCGCCGCTACCTCCATCGTCGCCGGTGAGGAAGAGCTTCACTGCCTCGACCTCGTCGCTATCGTACTCATGCCGGCCGCGGAAATCTTCCCTCCACCACTGCAGTAGACGTCTTCCTCCGCCAAGTTAGGACGTGGAAGATCCGAGCCAACGAACTTCTAAATCTACACCTCTTGTTCACCGTGTTCTTCATCAAGGGTAATTAAAAGTTACTTTTACCGCATTTATTCTACTGATGATTTTCATCAAATCTTCAAAAGGTGTTTATCCTTCAACACCACACTCTAAACACCTAGCACAAATCTTCAGTTCTTGATCTGTTTCTCTAAGTGACGTTTCTCTTCATGATTCCTCAATTGTGTAAATCTCACGATCCGCACAACTCTGGAACTTAAGACAAAGAACGCTTAGTGAAATTCTTCAAGACACATCAGGTCAATTTGCTCAAACTTGTTCAAGTTACAAAACCTTCTGAGAACGCATACGACCTCTCCAAATTTTTCGCACCTATACTCTGTTCACAGGTACACATGTCTGCTGCTAAATCACTAGGTTCTCATAAACTTAACTCATTTGCAGCTTTCCTCGAAGAAAAGCTGCATACTTCTTTAGAGAACTCAATTTTGCAAATTCCTCAGCTGAACGAAATGGAAGATGGTAAAAGGCCTCAGAAAGGAGGAAAGAATCTTGAGGTTAATACTGCTTTTGAGATCCCTGCGGACATCTATTCAGGGTACTGCACGCCTGATGAGGCAACTCATGGCAAGGAGATGAAGAATGAGCGCAAAGTGCGCATTCAGAGGATAGAAAGAAGATGGGCAAGAGAGTGGAGGGAGTACATATATGTCACTCCCAAATACATGAAGAAATTCGCTCTTAACCCTCCGTGCCCAAGACCTCCTATGGCACCTGGCCAATTGGCTAATCAAACAAGCCTTAAACATGGTGAGGATTCTGCTGATGAGTGGGCCAGGCGGCAAGCTAAGTTGGCCAGGCAGGACAAAGAAGCAGTGAAGAAATTCAATGAGGATTCTGCTGCTGCTGCTGCCGCTGCTGAGGCTTCTTCAAGCAAGAAGGTTATGCCAAAGAAGCCAGGCAAGAAACCACCTTCCTCAGAAATGCCCTCACGGCCAAGTTCTTATTCAATGCCCGCACGGCCAACCTCCTCATTGCCACCAAGGCAATTTCCTCAAGCTACCCTAGTTCCTCAAGCTGCTCAAATTCCTCGGTTTTCAAAACCCTTAGCTCCTCGGGCAAAGTCCTCAGCACCTGTGCATCTCGCCACGTGCCAAAGGAGCACTGGCATATCAATTGCCTCAGGAGCTTCAGCAAGTTGTTCAGCTCACCCTTCATCAACCGGTCCCACTCTGATGAAGACCAAGGCCACTGCTGGACGAGGCACTAGACCAAGTCCTCACAAGAAGCAGGTAGTCTTTCAAACTCTATCTGATGATGAAGCTGATGATGTTGAATTAGCTGATATCATCATGGACAAATAGCAGCGGGTCGCTAGAGCCAAAGGGAGTGTTGTGCCCCTTCTACTGGATCCGAAGAAAATCCTCGATTTCATCGATCTTTGGCACAAAGATCCCAATGCTCCAATGCCATAGTTGGGCCTCACTGCTGGATAAACTCACATGGTGACGGCATTCATTGCTGAAGAAAAGTGGAAGTATAAGCAAGCCCGAGTGGATAAGAAAGCGCAGTACAAGAAGCAGCGCTATCTAAAGGACAATGTCCTCAGTCTTTCGCCTGAGCAGCTCATAGCACTGCAAGCTGAAATCAAGAAGCTCAGCGATGAATTCAACGCCTACAAGGCTGAATGGTAGGGTGCCAAAGTCAGATTTGTCAAGCTGACGAACAAATTCACTTCAAGTGATGCTGCTCCTGTGCACATTGATGTCACCCAGGCTGAAGCATCTGCTCAAGCCACTGAAAGAATTGCCACCACCGCTGATGAAAATCAGGTTGTTGATGAAACTGCAAGCACCAGGGCTGCTGAAGAAATTCCAGCCGCTGAAGAAAATGCCACGGCATCCACAGTGTTGCGCCTGAAGAACCTGCCAGGCGAACTGAAGACTTTGTTGCTCCACCTGAAGAAACTGCTCAAAACAGGCCAACTGCATCAGTTGGGCCTAAAGAAATTGATTCAACTCCCACTGTTGCGCCTACACCAACAACAAGCCCAGTTCTTCCTTCTGCTTTGGAAGTGAAGAAAACCAAAATTGCGGAGCGTGCTACTCTGAAGAAGAGGAAAGCATCAGCTGCCACAGAATCTTCGGCCCCCAAGAAGGCGAAGATTTTGACAAGTTCAATGGACAATCCCATTGATGTTGTTCCTCTTGCAAGCATGCCATCAAAGGAACTTGTTCCTTATGGTGAAGAATATCAGATTCCTGAAGAATCTGCTGAAGAAGATCCCTCTGCTACTTCCACAGAGCAGATGGATGAAGAAATTGAAGTTGAGGCTTGTACTTCAACTCCTCAGGTATCATCACCAACGCTTCAGTTTACTGCTGAAGAGGCCGGCATTGAAGAAATGGAAGTGGATGAGGATGTGGATATTGGTTGCACCACTCCAGTGATGAATGATGATTTTGGAATAGCCAACACCCCAACTCTCCTTTGTTCACACCTCTCCAAAAAATTCCTCAGTCCCCAGCTCCAACTGAAGTTCAAATGGGCTCTGAAGAAATTCATGCCACCCCTTACATTCATGAAGACATTCTAGCCACTAGTGTTGATGAAAATGCTACTGAAGAAATGGAGGCCCAGGCTGCTACTAAAGTAGAAGACATTCCTCAGCTTGTGGCTCAAGAAATTGACATTCCAGAAGTTATTCTTCAGATCACTTACACTCCTCAGCCACAGTCGAAGAATCCATTCTCCAAAGTTCCGAAGTTCAAGGCTGATGCCTTCTTCAATGAGCATGTATTCTTCACGGATTACAATCCATATGATTCTGCTCGCGTAAGGAGGAAGCGCTTCTGGACAGCTATCCAAGAAAATTTCTATTCTTCAGTGCTGTTCAACAAAAACAAAGTCTTCGACCATGAGCATATTCCTCACGTGGATATGGAATCACTGCCTTGCTTTGCACCAGTCCTCACTGCCATTCATGATGCTGGCCTGCTCAATTTTTGCACTGACATATGCGATTGGAATGAAGAACTCATTCTTCAATTTTATGCAACGCTGCACATCACAGGCAATGCTGAAGATGTGAACTCTTGGGTGTTGGACTGGATGACGGAGAACACACACTATAAGGCACCGGCCACTGAATTGCTTCATGCCATGCCTGTCAGTCCTTCCCCAAAAGGTGCACGTCTCACATACTCCGAACCTGAGCTGTCAGATCATTTCATGCAAGTGTTGATGAAGCCATTGAATCCTGGACAAGCCTCAAGGACCAAATTCCTCGTGAAGGAATTGCAATATGTGCCAAGGACAGTCTATCGGATTCTGACGAAGACATTGAGTCCAATCAAAGGCCACAACTTGAATGATGAAGAAGTCATTGGCATCATGAAGAATCTGCTTTTCAACATCATGCACGGCATTCCCATGAACTATCATGATTTCTTCATGAGGACTTTGGCAAACGTAGCAATGTCCCCATTAGAGCTGAAGCCTTACGCTCCCTGGATTATGAGATTCCTCAGATCAAGGACTTCACTCAACTACAAAGCTGATACACTCAACCATGGCAGCTACTTGCCCCCAATTGAAGTCCTCAAACGGACATTTTCAACAGCTGATGAAAAGGGCAAGGCCACTGCTGTTATTGATGAGGGCATTTGACCATTGGATGGACAGTTTCGCAAAGCTGCTTCATACTCCACCAATGATGACTCTGCTACTCATGATTCTGCCGCTAATGCCTCAAAGCAAAGTCCTCAGGCAACAACTCCAAGGGTGATGACTAATCGTGAGCTTCTCCTCAGTCTTCATCAAAAGGTGGATCGCAATCACAAATGGGTAAAATGTTAGTTTGGTTCAATTCTTCACAAAATGACTGCCACATATGATTCAGTGAAGAAGAACCATTACTACCTTAATGAAGTATTTGATCGCACCTGGGCTATACTGTCTCACCTTTACGGTGATGAGGATCTGAAGCAGATGGGCTTCAAGCAGGACTTCGGCTGGGCTAAGCCCCCACCGAAGAAATTCAAGAAAGTTGCAGTTCCTCCTTTGGTGCCCACTTCATATTCCTCATCCCGTGATACTGACGAAAAGGCCCTTCTCCAACAAACGACCCCAACAACACTGACGCTCCTCCATCGACTTCGTGAAGAAATTCTTCAGGGGCGTTAGTCCTCACTTTTCGTCCCTTTTGGTCATTTGATGACAAAGGGGGAGAAATTTGAGTTATTCTTCAAGCGGGTCTCTATATATATGGGCATTTTTTTAAGTTGCAACTCTCGCTCTTCTGAAGCTTTTGTTGATTGAGTTGTAAACTTAAGTTTGATGGTGACCTGATACTTTTGCTCTGTTTTTCTGCATGCTATTTCCTCATTAATGATATGCACGCATGCTAAATCACATCAGTCACCATATTTCATCATGCATTTCAAATTCTTCATTCTATATGTTAAATGCGTGTATGAATTACAAGATATAGGGGGAGATCTCCATGATTCTACTCTTCAAATGTGCATTGCTTCAAAATTCCTCACTATGCACATCTTCAGGGGGAGTTCTTCTATATCTTGCAATCAAATTCGTCAATATTGAGTACTTTCAATTCATATGATTATCCTCGTTGAAAACTTAACCTATATTGTCGTCAATCACCAAAAAGGGGGAGATTGTAAGTGCATCTAGTGCCCCTTAGTGATTTTGGTATTGAAGACTTATAGGTTAAGGGACTAATATGTTTGTGAGTGTACACAGGCTCTATAAGTCAATGAGGAGTTTGAAATTTACAGTGAAACTCGACCCCTAAAAATGATTGTCTTCGATTGAAGACTTTGGTTCTCCTGAAGACTTTGAAAGTGAAGAAATTGGTGTGACCTTGAAGACTTCGATATTCGTGCGAGGAATCTGAAGCGTGAAGACTTTGTTTTCGTAGTTTCATTCTCTTCTTCTTTAGTCATAGGAAAGACCACACTATTAAAGGGGGTCGAGGTAATACTAAGGAAACAGATTTCCATGTGATGCTCATCTCAAAATCCTACACCTACCCAATCCTTCGAGTGAAGCCATTGGAAACCTCATATCAGTTCAGTCAATTTCTTCAATGACAGAGATGAAGATCTTGTGGTCTCTGAGGAATTTGTTCTGACTGAGGAGTTAGGAATTTGCTAGTGCGGATTGCCTACACAGTGAGGAACATGATAGCCCTGAGGAATTTGAACCTCAAATCCGACCGTTGCGGTGCCACGCGCCAGCTGTCCCAAAATATCCTACCACCTAACGGTCATATCAGACAATGGCATTTATGCCTTATCATATCGGGCTGCTCCCTAGGCTATAAATAGCCGCCCCCTACAACCACTAGCTGGTTGGCTGCTCTGAGAGAAACTGACACTTGTCATTTGAGAGCATCCCATTCCTCCGAGGACTTTGAGCGAAAATCATCAAGTGAGGAAAACCCAAATCCCAAACACAAACCTACAAACCCCTAAGTGATTTAGCATCACTGAAGAGATTGTTCCTGTGTGGAACCGATGCTTGTTACCTTAGAGGACTGTGTATCCTCCAGACGATTAGGCGTCATGGTCTGAGCATCCAGGAGGAATTGTGGATTGCTGAGTGACCAAGTCTGTGAAGGTTTGGAAGTCACCTGTGAAGACTTACCACTACTGTTGGGCGAGGTCTATGTGATGTTAGCTCAAGGAGAATACGGTGAGGACTGTGTGTCCGGGACTGTGTGTCCTTAAGTTTAAATACTCAGCCGCTCCTGCCAGACGTACAACTATCACAGCAGTTGGAACTGGTCTACCAAATCATTGTATTCACCAAGCCAACTGGTTCTATTTCCTCAACCCTTTCATTTCCTCAGTTATGTTTTGACGAACCTGATCATTACTATTTGAAGACTTTGACTGAAGACTCTCTCTAATTCCTCAATCCTATTTCTTCAGTCTGTTTGTCTTCATTCTGCTTATCCTGTGTTTACGCTTTCCGTACTCTGTGTTTGTCTTTCATTTCATCATGATAACTATGTTGTTGCTCTGTTATGCTTAGACCTGAGTACTTATTCCGCTGCAAGTAGTTCTTCGCTTAGGAATTTCCTCACCCTGAAATTCCTCAGTGAAGAATTCTTAAAAATCGCCTATTCACCCCCCCTCTAGTCGACGTAATGCACTTTCGCTATGTATATAGAAAGGGTCGATGGGGATTGTGCGTGTGTATGCTTGTGAGAGGAAGAGTGCTTGTGATAAAAGTTAGTGAAAACAGTCGTAAATGGTTACAAGAGGGAGGGAGGGAGGGTTATATCGAGAGCATGTCTGTGAGAAAGACACCTCGGGAGAGAGTGTGTGAGCATGTGTGAGAGACCAACGATGGAGAGTGAAACTACACGTGAAATACTAATGTACAAATTGATTAAAGATATAAATTGTATCCAGATATTAGGATGGTATCATGATATTTGTTGTTCGCGTAAGGAACGGTCATTGATCGATCAGACATCTAGATTCTATCGAATTTCAGCATGTTTATGTTATTATTCGACATAACTGATCCACATAGTTAGTATTTTGAACTCCAGACAATGCATCGCTTTAGCAATCGCATATAAATGTGAGTATAGTTCATGTTGTGTGTGTAAAGCACATTATACATACGAAAGTTACACAATGAACATTATAAATAGCTAGCTATGAACTAGCATACATTTGAATTCAACTTAAGGTGGTTTAAAAAATTTGAATTCAACATGAAGTCCATTCAATTATTTGAATTCGATATCATGGCATTTGTAAATCATACCTAAATTAATGGGGCACCAATCTTTGCTCTGATTTTGTACATAATAGCATATATAGTCGTGTACAAAATAGATTCAAATTTACCTCCTCCATTCCAAAATAATCGTAGTCATAGGATTTTCATGTGTCAAAATTTCAAAAAGAAGGGGATAATTTAATGAGGTTTTCAAACATACAAGGTCAAATTTAACATTGTCTATTTAGGTCAATCCTCAAAGTTCAAGAGTACTCTAAACGTGAATGCTTCTGTTTCAAAATTTCGAACGAAGCGCCAAAAGAGCCTCTACTCGCCCTAAACCGTGTGAGACCAATGTTTGGTAGTAGAAGGAAATTAGTTTTCTAACTCTGACCCGTGAAACCTACCGGCCCAACGTCCAAAGGTCTAAACCGGGGTAGGTTTGTAGCTTCATCAAGACGCCACACAACCGCCTCCGAAAAACATTCATACATAATGGCCACCTAAGCACACATGCGTGTGGCCAAAATCGCTCCCGCCCACTATTTGGGACACCTGGGATTACCATCCTACCACCGACCCGCAGTAGGTCTAAAATTTAAGGGGGGGGGCAAAGTTTGTACTTCCCCCAAATTTCAAACAAGCGCGTCCCATCTGTTCAAAAAAGCCAAAAACAAGCGCGTCCCAAACCGAAACATGGTTCTCCCTTAGCTCCCCCCGCCCCCTCCCCCCTGTTCGATTCCCCATTTGTACTCTGTGGGCACCAAAACTACCTCTCCACCAGCCGCGAAACCCCGGCGTCCTCCGCCCACCACCCCATCCCACCCATGAACCGCCGCCCTCGTCCATCACGCCAGAGCCGATACCCCGACGTTGTCCTCCACCGCAACCTCAACAGCAAATCCCTCCACGGCTAGTAGTTGAAGCCGAGGTCGAGCCGTCCATACCCAAGCCAGCTCAACCACGCCGTACTGCGCTTCACCGCTGCTGCTCCAACTTGGCCAGCGTCCACCTCACCGGAGTTGTTCCTACTACATCGTCCTTCGTCGCCTCGGATCTTCTTCCCCTTCGCCGACATACGGCCACGGCAACATAGTCAACAATTTGGCCATGGGTTCATCCAAGGCTGCACCCTCCTCCAAAACATCTGTTCCCCCGACAAAAAAGAAGAAGATGGCCGTGACATATGGAGGACACCACACTGGCAACCGGAAATGGTACTCCTCTTCCCTTAATCGTGCAAATCTTGTGTGTCTGTTTGCACAGTATTCATCCCACAGAAGACACTAGTTGACCGCTTCTTCTTGATACTAGATGTTCCTAGTAACTCGCGATGCACAGGGTTTCTCCTCATATACTATTTCACCTTAGCTAGAGGTCTGTCGCCCCCCTGGATTTCAATTCCTGGTCAGTTTATTCCCAATTAACGGAAGCATTCCCTGGCATAACAGGTGCTAGTCCGCCTATTACGCTGGGGAAGCAGCGCCTTGGTGTTTATCATAGGGGCGTGTGGGGCCTAGAGCTACTGGCGCCCAATCTAGAGATCGGCCGGGATTAAAGGGATGGCCTGGGGGTGCTGCCAAGCATGGCGGTGGTGTGAGGTCGGGGGGAGGGCGGGTGGCAGAGGCAGGGGTCTAGGCCGGTGGTAGCTGGCGGTTCGACAAAGATCGTCAAAAGTGACTGGCGGTAGGTAGATGAAGGCCATCTGCCCATTCCTTATAGATCGGACGGTTCATAAAAAAATCGACTGACCTATTTATTTTCAGTCGACTGATATCTTGATAGGACCACATGTGGTGGTGTGCTGGAGGAGTACCTGCATTTCCTGTGCTCATATATTACAAAATCATACATTGTAGAATCTAATTTTGTTTGCCATGCAATGTTGTAGAGATATCATATGTCTCCTATCATTTATTTTTCAGCCACTTGCTATCTGCTACTTTTACATTGCACTAGTTCTGCACACACTTCACCCATACTCTCACTTGTGTTTTTATGCAAGGGTATTTCAGACTCTGCTGCCTTGAGAGAAGCAGAAAAGATAAGAGAGAAGTTGCTCCAGCGTCGTACGCAGATAGGCCAGACACGTTTCAGCCTTATAAAAGGTGTAGTGTCAGAAGATGGAGACGGTAAACGTAGCTCTGGAGTTGATGACCTCGCTCGCAATGAACCACCATCCCAGGTGCTTGCTTTAACTTCGCGATGTCATATGTGGTTGCATATTGCATATGGTGTCTAGCTTGTATTTGAAAGGCCAAAGTCGGTCTTTATTAAGATAAGCAAAGATATTTTTTACATGAACCACCATCCTGTGAGCACCAGAAGACAAATAGCTAGTCAGGGCACTGGCCGAGCCAGTTACAAGCCCAGCACAGACAGGCATCACCTGGAAGCCAAGTAAAAAGCCACGATGGTGGCGAAGCAACCCGCCTCCCACCAGGCTCTCAGGTCCTAGATGATCATGCTCACCACTCCAGCCGGATGTCTAGCTTGTACCGCTTCCAATTTGGTTAAATTGCATCTGCTTAGCTTACACTTTATACCTTTAAATATGACCTTCCTTCCTGTTTTTGGTACATACTAGTACATCTGTCTATTAACCATGTTCTTACATCAAACTAATGTTCTGGTGTATCCCTCATCAATCACTTATGATGCGGCAGTCAGGCCAGTGGACCTGTGGCACCCCGGCTCAGAGAAAACCGGAACGCCCCGTATTCCAGCCCAGAGATCGAGGAGAAGTCTTCTGGAACACGACACTGCTTAGCATAGAACAAACCAGCTTTCCATTATTACACGAATATGAAGACAAGGTCTCCGATATTTCAATGAAGAACATCAGTACGGCGACACTACGCCATCCTCAGTTGCTCTATGCAAGCAGCAGGACAACTCGAAGCAGCGGAATAACTCTAGCAGCGGAACAACGGCGATGGTGGTGAACTCCACTCCGTAGGGACTCTGGCTGGAACGCTTATCCTAGCTCGCACGAACGGAAACCACGACAAGCAAGCAATCAAATCCGGCATGACCTGCAAACTGGCATGACATGCCAGGTTAGTACATTGAATGTACTTGCAAGCTCACAATAAACCAGAAGCATTCAAGACAGACAACAGCATGGCAATTATAGGTTAAACAGGGATTGACATGATATCATCAGAATAACATGGCATGACCATCATAAACATGATACAGCTAACTCAGCATGAACATATTAATCCGACAATACTAGCATGCAACATGATGACACCATATGCACCACTTATTCTGTTCGATTACCTCGTAACCAACATATGCATCACTTACCAACCTCAGACATCACACGATCATCTCAGGATCAAATCAAGGTTGGTATAAACAATACCGTAGTAATCAATAAGCGACCACAAGGAGCTTGATCTTTACCCATGATTCTTGTACAACATCACGAATATACAACAGCTCGGTATCCTCGATACCATCATGATCCTTACGGTGATCACAACCACGACCAACGTTGGGTCCCAAACCGTGATCCTTACGACGATCACAACCCGACCAACACTTGGCCCGTGATCCTTACGGCGATCACCACCCGACCAATACCTGGCCCGTCTTGTTATTATTAAGCACATTATTCTTATTACTGTTGACTCATGGTGTGACCTTCTCTCGACCTAGGCCCTTATCCGTGGGCGCGGCTATCGATAGATTTAATATACACTCTGCAGATGTTAGTACACTGTACCCACACTACAGAACCCATGGCCTCGCACTCCCATTCGGGTGGACCAATGGCGTTCTGACAAAACCGATCTACTGCCATGACACTCTCCCAGCCACTCCGACTCACTCCTCACTGAGCTAAGTCATGGGTGGCCCCATGCCTACCTCCAGACACAACGACCACCGTCGTGGCCCAAAACATAAACGATCCCACACGGGGATCCGCCGGCTATAACAACTATGGGCACACAAGGTTATGCTCCGCCTACTTGATCAGGGTATCACGCACCCATAACCTTCCCTCGTTGGAGGCACCGGCGAGAGGCACAACAATAGACCCAGTTAGGACCTTCCCATACCGGTAAGCGTGGTTGCACTGGTCAGCATCGATTCAGTGGCACCATGACTCAGCCAACAGATGTTCAAGTTCAATTTAATCCGGTTAACTTGAATGCAAATATGCTGAGCCATGATAAAATAATATGATGCCAACTATAATACATGAACATGATATCAACATCATCATGAGAGTATGACATAACTTTCCACCATACCAACAATAACTCATATACACTAAGCATCGCATACTGACTAGCATGACCATCTCCAACATCAACATGTAGTACTACCAAGCATAAACATATGAAAGGTAATACTAGCAGGTATAACATGATCACAGGGTATAAGACAACATAGCACAAAAGCGAACATGCACATCTGAGCATCACCGGAACAACGATAACCATTTTTTTCAACAAGCAAACATTAATAAAGATTCAAGTTGAAAACCATGGTTATTGCATGACTATCATGCAAGTGGGTATTGTGGCTTGCCTGGGGATGAAGAAGGCACCGGGAAGAAGTGCGTGGAAGTCGCGGAACGAATCACCGGAAAACATTCTCTCTCGGAGGGGGCTGATTAAGGGCATGGGAAAAATGGTCATTTTCTATATGCCAAAACATAATGAAAGTGACACCAACAGAAAGGGCTTGACGAAACGAAGAAGTGGGCGTTGGTTTCACCTCATTCGGAGTTACGAATAAAAAGATATGAGGGGTTGAAGTTCAAGGACTTTCCTGCAAAAGTTTCATCACAAATAAGTCCCTAAGTGTATAAGACAAAAGCGTAAAATGGATATTGCCAGAAACAAAGATTTGCTCCTGTGCTCACATAGATGATGGGATGGGGCTGCAAATGGGTGGAAGGGGTTAATATGAGCATATTAAAGAGTTTGCAAAAGTTCAACTCATTTGGGTACTCCTAGCTAGGACTTCCTTCACAAAGCCTTCTGTCTGACAGAAACTTTGAAACTTCACTGAGGAAGATTGGCTAGGCAAATAAATTTGAACTTGTGCATGAGGTAATTATTTGGACATATAAACATGCCCAAAAAGGTTGGGAGTCAATAAGAGAAATATAAATGACACTTCCTTCACAAAGTGCCATTCAGGGCAGAATAGGAAATGAATTACTAGGGAATTATTTTTGAACATGACAATGAAAAGTTTTGTCATATTTGATCAAGATATGACCCAAACAATTTATGAGAATTAATTGGGAATTTTAGGAGTGATGGAAATATAGGTTGCTTCACAACCTAGGGCAATTTGAGTTATTCCTTTAATAGAAAAGGAATATTCCCAATAAAAAGAATAATGGGATTTGGGCTAGGATGGAAATGACAGGGTCTAGGGAAAGATTTGGGAATGACAAGCCACTCTGGAAGCAAAGAAGAGGTCATCTTCTTCGGATTCCAGACCACAAAGCCACAGAAAAAGAAAACTCAAGCAAAAACATCGAAAAAACTAAAGAAAAAGAAAGGGCCAAAAATCAGGCTGTCACAACTACTGTGTAACGCCCCGGATCCGATGCGCCAGGTGTCTGCCAGTTATTCGCCATTGTTGCCATGTCATATGCTTGCGTGTTGCATTTTGCCATGTCATCATCTGCATTTCATCTGCAGTTTTTTTCAAAACTTGCATCTGTTCAGGTTCCACCGGTTCTCTCCGTTGTCCGTTCTGAGCCCGACCACACTCGCACGCGCCTGCAGCACCTCCTAATATTATTTTTTTATAAGTGGCATAAAAATGTTCTCGGAATGGGATGATAGTTGGCATGCAGTCTTATTATAGTGTAGACAGACCACCTGCCAAATTTCGTCGCATTCGGAGTCCGTTTGATAGCCCAACCGTTTAACATACAGCCGCAATATAGCCGGTGTATCCATCGGACGTTTTTGGTCTCCGAAAACCTTTGCCGGGCTGCTATTCTCTTCTCTCCTCTTAGCCCAACTCATCTACACAGCCCACTAGGCTCACCTACCTACCCCCTCCGCTCCGGACCGTCCGATGGCAATCGAACGTCTCCGAAACGGAGCAAAACCCCTAACCCTAGCCTCCTTTTCCTATAAAAGGAAGCCTCCCTTCCATTTTTAGCAGCAGCCAATCCCCCCTCCTCAAAATCCGCACGCCGCCATCCCCCTCCCACCTTGGGGGCCGCGCCGCCACCTTCGCCCTCCAGATCCGCCGCCGGCCACCTCACAGGCGCCACTTGGCACTCAGCCATTGGCCAGCCGCTGCCGCGCCATCGTCTACAGCCAACCAGGGGCCGCCACGCACCCCCTGGCCTCCCAGCGCCGCCCAGGGCCCAGCCGCCCATCCAAGGCCCGCCCCGGGCTGGTTCCGGGCTGAGTCGCCCCCGCGCTCCTGCGCCTCGCCCAGCGCGCCGCCTCCGCTCTGCCCGAGCGCCTCCCCGTCGGCGACCACTGCCTCCGCCGCCGGTCGCGAACCTCGCCGCCTCCTCGTCCTCCGACCGCGCCTTCGCCGGGCTCCACCCTCGTCGCCGCCCCGCGCCAGTGGCTGGACCCCGCGCCCGTCTTCCCCTGTGGCGCCCGGAGGTCGCCGCCGCCCTTGAAGCTCCGCCCGATACCGAGAACGGGATCCCCGCGGCCAGATCCGCCGAAATCCGGTGGGGATCCACCGTCCCCTGACCTCCGCTAGCTCCGGCCGCCGTCCGTCTGAGTCCGACGAGCTCCTCCCGCGCCATCGTCGTCTCTGCATCGAGCCGTCGCTCAGGATCGTGCTCGCCCGCTCGCGTGCTCCGCGTGGGCCTTGGCCCAGCAGCGCCAAGCCCGAACCAGATCTGCAAGGCCCAGCTGACCTCCTCCCCATCCTGGGCCGAAGCCTGCTAGGTGAGCGTCCACCTATCCAACGCCCAGGCGTGCCTTAGCTATCCCACGTGCACTCCGTTTTTTTCAGAAAAACTGCAAAGTCCCGAAAATATTGCATTCTGGTGCCATGTTCATCGCATCATAACTTGTCGCATATAGCTCCATTTTGTGCGTGCAATATATCAAAATGTTCATCATGTGATGCTCTACATTTCATTCCATTGTGCCATGTCTGTTAGAGTCCATCTTGATGCCCAAATCATCGTTGCAACTGTTATAACATGATGTTTTGTCTTTTCCGTTGCATTTTGTGTGTGCATCCTATGAGCATGAGCTCTACATGTGTTTTGAACTACATCATGCCATCTTTATAGTGGTGCCATCCATGTATTTTTTTTGAGTCTTGTACTGAGTGCATCGAGCTCGTGAAGTAGGGTACTTGCTGTTACTGTTTTGCTAGGCTGATTCTGTTATATTATGATGCTATGTAAACCTGCTGCTACAAGTCATTCCATGCATAATCTGGAGATGTTCACTAAGGATGTTTTTTTATACATGTCATGCTCTATCCATCCATTCCCCTGGTTGCAATTATAGCCTACTGTAACTTGATGTTATCTTGTCCTCAAAACTGCTAAATAATGTTGCTGTCGGCCTGTTAACATAAAGTTCAATGTTGCAATGATTGTTGTTAGTGATCCATGCACCCTATGAACTTGCTCTTGCCATGTTTAGCTTCACAAACATGTCTTCTTACTGTTGGTCACATTGCCATGCCATGTATTGCTCTGTGGTGAGTGTTACAAGCTCACCAACACGCCTACTTATTGTTGTTCCTGCCATGTATGAATTTGTCATATCTTTTGCCATGTTTACATGGGTGCCATCATATTTTCTGTGCCCTTTTGGCTCATGGTCAGTAAAGGACTTTTGTTCTATGCATTTAGTAGATCCATTCCATGCCTTTGTTTTCCATGATAAGTTTCTGTACCATGTTGTTTAATAGCTCTAAACATTGCAACCTGATGTTATTCCTGCTAAGTCTGTAAACTGTTATTATTTGCAAACTTGCCATGCCCTTTTGAGCATGTTCTAGTGATTTCTGGAGATAGATCAGTGTTCATGTTTCGTCATGCTTTACCTGTGCTTCATGTCCATGTCTTTTGTATTTATGTTCGGGTGCTGTAGCATGTTGTTTTGATGCTTGCAATATGCCTAGTTGTTGTTTTGGACAGCATGCCCTTTATCCTTGTATGATTTGTACGTGTTGAACCGTTGCTCCGTTTTCAGTGTGCTCTATATGAAACTTGCTTGATTTTGCATGTAGTTTCATATTATCATGTTGCATCCTTGTTTTGGTGTGTTTGCTTGATGTTTGTATGCTTTTTGCATCAATGACATGTTTAACTTGTTTTGCTCATATCTTCTAGGCCGTAGCTCCGAACTAAATGAACTTTATATATAACTTGACTAGAATTTCGTGTAGATCATCTTGGTGCATTTTAACTTACTGTTTAACAACTTGAACATAATGTTTATTTAGATCTGGACCAATTTCGAAATTTGCATATGATGACTTGCCGGAATTGTTATATGTTGTTTCCGGCCTCATTTAAACTTGCTTTGATGTGTTGCTCTTGTTTGCATCATCTCTTGCCATGAGTAGCTTCATGTAGCCTTATCATGCATCATGCTTGGTTGTGCATCTTGTCTTGCCTATGTGTGGTGTGTTTACCATGTTGTGTGTTTCTTCTCGATAGTTCCCGTTTCGTTGTGATCGTGAGGATTCGTTCGTCTACGCTTGGTTCGTCTTCGTGGCTTCATCTTCTTCATGGACTCGCTCTTCTTTCTTGCGGCATTTCAGGCAAGATGACCGCTACCCTAGATCTCACTACTATCATTGCTATGCTAGTTGCTTCATTCTATCGCTTTGCTGCGCTTCCTATAACTTGTTCTTCAAGCCTCCCAAATTGTCATGAACCTCTAACCTTTGACACCCTTCCTAGCAAACCGTTGTTTGGTTATGTTACCACTTTGCTCAGCCCCTCTTATAGTGTTGTTAGTTGCAGGTGAAGTTGAAGATTGCTCCATGGTGGACAGGATTATGTTGGGATATCACAATATCTCTTATATTATTAATGCATCTATATACTTGGTAAAGGGTGGAAGGCTTGGCCTTATGCCTGGTGTTTTGTTCCACTCTTGCCACCCTGGTTTCTGTCATACCGGTGTTATGTTCCCGGATTTTGCATTCCTTACGCGGTTGGGTGATTTATGGGACCCCCTTGACAGTTCGCTTTGAATAAAACTCCTCCAGCAAGGCCCAACCTTGGTTTTACCATTTGCCTCACCCCCACCTAATTTTCCCTTGGGAGTCGCTCTCTCGAGGGTCATCTTTATTTTAGCCCCCCCGGGCCAATGCTTGTCTAAGTGTTGGTCCAAACCAGAGCCCTTTGCAGCGCCCCCTCAGGGAAACTTGAGGTCTGGTTTTAGTTGTACGGATTGCTCATCCGGTGTTGCCCTGAGAACGAGATATGTGCAGCTCCTATCGGGAATGTCGGCGCATCGGGCGGTCTTGCTGGTCTTGTTTTACCATTGCCGAAATGCCTTGTAAACCGGGATTCCGAGACTGATCGGGTCTTCCTGGGAGGAGGAATATCCTTCGTTGATCGCGAGAGCTTATCATGGGCTAAGTTGGGACACCCCTGCAGGGTATAAACTTTTGAAAGTCGTGCCCACGGTTATGTGGCAGATGGGAATTTGTTAATGTCCGGTTGTAGATAACTTGACACCAGATACGAATTAAAACGCATCAACCGCGTGTGTAGCCGTGATGGTCTCTTCTCGGTGGAGTCCGGGAAGTGAACACAGTTTTTGGGCTATGTTTGACATAAGTAGGAGTTCAGGATCACCTCTTGATCATTGCTAGCTTCACGACCGTTCCGTTTGCTCTCTTCTCGCTCTTATTTGCGTTATGTTAGCCACCATATATGCTTAGTCGCTGCTGCAAACTCACCACTTTACCCCATCCTTACCCATTAAGCTTTGCTAGTCTTGATACCCATGGTAATGGGATTGCTGAGTCCTCGTGGCTCACAGATTACTACAACAACAGTTGCAGGAACAGGTTATGCAATGATCATGACGCGATAGCGATGTGTGCTTGTTTTGGAGTTCTTCTTCTGCTTCTTCTTCGATCAGGGGATAGGTTCCAGGTCGGCAGCCTGGGCTAGTAGGGTGGATGTGGTTTGAGTTTCTGTTTGTGTTTCATCCGTAGACGGATGGTTCTCTTATGTAAGATGATGTTGTATTCATGTGGCATTGTATGCCTTATGTATGTATCCCTATCTATTATGTAATGTTGATGTAATGCTATCCACCTTGCAAAAGCGTCTTCAAGATGCGCTTCTATCCTTGATGGGACCTTCGAGTTCCTTTAGGATAGGGTCACATCTTGGGCGTGACATACTGTGAGTACAGATCCTCATTTAAAGAATGCAGCATCAGCCTCCCGACATGATTCTCAAGAAACAACAAGGCTAGATGAAGATAGTGAACGTAGCTCTGTAGTTGATTACCGCATTTCCCCTACACTAGAATCGCAGGTGCTTTCTCTAACTTGGCAGCGTGATATGTGGTTGCATGTTGCATATGGTGTCTAGATTGTAATTCTTCCAAACTGGTTAAATTGCTTGTGCTATTCTGCTTAGTTTATACATTATACCTATTAATGTGACATGCCTTCCTGTTTTTAGTACATAGTATATCTGTCTATTAAGCATGACCTTACATAAAACTATTGTTTTTTTGTATCCCGCATCAATCAATATGACGAGACACCTTTAGTATATGCAGTGTGATATTAGTTGCATCTTTCATATGATTTATAGCATGCACTACTTCTAATTTGTTGAAATGTCATTTAAGATGGGACGCTTCTAACTTGGCAGAGTCATATTGGTTGCATCTTTCATGTGGTGTCTAGCTTGCTTTGCTTCTTATTTGTTGGAATGGTTTCTGCTTAGTTTACACAAACAATTGTGAATATGCCATGCCATCCTGTTTTTCGTACATATTCCATCCTGGTATCATGTATTTTCCTTACATCAAAGTAGTGATTGTCAGTATCATGCACGAATGAGTTCTGAAGAGTGAATTTTATTGCTTTTTCTTGTCGGTTTTACTTGACAATTCAAAATCAATAAAGTGGAAGGAAGTTAGCAAGGCAGCGGATAAAGGTGCTCCTTCCAAACGGAGGGAATCTATAGATTCTACTCCTCCATCCCCCCAAGATGATTTGCAAGACAACACATGCATGGACACTCAATGTAGTTGTGTTGATGATGAGCATGTCTCCCCTAGTGCACGATCATAGGTGCTCCCTCTAACTTGGCACTGTTATGTGGTTGCATGTTATGTATGATGTCTAGCTTGTATTGCTTCTAATTTTGTTGAATTCCATCTGCTTACTTTACACATTATACTTGTGAATAAGACACGTGTTCCTGTTTCTAGAACATACAATATCTGTCTATCACATCATGTTCTTACATCAAAGTACTATTGTTGTGTAACCTGCAACAATCACTTATCATAAGACACGTTTGACTTGGGAGTGTGATATAGGTTACATCTCGCATTCTTTTCTAGCTTGTAGTACTTCTAATTTGTTGAAATGGCACTTACGACGAGACAGTTTTAACTTGGTAGAGTGATATTCGTTGCATCTTTCATATGGTGTCTAGCTTTCATCGCTTCTAATTTGTTGAAATGCCTTCTCCTTAGTTTACACATCATAAGCTGTGAATATGCAATGGCACTAATGATGAGAGACCTTTAACTTGGTAGTGTGATGTTTTTTGCATCTTGCATATGATTTATTTCTTGTACTGCTTCACATTTGTTTAAATGCCATTTATGATGAGACACTATTAACTTGGCAGAGCGATATTTGTAGCATCTTTCATATGGAGTCTACCTTCCATTGCATTTCTTCTAATTTAGTGAAATGTCTTCTTCTTAGTTTACACATCATAGTTCTAGTTATCTCATGTTGTCCTGTTTTTCGTACATATTACGTCCTCCTATCATGTGGTTGTCTAAACTCAAAGTTCAATTCGTCTATATCACGCATCAATTTGTTCTGAAGAACTAAATTGTTATTCGTTTTCCTTGTCGGCTTGACTTAACATGGCACAGAGAAAGAGGAAGCAACACAGAATGACAGGGAAAGGGAAGCGGAAGAATCCTGCAGATTCTGCTGGTACTGATGGTGCAATAGAAGGTCAAAGTCCAGCGGAAAATTGTACAAACAGGGTATCCCGTGCTACAGGAGCTACAGAACAAGCCAAACAAAAACAAATAGTTGCCACCAAACAAGCAGAGACAACCCTAGCTGTTGCAACACCTTCCATAGTACCACCAGCTGCACGAGTTACTCGTTGTTCAACTCAACTTGAAGCACGTTCCCAAGCTCCCTTGCCACCTGACACTACTTCCGAAGCACTCTTGACACAAGATGAGTTGGCAAGATCAGATGAACTTTGTGAGCTTCAACAACAAGAAGGTAGTTGTTGGAGTCAAGTTACAGTTGCATGGTTATCTTGACTCGACCCAAACCACCATCCTCGTGGGCACCATTGCCGCCATAGTCACGGCCCCGCCTAGCATGGCGGTGAGCCCCAGCATCATGCCGTGGTCGGTGAGGTAAGCCCCCACGAGCGTCAGAATCCTCAGAAAAATCACCATCATTATCCTTGACGCGGTCACGACGTCGTCGTGATGAGCGGGACTGCCGGGGTGCCACATCTCTCGCCTGAAGGCGCTGAACTACTGCGGTGAGCCGATTAAGACTCTCAGTCACCACCTGTAGACTATTAGTGCATTGTCGGTCACTGGCAGTCAAACACTCGTTCAACCTGTCCTCAACGCAGACAATATTTGCAGACAATTCCTCAACCCTTGTCCCAAGCATCTTGTTCGCTCCCTTGATCGACATCAGATGGATACGCAAATCATCAATTATATTTAGATCCTCCGGAAGTTCATCGCCCTCCTCATGATCAGATTTCTCATGCTGTGAGTTCACCATCTTTCAAACAATTGAATCAAATAGCCGAGAAAAATATATTGTACCATGATCAACCTTGCTCTGAATACCACTTGATGGGAACGTCGATAGAAAAACGACGGCGCGAACAATTTCCCTATCTTTCAAAGTACAAATCAGTTTATATATAGCAGCTTGACAACGATCTAGAATTAGGTTTACCAAGATGCAAACCCAACCAAACAACAAGCGAACCCCACGATGTCCGGAATCACCTGGATGATCTTTAGCAGATCACGTGTAGCAATTCGAGCAGCTCTCCAATCCACACGCACAAGAGCAAACCACGATGGGTTCTCAACAGAAGCAAGAACACAGAATTGGCCGCCGCCACATCTAGACAATTTTCTGGTTTAATTAACTCCTAAACCTTACCTCCTTGATACACGGCAGGTTGGCCCTTTTAATAGTGCATGCAAGCACAAGGTACAACCGACCTGGACTCCTTTTATATGGGCCGAATACTAATTGGACTCCAACCTAACCATAGCCACGGTCTGCTACTAGTACTAATCCAACTTTCCTAAATAATCACTAATTAAATAATTTAAAAATACGGCACACTGATCACAAAAGGCCAAAACAACTAGTACTACTCCCTTACATGCTCACATAGATGGGTTTGCATGCATGGAGTTCTAAATTGTGGATCGACGTCCTCTGCTACAACAAGCTGAACATGCCCAATAGAAATACGTGTTGCCATCTTGCCATAACGTACAAAGTTGTCTCTCAATTCAATTTCTTGATTGCCTTCATGCCCAACAGTAGCTTCTTTCTGTTTCTTTTTCTCATTGCGCTTGGCAGGAATTACTTACTTTTCTGTCCTTCTCTGGTTGGTGTTATTGACCATACTTTTGGCAATAACACATGAGGTCACATCAAGGAGGGAGAATGCCGGCAGCTGCGATTCTAGGCTGGAAAAGGAGCAAATATTGGAAACCTATTCTGCACAGCTCCAAAAGTCCTGAAACTCCACGAAAGTCATTTTTGGAATTAATAAGAACTATTGAGCAAAAAAAGTACCAGAGGGGGCCCACACCCTGGCCACGAGGATGGGGGACGCGCCCACTCCTAGTGGGCGCGCCCCCAGCCTCGTGGGCCCCTGCTGGCCCTCCAGTGCCCATCTTCTGCTATTTGAAGTATCTTACCCTAGAAAAATCCATAAGAAAGCTTACGGGACAAAACTCCGCCGCCACGAGGCGGAACCTTGGTGGAACCAATCTAGGGCTCCGGCAGAGCTGTTCTACCGTGGAAACTTCCCTCCAGGAGGGGGAAATCATCACCATCGTCATCACCAATGATCCTATCATAGGGAGGGGGTCAATCTCCATCAATATCTTCACCAGCACCATCTCCTCTCAAACCCTAGTTCATCTCTTGTATCCAATCTTTGTACCAAAACCTCAGATTGGTACCTGTGGGTTGCTAGTAGTGTTGATTACTCCTTGTAGTTGATGCTAGTTGGTTTATTTGGTGGAAGATCATATGTTCAGATCCTTAATGTATATTAATGCTCCTCTGATCATGAACATGAATATGCTTTGTGAGTAGTTACGTTTGTTCTTGAGGACATGGGTGAAGTCTTTCTATTAGTAGTCATGTGAATTTGGTATTCGTTCGATATTTCGATGAGATGTATGTTCTCTCTCCTCTAGTGGTGTTATGTGAACGTCGACTACATGACACTTCACCATTATTTGGGCCTAGACGAGGCATTGGGAATTAATAAGTAGATGATGGGTTGCTAGAGTGACAAAAGCTTAAACCCTAGTTTATGCGTTGCTTCGTAAGGGGCTGATTTGGATCCACTAGTTTCATGCTATGGTTAGGTTTACCTTAATACTTCTTTTGTAGTTGCAGATGCTTGGAATAGGGGTTAATCATAAGTGGGATGCTTGTCAAAGAAAGGACAGTACCCAAGCACCGGTCCACCCACATATCAAATTATCAAAGTAACAAACGCGAATCATATGAGCGTGATGAAAACTAGCTTGACGATAATTCCCATGTGTCCTCAGGAGCGCTTTTCTCATTATAAGAAATTGTCCAGGCTTGTCCTTTGCTACAAAAAGGATTGGGCCACCTTGGTGCACTTTATTTACTTTCATTGCTTGTTACCCATTAAAAAGTATCTTATCACAAAACTATCTGTTGCCTACAATTTCAGTGCTTGCAGAGAATACCTTACTGAAAACCGCTTATCATTTCCTTCTGCTCCTCGTTGGGTTCGACACTCTTACTTATTGAAAGGACTAATATAGATCCCCTATACTTGTGAGTCATCAAGACTCTTTTCTGGCGCCGTTGCCGGGGAGTGAAGCGCCTTTGGTGAGTGGAACTTCGTAAGGAAGCATTTATATAGTGTGCTGAAATTTTCTGTCACTTGTTACAATGGAAACTAATCCTTTGAGGGGCTTGTTCGGGGCATCTTCGCCCCGACCAGTAGAGCTAAGAGTTTCTCCTCAACCTACTGAACCTACTGAAAATGTTTACTTTGAGATTCCTTCGAGTATGATAGAGAAACTGCTAGCTAATCCCTTTGAAGGAGATGGAGCATTGCATCCCGATTTACACCTTATCTATGTGGATGAAGTTTGTGGATTATTTAAGCTTGCAGGTATGCCCAATGATGTTGTTAAGAGGAAGGTCTTCCCTTTATATTTGAAGGGAGATTCATTGACATGGTATAGGCTATGTGATTATATGGGATCTTGGGACTATAAACGATTGAAATTGGAATTTCACCAGAAGTTCTATCCTATGCATCTTGTTCATCGTGATCGTAATTACATATATAATTTCTGGCCTCGCGAAGGAGAAAGTATCGCTCAAGCTTGGGGGAGGCTTAAGTCAATGTTATATTCATGCCCCAATCATGAGCTCTCAACAGAAATGATTATTCAAAAAAATTATGCTCGGCTTTCTCTCAATGATCACACCATGCTCGATACTTCCTATGCTGGTTCTTATATCCTGAAGATGTTGAATTCAAGTGGGACTTACTGGAAAGAATTAAATGCAACTCCGAAGATTGGGGTTCCGACGATGGTAAGGAGTCAGGTATGACACCTAAGTCTGATTGTGTTAAATCTTTTATGGATACTGCTACTTCTTGAGCTTGCGTTGGTTTTCCTTGAAGAGGAAAGGGTGATGCGGCAATAGTAGCGTAAGTATTCCCTCAGTTTTTGAGAACCAAGGTATCAATCCAGTAGGAGGCTCCTCAAAAGTCCCACGCACCTACACAAAAAACAAAGAACTCGCAACCAACGCAATAAAGGGGTTGTCAATCCCTTCACGGCCACTCGCGAAAGTGAGATCTGATTGAGATAGTATGATAAGATAAATATATTTTTGGTATTTTATAATATAGATGTAAAAAGTAAAGATGCAAATAAAAGTAGATTGAAAGCTTATATGATAAAATATAGACCCGGGGGCCACAGGTTTCACTAGTGGCTTCTCTCAAGATAGCATAAGTATTACGGTGGGTGAACAAATTATTGTTGAGCAATTGATAGAAAAGCAAATAATTATGAGATTATCTAGGCACGATCATGTATAATGGCATCACGTCCGTGACAAGTGGACCGACTCCTGCCTGCATCTACTACTATTACTCCACACATTGACCGCTATCCAGTATGCATCTAGAGTATTAAGTTCATAAGAACAGAGTAACGCATTAAGAAAGATGACATGATGTAGAGGGATAAACTCATGCAATATGATATAAACCCCATCTTTTTATCCTCGATGGCAACAATACAATACGTGCCTTGCAACCCTTTCTATCACTGGGTAAGGACACCGCAAGATTGAACCCAAAGCTAAGCACTTCTCCCATGGCAAGAAAGATCAATCTAGTAGGCCAAACCAAATTTAAGTGTTATTTAAGTCTACGCATTGTAGTAAGATGATATGTCTATGCATATGAGTACGATTTATGATTATGAAAAGAGGTGTTTTTGGCGGAACCTGTGGTGGCTGTACTGGAGGGGGTTGTGGGTGGATCCAAAGTGAATCCGGACTGCCTTCTTTGGGGGGGGGGGGTTCACATGAATGTTCCTGCCCTTGTGTGTCTGGGCCGATTCCGCGTCGCCAATCCGTGAAGTAGCGCGGACTACTCAGTTGGTGTCCGGATAGTTGGCTATCATATCAAAATTTTGATAGGCATGCATGACTCGCTACTCCGGTAGCTGTATGATTTCCGCTCTAAGGGCGGGGTTCGGCCTTGCCCATAGGTGTGATTATATCACATGTTGGCCTAATGGTTTACCACGTGGAATCTAGTCAACATGGTTCATCCCGTTAGCATATGGTAAATTACCGTATGAGGGAAAGGTGCCGAAGAATTATTCTTTGGCGTGGAATTTTTTGGTGATCCGAAGACAATCGTTAGAGTGGTGGGCCAATAAAACTTGGCCTTTGCACCTGGCATCTTTTTAGAAGATGTTATTTGTGGTTTCATACCCGCGGGGGCTTTATGTGAGATGGAGCCCCGGGACTACTAGCTCTAGAGGTACTGCAATTGAATTGCTGTGGTTGATGTTGTCCGAACGGTTGATGTGATCGCGGGAGATCGGCCATACATTTATGATCTGGAGGATCTTTTGACTTTGCCGTTGTTGGACTCCTCCCCTCATTGTTTCCAGCACACGACCGACCGCTTTGTTTTGAGGATCCGACATTCTCTATTGGTGTGTTTGGCTGTCCTTCTAGGAGTACCATGAATTTCACATGGTTGGTCGAGTATGTTGCTCGGGCCGTATAGGCTTGAGCTGTTCTTTGTCCGCTGACCAAACTGGGAGTTGCTGGATTTGGCACCAACTTCCCTAACTTGATGTTTATGACAATTGCGCCGAGGCTTGAGGATGCCTCTTCGTTTATCCTTCATATTGTCTTGGATCGTTGTGGTGTGTTGACGTTGGGGTATGTGCCTTGGATTCTCCTGCTGATGTTGGGATAGCGAATTCTGCCATGTGTGCCCTTTGTCGGGGCGGTCGAGTTTGTTTTTTTCGGTGGCCAGGACCTTGGTCCATCTGTCCACGAGCAAATCTTGGTCGGCTTTGAGCTGCTGTTGTTTCTTTTGAGGCTCCTTGCCGCGGCCATGAGTCGTCGCTTGAAGCGAACTTGCTCCACTGGATCCTCAGGCACGCCGCATTCGGAATTGCCGAGGCTAATCTCGTCTTCGGAGGGGGGCATGTAGTTGTCCTCCTATGGATATCTGTCCGTCGCCTGTTCGGCCTGCTTGAAGGCAGGCTGGTCGGGGTTGTATTCCTCTTCGGCACCAGCCGGATTGTTTTCGTCTCCTGGGCCGGCATTGCTGTGGTGGGGCTTGGAGCGGTGCCGGCAACGCCCATGCTTTGTTTTTCTCCTTGAGGGGTTATCCTCCGTTGCCTCGTCGCCATTGGTTTCCTTCGGAGTGTCCACCATATATATATTGTAAGAGGAGGTGGCTGTCCACTGCCCTTTGAGCGGTGGTTGCTGTACTTCTTCTGCATCATCGTCTATGCCGTTGATGTCTTCGGAGTCGAAGTCAAGAACGTCGGGTAGATTATTGACCATGGCAATGAAGTGGGTGGTGGGTGGGCAGTGATATCCTTCGTCGCCTGCTTCCCACTCGAGCCGGACATAGTTCGGCCAAGAGCCTCCTGACAAAGATAGAGCCTTTAATGAGTTCAGCATGTCGCCAGAGGGCGGGTGCTGGAAGATATCCACGGCGGTAAACTCCATTACCGAAGCCCAACCAGGCTCGGGGGGCTCAGGAGCACGCGGACTGGAACCTACAACCGGATACGAGTCCGGGGGTCCGGAGACACAGGCTTCCTTAGAAATGAGGCCTGCGTTCGGCTCTACCGCCGATAAGTGTGCGGTTTGCGGGGCGGGGTCCTTCCCTCCGTCCTTAGGCAATGCAGCCTGCTCCGGATTTAGGTCCCGGGCTACTGCAGGGGTGATACCCCAAGCACTGTCGGACAGCAGGTCTAGGCCGTGCTCATCGCGACTGTCCGGTGCTCATGGCACAGGCCCGAATCCGTCGAAGATCAAGTCTCCGCGAATGTCCGCCGTGTAGTTCAGGTCTCCGAACCTGATCTGGTGGCCAGGGGCATAGCTGTCGATCTGCTCTAGATGGCCAAGCGAATTAGCCCGCAGTGCAAAGCCGGAACACAAAGATCTGTCCGGGGAGAAAATTTCACCCTGGACCGTGTCATTGACAATGATTGAAGGAGCCATCGAGCCTTGCAGCGACGACACAGAGGAACTCTCAAATGAAAGCACCAATATCAGTGTCAAAACCGGCAGATCTCGGGTAGGAGGTCCCGATCTGTGGATCTTAGGGTGATGGTAATAGGAAGCAAGGAACACAATGTTTACCCAGGTTCGGGCCCCCTCGATGGTGGTAAACCCCTACTTCTTGCTTGATTAATATTGATGATATGAGTAGTACAAGAGTAGATCTACCACGAGATCGTAGAGGCTAAACCCTAGAAGCTAGCCCATGACGATTGTGATTGTAATTGTGATCGGCCTTCTAAGGACCAACCTCTCCGGTTTATATAGACACCTGAGAGGGCTTGGGTTTACACGGAGTCGGTTACAAGGAAGGAAATACAATATCTGGATCGCCAAGCTTGTCTTCCACACAAAGGAGATTCCCATCCGGACACGGGACGGAGTCTTGAGTCTTGTATCTTCACGCTCCAATAGTCTGGACGATGTATATAGTCCGGCTATCCGGATACCCCCTAATCTAGGACTCCCTCAGTGGCCGCCTGTGGGGCCCAGGAGACAGGGGCGTAGCCAAGAGGGGTGGGCATGCCCTCCTATCTCCTGGCCGCCTCATTTGCTGCTTGACTTGCACTCCAAGTTCTCCGGATCACATTCATTCCAGAAATCACGCTCCCGAAGGTTTCATTCCGTTTGGACTCCGTTTGATATTCCTTTTCTTCGAAATACTGAAATAGGCAAAAAAAACAGCAATACGGGTTGGGCCTCCGGTTAGTAGGTTAGTCCCAAAAATGATATAAATATGTAAAATAAAGCTCATAAACATCTAAAAGGGGTAATATAATAGCATGGAACAATAAAAAATTATAGATACGTTGGAGACGTATCAAGCATCCCCAAGCTTAATTCTTGCTCGTCCTCAAGTAGGTAAATGATAAAAACAGAATTTTTGATGTGGAATGCTACCTAGCATAATTCTCAATGTAATTTTCTTTATTGTGGCATGAATGTTCAGATCCAAATGATTCAAAATAAAATTTCATATTGATAAAAGAAATAGTAACACTTCAAGCACACTAATCAAAGCAATCATGTCTTCTCAAAATAACATGGCTAAAGAAAGTTCATCCCTACAAAATCATATGGTTAGGCTATGCTTCATTTTCGTCACACAAAGATGTTCCCAAATTCTACACCCCCGATGACAAGCCAAGCAATTGTTTCGTACTTAAATAATCTCAAAAGGGGATTGTGTGCAGAAGACAAAAAGGAGAAAGTCTCACATTGACGAGGATAATCGGCGGGCTATGGAGATGCCCATCATTTGATGTCAACATGAGGAGTAGGGATTGCCATGCAACGGATGCACTAGAGCTTTAAACGGATGCTCAACAAAATAAAACTAGTGGGTGTGCATCCAACTTGCTTGCTCATGAAGACCTAGAGCATTTTAGTAAGCCCATCGTAGGAATATACAAGCCAAGTTCTATAATGAAAAATTCCCACTAGTATATGAAAATGACAACTTCTGAGACTCACTATATGAAAAACATGTTGCTACTTTGAAGCACAATATATGAGACTCGCTATATGAAGAACATGGTGCTACTTTGAAGCACAAGTGTGGAAAAAGAGATAGTAACATTGCCCCTTTTTATTTATCTTCTTTTTTTCTTTTTTCTTTCTTTTTCTTTTCTTTTTTTCTTTTTTTTCTTATTTTTTTTCTTTGGCCTTTCTTTTTTTTTGGCCTTTTTTTTCTTGGGACAATGCTCTAATAGTGATGATCATCACACTTTTATTGATTACAACACATGAATTACAACTCGAAACTAGAACAAGATATGACTCTATATGAATGCCTCCGGCGGTGTACCGGGGTGATGCAATGAATCAAGAGTGACATGTATGAAAAATCTTGCATGGTGTCTTTGCCACAAATACGATGTCAACTACATGATCATGCAATGGCAATATGACAAAAGTAATGTATGTCATGATGATGAACGGAACGGTGGAAAGTTGCATGGCAATATATCTCGGAATGGCTATGGAAATGCTATAATAGGCAGGTATGGTGGCTGTTTTGAGGAAGATACAAGGAGGTTTATGTGTGATAGAGCGTATCATATCACGGGGTTTGGATGCACCGGCGAAGTTTGTACCAACTCTCAAGGTGAGAAAGGGCAATGCACGGTACCGAAGAGGCTAGCAATGGTGGAAAGGTAAAAGTGCGTATAATCCATGGACTCAACATTAGTCATAAGAACTCATATACTTATTGCAAAAATTTAGAAGTCATCAAAAATCAAGCACTACCCGCATGCTCCTAGAGGGATAGATTGGTAGGAAAAGACCATTGCTCGTACCGGACCGCCACTCATAAGGATGCACAGGCCAGGTACACTTCATGTTTCAAATTTGTTACACAACTTTAACCATACATGCATGCTACGGGACTTGCTAACTTCAACACAAGCATTCCTTAAATTCATAATCACCCAACTAGCATGACTTTAATATCACTATCTCCATATCTCAAAACAATTATCAAGTATCAAATTGATCATAGCATCCAATTCACTTCCTATGATAGTTTTTATTATACCCAACAAGCAATTTCTACAAAATTAAGCCACCGCCGTGCTCTAAAAGATATAAGTGAAGCACTCGAGCAAAACTATCAAGCTCAAAAGATATAAGTGAAGCACATAGAGTATTCTAACAAATTCTAATCAAGTAGGCTTCTCCCAAAAGGTGTGTACAGCAAGGATGATTGTGGAAAACTGAAAAGCAAAGACTAATATAATACACGACGCTCCAAGCAAAACACATATCATGTGGCGAATAAAAATATAGCTCCAAGTAAAGTTAACAATGAACGAAGACGAAAGAGGGATGCCTTCCCGGGGCATCCCCAAGCTTAGGCTTTTGGCTATTCTTGAATATCTTGGGGTGCCTTGGGCATCCCCAAGCTTAGGCTCTTGCCACTCCTTATTCCATAGTCCATCAAATCTTTACCCAAAACTTGAAAACTTCACAACACAAAACTCAACAGGAAATCTTATAAGCTCCGTTAGTGAAAGAAAACAAAACCACCACATAAGGTACTGTAATTAACTCATTATTTATTTATTTTGGTGTTAAACCTACTGTATTCCAAGTTCTCTATGGTTCATACCACTTAATACTTGCCATAGATGCATCAAAATAAGCAAACAACACACGAAAGGCAGAATCTGTCAAAAACAGAACAGTCTGTAGCAATCTGTAACTAACGCAAACTTCGGGACTCTAAAATTCCTACCAAAATAGGAAGTCCTGGAAACTTCGTATATTGATCAGCAGAAAAAATAATCAACGCAAAAGCACGTTTCTGTGAGTTAACAAAACTAATTTCGTGCACGCAAAGTTTCTGTTTTTCAGCAGAATCAAATTAACTATCATCGTAGGTTATCCTATAGGTTCTACTTGGCACAAACACTAATTAAAAAGTAAAAACACATCTAAACTGAAGGTAGATGCAAAATTTATTACTAAACAGAAATAAAAACAAAAAACACAAATAAAATTGGGTTGCCTCACAACTAGCGCTATTGTTTAACGCCCCTAGCTAGGCATAAAAGCGAAGATAGATCTAAGTAGTGCCATCTTTGGCACTCAATTCATAAGTAGCCCGCATGATAGATTCATAAGGTAATTTGACTTTCTTTTTTGGAAACTTCTCCATGCCTTTCTTTAAAGGAAATTGGAATCTAATATTCACTTCCTTCATATCAATAATCACGCCAATCGTTTTAAGGAAAGGTCTACCAAGAATAATAGGGCAAGAAAGATTGCAATCAATATCAAGAACGATAAAATCCACGGGCACAAAATTTCTATTTGCAACAATGAGAACATCATTGATTCTTCCCATTGGCTTTTTAATGGTGGAATCCGCAAGGTGCAAATTTAAAGAGCAATCATCAAGATCATGGAAACCTAGAATATCACAAAAAGTTTTCGGAATCGTGGAAACACTAGCACCCAAATCACACAAAGTAAAACACTCATGATCTTTAATTCCAATCTTTATAGTAGGTTCCCACTCATCATTAAGTTTTCTAGGTATAGAAACTTCCAAATTAAGTTTTTCATCATAAGATTGCATCAAGGTATCAATGATATGTTTGGTAAAAGCTTTATTTTGACTATAAGCATGAGGAGAATTAACAACGGATTGTAACAAGGAAATACAACCTTCTAAACAATAATTATCATAATCAAATTCCTTGAAATCCGAGATAGTGGGTTCAATACTATTTAAAGTCATGGCCCCTCCAATCCCACTTTTACCAAATTTAACATCAAGATCTAAAAACTCCGAATTCTTGCGACTCCTTCTAACTAAAGTTGACTCATCTCCAGTCCCATTATTATCAAGATTCATATTGCAAAACAAAGATCTAATAGGGGACACATCAATAACTTTAAGATCTTCATAATTATTTTCATTGAAACTAGAAGAACACACCTTTACAAAGCAATCTTTCTTAGCACGCAATCTAGCGGTTCTTTCCTTCCACTCATCAATGGAAATTCTCATTGCTTTGAGAGACTCATTGATATCATGCTTAGGAGGAGTAGATCTAAGTTTAAGAGAATCAACATCAAGCGAAAGTCTATCAACGTTCCTAGCCAAATCATCAACTTTGAGCAATTTTTCTTCAAGCAAAGCATTAAAATTCTTTTGAGATATCATAAATTCTTTCACACTATTCTCAAAATCAGAGGGCATCTTATTAAAATTACCATAAGAATTATTGTAGGAATTTCCATAATTATTAGAGGAATTACTAGGGAACGGTCAGAATTAAAGTTTCCTCTATAAGCATTGTTTCCAAAACTATTCCTACCAACAAAATTCACATCCATAGATTCATTATTATTCTCAATCAAAGTAGACAAAGGCATATCATTGGGATCAAGAGGAGTATTTATAGTAGCAAATAATTTCATAAATTCATCCATCTTTCCACTCAAAACATTGATTTCTTCTATAGCATGCACTTTTTCACTAGAAGATCTTTCGGTGTGCCATTGAGAATAATTAGCGATAATATTATCAAGAAGTTTTGTAGCATCTCCTAATGTGGTTTCCATAAACGTGCCTCCCCGGCCGAATCTAAAAGATTTATAGAAGCAAAGTTCAAACCAGCATAAAATTTTTGTATGATCATCCATAAATTCAAACCATGAGTAGGGCAATTGCAAATCATCAATTTGATTCTTTGCCAAGATTGGGCAACATGCTCATGATCAAGTTGTTTAAAATTCATAATATCGTTCCTAAGAGTGATAATCTTAGCGGGAGGAAAATACTTAGAGATAAAAGCATCTTTGCACTTGTTCCAAGAATTAATACCATTTTTAGGCAAGGACGAAAATCAAACTTTAGCACGATCTCTAAGTGAAAACAAAAATAACTTCAATTTAACAATATCATTATCCGTACCTTTCTTCCTTTTCATATCATACAAATCAACAAAGTTGTTTAGATGAGTAGCGACATCTTCACTGGGAAGGCCGGCGAATTGATCTTTCATAACAAGATTCAGCAAAGCAGTATTGATTTCACAAGACTCAATATCATTAAGGGGAGCAATCGGAGTACTAAGGAAATCATTATTATTGGTATTGGAGAAATCACACCATTTTGTATTATCTTGCGCCATGGCAACAAGTAATCCAACACACAAGCAAACAGAAAAACGCAAGCGAAAAAGAGAGGAGAAGATTGGGAAAGAGAGGGCAAATAAAACGGCAAGGGTGAAGTGGGGGAGAGGCAAATGGCAAATAATGTAAATGCGATGGAGATGAGTTTGTGATGGGTACTTGGTATGTCTTGACTTGAGCGAAGACCTCCCCGGCAATGGCGCTAGAAATCCTTCTTGCTACGTCTTGAGCTTGTGTTGGTTTTCCTTGAAGAGGAAAGGGTGATGCAGCAATAGTAGCATAAGTATTTCCCTCAGTTTTTTAGAACCAAGGTACCAATCCAGTAGGAGGCTCCACAAAAGTCCCACGCACCTACACAAACAAACAAAGAACTCTCAACCAACGCAATAAAGGGGTTGTCAATCCCTTCACGGCCACTTGCGAAAGTGAGATCTGATAGAGATAGTATGATAAGATAAATATATTTTTGGTATTTTATAATATAGATGCAAAAATTAAAGATGAAAATAAAAGTAGACTGAAAGTTTATATGATAAAAGATAGACCCGGGGGCCATAGGTTTCACTAGTGGCTTCTCTCAAGATAGCATAAGTATTACGGTGGGTGAACAAATTACTGTCGAGCAATTGATAGAAAAGCGAATAATTATGAGATTATCTAGGCATGATCATGTATATAGGCATCATGTCCGCGACAAGTAGACCGACTCCTGCCTGCATCTACTACTATTACTCCACACATCGACCGCTATCCGGCATGCATCTAGAGTATTAAGTTCATAAGAATAGAGTAACACATGAAGAAAGATGACATGATGTAGAGGGATAAACTCATGCAATATGATATAAACCCCAACATTTTATCCTCGATGGCAACAATACAATACGTGCCTTGCAACCCTTTCTGTCACTGGGTAAGGACACCGCAAGATTGAACCCAAATCTAAGCACTTCTCCCATGGCAAGAAAGATCAATCTAGTAGGCCAAACCAAACTGATAATTCGAAGAGACTTGCAAAGATAACTCAATCATACATAAAAGAATTCAGAGAAGATTCAAATATTGCTCATAGATAAACTTGATCATAAACCCACAATTCATCGGATCTCGATAAACACACCGCGAAAAGAGTTTACATCGAATAGATCTCCACAAGAGAGGGGGAGAACATTGTATTGAGATCCAAAAAGAGAGAAGAAGCCATCTAGCTAATAACTATGGACCCGAAGGTCTGTGGTAAACTACTCACAACTCATCGGAGGGGCTATGGTGTTGATGTAGAAGCCCTCCGTGGTCGATTCCCCCTCTGGCGGAGCGCCGGCGAAGGCTCCAAGAGGGGATCTTGCGGATACAGAAGGTTACGGTGGTGGAAATTGTTTTTCGTTGGCTCCCTGGATGTTTTCGGGGTATGTAGGTATATATAGGAGGAAGAAGTGCGTCGGTGGCCGCCTGTGGGGCCCAGCAGACAGGGCGCGCCCAGGAGGGGTGGGCACGCCCTGCTATCTCCTGGCCGCCTCGTTTGCTTCTTGACTTGCACTCCAAGTTCTCTGGATCATGTTCGTTCCAAAAATATCGCTCCCGAAGGTTTCATTCCGTTTGGACTCCGTTTGATATTCCTTTTCTTCGAAATACTGAAATAGGCAAAAAACAGCAATACGGGCTGGGCCTCTGGTTAGTAGGTTAGTCCCAAAAATGATATAAATATGTAAAATAAAGCCCATAAACATCCAAAAGGGTAATATAATAGCATTGAACAATAAAAAATAATAGATACGTTGGAGACATATCAGATACCGATGCTTTTCGTGGATTTAGCGCTAAATATGCACTTGACTCTGGGATAGTAGCTTCTTTCTGTGAATCTTTTGCTACTCACGTTGATCTCCCTAAGGAGAAGTGGTTTAAATATAATCCTCCCATTGAAGTAAAAGTAGTTGCACCTGTTATAGTTGAAGAAAAGACTATCACTTATAATGATCCTATTGTTCCTACTACTTATGTTGAGAAACCACCTTTCCCTGTTAGGATAAATTATCATGCTAAAGCTTCAACTGTGGTTCGTAAAAGTAATACTAGAACATATACACCTCCTAAGCAAATTAAAGTTGAACCTAGTATTGCTATTGTTAAAGATTTCTTGGCTGATAATATTGATGGGCATGTTATTTTACTTCTGTGAGGAAGCTGCTTACATTGCTAAACCCGATGCTAAGATAAATAGACCTGTTGTAGGCATGCCTGTTATTTCTGTTAAAATAGGAGATCATTGTTATCATGGCTTATGTGATATGGGTGCTAGTGCTAGTGCAATACCTATTTCCTTATATAATGAAATTATGCATGATATTGCACCCGCTGAAATAGAAGATATTGATGTTACAATTAAGCTTGCCAGTAGAGATACTATTTCACCAGTTGGGACTGTTAGAGATGTTGATGTCTTGTGTGGGAAAGTTAAATATCCTGCTGATTTTCTTGTTCTTGGTTCCCCACAAGATAGCTTTTGTCCCATTATATTTGGTAGACCCTTCTTGAATACTGTTAATGCTAGGATTGATTGTAAAAAGGATGTTGTTACTATTGGTCTGGGGGATATGACACATGAGTTTAATTTTGCTAAATTTCGTAGACAACCCCATGATAAAGAATTGCCTAGTAAGGATGAAATTATTGGTCTTGCTTCTATTGTCGTGCCTCCTACTGATCCATTAGAACAATATTTACTAGACCATGAAAATATGTTTATGAATGAAAGAAGGGAGATAGATGAAGTATTCCTTAAACAGGGTCCTATTCTGAAACACAACTTGCCCGTTGAAATCCTAGGGGATCCTCCTCCACCTAAGGGTGATCTTGTGTTTGAGCTTAATTCTTTACCCGATACTCTTAAATACGCTTATCTTCATGAAAAGAAGATATATCCTGTTATTATTAGTGCTAACCTTTCAGAGCAGGAAGAGGAGAGATTATTGAAAACTCTGAAGAAGCACCGTGCTGCTATTGGATATACACTTGATGATCTTAAGGGCATTAGTCCCACTCTATGCCAACACAAAATTAAATTGGACGAAGGCTCCAAACCAGTTAGAGATCATCAACGACGGTTAAATCCTAAGATGAAAGAAGTGGTAAGAAAAGAGATACTAAAGCTCCTTGGGGCAGGTATAATTTATCCCGTTGCTGATAGTGAGTGGGTAAGTCATGTACATTGTGTCCCTAAGAAGGGAGGTATTACTATAGTTCCTAATGATAAAGATGAATTGATCTCGCAAAGAATTATTACAGGTTATAGGATGGTAATTGATTTCCATAAATTAAATAAAGCTACTAAGAAAGATCATTACCCTTTACCTTTTATTGATCAAATGCTAGAAAGACTATCCAAACATACACATTTCTGCTTTCTAGATTGTTATTCTGGTTTCTCTCAAATACCTGTGTCAGCGGATGATCAAGCAAAGACTACTTTTACTTGCCCTTTCGGTACTTTTGCTTATAGACGTATGCCTTTTGGTTTATGTAATGCACCTGCTACCTTTTAAAGATGCATGCCAGCTATATTCTCTGACTTTTGTGAAAAGATTTGTGAGGTATTCATGGATGATTTCTCCATTTATGGATCCTCTTTTGATGATTGCTTGAGCAATCTTGATCGAGTTTTGTAGAGATGTGAAGACACTAGTCTCATCTTGAATAGGGAAAAGTGCCACTTTATTGTTAATGAAGGCATTGTCTTGGGGCATAAAATTTCTGAAGGAGGTATTGAAGTTGATAAAGCTAAAGTTGATGCTATTGAAAAGATGTCGTGTCCCAAGGACTTTAAAGGTATAAGAAGTTTCCTTGGTCATGCCGGTTTTTATAGGAGGTTTATTAAGGACTTCTCGAAAATCTCTAGGCCTCTGACTAATCTATTACAAAAAGATATTCCTTTTGTCTTCGATGATGATTGTGTAGAAGCATTTGAAATACTTAAGAAAGCTTTGATCATTGCACCTATTGTTCAGCCACTTGATTGGAATTTACCCTTTGAAATTATGTGTGATGCTAGTGATTATGCTGTAGGTGTTGTTCTAGGGCAAAGAGTTGATAAGAAATTAAATGTTATCCAGTATGCTAGTAAAACTCTTGACACTGCCCAAAGAAATTATGCTACCACTGAAAAAGAATTCTTAGCAGTTGTATTTGCATGTGATAAGTTCAGACCTTATATTGTTGATTCTAAAGTAACTATTCACACTGATCATGCTGCTATTAAATATCATATGGAAAATAAAGATGCTAAACCTAGACTTATTAGATGGGTTCTCTTGCTCCAAGAATTTGATTTGCATATTATTGATAGAAAGGGAGCTGAGAACCCCGTTGCAAACAACTTGTCTAGGTTAGAGAATGTTCTTGATGACCCACTACCTATTGATGATAGCTTTCCTGATGAACAATTAGTTGTCATAAATGCTTCTCGTACTGCTCCATGGTATGCTAATTATGCTAATTACATTGTTGCTAAATTTATACCACCTAGTTTCACATACCAGCAAAAGAAAAAGTTCTTTTATGATTTAAGACATTACTTCTGGGATGACCCACATCATTATAAGGAAGGAGTAGATGGTGTTATTAGACATTGTGTACCTGAGTATGAACAGGAAGAGATTCTACGCAAGTGTCACTCCGAACCATATGGAGGACACCATGCTGGAGATAGAACTGCACATAAGGTATTGCAACCCAGTTTTTATTGGCCTACTCTCTTCAAAGATGCCCGTAAGTTTGTCTTGTCTTGTGATGAATGTCAAGAAATTGGTAATATTAGTAGACGTCAAGAAATGCCTATGAATTATTTTCTTGTTATTGAACCATTTGATGTTTGGGGCTTTGATTATATGGGACCTTTTCCTGCCTCTAATAGATATACACATATTTTAGTTCTTGTTGATTATGTTACTAAGTGGGTAGAAGCTATTCCAACTAGTAGTGCTGATCATAACACCTCTATTAAGATGCTTAAAGAAGTTATTTTTACGAGGTTTGGGGTCCCTAGATATGTAATGACTGATGGTGGTTCACATTTTATTCATGGTGCTTTTCGTAAAATGCTTGCTAAGTATGATGTTAATCATAGAATTGCATCTCCATATCACCCACAGTCTAGTGGTCAAGTAGAATTGAGTAATAGAGAGCTCAAATTAATTTTTCAAAAGACTTAATAGATCTAGAAAGAATTGGTCCAAGAAACTTGATGATGCATTATGGGCCTATAGAACTGCATATAAAAATCCTATGGGTATGTCTCCGTATAAGATGGTTTATGGAAAAGCATGTCACTTACCTCTCGAACTTGAACATGAGGCATATTGGGCTATTAAAGAGCTCAACTATGATTTAAAACTTGCCGGTGAGAAGAGGTTATTTGATATTAGCTCACTTGATGAATGGAGGACCCTGTCCTATGAGAATGCCAAGCTGTTTAAAGAAAAAGTTAAAATATGGCATGACAAAAGGATACAAAAACGTGAGTTTAACGTAGGCAATTATGTGTTGCTATTCAACTCTCGCTTAAGATTTTTTGCAGGAAAACTTCTCTCTAAATGGGAAGGCCCTTACGTTATCGAGGAGGTATATCATTTTGGTGCCATAAAAATAAACCACTTCGAAGGCACAAGTCCGAGGGTGGTGAACGGTCAAAGAACCAAGCATTATATCTCAGGTAATCCTATAAATGTTGAAACTAATATTATTGAAACCATAACCCCGGAGGAATACATAAGGGACACTTTCCAGAACATTTCTGTAGCGACCAGACCTCAAACAGTCTAATCTCTGTGCATCAGTGTCATCCCTGGATCGGTAATGCTAACACGCACAGTACTTGAAGGATTTATAATAGAGTAGCAATCACACACTTATTACATCGAATGTCTCAAAGAGAACTTATTACAAATAATATGGCTTAAGGCCATCTAATAACGATAACAGCGGAAGGCTTGGAAGATAAGCGAGTCCATCAACTCCGACAGCATCACTGAGTATAGAACCACAACCTAAAAGGCACCTTATTCGTCGTCTGAAAAGTCTGCAACATGAACGTTGCAGCCCGAAACGGGTCAGCACATGGAATATGCTGGCAATGTAACACATAGAGGATAATGAAAGAATAATGCTATGCTACATGCATATATGGCTGGTGGAAAGCTCTATGGTTATAGTTTTGCATAAAGCGAATTTTTCCCTACTGCAAGGAAATAACATTTTATTTAACTATCATGGTGATTGTTAAACATTGAGAAGGGTACTCCAACTCACTCCCAATTAAGAATCATCATTAAACCCAACAAGATTAATTAAGTAACATGATGAGATTCACATGATAATCCAAGTACTAGATACTCAAAAAGTCCATAACCGGGGACACGGCTAACCATGATTAGTTTATACACTATGCAGAGGTTTGCGCACTTTTCCCCGCAAGACTCGATCTCCTCTGCTTGATTTCTCGGACTACATGGTGTTTGAGAAATGGATGACCGAGACACAGTCTTTCAGAAGCATTAACTCTCTACTCCGGGTAGACCGTACCAACCTACATCCGCTACATCTGCTAGTCTACCCCTTCAAGAGCTCATGCAACTTAATCAACTATGCTACAGCCCATAGTAGCTTGCGGCTTCACACGGAAGTCTCTAGCATGAATAATCTCATGATCCCTTTGAGCTTGGGTGGCGGTCCATAGGAGAATCACACGGTACCCCGGGATTTCAAAAAATACAGGCAACACTGGGTTCCCCAGGTGCCTCAATCCACCCAGATGTGAATTTAAGTTGCCACCTTAAGTAAACCATTAATTGAACAATCTCACATCTGTCATGGAAACACTCACCCAATCCACGTCTACTAGCATAGCATGGCAATATAAGCAAATGTAGAAATAACTCCCAAAGGTTTGATAATAAACAGGTAATTGGTTCTACCTCATCTACTTCCCAAAACCCACATATTAAATCAGATCCTAATCATGCAATTGTTTGAGGATTGATCTAATGCAATAAAACTGGGTAGTAAAGAGGTATGATCAAAGTGTTACTTGCCTTGCTGATGATCCGTGAAACCTAGAGATTCGAAGTAGCAAGCGGCGCACTCCGGGTACTCTATCGCAAACAAACAAGCATACAATAAGCACTCATCTAATGCACATGTAAAACTCAAATAAGAGATCTAACCAGAAAGTTCAACTTAAGAACTCCGGTTTGCAAAAAGAATCAAATCAAACGAAGCAACGAAAGTCAAACGGCGAAAGAAACAAGCTTCGTTTACTAATCTGGACCTAAGTCAAATTTTACAGTAGCAAAAACTTGTTTGAGTTGGTCAAACGGAAAGAGGGTTTCGAGACGAAATTCTAGGCATTTGATTAGAAAATCGGATAAACGAGCGAAAGGTTATACTAAAACGAAAATCGGATCAGAAATCGCGATCAGAAATAATCACGGAAAAACCGAGAAAAAGAAAAATGGACGAACAGGCTAACGAACGAACGTTCGCTGTCTGCGAAAAAAAAGAAAATCAATCGTTAAAATGAACGAACGAACGGGCGTTCGCTAAATAACTAAACCGGGATAAAAAACTGATCTAAAAAAATAAACCGCGGATCTAAAAAGAAAAACCATACGGTTTTCCGAAGAAAACTGGCGGCGGCGGCTACCTCCGGCAAGTCCGGCGAGGGCGGCGGCGGCGGCGGGCGGCTCCGGCGAGGCGGCGGGTCGGCGGCGGGGCGAGGTGTGATCCGGTGGCGGGCGGCGGGGTGGCGAGGTGCGGCGGCGGCGAGGAGCGGCGTCGGCGCGATCCGGCAGCGGCGACGCGGGTCTCGAGGCGGGACGGGGCAGCGGCTAGGGTTTCGGCCTGGGGCGGGCTGTTGGCCTTTAAAGGCCTTTCGGGCGCAGTGTCCAGGTCGGACACGGCCCGATAAGGTGGTTCCTCTTTTTTTTTTAAACATTACACGTAGAAAAACAATTAAAAGAAAAACTAAATGGACTCCAAAAATCCCGAAATAAATTTTCCCCGACTTCTAAAATCAAGCCGGTTTAGATGAACATTTATTTGGGACCTAAATGCAATTTTGAAAAACGCACATTTTTCCTAAATTCAAATAAAATAGAAATAAACTCCAAAATAAAATCTTATTTGATTTTATTATTAAATCCTCAAGATTTCTTTATTTGGGATAGTCATTTTATTCCCTCTCTCATATTTTCTTCATAGAAATAATTGAACATAAAATAAATAAAATCAAATGATCCTATTTTCAAAATTTGAGAAAACTCAAATATGAAAATAACGAAATCCCCAACTCTCTCCGTGGGTCCTTGAGTTGTGTAGAATTTCTAGGATCGAGCCAAAATGCAATAAATATGATATGCAATAATGATCTATTGTATAACATTCCAAATTGAAAATTTGGGATGTTACAAACCTACCCCCCTTAAGATGAATCTCGCCCTCGAGATTCGGGTTGGCTAGAAAATAGGTGAGGGTGGTCGTTCAGCAGATCTTCCTCTCGCTCCCAGGTGGCTTCATCCTTTGTGTGGTGGCTCCATTGAACTTTGCAAAACATGATAACCTTGTTGCGGGTGACTCGGCTGGCATATTCAAGAATCTTGACTGGTTTCTCCTCATAGGTTAAATCACTATCCAGCTGAATCGCTTCCAGTGGCACTGTATCTCTCAGCTGTATATCGGCCATCTCTGCGTGGCACTTCTTCAACTGGGAATCATGGAACACGTCGTGAACTCCTGACAATCCCTCAGGCATTTCCAACTTGTAAGCGACTACTCCCATACGCTCCAAAACTTGGTATGGTCCCACAAAACGTGGCGCTAATTTTCCCTTAACTCCAAAGCGCTTAACTCCTCGAAGTGGAGATACACGAAGATAGACTCTATCTCCGACTTCGTAAACAGTCTCCTTGCGTTTAGAATCTGCATAGCTTTTCTGCCTGGACTGGGCTACCTTGAGCCTATCACGAATCAACTACACTTTCTGTTCAGACTCCTTAATTAAATCCCGTCTAAACAACTGACGGTCTCCAACTTCATCCCATGATAATGGGGTCCTGCACCTCCTTCCGTATAAGGCTTTGAAAGGGGCCATCTTCAAACTGGATTGATCGCTGTTGTTGTAGGAGAACTCTGCATATGGCAATTTGTCGTCCCAACTAGATCCATAATCTAGCGCACTGGCTCTCAGCATATCCTCCAAAATCTGATTGACTCTCTCGGTCTGTCCATCTTTTTGCGGATGAAAAGTTGTACTGAACTCGAGCCTGGTACGCAAAGTTTCATGCAACTGATTCCAGAACTCTGAGGTAAACTGGTTCCTCTATCCGACACAATACTCCTTGGAACTCCATGCAGACATACGATCCTGGTCATATATATCTTAGCCAATGTGGCATTGGTGTAGGTGGTCTTCACTAGGATGAAATGAGCTACCTTCGCCAAACGATTGACTACAACCCAAATCGAGTCATAGCCTGAACGAGTCCTGGGCAATCCCGTGATAAAATCCATGTCTAGCTTATCCCACTTCCATTCGGGTATCGGCAATGGTTATAGCAATCCTGTTGGCTTCTGATGCTCTGCCTTCACTCTCTGACATACATCACATACTGCTACATATTCCGCAATATCCTTCTTCATTCTGGTCCACCAAAAAGTGTCCTTCAAGTCCAAATACATCTTGGTATTTCCTGGGTGAATCAAATACGGCGAATCATGGGCCTCCTATAAAATCAACTTCCTAATCTCTGGGTCATTAGGCACATAAATGCGGTCCTCAAACCATAAGGTATCGTGTTCATCCTCACGAATTCCTTTAGCTTTTCCCTTGCTCATTTTCTCCTTTATCTCGGCAATCTCCTTGTCAGTCTTCTGGGCTTCTCTGATCTTATCCATCAAAGTAGACTGAATCTCCAATGCTGATACATAGCTTCTCGGAACTATTTCCAAACATAGTTCACGAAGGTCCTCGGCTAACTCCTTTGGTAACTCTCCGGTCATGAGTGTGCTTACATGGCTCTTACAGCTCAACGCATCAGCTACTACGTTAGCCTTTCCGGGGTGATATTGCAATCTCATATCATAATCCTTGATGAGTTCCAACCATCTCCTTTGCCTGAGATTCAACTCCTTCTGCGTGAAGATGTACTTCAAACTCTTGCGATCCGTGTACACCTCACAATGGTTTCCGATGAGAAAATGTCTCCATGTCTTCAATGCGTGCACTACGGCTGCTAACTCCAAATCATGTGTAGCATAGTTCAACTCATGCGGCTTAAGCTATCGTGAGGCATACGATACAACTCTTCCTTCCTGCATAAGCACTGCTCCAAGTCCTCGACGAGAAGCGTCGCAATATACTTCATAATCCTTGCACTGATCTGGTAGAATCAATACTGGTGATGTAACAAAACGTTTCTTCAACTCCTGGAAACTGGCCTCACATTCCTCAGTCTATTTGAACTTGGTGTCTTTCTTCAACAATTCTGTCAGGGCCTTCGCAATCTTCAAGAAATTCTCAATGAACCTCCGGTAGTATCCTGCGAGTCCTAGAAAACTCCGGATCTCTCCAACTGTTGTTGGGGCTTCCCAATTTGTTATGGTGACAACTTTCATGGGGTCTACTGCTATTCCTTCTCCGGATATAACATGTCCGAGGAATCCAACTTCCTTCAACCAAAATTGACACTTGCTAAACTTGGCATATAACTGATGTTCTCTGAGCTTCTCAAGTACCAAACGCAAATGCTCCTTATGCTCCTCTTCATTCTTTGAGTAGACCAAAATATCATCAATGAGCATGACGACGAACTTATCCAGAAACTCTAGAAACACTTTGTTCATCATGTTCATGAAATAGGCAGGTGCGTTAGTCAGACCAAATTACATAACGGTATACTCGTACAGCCCGTACCTGGTGGTAAAAGCCGTCTTAGGTATATCCTGCTCTCGATTCTTCAAATGGTGGTATCCTGATCGCAGATCGATCTTGGAAAATACCTTAGCTCCATGCAGTCGGTCAAACAAGTCAATGATCATCGGTAGTGGGTACTTATTTTTTGATTGTCACCTCATTCAATCCTCGATAATCAACAACCATCCTCAATGATCCATCCTTCTTCTCCACTAGAAGTGATGGCGATCCCCAAGGTGAAGAACTTGGGCGAATATAGCCTTTATCCAGTAACTCCTTGATCCGCTTCTTAATTTCTTCCAAATCTTTTGCGGGCATCCTGTACGGTCTCTTAGATATCGGCCCTGTGCCTGGCAAAATCTCAATCAAAAACTCAATGTCTCTACCCGGTGGCATGCCTGGCAACTCTTCTGGAAATACGTCAGGAAAATCCTTCACCACTGGTACTTCCTCCTGTAGAACTCCTGATAAGGAATTTACTTGAGTCCTCTTCGGCACATGCCGGGATACATACTTGATCCTTCTTCCTTCTGGCGTGGTAAGCAAAATCGACTTACTGGTGCATTCAATGTTCCCTCCATACTTTGATAACCAATCCATGCCGAATATCACATCCAGTCCTTGTGATTCCAGTACTATTAGGTCTGAGGGAAACACGTAGTTACCAATCCTTAATGGTAACCGATCACACCATAGACTAGCCATATACTCTGCTCCTGGCGAGGTTACTAACATGGGTAACCTAAGGGCTAGGGTTGGCAGGTTATACTTATCCACAAATCCCCTTGATATGTATGAATGCGATGCACCACTATCAAAAAGAACGATTGCAGTAAATGACTTAACCAAAAACCTACGTATTACTGCATCTGGCTGGGCTTCAACCTCCTCCACGCTAACGTGGTTCACCTATCCTTTGTTGAAAGGATTGGGCTTCTTCTCAGAACTTCCATTGCCATTTCATTCTTCGCTTTAGGACATTCAGTGGCATAATGTCCGGTCTTCTGGCATTTGTAACAGGTGATGTGGCTCAGATCCCTCTTGGCTGGTGTTGACGGGTTGGTAAGGTTCTGTCCGTTGCTTCCTCCATTCCCATTACCATTCTTGGGGCCACTATGGTTGTGTGAACTACCTCCTCCATGGGTATGCTGAAAATGTCCTCCCGAGTTTGGGGTAAAACGAGGCTTCTGCTGAGCTCCAGAATTGTACTTCCCTTGGTCCATACTTCCTCTTGTGGCTGTCAATCTGCTGCTGCTTCCCTTCAATCATAAGAGCTCTATCTACCAACTCCTGGTAGTTGTTGAAGGTTGCTACCATCATCTGCATGCTCAGCTCATCATTCAGTCCTTCCAGAAACTTCTCCTTCTTAGCTGCATCCGTAGCAACGTCATCTGGGGCATAACGTGCTAGCTTACTAAAATCATCCACATACTGGCCAACCGTACGTCCTCCCTGGCGTAAGTTGCAAAACTCACACATCTTCATGACCATTGCTCCTGCTGAAACATGGGCAGTACGGAAAGCCTGCTGAAAGTGATCCCATGTGACAGTGTTGATAGGATAAGTGGCTGTGAAATTCTCCCACCATGATGCTGCGGGTCCATCAAGCTGATGTGCGGCAAAGCGCACCTTCTCCGCATTTGTGCATCCTGCAGTGGTCAACTCCCTTCCCATCTTGTGGAGCCAATCATCTGCAACTATCAGCTCGGTGCTACTGGAGAACACCGGCGGATTCAACCTCAAGAAACGGGCTAAGTGGTCAACAGGTGGTGGTGGTGGTGGGTTGTTGTTGTTGTTCCCCTGATTTTGATTCTGGACTAGTATCTGCATCAATGCATTCTGCTGCTGGATCAACTGGGTGAGCTCCGGTGGGAAAGGAAATCCATTGTCACGTCTCGGAGGCATCTGGGGTTTAGAAAAGATGAGAAAATAGAATAGAATGAGGTCTAGAGAGAAAACACTACCCATATGCACATGAGACAAAAGCAAACATATCACTTCAATCAATTCAAACAAGGGCATACAACGGTCTAACTATCATTACAAAAGTGCTCGGGCTATACTATATACATGGGGGAATACTACTACTGTTATGGTGGTCGACTAGAAAAACTGCTCCCATGAAGACTCCATGATATCTGCTCCAACTTCATCAACATAGTCATCATCACTATCATCTGGGTCCGAGTCAGTGTCGTCGATGATGATGTAATTCTCCGGGCAAGTGCAATCATCGTCTTCTCCTCCCGTCGCGGGAAATCCAATGAATACTTTTAGCTTCTACTTCAGATCATCATTCTTCTCTACAAGTGTCGTCATTTCCTCCTCATATCCATCACGCGTAGACTTGAGTTCTTCCTCCAGCTCCGTGATCTTGGTCAATGACTTCTTCAGATCCATCATGCCTGGGCACATCTGGTTCTCCTGGCGTCATATGGCTGGTTTAACTCCTGGATGAAAGCTGCAATTGATCTATCCTTCCTGGTGCTGATCATCTCCCATTGCTCATCTCGGCGCCCACAAATCTGGTAGATAGTATCCTTGAGATCCTTGTGGTAAATTTCTCCAATGCGTCCCATGGTGATGTGAGCTGCCATGCTCTTTTCTAGACTCTAGGTTGGTGCATCAAAGGAAAACTCTATGGGCTCAATGACTGGCATGAACGTTCTTCCTGGAACTTGAACTTGAATCATCCAGCACTCTTCTTCAGGTAAGGTGGTGATGTAGGTCCCGGTGAAGCTTGGTACTCCGATGTTTAGGTATATAGTGACTTCCTTCCAGTGGCGTCCAAAGGGTGTAACTTCATCCGGTTGCGTGAACTTGTTCCTTGCATCCGCCATCCTAAAAGAATAGAAAAGATGAGGAGTCAGAAGTGAGAAGAGAGAGTAGTGTTCTAGGGCTTTATCTTAGTGGTCGTGTCCTATAGTCAGCGTGTGCTCTGATACCATCTTGTAGCGACCAGACCTCAAACAGTCTGATCTCTGTGCATCAGTGTCATCCCTGGATCGGTAATGTTGACATGCACAGTACTTGAAGGATTTATAACAGAGTAGCAATCACACACTTATTACATCGAATGTCTTAAGAACTTATTACAAATAATATGGCTTAAGGCCATCTAATAACGATAACAGCGGAAGGCTTGGAAGATAAGCGAGTCCATCAACTCCAATGACATCACTGAGTATAGAACCACGACCTAAAAGCCACCTTATTCGTTGTCTGAAGAAGTCTGCAACATGAACGTTGTAGCCCGAAATGGGTCAGCACATGGAATATGCTAGCAATGTAACACATAGAGGATAATGAAAGAATAATGCTATGCTACATGCATATATGGCTGGTGGAAAGCTCTATGGTTACAGTTTTGCATAAAGCCAATTTTTCCCTACTGCAAAGAAATAACATTTTATTTAACTATCATGGTGGTTGTTAAACATTGAGAAGGGTACTCCAACTCAATCCCAATTAAGAATCATCATTAAACCCAACAAGATTAATTAAGTAACATGATGAGATTCACATGATAATCCAAGTACTAGATACTCAAAATGTCCATAACCGGGGACATGGCTAACCATGATTAGTTTATACACTCTGCAGGGTTTTGCGCACTTTTCCCCGCAAGACTTGATCTCCTCCGTTTGATTTCTCGCACTACATGGTGTTTGAGAAACGGATGACCGAGACACAGTCTTTCAGAAGCATTAACTCTCTACTCCGGGTAGACCGTACCAACCTACATCCCCTACATCTGCTAGTCTACCTCTTCAAGAGCTCATGCAACTTAATCAACTATGCTAGAGCCCATAGTAGCTTGCGGCTACAGACGGAAGTTTCTAGCATGAATAATCTCATGATCCCTTTGAGCCTGGGTGGCGGTCCATCGGAGAATCACACGGTACACCGGGATTTTGAAAAATACAGGTAAACTGGGTTCCCCAGGTGCCTCAATCCACCCAGATGTGAATTTAAGTTGCCACCTTAAGTAAACTATTAATTGAACAATCTCACATCTGTCATGGAAACACTCACCCAATCCACGTCTACTAGCATAGCATGGCAATATAAGCAAACATAGAAATAACTCCCAAAGGTTTGATAATAAACATGTAATAGGTTCTACCTCATCTACTTCCCAAAACCCACATATTAAATCAGATCCTAATCATGCAATTGTTTGAGGATTGATCTAATGCAATAAAACTGGGTAGTAAAGAGGTATGATCAAAGTGTTACTTGCCTTCCTGATGATCTGTGAAACCTAGAGATTTGAAGTAGCAAGCGGCGCACTCCGGGTACTCTATTGCAAAAAAACAAGCATACAATAAGCACTAACATAATGCACAGGTAAAACTCAAATAAGAGATCTAACCAGAAAGTCAACTTAAGAACTCCGGTTTGCAAAAAGAATCAAATCAAACGAAGCAACGAAAGTCAAACAGCGAAAGAAACAAGCTTCGTTTACTAATCTGGACCTAAGTCACATTTTACAATAGCAAAAACTTGTTTGAGTTGGTTAAACGGAAAGAGGGTTTCGAGACAAAACTATAGTCGTTTGAATCGCCCGATTACGATAAACGAGCGAAAAGTTATACCAAAACGAAAATCGGATCAGAAATCGTGATCAGAAATAATCGCGGAAAATCCGAGAAAAAGAAAAACGGACGAACAGGCTAACGAACGAACGTTTGCTGTCTGTGAAAAAACTAAAATCGATCATTAAACCGAACGAACGAACGGGCATTCGCTAAATAACTAAACCGGGATAAAAAATAAAACCGATCTAAAAAAATAAACCGCGGATCTAAAAAGAAAAACCGTACGGTTTTCCGAAGAAAACCGACGGTGGCGGCGGCTACCTCCGGCAAGTCCGGCGAGGGCGGCGGCGGCGGCGGGCGGCTCCGGCGAGGCGGCAGGTCGGCGGCGGGGCGGCGGGTCGGCGAGGCGCGATCCGGCGACGGGCGGCGGGGCGGCGAGGTGCGGCAGCGGCGAGGCGCGACGTCGGCAGCGGCGGCGGCGCTATCCGGCACTGTCGGCGGCACGGGTCTCGAGGCGGGGTGGGGCGGCGGCTAGGTTTTCGGCCCGGGCCGGCCGTTGGCCTTTAAAGGCCGCCCGTGCGCAGTGTCCATGTCGGACACGGCCCGGTAAGGCGGTTCCTCTTTTTCTTAAAAAAACATTACCCGTAGAAAAATAATTAAAAGAAATACTAAACGGACTCTAAAAATCCCGAAATAATTTTTCCCCAACTTTTAAAATCAAGCCGGTTTAGATAAACATTTATTTGGGGCCTAAATGCAATTTTGAAAAACGCGCATTTTTCCTAAATTCAAATTAAATAGCAATAAACTCCAAAATAAAATCTTATTTGATTTTATTATTAAATCCTCAAGATTTCTTTATTTTGGGAAAGTCATATTTTCTTTATAGAAAGAATTGAAGATAAAATAAATAAAATCAAATGATCCTATTTTCAAAATTTGAGAAAACTCAAATATGAAAATAACGAAATCCCCAACTCTCTCCGTGGGTCCTTGAGCTGCGTAGAATTTCTAGGATTGAGCCAAAATGCAATAAATATGATATGCAATAATGATCTATTGTATAACATTCCAAATTGAAAATTTGGGATGTTAAAGTTTCAGACTCTGAAAAGGAATAGGTATGTGGTACGGTAAGTAAACCTACTCCAAAACAATTCTAATAGCAATTTTCCTCCGTTTTGGAATATTTAAGAAAATAGGAAAATAAGAAGTAGTCCGGGAAGGACACGAGGCCTCCACGAGGGTGGAGGGCGCGCCCACCCCTACTGGGCGCGCCCCCTGCCTCATGGGCACCTCGTGTGCTCTCCAGACTCTTTTTTCTTGCACGATACTTCTTTTGGTCGCTAAAAATTCATTATATAATCTCCCGAAGGTTTTGACCACCGTATCATGCAAATATCCTCTGTTTTTGTTTCGAGCTATTTTTCTGACAGATCTAGAGCACCATGACGTCTCCAAGCGCTCCCAAGGACAAGTTTTTCGAGAGGGTCATCAACCCCTACTCGCGGAGGTACTGCAGCATCCTCAAACCATTGAGATGCAGGAGCGTGTGCTGCACATCCGCGATGTGGAGGGACCAAGGCGTACTAGAAGCGTGGGGACAAAGCTCGAAGCTATGGAACAACAAGTTTTCAAGTGCCAAGGGATGGTGGAGTGTGCACTTAACGCCAACCAGATGATGATCGCGGAGTTCACCAACAACCACAAGCTGGACACCAAGAACCTTGGTGAGACCATCTTCAAGCTTCATGAGAAAATCGAGCACCTCCAGGCCCAGATCTATGACCTGCAAAACCAAAACTGTGAGTATGAATATAGATTCAAGCGGATGAGTTTGGCTGCAGATTTGAGGATCCCGGAGACTCGATCATCCTTCTATGATGGTGAGCCTATGCCTTGGAAAACAGACGACAAGCCTACATCATCACCACCTTCATCACCTCTGAGGACATAATCACATGGTTATGGGCACTCCCCTTGGCAACTGCCAAGCTTGGGGGAGGTTCCCCGGTATCGTATCACCATCACACTCCTATCTTTATCGTTTTCCTTAGTTTGATCCTTTTGGTAATATCTAGATCTAGTAGAATAAAGTTTTGGTGTGAATTAGTTTTGAGTTTTGCTTTGCGATCCCTCTATGTAATCGAGTCCTTGAGCTATATATAATAAAGATTAGTGTTGAGTCAAGGGCTTTGCTATCTTGCTATGATCTTGAGAAAATAGAAAGAATAAACAGAATAAAAGAGTTCATATTGATCTTATGGATAGTAATGACTTCACATATAGAGAGTATGATGCCTAAAAGTTGTTGAGAGTTGACAAACATAGCTTTGGTCATCGTTGCAATTAATAGGAAGTAATAAAGGAAGAGAGGTTTTCACATATAAATATACTATCTTGGACATCTTTTATGATTGTGAGCACTCATTAAGTATGACATGCTAAAGAGTTGATGTTGGACAAGGAGGACAACGTAACGGGTTATGTTTTCTCACATCTTAGTTAAAGTATATTATCATGGATTGTCCAACATGTTGAGCTTGCCTTTCCCCCTCATGCTAGCCAAAATTCCTTGCACCAAGTAGAGATACTACTTGTGCTTCCAAATATCCTTAAACCCAGTTTTTGCCATGAGAGTCCACCATACCTACCTATAGATTGAGTAAGATCCTTCAAGTAAGTTGTCATGTTACAAGCAATAAAAATTTCTCGCTAAATATGTATGACTTATTAGTGCGGAGAAATAAGCTTTATACGATCGTGTAATGGAAGTAATAAAAGCATGGACTGCATAATAAAGGTTCATATCACAAGTGGCAATATAAAGTGACGTTCTTTTGCATTAAGATTTTGGGCATCCAACCCTAAAAGCACATGACAACCTCTGCTTCCCTCTACGAAGGGCCTATCTTTTACTTTATGTCTTTTACTTTATGCAAGAGTCAAGGTGATCTTCACCTTTCCCTTTTTCATTTTATCCTTTGGCAAGCACCTCTTGTTGGAAAGATCCTGATATATATATATATATATATATATATATATATATATATATATATATATATATATATATATATATATCCAATTGGATGTAAGTTAGCATGAACTATTATTGTTGACATTACCTTTGAGGTAAAACGTTGGGAGGCAACACTATAAGCCCCTATCTTTCTCTGTGTCCGATTAAAACTCCAAAACCATAAGTATTGCGTGAGTGTTAGTAATTGTAGAAGACTATATGATAGTTGAGTATGTGGACTTGCTGAAAAGCTCTATTCTTGACTATTTCCGATGTTATGATAAATTGCAATTGCTTCAATGACTGAGATTATCGTTTGTTATTTCCCAATGAAGTATATGATTCATACTTGACATTGTGAATAGATTGTTACTTGAGCATAAGGAATCATATGACAAAATCTATATATGTTGCTGTTATAAGAATGATCATGATGCCCTCATGTCCATATTTTATTTTTATCGACACCTCTATCTCTAAACATGTGGACAAATTTTTCAATATCGGCTTCCGCTTGAGGACAAGCGAGGTCTAAGCTTGGGGGAGTTGATACGTCCATTTTGCAAAATGCTTTTATATCAATATTTATTGCAGTATGGGCTGTTATTACACGTCGTGTCACAATACTTATGGCTATTCTCTCTTATTTTACAAGGTTTAACATAAGGAGGGAGAATGCCGGCAGCTGCGATTCTGGGCTGGAAAAGGAGCAAATATTGGAAACCTATTCTGCACAGCTCCAAAAGTCCTGAAACTCCACGAAAGTCATTTTTGGAAGTAATAAGAATTATTGAGCGAAAGAAGTACCAGAGGGGGCCCACACCCTGGCCACGAGGGTGGGGGGGCGCGCCCACTCCTACTGGGCGCGCCCCCTGCCTCGTGGGCCCCCTGGTGGCCCTTCGGTGCCCATCTTCTGTTATATGAAGTCTTTTACCCTGGAAAAAATCATAAGCAAGCTTACGGGACGAAACTCCGCCACCACGAGGCGGAACCTTGGCAGAACCAATCTAGGGCTCCGGCGGAGCTGTTTTGCCAGGGAAACTTCCCTCCAGGAGGGGGAAATCATGACCAATGATCCTCTCATAGGGAGGGGGTCAATCTCCATCAACATAATCACCAACACTATCTCCTCTCAAACCCTAGTTCATCTCTTGTACCCAACCTTTGTACCAAAACCTCAGATTGGTACCTGTGGGTTGCTAGTAGTGTTGATTACTCCTTGTAGTTGATGCTAGTTGGTTTATTTGGTGGAAGATCATATGTTCAGATCCTTAATGCATATTAATACTCCTCTGATCATGAACATGAATATGCTTTGTGAGTAGTTACGTTTGTTCCTGAGGACATGGGTGAAGTCTTGCTATTAGTAGTCATGTGAATTCGGTATCCGTTCGATATTTTGATGAAATGTATGTTGTCTCTCCTCTAGTGGTGTTATGTGAACGTTGACTACATGACACTTCACCATTATTTGGGCCTAGAGGAAGGCATTGGGAAGTAATAAGTAGATGATGGGTTGCTAGTGTGACAGAAGCTTAAACCCTAGTTTATGTGTTGCTTCGTAAGGGGCTGATTTGGATCCACTAGTTTCATGCTATGGTTAGGTTTGCCTTAATACTTCATTTGTAGTTGCGGATGATTGCAATAGGGGTTAATCATAAGTGGGATGCTTGTCCAAGAAAGGAAAGTACCCAAGCACTGGTCCAACCACATATCAAATTATCAAAGTAACGAACGCGAATCATATGAGCGTGATGACAACTAGCATGACGATAATTCCCATGTGTCCTCAGGAGCGCTTTTCTCATTATAAGAAATTTTACAGGCTTGTCCTTTGCTACAAAAAGGATTGGGCCACCTTTCTGCACTTTATTTACTTTCATTGCTTGTTACCCGTTTCAAATTATCTTATCACAAAACTATCTGTTACCTACAATTTCAGTGCTTGCAGAGAATACCTTACTGAAAACCGCTTATCATTTCCTTCTAGTCCTTGTTGGGTTCGACACTCTTACTTATTGAAAGGACTACTATAGATCCCCTATACTTGTGGGTCATCAAGACTCTTTTCTGGCGCCGTTGCCGGGGAGTGAAGCGCCTTTGGTGAGTGGAATTTGGTAAGGAAGCATTTATATAGTGTGCTGAAATTTTCTGTCACTTGTTACTATGGAAACTAATCCTTTGAGGCGCTTGTTTGAGGCATCTTTGCCCTGACCAGTAGAGCAAAGAGTTGCTCCTCAACCTACTAAACCTACTGAAAATGTTTACTTTGAGATTCCTTCGGGTATGATAGAGAAACTGCTAGCTAATCCCTTTGAAGGAGATGGAGCATTGCATCCTGATTTACACCTTATCTATGTGGATGAAGTTTGTGGATTATTTAAGCTTGCAGGTATGCCCGATGATGTTTTTAAGAGGAAGGTCTTCCCTTTATCTTTGAAGGGAGATGCATTCCCATGGTACAAGCTATGTGATGATACAGGATCTTGGGACTATAAACGATTGAAATTGGAATTTCACCAGAAGTTCTATCATATGGATCTTGTTCATCGTGATCTTAATTACATATATAATTTCTGGCCTCGCGAAGGAGAATGTATCACTCAAGCTTGGGGGAGGCCTAAGTCAACGTTATATTCATGCCCCAATCATGAGCTCTCAACAGAAATGATTATTCAAAAAAATTATGCTCGGCTTTCTCTCAATGATCGCACCAGGCTCGATACTTCCGGTGCTGGTTCTTATATGCTGAAGACTATTGAATTCAAGTGGGACTTATTGGAAAGAATTAAAAGCAACTCTGAAGATTGGGGTTCCAACGATGGTAAGGAGTCAGGTATGACACCTAAGTTTGATTGTGTTAAATCTTTTATGGATGCCGATGCTTTTTGTGGTTTTAGCGCTAAATATGGACTTGACTCTGAGATAGTAGCTCCTTTCTGTGAATCTTTTGCTACTCACGTTGATCTCCCTAAGGAGAAGTGGTTTAAATATAAACCTCCCATTGAATTAAAAGTAGTTGCACCTGCTACAGTTGAAGAAAAGACTATCACTTATAATGATCCTATTGTTCCTAGTACTTATGTTGAGAAACCACCTTTCCCTATTAGGATAAATTATCATGCTAAAGCTTCAACTATGGTTCATAAAAGTAATACTAGAACATATACACCTCCTGAGAAAATTAAAGTTGAACCTATTATTGCTTTGGTTAAAGATCTCTTGGCTAATAATATTGATGGGCATGTTATTTACTTCTGTGAGGAAGCTGCTAACATTGCTAAACCCGATGCTAAGATACATAGACCTGTTGTAGGCATGCCTGTTATTTCTGTTAAAATAGGAGAACATTGTTATCATGGCTTATGTGATATGGGTGCTAGTGCTAGTGCAATACCTATTTCCTTATATAATGAAATTATGCATGATATTGCACCCGCTGAAATAGAACATATTGATGTTACAATTAAGCTTGCCAATAGAGATACTATTTCACTAGTTGGGATTGTTAGAGATGTTGAAGTCTTGTGTGGGAAAGTTAAACATCCTGCTGATTTTGTTGTTCTTGGTTCCCCACAAGATAGCTTTTGTCCTATTATATTTGGTAGACCCTTCTTGAATACTATTAATGCTAGGATTGATTGTAAAAAGGATGTTGTTACTATTGGTCTGGGGGATACGACACATGAGTTTAATTTTGCTAAATTTCATAGACAACCCCATGATGCATAATGATGCATGTGTACCATGAACTCTTCATGGTTACATTCTTTCGAAAACCCCATTGGGTGCCCCTAATGCCCTTGGGAGATGTTTAACTAAGGTCACCACTTGAGGAAGAAGTGGTGTACCGAAGAGAGCTTTTGGTGTGTGTGTGTGTGTAAAATGATGGATTAGATTTATGTGTGATTACCGTCCCAACCAAACATGTGCAACCACTCTACCCCTTTATGGGATGGGGCATTATTGATTACTTAGGCTGATACTAGCATGGTGCCCACATTACTAGTGACGGGGGTGACTTGAGGTCACTCTCGGGACGGGGTCGTGCTTGGATAGGCAGCCATGACTGTTTTCATAGGGAACCGAACACACCGTTGGTCCCTTCATGTATGCGTAATAATGTGAAACGGGCAGAGTCCCACGATCTTTTACTTGTACACGAGGGCCATGTATCAACAGGTGGACCTATGTTAGTGTCGTCTAGGGAAAGGTAATGATTGGGTGCTTCCTCCGAGTACTTGAGGTACTGCGGGATCGTGGATGACATGAAAGCTTCCCGGATCTTGTGGGTAAACTGCGCAACCTCTGCAGAGTGTCAAACTATTCGAATAGCCGTGTCCACGGTCATGGATAGTTGGGAGGTGCTACTTAAACTATGTCCAAAAAATTTACAATCTCGGTGCATGTGTGTGTGGAAAGGAACTATTTGTGTCAATGTGGTGACTTGACATGTTGAATGACATGGCATTGATTCAAACTCTATTTATGTTGATATCTGTAACCTGTTCTCAAGGTTACCCATGTTCATTGATGCATATCTCACAAGTTGATAGGACATCTCAACCAGCTTGAAGCTAGGTTGCTTACTTGTTGTACAGTTGCATTGTTACTTTGAACCAAATCATGGGTTGCTTGCGAGTACATTCAAAGTACTCATTGGCTTGCCACTGGTTATTTAATTGGGCAGGCATGGAAGAGCAGGAGTTCGAAGAAGAGTTCTTTGGAGACGAACATGCGAACTAGGACGTTTCCCAGTCAGAATGCCTGTAGGGTTAAGGCAGATGGCATGGGTTCTACTTATCGATGAAGATTTCCGCTGCTTTAGTTCATTTGGTATTCAGCCCCTATGGCTTTATCTATGTAAAAATTGACCAAAATGGTCATAATTTGTGTAAGACGGTATGTATGGATGTAAGACTCTTGTTATTCAGCTTCTGTGTGTTCAGTGAGCATTGATCCGTGGGATCACTATACACGTGCATTCGGTGATCACGACTTATGAGTCGGGGTCCCCACAAATATATGTTATTGTATGAGATGATCATGTTTTGGAAAAGTTATCAGCAATTGGCAGGAGCCCTATGGTTGTCGTTTTATTGTATGAAATGCGAACGCCATGTAATTGCTTTACTTTATCACTCTGCGTTAGCGATAGTTGTAGAAGCAATAGTTGGCGAGACGGCCACGACGCTACGATGGAGATCAAGGTGTCAAGCGGGTGACGATTTAGATCATGACGGTGCTTCAGAGATGGAGATCAAAGGCACAAGATGATGATGGCCATATCATGTCACAAATTTTGATTACATGTGATGTTTATCTTTTATGCATCCTATTTTTCTTAGTACGGCAGTAGCATTATAAGATGACCCCTTACTAAAATTTCAAGGTATAAGTGTTCTCCGTGAGTATGCCCCATTGCGATAGTTCATCGTGCTGAGACACCACGTGATGATCGGGTGTGATAAGCTCTACGTTCACATACAACGGGTGCAAGACAGTTTTGCACATGCGGAATACTCGGATTAAACTCGACGAGCCTAGCATGTACAGACATGGCCTCGGAACACTAGAGACCAAAAGGTTGAACATGAATCATATAGTAGATATGATCAACATAGAGATGTTCACCAGTGAAGACTACTCCATCTCATGTGATGATCGGACATGGTTTAGTTGATATGGATCACGTGATCATGCAGATCACTTGAGGGATGTCTATCTAAGTGGGAGTTCTTAAGTAATATGATTAATTGAACTTAATTTATCATGAACTTAGTCCTGATAGTATTTGCATATCTATGTTATAGTTCAATAGCTCGCGTATAGCTCCCCTGTTTTATTTTTGATATGTTCCTAGAGAAAACTAAGTTGAAAGATGATAGTAGCAATGATGCGGACCGGATCCGTGATCTGACGATTATCCTCATTGCTGCACAGAAGAATTATGCCCTTGATGCACAGCTAGGTGACAGACCTATTGCAGGAGCAGATGCATACATTATGAACGTTTGACAAGCTCGGTATGATGACTACTTGATAGTTTAGTGCACCATGCTTTACGGCTTAGAACTGGGACTTCAAAAAATGTTTTGAACGCCATGAAGCATATGATATGTTCCAAGATTTGAAATTGGTATTTCAGACTCATGCCCTTGTCGAGAGGTATGAGACCTCTGACAAGTACTTTGCATACAAGATGCAGGAGAATAGCTCAACTAGTGAGAATGAACTCAGAATGTCTGGGTATTACAGTCGCTTGAATCAAGTGGGAGAATCTTCCAGATAAGATAGTTATTTGACAGAGTTCTCTAGTCAGTATCACCAAGTTACTAGAACTTCGTGATGAACTATAATATGCAACGAATGACGAAAACGATTCCCAAGCTCTTCGCAATGCTGAAATCGGCGAAGGTAGAAATCAAGAAATAACATCAAGTGTTGATGGTTAACAAGACCACTAGTTTCAAGAAAAAGGGCAAGAGAAAGAAAGGGAACTTCAAGAAGAATGGCAAGCAAGTTGCCACTCCCGTGAAGAAGCCCAAAGCTAGACCCAAACCTGAAACTGAGTGCTACTACTGCAAAGGAAATGGTCACTCGAAGCGGAACCACCCCAAATACTTGGCGAATAAGAAGGATGGCAAAGTGAACAAAGGTATATATGATATACATGTTATTTATGTGTACTTTACTATAGTGTTCATAGTAGCCCTTGGGTATTTGATATCGGTTCAGTTGCTAAGATTAGTAACTCAAAACAGGAGTTACAAAATGAACAAAGACTAGTTGAGAGCGAAGTGATGATGTGTGTTGGAAGTGATTCCAAGGTTGATAAGATTACCATCACACACTCCCTTTACTTTCGGGATTAGTGTTGAACCTAAAATAAATGTTATTTGGTGTCTGCGTTGAGCATAAATGTGATTGGATCATGTTTATTGCAATAAGGTTATTCGTTTAAGTCAAAGAATAATTGTTGTTCTATTTACATGAATAAAACCTTCTATGGTCATACACTCAATATAAATGGTTTATTTAATCTCGATCATAGTGATACACATATTAATAATATTGATGCCAAAATATGCAAAGTTGATAATTATAGTGCAGCATACTTGTGGCACTGCCGTTTAGTCATATTGATGTAAAGCACATGAAGAAACTCCATGTAGATGGGCTTTTGGAATCACTTGATTATGAATCATTTGATACTTGCGAACCATGCCTCATGGGCAAGATGACTAAAACTCTATTCTCCGGAACAATGGAGCGAGCTAATGACTTGTTGGAAATAATATATACCGATGTATGCGACCCGATGAGTGTTGAGGCACGCGGCGGGTAACCTTATTTTCTTGCCCTCAAAGATGATTTGAGCAAATATGGGTATATCTACTTGATGAAGCACAAGTCTGGAACATTTGAAAAGTTCAAAGAATTTAAGAGTGAAGTGGAGAATCATCATAACAAGAAAAATAAAGTTTCTCTGATATGATCGCAGGAGGCGAATATTTGAGTTACGAGTTTGGCCTTCATTTGAAACAATGTGGAATGTTTCACAACTCACGGCACCTGGAACACCAAGCGTAATGGTGTGTCCGAACATCGTAACCATACTTCATTAGATATGGTGTGATCTATCATGTCTCTTACCAATTTACCACTATCATTTTGGGGTTATGCATTAGAGACAGCTGCATTCAATTTAAATAGGGCACCGTCCAAATTCGTTGAGACAACACCGTATGAATTGTGGTTTAGCAAGAAACCTAAGTTGTCATTTCTTGAAGTTTGGGGTTGCGATGCTTATGTGAAAAAGCTTCAGCTTGATAAGCTCGAACCCAAATCGAAGAAGTGCATCTTCATAGGATACCCAAAAGAAACTGTTGGGTACACCTTCTATCACAGATCCGAAGGCAAGATCTTTGTTGCTAAGAATTGATCCTTTCTAGAGAAGGAGTTTCTCTCAAAAGAAGTGAGTGGGAGGAAAGTAGAACTTGATGAGGTAATTGTACCTTCTCTCAATTTGGAAAGTAGCTTGTCAGAGAAATCCAATCCAGTGATGCCTACACCAACTAGAGAGGAAGCTAATGATGATGATCATGAAACTTCATATCAAGTTACTACTGAACCTCGTAGGTCGAACAAAGCACGTTCTGCACCAGAGTGGTACGGTAATCCTGTCCTGGAAGTCATGTTATTAGACCATGGCGAACCTATGAACTATGAAGAAGCTATGATGAGCCCAGATTCTGATAAATGGCTTGAGGCCATGAAATCTGAGATAGGATCCATCTATGAGAAGGAAGTGTGGACTTTGGTGGACTTGCCCGATGATTGGCAAGCCATTAAGAATAAATGGATCTTCAAGAGGAAGATGGACGCTGATGGTAGTGTTACTATCTACAAAGCTCGACTTGTTGCAAAAGGTTTTCGACAAGTTCAAGGTGTTGACAACGATGAGATTTTCTCACTCGTAGCGATGCTTAAGTCTGTCCGAATCATGTTAGCAATTGCCACATTTTATGAAATTTGGCAAATGGATCTCAAAACTGCATTCCTTAATGGATTTCTTAAAGAAGAGTTGTAGATGATGCAACCAAAAGGTTTTGTCGATCCTAAAGGTACTAACAAAGTGTGCAAACTCCATCGATCCATCTATGGACTGGTGCAAGCATCTCTGAGTTGGAATATACGCTTTGATAAGGTCATCAAAGCATATGTTTTTATACAGACTTATGGTGAAGCATGTATTTACAAGAAAGTGAGTGGGAGCTCTCTAGCATTTCTAATATTATATGTGGATGACATATTGCTGACTGGAAATGATATAGAATTTATGGCTAGCATAAAAGGATACTTGAATAAGAATTTTTCAATGAAAGACCTCGGTAAAGCTACTTATGTATTGGGCATCAAGATCTATAGAGATAGATCAAGACGCTTAATAGGACTTTCACAAAGTACACACCTTCACTAGATTTTGAAGGAGTTCAAAATGGATCAGTTAAAGAAGGAGTTCTTGTTGGGGAACGTAGTAATTCAAAAAAATTCCCATGGTTGCGTAAGATCTATCTTGGAGAAGCATAGCAAGGAGATGGGAGAGTGTGTCCACATACCCTCGTAGACCGAAAGCGGAAGCGTTTAATAATGCAGCTGATGTAGTCGGACGTCTTCACGATCCAACCAATCCAAGTACCAAACATACAACACCTCCGTCTTCAGCACACGTTCAACATGATGACATCCGTCGAGATCTTCATCCAGTAAAGGGATGAGGGAGAGTTGCGTCAGCACGACGGCGTCACGACAGTGATGATGAAGTTACCGGCACAGGGCTTCACCTAAGCACTACGACGATATACCGAGGTGTTAAATTGTGGAGGGGGCACCGCACACAGCTAAGAGATTGTCTGTTGTGCTCTACGGTGCCCCCAACCCATGTATATAAAGGAGGGGGGAGGAGGAGGCCGGCCAGGGGGGAGGCGCCCAAGGGGGGGAGTCATACTAGGACTCCAAACCTAGTAGGATTCGGCCCCCCTTTTCCTTCCAACGGAGAGGGGGAAAGGGGAAAGGAGGGAGAGGGAGAAGGAAAGAGGGGGGCCTCGCCCCCTCCCCTTGTCCAATTCGGATTGGGGCAAGGGACGTGCGCCCCACCTCCAGTGGCCTGCCTCCTCTCCTCCACTATGGCCCACTAGAAGAACGCCCGTGCATTGCAACGGGGCCACATTAACTTTAAGAGTTCAATATTACGACATTGGCGACCTTTTTTACCATCAAATCCTCACACACACACACTCTTCCCCTCCCTCTTCCTCACTCTCTCTCCCACTCTCTATCTCTAACACACACACACATAACCTATTCTCCTTGCCAATAAGACTTACTCAATTGGCAATAATGTGTGGACTTGTGGTGAGCTTGACTGAACTAATGGATAGTGTGATATATTCCCCAATCATTTAACAATGAAATTTTAGAAATGGGAAGATTATGTAACACCTCAAGTCGTTAGCTACAATGACCTCCCCCTAATGATGCCATGTCATCAGGCTTGCTAAGTGTCGGTGTACTAAAATAGGGGTACCTTAGTACCCCAAACTTGTGCACGGGCAGTCGCAGCGTCCCGCAGCAAGGCTTGTCGGGCGTCCGCCAAGATCCTCCGCTATTCCTATTTTCTGCCATTCAAGAACAAAGTGTTAACTAAAAGGACAAGTCCCCGGCAAGAGGAGCTTGCCGGGAAGGACAAAGGCCCCGGCAAGAGGAGCTTGCCGGGAAGGCCAGCTAAGGCACTTCAAGAAACTTGCCGCAACGCCCCGCGCGTCCCGGCAAGGCCCGGTGAGCGGCAAGCTTGCTGGTGCGACAAGATAAGGGCCGCGGCAAGGCGCTTGCCGCGGCAAGGCTGCCACTCTGCGCCCACGCTCCAGCACATCCGACGACGTGTCGCCACAAGATCGCTCCTGGTGCACGTGGCGGGTAGCTGTGCAGCATGGCGGTGCGAGGTGGCAAGCGAAGCTGACAAGGAGGCCATTGTGGCGATCGGTGGCGCCCCTAACGGTCGTTTCCTTGCACTGTTGGGGCGACCGGACGGGCATTAAATGCCCTTGTCCCCTGCCGTCAGAGTTAGGTAGGGGACACTGTTGGTAGCAGTTGTACCAACCCACGTTTTTACCTTTCTACCCCTCTTTCTACGCTGCCACCTGTCGGTGACCCCTTTAGCCTATAAAAAGGAGGCCCATGCGCACATAGAAGGGGTTGGGAGTTTTGGGTTCCGCAGCTTGGGGGTTCGGCTGATTCGACACCGCACCCGCTCTCTCGAGCAAGAACAGAATACAAACACAAAGCAGCAGTAGGAGTTTTATCTCTGCGGAGAGCTCCGAAGCTAGGTAAAATCCCCCGCGCGCTCTCGCCTCGATCTGCTCTGCGTGCGCCCTCCGCTCCCTTGCTGGACAAGAAGGGGCCCCCTGCCCCATAGGTGCTCGTGCTCCCATTCCCCACGACATCTCTGGCGCGCCAGGTAGGGTACATCCGTCAGAGTTCCTCAGCGTCTACACCATCGCGGTGCAGGCTGCCGGAGGGCGCGACTAGAAGATCCTCGCCAACTACTTCCCGCTGGTGCTCAAGCCCAACGTCAGATCTTGGCTCATGCACTTGCCGGACAACTCCATCTCTTCGTGGGCGGACCTGTGCCATCAGTTTGTCGGCGCCTTCATAGGCGGCCACAAACCCCATGGCCAGGAGAGTGATCTTCATCTGCTCGCCCAGAAGGAAGGAGAACCCCTGCGCAAGTATATACAAAGATTCAGTCAGGTGCAGCGCAACATCCCAGACGTCCACCCTGCCGCGGTTATCAGCGCGTTCCATCAGAACATGCGTAACCGCAGGATGAGGGAGGAGATGGCGATGTGCAAAATCAGAGATGTCAGCGAGCTATATGCTCTGGCCAACAAGTGTGCACGGGCTGAAGAGGGGAGGAGACTCCCCGGAGAGAATGCAGGAGCAGAAGGATCTGACAGTGAGGATGCCCCTCCGGCAAAGAGGAACCGAAGGCGGAATAACAGAAAGAGGAAGGCTAAGGATGTGCTAGTTGTTGAGCAGTCCGGCAGCGGAGGCGGTTTCGAGAAGGCTAGAGCTGGTGACTCCGGCGAGGCTGTGGTAGCCACCGACAAGCAGGACGGCTCCGGCAAGCAGTATTGCAAGATCCACCGCACCAAGGGCCATGACCTCCATGCTTGCAAGAAAGTTGAGCAGATGGTGGAGCTACAAAAAGCTGAATACGAGCGCCACAACAAGGAGAAGGCCCGGGAAGGTGGCGAAGGATCTGGCAAGAAGTATCCCGCCCGGGGAGGGCGCCGTGGTAAGGCCAAGCCGCGGCAAGGAGACAGGCCTCCCCGCGGCCGCGACAAAGACGAAGACGAAGATGAGGATGATGAGATGGAGGAAGATGAGACTGACGAGCAGGAGTTTCAGAAGGCAACAGAGGTGTTGTGCGTCGACGGCGGTGCTTCTCTGCACACCTCGCACCGCCAACTCAATCAGTGGGTGCGGGAAGTGAACGCAGCACAACCGTCCGTTGAGTCGCGCAAGCCCCTGAAGTGGTCCAGCACGCCCATCATCTTCGACGTTGAGGATCACCCTGATCGCATCACTGCGGTTGGGTGCTTGCCGATGTTGGTTTCGCCAACAATCCGCAACCTCAGGGTCACGAAGATGCTGGTTGACGGCGGGGCTGGCCTGAATCTGATCTCCTCCGCAGTGCTCAAGAAGCTCCAGATCCCCGACAGCGAGCTCAAAGAGACTGGTACCTTTCAAGGAATAAACCCGGGAAGGAGCAAGCCGAAGGGGAAGATCACACTGCCAGTGACATTTGGCAGCGAGCTGAATTTCAGGACAGAGAGAGTCACATTTGACGTTGCTGATTTCCCATTGCCCTACAATGGGATACTTGGTTGTCCAGCGCTTGCCAAGTTCATGGCAGCCTCTCACTACGCCTACAATGTACTCAAGCTGCCTGGTCCGATAAGTGTCATTTCTGTCCAAGGCAACAAGAAGGATGCAGTCATCTGTACCGACAAGATCTACCGGGAAGCAGCAGCCGCAGCAGAGCGCAAACCACTTGCCGCTGAAGCTCCCGGAGGGAAGAAGAAGAAGATCAAGTCCGGCAAGAGTAGCTCTGAGGCCCACTCCGGCAAGCGCACCTCTTTGGAGTGCTGCGCTACCGTCGAGGATGCACCATCGAGCTCCACCGGCAAGTGCCAGAAGGCAGAGACAGCTTCACCAGAGACCAAGAAAGTGGCCGCCAAGGAGGACGGCACTGGTGGTACCTTCACCATCAGTGCCACGCTTGATCCTAAATAGGAAAGCGCGCTCGTTGCTTTCCTGCGGGCGAATGTCGATGTGTTTGCATGGCAACCATCTGACATCCCCAGTGTTCCCAGGAAAGTAATTGAGCACCACCTTGCCGTCTGCCCTCACGCGCGGCCTGTCAAGCAGAGAGTCAGAAAACAAGCAGTAGAGCGTCAAGAATTCATTGCAGAGGAGATCAAGAAGTTCGAAGCAGCGGGACTGGTCCGAGGAGTACTCCATCCGACGTGGTTAGCCAATCCAGTAGTCGTGCGCAAAGCAAACAGGAAGTGGAGGCTTTGTATTGACTTCACTGATGTTAATAAAGCTTGTCCCAAGGATCCATTTCCCTTGCCGCGCATTGACCAGATTGTCGACTCCATGGTAGGACGTGATCTGCTTTCATTCCTTGATGCATACTCAGGATATCACCAGATCTTCATGGCAGAAGAGGATGAAGAGAAAACCGCGTTCATTACTCCATGTGGCACGTACTGCTTTGTACGAATGCCCTTCGGACTAAAGAATGCTGGTTCAACATTTGCAAGAGTAGTCAGTCATGCTTTTGAGCCACAGCTGCACAGAAATGTAGAAGCTTACATGGATGACATAGTGGTCAAGAGCAGGGACAAAGAGACTTTGGTCCAAGATTTAGACGAGACCTTCACAAATCTGTGCAAGATCAATCTCATGTTGAATCCCGAGAAGTGTGTGTTTGGAGTTCCTTCCGGCAAGCTCCTCGGATTCTTCGTGTCTCAGCGGCGAATCGAAGCCAATCCCGACAAGATCAAGGCCATCAAGCAAATCGAAGCACCGAAGCGAGTCAAGGATGTGCGAAGGCTTGCCGGCTGTGTTGCTGCTCTCAGTAGGTTCGTCTCTAAGTCTGCTGAGCGTGCCCTGCCATTTTTCAAAATTTTGAAAAAGGCAGGTCCAATGAAATGGACTCCGGAAGTGGAGGCTGCGCTGCAGGACCTGAAGAGATACCTATCCTCTACTCCAACACTTGTCGCACCTAAGCCACAAGAGAAGTTGTTGCTATATCTGGCGGCAACCAATCAAGTGGTTAGTGCTGCGTTAGTAGCGGAGAGGGAGGCAGATGGTGAGCCAGTGACCGCGGCAAGCTAGTCCAGCGACAAGCAGGGGGCTTCCCCGACAAGCTCTGGCCCGACAAGCCCTGATCCGGCAAGTTCCGGTTCTGGCAAGGATGGATCTGCGCAGCCACAAGAAGAGAAACAGAAGAAGATGGTGCAGCGCCCAGTTTACTTTGTCAGTTCCCTTCTGCAGGGGGCTAGATCAAGGTATTCTGGTGTGCAGAAGTTGCTTTTCGGCCTCCTAATGGCCTCGAGGAAGCTGCGCCATTACTTTCAAGCACATGAGATCAGAGTGGTCACTCGCTTTCCGTTGAAGAGGATATTGCAGAATCCAGAGGCAACGGGCAGGATTGTCGAGTGGGCACTGGAATTGTCAAGCTTTGGCCTCAAGTTCGAGAGTACCTCAACTATCCAGAGCCGAGCATTGGCAGAATTCATAGCAGAATGGACGCCAACACCTGATGAAGAAACTCCGGAGAGGAGCATCCCCGTCAAGGAAGCAAGCAAGGAATGGATCATGTACTTTGACGGTGCCTTCTCGCTGCAAGGCGCCGGTGCGGGCGTACTACTTGTCGCACCCACTAGAGAGCACCTCAAGTACGTGGTCCAGATGCACTTTCCCAAGGAGCAAGCAACAAATAATACTGCGGAGTATGAAGGCTTGCTTGCCGGACTCAGGATCGTGGCAGAACTTGGGATCAAGAAGCTTATTGTCAGGGGTGACTCACAGCTTGTCGTCCGCCAAGTTAACAAAGATTATTAGAGTCTGTTGATGGAAGCCTACATTGATGAAGTGAGGAAGCTAGAAGAGCATTTTGACGGCCTGCAAATGGAACATGTTCCAAGAGCTCAGAATGACATTGCAGATGGACTGTCAAAGTGCGCCGCACTCAAGTTGCCTGTGGAACCAGGGATTTTTCTGCTCAAGCTGACTCAGCCATCTGTGACACCGTCAACTGGACGGAACAAGAAAAGAAAGTTGGTTACTGGCGACTACTTTCCGGCAGAGCTCCCCGAAGCCACCGCCAAGAAGGTCCCCAGGATCAACGCAAAGAGTGCTGAGGAGCAGTCTGCTCCGACAAGCCCTAGGGCTTGTTTCGTTGAAGCAGACGCTTCCGACAAGCTGTGTCCCGACACGCTTGCCGGGAAGCATCATGCTCCGGCAGGGTCCCAGATTCTTGCCGTAGAAGCGGATGTTCCCGCAACAGCATTTGCGCCTTTAGTCCTTGTCGTCGAGCCGCAAGCTCCGGCATGGGCACAGCAGATCCTCCGTTTCCTTCAGACAGGAGAACTTCCCGAGGAACAGGAAGAAGCGGAGAAAGTAGCCCGGCAATCAAGTATGTACCAGTTTGTCGATGACATACTGTATAGAAGAAGATTCAACAGAGTGAAATTGAAGTGCATTTCCTGGGAAGATGGACAGGAGCTGTTGGCGGAGATACATGGAGGCATATGTGGTCACCACATTGGCGCAAGAGCACTTGCCGGCAAAGCCTTCCGGCAAGGTTTCTTCTGGCCGACAGCCCTCCAGGATGCAACTGCACAAGTAACCAAGTGTGAAGCGTGCCAGTTCCACTCCAAACAGATTCATCAACCAGCTCAAGCTCTCCAAACAATCCCTTTATCCTGGCCATTTTCGGTCTAGGGGCTCGACATTCTCGACCCCTTTCCCCTCGTATACGGATCGCCTCGAGTGCTCCCTTACGATGAGCTAGAGCGAGAGCAGCTGCGGAAAGACGACGCGCTGCTCCTCGAGGAAGATCGTCTTCAGGCTGCGGTACGAGCTGCTCGCTACCGGCAAGCTTTGCGTCGCTACCATAGCCGCAAAGTTAACGCCAAAAGCTTCGAGGAGGAGAGGATGGAGGTGTGGGCCGGGCGTTGTTCAAAGGAGTATGGCCTTGCCGGAACACAGGCGACAGAAAAGCTAAGTTGCCAAAGTTTGAGCATGATCAAGTTTTAAATTTTTAAGTTATATTCCTTGAATGTCCGTGCCTTGTATGGAAAACCTGTGCGCGGAGGAATCGACTCGTGGCTAAGTTGCGCCCTTGATTTGTTTCGAGTCCGCTCAACAATACAAGTGCGCTGCAACTATCCCCAACAAGGTTTCTTGCCGGATGCAACACCGCCAGCGGGCTGCTGATGTTCCGCACTCAGCAAGTGTGCTTGCGCCGGCAAGTTTCCCTCAAAGTGTAGGGTGAAAACATACAAGGGATGTAACAGAGTAAAGGATATAACATAGCAAGCGTTGCCCAGGACAAAGTTATATTACGAAAGTAACTTGTTACGGCACTGGCTAAGATGTTCTCATAATTAAAATAACAGCGACCAGGAAGAAGAAGGAGCGCGCGCCGGCACCTGAACCCCGGCAAGCCAGCATTGCCGGGGGCCGCGAATACCAAGATTCATCCGCGGCAAGCCAGAGTTGCCGGGGGCTGCGATATCAGATAAGTTTTTTGTCCCTCATCATGCATCCTCTTATGGACTGGGGAACGCGAAGCCGCGTCCTTGAACGACCGTGCCTTGTATGAAAAACCTGTGCGCGGAGGAACCGGCTCGTGGCTAAGTTGCACCCTTGGTTTGTTTTCGAGTCCGCTCAACAATACAAGTGCGCTGCAACTAGCCCCGACAAGGTTTCTTGCCGGAGGCAGCACCGCCAGCGGGCTGCTGATGTTCCGCACTCAGCAAGTGTGCTTGCGCCGGCAAGTTCCCTCAAAGCGCAGGGTAGAAACATACAAGGCATAGAATCAAGTAAAGGATATGACATAGCAAGCTTCCCCTTTTTCATTAAAAACATCCCACTCGGGCACAGTCCATAGAGGATGAAAAACATGAAAGAGAGGATTACAAGCTTTAGATGCGGCTAAGGCCCGAAGGCTTACAAATTAAAAACATAAGATGCCCGTAATCCTTTTCCTGTCCCTCTTTTCAGGAGGTAGGTCAAGGAGGCGAGAAGGGCAAAAGGGGCGCCTAGGCGAACTACGGGTGCCAGAAGACACCAAGAGAACATCCCGGGGACCGTCCGAAGGCTGGATGGTAATGGCGGCGCCGGATGCAGGGCTCGAAGACGGGGCGGTAGGACGTCAGCACGCTGTCGAGGGCACTACGCCCTCGTACTCCGACTTGATGGCCTTGCCGCCAGCCCTCTTCCCCTTCCGCAGCCTCCCTACGCCAGCCGCCCAAGGAGACGACCCCGGGGAGTTCAAGGAGCCGGCGACGCGGATGATGGGGTCGCCGGTGACGCGCGGAGCGGCGCCCGACACCTAGTCGGACCCGCCACTCCGCCGCCCGCTACCCTCGTCGTCGCTGTCGCTCTCCTCCTCGTCACTCTCGCTCGAGGGGGAGTCTTCGCTATCGGAGGAGCTGTCCACGCAGCACCTCACCCGAATGCCGGAGTCCCCGAAGACCTTGACGGAGAGGAGGTCGCCCTCCATTAACTTAAAATGGAGGGTAAACCCCGCCGTCAGGCTGTGGATGCGGGCGAACGTCTTCCACCCTCGATCAAGATACATCACATTGGGGGCTGGGGATACAACGTGGACTCGCGTGCCGTTGATCCCACAGCCCCTCATGTGCAATCTCAACGTCTCGGGCGGCTCCGGCTCCATCGCGTTCGCAAACGGAGCTGGGAGCCGGAGACTACGACGAGGCGCCCGGCGCAGCCTGACGAAGAACTCGCAAGGGTCGTCCCCTGTATGGACCGCCGCGAGGGGAGGAACCATCGGCGGAGGCGGAGGTGTAGCGCCGCCCCGTCCGCCTCTTCCCCGAGCGCCTCGACCTCGTCCTCGACCTCGCCCCCTCCCTCTTCCCCTTGTGGCTGACTCTGCCACCACGGGTGCGGGATAGGGAGGGATGCGCTGCCTGGCGGCGACCCTCGCCGCCACAGATGAACGGCCAGGTTTCCCTTCCTCCATGGTGAAAGAGAGAAAGGGGAGCAGAAACTGAAGACAGGAAAAGGTGAGAGAGTGCGGGCTTCTGCGCTCCCCTCCCGCTCTTCTTAAAGGAGCGAGGTGGGGGCTCGGCCGCCCCGCTCGGCAAATCAGAGCACGGGAAGAGCAGGGAGTCGGGGCCGACCCGCTGCCTCCGCCCGTGACGTCTCAGTTTCCCAGTTCCACCGCCCATGACCCCGAGTGCATGGGAGCCGCGTGGCGGGGATGCAGAACTGAGGCGATAGATGAGGAGACCTCGCCCCGCCCCGTGGTCACGGGGGGGGGGGGGCGGGGGGGGGGGGGGGGGGTGGGGGGGGGGGGGGGGGGTTGGACGCCTCGAAAATCGCGAACGCCGCCCACGTCTCCCACGACGCCGCGATTGATGCGTGCCGTTACAAGGGAGTGCAGTGGACACGGAGTCAGATTTAATGTGGACCCAGGCCGCGTGTGCCCGTGCCCTGTTTTGGGCCTGGCCCAACAGCGCTCGGCACCGTGTATGGCCCAGGCCCGGGGGCTCCTGTCAGTGTACTAAAATAGGGGTACCTTAGTACCCCGAACTTGTGCACGGGCAGTCGCAGCGTCCCGCGGCAAGGCTTGTCGGGCGTCCGCCAAGATCCTCCGCTATTCCTATTTTCTGCCATTCAAGAACAAAGTGTTAACTAAAAGGACAAGTCCCCGGCAAGAGGAGCTTGCCGGGAAGGACAAAGGCCCCGGCAAGAGGAGCTTGCCGGGAAGGCCAGCTAAGGCACTTCAAGAAACTTGCCGCAACGCCCCGCGCGTCCCGGCAAGGCCCGGCGAGCGGCAAGCTTGCTGGTGCGACAAGATAAGGGCCGCGGCAAGGCGCTTGCCGTGGCAAGGCTGCCACTCTGCGCCCACGCTCCAGCACATCCGACGACGTGTCGCCACAAGATCGCACCTGGTGCACGTGGCGGGTAGCTGTGCAGCATGGCGGTGCGAGGTGGCAAGCGAAGCTGACAAGGAGGCCATCGTGGCGATCGGTGGCGCCCCTAACGGTCGTTTCCTTGCACTGTTGGGGCGACCGGACGGGCATTAAATGCCCTTGTCCCCTACCGTCACAGTTAGGTAGGGGACACTGTTGGTAGCAGTTGTACCAACCCGCGTTTTTACCTTTCTACCCCTCTTTCTACGCTGCCACCTGTCGGTGACCCCTTTAGCCTATAAAAAGGAGGCCCATGCGCACGTAGAAGGGGTTGGGAGTTTTGGGTTTCGCAGCTTGGGGGTTCGGCTGATTCGACACCGCACCCGCTCTCTCGAGCAAGAACAGAATACAAACACAAAGCAGCAGTAGGAGTTTTATCTCTCCGGAGAGCTCCGAAGCTGGGTAAAATCCCCCGCGCGCTCTCGCCTCGATCTGCTCTGCGTGCGCCCTCCGCTCCCTTGCTGGACAAGAAGGGGCCCCCTGCCCCATAGGTGCCCGTGCTCCCATTCCCCATGACACTAAGCCAAACTGCCACTTGATAAAAATCAAAGCCCAATTCAAATTTACAATAAAGTCAAATAAATTATTTCGTCAAACAGTAAAACTAAAATGTTCACCATATTCTATAAATTCCACTGATCTTTGACATGTTGAGCCCAACATTATTTGACCCAAAAATTAAATCTTCTCAAATTAATAAGAGGTCCAACAGTAGTTAAAATAACCAATTAAATATAAACCTAATTTTATGTATTTCCTTTTGGCCCCAAACTTTTTGTGCCACCTAAAAATATTGTGCTCGATTTGTGTGCATAGTTTCACAATTAACAAAATACATTTAGTTGATATAAGAATAAATAGAAAACGGTGTTAAAAAGGAGAAACGGATTACAATACATTAAAAACCAAAAGGACGATAAAAAAGGGGATTCCCCCTACCCCCTGGGCCTTGCCACCGAACTGGCCTAGTGGTCCAGTCCCCGCACGGTCGTCTTCTCCTGTTCCCCGAGCCCGTCGCTACAGAGCCGGGCTCCTACCCGACCACCTCGCCGGCATCGAAGGGGAACGGATAAGGGTGATGCCCTGCCCCCATGGCCTCACTCCTCCTCGACGCCCCTCCCAGATCCACTTCTCCTCCTCCCTTGCTCGATCCCGGTGATCTGGATGAAGTCAGATGCCATGGCCACCATGACCGACCCCGTCCACATGGCCACTGCCCTCCCTGCTGGATAGGAGCTTGTCGAGGAGCTTCGAATGCCTCCGCTACTTCGTCTGCGCCTACGAGATCAAGTCCAGCACCCCAAGATCGACGTCGTTGCCGTCTTCCTCAACCTTCAGCCACCGCGACATTGCCGTTCGATCCGTGCTGCCCCGAGCTCCCCTGCCTTCCCCTAGGGTGCCATTGACACCACCGTGATCTCCTCTTGCCTTTCCCTAGTTTCCCCTATCGTTTTCTCTCGTTAGGCATTTTGCCGTGGCCGAGAACCGCCATCCCCCATGGCCATTGCAGGGGTAGCCACTGAGCTCCTCGGATTGACCCCATGGCACATGCCCGCTCCTATGCGTGCCCATGCCCGAGCCTTCAGCTCTTCTTCCGCACCTGCGGGTCCACTCCTTCTCCGGCTCTCCATGCCCACGCACGTGCCACACCGCGTCTGTCGCGCCCGCCGTTGCCATCACGCTTGCCACAGCCACCGCACCACTGTGCCCCGCGCGATGCACACCCTGGTCGCGCGTCACACTCTCGCTGGCTGCACTAGCCCCGTCTGCTGCCGCCTATCCCTTTGCTCTCCCCGCTGTCGTGCCCCTGCCTTGCGCCGCCTCCTGCCGCGGCCATCATCTGCCGGCCACCCCCTCAGCCACGCCGGCCGCATCTCTGCCGTCCACCGTAGGCCGCTCGCCTCGCCTGCTGCGGGCTTCTTCCTGCTGCTATGCGCTACTCTACCACTGGTACGCTGTTGCGCCATGCCCTCAACACCGCCGTGGACAAACTTGGTGGATGGATTGTCAATGGAGTACGAGGAGGAGGTGGCGGAGAAGGTGTGGAGAGGCAAGATGTCTAGCGTGGTGTCAGCTAGCTGTGGTGGAGGTGATTATGTGAGAAGGAGCCGGAGCGGAAGGAGAGGTCACAATTGGAAAGAATCACAAAAAAAATCATAACCCGAAGATCTCATTCCAAAAAAATGCTAATATCGATGGAGGGGTGATTTCCTTCAATAGGTGGAAAACATAGGAAATATTGGATATTATCAAGGAAAGGTAAAAATTTAGGAAAGTTAGGATTTTGAATTGCTTTCTATGCAAATGGGGTTTTATTGTTTGGTAACATGATATCAGTACCTGCCCGTTTGTGACGTGTCTGATTAGGAAAGTTTGCAAATGTTAATAAACTATTTATTGGGAGGAAAGCTTGTGACGTGTCTGTTATTTGTTTCCTAAAACGAATTTCACTAATGAGAGAAATCGATTGATTTAGATAAGTTAGGAAAGTTAGATTCAAATCTATTATTTGTTTCTTAAAAATTAGTTATTTGTTTCCTAAGACAAATTGAACCAATAAAAGGAATCGATTGATATGAATAATTTAAGGAAGTTAGATCCGTGATTTGTTATACGTTAGGAAAGCCCTGGTTGTAATAAATAGTGGAGAGAAAAATAAACCGATGGACTAGGATGGGAGGGGGTGGTAGGAGGAAAGACGAAAAAACCCAGCAAAAATAAACCATGGAGACTATTCACCAACTGCTCCATTAGGAGTAGAGATTAGGCCTAATAACTTTCGAGGGGGGTTTCGATAACCTCCCGGTACTCCGATAAATCCCCGAACCTTATCTGAACCATTCCGATGTCCGTATATAACCATCCAATATATCAATCTTTACCACTCAACCATTTCGAGACTCCTCGTCATGTCCGTGATCTTATCTGGGACTCTGAACAAACTTCGGTCATGAAATCACATAACTCATAATACAAATCCTCATCGAACGTTAAGTGTACGGACCCTTCGGGTTCGAGAACTATGTAGAAATGACCGAGACATATCTCCGGTCGATAACCAGTAGCAGAACCTGGATGCTCATATTGGCTCCTACATATTCCAAGAAGATCTTTATCGGTGAAACCGCATAACAACATACGTCGTTCCCTTTGTCATCGGTATGTTACTTGCCCGAGATTCGATCGTCGGTATCTTCATACCTAGTTCAATATCGTTAATGGCAAGTCTCTTTACTCGTTCCGTAATGCATCATTCCACAACTAACTCCTTAGTCACATTGCTTGCTAGGCTTATAGTGATGAGCATCACGGAGAGGGCCCTGTCGTGGAATTGTCACAGGAGATGTCCTAGTAAAAGGACTTAGTCGTGGAGCCATCGCAACTACGTTAGCTCAAAGGGGTTAAACGGGACAAAGGACACATGAGTTTATACTGGTTCGGCCCTTTGATGTGAAGGTAAAGTCTTAGTCTAGTTTGAGGTGGTATTGCTTGGGTTTCGATTACCAGGGAGCGAATACGCTTGACCTAGTTCTCGATGTGTTGTTTCTTGTCCTTAAACCGCCCCCGGGTCGTCCCTTTATATACACAGGTTGACGCCCAACGGCTCATGGAGTCCCGGCCGATTTATACAACATGTCCGGCTCGGTGACTAACTACTCATGCCTTACAGTACAAGTCATACATATATGGCGGTTAACACCTATGGGCCTTAAGTCGCCTTTGGGCTTCGGGCCCTTAGCAAGTCTGTTTCATGAACCACCATCTTCAACATCTTCATGGGCTTCGTCTTGATGAACCGCCATTGGTATAACCCGGCCCCTCCTAGGCGGGCCATACCCAATAGTTATATCCCCAACATTATGCCCCACGTTGATTTGAACTTGTTCAGGTCAATCTTCAACACTTAGGAAAAATCCTTTTTCATTTATTCTTGCAAAACCCTGTACCCCACCGTGACATCATCTTCTAAGATCATGGTAACCCGCCGTGACGTCATCTATCATTAATGTTATATAGATCCCAAATTTTAATATATCTCCTCTTTTAATGAACCTCCGAAAATCGAGGCGTCCGCGCCGTCATATATGCATTTTTTAACCTCCTCGATTTGCACACCTGCCACTTATCTTTCCAGCCTTATAAATAGGGCCAGGGCTCCCTTTCACTTTCCCCCTTGCCTCTTCATCTCTTTCTTCTTCCTCGCGTCATCTCAGTGCCCGAGCTCCGCCGTCGCTGTCGACCTTCGCCACTGCTTCAACAACGGCTGTTGCATCAACCTGAATCAAGCAGAATTCATGCGCGCTCCTCCGCTGTTCAACAGCTCCGGTAAGTTCACCTCCTTTCTTCTCCCATAGATCCCATTAGGGTTTCCTACGAGCTCATCAGAGTTCATCTTCGTTCTTCACTGTAACTTGCCCTTTTTGATCCGAACTTGATACCTCTCATGTGCGATGGTAGTTGTAGCACTCATTTTTGCTACTAGGGCATCTCCTTTTGCATAAAAACCCGATTTGGAGATATGAACTGCTCAAGCACCATAATTTAGGTCTAGATATTTTCCATTATCTAAAGTGCCAAAGATCCAAAATCATAATATCAATCTGCGAAACCTATTTTTCAATACTTAGCAATTTTTCAGATCTGTATTTTAATAATTGTGTGGGCTGCTTAACTCAAAAACTGTAACCCGCCAGGTACCATTAGTCCCCTCTTAAGCTGCCAATAGCTCATGTTTATAACTTCAATGTTGTCCTCCGGCTTAACAGTTATGCATGCTTCATTGTTATTTACTAGTTAACTTGCCAACCAGCTTAACCATGTAATCTTGAACCAGCACGATCTTTCTTTTAGCTCATCAATAATGGCTAAGACATATTCTGCTTGTAGCTGGGTCCAATCCCAGGTTACTGAGGAAGAACTGAACAACTACGTTGCAACTAGCGCTTTAGCCAAAAAAGAAGTCATTCATTGGAGGGCCCCTAGGAAAGAATGTCCTCCCAAACCCAAGGACGGAGAAGTGATTGTTTTTGTTGATCACCTGAGTCGGGGGTTCAGCCCAACCGGCTCAAAGTTCTTCCATGATGTGCTTCATTTCCTCCAACTTCACCCTCGATATATTGGACCCAACTCCGTGTCCAACATTTGCAATTTTCAAGTGTTCTGCGAAGCTTATCTTCAAGAGGAGACCACAGTTGACTTATTCAGGGAGTTCTACTACTTTTACTGCTAGATTGAGTTTGTTGATGGACCCAACACCGAACTTGGTGGGGTTTCCATTCAAAAGAGGAAAGACGTCAACTTTCGCTATGCTAAGCCGCCAAGCCACCCTAAAGACTGGAACCAGACTTGGTTCTACTGTCAAGACACTTCTCCAGCCGACGAAAATCCCTTACCGGGTTATCGCGATCACTGGCTTAGCAACATGCATCCACTCCCCACACTGCTTTTTGCCAAGGATCGGGCCAAATATGCTCCATCATTTTCAAAGCTTAGAGCCCTTATGGCCAATGGTTTAACCGGCGTCGACCTTGTCCGGTTCTGGGTGTTGCTACGTCTTGAGCTTGCGTTGGTTTTCCTTTAAGAGGAAACGGTGATGCAGCAATAGTAGCGTAAGTATTTCCCTCAGTTTTTGAGAACCAACGTACCAATCCAAAGGGGGCTTGTCGGTGTCAAAACCGGCGGATCTCGGGTAGGGGGTCCCGAACTGTGCGTCTAGGCGGATGGTAACAGGAGACAAGGGACACGATGTTTTACCCAGGTTCGGACCCTCTTGATGGAGGTAAAACCCTACGTCCTGCTTGATTAATATTGATGATATGGGTAGTACAAGAGTAGATCTACCACGAGATCAAGGAGGCTAAACCCTAGAAGCTAGCCTATGGTATGAATGTTGTAATGGAGGTTATGCCCTACAGACTAAAGCCCTCCGGTTTATATAGACACCGGAGAGGGCTAGGGTTACACAGAGTCGGTTACAATGGTAGGAGATCTACATATTCGTATTGCCAAGCTTGCCTTCCACGGCAAGGAAAGTCCCATCCGGACACGGGACGGAGTCTTCAATCTTGTATCTTCGTAGTCTTGGAGTCCGGCGGACGATGATAGTCCGGCTGTCCGGACACCCCCTAGTCCAGGACTCCCTCAGTAGCCCCCGAACCAGGCTTCAATGACGATAAGTCCGGCGCGTATATAGTCTTCGGCGTTGCAAGGCGGGTTCTCCTTCAAGTTCCATGTATCTACCGAACAGTGTCCGGCTTCCTCATTAATGTTGCGCTTCTTGGCTTCTACGCCTAATAATGACCTTCTTCCACGCATCGCACGAATGCGAAAAGCCAGGGTATCTTTAACCTTTTACCCCCTAGCTGCACAAATAATCCGCCTATAAGAGAGGCAAGAATCCAGATCCAAATCACACCACCTTCCTTCCGTGAGTCCTCATCGGAGCGCCTCTGACCAAAAATCCATTCTATCATGGACCGTCGACGCGGCTCCTCTTCTCGCGCTCCCAGCCCTCTGCCAGGAGATTGGAGGAGATGTTCCGTCCCGCACAACGAGCTGGTGGCGCTTCAAGCAAAGGGGTATCTCCCTCCGGCCTTCATGGTCCCGGTTCGAGCCGGGTTGGCCACCTACCAAGGTGGGAAACAAGCGGAGGATACCCCAAGTCCCAACAAAGGGGAGCGGGTACGCTTCGTCCCCTATCTGATAAAGGGACGCAGATTTCCTATTCATCCGTTCCTCCGCGGGCTCCTGGAGTTCTACGGACTCCAGCTCCATCACCTTACGCCCGCCTCTATCCTGCATATTGCGGGTTACGTAGCTCTTCGTGAGCTTTTTCTGGGCATTGAGCCCCATTTTGCACTGTGGAAGAGGCTATTCTGCCTCGTACCTCGTTCTCACGAGGGGTCCATATACCAAGTGGGCGGCGCCGAAGTATGGCGCATCACCGGGACCGGATATCTATCAGGAACCCCTAAGAAGGCATCCGAAGACTGGCCTTCGGAATGGTTTTACATAGAAGAAGCTCCGCTGCCGGACCCTGTTCGGATCGGCCTCCCGGAGTTCAGTACTACTCCCCTGAAGAAACGCCTTAGCTGGCGCCCGCGGAGCCCCCAACTGGAGGAAGACAAGAGCGTCCATTATCTGATGGGCCGAATAAGGTTACTGGCCCACTCCGGGTTGACCATGATTGGAGGCATGGCAACATGTATTACGCAGGGGGTGCAGCCACTGCAATACAGGGGCCACCCCATGTGGGATTTCAATGGGGAAGACGATGCCACCCGCCATGGTCGCAAAGGACCGAATTCGGCCGAGGATCTGGTGACGATCCTGTCCGGCCTATACAAGGGGGAGAAGGAGGACTTTCTCCAGACGAACCCTTTGAATGGGTTTTCCATGAATAACCCCGGCGCTGGGTAAGCGAACACTTTGAGGGTCCGACCCGTGCTTTCGAAGTTTAAGCTTCCCATATGGTGTCTTCGGTGCAGGAACTGCGCCGGACTGTGGAGGACATGATAAGTCCAGCCCCGCAACCCAAGGATCCGGAGAGATCCCGGGATCCGGCCTCCAAAGAGGATCCGGACATAAAAGTGGAGCTAAGCGACAGGGTGTTCCACCAACTCAGCATGGACAACGCGTTAGTCGCCATTACGGCTGACTACCCCGGATTGCGTCCGGCTCCCCAGGTGATTGTGACCGAAGTCCTGACACCATTGTTTCTTCCTTACCCATCTCTGAACTTTGCATACGATGGTGTTTTGCAGGAAATGCCTTCAAGGCGGGAAGCCGAGCCCGCATCGGCTGACCAACAAAGGCCAGTCCGGACCAGTAGGCGGAAGAGGAGCGCGGCACGGACTGAAACGTTGCCGCTGAGGTATAGCTCGCATTTAATTATTTGGAGCAACGTTCCTAGGAAGCATTTAAGTGCTCACGATCTTTGTAGGAGAAAAAGCGCCCACCGGACTGCGGGCGTGGAGGTTGCCAATCCAACCTCTACCAGCCAGGCTCCAGCGCCCGGTCTGGAGGGGGAGGCGAGCGCAAGGCGCGGGACGGATACTCGTCCAACGGAGGATGCCGACAGACTGTCCGCCACCAAGTCTGAGGTGGAGAGCGCCATGAACCACAGGCGCCGCCGGACAGTGTTTCATGACGCGTGCTTTTCCCCTGAGGTGTTGAATGCCTTTAACGCGGCGGACGCGCACCTCCGTGCTACTCAAGATGGTTTTACCAGAGCCACGGAGCAATATGTAAAGGACATACGGGTAAGAGAATTTAATAGTTATATATGCCAGTAGCCCCGAGAATTAAAGTAGTTATGTTAACTGATTTAAGGATCATTGAAAACGCAGGGTCTTACTGAGAAGAATACCCAGCTGTCTCAGGAGCTACAAGAGTGCAAGGCCCAATTTGAGGCCGCACTCGCTGCCACAGGAGGAAACACAGAGACCCCTCCTGGTAACACATTTTTATTGATAAATATAAGCACTATGAGGCGTGCGCGCAAGGCTAATAATGACATTGCAGGTGCCGTCGGACAAGATCGGGACAGGCAAGAATTACTGTGCGAGCTGAAGGCCGGCGAGAGGGTGCTGAATAGGGTGCAGCAAGAGAGGAATAAGCTCCAGGATGCCCACGCCAAGCTCGGGGAAGAGCTGAAAGGTGTTCGGGCCGAGCTGTCTGGCTCCGTTAAGGAGAATCAGCGGCTTCGTCACGGCATCTATAGTAAGTGCTTAAGCGAACTCCTTTGAAAAGAAGAGTTCGGCGAGGAAGTCAATTTAACAAAATGTGTCTGTAGGTATTCTCACAGGTCGCCCTGCAGAGGAGATGCCCGAATCAACGGGCGATCAACTTCCCGAGCTGTTGCAGCTGCTCGAACGAGTTCGGCAGGTGATGAGCGGCGCCGTTCAGGCTTTATGGCCGGCCCTTTCCCTGCCCGAAGGCTTTGGGGAGCTTGCGGAGAAGCTTCAGGGAATGCGGCAGCGCTTCCGTTTGTGGAAGATTTCGGCCTGCCGCCAAGGTGCCAGGGAGGCTTGGGCCATGGTGAAGACGCGCTACAAGAAGGCGGATCCTAACCACATGGCCGAGGTCGGACCTGTGGGGCCCGATGGGAAGGAGATCCCTGTGAGTTTAGTATACGGCCAAGTAGAGTTGGCCACTAAGTTTTCCCAACGGGACTGTAAATTAGACAACCTGTTAGACGGGATTGAGGAAGAATACAGTCAGTAGATTTGACAATGTATTTTTTAAATGACATGTGAAATGCCTTCTAGCCGGATTGTAGATCGTTTGTCTTTGCCGACCTTTTCGCTTCAACCTCGGGACCCTAGAGTCCGGAGTGTGTCCGAATACCTTCTTGGTTAAGAAACAACCGGGGTATGCATGGAGACCAGGCATAGGGGTCATTAGTGCTTTATCAGACAAGTGCCCAACTAGTTATGTTATATTACATGGTTAGTAAGAAACATCTTCCAGGGAGAATAGTTCCGTTAAGGGTTCCTTTCCCTGGGAGGCATGCCCTAAAGTGCATGTCCGGACTGCGAAAAATGCAGAAAACCATCTAGGGGCAGATAAATAAGTAGGTAAAAAATCATCTTTTAAGTCACCGACCGAATATTCCCTTAAGAACGCTAGCTTTCGGCTTCACCCAGTCTGAGGTACACATCCGGCTGACCCGGCAGTAACAATCGCAAAGGTGCTCCCTTTACCTCCTAGCCGAACAATCGGGAACGTAGGGGTAAGCACAGGAGCCAGGCAACCCAGCTTGGCCAAAACTTAAGTCATATCGATGCATATAATGGTGAGTAAAAGGTACATGTTGAAGCTTAACACATGTGCTGGGCATGAAGCCCTTGTAATTGAGCTTCTAAAAAAGAAGCCCCCAGGAATAATGAGAGCGGATGGCACATCAAGTGTATGCGAACAATGCACACGTGGGCCCTTAAGGGCTTTTTAGTAAAAGGGGTTAAGAGAAGAAAGAGAGACAAAAGACAGCTGAAGTGTAAAAATTTGAACGGTAGAAGGGGACGAACTCTTAGTCCGGTGCTAGGCATAGAATCTTCGGAGGCGGGCTGCATTCCATGGGTCGGCTCTAGTCGGTTGTCCGACATATTTCATAGACGGTATGCTCCGCCGGTCAGGACTTGATCGATGATGAAGGGGCCCTCCCATTTGGGCTTGAGCTTGTCCTTTTTCTTGTCCGGCAGGCGTAGAACTAGTTCGCCAACGTTGTAAGTCTTGGCCCGTACTTCTCTGCTTTGATATCTTCGAGCCTGCTGCTGATAGAATGCGGAACGAGCCTTGGGTACGTTGCGTTCTTCCTCCAATGCGTCCAAGCTGTCCTGCCGATCCAGCTCGGCCTCTCTTTCTTCGTACATGCGCACTCAAGGTGAGTCATGAATAATGTCGCAGGGCAGAACAGCCTCTGCGCCGTATACCATAAAAAATGGTGTGAATCCGGTAGTACGGTTGGGCGTCATCCGCAGCCCCCAGAGCACGGAGTCGAGCTCCTCTACCAAGTGCGTGTCAGATTTAGTAAGTGACCGCACTAGTCTGGGTTTAATGCCGCTCATTATTAGACCATTTGCTCATTCCACTTGACCGTTGGTTTGAGGATGATAGACTGAAGCGTAGTCGAGCTTAATGCCCATGTTTTTGCACCATGATTTAACCTCGTCGGCCGTAAAATTCGTGTCGTTATCGGTGATGATCCTTTGGTGGACACCATAACGGTGTACTACCCCGGATATAAAGTCTATCACTGGTCCGGACTCTGCCGTTTTAACTGGTTTGGCCTCTATCCATTTGGTGAACTTATCTCATGACCAATAGGTACCTTTGCTTGTGGGTCCCCCCTTTAAGGAGTCCAACCATGTCAAGCCCCCAGACCGCGAACGGCCAGGTAATGGGTATAGTTTTGAGGGCGGTGGGTGGCATATGGCTCTGATTAGCGAAGAGCTGACAACCGACGCATCTTTGGACTAAGTCCTGAGCATCTGCCCGGGCCGTCGGCCAATAAAATCCTGTACGGAATGCCTTTCCTACAAGGGCCCGAGCTGCGGCGTGGTGTCCGCCTAGTCCGGCATGAATTTCAGCCAGGAGGTTTCGCCCTTCCTCTTCGGAGATACACCTTTGAAGGACTCCGGTTGTGCTTTTCTTATAAAGTTCTCCCCCATGGACCTTGTAGGCTTTAGATCGCCGGACTATGCAGCGGGCCTCATTTTGGTCTTCGGGAAGTTCCTGCCTAAGCAAGTAGGCTAGGAATGGTTCTGTCCACGGGGCGATTACTGCCATTATGTCGTGGGCTGAAGGTGTTGTGTCATCGGCTGGATCGCCGGTTGGCGCAGTTTTTTCTGGTTTGTCGTTTCCGAACTCCTCTTCCCATAGTATGGATGGCTTGAAGAGCCGTTCCAGGAAGATGTTTGGAGCGACAGCGTCACGTTTTGCACCAATGCGTGCCAGTACGTCGGCTGCTTGGTTATTATCTCGGGCTACGTGATGGAATTCGAGTCCTTCAAACCGAGCAGACATTTTTAGGACAGCGTTGCGATAGGCTGTCATTTTCGGATCTTTGGCATCAAAATCTCCATTTATTTGGGATATTGCAAGGTTTGAATCCCCGCGCACCTCTAGGCGTTGAATGCCCATGGAGATTGCCATCCGGAGACCATGTAAGAGGGCCTCGTATTCGGCTGCATTGTTGGAGTCCGTGTACATTATTTGAAGTACGTATTGGACTGTGTCCCCGGTCGGGGACGTCAATACGACGCCAGCCCCTAGTCCGGCCAACATTTTAGAGCCGTCGAAGTGCATAATCCAATTGGAGTACGCGCCGTACTCTTTAGGGAGTTCGGCTTCGGTCCATTCAGCGACAAAGTCAGCCAAAACTTGTGACTTTATAGCTCGCCGAGGTTTGTAAGTTATATCGAATGGTAAGAGCTCAATGGCCCATTTTGCAATCCTGCCCGTTGCGTCGCGGTTATTTATAATGTCATTGAGTGGTACTTCAGAGGCCACTGTTATCGAACACTCTTGAAAGTAGTGTTGGAGCTTCCGGGATGCCATGAACACCGCATACGCTATCTTTTGATAGTGTGGGTAACGGGACTTGCAGGGGGTTAACACAGTGGATACATAATACACTGGTTTTTGAAGAGGGAATTTATGCCCTTCTGTCTCTCGTTCGACGACGAGTACCGCGCTTACAACTTGATGCGTCGCTGCGATGTATAACAACATTGGTTCGCCCAGGTTGGGCGCAGCCAGGACCGGATTTGTTGCCAATATGGCCTTTATTTCTTCGAGTCCGGTAGTGGCAGCATCCGTCCACTCGAAGTGTTCGGTGCGCCTAAGGAGGCGATAGAGGGGAAATGCCTTTTCTCCTAGACGGGAGATAAAGCGGCTCAGAGCCGCCACGCATCCAGTCAATTTTTGTATTTGCTTGAGGTCTTTTGGGATATCTAGCTGTGACAGAGCTTGGATTTTGGCTGGGTTTGCCTCAATTCCTCTACCGGATACAATAAAGCCCAGTAACTTTCCGGCTGGTACACCGAAAACGCATTTTTCCGGATTCAGCTTGATGTCATATGCTCTGAGGTTGTCGAATGTGAGCCTCAAGTCGTCTACTAGAGTTTCGACGTGTTTGGTTTTGACGACTACGTCGTCCACATATGCCTCTACGGTTTTGCCGATCTGGGTGGCCAGACATGTTTGAATCATGCGCTGATATGTTGCGCCAGCGTTTTTAAGTTCGAAGGGCATCGTGTTGAAGCAGAATGCTCCATATGGAGTGATGAATGCCGTTGCGGCTTGGTCTGCTTCCGCCATCTTAATTTGATGGTATCCGGAGTATGCGTCGAGGAAGCACAATGAATCATGTCCTGCGGTAGCATCGATTATCTGGTCGATGCAGGGGAGGGGGAAGGAATCCTTTGGGCAAGCCTTATTGAGGTCTTTAAAATCGACGCATAGGCGCTAGGATTTATCCTTCTTTGGTACCATTACCAAGTTTGCTAGCCAATCCGGATGTTTGATATCTCTGATGAATCCGGCCTCCAACAGTTTGGCCAGCTCTTCTCCCATTGCCTGTCTTTTGGGTTTGGAAAATCATCGAAGAGCCTGTTTGACTGGCTTTAATCCTTTTAGGATGTTTAGGCTATGTTCTGCTAATTTGCGTGGGATTCCGGGCATATCCGAGGGGTGCCAGGCGAAAATGTCCCAATTTTCTCGAAGGAATTCTCGCAGTGCGGCGTCTACATCAGGGTTCAATTGTGCCCCGATGGAGGCCGTCTTTGTTGGGTCCGTTGGATGGACCTGGAATTTTACTATTTCGTCCGCTGGTTTAAAGGAGGTGGACTTGGATCTCTTATCGAGTATCACATCGTCCCTGTTCACCGTAGAGCGCAGCGCGGTGAGTTCTTCTGCCGCTAGGGCTTCGGATAGCGCCTCCAGGGCTAATGCGGCTGTCTTGTTTTCGGCGCGTAATGCTATGTCTGGATCACTAACGAGAGTGATTATTCCGCCGGGCCCAGGCATTTTGAGCTTCATGTACCCGTAATGGGGTACGGCTTGAAAAATTGTGAATGCCTCCCGTCCTAGTATAGCGTGATATCCGCTGTTGAACGGGGCCACTTGGAACGTGACTTCCTCGGATCTGTAGTTGTCCGGCGAGCCGAACACCACATCAAGTATGATTTGTCCGGTGCAGCGTGCTTCTCGGCTGGGTATTATTCCTCTGAAGGTTGTCCTGCTTCGCTTAATATGGCTCCAGTCTATTTCCATTTTTTGAAGGGTTTCCTTGTAGATGAGGTTTAATCTGCTGCCGCCATCCATGAGGACCTTTGTAAGTCAAAAGCCGTCCACTATAGGACTAAGCACTAGTGCGGCTGGTGCTCGGGCTGTTCAGAATTTAGGTTCGTCGCTGGCGTTGAAGGTGATGGCTGTGTCGCTCCATGGATTTGTTGTTGCTACCTGGTAGACTTCGGCGAGGCCGCGGATTGTTCGTTTCCACATATTATTTGATGCGAAGGTCTCGAAGACTGTTGATACCATACCGGTATTGTTGGAGTGGTTTTCCGGGGCTAGAAGCTCCTCGCCACTTTTGGCCACCTGCCGTAATATCCAACATGCTCGGAGGCTATGTGTTGGGATGGCGCCCTCTGCACTGTGAAGTTTACAGTGTCCGCTGAGCCATCCCTCCAGTACGGTTCCGTGCCCTCTATGGGGTTTTTGCTTTTTTGTTTTTGTATCTGGTTCCTGAGTGTAATGCACCCTTTTGTTGCGGACTAGGGTTGGGGCCGGATTGTCCCAAAAATTATTTTCGGTTTTCCGGAAACTCTCCATCGCACAGTACTTTCGTACTATGGACGCCAGGTCGGTGAATCGTGTGATTTTACGACGGCTGACGGCGTTCAAGATTCCCTGATCCGTGCAATTATTGCAAAAATTTGAGATTGCATTATCCTCTCGGCAGTCCTTTATCCTGTCCATGACCAGGAGGAATCTAGCCCTGTAGTGATGTACTATTTCAGCGGGCTCTTACCGGATTAGAGATAGATCGCATATGTCTGGGCGGGTGGGTGGAATTAAGTCCGGAACCCTACCCGTCTCAAGGCCTAAAGGCCGGGAAGTTTCCAAATTCGGGAGTTTGGATTGCTGGGCGTAGTCCAGCGAGTCCGGAACGATGCATGATTTTAAGTTCAGTGCTCGATCGAAGTCCGTCCCTCCGCGGAAATCCGGCGTGGAGGGTTCGGGAACCCGGACGTGACTAGTTTTCAATATAGGAAAAGAGTCACCGCATTGTTCCTCTACCACTGCGACATGGTGGGTGACCTGGGGAGAGTTAATCTCTCTTAGATCGGTTTTAGGCCCGATCTGATTGTAGTCTGTAGCGACTCCCAGGGCGGCGATGCGATCCAAGAGCTCGTTGACAGACGAGAGCTCTATTGGATCCAGCTGCTCGGCGGATTCCGAGCTGACGCGAAGATTGCTTTTGGCGACTTGAGAAGTCATTGTCGAAGCAGTGGCCGGACAGGCGGTCATGAGAAAACCACCTAGCCGGACAGTTTGGCCGGAGGCCAAGGCCCCTTTAGCGAAGATACCGTCCTTAAAGACGGGTGGAGGCATCCTTCCTATCGGCAACGACACAGAGGAACTCTCAATGAAAGCACCAATGTCGGTGTCAAAACCGGCGGATCTCGGGTAGGGGGTCCCGAACTGTGCGTCTAGGTGGATGGTAACAGGAGACAAGGGACACGATGTTTTACCCAGGTTCGGGCCCTCTTGATGGAGGAAAAACCCTACGTCCTGCTTGATTAATATTGATGATATGGGTAGTACAAGAGTAGATCTACCACGAGATCAAGGAGGCTAAACCCTAGAAGCTAGCCTATGGTATGAATGTTGTAATGGAGGTTATGCCCTACGGACTAAAGCCCTCCGGTTTATATAGACACCGGAGAGGGCTAGGGTTACACAGAGTCGGTTACAATGGTAGGAGATCTACATATCCGTATTGCCAAGCTTTCCTTCCACGCCAAGGAAAGTCCCATCTGGACACGGGACGGAGTCTTCAATCTTGTATCTTCGTAGTCTTGGAGTCCGGCGGACGATAATAGTCCGGCTGTCCGGACACCCCCTAGTCCAGGACTCCCTCAGGGCTCCTCAAAAGTCCCACGCACCTACACAAACAAATAAGAACTCGCAACCAACGCAATAAAGGGGTTGTCAATCCCTTAAAGGCCACTTGCGAAAGTGAGATATGATAGAGATAATATGATAAGATAAATATATTTTTGGTATTTTATGATATAGATGGAAAAGTAAAGATGCAAATAAAAGTAGATTGAAAGCTTATATGATAAGAGATAGACCCGGGGGCCATAGGTTTCACTAGTGGCTTCTCTCAAGATAGCATAAGTATTACGGTGGGTGAACAAATTACTGTCGAGCAATTGATAGAAAAGCGAATAATTATGAGATTATCGAGGCATGATTATGTATATAGGCATCACATCCGTGACAAGTAGACCGACTCCTGCCTGCATCTACTACTATTACTCCACACATCGACTGCTATCCAGCATGCATCTAGAGTATTAAGTTCATGAAGAATAGAGTAACGCATTAAGAAAGATGACATGATGTAGAGGGGTAAACTCATGCAATATGATATAAACCCCATCTTTTTATCCTCGATGTCAACAATACATTACGTTCCTTGCTGCCCCTGCTGTCACTGAGAAAGGACACCGCAAGATTGAACCCAAAGCTAAGCACTTCTGCCATAGCAAGAAAGATAAATCTAGTAGGCCAAACTAAACTGATAATTCAAAGAGACTTGCAAAGATAACTTAATCACACATAAAAGAATTCAGAGGAGATTCAAATATTTCTCCAAGAAGATCATAAACCCACAATTCATCGGATCTCGACAAACACACCGCAAAAAGAGTTACATCGAATAGATCTCCAAGAAGATCGAAGAGAACTTGGTATTGAGATTCAAAGAGAGAGAAGAAGCCATCTAGCCAATAACTAAGGACCCGAGGGTCTGTGGTAAACTACTCACAACTCATAGGAGAGGCCTTGGAGATGATGTAGAGGCCCTACATGGTCGATTCCCCCTCCGGCGGAGCACCGGCGAAGGCTCCAAGATGGGATCTCGCGGATACAGAAGGTTACAGTGGTGCAAATAGTTTTTTGTGGTCGCCTTTTATGTTTTCAGGGTACATGGGTATATATAGGAGGAAGAAGTAGGTCGGTGGACGCTCGAGGGGCCCACGAGGGTGGGGGGCGTGCCCACCTATAGGGGGCGCACCGGGCACCCTCGTGGCCGCCTCCTTTGTTTCTTGACTTCCACTCCAAGTCCTCTGGATCACGTTTGTTTGAAAAAGATCGCTCCCAAAGGTTTCAATCCGTTTGTACTCCGTTTGATATTCCTTTTCTTCGAAACACTAAAATAGGCACACAAAAAACAACAATTCGGGTTGGGCCTCCGGTTAGTAGGTTAGTCCCAAAAATGATATAAAAGTGTAAAGTAAAGCCCATAAACATCCAAAATTGGTAATATAATAGCATGGAACAATAAAAAATTATAGATACGTTGGAGACGTGTCAGGTGTCCTGGAGCATCTTGCCATTAAGCCGTCACCCCGGCATAATGTGTGATTATATTGGCAATGTGAAAGATCCCCAGCGCCACTGTGACATCCAACTGTCTGATGCAGAAATCACTGAAGCCACCAAGAAATTGTTGAACGAACCTTTAAAAGAGTGCAGCAAAACAAGACTTAGTCCTTTTAGTACCTTCAACAAGCCGCCAGCTGTAAGTTTGCACATCTTCCGGTTCATCCGTGTTTTCAATAATTATGCTCGCTTATGATCTTTTTGACCTCAACAGGCTCGCTCTCCATTTTGGAAGAAGAAACCGCAAGACAAACCGGCCAGGCTAGCTCGTAACAAGACTAAAGCCATCAAGAAGCCTGCCAGGAAGAAGACCATTGAACCCGTGGGTTCAAATATTGATGATGACCATGATAATGATGAGTCACAGGTAGAACTCGACTCTCTTGGCTCATCTTTTGTACATCTCATTGACAATGATTGTTATCAGGACAACGCTGAAGCCAGCCGTGCACGCGACGCAGAGGTAATTATTCTTTCCTCCGGCATAGCACCTCTGCCAACACGGAAAACCCGACAAGCAAGTCGGAAAGTAAGCTTTTCTCACCCTCTACCTCACTTGGATCCCAACTTTCTTTTGAAGAAACAGCAACACGAAGCTCGCCGCACCACCCGACATAGCGATGGTGTAAATACATCTTCCGGCTTACCCGATGCGCCGGCTCGTAAACGCCGCCCAGAGGTCTTATATATTTCTGATATACTTTATCCCAAGGCGGGTCATTTCTGACAACCTCTTAACCCGTCTAATTCAAACTATCAGGGGACTTCTCATTCCTCCTCTGGCGAGTCAACGGGAACTCTAATCTCAACTTTCAAGACTGTACCTGGGTAAGTATATGCTTAATTATTCAAACCTTACATCTGATCCTTATACTGACCTCTTTATACTTCTTATTTGCAGGGGCCAGGCTAAACCCAGCAAGAAGGCCAAGCTGAATAAGTCGGTCGATGACATCATCATGTCTTAGCCGGAGAAACAATAACCGGAACTTTCTCACCCAATTGTTGATCACATTGTTGATGATTCGGCACCAGAAGACCACCATGTTGACATTGATCATATGAAAGTTAATTCGTCCAACACCGATCCGGCCAGCCCCATCAAACCGGCCAGTCCTGCTAAGCTGGCAGAAGAGAAGATTGATGATGTTGTTGTTACTGGGTTCGGATTTATAGCCCCGGGTCAACCTACTGTCTTATCTAAGCACAACGCCAAAGAAGAGATTTCTGCTGAAGATAAAGGCAAGTGGAAAGTTGACTTGGAGAGCTACACCCAGTCAATGCCCAAGACATCCATTTTGGCTATTTGAATCGCCTATACACCAGTCGTGATTTTGAAGCTGGCTTAGTAAACCTGATGAAGGAGCTCTATGAGGTAAATGATGCAATTCCATTTTGCATGAACATACTTCCCTTAGCCGCCAAGTTTATTGGACATGGTAGAATAAAATGTACCATAAACTTCAAAAGTTCAATAGAGCGAATCCAGTAGCCCCCAAGTGCTGGTTTATGCTTTCAATATGAACCGGGACTTATTACACCAGTACTTCAATTTTGCATGTGTAGCCCCCAAGGGCCGGGTTAATAAATATATTAAGCCGGGACTTAAATAGCAAGAAATCAACTTTTTTTCCGTAGCCCTCAGGCTTAATCAGTCATGAATAAGCCGGAACTAATCATCTTGCTTGAAATCAATACAAACTGTAGTCTAAAACAGATCACATCATTTGTCTGGGTTAGCCAATGATCCTATCTTAAAAGAACAAATATGTATTAGCCCCCAAGTGCCAGGTATAATAGTTGTATTGAGCTTGGGACTTCAAAAGTTTACTTAAGAGCAAATATGCATTAGCCCCCAAGTGCCAAGTATCATACTTGTATTACACTACTTCAGGATGGTCCAAACGCGACACTATGATCAGAGACCCTTCGACGAAACTGTGTGCGATGCCATAATCGCAAACGGTGGTGTAAAAAGCCGTCAAAAAAGTGCAAAACGTTTGTGATGATAGATGCATCAAACACGGTTCAGAATTTAGTTGCGTGTGCGATGCAGGGCATACGGTTTAGCTCAATTAACTATTTGGGATGAGGAGGAACAAAAGAAACGGGCAGCCAGATGAAGGCGTGTGCGATATACAGCATACGGTGCACTGGGATGAACTGTGTGTGATTAGGCAACACAATGGAAATGGTTCAACTAAACAAGATGTGTGTGATACCTGGCAAACATGTCCGTAATTAGAAATGTGTGTGAAGACCAATAATAACATAATGACTTGACCAAAGATGGTGAACCGGTTGATCAAAAGGTTTATCACTCTATGATTGGTTCATTGTTATATCTATGTGCTTCACGTCTCGATATCATGCTAAGTGTGTGCATGTGTGCACGATATCAAGCTGCTCCTAAAGAATGTTATCTTAAGGCCGTGAAAAGGATAGTGAGATACCTAATCCATACACCAAATTTTGGCATTTGGTATCCTAAGAGGGCCTCTTTCGATCTTGTTGGCTATTCCGACTCGGACTATGCCGGAGACAAGGTTGATAGAAAGTCCACTTCGGGTACTTGTCAATTTCTTGGTAGATCTCTTGTGTCTTGGTCCTCCAAGAAACAAAACTCGGTATCCTTATCCACCGCCGAAGCTGAATATATTGTCGCTGGTTCATGTTGTGCTCAATTACTTTGGATGACCCAAACTCTTAAAGATTATGGGATATATGTGAGACATGTTCCATTTCTTTGTGACAATGAAAGTGCTATTAAAATTGGTCATAATCCTATGCAACATTCTCGAACTAAGCATATTGAATTTCGTCATCATTTCATTCGAGATCATGTTGCTAAGGGTGACATTGATCTTAAGCATGTTCGCACCAAAAAGCAATTAGCAGATATATTCACTAAACCTCTTGATGAGAAAGTGTTTTGCAGAAGAGGAGAATTTAACATCATTGATGCTTCAAACTTGGAGTAGAAACTCCATTGGATACATGCAAGACATGAGCTTATGACTAATCCTTGATATTTCTCTTATGATGAAAATCTTATGTCTTGGATATATTTGTATCTTGCATGTTATCTAACCCATGTAGGTACTTGGTGGAATCGAATTCCATGAGATTGTAATCTGCTCACATCTTGAGCAATCTCTACATCACCAAGTCTCTACACTATGGTGGTTGAAGACAAGGAAGCACGAAACCATTCAAACATATCCTTTGACAAATTCTATGTTAAGCTTCATGATTGTCATTTTTGGATACACAAGTGCTCTTCCTTGCCAAGACTAACCCATTTAGGAAGATGGACTTAAATTCCAAGTGGTGCTCCAAATTCTCGATGAGCTACATCAACCTTGAGCTACCCACACAAGTTCAACTACATGGACAACACCACCAAGATATGCTATTCCATCTTAGAGAAGCTTTACTCCAAGTAATGAGCTAAAGCAACTCGACAAGATGTGAATACATCAAGATGCTTAAACAAAAAATCGCAAACCCATTTTGAGCTTAAACGATGAGTATGACCTATGATCAAGTGATCTCACTTGACTCCTAAGTCAATATACTCTAACATAGGTGACCCATGTTCTTTTCTGTGTTTTTGCATTTGTCACATGCATATTTATTTCCCCTTTCAAAAAAAACTTCATCTAGATTTTCTTCTGTTTTTTTTGCATTTTTCTGCATTCCAATTCATTGCACATCTTTCAGTAAATTCCTTGCAAATCTTTGTGAGATCTTACCAGTCTAAGTGAGATGAGGTGACAAGTGTTTTCTTTGAGATGAACTCGGTTTCACCGACTTGTTATTTTCGGTCCAACCGAATCCTTTCGGTACGACTGAGGCAAACCACTCGGTGCCACCGATGTCACATCAGGAAAAAAAAGTTTGCCACATATTCTATGTTTCTACTGATCCAGCTCCACTCAATGACTCTCGTCCTCTTGAAGCATCACATTTTTATCATTGCTTTGTGTTGTGTCTCAAGGACCAAACCCATTAGACAGATTCCAGAAGGCCCTTCTTGGAAATTGATGTCAAAGGGGGAGAGAGAGAACATCAAATCTTATCATTTAGAGAGAGATCACATCAAAGAAAGAGTTTATCACCTCCTTAAGGGGGAGAGAGATCTTCTAGGGGGAGAGAATACTTAAGTAGAAAGTATTTCTCAAGGATCCCAGATGCTTAGTGTTCAAGAGGAGAGATGCCCACATGTCTTCTTGAGGGGAGAGACATGTTCATTTGATCTGTTGTGCTTATTTGCATTAGCATACATTAGCTCTGTTCAGCATTCATATCTTTCAGCTCTGATTTTCTATTTCCTATCTTCTCCCAATATCCCATGTTAGATTCAGGGGGAGCAAGACATCTAAGGGAAAGAAATCATTAAATTCATTGCATATCTTTACTCTTGGGGACATGTCTAATACAATGTGGTACTTAGTACTCACTCTCTACATGTCATCCCAGTCTTGGTATTCTTGTGGTTTCTTCTGTTTGCTCTGGCTAGTAGATGTATCTGTGTTATCTAACCTTGTTTACGCAGGTTCATCCCATCCCAAGCCAACTCAAGACTGCAAGGTAAGTATATGCATCACAATCATGTGTATGAGGAATTCTTGCAGATATACATATTGTTTGCAAGAAGGACTCATGAGCATGAAGGTATTTTCTTTAACATTCTTTGCTCTGATGCATATGGCCAAGATACATGTAACACATTGCCTACTCTGTCATGGTTATGCTCTCATATGCCTCTATATTCCATATTCACATGATTGCATACATGTAGGGGGAGCCTATGTTAGTTACATGTCTTTCCAAAGCTTTACTTGCTATTCCTTATATCTTTATCTAAAGCTTTGATGTATGTTGTCATCAATTACCAAAAAGGGGGAGATTGAAAGCACAAGTGCTCCCTAGGTGGTTTTGGTAATTAATGTCAACATATCTCTTATTGGACTAACACTTTCATCTAGCATGTTTCAGATAAGTTCAACAATGGAGTGGCATGGACTAAAGGAAATGGGAACTCCTTCAAGATGCTAAGGACAAAGGATTAGCTCAAGCTTCAAGCTCAAGACTCTTCATTTTATATTTTAGTGGTCCAAGATCACATTGAGTCTATAGGAAAAGCCAATACTATCAAGGAGGGATGAGGTGTTGCTTAATGAGCCTCTTGCTTCATGTGCTTAGTGATATGCTCCAAAACCCTCAACTACTTTCCCACTTCCACAAATGACCTAAACCTAAAGCCAAAATCAGTCACACCGATTCTTCCTATCCAGCGCACCGATTCCAAAAGTCATAGCCACTGCCACAAACCCTAAGCAAATCGGTCTTACCGATTGGGATCTCGGTCTCACCGAGATGGGATTGTAATATCTCTATGTATGTCCATTATCAAAATCGGACTCACCGAGTTTGAGCAATCGGTACTACCAAGATTACAATGCAAACTCTCTGGACAACTTATTACCAAAATCGGTCTCACCGAGTTTGAGTAATCGGTCCCATCGAATTTGCCTGACCAACTCTCTGGAAAGCTTATTACCAAGTCGGTCTTACCGAGTTTGTGTAATCGGTCTTACCGAGATTATGTTATGCCCTAACCCTAACCGAATCGGTCTCACCGAGTTGCATTTCGGTCCCACTGAAAATCCTAACGGTCACATTATTTGCTAAATCGGTCTGACCGAGTTTAACGATTCGGTCCCACCGAGTTTGGTAGATTGTGTGTAACTGTTAGATTTTGTGTGGAGGCTATATATACCCCTGCACCTCCTCTTCATTCGTGGAGAGAGCCATCAGACTGAACCTACACTTCCAGCATATATTTTCTGAGAGAGAACTACCTACTCATGTGTTGAGGCCAAGATATTCCATTCCTACCATATGAATCTTGATCTCTAGCCTTCCCCAAGTTGCTTTCCACTCAAATCTTCTTTCCACCAGATCCAAATCCTATGAGAGAGAGTTGAGTGTTGGGGAGACTATCATTTGAAGCACAAGAGCAAGGAGTTCATCATCAATGCACCATTTGTTATTTCTTGGAGAGTGGTGTCTCCTAGATTGGCTAGGTGTCACTTGGGAGCCTTCGACAAGATTGTGGAGTTGAACCAAGGAGTTTGTAAGGGCAAGGAGATCGCCTACTTCGTGAAGATCTACCGCTAGTGAGGCAAGTCCTTCGTGGGCGACGGCCATGGTGGGATAGACAAGGTTGCTTCTTCGTGGACCCTTCGTGGGTGGAGCCCTCCATGGACTCGCGCAACCGTTACCCTTTGTGGGTTGAAGTCTCCATCAACGTGGATGTACGATTGCACCACCTATCGGAACCACGCCAAAAACATCTGTATCTCCAATTGCGTTTGAATCCTCCAAACCCTTCCCTTTACATTCTTGCAAATTGCATGCTTTACTTTCCGCTGCTCATATACTCTTTGCATGCTTGCTTGATATGTATTGTGAATGTTGAAATTGTGCCCAAACTCCACTTAAACTTAAAGAAACTTAAAAACTGCAACTTTGGTACTTAGTGTCTAATCACCCCCATCTAGACACCTCTTCTCAAGGTCCTACACAATGGACGTCCACGTGGAGGTTTTCTTCACCGGCACCGACGCCTCCTCTTCGTCGAGCAAGACGAGGAAAGTCGCCGAAGCCAAGGCCGCAGCAAAATGGGCCGAGCTGTCCAACCCATTGCGCGCCATGACGTAGAGCCTCTGCGTCCCCATCGACACCGACATCGACGCCTCCAACATCACCAAGGCCCGAGCCTAGCTCGAGGAAAGGCGCCAGCAGATGTTGGACTTGACCGAGATGCTCGCCTCCATGCAGCGTCGCCTGGACCACGCTCAGCTGGAGCGCAACGCGGCCTACGGATTCACGCCCGCCGCGGCCGAGCCTAGCCGGGTCGCTGACGTGTGAGCCCGGGGAAGAGTGATCGGCCGTGCCCTCGGCGCCATCCCAACCATCTACGAGACCCCAGTGAAGAACATGCATACCGCCCAGGCGGCCGCGGTCGGCCTGGACCAGCTCACAGGCGTGGAGCTGAAGGAGCGCATCAAGCGGATGCACAACCTCCTGAACGTGGCCAACGCCTAGCAAGACCGCCTCAACCAGCTCGCCAAGCCGGCGGGATCCGGCTCCGCCCGCGTCGTCGCACCTGGCGACCTTCAGCACACGGTGTCCTCTCCACCTGGCGAGGCTCACTCCGTCCGAACTTAGACTCGGCGCGACCCGGCCCCGATGGCCGCCGGTGGCTTAGCTGACGAGCCTGCCCTGGAGAACCGACGCGGACCCGGCCAGCATGGCCGGTGTCCGGCTCCGACCGACCCGGCCCCCCGTGGCCCGGTCGCTAGTCGACTCGGCGCACGCTCCATCGACGACACCGATGCTCGCCACCGCCTCGACCAGCTCGCTCACTCCCTGGAGGTGGAGGAAAGCAGCACCATTGGGCCGGCGTGTTTCGGCCCACGCATCCGGGAGGAGCCCTTTCTAAAAGGGTTCATGCTCCCCCGCGACACCCCCAAGTACAACGGGAACGTGAAGCCGGTGGCTCACCGACTACACCACCGCCATCGGCATTACCGGCGCCAGTCGCAGACTCACTGTGCGCTACGAGCCGCTCATGCTCCAGGGGTCGGCCCGCACCTGGTTGAACAGTCTGCCGATGGGCGCGTCAACACGTGGGTAGACTTCGAGCAGGCCTTCATCCGCAACTTCACGGGGACCTACAAGTGACCCGGCCACCCCAGCCAGCTCGCCATGTGCATGCAGGGGCTGATGGAGACTGGCCGTGAATACCTCGCACTCTGGACGGAGTTCCGGAATAGCTACGAGGGCGTCCACGAGGTTCAAGCAATCTAGTACTTCATCAACAGGTGCCGAGATGGCACCCTCCTCAAGCACAAGCTCTTGCGCTTGGAGCCGGCCACCATGGCCGCGCTCATGGTGACGGCGGACAAGTACCCAAGCCAACTCCGCCATGAAGATCCAGGTGGCACTGGATGAAGCCGGCAAGGCAAAGCCGGTTTCCCCTCCGAAGCAGGCCGGCGAGAGCAGCCGGCAGCAGCACCAGCAGAACAACAAGCGCAAGGCCGACAAGCCAGCTCAGCACTATGTCAACCGGCTCATCGCGGCCACCGGGCCCGTGGCGGACCCGGCGGCCAAGCACCGGCAGACCGGCAAGACGGCGTGGCAACCCGCCATGAGCTTCGAAGAGATGCTCGACGCTCCGCAAGCACCACAGCGTCACGAGGCCGACCACACACATGCTTCGGTAGTGCGGCATCACCAAGCGCATCATGAGGGGTGACGTCCCTCCTCCTCCGGCTCCGGCTCTAGGCGCGGGACAGCCGCCTCCGCCTCCACCACCGCCCCCAGCCGGCGGCACGATGCGTGACGACGCCTGTCGGTGTCAAAACCGGCGGATCTCGGGTAGGGGGTCCCGAACTGTGTGTCTAAGGCTAATGGTAACAGGAGGTGGGGGACACGATGTTTTACCCAGGTTCGGGCCCTCTGGATGGAGATAATACCCTACTTCATGCTTGATTGATCTTGATGATATGAGTATTACAAAAGTTGATCTACCAGGAGATCATAGAGGCTAAATCCTAGAAGCTAGCCTATGATTCTGATTGTTGTTGTCCTACGGACTAAACCCTCCAGTTTATATAGACACTGGAGGGGGCTAGGGTTACATAAAGTCGGTTACAGAGAAGAAGATCTACATATCCGAATTGCCAAGCTTGCCTTCCATGCAAAGGAGAGTCCCATCCGGACACGGGACAAAGTCTTCAATCTTGTATCTTCATAGTCCAACAGTCCGGCCAAAGTATATAGTTCGGCTGTCCGAGGACCCCTTAATCCCGGACTCCCTTAGTTGCCCCTGAACCAGGCTTCAATGACAATGAGTCCGACGCGCAGATTGTCTTCGGCATTGGAAGGTGGGTTCTTCTCCAAATTATCCAGAGTACCTATCATAACAAGTAGTGTCCGGCTTCCCATTAATGTTGCACTCTTGGCTTCTGTGCTTTAATAATGGCTATCTCCATGTGTCGAGCGGATGCGAGAAGTCGGGGCATTTTTCATCTACCACCCTGGCCATGCAAGTAAATCATCTATTTAAAGAGTTGAGGATCCTCAGATCCAAATCACACCATCTCCTCCCAGCGAGTATCCATAAGAGCACGCCCGAAAAATCCATCCCATCATGGCCGGCCATCACGGCTCCTCCTCTCGCTCCCGTAGCACCAAGCCAGGCGATTGGGAGATGTGTTCCGTTCCTCATAGCCGATTGGTAGAGTTGCAGACCCATGGGTTTCCCCCGCCTGCCTACATGGTCCCCATCCAAGCCGGACTAGCCACTTATAATGGCCGGGAGCAAGCGGAGAGTTCTCCCGACCCATCCAAGGGGGAGCGGGTATGCTTTGTCCCCTATTTGCTGAGGGGACTTGGATTTTCAATCCATCCATTCCTTCGCGGGCTCCTGGAGTTCTACGGTCTCCAGCTGCACAAATTTATTCCAGCCTCCATACTGCATATCGCGGGTTATGTCACCTTCTATGAGCTACTTCTGGGCTGCGAACCTCATTTTGAGCTATGGAAGAGGCTATTTTGCCTTGTACCCCGTACTCAGGAGGGGTCGATATATCAAGTCGGCGGAGCCGAGATATGGCGCATCGCCGGGACCGGATACCTGTCCGGTACTCCGAAGAAGACACCTGAAGACTGGCCTTCGGAATTGTTTTATATGGAGGACGTCCCTCTTCCAGACCCTATTCAGTTGGGCCTTCCCGAGTTTGCAAATGCCCTGTTGAAGAAACCCCACAGCTGGCGCCCCCGGAGCCCCCAAGGGTAAGATAACACAGAGATCCTTTTCTTGATGAATAGGATAAATACACTGGCCAAATCAGGACTGACAATAATTGAGGTTATGTCCATATATATAATGCGGGGAGTGCAGCCACTTCAATATCGGGGGAAACCCATGTGCGCTACAATGGAGAAGACGACGCCACCTGCTGCGGCCGTAGAGGTCCGGACTCTGCCGCCGCTCTGGTGAAAATATTGTCCGATTTGTTCAAAGGAGAAGAGGAGGAGTTCATCCATATTAAGCCCCAGGATGGATTCTCCATGTATAACCCCCAAGTTGGGTAAGCTGCTATCTTTTATTCCAGTCTTCCCGCGTTCTTTAGCACAAACATTTACCTTGTTAATTCATAGCAGGAACTGCGCAAAGCTATGAGGGAGGTTCACACCCATCTCCACAGCTAGAGGACCCCGACTGGGCCCTCGACCCCACACTGAAAGAAGATCCGGACACGTTTGTGCAGCTCGTCGACAGGACATTTTATCAGTTAAGTTGCGATGGTGCATTGGTGGCCATAATAGCTGATTATCCTGGCCTACTCCCTGTATCACATGTAAGTAAAACCAGAGTCCCAACTTCCAAGAAGGATTCCCTCTTTGCGCCTTGCCAATTGCTTATGTTTTTTGTTTTACAGGGAAGGCCATCGGGACACCGTGACAAACCCGTGTGACTCATCAACAAGGGGCACCGAAGCCGGGTAGGCTTAAAAGGAAGGTGGTCAGGACCAAGACGCCATTGCAAAGGAATGATTAAAAACCTGGTACGCAATTATCGTCATTTAAAACATGACAGTGTCCACTGTTTCCTGGCAGAAAAAGCGCTCGCCGAGCTATATCCAGAGAGCCTACCGGCCACGCCTCCACTAGCCGGACTCCGAATCCGGACTCAAGGGCGGAGGTCAATGCAGGGACAACGCCGGACGATCCTCCTACAGAGGATGCGGATAGATTCTCTGCTACAAACTCCAAAGTGGTGAGCGCCATGAATCATAGGCTCCGGCGGGCCACACTACGCGACCCTAATTTCTTTGAAGAGGCATTCAACGCCTTCAACTCAGGGGACGCGTACATCCGAGCTGCTCAAGATGGCCTCGCCAGAGCCACGGAGTAGTATGTAAAGGATATACAGGTAAGAAAATTTGATAAGTATGTATATTAGTAGCCCCTGAGACTTGAAACAGTTGGCACAACTAATTTAAGGATCAATTATATGCATAGGTTCTTACAGAGAAGAATACTCAGCTGTCTAAAGAGCTGGAGGAGTGCAAAGCCCAGCTACGGGCCGCAGTCGCCAAAATGGAGGAGTCCAAGAAGGTCTCATCTGGTAATACTTGTCCTGATCGAAAAGAATGTATTGAAATATACCAATTAGTATTCGACATGCATGCGAATCTAACAATAGATTATGCAGACAATCCCGGAGGTAATCCGGAGATCGTATCGGATGATGAACAACATGCTCAACGACATCAAAAGGCTGGCGAGCGCATGCTTACAAAAGTTATACGGGAGAAGATTGATCTCCAGGACGCAAAGACCCGACTGGACGTTGATTTAAAGGATGTTCGGGCCCAGCTTGTTGACTCCGTGAAGGAGAATAGGAGGCTTCGACGCGACATTTTTAGTAAGTGCTTGAATGAACCTTTATAAAGTTCGGTGAAGAAGCGGGCTAACAGAATTATGTCTATAGGTATGCTGACAGGTCCTCCTGAAGAGGAGATGCCCGGATCTGTAGGCGATCTTCTGCAAGAGCTCTCGCAGCTGCACGGACAAATTCGGCAGGTGATGCAGGGTATTGCCCAGGCCTTGTGGCCATCCGCATCCTTGCCTGAAGGCATGGGAGAGCTCATGGAGATGCTCATGGGAGCACGGTGGCGCTTCCATTTATGGAAGACATCAGCCTACCGACAAGGTGCTAGGGAGGCCTGGGCCATGGTGAAGACATGATACACCAAAACTGACCCGAACCACATGGCCGAGGTCGGACTTGTAGGGCCAAATGGGAAAGAAATCCCCATTAGTCTGGTATATGACTAGGTAGCTTTAGCCGTGAAGTATTCCCAATAGGATTGTAGGCTAGACAGCCTGTTGGATGGTAAAGAAGAAGAGTTTAGTCATTCTAAGTGACTTTGTACTTCAAAGGAAATATTTTGTCCCTAGCCGGATTGTAAATCATTTGTCTTGGCGGACCTTTTCGCTTCAACCTCTGGACCCAACAGTCTGGAGTGTATCCGAATACCTGCTCGGTTATGTGAAAATCGGGGCACACGTGGAAACCAGGCGTAGGGGTCATAAGTGCTTGAACAGACAAGTACCCAACTAGCTATGTTATATTACATGGGTAGTAAGAAACATCTTCCAGGGAGAATAGTTCCGTTAAGGGTTCCTTTCCCTGGGTGCGCATGCATTAATGTGCATGTCTGAACTGCGAAAAATGACGCAGGATATAAGCATCTTGGGGCATGTTTTGCAATAAGTAAAAGACATCTTTTGTTCACCGACCGAATATTCCCTTAAGAATGCTAGCTTTCGGCTTCACCCAGTCTGAGGTACACATCCGGCTGACCGGGCAGTAACAATCGCAGAGGTGCTCCCCTTATGCCCTTGCTGAATTAACGGGAACATAGGGCATAAACACAAGAGCCAGGCAACCCAGCTTGGCCAAAACTTAAGTCATATCGATGCATATAGTGGTGAAAAGGGGCACATATGGAGAAATGACGCATATGTGGTGGGCATAAAGCTGAGAAGATAATTATATTAAGCTTTTGTATAAGAAGCCCCCAGGTATATTGAGGGCGCATAGCGTGGCAGGAGTGTGCGGTCAAAGCATACTTGAAGCTTTTAAGGCTATATATATAAAAGGAGAGAGAGAGAGAGAGAGAGAGAGAGAGAGAGAGGATATAATTTAAAAAGGAAGATGGAGGTAAGGAGACAAACACAGAGTTTGGCACTAGGCGTAGAATCTTCGGAGTCTGGCCGCGTTCCATGGGTTCGGCTCGAGTTGATTATCTGATGCATCACGCAGACGGTACGCTCCTCCAATGAGAACTTTATCAATGATGAAGGGACCCTCCCATTTGGGCTTGAGCTTGTCCTTTTTCTTCTCTGGTAGGCATAGAACGAGTTCGCCAATGTTATAAGTGTTGGCTCGTACTTCTCTGCTTTGATACCTTTGAGCCTGCTCTTGATAAAATGCAGAACGGGCCTTTGCGACGTCACGCTCCTCCTCCAGGGCATCGAAGCTGTCCTGCCGATCTAGATCGGCTTCTCTCTCTTCATACATGCGCACTCGAGGTGAGTCATGGATGATATCGCAGGGTAGCACGGCCTCTGTGTCGTACACCATAAAAATTAGTGTGTATCCGGTTGTGCAATTTGGCGTGGTCCGTAGCCCCCACAGTACAGAGTCTAGCTCCTTGACCCAGTGCGTATCTGATTCCTTCAAGGATCGCATTAGTCTAGGTTTAATGCCGCTCATAATAAGACCATTCGCTCGTTCCACTTGACCGTTTGTTTGGGGGTGATAGACGGATGCATAATAGAGCTTTATGCCCATTTTGCCGCACCAAGTTTTCACCTTGTCGGCTTTGAAGTTTGAGCCGTTATCGGTGATGATGCTGTGGGGGACAGCGTAATGATGTACGACCCCGGATATGAAGTCTATCACTGGTCCGGACTCAGCCGTTTTAACTGGTTTGGCTTCTATCCATTTGGTGAATTTATCGATCATGACCTACAAGTATTTCTTCTTATGGCTTCCTCCTTTAAGGGGTCCAACCATATCGAGCCCCAAGACCGCAAAGGGCCAAGTTATGGGGATTGTTTGGAGAGCAGTAGGTGGCATATGACTTTGATTTGCAAAAACCTGGCAACCAACGCAATGTTGGACAAGGTCCTGTGCGTCTGCCCGAGCTGTCGGCCAATAGAAACATGTACGGAAGGCCTTGCTTACGAGCGCCCGAGCTGCGGCATGGTGGCCGCCGAGTCCGGCATGAATTTCGGCCAAGAGCTGCCGCCCTTCCTCTTCGTAGATGCACCTTTGGAGCACTCCCGTCGCGCTTTTCTTATAAAGCTGTCCCTCGTGGACTTTGTAGGCTTTAGAGCGCCACACAATGCAACATGCCTCATTTTGGTCCTCAGGGAGTTCTTGCCTATTTAAGTAGGCTAAGAAGGGTTCTGTCCACGGGGCGATGATAGCCATAATCGCGTGGGCCGAAGGTGTTATTTCGGTCGAGGAGCCTCCGATTACATCAGATTGTTCGGGATCTGGGGTTGTGTTCTGATCCGGACTGTTATTGCTGGTCTCCCCTTCCCACAACACGGATGGCTTGAACAGCCTTTCCAAAAAGATATTAGGTGGGAGGGGGTCACGCTTAGCGTCGATGCGGGCGAGGATATCCGTCGCTTGGTTGTTTTCTCGGACCACATGGTGGAATTCGAGCCCCTCGAACCGAGCTGACATTTTGAGGATGGCATTGCGGTAAGCCGCCATTTTTGGGTCCTTGGCGTCAAAGTCTCCATTTATTTGAGATATTGCAAGGTCTGAATCCCCCCGCACTTCTAGGCGTTGAATGCCCATGGAGACTGCCATCCGGACACCATGCAACAAGGCCTCATATTCGGCTGCATTGTTGGAATCTGTATATAGTATTTGGAGTACGTATTGTACTGTATCTCCGGTGGGGGATGTCGGGAAAATGCCTGCCCCTAGACCGGCCAGCATCTTAGAGCCGTCAAAGTGCATGATCCAATTGGAGTACGCAGCATACTGTTTAGGGAGTTCGGCTTCTGTCCATTCGGCGACGAAGTCAGCCAGTACTTGTGATTTAATGGCTCACCGCCCATTTAGCAATCCGGCCCGTGGAATCACGGTTGTTTATTATGTCATTGAGTGGTACTTCGGAGGCCACCATAATTGAACACTCTTGAAAGTAGTGTCGTAGTTTTCGGGATGCCATGAAGACCGCGTATGCTATCTTTTGATAATGTGGGTACCGTGACTTGCATGGAGTGAGGATACTGGATACATAGTATACCGGCTTTTGAAGCGGGAACTTATGTCCGTCTGTCTCTCGTTCGACGACGAGCACTGCGCTTACAACCTGGTGTGTTGCAGCTATATATAACAGCATAGGTTTGCCGATATTTGGCGCGGCCAGGATTGGATTGGTGGCCAAGAGGGCTTTTATTTCCTTCAGTTCGGCCGGAGCCGCATCCGTCCACTCGAAGTGTTCGGTCTGTCGAAGGGCAATTAAGAGGTAGTGCCTTTTCTCCTGATCGAGAGATAAAGCGGCTTAAGGCGGCCACGCATCCAGTTAATTTCTGAATTTGCCTGAGGTCTGTTGGTGTTGCCAACTGTGACAGAGCTCGAATTTTAGCCGGATTTGCTTCAATTCCTCTATTGGAAACGATAAAGCCCAAGAGCTTTCTGGCCGGTACGTTGAAAACGCATTTTTCCGGATTGAGCTTGATGTCGTATGTTCGGAGATTGTCGAACGTAAGCCTCAAGTCGTCTATTAAAGATTCGACATGTATGGTTTTGATGACCACATCGTCTATGTATGCCTCCACTGTTTTGCCGATTTGTGATTCCAGGCATGTCCGAATCATGCGTTGATAGGTTGCACCGGCGTTTTTGAGCCTGAAGGCATGGTGTTAAAATAGAAGGGGCCGTATGGAGTGATGAATGCCATTGCGTCTTGATCGAACTCCGCCATCTTGATTTGATGGTATCTGGAGTATGCATCTAGGAAACACAATGAGTCGTGTCATGCGGTGGCGTCGATGATTTGATCGATGTGGGGGAGGGGGAAGGGATCCTTAGGGCAAGCCTTATTGAGGTCCTTGAAATCGACGCATAGGCGCCAGGATTTGTCCTTCTTTGGTACCATCACCAGGTTTGCTATCCAGTCCGGATGTTTTATTTCTCTGATGAATCCGGCCTTGAGTAGCTTGGCTAGCTCTTCTCCCATGGCTTGTCGCTTGAGTTTTGAAAAGCGCCGCAGAGTCTGCTTGACCGGCTTGTATCCCTTTAGTATGTTTAGGCTATGCTTGGCCAGCCTGCGTGGGATACCTGGCATGTCTGAAGGATGCCAGGAGAAGATGTCCCAATTCTCACGCAAGAACTCTCGTAGTGCGGCGTCTATTGTGGGGTTCAGTTGTGCCCCAATTGATGCTGTTTTTGTAGGGTCCATTGGGTGGACCTGGAATTTGACTATTTCGTCTGCTGGTTTAAAAGAGGCAGACTTGGGTCATTTGTCGAGTATCACGTCGTCCCTGTCCACTATGGAGAGCAGCGCAGTTAGCTCTTCGGCCGCGAGGGCTTCGGATAATTCCCTTAGGGCTAATGCGGCGGTTTTATTTTCTACGTGGAGTTCTATGTACGGATCACTGGCTAGGGTGATGATTCCATTGGGCCTAGGCATCTTGAGCTTCATGTACCCATAATGGGGTATAGCTTGGAAGCTTGTGAATGCATCCCGCCCTAAAAGGGCGTGGTATCCACTACTGAACGGGGCCACTTGGAATGTGATTTCTTCGGACCTGTAATTCTCCGGCGTGCCGAATACCACATCCAGCGTAATTTTTCCCACGCATCGTGCCTCCCGACTATGGATAATTCCTCTGAAGGTCGTGCTTCTTTGCTCAATGCGGCTCTTATCTATTTCAATTTTGTTAAGAGTTTCCTCAGAGATGAGGTTTAATCCGCTACCGCCGTCCATGAGGACTTTAGTAAGCTGGAAGCCGTCCACAATTGGACTAAGGATCAAAGCGGCTGGTGCTCGGACTGTTCGGAATTGAGGTTCGTCACTGGCATTGAAGGTTATGGCCGTGTCTTTCCACGGAATTGAGGTTGCGGAGTGCTCGCTTGCACCTATTGTTTGAGGTGAAAGTCTCGAAGACTGTCAGTACTATATTGTTATTCTCCGTGGGATGGTGCTCTGCGGTATTGTTGATGAGAAGGTCCTCGCCGCTCTTGGCCACCTACCAGAGTATCGAACATGCTCTAAGGCTGTGTGTTGGTGTGATGCCCGGTATGCTGTGAATTTTGCATGGCCTGTTGATCCATCCCTCTAGTACGGTTCCACGCCCTGTAAAGGGCTTTGGCTTCTTTATAATTGGATTGGGTGACTTGCGAGAGAGCACCCTTTTAGTTCGTACGAGGGGTTTAGTGAGAGCCGGAGGATCCTAGAATTTTCTTTGGGTTTTCTAGGCGCTTTCCATCGCCCAGTACTTCTGTACTATGGCCGCCAAGTCAGTGAAATGTGCTATGTCACGGTGACTTATGGCGTTGAGAATTCCCTTGTCCGTGCAATTTTTGCAAAAGAATGAGATTGCGTCTTCCTCGCGACAGTCCTTAACCTTGCTCATTACAAGTAGGAATCTGGCCCAGAAGTGATGTACTGTATCTCGGGGCTGTTGTCTAATGTGGGAAAGATCACTTGTGTCTGGGTGGGTGGGCAGACTTAAGCCCAAATCCTGACCTGATCTGAGACCCAGGGGCAAAGGAGCTCCCGAGCTTGGCAGCTCAGACTCCAGGATGTTGCCCAATATTTGTGGCCTGTTGCCCGATTCTAAGTTTGGAGCCCGGGCCATGTCCTCCCATAGATGGGTATCCGTCTCGGAGAGCTCAGGAATCCGGACATAGTTCGTCCTCAAAATAGAGGAAGAATCGTTGTTTTGTTCCTCCACCACCGCTATCTGATGGGTGACCAGCGGAGAGTTAATCTCCCTTTGGTCGGGTTTAAGCCCGATCCGATCATAGTCCGTAGCAATTCCCAGGGCGGCGATGCGATCCAAGAGTTTGTTCAGGGAGGAGAGCTCTATTGGATCCATCTGCTTGGTGAATTCCGAGCTGACGTGGAGGCTGTTCTTGATGACCTGAGAAGTCATCGTCGGCATGGCGACCGAACGGGCGGCCATGACGAAGCCGCCCAGCCGGAGAGTCTGGCCTACAGCCAGGGTTCCTCCAGAGGTGACGTTGTCCTTGACAACAAGGCGACCCATCAAGCCTTATTGGGACGGCACAGTGGAACTCTCAATGAAAGCACCAATGTCGGTGTCAAAACCGGCGGATCTCGGGTAGGGGGTCCCGAACAGTGCGTCTAAGGCTAATGGTAATAGGAGGCGAGGGACACGATGTTTTACCCAGGTTTGGGCCCTCTTGATGGAGGTAATACCCTACTTCCTGCTTGATTGATCTTGATGATATGAGTATTACAAGAGTTGATGTACCACGAGATCGTAGAGGCTAAACCCTAGAAGGTAGCCTATGACTCTAATTGTTGTTGTCCTACGGACTAAACCCTCCGGTTTATATAGACACTGGAGGGGGCTAGGGTTACACAAAGTCGGTTACAGAGAAGGAGATCTACATATCCGAATTGCCAAGCTTGCCTTCCACGCAAAGGAGAGTCCCATCCGGACACGGGACGAAGTCTTCAATCTTGTATCATCATAGTCCAACAGTCCGGCCAAAGTATATAGTCCGGCTGTCCGAGGACCCCTTAATCCCGGACTCCCTCAACGCCTACCCGGACCAGAAAGCGGCCTACGTCGTCTTCACCAGCCTCAGCGACGACATGCGCAGCCAGCACTCCTTCGGCAGGAGGTGAACACCGTCATCCCGGCCAAAACAGAGTTCATGCACTGGTCGGACCGCCCGGTCACCTGGACCCGGGAAGGCCACCCGGCCGTCATGCCGAATCCGGGTTGCTACGCCCTTGTCCTCAACCCCACCATTATTGCGCGGCGCACATGCAAGTTTTCCCAAGTCCTCATCGACCGCGGAAGCAGCATCAACATCCTCTACCACGACACGATGACCAAGCTCGGCCTTGACGCCAAGGACCTGGTGCCGACCCGGACGATCTTCCATGGCATCGTTCTTTGCTGCTCTCCCATTGGCCGGGTCCGGCTCGATGTCCTGTTCGGCGACAGCAACCATTTCCGGCGCGAGCCGGTATGGTTTGAGGTGGTGGACCTGTCTAGCGCGTACCACGCACTACAGGGTCGACCCGCGCTCGCCAAATTCATCGCGGTCCCCCACTGCGAGTACCTAAAGATGAAGATGCCGGGTCCGAAGGGCCTCATCACCATCACCAGCGACTACCGCAAGTCCCTGGAGTGCGCCCGATATGCTGCCAAGCTGGCCGAGTCGCTGGTCATTGCCAAGGAGCGGCGCCAGCTCGACCGGATCGTCGCCATGGCGGGCGAAGCCTCGGCTGCGTCGATCCCGACCAAGGAGCCGGCTAACGAGGCTGCCTTCAAGCCCTCCAAGGAAACCAAGAAAGTGAAGCTGTACCCGGAAGACCCTAGCTGCAGCCAGTACGTTGTCGTAGGCACCCGCCTCGACAGCAAATAGGAAGGCGAGCTCGTTGACTTCCTCCTTAAGAATAGAGATATCTTCGCATGGACCCCCAAGGACATGTCGGGTATCCCGAGGAAGTACGCCGAGCACAAACTCCACGTCCGCTAGGACGCCAAGCCTGTCCGTCAATCCCTGCGAAGTTTCTCTGAAGAGAAGAGAAGAACCATCGGTGAAGAGGTCGCCAAGCTTTTGGCGGCCGGCTTCATCATGGAAGTGTTTCACCCCGAGTGGCTGGCCAACCCAGTCCTCGTCCTAAAGAAGAACAAGACCTGTTGCAGGTGCATCAACTACACCAGACTTAACAAGGCCTGTCCCAAGGATCCGTTCGCCCTCCCGTGGATCGACCAAGTCATCGACTCGGCGCGCTCCTCGACGACCTGAAGGAAACATTCGCCAACCTCCGTGAATACAAGGTCAAGGTCAACCCGGAAAAGTGCGTTTTCGGCATCCCGGCCGGAAAGCTACTCGGCTTCCTCGTCTCGGAGCACGGCATTGAGGCGAACCCGGAGAAGATCAAGGCCATCAAGCGCATGCGCAAGCCGGCTCAGCTGCGCGATGTCCAAAAATTCACCGGCTGCTTGGCCTCGGTCAGCCGGTTTCTCAGCCGGCTGGGCGAGAGGGCCCTACCCCTGTACCAGCTAATGCAGAAGACGACGCCGTTCGAATGGAACGACCAGGCGGACGAGGCCTTCCGAGACCTCAAGCACATGCTCTCCACCGCACTAGTCCTGGCCGCGCCGGCCGACAAGGAGCCGCTGTTGCTCTACATAGCCGCGTACTCATGGTCGGTCAGCACGGTGCTGGTGGTCGAGCGACCAGAGAAGGGCAAGATCCAAGCCGTCCAGCGTCCGGTCTACTATCTGAGCAAGGTGCTCTCCAACTCCAAGCAGAACTACCCGCACTACCAGAAGATGTGTTATGGTGTGTACTTCACCACCAAGAAGCTAAAGCAGTACTTCCAAGAGCATGTCATCACCGTGGTTAGCAAGGCCCCTCTTGGTGAGATCATCGGGTGCCAGAATGCCTCTGGCCAGGTCACCAAGTGGGCGCTCGAGTTAGCCGGCCACACCATCGTCTACGAACCCCGCACCACGATCAAGTCTCAGGCCCTGACCGACTTCCTCGTCGACAGGACCGAGACCTAGTACCTGTCGCCGCCTCTCGACTCAACGCACTGGCGCATGCATTTCGACGGGTCCAAGATGCGACTCAGCCTAGGAGCCGTCATCATGTTGTCGTCCCCAAAGGGCGACTGACTTTGCTATGCGCTCCAGATCCACTTCACCGCCTCCAACAACGTCGCCGAGTACGAAGCCCTTGTGCACGGCCTCCGGCTCGCCAAGGAACTCGGCATCTGGCGCATCCTGTGCTACGATGACTCGGATCTAGTGGTGCAACAGTGCTCCGGTGAGTGGGACGCCTACGACTCCAACATGGCAAGCTACCACTTCCTCGTCTAGAAGCTGTTCGAGTCCTTCGAGGGCTGCGAGTTCCTCCATGTTCCACGTGCGGAGAACGAAGCGGCCGACATGCTCGCCAAGATCGCCTCGTCTCGGCAGTCCATCCCGTCTAGCATCTCCCTCGAGCATGTGCACAAGCCGTCTCCGGACTCCAAGTCCTTCCACGTTCCAGACGACCCGTCCGCATCTCAACCCAGCCCGGGGGCTGCTGAACCCGACCCGGGGACTGCTGAACCCGACCCGAGGACTACTGAACCCAGCCCAGGGACTGCTGAACCCTGCCCGGGGGCTGCTCAGCTCGACCCGTCCACCATCGTCCTCGACCCGGTCATCGCCATTCCCGACCCAGGGGCTGCTCAACCCGGCTCGGGGGCTGCCGACCCGGAACCCACCCTGGTGGCCGTCTTCGCCGTGGTAACGGCTTCGTCTTGGGCTCTGCCAATCTCAGAATTCCTGGAGAATGGGATACCCCCATGGACTAGACCGAGGCCCGACAGGTGAAGTGTCGGGCGTCCGCCTGCAACATCATCAACAACGAGCTTGTCAAGTGCGGTTCCACCGGCGTGTTCCAGCGCTGCGTCGAGCAGGACCAGGGCATCGACATCCTCCTCGACATACAATAGGGCGAATGCGGGCACCACGCCGCGTCACGATCCCTGGTGGCCAAGGCCCTCCAAGACGCCGAGTCACTCATCCTCAAGTGTGAGGGATGCCAGCGCTTCAGCAAGCACAGCCACCAGCTAGCATCAGCACTCCGCACCATTCTGATCGCGTGGCCTTTCGCGGTCTGGGGACTCGACATGGTGGGACCCTTCAAAACCGCCCGAGGCAGCCTGACGCACCTGCTGGTGGCGGTGGACAAGTTCACCAAGTGGATCGAAGCACGACCAATCAAGAAACTGGACGGGCCAACAGCCGTCCGGTTCATCAAAGACATCGCAGTTCGCTACGGCATGCCGAACAGCATCATCAAGGACAACGGCACCAACTTCGCCAAAGGCACGCTCACGCAATACTGCTCCGTCTCCGGCATCCGCCACGACCTGGCTTTGGTTGCACATCCACAGTCCAATGGACAGGTCAAGCGGGCCAACGGCCTCATCCTATCCGGCATCAAGCCGCGGCTCGTCGAGCCGCTCAGCCGCTCACCCGGCAGCTGGCTCGATGAGCTGCCGGCCATCCTCTGGAGTCTCTGAACTATGCCAAACAGGTCGACCGGGTTGACCCCGTTCTTCCTCGTCTATGGAGTCGAAGCCATCATCCCGACCGACGTCGAGTTTCACTCGCCGCGTGTCGCGATGTACACCAAAGCCGAAGCCAAGGAAGCCCATAAAGACGGCATCGACCTACTCGACGAAGCCTACCTCCTGGCACTCAGCCGTTCGACCATCTACCACCAAGGCCTGAGGCACTACCACAACAAGAAGATCAAGCACCTCGCATTCCGCGAGGGCGACCTCGTCCTTTGACTCGTCCAAGAGCAAGCCGGCCAGCACAAACTGTCCCCGCCATGGGAGGGCCCGTTCATCATCAGCCGGGCCTTATGCGATCGCAACGCCTACTATCTCATCGACGCACTCAAGTCAAACAAGCACAACAGAGACACCGCCGGTGAAGAAACGACCCGTCTGTGGAACGCGGAACTCCTCCGCCCATTTTACAGTTAGCCGTACGAGTGTATGTATCGCTGCCTTTTGTCAACATATGAAACTATGGGGTCCCCGAACGACGCTCGGGGCCTGCCTTTTGCCGACCAAATTATCGTGTCCCTTAATTTTATGCATCACTATGCTCCTGAACCCAGCCACCGGTCCTACTCGCTCGATCCGGGGGCTCGGGGTCCGTCCGGCTTCGTCGCCACCCGCCGCCTTCCTTGGTGATTCCAGATACGCTAAGGACGCCGCGGCCCCTCACTTCGCCCTAAGCCACAGATCCGGCTTCGGCTGTCGGCTGGCAAGCATAACGGGCCAAAGCTCCTGCGTGTTTCAAATGCCAAGTCAAAGGCTGCCCGGTCGATCAACCCGGCCTGTCACTCTAAAAAATAGCCACACGACCGGCTGCTCGCCAACCGGCTCCGCTGGGTTGCCGCCAGCCGACCTAGTAGGTGTTTTGGTCACGCTCAACGTTTTGAAAATCTAAGTACAGTGTGCTCCTCTCAAAGAGCCGAACCCCTTGTCACGGGCCGGAGACTCGGCCGCCAGACTCGCGGGAGGGAGGGGCAGGTTTCAGAAAGGAAAAGCGCAAGAAATCGGTTGAAAGAACGAAAAGCAAGAGCAAAAACATTCACGACATATACACATCACATAAATACTTAAAGGCCCACAGCCAGAGTTCATTACACCCAGAAACCCCCAGTGGGTGGGTGGACCTGCTACCTAACGACAAATCCTACCAAGTCATCTCAAGCATCTCCAGCACCGGGTCGTGAGGTCAACGGCTCTCCCCTGGCTGCCTCTGGGTCCGGCGAGGTACCGGTGTTCTCCTCGGTGCCCCCATCACGGTAGACGCCCGTCTCCTCGGAACTGCCCTCTGGGTCATGAAGAAGCATGCCGTAGTCATCGCCGGCCACGAATCCGCAATCTTCTGCCCGCTCCGGGTGGAACTCGTCATGGAAGGCAAACTCAGTGATATAGCTGGCCCAGGAAGCAATCTGGCCGGCCTGCTCCTGCAGCTTCTGCTCCGAGCCGGCCAGCTGGCCCATCAACGCGTCCAACTGCAGGTCCGGGTGCCAAGGCAGCGCAAACCGGAGCACCATCTTAGTGTCGGCACGAGCGGTAGAGATGCGCCACTCGTGGAGCCGGTCCGGCCCCATCTCCAGCCAGCGTGCCAGCTGCGTGAAGCTGCTCGACGCAACGGAGCCCGGCCAGAGGGCCGCCGTCATCGCGATGCCGGCCTGGGACAACTGCCCCATCTGTTCACCCAGGACCCGTAGGTAGGCCTCGGCGGCGGTCATGATCTCCGGGAAGGTCCATTCCACCTGCGGGTCGGTCTCGGAGCCAACAGCCCCCAGCGGGTCATGCTGGAAGCGGACGGACTCCTCCGCCAGCCGATGCATCTCCGAGAAGGCCCCTGACAGAAAACAAAGCAAGTCAGAAAAAAAGGACAACAAGGACGAAAAGCCGGATCCCAACCCAGCGAAAGTCAGGAAAAGCACTTACTGGAGAAGGATTCTTCCAGGTGCTGCGCTTCGAGCAACGTACCGCGCCGCTCCCGATCTATGGTGCGGTCGCGCTCCTGGAGCGCCCTCTCTAAGTCGGCCTCCTTGGCAAGGGCCGCCTTCAACTCGGCGTCCTTGTCCTTGGTCGCCTTCTTGGACACCTCGCGACGGCGGGACTCGTCCTGACAGGCCCCCCTCCGCCGCGCTCACCTGCCCCTTCAGGCACTCCACCTCGGCCTGAAGCCGGCCCTTGTCATCAGCCAGCCTACCGCGTTGCTGGTCCCCCTCGACCAGGGCCTGTTGCGCCTCCACCACCTTGGTGGCCTCCGCCTTAAGGAGCTCCACCTCCTCCTCAAGGCAGCTCTTGTAACCCGCCAGTTGCTCCCATAGCTGGTTGGCCTCGTCAGGCGACCTCCGGGCCGCTGCCGCCTCCGCCTTCGCCTGCGCCACCTCGGCCCCAAGAGGGCCGGTGTCGGTGACAAGCCGGTAATAGTGATGACCGGCCCGGAGCAGCCGGATCTGCCGGGACAACACCTCGGCCGAAAAAAGAAGATTTAGAAAGGAAAAAAGCAAGACTTAAGATTTGGCCCAACTATTAGACAGTTGGCTCGAATCTCGGGGGCTACACCTAGTTGGTGCGCTAGCGCCCCCCCACTAGAAAAGAGCACGAAGATACCTGCGGTTGAAGGCGTTGACCCGGTAGGTATCGAGTTGCTAAAAAAGGAAGCCATCAGAACAAAGACCGCATTCTAGAATATTTGACCCAACTACTACATAGTTGGCCGAACCTCGGGGGCTACACCCAGTGGTTGCGCTAGCGCACCCCCACAAAGAAGAAGCTGCAGAAAAAACTTACCAAGACGGCGTGCTCCAGATCCCGCGTCCGCTCCACCTCGGCCTGGGCGAAGGCCTAGATCCGGTCCGTCCGCCCGCACAGACGGCGGCTGATGGCGTCCATCGCCCACTCCTCCTGGGTCTGGGGCCCAAAGGCCATGACACTCCCGCTCCACGCCGGCTGCGACATGGTGGCCCGATGCCCCCCTTGCCGGGGCACCAGGGCATGCTCCCCGCTGGCCGCTCCCACCGCGGCCAGCACCTCCTCCGGCGCCCTCCCCGGCGCCGCCGCCAACCCAGACAAAGGGATGGCCTGCAACGCCACCAATGGCTCTGCAGCCGGGGTAGCCTGCGGCGCCTCCTCCGACGCCGGGAGCGTCACTTGCGGCGCTGCCTGTGATGCCTCCTCCAAGACGGTGCCATCGCCGCCTCCGTTGACCCCCGCACGCTCGATAGCATTGACCCGTGGCGGGGTGTCGTCTTCCACCTCCACGACCTCCTGGTCAAGGTCCACCACGTCTGCCCGGCTCCCGCAGCTGCGCTCCCTCACCAACTATGGCTCGAAGACTGTCACCGCCTACACCGTGCCCTCCGGCATCTCGCGCATGCCGGCACCTCGCCGGCTTGCGCCCATGCCGCCGCAGCGTCGGTCCAAGCCCGGACCTACGCTGCCTCCAGCTCCGCCTCGGCCCTGTTCTTATCCCGCTAGGCCAGGCCTTCGGCGTCGGATGGGACCAGGCCGGGGTCCAGATCTGCTGGCCCCGCCTCCTCGTCCTGGTCGATGGGGCCGGACCGGCTCCTCCGGAACGCGGCCTCCTCGGCGGCCGCGGCATCCGCCACCGCCCTCGCCAGCGCGATCGGCGACCTGAAGAAAAAGATGAAATGAACAAAAAAGCAAAGCCGGCTCGACTACTCGAATACGGACAGAAGAAGAAACTTACCCCTGCAGGACCACGATGGGGGCCGGCCTCCCCTGCCCGGCATTGTGCTTCCTCTCGGCCGGCCTCACGCTCCTGGCCGGGTCCGCCACGCGCTTCGTGGCCCAGGGCCGTGGCGCGATGCTGTCCTTCCCGTGCGACCGGCTCGGCGCCTCACACCGCGACAAACCGGCTCCGCCCGCGTCGCCGCCTCCGCCACCCAACATCGCTCCGTTGGCAATCCGCGTCAGCATCATCGGTGCCGCGTCGTGCCTGACAACTCAAGAAGCATGAAAAGAAGACAGATGGGCAAGACTCACCCGCACGGCGCCCAGCGCCGATGTTGACCTCGTCCTCCTCCCTTCCGCCGTTGGCCGCGGGCTCCTCTGATGCCGTCTGCACCACCTGCGACGGAGCCGGGCGTAAGGGTGTCGGATGGCATTCAGAAGCACCTCCCGCGTCACGTCGGGACAAATGAGGAGATGCACAGTAGCAAAGTAAGAAGACCAAAGACTCACCAGAGGCGCCGAATTCGAGTGGTTGTACGGCACCTTGCCGAACCTCCAGTCCTTCCCTAGGTTGGCCTGGGAGATGTCGTTGACCCGACGCTCGATCTGGACAGCCGACAGGCGCGCCACCCCCATGCGATATGGGTCTTGAAGACCGGCCATCGCGCCAATGAGGCAGGTGCGCCGCTGCAGCGGAAGGACCCGACGCGTGATGAAGGCGGTGAGTTGGTCGGTGCCGGTGAGCCCCTCCCGCGTCTCCATCACTGCCACCCGCTCGAGATTGAGAACCTCCTATGACGGGTTCCTGGGGTAGTAACCCCAATTCATCTTCGCCCGCGGCGGCGCGATGGCGAAGAGCATAAGGTTGATGTGGTCCGTGCCCAGGTTGTGGACGTAGAAGAAGGAATTCTGCCACTTCTTGGAAAAATCCTCCAGCGGGATCTTGGGACAGTCCGCCCCCGACCGCGTTGAAATGACGGCAGCGCCGCAGTCGGCGAACTCCCCGGCCGTCGGCCCTGCTGCTTTAAGGAGAAGAGGCGCGCCCAGCGGACGATCGTGGGATCGACCCCTAGGTACCCCTCGCAGAGGGTGACGAAGCCCGACAACTTGCTCCCCAGGTACCCCCAAGCGCCAAGATGGTGAGGCTGGAACTCGAAGAACTCTAGGAACATGCGGAAGAAGGCGCTCGCTGGTAGCCCGAACCCGCGCTCGAAGTGTGGGAGGATATAGCGACCCGACCCGAATGGATCAAGTCTCAGTGCTTAAGTGTCATCCCTGGATCGGTATGCTGACACACACGGTACTTGAGGATTTATAATAGAGGTAAATCACATGTATAAAGTAACGTAAATACTTTTACCTCAATCCAACATAGCGGAAGTAACAAGGTTGTGGATTCCCATCAACACCAACGGCAAAGTTGAGTGTAGAAATTGTAACCCTAATGTATCACTTACTCGTCGTAAGATCCTGCAACATGAGACGTTGCAGCAACAAAGGGTCAGTACATTGAATGTACTGGCAAATTCACACCATAGAGCAATGATGAATAAAGGCTATCACTACATGCATATTTGGCTGGTGGTGAAGCTCTATGGTTACAGTTTTGCGTAAAGCCACCTTTTCCCTACTGCAAAGGGATAAATTTACTTAACTATCATGGTGGTTGTTAAACATTGAGAATGGTTGATAGCATTCTCAATCCCAATTAAAAGTACTCATTAACATCCCAACAATATTAATTTAAAGTAACATGATGAGATTCACATGATATCCAAGTACTAGATACTGAAGATGTCCATAACCGGGGACACGGCTAATCATGATTAGTTTATACACTCTGCAGAGGTTTGCGCACTTTTCCCCACATGAATCGATCTCCTCCGTTTGGTTTCTCGCACTACGTGGTGTTTGAGAAACGGATGACTGAGACATAGTCTTTCAGAAGCGCTTGCACCTTACGTAAAGGGTAGACCGTACCAACCTACATCCCCTACATCAGCTAGTCTACCCTGTAATAGTTCGCACGACTTAGTCAACTATGCTAGAGCCCATAGTAGCATGTGGCTGCACACGGAAGTTTCTCGCATGAATAATCTTATGATCCCTTTGAGCCTGTGGGGCGGTCCGAAGAAAAACAGGCAAGTCCTGGAAACCAGGTGCCTCAATCCACCTAGTTGCCACCTTAAATAAACCATTAAATAACAAACTCACATCTGTCATGGATACACTCACCCAATCCACGTCTACTAGCATAGCATGTCATAATAAGCAAACGTAGAAGTAACTCCCAAAGGTTTGATAATAAAACAGGTAATAGGTACTACCTCATCTACTTCCCAAAACCCACAATTTAATTAGGTCCTAGTCATGCAGTGTTTGAGGATTGATCTAATGCATAAAACTGGGTAGTACAAAAGGTATGATCAAACTGTGAACTTGCCTGCAATGTTGATGAAGATAATTCGCACTCAAAACTCTTGATAGCTCTACGCGTCACACTCCGGTCAATCTATCGTAAGCAAGCAATAGTAACCACACATAAGCAATCGCTCAAAAGATCGAAAAAAACGAAGAAAACAATTCGTAAAGCTTCAAAAACAAGAAAATATCTCTTGCAACAGAAAACAATTTCTAACAGTACCAAAATTAAGTGAATTTGGCCTTATCAGAAAGTTTAGGTCAAGAGCTTCGATTTGCAAAAAGAATCAACTAAATCGGAGTTATAAAACTTGAGTTACGATCAAACGAAGTTCAAATACAAACTGTTTGAAATTCAAATTTTAAATTTTCAAAAACATGTATAAGTTGTTTTACTGGATAGAGGAGAACATAACGAATAAGTGGGCGTTGGTTTCATTGGATTTGGATAAACGAGTAAAAAGTTGTGAGCGTTTGAAGATTAGGGACTAAACTATGAATAAAATATTCACGGATAGGTCCCTGGCCGAAAATAACAGAAAAAGAAAAGAACTAATTAACGAACGTTCATTTATAAGATCTAAACAGTGGATGTTCGTTGTTTAAATAAAACAGAAAAAAACCGAAGTTAAAAGAATAACCGGATCGGACCGGGGTCGGTTTATACCGGTTCGGCCGGTTCGGGCAGATCGGCCTGCGGGTCGTCGGTGGCGGCGGTTACGGCGTCGGCCGCGCGCGAGGAGGTGACTCCGGTGGTCGGCGGCGGTGGTGGAGTAGACGGGGAGGGCGGCGCGGTGTGGCGGAGTCGATGGTGGTGCCGGCGGCGGTCGGCGGCGGCGGTGGTGTGCGGGGCAGGCGGGCGGAGCTGCGGCGGCGGTGGCAAGATCCGGCGGTGCGGGGCGGCGATGTGTGGCGAAGCGAGGAGAGGGACGGGGTCGGGGTCCGGCTCCTTATAAAGGGGGCGGCCTCGGTGTGCATGGAGGAGGGGCAAGGGCGGCGAGGAGAGGCAGGGCGGAGCACGGCATCGGCGGCGTCGTGCGGGCAACGGAGACCTGCCCAGGATCGGTGACGACGCGGCTGGGCTGGGCCTGGCTGGCTAGCTGGGCCGGCCCAGTCGGAGAAAGTTTTTTTTTTAAAAAAACTTCTATTTCTAAAGAAGAAGAAATAAAATTAAATAAAGTAAAATATACTATCGGCATATAATATATCAAAATTTTCAGAAAAAGATTTCCTACAAGATGAACATTTTTACAGCCTCAAATAAAATTCACTCTAATTTAAATAATTCAAATAGTGCTACTGCTCTAATAAAATCCAACAAAAATTAGTTTAAAAATACCAAAATTAATTCAAATTTATTTCTCTCCAATTTTCTGATGTAGGGAATCAAGTTACCCTATTTTCTGTATATTTTATTTTTGGAGAAAAATAATTTGAATAAAACTCAAATAACTTCAAATTGGAAATAAATTCAAAAGAACTTTGAATTTAATTCTTTGAAACTCCCAACTCATATTTCATATGTTTTGAAGAAGTCATTTTATCTTCGCTCGTGAAAATCATTGAATTGCATAAAGTTCCTGGGTTGGAAATATTTTCCAAATGAAATTCAAATATTTTCAACACCCCTTGTCATTTAAATAAAATGAAGAAGTCATGTCATCTTCTCTCCAGGGTTTTGTGGTGAAAATAATTTGAATTCATGAAGATCATAAAAGAAAATGAAAGTTTGGGAAAGTCCTTTTATTCCCTCTCTTTTAACTTTCAAAAGTTTCGAATTCACTCACTTTCAGTCAATCAATCAAAGAATCAATCAAAACTATCTATTTGTTTATAACATTCCAAAATTTAGAATTTTGGGATGTTACAGAGGAAGACCACGCGCTCCGTGCCCTGGGGCTGCGGCCTCTGCTTGCCCCGCGGCAGGCGCACGGTGACCTCCATTTCCCGCGGAAAGCGCCGGGAGGAGCGGAGATAGGTGATGTCCTCGACGGTAACGGTCGAGCCCATCCAAGAGCTCGACAACAGCGCCATCAGCTGAGATGAGAGAAAGGAAGAAGATGGACGATAATGAAGCTCTGCTCGAAGCAGCGGGCATCGTAGTGAGGCGGTCGCGAGAAGCAGAGCAGGGGCGAAGAGGCAGGGGAGCGTGACCGAGAATAATGTCCGCCGCCCCCTTGCCCCAATTATAGCCCTCGGTTTGAAGGTGGGGGAGTGGGATCGTCTGCGCTCGCCTTTCCCACTACCCCACAATAAGTGCGAATGTACGCATGCAATAACTGCACGGGGAAGAGCAACCGACCCCCGGACACCGCAATAAATCCGTGCGCGTGGGCCAAGGGCACCCAGCAGCAGGCCTCAGCCCGTCACCAGTTCCATCACACGCGTGGCCTGTCAGGCCCCTCCGACTTTCGGGCACCACGTGGCGCCCGCGCGAAGCCCGACGGATTGCCCCAAGATTCGAAGGACTCCTCGGTTCCCGCCACCGACAGGATGCCGCGATCCGGTTTCCAGAAACCGGCACACAGTGGGTGTTGCCGGACCCGGCGCATGTAGAATTTGCCTCGTTTAAGGGGGAAACTTCGAAGGCCCTCCCTTCCAAACATGGCGGACCTTCACAACTTCGGGGACTACTATTGGGGGGATGAACCCCGGGCAGGCAACGAAATGCGGATCCTTTTCAAAAGCAACGGTGCCGGCGTCGCCCCTCAAGACGGCACACGCTTGGCCAGGTCGCTCGACCCGGCCAGGCCCCGCGACCCGGCCGAACTCTCCAACCCGGCCAGGCACCTTGACTCGGCCTCGACAACCAGTACAAGACAACTGAACCCGGCACGACCAAGACTTCCTCCACAAACCAGCTCCACCCTTGGCGTGTTCCACAACCCAGCCGGGGTCAGCTCCTGTCCCATCCAGGCCATGCGATGGGACGAGTCTTCATTCACTGATGAACGAGGCAACAATGCCCCGCCCATGCCTCTGGTCAGCCGGAGCGTGGCAATAGTGCCCCTCACCTACCCGCTGACCAAGGCCGACGTGGCAATAGTGCCCCTGTCATCACTGCTGACAACAACAAGCGGCGACCTGGCAGAGTGCCAATGTACACAATTTGACTCGGCCACTCCCTGATGATCGACAAGACGGCGCACAGTCCCCCTAGGCATGTGGAGCCCGCACCTAGGGGAACCCGGCGAACCACAGGCCCCCAGCGGGACCCAGCCCGGGTCCCCAGACACCATCGACCCGGCCCTGCAGCCCTGTAACATTACCATTATACCCTTGGGGGGTTGGCCTATAAAACTCCCTAGGAGCCCTCACATACACGGGCAATTAAGCAAGAAAGGATAGAGAAGTTAGCCACCGATCAATAGAACCCACTCGAGGAGAAGGAGCAGCCTAAGCCTTGGCCAGCCTTCCTTCTTCCTCCGTACAGCTCCAGGAGCAACCTTGTATTGTTGCATATCAACCACTAGGGGTGTTATCTCTCCGGAGAGCCCCAAACCTGGGTGTGTCTTGCATCCCGCGCTCGCTCATGCCAACCCCGCCTCTGGAGCCCACCAGTGCCCTCGAGCCTCCTCCTCTCTTTAGCCATCCCATGGCATCTGTCGTGCGCCACCATGACAATAATACATAGTCAAGGCTGCTTGGCCCGACTTATGAAAATTATATGGTAAGAAAAAGAAGAAACGATATAAATTCCAATAAAATAAAAATCGAAAAAACACGAGGCTTTCATAGGCCGCCGAGCCAAAATATCTTCTTCAATGAAACTAGCATGATAGCCGTTGGAGTATCTGCGCTTTCTGTGAGCCGGCTCTCACATGACCCAATCGACATTTTAACCTGGATAAGTTCGGGGTCTTTAAAAGATTGACTTATCGAGAGTATGGTGGGGTTGGAGTAGCATCATGCAAAACAAGCTGGTTTAACCAAGTTTCAAGGAAGGCGGCTTATCAGCCTGAGCTTCTCCTTGCGTTCTATAAGCCGGCTCTTTCATGACCCAATCAATGTTTTAACCTTGACAAGTTTAGGGTCTCATTTAAGGGATTGACTTGTTAAGAATAGGGCGGGTCATCCAGGATTACCTGGTCGAAGAGCATCTTGGATACAGCCCGGATAACCCGGATTTTTGGTGAATACACGTGGCATCCATGCCAATCAAGAGGGTAGTTTTAGCTATGTTCATTGAACATGAAGCCCCCATGTCGGTGGAAAACGACACCTATGGGATCACTGGAATCCCTACTACAGTCGGCGGGCGTGAGGTTGTGGAAAGAGCGGCTCTAGGAGCCACGACAAGGATCGTTTACCCAGGTTCGGGCCGCGAGGATGCGTAATACCCTAGTCCTGCTTTGGTGTATATTTGAGTGTTCTTGAACTAGCTACGGCGTGTGCATAGTCCGAAAGATCTGAATCCCTCTCCAGTATGCCTCGGGATTCCTTTTATAGAAAAAGGGGACGCCACAGTGGCACACAGGAGGTGGAAAGGTGTGCGGTGGCTGAGCTTATCGCCTAGCATCATAGGACAAAACGCACTTAATGCGCTACTTAGGTGTCCTCTTGCTTTATCGGGGACGACAAGGAAGCTTGTCTCAGTTGTTGCCACTTCGCCTTGCTTCGACAAGCGTCCAAACCAACAAGGCGCGTAGTGCAATGTAGGCTGGCAGGCCGCTGAGCTGGTGCGGTGGCAGTGTCTTCACGAAGATCTGCATGCCACCACGCAGGTGCTTGACTAGTTGGTCTAGAGGCCGCACGTCGCCAAGCAGGTGCTCGCCTAGCTGGCTGAGCTGGCAGCTACATGGGGAGCGACGGTGGAGTCTTGGTAGATGTGGGCCTGGCCGCGGCCCCGCTGATGTCCTCGACAGGGGTCTTGCCGGGGTTCCGGCAAGGGTCTTGCCGTGACATCACGGTCGTCCCTGGCAAGGATCTTGCCGGAGGTCTCGTAGATTTCCTCGGCAAGGATCTTGCCGAGGGTCATCGTCTCCTGGTCCTCATCTGATCTCGTGTGTTAATGATCTTCACGAAGATCTCCAGGCCACCATGGAGGTGCCTCCCGAGCCTTGGTTCCAATGTTGTTGATGGCCTTGGAACCCTTGGGCTCAAGGGTGGCACGCTCTGCTGGCGCTGGGCAAGTTGCTCCGGCAAGGCTCTTGCCGGGGCTGCGGAGGCTGCGCCCGACAAGGGTCTTGCCGGGGGAGTCCATCTCGCCCTCTTGCTCTTTGCATCTCTGTTCTTGGCGTCGCTTTGATTGTCTTGTGCCTTTGGCTTCCCTCCTCTTCCCTTCTAAGTGTGGCCACAAGCACGGCTCTGACTGCCCCGTGCACAAGTAAAGGGGTACAAAAGAGAGCCCCTACTTTTGTACACCGATAGGAGCCTCCGGGCCTGGGCCACACATAAGCGCGATGCGTTGTTGAGCTAGGCCCAGAACGGTGCGCGGGCATGCGGGGCGGAATTTTACTGCGGTAACTTTTTTGTCCGCTGTGCTTCCCCACGACCCGTGTTGAATGCGCGACATGGAGGGTTGTGCGTGACGTGGGGATCATGCGTGGGGCGCTTGCCGCACACATGCATCATATTGCAGTGAATGGTAAAGAGGCGGCCCGCGCCTTCCCCATAAAAAGGAATAACCGTAGGCGCGCTTCTCATTTACCTTCTGTGCCTCTCCCAATCTCACGACCGCCGTTCCTCTCTTCTTCCTCAGGCGAAAGATTCATAGCTTTTGCTTCTGCTTGCTGCCGCTGCGCCCCCATTGCTCTTGATCCTTTGCCTCCTTCCAGCCGCCATGGTGCCCAAAACCAGCAGGGGCAAGGGAGCGGCCAAGGATGCCGGGGAGAGGGAGGCGCTGGAGAGCGAGGCGGCGGTGCGGCGGACGCAGCTCGCCTACTTCCTGTTGACGGTTAATGCGGTCCACCTCAAGAACTTCTTCCTGCTCCTTTGGGGGAGGGAGACGACGGGGCACCCTGCCACGCGCATCGTCCCCGCCGATTGCGCCACGGCCGGCCCAAATCGGTACCCCTTTTTCGTCGATTTCTTCTCCTACAGGCTCTGCCCCCCTTTCTCTGACTTCTTCAACGATGTCACGCACACCAACGGCTTCCGTCTTTTGGATCTCACGCTGAACCCCGTGGTGTGCATGGCTCTCTTTGCCCACCTCTGTGAGGGCTTTGCCAGGGTGCTCCCCAGCATGATGCTCTTCCGCCACTACTTCTCCCCTCGCATCCGACCAGGGGGCGCCATCTCTAGGAGCATCTCCTAGATCCCGAGGGCGTAGGAGAAAGGCACGTATCCGGAGGGTGCCCAGAAGGAGAGGTGGGAGGAGTGGCGGGGCCGGTGGTGCTGGATCGAGGAGAAGGACCCGTAGGAGTTCTGTCGGGTTCGTCAGAGCCCGTCGACCCGCCATGGGGACTGGAGCAACCTCGACACCAACGACGAGAAGCTTTCGATCACCACCACTAGGATCCATCGCCTCACCACGGCTGGGCTCACCCTTGAGATGATTGGGGCGGACTTCATCCGCCGCCGAATCGCCCCGCTGCATAAAAAGGGGAGGCCGGCCCGGAACTTCAGGAATGCGGCCGACGTCATGAGGCTCCGCCATAGCCTGAAGCATAACTTCACGGTGATGGGGCACACCTATTTTTGTCAAAGGCTCTTTCAGCTCGACGTGTACAGCAACGATAGGGTGGAGAGGACCGGCAGGGCCGCGAAGGCCAGCAAGGCCGTCATGGGGCCCCTGTTTGGGTTGCCAGCGGGAGTGGTCCCGCTGAGAAACAACTCTCGCCGGTCCAAAATTATTGCCATGATGCCGGATTTCAACGCGCACGGCCTCAACCCGTCCTGGGACAAGCCCCCATCACATGAAGTGCAGGAGTTCTTCGACAACTTGTCGGAGGGCTATGACCACGACGAGCCGCTGCTCATCTAGGACACCTCCAAGGCGGAGCTGGACTACATCGCCGCCAGGGTGGCGTAGGCGGAGCTTGCCAGGGAGGCCGGCAGCACTGGTGGCATGGAGGACGAGGCCGACGCGGCCGCGGAGGAGAGGGCGATCACCAAGTGGGCGAGGTCTACCAGGGAGGCCAGCGGTGTCAACACCGAGGCCCCCCTTGTTGAGGATGTGGTCGAGGAGTCAACTGAGGAAGAGACCGAGGCTGACAACCCTCCGGCCATGCGAAAAAGGCATGTCATGTGGCAGGCCAGCTCTAGCGTGCCGGTCTGGCCCGGCAGGACCGAACTACGGCAAGTGGTCCAGGGGGAGTTCGTGCGCTTGACGAGGGCCGCGGGAGCGAAGAAGGTGGTGAAGGCCGCGGTGGCGAAGAGGAAAGCGACCGCCTCTTCTTCGTCCAAGCCTTGCCGGACTCCATCCCCTTCCCCTCCTCCCGCAGATGTCGACACGGAGGTCGTCTTCGATTTTGGATCTCTCAGCCCAAGGAGGAAAAGGAAGGCAGCGGAAGAGGACGTGGAGGACGAGTAAGTATCTTGACCTTCGTTATCTCCGTCCTTTCAGACTACGCCGCTTTTCTTGACTTGTTTTCATCTTTGCAGGGACGTGGAGACGCTGGCCCAGAGGGTGGTGAAGAGGGCCAGGGCCTCCACGGGTGACCATCCCCCGGCGGGCGCTTCGCGCATGCCGGTGCTGGAGATCAGCCCAGACAGCAGCCCCCGGCGCAGCCCCCGTCTCAACCCCCAGCATGCGTTCACCACTCACTCCTCATCAATGTGGGGGGGGGTACGATCCCTTGGCACTGACCTTGTCGTGGCTGCAGGAGGAGGATGGCAGTAGGAGGAGCCACTGAGGGCCACCCCCAACACGCCGCCCCGAGTGGCGTCCCCGGCAAGGGCGCCAAGCACCGAGCCCATGCGCATGGAGTAGGAGGAGGCGAACTTGGGCGCTGGTGGCTCCGTCCTGGTGACGGATGTTGGCGGGGAGGGGGCCACTCCTTCCCAGCCCGGCACGGGTAAGTTATTTGCTTTCTGTCCCAGTTCTTTCTTCTTCTTTTTGAACGTTGGTCTTGGCTTCACCTCATTCCCCTTCTCGTTATCCAGATCCTTCCTCAGCGGACTGGGAGGACACCGACGCCGTCATCGAGGAGTTCACCAGGGACGCTGAGGCCGAGGCCGACAAGATCGCTGCCGGGGAGGCCGCCAAGACCGCTGCTGAGGATGCCGCCAAGGGGCCTGCCGGAGGGACCGGCAAGGCCGCTGCCGAGGAGGCCGGCAAGGGCGCCGCTGAGGAGGCCGGCAAGGGGCCTGCCGGGGAGGCCGGCAAGGCTGCTGCCGAGGAAGGGGTGGTTGACGATCAACCCTCCTCCTCCGCCGCCTCTAGCTCAGGCAGGTACTTGAAGGTGGGTGACGACCTGTTCGTCCACCTTCCAGGGACGGTGGGCACGAGGGCGCCAGCCCAGGGGGAGGTATTTGACGACGAGGCGCTCGCCTCCTCCGGGCTCCAGGTTGTTGACCAACCGAGCACCGCTAGTGGCGGTTCTCAAGAGGAGCGGCTTCTTCAGGCCATGAACGCTGACTTCCAGAAGCTCCAGGCGTTCCACCACGCCCGCCTGGACAAGGTGAAATCTAGGGTGGCGGCGAAATCCAGGATGGCGGCGGCGGACAAGGCGGAGGCGGACCTTGAGGAACGCATCACCGAGACGTAGGCCTGGTTCCGTCAGGCCCACGAAGAGCTGAAGGCTGCCCAAGATCTGCTGGCTGAGCGCAAGCAAGAGCTCATCTTGAAGCAGGTCGACATCGTGAAGGCCCAGGAGGCGGTGAGGGAACAAGCTACCAAGGACGAGGCTACCCGGCACCAGCACCATGCCGAGCTGACACTCCCAGGAGGAGGGCCTCGCCGCTCGGGAGGACGCGCTCGCCGCCACACTCCATGGCAAGGATGAGGAGGTCAAGAAGCTCGTCGCGCAGCGGACCAGGGAGCTGGAGCAGATGCACAGGGAGGCATGCGATTCTCAAGCCCTGGTCCATGACGATAAGGTGACGGAGCTGGAGGTTGAGCGGGATGGCCTGAAGAACAAGGCCCTGGAGCTGGCGAAGGAGAAAGACACGATTAGCTGCGCCTTGACGGAGGCGCAGGCCGCAGTCCTTGACAAGGCCGAGCTACTCTCCCAAGCCAATGACTCCATCAAAGACCTGAAGCTGAAGCTGGAGGGTCTTGAGGGGACACTTTCAGAGGTCAGGGCCCGGGAGGAGACCCTGACCAAGAATCTAGAGGGGGTGAGGCAGCTGCAGAGGAATGGCACCGCCAACAACGAGGATTATGTGAAGGGCGGAAACCTCTGGATCAGCCGCCTCACCGACGTCGCCGACAGGATCACCATGAAGCTGTCTACCATGAGGATGCCGAACGTGAGGTATGCCCCAGAGCCGAACGTGAGTCCCAATGCCAAGCTGACCCTGTTCTTCGAGGGCGTTCTTGGAGCCTTGGAGCAGTTTCGCTCTAACAGAGCGAGCTCTCCAGCCAATGAGGCCCAACAGCTTTGTCGGGGTTCTCTGACCAAGGTCCTCACCAAGGTGGCGTACTGGAACCCCAACCTCGACTTCGACGCCGCGCTGGAGAGCTTGCCGGAGGATGTGGACCTCGCGACGCTCGAGGAGCGTATCAAGCCCATCATCAGCCACGTTGACAGAATTCAGAGGATAGAAGGCCAACGCCGGGACTAGGCACCCTATTTCTCATCGCCGCTGCAGGGTCACAACCAAGACAATTTTTATCTTTAGTTAGAACTGCAGCAACAATTGATGTAATATAACTCTGCAGTACTTTCAAATGATGCATGTTATTTTCCAGTTTGATCTCTCTTTGTATGTCCACCCTACGATAATTGGGTAGGTTCGACGGCGCGTAAACCCAAGCCTCAGCGCCTCGAGGATGGATCCCCAATAGCCTGCTGGGTGTGCTTACTGCCAGGCGAACCACCTTACCGTTCTCAGCACGGCCGCTCGAACTGTCGAGCGGATTCAAAACAGAATGAGAGTGTTGTCAATAGCGGAAGGCCACCATGCCATTCTCGATGCAGCCGCTCGAACTGTTGAGCAGACTTGAAACAGAACAAGGGCGTTGCTAATAGTGGGAGGGCCCCATTGCGTGCAGGTTTCTCATACAGTGGGGAAGATCTCTAAGGAGAATAATCTTATATATAAAGAATTTCTCAATGTTTCACGTGACTTAGCTTTTCTGTCGCTGCGCAAGCGTTCACTGCACCCGCAAATGATGCCGCTCATTCGGTTGCCTTCTTCCTTGGAAGCCATGGCGATGAAGAACTGCTAAACCAGATTTTCACAACTAGGCCCCCTGCCTGGTGAGCCAGAGATGTTGGTGGAAAATGACACCTATGGGATCACTGGAATCCCTACCACGATCGGCGGGCACGAGGTTGTGGAAAGAGCGGGTCTAGGAGCCAGCACAAGGATTGTTTACCCAGGTTTGGGCCGTGAGGATGTGTAATACCCTATGTCGGTGTACTAAAGTAGGGGTACCTTAGTATCCCGAACTTGTGCACGGGCAGTCGCAGCGTCCCGCGGCAAGGCTTGCCGTGCATCCCCCAAGACCCTCCGCGGCTGCTTTGATGCCATTCAAGAACAAAGTACTCAAGCCAAGGCCCCGGCAAGAGGAGCTTGCCGGGAAGGCGAACCAAGACCCCGGCAAGAGAAGCTGGCCGGAAGAAGACAAGACCCCGGCAAGAGGAGCTTGCCGGGAAGGCCATTCAAGGCATTCCAAGAAAACTTGCCGCGGCGCACCGCGCGCCCCGGCAAGGCCCGGTGAGCGACAAGCTCCCGAACACGACAAGACGACGACCGCGGCAAGGAGCTTGCCGCGGGAAGCCCCCACTTCGTGCCCGCGCTCTAGCACACCTGCCAACGTGTCGCTCTGGGACCTTCCCAAGCTCACGTGGCAGGAGGCCGTGCAGCTAGGGGTGCGAGGTGGCAAGAAGGCGCTGGCAAGATAACCATCGTGGAAAACGGTGGCGTCCCTAGCGGTCCCTTTCGGCACTGTTTAGGCGACACAGACGGGCAATTAATGCCCTTGTCCCCTGCCGCCAGGGTTAGGTATGATAACACTATACAGGTAGCTGTACCAACCACCACTCTTCCATTTTTGCCCTTTTCCTCCGTTGCCACCTGTGGGTAACCCCTTGAGCATATAAAAGGAGGCCCATGTGCAACATAGGGGAGGTTCGACTCATTCGAGACTAGGAGAGGGTCGGCTCATTCAAGACTAGGGGAGGTTCAACTCATTCGAAACTAGAGGACACCCACGCTCTCAAGCAAGAACAATATAGAAACACAAAGCAGCAGTAGGAGTTTTATCTCTCCGGAGAGCTCCGAAGCTGGGTAAAAATCCCCCGCGCGCTCCGCCTCGATCTGCTCTTCGTGCGCCCTCCGCCACCTTGCCGGACTAAAAAGGGGCCCTGCCCCATAGGTGCTCAGTCCCCACGCGGCGACATCTCTGGCGCGCCAGGTAGGGGTGCGTCGAGGTTGTGCGAACCTGATCCGGCATTTGCGCGCGCTACAACAACATCTTCATCGACATGCCACCGAAGAAGAAGGCTTCGGAGGTGGCCGCTCCGTCCACGTCTATCCTACCGCCACCGGAGCAAACGGGCGGTGGGGTGGACGCCGGCGGAGGAGCGGGCGCCAGCGGAGGGACTCACATCGTCACTCGGTCCAAGGACAAGGCCCGCAAGCTTCGGCGTCTGTACATCCGCCGCACCCCTCCCAGGAGGTGCAGGATCGACAACGCCCCGATGCTCCTAGCACCGTGCTCGCGTTAGAACAAGGCCAAGCTGGTGGGTCGCGGGACGCCCAAGGCCAACATGCGCGACAACATGCTGGCGCGAGCGCGGGACGGTCGCCTGGACGAGATGTTGCTCCTTCTAACAATGTTAGAAGTCTGAGCATATCCCGCACCTCGCGTCGCTCGCCACCGCCAAATCGAGCCACTGGCGAGACACCTTTTGCTCTAGTATATGGAGCAGAAGCAGATTTCCCCACGGAACTCGTATACGGATCGCCTCGAGTGCTCGCTTATGATGAGCTTGAGCAAGAGCAGCTGCGGCAAGATAACGCGCTGCTCCTCGAGGAAGATCGTCTTCAGGCTGCTGTGCGAGCTGCTCGCTACCAGCAAGCTTTGCACCGCTACCATAGCCGCAAAGTTAATGCCAGAAGCTTCGAGGAAGGCGACCTTGTTCTTCGGCGCGTTCAATCCGCCAAGGATTTCAACAAGTTGACGCCAAAGTGGGAAGGCCCTTATCGGGTGAAACGAGTCACTAGGCTTGGCGCTGTCCGCCTTGAGACCGAAGATGGCTTTCCGGTGAGCAACTCCTGGAGCATAGAGCATCTTCGTAAGTTTTACCCATAAGGCGCGGTTGCCGGGACCTGTTCCGGCAACCACCTTTCTGTACAAGCCTTGCCGCTGCTGCATGTAACCCTTGGTACAGAGCCGGGCGCAGATCCCGTGCGTAAAGTACATGTGCTCAGCACATGTTGCCAAATTTCATGCCTTTTTCTTTTATGCATGTATTATCTGACAACTTTGTGCAGCACTCGCCTCTGGTAAGCAATAACGAGCCAAAAGGCTCCATATCTTTATTTTCTCTTCTCTCAAAAAGAAGGTTCCTTCGCCCACAAGTTCACGGGGGGGGGGGGGAAGGAGAGGATGAAGGTGTGGACCGAGCGTCGTTCACAGAAGTACGGCCTTGCCGGGACACAGACGACAGAAAAGCTAAGTTGCCAAAGTTTGAGCACGATCATTTTCTTAAAATTTTAAGCTATCCTCCTTGAACGACTGTGCTTTGTATGGAAAACCTGTGCGCGGAGGAACCTCCTCGTAGCTAGTTGCGCCCTTACTTCGTTTCGAGTCGGCTCAACAACTTAAGTGAGCTGCTAAGCGCCCTTACTTTGCTTCGAGTCCGCTCAGCAACTTAAGTGAGCCGCTAAGCGCCCTTACGTTGTTTTCGAGTCCGCTCAACAACTTAAGTGTGCTGCAACTAGTTGCGGCAAGGTTTCTTGCCAGAGCCGGCACCGCCAGCAGGCTGCTGATGTTCCGCACTCAGCACTCGCGGCAAGCGTGCTCCGGCACCGCCATCAAGCTGCTGATGTTCCGCACTCAGCACTCGCGGCAAGCGTGCCCGTACCGGCAAGTTCCCTAAAAGCGTAGGGTAAAAACATACAAAGAAAGGGCCAAGTAAAGGAGATAGCATAGCAAGCATTGCCCAGAATAAAGTTATATTACAAAAGTAACTTGTTGCGGCACTGACTAAATTGTTCTCATGACTTAGATAAACAGCGATAAGGAAAGGAGAAGAAAGATGGTCTAATCCACGCACTCGCCGTCAACCCTCTTGACCTCATTCACCTTGTCCACGATGGGTGCGACAATGGCTTTGAGTTCTTCAAGATCGGCACCTGCCGGCAGCTTCTTGAGGACGCGGGTGAGGTCGAGGCCCGGGTTGCGGAAGAGTATCTTCAACAACACCTTCTCCAAGACCTTGGCGCAGATTGCGCGCGACTCGTCCGCCAGCTTCTTCGGGATCCTTTCCCGGAGTTGCTGGAGGGCCGTCACCACGCCCTTCAAGAAAAAAGTGAGCTTGGCGCTGGGCGGGAGATTTTCGTCAGTGGAGTACCCGAAGCCCGCCAAGTCCAGTTCCGCCAGCTCCTCGTCGATGGATGCAGCGATGTTGACGAGGCCCTCCGTCCAGAGCTCCACCGTGACCTTGAAGGTGTTCTGAGCCTCGGCAGCCCTCGTCAGCAGTTCTTCGTTTCCCTTGACCTCTTTCTTCAAGTCATCCTCTCGCCTCTTGGCGGCATCCAGCGTCTCCGTCAAGGTGGCCAGCTTCAGCTTCAGATCAGCGCTCGAGTCCTTGGCGGCGTTCAGTTCCTTGATCTTCTCGGCAAGTCGAACTTGCAGATCGCCATGGGCAAGTGCATCTTTCTCGCGTTCACGCTGGAGTGCGGCAAGATCTTCATTCTTCCCTTTCATGTCCGCCTCCAGCTGCATCACCTTCACCTCTAACTCCTTCTTGGCGGCCTCAGCAGCCGCGGCGGCATCCTTCGCCTCCTTGAGTGCCCCGCCAAGTGACTGCTCCCGGGCCACAAGCTCTTCCTTGTGGCTGTCCAGATTGACCTTTTTCTGTGTCAGTTCACCTTCCCGCCTGGACAGCTCCTCGGCGGCGAGCCTCTACTGCTCCTCGGCTTCAGCCTTTTCCAGGATGAACGCCTTCTTCGCCTCGTCAAGTTGCTCCCTTTCCTCCGCAATGGATCGGAGGGCCTCCTGGTTGCGGCTCTTGAGCTCCTCCACATGCTTTTCTATGTCAACTCTCGCTCGCGCGACAAGCGCTTCCCGGGACTCAAGCTTCGCTTGATGGGCGCGGTAGAGTGACACCAACTTCCGGAGCAACTGCTCCTCCTCGGACTCGCCACTGCTGCTGCTAGGCGCGTCAACCACTGCCAGCCCAGCAGAGGCGAGTACTTCTCTGTCAAACTCTTATCCCTCGACCGGCGCCCTGGAACTTGACACCTAGGGAAGCTTGATGTATACGCCCTCGCAGGCCTTCAAGTAAGCGCCTGGCTGGGGCTCCTCGGAGCCCGGCACTGCATCAGCAGCGGAGGGGTCGGCAGTCGGTGTAGCGCGCCATGCTCCTGCACCCTCAGGGTCACCAGTACGATTGCCGGACCCTTCGCCAGCTCCTGCGCCAGCAGCCTTGGCGGCTTATTCGTCGGCGGGTTCATCAGCGCCGGCCTCTTCCTCGTCTGCGGCGGCATCTTCAGTATTGCCGCGTGCGCCTTCCTCGCCGGTGGCCTCAGTCTCCATCGGATCTGTGGGAAGGAGATCAGAAGACAGGAAGAGAAAGAAAAAGTCAAGCAAAGATCCAAAAAGAAGATCAGAAGAAGAGAAGCCCAAGGGAAAATTTCCGACAGGGAGAGTTACCTGTGCTGGGCTCCGTGACCGTGGGCTCCACCACTAAAGGCTCGCTGGTCCCGCCCCTCGCCGAGGAACTGCCCCTTGCCGGGGACCGCTCCCTTGCCAGAGAGCGCTCCCTTGTCGGAAAATCGCCCCTTGGCGGCGTAGTTGAAGCAGACAGCACCTCTGGAGCGGCTCCTGGTCCCTCCTGACAGGCTTGTTGTGCTCCTACATGAGCAAATCAACAATCAAGATGCCAGCAAAAGAAGAAGCACCCATGCGCGCCCCACAACAGGAAGTGAACCAAACACTTACGCTAGGGGCTGTGCTGGGGGCTGCCGCGAGGAGAAGGAATCGGGTCCGTCAAGGTGGTCTCGGACGTGTCTTCTGCCGTCACAGTAGGGTCGTCCTCAATGACAACCACAGGAATCCTGGCCCTCTTCGCCGCTCTCTCGGCCAGAGTCCTGAAATGGAGTAGGGATTCAGAGGGAAGCAAATCGGATACAAGATAAGCAACAACAAAGATCAAAGGAAAAACAAGTACAGGGAAGAAAGCCTTACTCCTCCTCCTCTTCTTCCTCCTCGTCGGAACTCAGCGCAGAGAGGTCAAAATCCGGTACCCTTTCTGCGCGGCGAGGCGGAGGAGTAGGCTCCCTTGGACGTTTGCCGGGAGCTGCGGCAGGGTCGGGCATAGCAGCCCGGGAAGACCCCCGCTTCAGTTGCCGGCACGGCCTGAGACGCTCCCGCGGCAACGGCGCTTGCCGCGGTGGAGCGCGTTCCACGACGCCGCATTTGACGCGTGCCGTTCTGGGCATGCGCGGTGGAAGCGGAGAGATATGCGGTGTGACCTAGGCCGCGCGTGCCCGTTCACTGTTTTGGGCCTGGCCCAACAATGCTCGGCACCGTGTATGGCCCAGGCCCGGGGGCTCCTGTCGGTGTACTAAAGTAGGGGTACCTTAGTATCCCGAACTTGTGCACGGGCAGTCGCAGCATCCCGCGGCAAGGCTTGCCGTGCATCCGCCAAGACCCTCCACGGCTGCTTTGATGCCATTCAAGAACAAAGTACTCAAGCCAAGGCCCCGGCAAGAGGAGCTTGCCAGGAAGGCCAACCAAGACCCCGGCAATAGAAGCTGGCCGGGAAGAAGACAAGACCCCGGCAAGAGGAGCTTGCCGGGAAGGCCATTCAAGGCATTCCAAGAAAACTTGCCGTGGCGCACCGCGCGCCCCGGCAAGGCCCGGTGAGTGACAAGCTCCCGAACACGACAAGACGACGACCGCGGCAAGGAGCTTGCCGCGGGAAGCCCCCACTTCGCGCCCACGCTCCAGCACACCTGCCAACGTGTCACTCTGGGACCTTCCCAAGCTCACGTGGCAGGAGGCCGTGCAGCTAGGGGTGCGAGGTGGCAAGAAGGCGCTGGCAAGATAACCATCGTGGAAAACGGTGGCGTCCCTAGCGGTCCCTTTCGGCAGTGTTTAGGCGACACAGACGGGCAATTAATGCCCTTGTCCCCTGCCGCCAGGGTTAGGTATGATAACACTGTACAGGTAGCTGTACCAACCACCACTCTTCCATTTTTTCCCTTTTCCTCCATTGCCACCTGTGGGTAACCCCTTGAGCATATAAAAGGAGGCTCGTGTGCAACATAGGGGAGGTTCGACTCATTCGAGACTAGGAGAGGGTCGGCTCATTCAAGACTAGGGGAGGTTCGACTCATTCGAAACTAGAGGACACCCACGCTCTCAAGCAAGAACAATATACAAACACAAAGCAGCAGTAGGAGTTTTATCTCTCCGGAGAGCTCCGAAGCTGGGTAAAAATCCCCCGCGCGCTCCGCTTCGATCTGCTCTTCGTGCGCCCTCCGCCCCCTTGCCGGACTAAAAAGGGGCCCTGCCCCATAGGTGCTCGCTCCCCACGCGGCGACACCCTAGTCCTGCTTTGTTGTATGTTTGAGTGTTCTTGAACTAGCTACGGCGTGTGCATAGTCCAAAAGATCCGAATCCCTCTCCAGTATGCCTCGGGCCTCCTTTTATAGAAAAAGGGGACGCCACAGTGGCACACAAGAGGTGGAAAGGTCTATGGTGCCTGAGCTTATCGCCTCACATCACAGGACAAAATGCATTTAATGTGCTACTTAGGCGTCCTCTTGCTTTATCGGGGGCGGCAAGGAAGCTCGTCCCAGCTGTCACCGCTTCGCCTTGCTTCGACACACGCCCAAGCCAATGAGGCACGTAGTGCCATGTAGGCTGGCAAGCTGCTGAGCTGGTGCGGTGGCAGTGTCTTCACAAAGATCTGCATGCCACCACGCAGGTGCTTGACTAGTTGGTCTAGAGGCCGCACGTCGCCACGTAGGTGCTCGCCTAGCTGGCTGAGTTGGCAGCTGCATGCGGAGCGGCGGTGGAGTCTTGGCAGATGTGGGCCTGGTCGCGGCCCCGCTGATGTCCTCGACAAGGGTCTTGCCGTGACATGCGGTCGTCCCCGCCAAGGATCTTGCCGGAGGTCTTGTAGATTTCCTCGGCAAGGATCTTGCCGAAGGTCGTCGTCCTCTGGTTCTCATATGATCTCGTGTGTTAATGATCTTCACGAAGATCTGCAGGCCACCATGGAGGTGCCTCCCGAGCCTTGGTTACAATGTTGTTGATGGCGTTGGAACCCTTGGGCTCAAGGGTGGCGCGCTCCGCTGGTGCTGGGCAAGTTGCCCCGGCAAGGCTCTTGCCGGGGCTGCGAAGGCTGCACCCGGCAAGGGACTTGCCGGGGGAGTCCACCTCGCCCTCTTGCTCTTTGCGTCTCTGGTCTTGGTGTCGCTTTGATTGTCTTGTGCCTTTGGCTTCCCTCCTCTGCCCTGCTAAGTGTGGCCACGGGCGCGGCTCTGATTGCCCGTACACAAGTAATGGGGTACAAAAGAGAGCCCCTACTTATGTACACCGACACCCCAAGTGATATGTTTTTTGAACTGTGCTCAACGGGTACCTATGTTTGAGCTGTGTTGTGCATCAAACTCTCTTTGGTCCCTGTAATTCAGGATTTTAAGCCTCTTAAGTGATAATGTGAGATGTCAATAAAGACTCAATATCAAAGAAATGAAATGGCAGAGGCCCAGAATTATCAGGGATGTCGGCTTTATTATACTCATTATAATATATACATCGTCAAGATTTATACATCACGAGTGCCAGTGACTCGGGTGTAATAAGGCCGAAGATGAGCAATATTCCACGGCCGACGGGTCTCCTCCTCCGACGTGCGTGAGTACTTGTGGTCTTGAACATCGATAAGATAGTATGACCCATTGTTCAGATTCTTGCTGACCACAAAAGGCCCTTCCCAAAGCGGGGATAGTTTGTGCATATCAGTCTGATCCTGGATAAGTTGGAGCCCCAGGTCGCCTTCTTCAAAGGTTCTGGTTTTAACCCAACGGCTGTGATAATGACACAAATCTTGCTGGTAAATCGCTGAATGAGCCGCCGCAAGGTCACGCTCCTCATCTAACAGATCAAGAGCATCTTGACGTGCTTTTTCATTATCAGTGTCAACATAAGCCGCCACACGGGGCGAATCATGACGGATGTCACTAGGGAGAACCGCCTCTGCTTCATAAACCATGAAGAAAGGTGTGTAACCCATAGATCTATTGGGGGTAGGATTAATACTCCATAACACTGAGGGTAACTCGTCCACCCAACAACCCGGCGTCCTCTGCAAAGGGACCATAAGCCGGGGCTAGATGCCTCTCAAAATTTCTTGATTGGCTCTTTTGGCTTGACCATTGGACTGAGGGTGAGCCACTGATGACACATCAAGTCGAATATGCTCACGTTGACAAAATTCTTTCATAGCAGCCTTAGACAGATTAGTGCCATTATCAGTTATAATGCTGTGGGGAAAGCCAAAACAAAAAATCACCTTTTTGACAAATTGAACCGCTATCGCCGCATCACACTTACTGACCGACTCTGCCTCCACCCACTTTGTAAATTTGTCAACTTCCACCAAAAGGTGAGTCTTTTTATCCTTGGACCTTTTGAAAGGCCCAACCATATCAAGCCCCCAGACCGCAAACGGCCAAGTGATTGGAATCATCCTCAATTCTTGAGCTGGCACATGAGCTCGTCGCGAGAATTTCTGATAACCGTCACATTTACTGACCAAATCTTCTGCATTAGAATGAGCTGTCAGCCAATAAAATCCATGATGAAAATCCTTAGCCACAAGAGATTTAGAGTCGGCATGATGACCACAATCTCCTTCATGAATTTCACGTAGAATCTCACGACCCTCCTCTGGAGACACACAACGTTGAAATGCCCCTGTAACACTACAATGGTGCAACTCTCCATTGACAATTGTCATTGACTTAGATCGCCAGGTTATCTTCCTAGCTAAAGTTTCATCTTCAGGTAACTCGCCCCGAGTCATATAAGCCAAATATGGAAGTTTCCAATCAGGAATAGCATGAAGAGCCGCCACTAATTGTGCCTCCGGGTCAGGAATAGCAAGATCTTCCTCTGTAGGCAACTTAACTGAAGGGTTATGCAGAATATCCAAAAAAGTGTTAGGTGGCACCAGCTTACACTGGGATCCTAACCGACTCAAGGCATTAGCCGCCTCATTTTTCCTGCGATTAACATGTTCAACTTGATAACTTTGAAGTGACCCGCGATAGCATCAACCTCTCGAAGATAAGCCGCCATGAGTGGATCTTTGGAATCCCAAGTACCAGAAACTTGCTGTGCCACCAGATCAGAGTCGCCAAAACACCTCCCCGGCTTAAGTTCATCTCCTTGGCCATCCGAAGACCATGGAGCAAGGCCTCATACTCAGCTGCATTGCTAGTACAAGGGAACATCAACCGGATAACATAAAAAAAATTATCACCTCGTGGGAAAGTCAAGACAACTCCAGCCCCCGAGCCCTCCAACTGCCTAGATCCATCAAAGTGAATAGTCCAATATGTGCTATCCGGCTTCTCCTCAAGAATCTGCAATTCTGTCCAATCATTGGTAAAATCCACAAGTGCTTAAGACTTAATGGTTTTGCGAGGCATATACTTCAAACCATGGGGTCCAAGCTCAATGGCCCACTTGGCTACCCGACCTGTGGCTTCTCTGTTTTGAATAATATCCCCTAGGGGTGCGGAACTAACCATAGTGATGGGATGACCCAGAAAGTATTGCTTGAGCTTCCAGCTAGCCATGAACACCCCATATACAAGCTTCTACCAATGTGGATATCTCTGTTTGGATTCAATAAGCACCTCACTAATGTAGTAAACCGGCCGCTGAACCGGATACTCTTTGCCTGCTTCCTTCATTTCCACCACAATAGCTACACTAATAGCTTGGCTATTGGCAGCCACATATAACAACAAAGGATCCTTATCAATGGGAGCAGTAAGAACCGACGACTCAGCCAATTGTTTCTTCAAGGCCTCAAAGTCCTGATCAGCAGCATCAGTCTAGACAAAGTGATCTGTCTTCTTCATCATCACGTACAGGGATAGCCTTCTAACCCAACCGGCTTATGAACCGGCTTAAGGCTGCAATATGACCCGCCAAACGTTGAACATCATTGATAAACACCGGCTTAGCCAGAGAGGTGATAGCCTTGATCTTCTTCGGGTTAGCTTCAATGCCCCTTTCCGAAACCAGAAAACCCAAAAGCTTGCCTGCTGGCACACCAAAGACACACTTGTCCGGGTTAAGCATCATCTTGTAGACCTGGAGATTTTCAAAGGTTTCCTTTAAATCATGTATTAGGTTCTCTTTCCTCCTAGACTTTACCACAATATCATCCACGTAAGTGTGAACATTGCGCCCAATCTGATCATGGAGGCAATTTTACACACATCGCTGATAAATCGCATGTGCACTCTTGAGCCCGAAAGGCATTGATACATAATAGAAAGCTCCAAAGGGAGTGATAAAGACTGTCTTCTCGTGGTCCTTAACTGCCATCTTGATCTGATGATAACTAGAATAAGCATCCAAAAAATGCAGACGCTCACAACCGGCCGTAGCATCAATAATTTGATCAATATGGGGGAGAGCGAAGGGATCAGCCGGACAAGCCTTGTTTAAGTCCGTATAATCCACACACATGCGCCAGGTGCTGTTTTTCTTAAGCACCAGCACCGGGTTAGCCAACCACTTAGGATGAAAAAAATTCGACAATGAACCCAACCGCCAAGAGCAGAGCTACCTCCTCACCAATAGCCTTACGCCTCTCTTCATTGAAACGGTGAAGGAATTGCTTGACCGGTTTGAACTTTGGATCAATAATAAGAGTGTGCTCAGCGAGTTCCCTCGGGACACCTGGCATATCTGAAGGCTTCAATGCAAAGATATTCCAGTTCTCACGGATGAACTCGATGAGCGCGCTTTCCTATTTTGGATCCAGATTAGCACTAATGATGAACTACTTAGATGAGTCGCAAGGAACAAAGTCAACTAGCTTAGTGTCGTCTGCCGACATAAACTTCAATAAAGGATCATGCTCTGTGGTTGGCTTCTTCAAGGACGTCATATCTGCCGGGTCAACATTATCCTTGTAAAATTTCAACTCCTCTGTTGCACAAATAGATTCAGCGTAAGCAGCATCGCCTTCTTCACACTCCAAGGCTGTCTTGCAACTCCCATGCATTGTTATAGTGCCCTTGTAACCCGACATCTTCAGCTGCAAATAAACATAACAAGGCCTTGCCATGAACTTAGCATAAGCCGGTTTCCCAAACGAAGCATGATAAGGGCTCTTGATTTTAACCACTTCAAAGGTCAACGTCTCATATTTGGAATCATACTCATCTCCAAAAGCAACCTCTAAAGATATTTTCCCAATTGGATATGCCGACTTACCAGGCAACACACCATGAAAAACAGTGTTCGACGGCTTAAGGTTTTTGTTGGTCAATCCCATGCGATGGAAAGTTTCATAATAAATGATATTGATGCTGCTGCCTCCATCCATGAGCACCTTAGTGAATTTGTATCCTCCAACCTGACGCGCCACCACCAGCGCCAAGTGACCCGGATTATCAACCCGGGGCGGGTGATCCTCATGGCTCCAGAGAATGGGGTGTTCAAACCATCGCAAATAACAGGGCACCGGCGGCTCAATATCGTTTACTGCCCTTTTATGAAGCTTTTGATCCCGCTTCCATAAGCTTGTGGTGAAGACGTGGTACTGACCACTATTCAATTGCTTCCGATTGCTCTGATAACCAGACTACTGCTGATTCCCCTGATTATTCTGTTGGTTGTTACCACCATGATAGCCTTGGCCTTGAAAACCGGAATTTGAACTGCCACCTCCATGACCCGGACCGTGAGAAATCCCGAGCCGCCATTTGCGCCATGGTTATTCTGGAAAAGATGGGATTTCTTGAACTCCTTCATGATAAAATAATCCTTCCACATAAGTTTAGATGGCCTCTCCCGTGTTCCGTGCCTCGGACACGACTGATTCATTACTGCTGCGAGGTCGAGTTCTCCCCCTCTAGACTGAGCCGGCCTCCCCTTGTGATGCTGGTAATTATTCCATGCACCAGTGTTGGCCACAATGTCTAGATTCCCTTCAGCTCTGTGTTTACCATTGCCACCCTGACTGGCCAGGTTGTGTTGTTGCCCTTTCATGCCACTACTCTTCTTTCCCTTGCATGTCCTTTCATCATCATACTCGGCGTCCTTGGTACCATCAGAGTCTGCATACTTGACAAGGGTCACCATGAGCTCCCCCATGTCACTGCAATGGAGCTTAAGCCGCCCAAGTTTCTGTTTGAGAGGGATGAAATGACAATTTTTCCCAACATTAAAACTGCTGAGCCGATGTTGATACTATCTGATGAGTGTATGATAATTGAGAACGGTCGCACCGAACTGGTTGTCGACTCGCCCTTACCTTGAACACAAGAGACTAAATCCATGATTGATATAGGCTGCTTGCACGTGTCTTTGAAATTTTGAATAAAACGGGCTTTCAGCTCTGCCCATGACCCAATGGAGTTGGCGGGTAGCCCCTTTAACCAAGTACGAGCCGGCCCTTCCAACATCATGGTGAAATACTTAGCGCACGTAGTTTCACTGACTTCTAGCATCTCCATAGCTATCTCATAACTCTCCACCCAAGCTTCATGGGGCTGATCTGCTGTGTAATTAGGCACTTTGCAAGGACCCTTTAAATCCTTGGGAAGACGCTCGTTACATAGAGCCTACACCAAACACTGCACATCCAAGGTGCTAGAGGTCATTCCTGCCTCCACCGAATTCATCGGGTAAGCCGGGGCGTGTTGATGAGCCGCCGGCTGAGCCGCCAGCTCGGTCTCCCTACGCGCTCTACCTTGATCCACCAAAGTCTGGGCATTGGCCCCACCATGCGCCGGGTCATGTCCACGGGGCTGGTTACGGCGCTGTTCAGTACTTGAACCTGCTGGTGAATCAATGTGCCGACTGTAACTCCGGCTTGGACGAGGGGTCGAGTGAATCCGCTCACGTCTATAAGAATAAGCCGCTTGCTGCTCCAATGCTGTCTAAAGAAGTTCTCTGGCCCTCCGTGTTTCAACTGATGTCGGAGACTCACCTTCCACTAGCAGAGCCGCCAATCGTGTTGCCGCAGCAATCATGTTGTCCAACGGGTTAGAATAATGACCCGGAGGTGTCGGAACATATTGAGGTGGAGTATTATGTAAGCGTGGTGGGTCTACCATCCGTGGCTGAACCGGCGCTCCGGTTTCAAGCGCTTCTGCCACCCGGCTCACCACGGGCGGGTTACTGGCCGCTGCTTCAGTCGTGTTAAAGAGGTTCCTCGCCTCGTAAACCGGAGGCAGACGACTCCGATGTCTCCTCTCATGACTTTGTTTGAAGAGTTCTGATCCAACGTGAGCCGGAAGGAATCTGCTTGAATCTGTTGTGCGTGGGCGTCCAAAGCAGCCCGTTCTGCAGCCATCCTAACGTTTTTAGCCGCCTGCCCTTGTTTGGCCTGATCGATGTCACCTCTTGATACGTCTCCAACGTATCTATAATTTTTGATTGTTCCATGCTATTATATTACTCCTGGGCTTTGTTTTACACATTTATATCATTTTTGGGACAAACCTACTAACCGGAGGCCCAGCCCATATTGCTGTTTTTTGCCTATTTCAGTATTTTGAAGAAAAGGAATATCAAACGGAGTCCAAACGGAATGAAACCTTCGGGAGCGTGATTTTTGGAACGAACGTGATCCGAAGAGCTTGGAGTGCAAGTCAAGAAGCACCTGAGGCCCACACAAGATAGGATGCCGCCCCCCCCCCTGTAGGGCGCGCCCCCCTATCTCGTGGGCCCCTCGGGCGGCCACCGACGTACTTCTTCCTCCTATATATACCTACATACCCCGAAAACATCCAGGAGCACCATGAAACACAATTTTCACCGCCGTAACCTTCTGTATCTGCGAGATCCCATCTTGGAGCCTTCGCCGGCACTCTGCCGGAGGGGGAATCAACCATGGAGGGCCTCTACATCAACATCCTTGCCCCTCTGATGAGTTGTGAGTAGTTTACCATAGACCTACGGGTCCATAGTTATTAGCTAGATGGCTTCTTCTCTCTTTTTGGATCTCAATACAATGTTCTCCCCCTCTCTTGTGGAGATCTATTCGATGTAAACTCTTTTTGCGGTGTGTTTGTCGAGATCCGACGAATTTTGGGTTTATGATCAAGTTTATCTATGAATATTATTTGAATCTTCTCTGAATTCTTTTATGTATGATTGAGTTATCTTTGCAAGTCTCTTCGAATTATTAGTTTGGTTTGGCCTACTAGATTGGTCTTTCTTGCCATCGGAGAAGTGCTTAGCTTTGGGTTCAATCTTGCGGTGACCTTACCCAGTGACAGAAAGGGTTGCAAGGCACGTATTGTATTGTTGCCATCGAGGATAACAAGATGGGGTTTATATCATATTGCATTAGTTTATCCCTCTACATCATGTCATCTTGCTTAATGCGTTACTCTGTTCTTATGAACTTAATACTCTAGATGCATGCTGGATAGCGGTCGATGTGTGGAGTAATAGTAGTAGATGCAGGCAGGAGTCGGTCTACTTGTTATGGACATGATGCCTATATACATGATCATGCCTAGATAATCTCATAACTATGCGCTTTTCTATCAATTGCTCGATAGTAATTTGTTCACCCACCGTAATACTTATGCTATCTTGAGAGAAGCCTCTAGTGAAACCTATGGCCCCCGGGTCTATCTCTTATCATATTTACTTTCAATCTACTTTTATTTGCATCTTTACTTTTTGCATCTATATTATAAAATACCAAAAATATATTTATCTTATCATACTATCTTTATTAGATCTCACTTTCGCAAGTGGCCGTGAAGGGATTGACAACCCCTTTATTGCGTTGGTTGCGAGTTCTTAGTTTGTTTGTGTAGGTGCGTGGGACTTTTTAGGAGCCTCCTACTGGATTGATACATTGCTTCTCAAAACTGAGGGAAATACTTATGCTACACTTGCTGCATCACCCTCTCCTCTTCGAGGAAAACCAATGCAAGCTCAAGACGTAGCAAGAAGGATTTCTGGCGCCGTTGTCGGGGAGGTCTTCGCTCAAGTCAAGACATACCAAGTACCCATCACAAACCCATCTCCCTCGCATTTTCATTATTTGCCATTTGCCTCTCGTTTTCCTCTCCCCCACTTCACCCTTGTCGTTTTATTCGCCCTCTCTTTCCCAATCTCCTCCTCTCTTTTTTGCTTGTCGTTTTTCTGTTTTCTTGTGTGTTGGATTACTTGTTGCCATGGCGCAAGATAATACCAAATTGTGTGATTTCTCGAATACCAATAATAATGATTTCCTTAGTACTCCGATTGCTCCTCTTAATGATGCTGAGTCTTGTGAAATCAATACTGCCTTGTTGAATCTTGTTATGAAAGATCAATTCGCCGGCCTTGCTAGTGAAGATGCCGCTACTCATCTAAACAATTTTGTTGATTTGTGTGATATGCAAAAGAAGAAAGATATGGATAACAATATTGTCAAATTGAAGTTATTTCCGTTTTCACTTAGAGATCGTGCTAAAGTTTGGTCTTTGTCTTTGCCTAAAAATAGTATTGATTCTTGGAACAAGTGCAAAGATGCTTTTATCTCTATGTATTTTCCTCCTGCTAAGATCATCACTCTTAGGAACGATATTATGAATTTTAAACAACTTGATCATGAGCATGTTGCCCAATCTTGGGAAAGAATGAAATTGATGCTTTGCAATTGCCCTACACATGGTTTGAATTTATGGATGATCATACAAAAATTTTATGCCAGTTTGAACTTTGCTTCTAGAAATCTCTTAGATTCGTCCGCGGGTGGCACCTTTATGGAAATCACGTTAGGAGATGCTACAAAACTTCTTGATAATATTATGGCACACCGAAAGATCTTCTAGTAAAAAAGTGCATGCTATAGAAGAAATCAATGTTTTGAGTGGAAAGATGGATGAACTTATGAAGATGTTTGCTACTAAAAATACTCCTCTTGATCCCAATGATATGCCTTTGCCTTCCTTGATTGAGAATAACAATGAATCTATGGGTGTGAATTTTGTTGGTAGGAATAGTTTTGGAAACAATGCTTATAGAGGAAACTTTAATGCTAGACCGTTTGCTAGTAATTCCTCTAATAATTATGGAAATTCCTACAATAATTCTTATGGTAATTTTAATAAGATTCCCTCTGATTTTGAGAACAGTGTGAAAGAATTTATGATTTCTCAAAAGAATTTTAATGCTTTGCTTGAAGAAAAATTGCTCAAAGTTGATGATTTGGCTAGGAACGTTGATAGACTTTCGCTTGATGTTGATTCTCTTAAACATAGATCTTCTCCTTCTAAGCATGATATCAATGAGTCTCTCAAAGTAATCAGAATTTCCATTGATGAGTGTAAGGAAAGAACCGCTAGATTGCATGCTAAAAAAGATAGCTTTATAAAAGCGTGTCCTTCTAGTTTCCATGAAAATAATGATGGGGATCTTAAAGTTATTGATGCTTCTCCGATTAGATCTATGTTTTGCAATATGAATTTTGATGATTATGGGACTGATGATGAATCAACTTTGCCTAGAAGGCGTCCCAAGAATTTGGAGTCTTTAGATCTTAATGTTAAATTTGGTAAAAGTGAGATTGGAGAATCCTCAACTTCTAATAATATTGAACCCACTATCTCGGATTTCAAGGAATTTGATTATGATAATTGCTCTTTAAAAGGTTGTATTTCCTTGTTGCAATCCGTTGTTAATTCTCCTCATGCTTATAGTCAAAACAAAGCTTTTACCAAACATATCGTTGATGCCTTGATGCAATCTTATGATGAAAAACTTAATTTGGAAGTTTCTATACGTAGAAAACTGAATGATGAGTGGGAACCTACTATAAAGATTAGAATTAAAGATTATGAGTGTTTTGCTTTGTGTGATTTGGGTGCTAGTGTTTCCACGATTCCGAAAACTTTATGTGATATTCTAGGTCTCCATGATCTTGATGATTGCTCTTTAAATTTGCACCTTGCGGATTCCACCATTAAAAAGCCTATGGGAAGGATCAATGATGTTCTTATTGTTGCAAATAGAAATTTGGTGCCCGTAGATTTTATCGTTCTTGATATAGATTGCAATCTTTCTTGCCCTATTATTCTTGGTAGACCTTTCCTTAGAACGATTGGTGCGATTATTGATATGAAGGAAGTGAATATTAGATTCCAATTTCCCTTAAAGAAAGGCATGGAGCACTTTACAAGAAAGAAAGTCAAATTACCTTATGAGTATATCATGTGTGCTACTTATGAATTTAGTGCCAAAGATGGCACTAGTTAGATCTATCCTTGCTTTTATGCCTAGATAGGGGCGTTAAACGATAGCGCTAGTTGGGAGGCAACCCAATTTTCTTTATGTTTTTTGTTTTTGCTCCTGTTTAGTAATAAATCTTGCATCTACCTTCTGGTTAGATGTGTTTTTATCTTTTAATTAGTGTTTGTGCCAAGTAGAACCTATAGGATAACATACGATGATAGTTGATTTGATTCTGCTGAAAAACAGAAACTTTGCACGCACGAATATAATTTTGTTAAATCACAGGAACGTGCTTTTGCATTGATTCTTTTTTATGCTATTAAATAAATTTTCCAGGACTTCCTATTTTGTTAGTATTTTTAGAGTTCCAGAAGTTTGTGTTAGTTACAGATTGCTACAGACTGTTCTGTTTTCGACAGATTCTGTTTTTCGTGTGTTGTTTGCTTATTTCAACGCATCTATGGCTAGTAAATTAGTTTACCATAAGTAAGCTGGAATACAGTAGGTTTAACAACAAATTAAATAAAGAATGAGTTCATTGCAGTACCTTATCTGGTGGTTTTGTTTTCTTTCACTAACGAGCTTATAAGATTTCCTGTTGAGTTTTGTGTTGTGAAGTTTTCAAGTTTTGGGTAAAGCCTTTATGGACTATGGAATAAGGAGTGGCAAGAGCCTAAGCTTGGGGATGCCCATGGCACCCCAAGATATTCAAGAATAGCCAAAAGCCTAAGCTTGGGGATGCCCCGGGAAGGCATCCCCTCTTTCGTCTTCGTTCATTGGTAACTTTACTTGGAGCTATATTTTTATTCGCCACATGATATGTGTTTTGCTTGGAGAGTCATGTATTATATTAGTATTTGCTTTTTAGTTTACCACAATCATCCTTGCTGTGCACACCTTTTGGGAGAAGCCTATTTGATTAGAATTTTGCTAGAATACTCTATGTGCTTCACGTATATCTTTTGAGCTTGATAGTTTTTGCTCAAGTGCTTCACTTATATCTTTTGAGATTGATAGTTTTTGCTCTAGTGCTTCACTTATATCTTTTAGAGCACGGTGGTGTCTTAATTTTTAAGAAATTGCTAGCCTCTCATGCTTCACTTATATCTTTTTGAGAGTCTTTTAGAACAGCATGGTATTTGTTATGGTCTTAAAGTTGGCCCTAGAATGATGAGCATCCAAGTTGGGTATAATAAAAACTATCATAGAAAGTGAATTGGATGCTATGATCAACTTGATGCTTGATAATTGTTTTGAGATATGGAGGTAGTGATATTAAAGTCATGCTAGTTGGGCGATTATGAATTTAAAGAATGCTTGTGTTGAAGCTTGTGATTCCCGTAGCATGCACGTATGGTGAACCGCTTTGTGATGAAGTTAGAGCACAATTTTATTTATTGATTGTCTTCCTTATGAGTGGCGGTCGGGGATGAGCGATGGTCTTTTCCTACCAATCTATCCCCCTAGGAGCATGCGCGTAGTACTTTGGTTTTTGAAGACTTCTAAATTTTTGCAATAAGTGCATGATTTCTTTTGATTAATGTTGAGTCCATGGATTATACGCACCCTCTCACCCTTCCACCATTGCTAGCCTCTCTTGTGCCGCGCAACTTTCGCTGGTACCATATACCCACCATTTACCTTCCTCAAAACAGCCACCATACCTACCTATTATGGCATTTCCATACCAATTCTGAGATATATTGCCATGCAACTTTCCGCCGTTCCGTTCATATGACACGCATTACTTTTGTCATATTGCTTTTTGCATGATCATGTAGTTGACATTGTATTTGTGGCAAGGCCACCTTCATAATTTTTATACATGTCACTCTTGATTCATTGCACATCCGGGTACACCGCCAGAGGCATTCATATAGAGACATATCTTGTTCTAGCTTTGAGTTGTAAATCCACAAAAGTGTGATGATCTTCATTATTAGAGCATTTTCCTATGGGGGAAAGGATGATGAAGACTATGATTCCCCCACAAGTCGGGATGAGACTTCTGACTTTACAAAAAGAAAAAAAGAAAAAAAGGGGAAAGACCAAAGAAAAAAAGAAAAAGAAAAAAAGAAAAGAAAAAAAATGAGAGAAAAAGAGAGAAGGGACAATTCTACTATCTCTTTTTCCACACTTGTGCTTCAAAATAGCACCATGATCTTCATGTTAGAGAGTCTCATATGTTGTCACTTTCATATACTAGTGGGAATTTTTCATTATAGAACTTGGCTTGTATATTCCAATGATGGGCTTCCTCAAAAATGCCCTAGGTCTTCATGAGCAAGCAAGTTGGATGCACCCCACTTCGTTTCTTTTGTTGAGCTTTCATATATTTATAGCTCTAGTGCATCCATTGCATGGCAATACCTACTCACTCACATTGATATCTATTAATGGGCATCTCCATAGCCCGTTGATACGCCTAGTTGATGTGAGACTATCTTCTCTTTTTTTGTCTTCTCCACAACCACCATTCTTAATTCCTGCTCATGATCATGTTTTGTAGATACGTGCGGACCCTACAGGTTCAACCACCATTCTTCATTATAGATACATTGGAGACGTATCAAGCATCCCCAAGCTTCATTCCTGCTCGTCCTCGAGTAGGTAAATGCTAAAAAAGAAATTTTTGATGTGGAATGCTACCTAGCATAATTCTCAATGTAATTTTCTTTATTGTGGCATAAATGTTCAGATCCAAATGATACAAAATAAAAGTTCATATTGACATAAGAAATAGTAATACTTCAAGCATACTAATCAAAGTAATCATGTCTTCTCAAAATAACATGGCTAAAGAAAGTTATCCCTACAAAATCATATAGTTTGGCTGTTGCTCTATCTTCATCACACAAAGTATTTAATCATGCACAATCCCGATGACAAGCCAAGCAATTGTTTCATACTTTAATAATCTCAAACTTTTTCAACTTTCACGCAATACATGAGCGTGAGCCATGGACACCTTGACATGCTTAATTCCTATGGGTTCGAGAACTATGTTTTGGGGATGCTAGATGATCATGTTTTGTAACCGAAGTTATCGGCAACTGGCAGGAGCCATATGGTTGTCGCTTTATTGTATGAAATGCAAACGCCCTGTAATTGCTTTACTTTATCACTAAGCGGTAGCGATAGTCGTAGAAGCAATAGATGGCGTAACGACAACGATGCTACGATGGAGATCAAGGTGTCGCGCCGGTGACGATGGTGATCACGACGGTGCTTCGAAGATGGAGATCACAAGCACAAGATGATGATGGCCATATCATATTACTTATATTGATTGCATGTGATGTTTATCCTTTATGCATCTTATCTTGCTTTGATTGACAGTAGCATTTTAAGATTATCTCTCACTATAATTATCAAGAAGTGTTCTCCTTGAGTATGCACTGTTGTGAAAGTTCTTCATGCTGAGACACCACGTGATGATCGGGTGTGATAGGCTCTACATTCAAATACAACGGGTGCAAAACAGTTGCACACGCGGAATACTCAGGTTAAACTTGACGAGCCTAGCATATACAGATATGGCCTCGGAACACGAAGTACGAAAGGTCGAACGTGAATCATATAGTAGATATGATCAACATAGTGATGTTCACCATTGAAACTACTCCATCTCACGTGATGATCGGACATGGTTTAGTTGATTTGGATCACGTGATCACTTAGATGACAAGAGAGATGTCTGTCTAAGTGGGAGTTCTTAAGTAATATGATTAATTGAACTTAAATTTATCATGAACTTAGTCCTGGTAGTATTTTGCAAATTATGTTGTAGATCAATAGCTCGCGTTGTTGCTTTCATATGTTTATTTTGATATGTTCCTAGAGAAAATTGTGTTGAAAGATGTTAGTAGCAATGATGCGGATTGGATCCGTGATCTGAGGTTTATCCTCATTGCTGCACAGAATAATTATGTCCTTAATGTGCCGCTAGGTGACAGACCTATTGCAGGAGAAGATGCAGATGTTATGAACGTTTGGCTAGCTCAATATGATGACTACTTGATAGTTTAGTGCACCATGCTTAACGGCTTAGAATCGGGACTTCAAAGACGTTTTGAACGTCATGGACCATATGAGATGTTCCAGGAATTGAAGTTAATATTTAAAGCAAATACCTGAGTTGAGAGATATGAAGTCTCCAACAAGTTCTATAGCTAAAAGATGGGGGAGAATCGCTCAACTAGTGAGCATGTTCTCAGATTGTCTGGGTACTTCAATTGCTTGAATCAAGTGGGAGTTAATCTTCCAGATAAGATAGTGATTGGCAGAATTCTCTAGTCACCATCACTAAGTTACTAGAACTTCGTGATGAACTATAGTATGCAAGGGATGACGAAAATGATTCCCGAGCTCTTCGTGATGTTGAAATCAACGAAGGTAGAAATCAAGAAAGAGCATCAAGTGTTGATGATTGACAAGACCACTAGTTTCAAGAAAAGGGCAAAGGGAAAGAAAGGGAAACTTCAAGTAGAATGGTAAACAAGTTGTCACTCCTGTGAAGAAGACCAAAGCTAGACCAAAGCCTGAAACTGAGTGCTTACACTTTAAAGGAAATGGTCACTGGAAGCGGAAATGCCCTGAGTATTTGGTGGATAAGAAGGATGGCAAAGAGAACAAGGGTATATTTGATATACAGGTTATTAATGTGTGCCTTGGTAGTGTTTATAGTAGCCCCTGAGTATTTGATACTTGTTCGGTTGCTAAGATTAGTAACTCGAAACAGGAGTTACAGAATAAACAGAGACTAGTTGAAGGGAAGTGACGATGAGTGTTGGAAGTAGTTCCAAGATTGATATGACCATCATCGCACACTCCCTATACTTTCGGGATTAGTGTTAAACCTAAATAAATGTTATTTGGCATTTGCGTTGAGCATGAATATGCACTACTAGGAAAAGGCCTACTAATGGCACACCGGTTTTGCCTACTAATGGCGCACTACCGGTGCGCCATTAGTAGCATGCCACTAGTATTTTTTACTAATGGCGCACCACTGGTGCGCCATTAGTATCTGGTATACTAATGGCGCACCACGCGGTGCGCCATTAGTATAGCCCACGGTGCGCCATTAGTATCTTGTATACTAATGGCGCACCACATAGAAGTGCGCCATTAGTAACATTTTTTTTCAAAAAAAAATTCGGAATTTTTTTTTAAAAAAAAAATTATTTTTTTTTGTTTTTTCTTAATCTCATGTCAATATGGCTTAATCTCGGGTCAATATGCTTAATCTCAAGTCAAATCGCACTCTGTGGTCAAACTTCCCGAAAGATCACCCATCCTCACACTACTCCAACCCAAGCACGCTTAACTTCAAAGTTCTATCCAACCCCAGCAACAGCTCACTTCATAGGCACTTGTTGATATATCTAGCATATCAATCCTATTATACCTTGTTGATGTCTAGGACTTTGTTCATGTTCATGACTATGATGAAATTTTGAAAAATAATTCAAACTTCCCGGTCATATTACGTATCAATTTTTTAAAAACAATTCAAAAAAATTCAAAACCAGTTTTTTTTTTGAAATTTTTTGAATTTTTTGCCTCTAGATCTTGAAAGCCCCGTAACTTTTTTCTGTTAGGTTTTTGGGGATTTTGAAAATGTTTAACGGGGTTCCCCCCAGTTAAATTCGGATGTAACTTTTCCAGTAGATGCTTTTTCATATAAAAAACTTTTTAATCTGAGTTCATATGCAGAAGTTATGCCCATTTTACAAATTTCCAGAGAGATTTTGCAAATAAAGTCGAAATTTATATTTGTAAATTTTCCCAACAACTAGACCACATATTACATGGGAAACTTATTTTCTTTTATTTTTTTGACATTTCCATCATTTTCTTTTATTTTTTAAAAAACTGAATGGGGGGGTGCATCCGGTGTTAGTTAAACTAGTAATGGCGCACCACCCCACGGTGCGCCATTACTAGTTTTGAAAAAAAATGAATTTTTTTTTAATTTTTTTTGAAAAAACTTAGTAATGGCGCACCAGTGGACAGTGCGCCATTACTAGTTAAAACTAGTAATGGTGCACTGTCCACAGGTGCGCCATTACTAACAAAATTTTTAAAAAAAAATTTTACTTTTTTTTCAAAAGTACTAATGGTGCACCGTGGGTGTGGTGCGCCATTACTATGTTAACTAGTAATGGCGCACCACCCCCACGGTGCGCCATTAGTAGTTTTGAAAAAATTAAAAAAAAAATTACTAATGGCGCACCGTGGGATGTGGTGTGCCATTAGTATTTGCACACTAATGGCGCACCAACACATGGTGCGCCATTAGTATTAGTAATGGCGCACCACTTGTACAGTGCGCCATTAGTGTCCATCCCATCTATAGCCCTTTTCCTAGTAGTGATGATTTGATCACGTTTATTGCAATATGGTTATTCATTTAAAGTCACAGAATAATTGTTGTTCTGTTTACATGAATAAAACCTTCAAATGGTCACACACCCAATTAAATTAGTTTGTTGGATCTCGATCATAGTGATACACATATTCATAATATTGATGCCAAAAGATGCAAAGTTAATAATGATAGTGCAACTTATTTGTGGCACTACCGTTTGGGTCATATCGGTGTAAAGCGCATGAAGAAACTCCATAAAGATGGATTTTCGGAATCACTTGGTTATGAATCATTTGATGCTTGCGAACCGTGCCTTTTGGGCAAGATGACTAAAACTCCATTCCCCGGAACAATGGAACGAGCTACTAACTTATTGGAAATAATACATACCGATGTATGCGATCCGATGAGTGTTAAGGCTCGCGGCGTGTATCGTTATTTTCTAACCTTCACAGATGATTTGAGCAGATATGGGTATATCTGCTTGATGAAACATAAGTCTAAAACATTTGAAAAGTTCAAAGAATTTCAGAGTGAAGTGGAAAACCGTCGTAACAAGAAAAATAAAGTTTCTACGATCTGATCATGGAGACGAATATTTGAGTTACGAGTTTGGTCTTCATTTGAAACAATGTGAAATAATTTCGCAACTCACGCCACCTGGACCACCACAATGTAATGGTGTGTTCGAACGTTGTAATCGTACTTTACTAGATATGGTGCAATCTATGATGTCTCTTATCGGTTTACCACTATCATTTTGGGGTTATGCATTAGAGACAGCTGCATTCACCTTTAATAGGGCACCATCTAAATCCGTTGAGACGACACCATATGAACTATGGTTTAGCAGTAAACCTAAGCTGTCGTTTCTTAAAGTTTGGAGTTGCGATGCTTATGTGAAAAAGTTTCAACCTGATAAGCTCGAACCCAAATCGGAGAAATGCGTCTGCATAGGATACCCAAAGGAGACTGTTGGGTACACCTTCTAATCACAAATCCGAAGGCAAAATCGTTGCTAAGAATGGATCCTTTCTAGAGAAGGAGTTTCTCTCAAAAGAAGTGAGTGGGAGAAAAGTAGAACTTGATGAGGTAATAGTACCTTCTCCCGAATTGGAAAGTAGTTCATCACTGAAATCAATTTCAGTGATTCCTACACCAATTAGTGAGGAAGTTAATGATGATGATCATGAAACTTCAGATCAAGTTATTACAGAAACTCGTAGGTCTTCTAGAGTACGTCTGCACCAGAGTGGTACGATAATCCTATTCTAGAAGTCATGTTACTAGACCATGATTAACCTATGAACTATGAGGAAGCGATGATGAGCCCAGATTCCGTGAAATGGCTTGAAGCCATGAAATCTGAGATGGGATCCATGTATGAGAACAAAGTGTGGACTTTGATTGACTTGCCCGATGATCGGCGAGCCATAGAAAATAAATGGATCTTCAAGAGGAAGACGGACGCTGATAGTAGTGTTACTATCTACAAAGCTAGACTTGTCGAAAAAAAGTTTTTTGACAAAGTTCAAGATGTTGACTACGATGAGTTTTCTCTCACTCGTATCGATGCTTAAAAGTCTGTCCGAATCATGTTAGCAAATTGCCACATTTTATGAAATCTAGCAAATGGATGTCAAAACTACATTCCTTAATGGATTTATTAAAGAAAGAGTTGTATATGATGCAACCAGAAGGTTTTTCCAATCCTAAAGGTGCTAACAAAATGTGTAAGCTCCAGCGATCCATCTATGGACTGGTGCAAGCATCTCGGAGTTGGAATATACGCTTTGATGAGTTGATCAAAAGCATATGGTTTTATACAGACTTTTGGAGAAGCCTGTATTTACAAGAAAGTGAGTGGGAGCTCTGTAGCATTTTCTAAAAACTATATGTAGATGACATATTGTTGATTGGAAATGGTATAGAATTTCTGGATAGCATAAAGGGATACTTGAATAAGAGTTTTTCAATGAAAGACCTCGGCAAAGCTGCTTACATATTGGGCATCAAGATGTATAAGATAGATCAAGACGCTTGATAAGATTTTTTCAATGAATACATACCTTGATAAGATTTTGAAGTAATTCAAAATGGAACAGTCAAAGAAGGAGTTCTTGTCTGTGTTGCAAGGTGTGAAGTTGAGTAAGACTCAAAACCCGACTATGGCAGAAAATAGAAAGAAAATAAAAAGTCATTCCCGATGCCTCAGTCATAGGTTGTATAAAGTATGCTATGCTATGTACCAGACCTATTGTATACCTTGCTCTGAATTTGGCAAGGGAGTACAATAGTGATCTAGGAGTAGATCATTGGACATTGGTCAAGAATATCCTTAGTGAGGACTAAGGAAATATTTCTCGATTATTGAGGTGATAAAAGAGCATGTCGTAAAGAGTTACATCGGTGCAAGCTTTCACACCGATCTAGATGACTCTAAGTCTCAATATGGATACATATTGAAAGTGGGAGCAATTAGCTAGAGAAGCTCCGTGCAGAGCATTGTAGACATAGAATATTTGCAAAATATATACGGCTCTGAATGTGACAGACCCGTTGACTAAGCTTCTCTCACGAACAAAACATGATCACACCTTAGTACTCTTTGGGTGTTAATCACATAGTGATGTGAACTAGATTATTGACTCTAGTAAACCTTTTGGGTGTTGGTCACATGACCATGTGAACTATGGGTGTTAATCACATGCAGATGTGAACATTAGTGTTAAATCACATGGTGATGTGAACTAGATTATTGACTCTAGTGCAAGTGGGAGACTGAACGAAATATGCCCTAGAGGCAATAATAAAGTTATTATTTATTTCCTTATATCATGATAAATGTTTATTATTCATGCTAGAATTGTATTAACCGGAAACATGATACATGTGTGAATACATTGACAAACATATTGCCACTACTATGCCTCTACTAGACTAGCTCATTAATCAAAGATGGTTATGTTTCCTAACCATAGCCATGAGTTGTCATTTGATAAACAGGATCACATCATTAGTAGAATGATATGATTGACATGACCCATTCCGTTAGCTTAGCACTTGATCGTTTAGTATGTTGCTATTGCTTTCTTCATGACTTATACATGTTCCTATGACTATGAGATTATGCAACTCCCGTTTACCGGAGGAACACTTTGTGTGCTACGAAACGTCACAACGTAACTGGGTGATTATAAAGGATCTCTACAGGTGTCTCCGAAGGTACATGTTGAGTTGGCTTATTTCGAGATTAGGATTTGTCACTCCGATTGTTGGAGAGGTATCTCTGGGCCCTCTCGGTAATGCACATCACTATAAGCCTTGCAAGCAATGTGACTAATGAGTTAGTTGCGGGATGATGCATTACATAACGAGTAAAGACACTTGCCGGTAACGAGATTGAACTATGTATTGGATACCGACGATCGAATCTCGGGCAAGTAACATACTGATGGCAAAGGGAACAACGTATGTTGTTATGCGGTTTGACCGATAAAGATCTTCGTAGAATATGTAGGAGCCAATATGAGCATCCAGGTTCCGCTATTGGTTACTAACCGGAAATGTGTTTCGGTCATGTCTACATAGTTCTCGAACCCGTAGGGTCCGCACGCTTAAGGTTTCGATGACAGTTTTATTATGAGTTTATGAGTTTTGATGTACCGAAGGAGTTCGGAGTCCCGGATGAGATCGGGGACATGACGAGGAGTCTCGAAATGGTCAAGACGTAAATATCGATATATTCGACGACTATATTCGGACATCGGAAGGGTTCCGAGTGATTCGGGTATTTTCGGGGGTACCGGGGAGTTACGGGAATACGAGAAAGAAGCAATGGGCCTCATGGGCCAAGTGGTGGAAGAGAGGAGGCAGGGCACGTGGCCCCCCTAGCCCAAACCGAATTGGACTAGGGGGCCAGCCCCTCTTTCCTCCTTTTCCTCCCTCTCCTTCCTTCTCCTTCTCCTTCCCTTCCTTCCCCTCTCCTACTTGGACTAGGAAAGAGGGGGAATCCTACTTGGAGTAGGATTGCCCCCCTTGGGCGCGCCTCCTCCCCTTGGCCGGCCCTCTCCTCCTCCCCTCCTTTATATACGGGGGCAGGGGGCACCCCATAGACACACAAGTTGATCTTTGTGATCGTTCCTTAGCCGTGTGCGGTGCCCCCCTCCACCATATTTCACCTCAGTCATATCGTAGCGGTGCTTAGGCGAAACCCTGCGTCGGTAGAACATCATCATCGTCACCACGCCGTCGTGCTGACGGAACTCATCCCCGACACCTTGCTGGATCGGAGTCCGGGGATCGTCATCGAGCTGAACGTGTGCTGAACTCGGAGGTGCCGTACGTTCGGTACTTGGACCGGTCGGATCGTGAAGACGTACAACTACATCAACCGCGTTGTCATAACACTTCTGCTTATGGTCTACGAGGGTACGTGGACAACACTCTCCCCTCTCGTTGCTATGCATCACCATGATCTTGCGTGTGCGTAGGATTTTTTTTGAAATTACTACGTTCCCCAACAAATGAAACCTTCGGGACCATGACTTTTGGAACGAACGTGATCCAGAGAGATTGGAGTGCAAGTCAAGAAGCACCCGAGGCCCCCACGTGATAGGAGGCCGCTCCCCCCTATAGGGAGCGCCCCCTATCTCGTGGGCCCCTCGGGAAGCCACCAACGTACTTCTTCCTCCTATATATACCTACGTAACCCGAAAACATCCAGGAGCACCACGAAACACAATTTCCACCGCCGTAACCTTCTGTATCCGCGAGATCCCATCTTGGAGCCTTCGTCAGCACTCTGTCGGAGGGGGAATGAACCATGGAGGGCCTCTACATCAACATCCTTGCCCCTCCGATGAGTTGTGAGTAGTTTAGCACAGACCTACGGGTCCATGGTTATTAGCTAGATGGCTTCTTCTCTCTTTTTGGATCTCAATACAATGTTCTCCCCCTCTCTTGTGGAGATCTATTCGATGTAAACTCTTTTTGTGGTGTGTTTGTCGAGATCCGATGAATTGTGGGTTTATGATCAAGTTTATCTATGAATAATATTTGAATCTTCTCTGAATTCTTTTATTTGTGATTGAGTTATCTTTGCAAGTCTCTTCAAATTTTTAGTTTGATTTGGCCTACTAGATTGGTCTTTCTTGCCATGGGAGAAGTGTTGGAAATATGCCCTAGAGACAATAATAAATTAGTTATTCTTATATTTCCTCGTTCATGATAATCGTTTATTATCCATGCTATAAGTGTATTGATAGGAAACTCAGATACATGTGTGGGTACATAGACAACACCATGTCCCTAGTGAGCCTCTAGTTGACTAGCTCATTGATCAACAGATGGTTACGGTTTCCTGACCATGGACATTAGATGTCGTTGTTAAAGGGATCACATCATTAGCAGAATGATGTGATGGACAAGACCCAATCCTAAGCCTAGCACAAAGATCATAGTTCGTATGCTAAAGCTTTTTTAATGTCAAGTATCATTTCCTTAGACCATGAGATTGTGAAACTCCCGGATACCGTAGGAATGCTTTGGGTGTACCAAATGTCACAGCATAACTGGGTGGCTATAAAGGTGCACTACAGGCATCTCCGAAAGTATCTATTGGGTTGGCATGAATCGAGACTTGGATTTGTCACTCCATGTAAACGGAGAGGTATCTCTGGGCCCACTACACCAATTGAAGTAGAAGCTTATGATAGTGATCATGAAGTTTCGGATCAAGTCACTACTGTACCTCGTAGGGTGACAAGCATGTGTACTACTTCAGAGTGGTACAGTAATCCTGTCTTGAAGGTCATGTTGCTAGACAACAATGAACCTACGAACTATGGAGAAGCGATGGTGGGCCTATATTCCGACAAATGGTTAGAAGCCGTGAAATCCGAGATAGGATCCATGTATCAGAACAAAGCATGGACTTTGGTGGACTTGCCCGATGATCGGCAAGCCATTGAGATAAATAGATCTTTAAGAAGAAGACGGACGTGGACGGTAATGTCACCATCCATGAAGCCTGACTTGTGGCGAAGAGTTCTTCACAAGTTCAAGGAGTTGACTACGATGAGATTTTCTCATCCGTAGCGATGCTTAAGTCCGTCGGAATCATGTTAGGATTAGCTGCATTTATGAAATCGGGCAGATGGATGTCAAAACGAGTTTCCTTACCAGTTTTCGTAAAGGAAAGGTTGTATGTGATACAATCAGAAAGGTTTTGTCGATCCTAAGGATGCTAAAAGGTATGCTAGCTCCAGTGATCCTTCCATGGACTGGAGTAAGCATCTCGGAGTTGGAATATGCACTTTGATAAGATGATCAAAGATTTTGGGTTTATGCAAAGTTTATGAGAAACTTGTATTTCCAAAGAAGTTAGTGGGAGCACTATAGAATTTCTGATGAGTATATGTTGTTGACATATTGTTGATCAGAAATGATGTAGAATTTCTGGAAAGCATATAGGGTTACTTGAAAGGTGTTTTTCAATAGAAAACCTGGATTAAGCTATTTGAACATTGAGCATCAAGATCTATAATGATAGATCAAAAAAGCTTAATGGTACTTTCAAAATGAGCACATACCTTGACATGATCTTGAAGGTGTTCAAGATGGATCAGTCAAAGAAGGAGTTCTTGCCTGAGTTGTAAGGTATGAAGTTAAGACTTAAAGCTCGACCATGGTAGAAAAGAGAGAAATGACAAAGGTCATCCCCTATGCTTTAGACGTAGGCTCTACAGTATGCTATGATGTGTGCCGCAGCGGAAGTGTGCCTTGCCATGAGTCAGTCAAGGGGTACAAGAATGATCCAGGAATGGATCATTGGGCAGCGGTCAAAAATTGTCCTTGGAGTAAATAAGGACATGTTTCTCGATTATGGAGGTGATAAAGAGTTCGGCGTAAAGGGTTACGTCGATGCAAGCTTTAACACCTATCCGAGTGACTCTGAGTAGCAAACCGGATACGTATAGTGGAGCGACCATTTTGAATAGCTCCAAGTGGAGCATGGAAGCAGCATTTACAGAATGACCTAGAGATTTGCAAAGTACGGACCCATTGACTAAAACCTCTCTCACAAGCAAAACATGATCAAACCCCAGAATTCATTGAGTCTTAATCACATGATGATGTGAACTAGTTTAATGACACTAGTAAACTCTTTGGATGTTGGTCACATGGCGATGTGACGTGTGAATGTTAATCACATGACGATGTGAACTAGATTATTGACTCTAGTGCAAGTGGGAGACTGTTGGAAATATGCCCTAGAGACAATAATAAATTAGTTATTATTATATTTCCTTGTTCATGATAATCGTTTATTATCCATGCTATAAGTGTATTGATAGGAAACTCAGATACATGTGTGGGTACATAGACAACACCATGTCCCTAGTGAGCCTCTAGTTGACTAGCTCGTTGATCAACAGATGGTTACGGTTTCCTGACCATGGACATTAGATGTCGTTGATAACGGGATCACATCATTAGCAGAATGATGTGATGGACAAGACCCAATCCTAAGCCTAGCACAAAGATCGTAGTTCGTATGCTAAAGCTTTTTTAATGTCAAGTATCATTTCCTTAGACCATGAGATTGTGCAACTCCCGGATACCGTAGGAATGCTTTGGGTGTACCAAACGTCACAACGTAACTGGGTGGCTATAAAGGTGCACTACAGGCATCTCCGAAAGTATCTGTTGGGTTGGCATGAATCGAGACTGGGATTTGTCACTCCGTGTAAACGGAGAGGTATCTCTGGGCCCACTCGGTAGGACATCATCATAATGTGCACAATGTGACCAAGGGGTTGATCACGGGATGATGTGTTACAGAACGAGTAAAGAGACTTGCCGATAACGAGATTGAACAAGGTATCGGTATACCGACGGTCGAATCTCGGGCAAGTACTATACCGCTAGACAAAGGGAACTGTATACGGGATCGATTGAGTCCTTGACATAGTGGTTCATCCGATGAGATCATCGTGGAACATGTGGGAGCCAACATGGGTATCCAGATCCCGCTTTTGGTTATTGACCGGAGAACGTCTCGGTCATGTCTGCACGGTTCCCGAACCCGTAGGGTCTACACACTTAAGGTTCGATGACGCTAGGGTTATAAAGGAAGTTTGTATGTGGTTACCGAATGTTGTTCGGAGTCCCGGATGAGATCCCGAATGTCACGAGGAGTTCCGAAATGGTCCGGAGGTAAAGATTTATATATGGGAAGTCCTGTTTTGGTCACCGGAAAAGTTTCGGGTTTTATCGGTAACGTACCGGGACCACCGGGAGGGTCCCGGGGGTCCACCAAGTGGGGCCACCATCCCCGGAGGGCAGCATGGGCCAAGTGTGGGAGGGGACCAGCCCCTGGTGGGCTGGTGCGCCCCCCACAAGGGCCCAAGGCGCCTAGGGTTTGGGGAGGGGGCGCCCCACCTTGCTTGGGGGGCAAGTTTCCCCCTGTCCCCCCTTGGTCGCCCCCCTAGATGGGATCTAGGGCTGGCCGCCGCCCCTAGGGGTGGAAACCTAGGTGGGGGCGCAGCCCCATCTCCCCCTATATATAGTGGAGGCATAGGAGCAGCCCAAGACATGAGTTTTGACCTCTCCCTGGCGCAGCCCTACCTCTCTCCCTTCTCTTCTCCCGCGGTGCTTGGCGAAGCCCTGCAGGATTGCCACGCTTCTCCACCACCACCACGCCGTCGTGCTGCTACTGGACGGAGTCTTCCCCAACCTCTCCCTCTCTCCTTGCTGGATCAAGGCATGGGAGACGTCACCGGGCTGTACGTGTGTTGAACGCGGAGGTGCCGTCCGTTCGGCACTAGGATCTCCGGTGATTTGGATCACGACGAGTATGACTCCTTCAACCCCGTTCTCTTGAACGCTTCCGCTTAGCGATCTACAAGGGTATGTAGATGCACTCTCCTTCCCCTCGTTGCTTGTTTCTCCATAGATAGATCTTGGTGACACGTAGGAAATTTTTGAATTTCTGCTACGTTCCCCTACAGTGGCATCATGAGCTAGGTCTATTGCGTAGATTCTTTGCACGAGTAGAACACAAAGTAGTTGTGGGCGTTGATATTGTTCAATATGCTTACCGTTACTAGTCCAATCTTGATTCGGCGGCATTGTGGGATGAAGCGGCCCAGACCAACCTTACACGTAAACTTACGTGAGACAGGTTCCACCGACTGACATGCAGTTGTTGCATAAGGTGGCTAGCGGGTGCCAGTCTCTCCCACTTTAGTCGGATTGGATTCTATGAAAAGGGTCCTTATGAAGGGTAAATAGCAATTGACATATCACGTTGTGGTTTTTGTGTAGGTAAGAAACGTTCTTGCTAGAAACCCATAGCAGCCACATAAAGCATGCAAACAACAATTAGAGGACGTCTAACTTGTTTTTGCAGGGTATGCTATGGGATATGATATGGCCAATAAGAATGTGATGAATGATATGTGATGTATGAGATTGATCATGTTCTTGTAATAGGAATCACGACTTGCATGTCGATGAGTATGACAACCGGCAGGAGCCATAGGAGTTGTCTTTATTTATTGTATGACCTGCGTGTCATTGAACAACGCCATGTAATTACTTTACTTTATTGCTAACCGTTAGCCATAGTAGTAGAAGTAATAAGTTGGCGAGACAACTTCATGGAGACACGATGATGGAGATCATGATGATGGAGATCATGGTGTCATGCCGGTGACGATGATGATCATGGAGCCCCGAAGATGGAGATCAAAAGGAGCAAACTGATATTGGCCATATCATGTCACTTTTTGGTTGCATGTGATGTTTATCATGTTTATGCATCTTATTTGCTTAGAACGACGGTAGTAAATAAGATGATCCCTCATTAAAATTTCAAGAAAGTGTTCCCCCTAACTGTGCACCGTTGCGAAAGTTTGTCGTTTCAAAGCACCACGTGATGATCGGGTGTGATAGATTCTTACATTCACATACAACAGGTGTAAGCCAGATTTACACACGGGAAACACTTAGGTTGACTTGACGAGCCTAGCATGTACAGACATGGCCTCGGAACACAAGAGACCGAAAGGTCGAGCATGAGTCGTATAGTAGATACGATCAACATGAAGATGTTCACTGATGATGACTAGTCCGTCTCACGTGATGATCGAACACGACCTAGTTGACTCGGATCATGTAATCACTTATATGACTAGAGGGGTGTCTATCTGAGTGGGAGTTCATAAGATGAACTTAATTATCCTGAACATAGTCAAAAGATCTTTGCAAATTATGTCGTAAGCTCGCGCTTTAGTTCCACTGTTTAGATATGTTCCTAGAGAAAATATAGTTGAAAGTTGACAGTAGTGATTATGCGGACAATAAAAAGCTTATGTCCTTAATGCACCGCCCAGTGTGCTGAACCCCAAACGTCGTTTGTGGATGTTGCGAACATCGGACATACACATTTTGGTAACTACGTGATAGTTCAGTTAAACGGTTTAGAGTTGAGGCACCAAAGATGTTTTCGAAACGTCACGGAACATATGAGATGTTTTGAGGGCTGAAATTGGGATTTCAGGCTCGTGCCCACGTCAAGAGGTATGAGACCTCCGACGATTTTCTTAGCCTGCAAACTAAGGGAGAAAAGCTCAATCGTTGAGCTTGTGCTCAGATTGTCTAAGTGCAACAATCACTTGAATTGAGTGGGAGTTGATCTTCCAGATGAGATAGTGATGTTTCTCCAAAGTCATTGCCACCAAGCTGCTAGAGCTTCGTGATGAACTATAACATATCAGGGATAGATATGATGATCCTTGAGGTATTCACGATGTTTGACACCGCGAAAGTAGAAATCAAGAAGGAGCATCAATTGTTGATGGTTGGTGAAACCACTAGTTTCAAGAAGGGCAAGGGCAAGAAGGGATACTTCATGAAACGGCAAATCAGCTGCTGCTCCAGTGAAGAAACCCAAGGTTGAACCCAAACCCGAGGCTAAGTGCTTCTGTGATAAGGGGAATAGTCACTAGAGCGGAATTACCCTAGATACTTGGTAGATGAGAAGGCTGGCAAGGTCGATAGAAGTATATTGGATATACATTATGTTAATGTGTACTTTACTAGTACTCCTAGTAGCACCAGGGTATTAGATACCGGTTCGGTTGCTAAGTGTTAGTAACTCGAAATAAAAGGCTACGGAAAAAAACGGAGACTAGCTAAAGGTGAGCTGACGATATGTGTTGGAAGTGTTTCCAAGTTTGATGTGATCAAACATCGCACGCTCCCTCTACCATCAAGATTAGTATTAAACCTGAATAATTGTCATTTGGTGTTTGTGTTGAGCATAGACACGATTGGATTATGTCTATCGCAATACGGTTATTCATTTAAGGAGAATAATGGTTACTCTATTTATTTGAATGATACCTTCAATGGTCTTGCACCTAAAGGAATGGTTTATTGAATCTCGATCGTAGTGATACACATTTTCATGCCAGAAGATATAAGATAGTAATGATAGTAACACTCACTTGTGGCACTGCCATGTAAGTCATATTGGTATAAAACGCATGAAGAAGCTCCATGTTGATGGATCTTTGGACTCACTCGATTTTGAAAGGATTGAGACATGTGAACCATGTCTATTGGTATATACGCATAAAGAAACTCCATGCAAATGGATCGTTTGGACTCACTTGATTTTGAATCACTTGAGATATGCAAATCATACCACATGGGAAAGATGACTGAAAAGCCTCGTTTTCAGTAAGATGGAACAAAATAGCAACTTGTTGGAAGTAACACATTTTGATGTGTGAAGTCCAATGAGTGCTGAGGCACGCAGTGGATATCATTATGTTCTTACTTCACGGATGATTTGAGTAGATACTGAGTATATTTACTTGATGAAATGCAAGTCTGAATTATTGAATGGTTCAAGTAATTTCAGAGTGAAGTTGAAGATCGTCGTGACAAGAGGATAAAATGTCTATGATATGATCATAGAGATGAATATCTGAGTTATGAGTTTGGTATGCAATTGAGACATTGTGGAAATCGTTTCACAACTAATACCGCCTGGAACACCATAGTGTGATGGTGTGTCCGAACATCATAGTTGCACCCTATTGGATATGGTGCGTACCATGATGTCTCTTATCGAATTACCGCTATCGTTCATGGGTTAGGCATTAGAGACAACCGCACTCACTTTAATGGGGCACCACGTAATTCCGTTGAGACAACACCGTTTGAACTATGGTTTGAAGAAACCTAAGTTGTTGTTCCTTAAAAGTTTGGGGCTGCGACGCTTATGTGAAAAAGTTTCAGGTTGATAAGCTCGAACCCAAAGCGGATAAATACATCTTCATAGGACACCCAAAACAATTGGGTATACCTCCTAATTCAGATCCGAAAGCAATAGGGATTGTTTCTTGAATCGGGTCCTTTCCCGAGGAAAAGTTTGTCTCGGAAAGTTGAGTGGGAGGATGGTGGAGACTTGATGAGGTTATTGAACCGTCACTTCAACTAGTGTGTAGCAGGGCACAGGAATTTGTTCCTGTGGCGCCTACACCAATTGAAGTAGAAGCTTATGATAGTGATCATGAAGTTTCGGATCAAGTCACTACTGTACCTCGTAGGGTGACAAGCATGTGTACTACTTCAGAGTGGTACAGTAATCCTGTCTTGAAGGTCATGTTGCTAGACAACAATGAACCTACGAACTATGGAGAAGCGATGGTGGGCCTATATTCCGACAAATGGTTAGAAGCCGTGAAATCCGAGATAGGATCCATGTATCAGAACAAAGCATGGACTTTGGTGGACTTGCCCGATGATCGGCAAGCCATTGAGATAAATAGATCTTTAAGAAGAAGACGGACGTGGACGGTAATGTCACCATCCATGAAGCCTGACTTGTGGCGAAGAGTTCTTCACAAGTTCAAGGAGTTGACTACGATGAGATTTTCTCATCCGTAGCGATGCTTAAGTCCGTCGGAATCATGTTAGGATTAGCTGCATTTATGAAATCGGGCAGATGGATGTCAAAACGAGTTTCCTTACCAGTTTTCGTAAAGGAAAGGTTGTATGTGATACAATCAGAAAGGTTTTGTCGATCCTAAGGATGCTAAAAGGTATGCTAGCTCCAGTGATCCTTCCATGGACTGGAGTAAGCATCTCGGAGTTGGAATATGCACTTTGATAAGATGATCAAAGATTTTGGGTTTATGCAAAGTTTATGAGAAACTTGTATTTCCAAAGAAGTTAGTGGGAGCACTATAGAATTTCTGATGAGTATATGTTGTTGACATATTGTTGATCAGAAATGATGTAGAATTTCTGGAAAGCATATAGGGTTACTTGAAAGGTGTTTTTCAATAGAAAACCTGGATTAAGCTATTTGAACATTGAGCATCAAGATCTATAATGATAGATCAAAAAAGCTTAATGGTACTTTCAAAATGAGCACATACCTTGACATGATCTTGAAGGTGTTCAAGATGGATCAGTCAAAGAAGGAGTTCTTGCCTGAGTTGTAAGGTATGAAGTTAAGACTTAAAGCTCGACCATGGTAGAAAAGAGAGAAATGACAAAGGTCATCCCCTATGCTTTAGACGTAGGCTCTACAGTATGCTATGATGTGTGCCGCAGCGGAAGTGTGCCTTGCCATGAGTCAGTCAAGGGGTACAAGAATGATCCAGGAATGGATCATTGGGCAGCGGTCAAAAATTGTCCTTGGAGTAAATAAGGACATGTTTCTCGATTATGGAGGTGATAAAGAGTTCGGCGTAAAGGGTTACGTCGATGCAAGCTTTAACACCTATCCGAGTGACTCTGAGTAGCAAACCGGATACGTATAGTGGAGCGACCATTTTGAATAGCTCCAAGTGGAGCATGGAAGCAGCATTTACAGAATGACCTAGAGATTTGCAAAGTACGGACCCATTGACTAAAACCTCTCTCACAAGCAAAACATGATCAAACCCCAGAATTCATTGAGTCTTAATCACATGATGATGTGAACTAGTTTAATGACACTAGTAAACTCTTTGGATGTTGGTCACATGGCGATGTGACGTGTGAATGTTAATCACATGACGATGTGAACTAGATTATTGACTCTAGTGCAAGTGGGAGACTGTTGGAAATATGCCCTAGAGACAATAATAAATTAGTTATTATTATATTTCCTTGTTCATGATAATCGTTTATTATCCATGCTATAAGTGTATTGATAGGAAACTCAGATACATGTGTGGGTACATAGACAACACCATGTCCCTAGTGAGCCTCTAGTTGACTAGCTCGTTGATCAACAGATGGTTACGGTTTCCTGACCATGGACATTAGATGTCGTTGATAACGGGATCACATCATTAGCAGAATGATGTGATGGACAAGACCCAATCCTAAGCCTAGCACAAAGATCGTAGTTCGTATGCTAAAGCTTTTTTAATGTCAAGTATCATTTCCTTAGACCATGAGATTGTGCAACTCCCGGATACCGTAGGAATGCTTTGGGTGTACCAAACGTCACAACGTAACTGGGTGGCTATAAAGGTGCACTACAGGCATCTCCGAAAGTATCTGTTGGGTTGGCATGAATCGAGACTGGGATTTGTCACTCCGTGTAAACGGAGAGGTATCTCTGGGCCCACTCGGTAGGACATCATCATAATGTGCACAATGTGACCAAGGGGTTGATCACGGGATGATGTGTTATGGAACGAGTAAAGAGACTTGCCGGTAACGAGATTGAACAAGGTATCGGTATACCGACGATCGAATCTCGGGCAAGTACTATACCGCTAGACAAAGGGAACTGTATACGGGATCGATTGAGTCCTTGACATCGTGGTTCATCCAATGAGATCATCGTGGAACATGTGGGAGCCAACATGGGTATCCAGATCCCGCTGTTGGTTATTGACCGGAGAACGTCTCGGTCATGTCTGCATGGTTCCCAAACCCGTAGGGTCTTCGATGACGCTAGGGTTATAAAGGAAGTTTGTATGTGGTTACGGAATGTTGTTCGGAGTCCCGGATGAGATCCCGGACGTCACGAGGAGTTCCGGAATCGTCCGGAGGTAAAGGTTTATATATGGGAAGTCCTTTTTTGGTCACCGGAAAAGTTTCGGGTTTTATCGGTAACGTACCGGGACCACCGGGAGGGTCCCGGGGGTCCACCAAGTGGGGCCACCATCCCCGGAGGGCAGCATGGGCCAAGTGTGGGAGGGGACCAGCCCTTGGTGGGCTGGTGCGCCCCCCCACAAGGGCCCAAGGCGCCTAGGGTTTGGGGAGGGGGCGCCCCACCTTGCTTGGGGGGCAAGTTTCCCCCTCTCCCCCCTTGGCCGCCCCCCTAGATGGGATCTAGGGCTGGCCGCCGCCCCAAGGGGTGGAAACCTAGGTGGGGGCGCATCCCCCTCTCCCCCTATATATAGTGGAGGCATAGGAGCAGCCCAAGACATGAGTTTTGACCTCTCCCTGGCGCAGCCCTACCTCTCTCCCTTCTCTTCTCCCGCGGTGCTTGGCGAAGCCCTGTAGGATTGCCACGTTTCTCCACCACCACCACGCCGTCGTGCTGCTGCTGGACGGAGTCTTCCCCAACCTCTCCCTCTCTCCTTGCTGGATCAAGGCATGGGAGACGTCACCGGGCTGTACGTGTGTTGAACGCGGAGGTGCCGTCCGTTCGGCACTAGGATCTCCGGTGATTTGGATCACGACGAGTACGACTCCTTCAACCCCGTTCTCTTGAACGCTTCCGCTTAGCGATCTACAAGGGTATGTAGATGCACTCTCCTTCCCCTCGTTGCTGGTTTCTCCATAGATAGATCTTGGTGACACGTAGGAAATTTTTGAATTTCTGCTACGTTCCCCTACAAGTACTTAGCTTTGGGTTCAATCTTGTGGTGACCTTACCCAGTGACAGAAAGGGTTGCAAGGCACGTATTGTATTGTTTCCATCGAGGATAACAAGATGGGGTTTATATCATATTGCATGAGTTTATCCCTCTACATCATGTCATCTTGCTTAATGTGTTACTTTGTTCTTATGAACTGAATACTCTAGATGCATGCTGGATAGCGGTCGATGTGTGGAGTAATAGTAGTAGATGTAGGCAGGAGTCGGTCTACTTGTTATGGACGTGATGCCTATATACATGATCATGCCTAGATAATCTCATAACTATGCGCTTTTCTATCAATTGCTCGACAGTAATTTGTTCACCCACCGTAATACTTATGCTATCTTGAGAGAAGCCTCTAGTGAAACCTATGGCCCCCGGGTCTATCTCTTATCATATTTAATTTCAATATACTTTTATTTGCATCTTTACTTTTTGCATCTATATTATAAAATACCAAAAATATATTTATCTTATCATACTATATTTATTAGATCTCACTTTCGCAAGTGGCCGTGAAGGGATTCACAACCCCTTTATTGCGTTGGTTGCGAGTTCTCAGTTTGTTTGTGTAGGTGCGTGGGACTTTTGAGGAGCCTCCTACTGGATTGATACCTTGGTTCTCAAAACTGAGGGAAATACTTACGCTACACTTGCTGCATCACCCTCTCCTCTTCGAGGAAAACCAGTGCAAGCTCAAGACATAGCACCTCTCAACTTCGCCACATCCACCTTATGCTATTTCTGGTTGTCCGGGGTCACTTCTATCCCCATCAGAGTCGCCTGATCCTCCAACAATTGTGTGAGAACTTGAGTCGGCGGGCGCGCAGAGCCGCTAGCACCAGGTTCCACCACAGCTATTGAACTAGAGGTCATAGCCGCGATGGTCGATGAACCAAGGACCGGCTGTTTACTGGCCATGAAGATCGCGACCCGGTTCGGCGGCTCATAGGGGTCCGGAATACTATTTCCATCAGAACAGCCCCCAAGCATGTTATCTTCAAGTTGATACAATGAAGTAGTCTCGCATGTGGACGATTCACCATCAGCATAGATGGCCGTCTCACCGCCAGACACAGATCCTTGCTCAAATTCCGCTCCATGGAAATACAGCAAAGGCACACTTCACGGCGGGTTCAACACGGACGGGTCGTGTACGCTGAGCCGTCTCGATGATGTCGGTGCTGGTGTCCGGCTCAGGCCCCGGTTCACCGATCTTGCCGATGAATACATGGATTCCGCCAAAAGGGACCTGGTACCCATACACAATTCAGCCGGCCTCGGGGCCACAGCCTCCGTCGTTGATGTAGAGCTCTCCGCGACGACTCTTGGTCATCTGGCCCACAGCATATCCCTTGATCCCTTAGAAGCTTCCCTTTAAGAACTCAAAACCACAGTGCGCTGGCCCCACGGTGGGCGCCAACTATCATGGAATTGTCACGGCAGATGTCCTAGTAAAAGGACTTAGTCATGGAGCCATTGCAACTAGGTTAGCTTAAAGGGGTTAAACGGGACAAAGGACACATGAGTTTATACTGGTCCGGCCCCTTGCTGTGAAGGTGAAGGCCTAGTCTAGTTTGAGGTGGTATTGCTTGGGTTTCGATTACCAGGGAGCGAATACGCTTGACCTAGTTCTTGATATGTTGTTTCTTGTCCTTAAACTGCCGCCGGATCATACCTTTATATACATAGGTTGACGCCCAGCGGCTCATGGAGTCTCGGCCGATTTATACAATGTGTCCGGCTCGGTGACTAAATACTCATGTCTTACAATACAAGTCATACATATATGGCGGTTTACACCTATGGGCCTTAAGTCGCCTTTGGGCTTCGAGCCCTTAGCAAGTCTATTTCATGAACCGCCATCTTCAACATCTTCATGGGCTTCGTCTTGATGAATCGCGATTGGTATAACCCGGCCCCTCCTGGGCGGGTCATACCCAATAGCTATATCCCCAATAGGCCCAGAGATACCTCTCCAATACACGGAGTGACAAATCCTAATCCTAATCTATGCCAACTCAAAAAACACCTTCAGAGACACCTTTCAAGCATCTTTATAATCACCGAGTTACGTTGTGACGTTTGATAGCACACAAAGTGTTCCTCCGGTATTCGGGAGTTGCATAATCTCATAGTGAGAGGAATATGTATAAGTCGTGAAGAAGGCAATAGCAATAAAACTAAACGATCATAATGCTAATGGATGGGTCTTGTCCATCACATCATTCTCTAATGATGTGATCCCGTTCATCAATTGACAACACATGTCTATGGTCAGGAAACTTAACCATCTTTGATTAACGAGCTAGTCAAGTAGAGGCATACTAGGGACAATCTGTTTGTCTATGTATTCACACATGTACTAAGTTCCTGGTTAATACAATTCTAGCATGAATAACAAACATTTATCATGGTATAAGGAAATATAAATAACAACTTTATTATTGCCTCTAGGGCATATTTCCTTCAATCACCCACTTGTACTAGAGTCTATAATCTAGATTACATAGTAATGATTCTAAGACCCATGGAGTCTTGGTGCTGATCTTTTTTTGCTTGTGGAAGAGGCTTAGTTAGCGGGTCTGTAACATTCAGATCCATATGTATTTTGCAAATCTCTATGTCTCCCTCCTTGACTTGATCGCGGATGGAATTGAAGCGTCTCTTAATGTGTTCGGTTCTATTGTGAAATCTGGATTCCTTCGCCAAGGCAATTGCTCCAGTATTGTCGCAAAAGATTTTCATTGGACCCGATCCACTAGGTATTACACCTAGATCAGATATGAACTCCTTCATCCAGACTCCTTCATTTGCTGCTTCTGAAGCAGCTATGTACTCTGCTTCACATGTAGATCCCGCCACGACGCTGTGCTTGGAACTACACCAACTGACAGCTCCACCATTCAATATAAATACATATCCAGTTTGTGACTTAGAGTCATCCGGATCAGTGTCAAAGCTTGCATCAACGTAACCATTTACGACCAGCTCTTTGTCACCTCCATAAACGAGAAACATATCCTTAGTCCTTTTCCGGTATTTTAGGATGTTCTTGACCACTGTCTAGTGATCCACTCCTGGATTACTTTGGTACCTCCCTGCTAAACTTATAGCAAGGCACACATCAGGTCTGGTACACAGCATTGCATACATGATAGAACCTATGGCTGAGGCATAGGGAATGACTTTCATTTTCTCTCTATCTTCTAAAGTGGTCGGGCATTGAGTCTGACTCAACTTCACACATGGTAACACAGGCAAGAACCCTTTCTTTGATTGATCGATTTTGAACTTCTTCAAAACTTTATTAAGGTATGTGCTTTGTGAAAGTCCAATTAAGTGTCTTGATCTATCTCTATAGATCTTGATGCCCAATATTTAAGAAGCTTCACCGAGGTCTTTCATTGAAAAATTCTTATTCAAGTATCCTTTTAGGCTATCTAGAAATTTTGTATTATTTCCAAACAACAATATGTCATCCACATATAATGTGAGAAATGCTACAGAGCTCCCACTCACTTTCTTGTACATACAGGCTTCTCCAAAAGTCTGTAAAAAACCAATGCTTTGATCACACTATCAAAGCGTATATTCCAACTCCGAGAGGCTCGCACCAGTCCATAAATGGATCGCTAGAGCTTGCACACTTTGTTAGCACCTTTACGATCGACAAAACCTTCCGGTTGCATCATATACAACACTTCTTTAAGATATCCATTAAGGAATGCAGTTTTGACATCCATTTGCCAAATTTCATAATCATAAAATGCGGCAATTGCTAACATGATTCGGACAGACTTAAGCATCGCTATGGGTGAGAAGGTCTCATCATAATCATAAAATGCAGCTTTGTAGATAGTAACATTACCATCAACGTCAGTCTTCTTCTTGAAGATCCATTTATTCTCTATGGCTTGTCGATCATCAGGCAAGTCAACCAAAGTCCACACTTTGTTCTCATACATGGATCCCATCTTAGATTTCATGGCTTCAAGCCATTTCACGGAGTCTGGGCTCATCATCGCTTCCTCATAGTTCGTAGGTTTGTCATGGTCAAGTAACATGACCTCCAGAACAGGATTACCGTACCACTCTGGTGCAGACCGTACTCTGTTGACCTACGAGGTTCAGTAGTAACTTGATCTGTAGTTTCATGATCATCATCATTAGCTTCCTCACGAATTGGTGTAGAAATCACTAGAATTGATTTCTGTGATGAACTATTTTCCAATTCGGGAGAAGGTACAATTACCTCATCAAGTTCTACTTTCCTCCCACTCACTTGTTCCGAGAGAAACTCCTTCTCTGGAAAGGATCCATTCTTAGCAATGAATATCTTGCCTTCGGATCTGTGATAGAAGGTGTACCCAACAGTCTCCTTTGGGTATCCTATGAAGACACATTTCTCCAATTTGGGTTCGATCTTATCAGGTTGAAGCTTTTTCACATAAGCATCACAGCCCCAAACTTTAAGAAACGACAGTTTAGGTTTCTTTCCAAACCATAGTTCATATGGTGTCGTCTCAACGGATTTAGATGGTCCCTATTTAATGTGAATGCAGTTGTCTCTAAAGCATAACCCCAAAACGATCGCGGTAAATCAGTAAGAGACATCATAGATCGCACCATATCTAATAAAGTACGGTTACAATGTTCGGACACACCATTACGCTGTGGTGTTCCATGTGGCATGAGTTGCGAAACTATTCCACATTGTTTCAAATGAAGACCAAACTCATAACTCAAATATTCACCTCCACGATCAGATCGTAGAAACTTTATTGTCTTGTTACGATGATTTCCACTTCACTCTGAAATTCTTTGAACTTTTCAAATGTTTCAGACTTATATTTCAATAAGTTGATATACCCATATCTGCTCAAATCATCTGTGAAGGTCAGAAAATAACGATACCCGTCGCGAGCCTCAACACTCATTGGACCGCATACATCAGTATGTATTATTTCCAATAAGTCAGTTGCTCGTTCCATTGTTCCGGAGAACGGAGTCTTAGTCATCTTGCCCATGAGGCATGGTTTGCAAGCATCAAGTGATTCATAATCAAGTGATTCCAAAAGCCCATCAGCATGGAGTTTCTTCATGCGCTTTACACCAATATGACCTAAACGGCAGTGCCACAAATAAGTTGCACTATCATTATTAACCTTGCATCTTTTGGCTTCAATATTATGAATATGTGTATCACTACAATCAAGATTCAACAAAAATAGACCACTCATCAAGGTTGCATGACCATAAAAGATATTACTCATATAAATAGAACAACCATTATTCTCCGATTTAAATGAATAACCGTCTCAAATCAAACAAAATCCAGATATAATGTTCATGCTCAACGCTGGCACCAAATAACAATTATTTAGGTCTAAAACTAATGTCGACGGTAGATGTAGAGGTAGCGTGCCGACGGTGATCACGTCGACTTTGGAACCATTTCCCACGCGCATCGTCACCTCGTCCTTATCCAATCTTCGTTTAATCTATAGCCCATGTTTCGAGTTGCGAATATGAGCAACAGAACCAGTATCAAATACCCAGGCGCTACTATGAGCATTAGTAAGGTACACATCAATAACATGTATATCAAATATACCTTTCACTTTGCCATCCTTCTTGTCCACCAAATAGTTGGGGCAGTTCCGCTTCCAGTGACCAGTCCCTTTGAAGTAGAAGTACTCATTCTCAGGCTTAGGTCTAGACTTGGGATTCTTCCCTTGAGCAACAAATTGCTTGCTGTTCTTTTTGAAGTTCCCCTTATTCCCTTTGCCCTTTTCTTGAAACTAGTGGTCTTGTTAACCATCAACACTTGATGCTCCTTCTTGATTTCTACCTCCGCAGCCTTTAGCATCACGAAGAGCTCGGGAATTGTCTTTTCCATCCCTTCCATATTATAGTTCATCACGAAGCCTTTATAACTTGGTGGTAGTGATTGAAGAACTCTATCAATGAAATTATCATCAGGATGATTAACTCCCAGCTGAGTCAAGTGGTTGTGGTACCCAGACATTCTGAGTATGTGTTCACTGACAGAACTATTCTCCTCCATTTTGCAGCTATAGAACTTGTTGGAGACTTCATATCTCTCAACTCAGGCCTTTGCTTGAAGTATTAACTTCAACTCTTGGAACATCTCATATGCTCCATGATGTTCAAAACGTCTTTAAAGTCCCGATTCTAAGCCGTAAAGCATGGCACACTGAACTATCGAGTATTTATCAGTTTGCTCTGCCAGGCGTTCATAACATCCGGAGTTGCTCCTGCAGTGGGTCTTTCACCTAGCGGTGCTTCTAGGACGTAATTCTGCTGTGCAGCAATGAGGATAATCCTCAAGTTATGGACCCAGTCCATGTAGTTGCTACCATCATCTTTCAACTTAGCTTTCTCTAGGAACGCATTAAAATTCAAGGGAACGGTAGCATGGGCCATTGATCTACAACAACATAGATATGCAAAAACTATCAGGTACTAAGTTCATGATAAATTAAAGTTTAGTTAATCATATTACTTAAGAACTCCCACTTAGATAGACACCCCTCTAGTCATCTAAATGATCACGTGATCCAAATCAACTAAACCTTGTCCGATCATCATGTGAGATGGAGTAGTTTTCAATGGTGAACATCACTATGTGTATCATATCTACTATATGATTCATGTTCGACCTTTCGGGTCTTAGTGTTCCGAGGCCATATCTGCATATGGTAGACTCGTCAAGTTTAACCTGAGTATTCTGCATGTGCAAAACTGGCTTGCACCCGCTGTATGTGAACGTAGAGCTTATCACACCTGATCATCATGTGGTGTCTCGGCACGATGAACTATAGCAACAGTTCATACTCAAGGAGAATACTTATACCTTTAAATTTAGTGAGGGATCATCTTATAATGCTACCGCCGTACTAAGCAAAATAAGATGCATAAAGGATAAACATCACGTGCAATCAAAATATGTGACATGATATGGCCATCATCATCTTGTGCCTTTGATCTCCATCTCCAAAGCACCGTCATGATCTCCATCGTCACCGGCTTGACACCTTGATCTCCAATGTAGCATCATTGTCGTCTCGCCAACCATTACTTCCACGACTATCGCTACCGCTTAATGATAAAGTAAAACAATTACATGGCGATTGCATTTCATACAATAAAGCAACAACCATAAGGCTCCTGCCAGTTGCCGATAACTTTTATAGAACATGATCATCTCATACAACAATTTGTATCTCATCATGTCTTGACCATATCACATCACAACATGCCCTGCAAAAACATGTTAGACGTCCTCTACTTTGTTGTTGCAAGTTTTACGTGGCTACTACGGGATTCTAGCAAGAACCGTTCTTACATACACATCAAAACCACAACGATTTTTCGTCAAGCGTGTTGTTTTAACTTTCAATAAGGACCGGCCCGTAGTCAAACTTGATTCAACTAAAGTTGGAGAAACAGACACCCGCCAGCCACCTGTGTGCGAAGCACGTCAGTAGAACCAGTCTCATGAACGCGGTCATGTAATGTCGGTCCAGGCCGCTTCATCCAACAATACCGCCTAATCAAAGTAAGTCGTTGGTGGTAAGAAGTACGACTATTATCGCTCACAACTCTTTATGTTCTACTCGTGCATATAACATCTACGCATAAACCTGGCTCGGATGCCACTATTAGGGAACATAGTAATTCAAAAAAATTCCTACGACCACGCAAGATCTATCTAGGAGAAGCATAGAAACGAGACGAGAGAGTGTGTCCATGTACCCTCATAGACTGAAAGCGGAAGCATTTAGTAACGCGGTTGATGTAGTCGAACGTCTTCATGATCCAACCGATCCAAGTACCGAATATTCAGCACACGTTCAACACGATGACGTCCCGCGAGCTCTTGATCCAGTAGAGGGACGAGGGAGAGTTCCGTCGGCACGACGGCATGGCGACGGTGATGTTGAAGTTACCTGTGCAGGGCTTCACCTAAGCACTACGACGATATGATCGAGGTGTTAAATTGTGGAGGGGGGCACCACACACGGCTAAGAGATTGTCTGTTGTGCTTTGGGGTGCCCCCCTGCCCATGTATATAAAGGAGGGGATAGGAGGCCGGCCAAGGGGGAGGCGCACCAAGGGGGGAGTCCTACTAGGACTCCAAACCTAGCAGGATTCGCCCCCCCCCCCCACCTTTTCCTTCCAACGGAGAGGGGGAAGGGGAAAGGAGGGAGAGAGGAAAGAGGGGGCCGCACCCCCTCCCCTTGTCCAATTTGGATTGGGGCAAGGGGGCACGCCCCACCTCCTGTGGCCTGCCTCTTCTCCTACACTATGGCCCATTAGGCCTAATAACTTTCCCGAGGAGTTCCGATAACCTCCTGGTACTCCGATAAATCCCCGAATGTTATCGGAACCATTCTGATGTCTGTATATAACCTTTCAATATATCAATCTTTACCTCTCGACCATTTTGAGACTCCTCGTCATGTCCGTGATCTCATCCGGGACTCCGAGAAAACTTCGGTCATCAAATTGCATAACTCATAATAAAAACCGTCATCGAACATTAAGCGTGCGGACCCTACGGGTTCGAGAACTATGTAGACATGACCGATACACATCTCCGGTCAATAACCAATAGCGGAACCTGGATTCTCATATTGGCTCCTACATATTCTACGAAGATCTTTATCGGTCAAACCGCATAACAACATACGTCATTCCCTTTGTCATCGGTATGTTACTTGCCCGAGATTCGATCGTTGGTATGTTCACACCTAGTTCAATCTTGTTACCGACAAGTCTCTTTACTTGTTCCGTAATGCATCATTCCGCAACTAACTCATTAATAACATTGCTTGAAGGCTTATAGTGATGAGCATTACCAAGAGGGCCCAGAGATACCTCTCCGATATGCGGAGTGACAAATCCTAATCTTGATCTATGCCAACTCAACAAACACCTTTGGAGACACATGTAGAGCATCTTTATAATCACCGAGTTATGTTTTGACGTTTGATAGCACACAAAGTGTTCCTCCGGTATTCGGGAGTTGCCTAATCTCATAGTCAGAGGAATATGTATAAGTCATGAAGAAAGCAATATCACTAAAACAAAACGATCATAATGCTAAGCTAACGGATGGGTCTTGTCCATCACATCATTCTCTATGATGTGATCCCATTCATCAAATGACAACACATGTCTATGGTCAGGAAACTTAACCATCTTTGATTAACGAGCTAGTCAAGTAGAGGCATACTAGGGACACTCTGTTTGTCTATGTATTCACACATGTACTGAGTTTCCGGTTAATACAATTCTAGCATGAATAATAAACATTTATCATGATAAAAGGAAATATAAATAACAACTTTATTATTGCCTCTAGGGCATATTTCCTTCAGTTCTAGCCTGTATTGTAAAGTGTGAAGTTGAGTAAGACTCAAAGCCCGACCACAACAGAGGATAGAGAGAGAATGGAAGTCATTCCCGATGCCTCAGCCATAGGTCCTATAAAGTATGCCATGCTGTGTACCAGACCAATTGTATACCTTAGCATTAGTTTGGAAGGGAGTACAATAGTGATCTAGGACAAGATCACTGGAAAACGATCAAAATTATCCTTAGAGGACTAAGGAAATATTTCTCGGTTATGGAGGTGATAAAGAGTTCGTCGTAAAGAGTTACGTCGATGCAAGCTTTGACACCAATATGGATGACTCTGAGTCTCGATCTGGATACATATTGAAAGTGGGAGCATTTAGCTAGAGTAGCTCCGTGTAGATTAATGTAGACATAGAAATTTGCAAAATATATATGGATCTGAATGTGGTAGACCCGTTGACTAAACCTCTCTCACAAGCAAAACATGATCACACCTTAGTACTCTTTGGGTGTTAATCACATGGTGATCTGAACTAGGTTACTGACTCTAGTAAACCCTTTGGGTGTTGGTCACATGGCGATGTGAACTATGGGTTCTAATCACATGGTGATGTGAACTATTGGTGTTAAATCACATGGCGATGTGAACTAGATTATTTACTCTAGTGCAAGTGGGAGACTGAAGGAAATATGCCCTAGAGGCAATAATAAAGTTTTTATTTTATATTTCCTTATATCATGATAAATGTGTATTATCCATGCTAGAATTGTATTAACTGGAAACTTGATACATGTGTGGATACATAGGCAAAACACCATGTCCCTAGTAAGCCTCTACTAGACTAGCTAGTTAATCAAATATGGTTAAGTTTACTAACCATAGACATGTGTTGTCATTTGATGAACGGGATCACATCATTAGGAGAATGATGTGATGGACAAGACCCATCCGTTAGCTTAGCATGTTGATCGTTCAGTTTTATTGCTATTGCTTTCTTCATGTCAAATACATATTCCTTCGACTATGAGATTATCTACTCCCGGATACCTGTCAAGCCCTCTCGTCTTCATCGCCCCCGTGTAAAGAAGAGTAAGACTGCGCCTGAAGAGAACGATGACACGCAAGTGCCCCCTCCAATGCCAATTAGGGCCATGCAAGATCTAGGCGTGTCGTTGGGCATTTCACCTGACAAGTTTAATTGGAGAAGCTTATGGCATCTCCCAAGACTTCAGCCTCTGAAGATTCTTCCAAATGTTGATGCATCTTATGTTATCTTATTTGCGTATGTGTTGCGCTTTTGTGACTATCTGTCGCTGTATTTATCTTCCTGAAACTTGGCTTGTCATGCGTTGGTTGGCTGTGACTCTAAAGCTTTTGGATGTCCAAACTGTTATGCAGTTTGGTCTCTTTACCTCTTATTATTTGTGCATCATGAATAGTACTCATTTTCATAATTGGAAAGTGTTGTGCTAGAATGTGAGAGGTCTTAATTCAGATGCGAGGCAACATGATGTTAGAGGAAAAATTGAGGAAAGTCAGTGTTCTATTATTTTTCTCCAAGAAACCAAATACTCTGATTTCGAGATCCGATCCATTCTCAAGTTCTGCCCATGTAGATTTGATAGTTTTGCTTTTCAACCATCTTCTGGTGCTTCGGGAGGTATTTTAGTGGTTTGGAATTCTTCCATCTTCAGTGGTCAGTTGAGTGAAATGCAGAGTTATGGTGTTGTTATTTCTTTTACTTCAGTTCATAATGCTAAAAAGTGGACTCTGGTTTTCGTCTATGGTCCGTGTGAAGGTGAGCGCAGGGATGATTTTGTGCACTGGTTATATCACCTTCATATTCCTACCGATGAGCACTGGCTCATCCTCGGTGACTTCAATTTCATTAGATCACTTGACAACAGAAACTTGCCAGGTGGGGACGTCAACGACATTTTTCTTTTCAATGAGATCATTGGTCACCTTGGGCTTTTGGAACTACCGTTCAAAGGGAGGCGTTTCACTTGGTCCAATATGCAGGACAATCCACTGTTAGAACAGTTGGATTGGTTCTTTACAACTCCTGATTGGATTTCTCATTATCCAAATACTATGGTGCTGCCCCTTGCCAAAACTTCATCCGATCATGTACCTTGTGTAGTTTCGATTGACACAACCATCCTAGCTGCAAGATTGTTTCATTTTGAGAATTTTTGGGTGGATATGCCTGATTTTTTTGAGTGTGTCACTCAGTCCTGGGGAGCACCTGTTTTTTCAGACTTGTCTGCAACAAGAGTCCTCCCAAAGAAATTTAGATGGCTGCGGCAAGACATGAAGAGATGGAGCAAGAAGCTATCTTATATCAAGCGATTAATGCTGGAGTGGAGCAAGGCTATTTTGTTCTTTGACCAGCTTGAGGAAAGAAGACCCCTAACAACACCTGAATTCAACTTCAGGAAGATTGTTAAGTTGCATCATGAGGAGCTCTTCAGGGTGCACTATATTTATTGGAAGCAGCACTGCACCATTAGATACACCAAAGTGGGGGAAGAGAATTCCAAGTTTTTCCATGCAATGGCTTCAGAACGGATGAGGAAAAATTCGATCGCTAGCCTTACAGTTGATGGAGGAGCTACTGTGTCTAATCATCAGCAAATGGCAGGAATCCTGTGGACATCATTCAAATGTAGAATGGGCCAGGCCCAGGGGATATCTATGGGCTTTGATTTGCCCAACCTAATCCAGCCTGTACTAGATTTGTATGAGCTTTCCACCCTTTTTCTGATAACGAAATTAACATGGTCTTAAAGGAACTCCCTGTGGATAGGGCTCCTGGACCCGATTGTTTCAATGGCCTTTTGTCAAGCGTTGTTGGTCCATAATTGAATCTGACCTCCTGCGTTTGATCAAGGATTTTTATGTGGGAAATCTGTCCTTGGAGAACATTAATGGGTCACTGATCACTCTCATACCCAAAATGATATCACCTGAAAGTCCTAATGATTTTAGGCCTATTTCCCTCACCAACACATGTCTCAAATTCTTGACCAAGCTTTTGGCTAATCGTTTGTAGAAGGTCATCCTCAAATGCATCCATAAAAACCAATATGGATTTCTAAAAGGTCGTTCCATCCAAGACTGCTTGGCATGGACTTCTAAATATATTCATCAATGCAAACAGTCCAAAAAACCTATTGTCATCCTAAAACTTGATTTTGCCAAAACTTTCGACACAATTGAACATGAGGTCATTCTATAGATGCTATGATTCAAAGGGTTTGATGAGAAGTGAATCTCTTGGATGAAAGAAATTCTATCTTCGGGCAGCTCCTCTATTTTGTTAAATGGTGTTCCAGGAAAACAGTTCAAATGTAAGTGTGGAGTTCGGCAAGGTGATCCTCTCTCACCTTTGCTCTTTGTTTTGGCTGTGGATTTGCTACAATTTGTGGTCGATGACATGCTACCTAGAGGGGTACTTACTTTGGCTACACCCTTTCAAAATCCTGATTTCCCCATTATCCAATATGCTGATGATACAATTGTCATTCTGCCTGCCATTGAGGAGCAGTTGGTGGCTATGAAAAACATGCTCCTCACCTTTCAACAGTCCACTGGTTTGAAAGTGAATTTTAGCAAATCCTCCTTGATTTCTTTGAATATGGATAATGATCTTGCCACTAGATTGGCTGCTGTCCTGGGTTGCCAAACTGCCTCAACTCCTTTCACCTACCTGGGCTTGCCAATGGGAACCACAAGACCCAGGATCATTGATTTTATGCCTATGGTGGACAGGGTTGAAAGAAGACTTTCCTACAGCTCCTCCATGCTTAATCAAGGTTCCAGAATTCAACTTCTAGCTTCAGTCTTAACCTCTATGCCCATCTATTGCATGTGCACCCTAAACATTCCTCCTGGAATTATTAAGCAACTAGACAGGATTTTTTGGCAGTGTCTTTGGAGGGGCAATTCTGACACTCCCAAACAATCCCTTGCTGCATGGAACTTGGTTTGCAGGCCTAAGGAAAAAGGTGGTCTTGGAATAATCAATCTCAACATCTAGAACCAAGGGCTACTAATCAAGCACTTGCATAATTTTTATAATAAAGTGGATATCCCCTGGGTTTCTTTTATTTGGAATTCATACTATGATGGGGTAGTACCTCATGCTACTGTGTTGGTAGGATCATTCTGGTGGAGAGATGTTGTCAAACTATCTGACACTTATAAATTAGTTGCTTCAGCACAGGTCAACATGGGGGATTCTGTCTTGTTCTGGTTGGATGCTTGGCAGGTGGGTGGGTCCACAGTTCCCCTTTTCAGACGACTCCCAAGGTTGTTCTCCTTTGTGAAGGATGATAAAACTTCTGCTGCTGATGTCCTTGGTTCCTCAGATCTTTTTTCTATGTTCTATCTGCCTATCTCACAAGAAGCTGTTGAGGAACTGAGGATTCTTGAGGATTAGATTATGAACCTTCAGAGGAATCCTCTCTCTTTTGATGTCTGGACTTGGGTGGGGAAATCTGGTTCCTACTCTGCAAAGAGCTTCTATCACATAATGCACACACACATGCCTACAATCCAGCTTTGGAGAAGAAAATGCACCATGAAGATTAAGATTTTTGGATGGATGTTATTTTTTGATCGTCTAAACACAAACGATATGCTTGACAGAAGGCACTGGAGACAGCCAGAGGATGATAACTTGTGTGTCATCTGTGCTGCTCAGGTTTATGAAGACAGGCTGCACCTTTTTATCAAGTGCACATTTATTTTCAGGGTCTGGAACTACCTGACAATTGAATGGATTGGTGGAAATGACTTGCAACAGTGTATTGCCCGTGCACAGAAATCATTCAGGCAGCCATTCTTCTTTGAAGTCATGCTGACAGCTGGTTGGAACATCTGGATCTTGCGCAATGGGAGAACCTTTAGAGGAGAGAGGGCTTATTTTGCTTTGTGGAAATGTAATTTTGTACATGATGTAATCCTTTTATCTCACAGGATGCCTAGTTCTACCAGGGCCTCTCTTTTGGCTTGGGTTAACTCTCTTCCTTAGACTTTAGGTAAGTTAAGGTAGGTTTCTTTTACTCTTGTAAATATACTGACTTGTAACTCTTTTTGCTTTCTGAGTTTGGAATAAAAGGCTGTGGGGCTTTGCATCATAGTAGATAGTTTCAAAAAAACAAGATTGAAATAGTTATGAAGATACCAACGATCGAATCTCGGGCAAGTAACATACCGATGACAAAGGGAATAACGTATGTTGTCATAACAGTTCGATCGATAAACATCTTTGTAGAATATGTAGGAACCAACATGAGCATCCAGGTTCCGCTATTGGTAATTGACCAAAGAGGTGTCTCGGTCATGTCTACATAGTTCTCGAACCCATAGGGTCCGCACGCTTAACGTTTGATGACCATTTTGTATTATATTTGTTATGTGATTTGGTGACCGAATGTTGTTTGGAGTCCCGGATGAGATCACGGACATGAAGACGAGTCTCAAAATGGTCGAGAGGTAAAGATTGAGATATAGGACGATGGTATTCGGATACCAGAAGTGTTTCGGGATGCACCGGGTACTTATCGGGTCACCGCAAGGGGTTCCGGGCACCCCTGGCAAAAGATATGGGCCAAGAGGGGAAACACACCAGCCACAAACGGGCTGGTGCGCTCCCCCCATATGGGCTGGTTAAATTGGAGAAGGAAAGGGGAATAAGAAAAGGGAAAAGGGAATAGGATTCCCCCTTCCCCCTCTTCCCATCCTACTCCGAATAGGAATAGGAAAGGGGGAGGCCGAATGGGAGGACCCCAAGTAGGATTCCTCCTACTTGGGGCACCCCCTTAGCTGGCTCTTCTCCCCTCCAAATATATATATATATATAGAGTAGCACTATTCTGATCCTGGGATCAGAATAACTATTTGGATCACGATCGGCCCTATATACGGTGAGATGGAGATGTTCCTGGATCCGAAAAAGGAATCCCACCCGAACTTCATCCCTCGGTGCCCACCTTATCCACTCCCCCCGCATCCTCCCACAATCCTCCCCGACCAACCCCCGCCGCTGCCTCCCTGGCTCCGGCGTGCCTCCCGCCTCTAGCCCCACGGCACCGGCGTGCTTCCCGCCGCTACCTCCCTCAGCCCCGTTGCGCCCCCGCCCCCGCCCACCCTGGCCGCGACGCGCCTCCACCACCGCTCTGCCCACCCTGGCCCCGACGCACCTCCATCCACCTTCCCCCGACATGCCTCCCGTCGCCGCCCTTCTGGCCCAGACGCGCCTCCTACCGCCTCCGTCCACCTGCTCCGACGACGGCGCCGGCCACCTCCACCTTCTTCCACCGCTGCATTGGCCACCCCCACCTTCTTCCACCATGGCATCGGCCTCCCCCTCGTTCGACCGCGCCGCCAGGGCCTCTGCGCTTGAGCTTCGCTGCTGGAAACCTCCCCTGCCGCTCAGTTCAACTTCGCCGGCCAACGCGGTCCACCACGTCGCCTGGATTCCAATCCAACCCGCCGTCTGGCACGGCCAAGTTCCTCCGCCCGCCGTGGCTACTACCAGGACCACCACCTGCCGGCCGTTGTGGCAAGTGCCTGCCTAGCACATCGACGCCCCCCAGGTCCATCCCCTCTCCATCTCGCTTACCTGTTGTTCCCTTCGATTGTACTATGCCCAGTTTTTGTATTGCTTCTAAGTGACTTTCTTTTCTAAAGTTCAAACGTATTTGCAGGTGCAAAAAAGTTAGATGTAGTGATATGTTGATTCAGTTTCACAGGTACTTCAATATTGGGAAAAAATGAGTCTTCTTCTCCAAGATGCATCAACACCATGAGTGATAAATTCTTCTTGTGTGCTTCTATAGTGTCTTGTGTTTCAGTGACCACCATGACGAACCAGCTCAGCCTATTTTGCAGAAGCAAGTCACACTATAGTTTTTAGGTGGAATTTATTTCATAGGTAACAGGGAGTCAAGGTCCAGAGAGATTTTTTTAGCACATTCAAAGAGCTTTTTCAGTGCACTGCAGCCAAACCCATTGTGAAGGCCAGACTTATGATGTTTGGTTTTTATTTTATTCTACAAACGAAGTTGCTAGCAGCAGTACATCTTGGGATTTGGGCACACAATGAAGAAGTCGAAAAGAAAAAGGGTGAGTTGGAGATTGCATGTTTGTTGCTCAGAAGGATAAGATCCTTTTTGGTTTTAGCTAGAGAACTCCTAGTGGGGTAAAAAAAGCAGCTTACTGGTTTGCTCTGTTTAATGGTCTTCCTCATAGACTAAATTCTTCATTGTTTCTTTTTGTATGAGCTTCAGACTTGATTTAAATGTGAGGCGGTTTGCTGACAGTAATTTTGCCAGTTCAATAATGTATGTACAAGTTGACCTCCTAGCGATATATATGCATTGGAATTTTGTTCTCTGTTTTGTTTATTGGTGCATGCGAGATGTTTTTCATGTTATGAACATATTGGTTCGTGAAAAGTTCATGTACGACTACCGAAGGAGTTCAAAAAGCACTCAGCACGAAGAGAAGAGGTGAGCAGCGCACTGGCTGTTCAACTTCGCCACCTCAGGCCGTGCAACTCTGCCCATGTGAGCAAAGGGGGACTAGTTTCTTCTTAACTGTTTATTTTGCACTTGTACGGTGCATTTTGTCTAAGTTTTTAGGTGAATTTTTTGCTTCACTTACATTGTGTTCAACAGGGTACAAAAGCTTCCCTACAAACTGTTCTTGTATGTCTGTAAGAGCTGATGTTGTGCTACTGCCATGAGAAAATGGAGCTTTTCTTAGAGTTGTTTTTCTGTAAGTACATGTGAAGACTTCGGCATGTAAAAAATGGAGCATTTTTCATAGTGAAAAATTGGTATTTTTTGGTGTAGTTTTGTTGTTTCTCTAATCGGCATGTATGCGGATTCGCAAACATGTGCATAATTGACCAGCTACTTTTTGAGATAAAGCTAGTAGGTAATGAGAGGTAAAAAGAACACGTAATATGCAAAAAAGATAAACTTGGGGTAGAAGGACACGGGCTGGAAAATTTCTCCTCGCCTCTGTGCCCAGGATGGGAATTCTCAAGCACAATGTGCCCAGGGTTGTGTCTATGTGCTCCTGCTCCTGTGTGCATTGTAAAAGCGAGGAAGTTCAGCCTTATCCTCCTGAAGGTTCAGTGTGTGTGCCAGTTGTAGGAATTCACAATTTTTTAAAAAAGATATACTTCAGTTGTGTGTTGTGTGTGTGTGTGTGTGGGGGGGGGGGGGGGGGGTACTAAATACGTACTGTGGGTGGGAAGTTCATAGTTTCGATCGTTGATAGTTAAAAAAAACATTCAAAAAAACAACACACCTTGTGGGTCCAAAAAAAGAGAGTTGAATACACGAAAACTATCATTTGACGACTGAACATTGCGAAGCCAAGGTTGTAGAAAAATGTTTCGTTCTAAAACATCATGTAACTAAAGTGAAAAGTAACAAAAATATGAGAGTCCAAAAAAAGAGAGTTGAATACACGAAAACTATCATTTGACGACTGAACATTGCGAAGCCAAGGTTGTAGAAAAATGTTTCGTTCTAAAACATCATGTAACTAAAGTGAAAAGTAACAAAAATATGAGAAAAGACAAAATATGTACTGTTTATTTAAAAAATAGAAGTTCAAATTAAAATAGCGAAGTAGTTTGATTGTTTATTATAAAACTGGGATTTTCCCATTTACTAGAAATAAACCAAGAAGTTCAAATATAAAAAGCAAATCTGTACAAAAATTATATAAAAAAATGGTATTTTCCCATTTGTAGAAAAAAAACTAGAGGTTCAAATTTAAATTACGGAGAAGTTCAATGTTTCTTAAAAACCTCAGAAGGTCAAATCAAAAAAATAGAGTAGTTCCAAAAGTTTGTAAAAATAGTTTGTCCCTTACTTCTATGAAAAACTAGAAGTTCAAATTTAATAACCTAGCGGTTCGATGTTTATAACAAAACTAAGAAGTCCAAATTACAAAAATAGAGGAGTTCAATATTTAAAACAAACTCAGATTTTCCTTGTTATTAAAGAAATAAAAACAAGAAGTTCAAATTAAAATAACGGAGTAGTTCAATATATATGAAAAACTAAAATTCTTTTCGTTCGTAGAAAAATAAAAGTATGAAGTTCAATTATTATTATTTTTAAAAGTTTGTGTTTATTTGAAAACCATATTTTTTTTCTACAGAATAAAAGTAAGAAGTTCAAATTAAAATAACAGAGAAGTTCGAAGTTTATAAATAATTAGAATAACAGAGCATTTCATTTCCGTTGTTAAACTGAGAAGTTCTAATTATACTAACAAAGGAGTTCAATTGTAATAAAAAAGGATTTTTTTTTGTTTCCAGAATGACAAAAAATGACGTCCGACCTTTAATTGTGTGTAATTCGATGTATTCACAAAAATGCGACAAAACTTCATAGTGAAAACAACGAGAAGTTCAAGTACTGCAAGGAATGCATTTCAGGTGAGAATAAAAGTATGGAAAAATAAAACTCAGATTATAGAAAAAGTCCATATTAAAAAGATGGAGAAGTTCGATGATTATAGAAAATTCAGATTTTCCTCGTTATTAAAGAATGGAAACAAGAAGTTCAACTTTTAAAAATAGAGTGCTTCAAAATTTCATAAAAAAGATTAAGAAATAAAACTAGGAAGTCCAAATTAAAAAGATGGATAAGTTCGATGATTATAGAAAACCCAGATTTTCCTCGTTATTAAAGAATGGAAACAAGAAGTTCAAAAATAAAAAACAAGAAGTTCAACTTTTAAAAATAGAGCGCTTCAAAATTCATAAAAAAGGATTAAGAAAATCAGATTAAAAATTCATAAAAAAAACTCAAATATTTTCATGTAACTAAGAGAAGTTCAGGTTGATAACTGCCAGAAGTTCATGTACTACACGGTGTGCATTTTGTATTAAAAAATAATAATAAAGCAAAGCTAAAAGTTTTGTTGTTATAAGTTCAAGTCCTTCGTCAGAGAAAGTAAAAAAATTATTGCGAGAGAGATTTGTACAAAAGGAATATCATTTGTCTAACACTCACGAATGGATGAGAAAATTACAAACGAAAATACGTCTCAGAAGTTCAACTGAAAACAACAGGAAGTTCAACTACTACAGTGGATAAATTTAAGATGAAAAACTGTTAAAATCGTTGCGGATATGAAAAAACGATTAACACGGGAAAGTTGCGTCTTCACAACAGCTTTCCACCGGTATATCACTTGCTCAGTTCCGGTGAGTGGATGGAGAGTTATGAGCAGTGGATGGAGACCTACGAGCAAAAAAATCACGTGAAAAACAGAGTGAAGTTCAGGTACACACGCCGAGAAGTTCAGGTTCTTCACGCGGTGCATTTTTGAAGAATCTGTTTCGCGATAAAGGCAGAACGCATGATCCTGCCGTTTTCGAAATTACTTGAAAATGGATAGGAATCAGAGAAAACCATCAACACAAAAAAGTTTCGCATTTTCCGTAGCTTTTCAGCGGTATATTATTTGCCCCATTCTGATAAAGTTTGTACAAATTACGGCCAAAATACGTTTTTTTTCCATTTTCAAAATTGACTTAAAACCGTAAAGAATTGGGAGAAACAATTCATACCAAAAAGTTTCGCATTTGTTCAAGCTTTCCAACGCCATATCATTTGCTACATTCCGACACACGGTTAAAAAATTAGCTCAAAAATACGAACTCGATAGGACTTGGACCATTTTCTAAATTACTCTGAAACCATTCAAAATTAGAAAAAAACTTTCAAGATGAAAAGGTAGCGCATTTTCATAAGCTTTCCAACGCCGTATCATATGCCTACATTGGATTAGCCGTTTAGAAATGACATCAAAAAATGAACTCAGCTGTTCGGTTTACAAAATTTTACGTTTTTTCAAATTACTCTTTAATCATAGGGAATTAGAGAAAACTTTCAACATGTGGAAGGAGCGGTTTTGCAGCAACTTTCCAACGCCATATTATATGCCTCATTCCGATAAACGGTTTAGAAATGCAATCGAAAATACGATTCACGTTTTTTGTGCGAAGAAAAAACGGTTTTCAAAACCGCTCTTAAACTGCTTATATTTTGCCAAAAATTTAAGTTGGATCATCATATTGGTGTCCATAGCTTTCCAACGGTATATCGCAAGCCCCATTTGGGCAATGTTGACGGAAGTTCAACTTAGTTCACACGGAAGTTCAACGTACTACTAGCGGGGCAGGTCAGGTTGTGATCAGAATATTATTCTGATCCCGTGATCAGAATAGTGTTTATGTGTGTGTATATATATATATATATAGTGACTCTATTCCAATCCCGGGATCAAAATAACTATTTGGATCACAACTATGCCCGAAGAGGCATTCCCGAACTCCCGAAGACACGGAGAAAAAAAAACCACCCAGTCCCGCACCTCCCGCGCCGCCCCCTCCCCTTCCCCGGGAACCAGCCACCGGTCCTAAATCCGGCCGCCGCACCGCTCCCTCCCCGGGATCCGGTCGCCGCGACACCACTGCCCCTGGATCCGGCCACTAGACCGCCTCCTTCCCCCGGATCCGGCCGGGACTGATCCCACCACCGCCTGCAGCCACCAAGCACCGGCGTGCGACCCCGACGCCGCCTCCCGCCATGAAGCGCTGGCGCGTGACCCCGTCACCTACCTCTGGTACGCCTCCGCGCCTCCGGTGCCACCTAGGCAGCCCCTGACATCGCCCAGCTCCTCCTCTGGCGACGACCCCCTATGACACACGCCTCCTCGTTGTTCTGCCCCGGACACGGGCGCCTCCCCGTCCACCCTCTGGTGACTGAAACCAGCTCCGCTCGCTGTAGCAGAGGACAGGCCCCGTTCATGGCCTCCACTCCCCTCCCCGCTCCGGGAAGCGGCCACCGCGCCGCCCTTGCCTTGGGATCCGGCCGCCGCGCCTCTCATCCACCAGCCCAGTCGTCCCCGGATCCCAACCACCCGACGAGCTCCGGCGCCGCCTCAACGAACGTCGCGGCGGTCGCCTCCCAATGGGATCCGCAAGCTTTTCCTCCCACGTTCGTGCCTCCTCTTCTTGTGGGCAGCCATTGCTGCTGATGGAGCGGTAGGACGGAGGCCGAGCAGTAGCTGTAGCACGAGCGTACATGGCTGACATTCTTCTTTCCTTGCCAAGTATTTGCTCCTCTCCTCGCGAAGTCGATGTGCATGGGATTCTGCAGTGAGTGTGCTGCAGCCGTTTGGGTAAAAACAACTTTTTGAATTGGCCATAATTACTTGATGGATCTCTAAGTTCAGACATTTTTACTGCTGACGTTTAGTGATTGTAGAATCCGAAGTAGTGCATGCAGTTTTGTGTCTGGAAGGTGTTTGTGTTTCGTGTGCCACTAACTGCTACTGATCTCCCGCACACGTTCTCTCAGACATGCTGCTTGCAATTTTCTCCCGCACGCAACCGACGCATCCAGGCTCTTGCACATTGATGGTTTGCTGCTGTAAAATGTTGTGCTAACTGGACTTAACTGTCTTTACTGATTTAACTACAGGGGCATGTGTGTCTGCGAATTTGCTGTAAAAAATCTTGTTATTTCCCTTGTATGTCCATTGACCTAATTTTTGAGACGTTCGCCGTGAGGTTCATTTTTTTGAGACGCCATGAAGTTCTACCATGGCTATACACCAAGTTATTTCAGTGAAAAAAGAACTTTCCGTTGTTGGTTTTATAGTGCTAGAGCAAATCCACTAAATAAGGTGTAAAGCCTAGCTAAACTAGCAAGCAAACACACGTAGCTTGATTGATTTGCCGTCGTAGCCGTACGTACATATTTTGCAGGAAAACTGTCGTACGTGAGCTTTGCGTGAAGCTAGATCATAGGTCGATTCCATCGATTTACTTCGTCGCCATTGAAGAAAAATGGGTTGGAAAGTTTTTTTTGTTTAGCCACAGTGACCTACCGCTCCTATTTTCTTTTTTGTTTCATTCGATTTGATTCAAGTTAAAGGATTCTATCTTTTCTAAAACATAAACGTTTAAATTTAAATAACGGAAAAGTTCAAATGTCTATTACGAAAGAAAGAAAGTTAAATTAAAGATCAAAGTAGTTAAAAAAAGTTTATAAAAAACAGGTTTTCCTATTTCTAAAAAAACTAGAAGTTCAAATTTACAAAACCCTGCAGTTCAATATTTATTACAAAACAAAGAAGGTCAAATTAAAAAAATAGACCAGAGCAAAAAATTAAACAAATGGATTTCCCATTTTTAAAAAATTATGCAAAATTAGCTATCGGTATGTTTTTCCTTTATTTCTTGAATAAATAGGAAGTTCATACATACAAAAAACAGAAGTTCAAAATATCTTATGAAAGAAATGTTTGTACGCAAAATTTGCATGTCAATAATGTGTTTTTTGTGTGGGTGTGTGCCAACACCACAAGTTCGGATCGAAAAACGAACACCCCATCAAAATATCCACAACGGAAGCTCAAATTGAAAATGACAAAAATAGTTTAGAAAATTTAACTAGAAAATGGATTTCGTAGTTTCTAAAAGAAACCTAGAAGATCAAATTAAAGTAATGGAGCAGTTCAATGTTTATTAAACACTCGGATTCTAACCGCTAATAGAAAATAAAACCAACGTGAGGTTCAAATTAAAATAACACAGAAGTTTGGAGTTTATTAAAATTTAGGATTACATGTGCGAAAAACAAAAACAAAAACCAATGCCATTTTGGCATTTTTAAAACCAACTCATAAAATGAAAAACATTTTTTGCTAGAAGTTCAAGTGCTCGACGAGGGAAAGTTCAAAATCGCTACCCACTTTATGCTAACATAATTCTCTCCCCCGTTTATGTCTATGTTTTTTACAAATAAATCTAATTTAAAAAAATGTGGAGGAGGTCAAATATTTATGACAAAACTAGGACATTTTGATGCTAAAAAAGTAAACCAACAAGTCCAAATTATAAAATAGAGAAGTTCGATATTTATAAAAAACTCATATTTTCCTTGTTAGTAAAGAATAAAAATGACAAAGTTCAAATTAAAATAGAGGAGTAGTTTGATGTATATGGGAAACTCAAATCATTTTTGTTTTGAAAATAATAAAACAAAGAAGTTCAAATTAGAAAAGGAGACAAGTTTAGAGATTATAAAAATCTAGGATTTACATGCGCAATTCAACATAAATATGAAGTTTATAAACAACTCAGATTTTTTTTTGTTATTGAAGAATAAAAATGAAGAAGTTCAAATTAAAGTAAAAATAGTAACTAAAAAAAGTAAAAAAAAGGATAAAACTAAGAAGTTTAGGTTAAAATAACGGTGTAGTTCAATTTATATAGAAAACTCATATTTTCCTCATTTTTAATAATTAAATTAAGAAGTTCGATTTAAAATGTAGAGTGCTTTGATGTTTATTACACAACTCAGATTTGTTGCGTTACTAAAGAACAACCCATAAGTTCAATTTGAAATATCAGAGTAGTTCGACGTTTATACACCAAGAAGAAAACAAGCATCAGCAAGGAGGCCAAATATAAAAAATAGAGCAGTTCAAAAGTTATAGAGAAAATGTTTTCCCCATTTCTATAATAAACAAAGAGGTTCAAATTTAAATAGCGGAGAAGTTCAATGTTTATTACAATGCCAATAAGGTCAAATTAAAAAAACGAATAGTTCAAAACATTTATAAAAATGGATTTTCCCTCTTCTAAAAAAAGACCTAGAAGTTCAATAATTGAGCGGTTCGATATTTATAACGTAGCTACTATTTTTTTCTGTTACCGATGAATAACACCAACAAGTCCTAATTAAAAAACATGAAGCTGTTTGATGCTTATAGAAAACTCAAATTTGCTCACTAAAGATTAAACCAAGAAGTTCAATTCTAACAATGTTTATAAAAAAACTCAGGTCTTCTCGTTACTAAAGAATAATACCAAATAAGTTCAATTTGAATAACGAAGAAGTTTAATCTTTCTAACTAAACTCCAATTTTCGCTTTTCTAAAAAACACAAAGAAGTTCAATTAAAAAGTTAGAGCGGTTCGATGTCTATAAAAAACTCAAATGTTTTCCGTTACTAAAGCGAAAGAGAGAGAAGTTCAAATTGATATTAGCCAAAAGTTCATGTACCGCATGGTGTGCATTTCGTATGAGAAAACAAGAAAAAGGCAAAGTCTTAAGATTTTGTTGCTAGAAGTTCAAGAGCTCGGCCCGAGAAAGTTGAAAAATTCTTGTGAGAGAGGTTGAACAAAAAATATGTGACAAAAGTTCAATGTGAGAATAAAAGTATATAAAAATAAGAGCTTAAAAGGTTTGTTGAAAGAAGTTCAAGTGATGTGTCCGGAGAAGTTCAAAAATTCGTGCGAGAGAGGTTCACCTTGTATTTCCATGTTCGATTTTTTCCGTATAAAAGTCGAATACAATTCTTTACTCAAAAATATAAAAAAGGTGAACGTCAAATTGAAATAACAAATATGTTCGGAGTTTATTAAAACCTATGATTTACATGTTCAAAAAATAAAAAACACAACGCCTTTTTTTGCACTTTTAAAAACAACTCATAAATGAAAAAAATGGTTGCTAGAAGTTCAAGTGCTCGGCGAGGAAAAGTTGAAAAATTCTTCTAAGAGAGGTTCACCGTGTATTTATATGTCCAAAATACATAAAAAAATATGTTATTTTTTGTGTTTTAAAATAATTATCTCAAATCAGAGAGAAGTTCAAAGTGATAACAACCGGAAGTTAACGTACTACATGGTGTGTCTTTCATATAAGAAAAAATACAAAAAAGTGAAACAGGGTGAAGTTCAAACAGAGATGCCCCAGAAGTTCAATTACTTCACGTAGTGCAAAAAACACCACGTAAAAAATCAGCACGTCAAAAACAAAGTGAAGTTCAAACAGACCGTCCTAGAAGTTCAACTACTTCACGCAGAGCAAAAAACAACACGTTAAAAACAGTGTGAAGTTCGAACAGACATGCACGAGAAGTTCAACTACTTCACACAGTGTATTTCCATTCACGATGAAGGCAGAAATCATGATCTCGTCATTTTCTAATTTACTTCAAAACAGTAGGAAATCATTTGTGTAAGTTCAAGTCCTTCGTCGGAGAAAGTTCAAAAAATATATTGTGAGAGAGATTTGTACAAAAGGAATATCATTTGTGTGACATTGACGAATGTATGAGAAAATTACAAAACAAAAATACGTCACGGAAGTTCAACGTGAAAACTGCTGGAAGTTCAACTACTACACGGAATGAATTTCAAATGAAAAACTTTTAAAACCGTTGCGAGTACGAAAAAGTGATCAACACGGGAAAGTTGCATGTCTACATCAGCTTTCCATCGGTATATCATTTGCTCAATTCCGGTGAGTGTTCCGGTGCATGGATGAAGAGCCACGGGCAAAAAAAGCACGTGAAAAACAGAGTGAAGTTCAAGGTTTCATACCGAGAAGTTCAGGTACTTCACGCGATGCATTTTTCACGAATCTGTTTCGCGATAAAGGCAGAATGAATGATCTCGCCATTTTCTAAATTACTTGAAAATGGCAGGAAATCACAGAAAAGCATCAACATGAAAAAGTTTTGCATTTTCCTTAGCTTTTCAACGGTATATTATTTGTCCTATTCCAATAAAGTTTGTGAAAATTACAGCAAAAATACGTTTTTAGCCATTTTAAAAACTGACATAAAACAGTAAGGAATTGGGAGAAATAATATATACCAAAATTTTTCGCATTTCCTCAAGCTTTCCAACGCCATGTCATTTGTTGCATTCGGACATAGGGTTAAAAAAGTAGATCGAAAATACGAACTTGGTGAAACTTGTACCATTTTCTAAATCACTTTTAAACCGTTCAAAATTAGAAAATACTTTCTACATGAAAAAGTAGCGCATTTTCATAAGCTTTCCAACGACATATCATGTGCATCAATTGGTTTAGCCGTTTAGAAATGACATCGAAAATATGAACTCGGCTGTTCGGTTTGTGAAATTTTATGATTTTCTAAATTACTCTTTAACCGTAGGGAATTAGAGAAAACTTTCAACATGTGGAAGGAGCAATTTTGCAGCAGCTTTCCAAAGCCATATTACTTGCCTCATTCCGATAAACGGTTTAGAAATGCGATCGAAATTACAATTCACGCTTTTTGTGTGAAGAAAAAACGGTTTTGAAAAATGCTCTTAAACCGCTTACATTTTGCGAAAAAATTAACTTGGGTCAAGATACTCGTGTCCATAGCTTTCCAACGGTATATAGCAAGCCCTATTTGGGCAATGTTGCGAGAAGTTCAACCTAGCACAGGGGGAAGTTCAGGTCGAACAACTCAGGCAGTAAAATCGCAAAAAACGCAAGTTCTTCACGCCTCGAGTGCAAAATCCGCCTATGAGTGAGATTCCTATCTAAAATGAGTATTTAGTTGCTAAAAATCATTTGAAGATTACACTTACATCACATGGAACATGACTAACCATAAAAACTCATGGTAGAAGGCACGGTTGCGAAGATAGCCCGAAGGTCGGGTTCGTACAGAGAGAAGTTCAGGCACCCGTACAAACAAAAATACGTCACAGAAGTTCAACGTGAAAACAACGTGAAGTTCAACTACTACGCTGAATGAATTTCAAATGAAAAACTTTTAAAATTGTTGCGAGTATGAAAAAATGATCAACACGGGAAAGTTGCATGTTTATAGCAGCTTTCCATCGGTATATCACTTGCTCAATTCCGGTGAGTGAATGGAGAGCTAGGAGCAGTGGATAGAGATATACGAACAAAAAAACACACGTGAAAAACAAAGTGAAGTTCAAGTACACGTGCCGAGAAGTTCAGGTTCTTCACGCGATGCATTTTCGAAGAATCAGTTTCGTGATAAAGGCAGAACGAATGATCTCGCCATTTTCGCAATTATTTGAAAACGGCTAGGAGTCAGAGAAAACCATCAACATGAACAAGTTTCGCATTTTCCGTAGCTTTTCAGCAGTATATTATTTGCCCCATTTCGATAAAGTATGTAGAAATTATGCCAAAATACGTTTTTAGCCATTTTCCAATTTGACTTAAAACTGTAAGGAATTAGGCGAAACAATATATACGAAAAAGTTTCGCATTTTCTCAAGATTTACAACACCGTATTATTTGTTGCATTCGGCCGTACGGTTAAAAAATTATCACGAAAATACAAACACGGTGGAACTTGTACCGTTTTCAGAATTACTTTTAAACCATTCCAAATTAGAAAAAACTTTTAACATGAAAAAGTAGCGCATTTTCACAAGCTTTCCAATGCCGTATCATTTGCCTCAAATGGATTAGCCGTTTAGAAATTACATTGAAAATACGAACTCGACTGTTCGGTTTGCGAAATTTTACGATTTTCAAAATTACTCTTTATCCATAGGGAATTAGATAAAACTTTCAACATGTCGAAGGAGCGGTTTTGCAGCAGCTTTCCAATGCTATATTATTTACCTCATTCCGATAAACGTTTTAGAAATGCGATTGAAAATATGATTCACGTTTTTTGTATGAAGAAAAAACGCTTTTCAAAACTGCTCTTAAACTGCTTACATTTTGCCAAAAATTTAACTTGGATCATAATATTGGTGTCCATAGCCTTGATCTAAGCAAAGAGAAGGACGTGCTTGATTGGACAGCACCCATGACAGTGACTGAGATCTGGAGTTTTCTTGGATTAGCCGAATATTACCGTTGATTCATCGAAGGCTTCTCTAAGATTGCCATGGCCATGACAGAACTGCTGAAGAAGGATAAGAAGTTTGTACGGTCTGAGGACTATGAGAAAAGCTTTAATGAGTTAAAGACCCGATTGACGTCAGCACCTGTGTTGACCCTCCCAGACATCTATCGCAACTTTGATGTATACTGTGACACTGTCGGATTTCGGGTTCCGGCAGACCCTTGAGGTTCGAACACTGGGGTGCGCGTGGAGATTCAACCCTCTATCGGCTCGCTCTTCGCCGACTCGCTAAGACCTAAATTACCAAACTGAACAGCACAAGGGACACAAGATTTATACTGGTTCAGGCCACCATTGTGGTGTAATACCCTACTCCAGTGTGTGGTGTGGTGGATTGCCTCTTAGGCTTGATGATGAACAATACAAGGCAGAACAGCCTCGCGAGGGTCTGTTCTTGGCTGGTGCGACGAACTGCTGAGAGGAGTTCAATCGCTCTATCTACTGGTTTCTTGGTGAGGATCCCGATTGCTAGGTCAGGTCCAGATGCCTCTACCCTGGGGGTGGCTAGTCCTATTTATAGGCAAAGGCCCTGGGCCTCTCCCCAAATATTGAGCAGGAAGGGCGCCAACAATTGGCCATTTTGAAGGGGAACAGCGAGTACACTTATCCTGACTAAAGTTGGTCCTCGCCTGTCAAAGGCTCTGGTGGTGACGCTGGCTTGGGCTCCACAATGACTTCCTTCCGGCCGTTGGGCTGGTCTTGGTCTTGTTGCACCAAAATGGATGCATTTGCTTGATGCTCTCGCCTGCGCTTGCTCCCTTTGCACCAAAGAGGAAAGGAGGACACTGCGCGGGCTGGCGCCCGACTGGCGCCCTTGGTCGTCATGGCTTGCGTCATGGGCACCTCGCGAGGTACCCCGCCTTAAACTCTCCGCCTCCTCGCGAGCCAGCCTGACGAGGCCGTGCCTGAGGAAGCTCCTTGTCATCCTCCCCGCGAGGCTTGGCCCCTCGTGAGGGTCTTGAGCTTGTGTTGATGAAGATGGGCTGTGCTGGGCCTCCTTTGAGCCACGCCGCAGGCCGCAGGCAGGCAAGTCTGGGGACCCCCATTCCCAGAACACCGACAGTAGCCCCCGGGTCCACGGCGCGCCCGAACTTGGCTGAGCAGAGAGGCGAAAGGGCAAGTGCGAAGCGTCGCGGGCCCTAACAGCCGGCGGCCTTGGGCGCCGCGTGGTGGTTGATTGGACGTGGGCAGCACTGTTCCCCCACACCTCCTTATTTCGTGCCTTGCTAGGCGGACTCGCTGCTGCACACAGTCGTTCCCCTTTCCACTGCTTGAGCGCTCCCTGTCCTTTCTTCTCTCGAACTCCAGCTTCCGCATCCAATCCAATCTCGAACCTTTCCTGTCGTCATGGCTCCGCCGAGGAAGGGAAAAGGGAAGAAGCCCATGCCGCCGCCTCGCTCGTCGTCGACGGCGGCCCCCGCCATCGATTGGCCGGTCATAATCAATCAAGAAGGCCTGGGCAAGGTCCGCTCAGCCCTGGCCACCATCTTCAACGAGTGTGGGAGGACGACGGCCTGGCCCGCGTCTCGCTTCTCCCTTGACAGGATTCCCACCGAGGTCCGGTATTTCACCGACGCCCTGTGGGCGGGACTAGTTCCCCCCTTCTCTGATTTCTTCAACGCCGTGCTTTCCCATTATCAGATCCATATGATGCACCTGGGTCATGAGTCCATCACCCTTCTCGCGGTATTTGCCTTTGTTTGCGAGGTAATGACGGGCATCCTCCCTTCGGTTGCCTTGCTGCGCCACTTCTTCTCTCTGCGCCTTGTCGACCCCACCCAATGCTCGGGGTGTGTGAGCTTCATTGTTGCGCCTGAGACAGGGGCTTCTGGAATTGACTTCAGTCTTCCTCCGCCCGCGCCTGGGTTTCACGAGCGGTGGCTGTATGTGGATGTAGGGGTGCCCAGCCCCCTGCTAACGGAGCCATCTTCGCCTGCTGTCCCCAACTCAGGCTGGGGCCAGGTGACGCTCGCGAGCCCCCGGCTCGCCTTCGTCTGGCACCGCTTCGAGTTCATGAGGAAGCTTGGCGTGACGGCGCCCAAGGTGGTGAAGGAGTTCTTGCTATGCCGCGTCGCCCCTCTCCAGCGCCACTCTCATCGAATGTGGGCCTACAGCGGTCGTTGGGACTGTATGCGGCTCCAGGAAGGGGACCTGACGCCTGAAGCTCTGAGGAAGGTGCTCTTGGTCTTGACTGGGGATCCTTCCCCCGGTGACATTTGTCAAGGGGGGGCCTTGCTGTACCTCTACTCGAACAGAGGTGACTTTGTGAGCCAGATGCCCATCTTCGACGAATGGGGGCCACGCCCTGCTGGCCTCCAGGGACCTCGCAGCCGCCCTCGCAGCCGCCCGGGGCGACTCTTCCTCAAGTGGTGGTGCAGGGAGGCATGAGCCTCCGAAGGCCGAGGGTGCCCTCGCCGAGGCGACAGCACTGGGCAGCGCTCATGAGGGAGCGGCTCCCGAGGCCCGTGCTACCGCAGTTGAGGGTGGCGAGAGTCCGCCCGCAGTGCATGAGGCTGAGGCTCCCGAGGCCCCAGCCGCTCTTCTTGGTGAGGCGACCGGCAGCGCGCATCGAGCGGATGCCCTCGACGCGAGTCGCCTCGACGCTTCCTCCTCGTTGCAGGCTGACCCTTGTCGCCTGCTGAAGCGTAGGAAGTACTATGCGATCGACGAGTAAGCCTTCTCCCTTCCCTGCTCCTGACTCTTTCGTTGCTTGTTCTGATCCTTGCCCTGCAGGGCCCTTCCTTCCGAGCTCACGGGGGTGGATGAGGAGCCATCCCCCTCGCCTCCATCTCTTCTGTCATCTTCGATCATCCCGAGCAGCCGGGTCCTTGTGGTGAGGCCGGTTGGCGAGACGAGTCATCCCGAAGCGCAACACGGCCCTGCGCTCCCCGCGGTCTTCCTTCGCGGGCCTTCTCGTGGCATGGCCAGCCTGCCGTGGGCTTCTCGTCTGGCCGTGGACCGCGATTGGCTGGGGTACTCCGGCGCTCTTCACTTGGAGATGGACTGGCTTTAGGTCGGGCCTTCGGCAGGGCGCGCCCGGTCATCTCGAGGGCGCCAGCCCCCAGCCCCCTGCCCGAGAGGGGTGTGCTGATCCGAGCCCCACGGCGCTCGCTCGGGCCGGATGATGGTGTGGAGGACGTACTTGAGCGTGCCCGGGAGCGTCGCGCTCTTCTCCAAGGGTTCCTCCGGAGGGCGGCTGACGCGGTGAGCCTGCTTGGTGAGGAACTCGTTGAAGAGGACACGCGCCTTGAGGCTGAAGGCCTTCGGCTGGTTGCAGAGAGGCGCGAGCTGGAGACGGCTGCCGCCCTCGCGCACTGTCGGCGCGATCTTGATGATGAGGAGGCCAAGGCGTCGCTGGCGGCCTCTCGGGAGGCCCGTTCCCAGGCCGTCGAAGAAGCCCGGGAAGCTGACCGGCGGCGAGAGGCCACGGAGGAGCGAGCACAGGAACTCTTGGCCCGGTGCCGCTCACTAGAGGAGCAGGTGGAGTTGCGCGAGGCGGCCCTTGCGTCGATGAAGGTGGCCTCCGGCGACCCAGCGGAGCTCCAGAAGCGTGAGGAGGTGTTGACGCTAGAAGCCGCCGAACGTGCGCGCGAGCACGAGCGCCTGGAGACGAGGGAGCGCTGGGTGACACGGGTGGAGGACGACGTCGCTGCGCGGGAAGCCCGTGTCGCGGAGGAGGTCAGACGCCCGGTGGCGACGGCGCGCCTGAATCTCGAGCGCGAGCTCAAGGAATGGCTGGAGTTGGTCCGGACCGAGGCTGAAGGTAGGACCAATGCCCTCAGGGCCAAACTCGAGGAAGCAATGCGCCAGGCCGATGCCTTGCGGGTCGCACTTGAGGCAACGCAGGGGGAGTCAGCTACTTCCCATGCTGAGGTGCTTCTTCTTCGCCAACAGGTGGTTGAGGCTGAGGCTGTCGCTCGCCAAAACGCGGACGAGATGCGTCAGCGGTGCCTCTTGGAGCATGAGCACGCCCCCATGCTCTCCACGCTTCGAGAGAGGGCCAACACAGCCTTGGGTAATATCTGCGAGGTGGCCATCGGCGAGCCACGTGCTATTAACTACGCCGGCAACCTTCAGTTCTTCACCGACATCGTGACGCAGCTGGAGGCACGGTCGGTTCGTGCCAACAGGTTGGTGGAGGAGAGGAGTCGAGCCTTGCTCGGGCACGCCTTTTCCCGCGTCTTCAGCCATCTCCGGAACATGGACCCTCACTTCGATTTTGACGCTGCCATCGCCCCAGTCCCCCAGGCCGTCCGAGACGACCTGGCGTATTGGGTGGAAGACAACGTGGACGCCCTTGTCAGGGCCTTCGCTTCAGACAACGACGGCGTGATTGTGGCCGCCGACGAGGGCGGCGTGGTGAACAGCCCTGACGCCGCTGGTGGCAACGCGGAGGGCGATGGCGAGGCCAGCGACGCCAGCGACAGCTCGGGCGGCGCTCCTGAGGATGCATTGGGGGATTTATCTGACTAACAGCACGCCGTTCCTGTTTCCTTATCCTGCATGAATAGAACTCAGGCTTTTGTCCCGATGGTTGTGAGAGCATTTTTGGAGGGGGTGGCCCTCATGTAAAACCAATGTTTCAGTGCAGTAGTCAATGCTACATTGCTCATAGGCCTGTGCCAAGTGGTTGGCCATGTGACGAGCCGGCTAGTTAGTTTACCTTTGTCCTGTGCGGGTCCTGAGATAATTTGTGGGAGGCTGCGGTGCCTCGAACGCCTCCCGATCGAATCCGTAGGATCTGCAGTGAAAAACCTCCTGAGAGGGTACGTCAGCGGCAGTCTAGGCTGCACGCAAGCTAGGCCAGACCCGGCTCGCGAGGGGCTCGCGAGGGGAGGCAGCTGAGGTGAGGTCGTAACTGAAATGCGAGAGATTGCTCGAATGAGATTAAGCACCCCTTCCCCAACACACGCAAATCTCAAATTCAAGTTCAACTTAAATATGGCGGGGGAAAGCAACAACCAAGGGAAAAGCAGCGAAAGCAAACAAAAGGCCGTGTCCGGCACCTAGTCTAGTCTTGGATGTCTTCTCACCAGCGTGGAGCTAAGTGCTGCCACTGGGCGTGGGAGGGAGCCCCGGGGCCTAAGGCCGGCACCCCTGAGACTCCGGGGCGTGTACAGCCCCACTCATTATGACGTGAGAGTGTCACAGGGCGGCGAGCTTCACAGGCACTGGGCCTTCTTCACAGGTACCGGCCTTGCTTCATATCGCCAGACGAGGGCCCCGCCTTGCGCCACACTCTAGTGCCATCAACGACGACCAGAAACGAGGACGCCGCCGATGGGGTAGAGCGGTCGCCAGCAGTTCCCCCAACGACCACGGGTCCTCCGCTAGGAGCAGGCCCGGAGGCACCTCCCCAGCGGAGGGCCTACCTCCTGGGAACGCCTTGCTCCGAACGCCGTGGTGGTGATGTCGGATCTCGGCCCCTCTCCTGCAGCCCCCGACGCCCTCCTCCTGAGGGGTAAGAGACTGCTGGAGCGGGGCAGCTGCTCGCTGTGGCGACCTGCACCTCCTGCGACCCATGATTAGTGTATGCCTGCTCCTGAGGGATTAGTGGTACCCGATAATCGTCGCTTCCAGCATGGCCGGCGGGGCCGTCCCGGGGTTCCTGGAATAGCTCAGCTTCTGGCGCCTCGTCCCCCCAGGTTGGGCTGAGGAGCGAGCCTTGTTCGCCCTCGCGCGAGTGCCCATGATCCATCATGTGGGGCACGTACTCTTTCGTGGCCGTTACCCCGAAGGCCTCGCCGTAGGGCTCCGCGTGCCATGCAACTCTGCTTGACGTGCCAGCCTGGTGATGGTAGCGCGGCGGCCCACGGGGGCTGTGGGCCGCGACAGGTCCCTCTTCGCCGGTGGGGAGCAGAGTCGGTGCTGCCACCGGCCCTGTGCTGATGGCTTCGCTGGTGTTGGAGTAGCTTTGGAGCCCATGGTTGCACGCGGGGCCCCCGCGCGGGCCGCCCTGGGCTTGAGATGGGAGCAGAGTGCAGAAGGGGTGAGCCCGCGAGGTGGCGAAGCCCAGGAGCTCCGCCACCCGCTCTAGCAGCACGTCGCAGCCGCCCTCCATCAGTCTGCACTGCAGCAGCTCTCGGGCCACCGTGAGCGCGGCCCTTGAGTTCGCCTGCTCCCGGCGGGTGTACGGCGTCGTGGCTGCGGCGTGGTTGGAGGCCCTTGCCGCCGACCGCGTCTGCCGCGGTGTTAGAGCCGTCGAGGCCTGTCCGCGTCGCCCACGGCCCGCAGCGCCCTGCGGACCGCGAGCTGCCTGGGGCATGGGGTCACCCGGGGCGAGCGGCTCTGCGTGGGCGGGCCAAGCCGCCCAAGGGTCAGGGTTGCCCGCCTGGTCGCCGGACATGGTGATGACGATGCGACGGGGCGCGAAGCGGCAGAAGGCGGATCCGGCGCACCCCTACCTGGCGCGCCAAATGTCGGATTTCGGGTTCCGGCAGACCCTTGAGGTTCGAACACCGGGGTGCGCGTGGAGATTCAACCCTCTACCGGCTCGCTCTTCGCCGACTCGCTAAGACCTAAACTACCAAACTGAACAGCACAAGGGACACAAGATTTATACTGGTTCAGGCCACCATTGTGGTGTAATACCCTACTCTAGTGTGTGGTGTGGTGGATTGCCTCTTGGGCTTGATGATGAACAATACAAGGCAGAACAGCCTCGCGAGGGTCTGTTGTTGGCTGGTGCGACGAACTGCTGAGATGAGTTCAATCGCTCTATCGACTGGTTTCTTGGTGAAGATCCCGTTTGTTAGGTCAGGTCCTGATGCCTCTACCCTGGGGGTGGCTAGTCCTATTTATAGGCAAAGGCCCTGGGCCTCTCCCCAAATATTGAGCGGGAAGGGCACCAACAATTGGCCATTTTGAAGGGGAACAGCGAGTACACTTATCCTGACTAAAGTTGATCCTCGCCTGTCAAAGGCTCTGGTGGTGACGCCGGCTTGGGCTCCACAATGACTTCCTTCCGGCCGTTGGGCTGGTCTTGGTCTTGTTGCACCGAAATGGACGCCTTTGCTTGATGCTCTCGCCTGCGCTTGCTCCCTTTGCACCAAAGAGGAAAGGAGGACACTGCGCGGGCTGGCGCCCGACTGGCGCCCTTGGTCGTCATGGCTTGCGTCATGGGCACCTCACGAGGTACCCTGCCTTGAACTCTCCGCCTCCTCATGAGCCAGCCTGACGAGGCCGTGCCTGAGGAAGCTCCTTGTCGCCCGCCCCGCGAGGCTTGGCCCCTCGCGAGGGTCTTGAGCTTGTGTTGATGAAGATGGGCTGTGATGGGCCTCCTTTGAGCCACGCCGCAGGCCACAGGCAGGCAAGTCTGGGGACCCCCGTTCCCAGAACGCAGACAGACACATCCATGAGAGGTATTGGATGTGTACTAATGCAAGATGCCAAGGTTGTAGCGAACACATCTAGACAGCTACGATCCCACAAAGGGACCTATCCAACCCATGTTTCAGAATTGGCCGTAGTTGTGTACTCATGAGAATTTTGAGGCACTACCTCATTGGCAAAAGATGTCAGATATTTACGAACCACAAGAGTGTCAAGTATATATTCACCCTACCGGACTTGAACCTTCGACAAAGAAGATGGCTCGAATTGGTCAAGGATTATGACCTTGGAATAAATTACCATTCCGGTAAGGAGAATGTGGTTGTTGATGCCCTCAGTCGCAAGCCTGCCAACCTGAATGCCCCGACGGAGTGCTTGCCTCCCAAACTCCAAGAAGAGATCACTCAGCTTAACCTAGTTATTGTTGAGGCTGACATTGCCAATATATTGGAAGTTACCCCTACCCTCGAGGAAGAAATCCGCATGACCCAGCAAGATGATGCCGTCCTGTAACATCATGTCAAGCATATGCAAGAAGGCAAGACCCAAGATTTCTCGAAGGATGAGCTAGGTACTCTAAGGTATCGAGGTCGGATCTGCGTACCTGAGCAAGCAAACCTGAGAAGGAAGATCTTGACTGAAGCACACAAATCTTCGTACTTAATTCAGCCAGGAGGTACCAAGATGTACGAAGACCTTCGACAAATATTTTGGTGGGATGGAATGAAGAAGGACATTGCCTATTTTGTCGCTTGTTGCAATATATGTAGCAAAGTGAAGGCAGATCACCAGAAACCTGCCGGACTTCTTCAACCTTTACCCGTTCCACAATGGAAGTGGGACGACGTCTGTATGGATTTCATCACAGGACTACCTAAGACCCACCGCGGCAATGATGCAGTATGGGTTGTGGTGGACATGCTGATGAAGGTAGCTCACTTCATTCCCATCTGAGCCACCTAAAGAGCCGATCAACTCACACACCTATATGTGTCCAGAATCGTCAGTTTACATGAAGTACCCAGAACCATCACTTCCGGCCGAGGTTCTCTCTTTACCTCAGCATTTTGGCCACGTCTCCATCAAGCTTTGGGGACCGCCCTAAAGTACAACACCGCCTATCACCCTTGGACAGACGGCAGACTGAGCGAGTAAATCAGATACTCGAGGATATGCTCTGAGCATGTGCTCTGGCCCAAGGACCTAAGTGGGAGGTCTGTCTACCTTATGCAGAGTTCTCATACAACAAAAGTTTCCAGACCAGCCTCAAGATGTCACCCTATGAAGCTCTATATGGCCGTAAGTGCCGCACTACGCTAAACTGGTCTCAAACTGGAGATAGCCGCATTTTTGGATCTGACTTAATGCTGGAAGCTGAAAAATATGTCAAAGAGATCCGAGACAGACTACAAGTGGCTAAGTCCCGACAAAAGAGCTACTATGATTCCAACCACCCATAGATAAGTTTTGAACCAGGAGAGTATGTTTACCTCCCACCCATGAAAGGATTCAAGAGGTTTCAGACCTGAGGAAAACTTGCACCCAGATACATTGGCCCATTCCCAGTTATGTCCAGAGTTGCTACAGTGGCCTACCAGTTAGAACTCCCACCGGAATTGTCATAAGTGCACCATGTGTTTCATGTCTCACAGTTGAGGAGGTGTATCTTGCCACCCGAGAAAAGGACTGATGTGGCATAGATAGAGCTTTCTAAGGATTTAACGTATGAGGAGAAACCGTTCCGAATATTGGAAGAAATGGAAAGAGTCGCTCGCAGTAAGGTGATAAAATTCTATAAAGTACAGTGGAAGCATCACACCAAGGCAGAAGAAACCTGGGAAAGAGGGGACTTTTGAGAATGTCTTATCCAAAATTGTTTTCCCAAGCAACCGAATCTCGAGGACGAGATTCAACTTAATTGGGGGAGGTTTTTGACACCATGGTTTTGCCATCATGAGTTTTCCCATACTTTTTGCTTCCATTTGCTTTTATTTGGATTTTGATTTAACTCATATGTACTTAGCACTTGGGCATAATTTTGATTTTCATCCAAGTGACTCCAATCACCTCCCACAACCTCTCTTGACCTCTGATCCATCATCACAATGCTTTGGAAAAAAATTCTTCTAAGGAAAATTTTCATTTTCATCCTGAAAATGAAATATTTTCACTTTCCCTCCAAAGCAACCCCTTTGTTTCTTGCCCACAAAAATCTGAGAAAATTCACACACACTGTTTGGACAGTGAACAGTGCCCCATCATCATATGCAAAAATATCAAGTGGTCATGTGGCCCATATTTGCTAGGAAAAATCATTTGCATTCTGACCAGAAAATTCTGTTTGTACAGCAAGTGCATTATTCCTTGAGCTTTTGGAGCTGGATTTTCTTGAGCATCTGCACCTTAGTAATCTAACACTAAAACCCAAAGCTCAGCTCCTAGCTCTTCTTGGTTTGATCACAAATTAAGCCACAAGTTTCGGTCCAGAAACTTTCAGTCAAAGTTGTGATCAACTATCTCATCCTGGTGACTTGCTAAACCGTTCCCTAGCCTAAACACTCCACGGTCGATAGCCCAGACATAGTTTGGCATCGCCTGGGCATCACGTTGCCACAGTGCGCGTGGTGACCGCATGAAGACACGGGCGCTGGCATGCGTTCGGCGCGCTCCGAGCTACGCCCGAGCCTCTGTTGAGCTCGTGCTCGTCTCAGCACCATGCCCAGCCAGCCACACACTACTAGGGAAAAGCCTAGCAGCAGCGCGGGTTTTAGGTATATAAGTAGCACGGGAGGCGGTGCTACTAATAAGGCGCTATAGCTAACCATAGCAGCAGCGCGTGCACGCCCGCGCTACTGATATACAAGTGTAGCAGTAGCGTTCTTCTGTGGAGCTCGCTACTGCTAATAGCTATAGCGCGCTTCCCCTGTGCGCGCTACTGATACTACCATGCTATTGCTAACTTTTCTCCACTCGCTACTGATAATTTTAATATATATTTTTCTGCATATTTGTTTTGTATTTGAACAGGCTTTATAGAAGAATCTTTAGCACATACAAATGTCATCATGATACACGTACAAATGTCATCATGATACACATACAAATGTCTGCGAGACCACAAATGTAATCATAGCATATACATACAAATAGTCTCATCATAATCATCATCCAACACATCCAAGTGGTATCTTGTCATCATCTCGAAAATAGCGATACATGCAAGTCTCGAATACTTGCAACTACAACATCATCCATCTAAACAAAGGTATACACGAGAAGAGCTATCACTATGAGTGAGAGCGGAACTATGCAGTACATGAAGTGGCGGTTACGAGTCCTCTCTCGCGCTAGCGTGAACCTCAAGTAACTAGCTTCTCCTTCTTGTCTGCTTTTGCAGCCTTTATGGCTGGCGCCCGAGAACCCATTCACTTGCGCCTGACACTCAGGCCACTCGTTGTACACCCCCGGAACCTTCCCTTTGTACATGACATAGCACTTCCATCTCGCCATCAAGAAACTAGGTACCTGTTAGAGATGCATGTTCATGAAGAGGATGTACAATCATATATATGCAACAAAATATACTAGAGCAACTCCGAAAAAGAAAGGGTTAGCAACTAGATGCAACATACAGTACGCAAACTAATTAACTAGAGGTACGCAGATCATCGTGCGCAAACTAACAAAATAGCGTTACGCAAGTTCGGCAGGGACCGTGGACATCACAAAGTTTCATCGCTACAAAAAGTATACAAGTTCAACCGACACATATCATCATCATCGGCATCATAAATCACTAGAAGTTCCATCCTTCCATATCATCGAGGATGGAGCCTAGCTTCTTGAACAGCGTGAGGTCTAGACGTTGCATGCCTATGCGAGTTCGGATGTCAGCTCGTGATATAGGGCCGTGGTGGAACATCCCCTTCTCATCGACGACTTCTTTCATGATGATCGTCGCAATGTCCCTTTGGATGCGAAAGAAGTCATCTCTAAGTTTATAATCCGCTTCTCCATGAGATTCTAGCCACTTGTGGATATGATCATCATTTCTGCTTCTCATGTGAAGCTTTTGGTGATCCATGTTGAACTGAATCATGAGATGGACGATGTAGAATCCATCCTTCTTGCTTGCTTTTGGGACATGGATGCAGGAGAAGTTAGTTTTATGCGCGAAACCCATCTTCTTGTTCCTTTGTTTCCTGATCTGCATGTGGCCACCTCTAATGCTGAAGCCTTGGAGAGCATCATCTAGAATATTCATTATGTGGGTGCAATCTTTTTTCTCGTAGTCTCTGGAAGGGTCAAAATACACAGCGTGGGAGACTTGCGGGTAAAGAACGATAAGCACGGCGCGCCCGTTGCTGCGGGGAAAAGACACCTCAAATTATTCCCCATATGAGAGAGAAGGAATGATTAAAATGTACGAAAGGGTTGTCACGCCCAAGATGCGACCCTATCCTAAAGGAACTCGAAGGTCCCACCAAGGATAGAAGCGCATCTTGAAGACGCTTTTGCAAGGTGGATATCATTACATCAACATTACATAATAGATAGGGATACATACAAGAGGCATACAATGCGACATGAATACAACAATACATCATACATAAGACCAACATCCGACTACGGATGAAACACAAATAGAAGCTCAAACGACATCCACCCTACTAGCCCAGGCTGCCGACCTGGAACCTATCCCCTGATCGAAGAAGAAGAAGAAGGAGAACTCCAAAACTAACAAGCATCTCTCTCGCGTCATGATCATCGCATAACCTGTACCTGCAACTGTTGTTGTACTAATCTGTGAGCCACGAGGACTCAGCAATCCCATTACCATGGGTATCAAGACTAGCAAAGCTTAATAGGAAAGGAAGGGGTAAAGTGGTGAGGTTGCAGCAGCGACTAAGCATGATATGGTGGCTAACATACGCAAATGAGAGCGAGAAGAGAAACAAAGGAATGGTCGTGAAGCTAGTAATGATCAAGAGGTGATCCTGAACTCCTACTTACGTCAAACATAACACAGAAACCGTGTTCACTTCCCGGACTGCACCGAGAAGAGACCATCACGGCTACACACGCGGTTGATGCGTCTTAATTCGGATCTGGTGTCAAGTTATCTACAACCGGACATTAACAAATTCCCATCTGCCACATAACCGTGGGCACGGCTCTCGAAAGTTTATACCCTGCAGGGGTGTCCCAACTTAGCCCATGATAAGCTCTCGCGATCAACGAAGGATATACCTTCTCCCAGGAAGACCCGATCAGTCTCGGAATCCCGATTTACAAGACATTTCGACAATGGTAAAACAAGACCAGCAAGACCGCCCGATGCGCCGACATCCCGATAGGAGCTGCACATATCTCATTCTCAGGGCAACACCGGATAGGTCAGCCTACGAGTAAAACCAGCCCTCGAGTTGCCCCAAGGTGGCCCTGCAATCTGCCCGGTTCGGACCAACACTTAGACAAGCACTGGCCCGGGGGGGCTATAATAAAGATGACCCTTGGGTTAATTACTCCCAAGGGAAAAGTAGGTGGTGGTGAGGCAAAAGGTAAAACCAAGGTTGGGCCTTGCTGGAGGAGTTTTATTCAAAGCGAACTGTCAGGGGGGTCCCATAAATCACCCGACCGCGTTAGGAATGCAAAATCCGGGAACATAACACCGGTATGACGGAAACTAGGGCGGCAAGAGTGGAACAAAACACCAGGCATAAGGCCGAGCCTTCCACCCTTTACCAAGTATATAGATGCATTAATAATATAAGAGATATTGTGATATCCCAACATAACCCTGTCCACCATGGAGCAATCTTCAACTTCACCTGCAACTAGCAACGCTATAAGAGAGGTTGAGCAAAACGGTAACATAGCCAAGCAATGGTTTGCTAGGAAGGGTGTCAAAGGTTAGAGGTTCATGGCAATTTGATAGTCTTGAAGAGCAATTGATAGGTAGCGCAGCAAAGCGATAGAACGAAGCAACTAGCATAGCAATGATAGTAGTGAGATCCAGGTTAGCGGTCATCTTGCCTGAAATCCCGCAAGGAAGAAGAACGAGTCCATGAAGAAGATGAAGCCACGAAGACGAACAACACGTAGACGAACGCATCCTCACGATCGCAAAGAAACGAGAACTATCGAGAAGAAGCACACAACTTGGTAAACACACCACACATGACAAGACATGATGCATAACAAGCATGATGCATGAGAAAGCTAGATGAGGCTACTCATGGCAAGAGATGATGCAAACAAGAACAACACATCAAGGCAAGTTTAAATGAGGCCGGAAACAACATATAACAATTCCGGTAAGTCCCCATGTGCAAATTTCGAAATTGGTCCAGAACTGAATAAACGTTATGTTCAGTTAAACAGCAAGTTAAAGAGCACCAAGAGGATCTACACGAAATTCTAGTCAAGTTACATATAAAGTTCATTAGATTCGGAGCTACGGCCTAGAAGATATGAGCAAAACAAGTTAAACATGGCATTGATGCAAAATGCACCCAAACATCAAGCAAACACACCAAAACAAGGATGCAACATGGTAATATGAAGCTACATGCAAAATCAAGCAAGTTTCATATAGAGCACACTCAAAACGGAGCAATGGTTCAACACATACACTCTATACAAGTCATAACAACAATCTATCCAAAACAGCAACTAGGCGTATTGCAAGCATCAAAACAGCAAGCTACAACATCCCAACAAGAAAACAAAAGGCATGGGCATGAAGTACAGGTAAAGCATGACAAAACATGAACACTGAGCTATCTCCATAAATCACTAGAACATGCTCAAAAGGACATGGGAAGATTGCAAATTATAACAGTTTCAGGCTTGGCAGAAATAACATCAGGTTGCAATGTTTAGAGCTATCAAACAACATGTTACAGGAACATATCATGGCAAAGAAAGGCATGGCATGAATCTACTAAACCCATAGAATAAAATTCCCGTACTGACCATGAGCCAAAAAGGATCAGAAGATATGATGGCACCCATGTAAACATGGCAAATAATATGACAGATTCATACATGGCAGGAACAACAATAAGTAGGCATGTTGGTGAGCTTGAACCACTCACCACAGAGCAATACATGGCATGGCAAGGCAACCAACAGTAAGAAGACATGTTTATGAAGCTAAGCATGGCAAGAACAAGTTCATAGGGTGCATGGATCACTAGCAAAACAATCATGGAAACATTGAACTTAATGTTAACAGGATGACAGCAACATCATTTAGCAACTTTGGAGCAAGATATGAACAATCTACAGCAAGCTATAAATGCAATCAGGGGCATGAATGGATAGAGCATAACATGTATAACAAAACATCCTTAGTGAACATCTCCAGATTATGCATGGAATGACTAGTAGAAGCATGTTTACATAGCAACAAAATATAACAGAATCTGTCAGGAAAACAGCAACAGCAAGTACCCTCCTTAACAAGATCGATGCACTCAGCACACAAATCACAAAAATACATGGTTTGTACCTCTGGAAAGATGGCATGGCATAGATCAAAACACATGTAGAGCTCACACTCATAGGATGCACACATCAATCATGGCAAAAATGACAAAAGAGCATGTTATAACAGTTCCAGCAGATTAACATCAACATGCACTCTTCCAACAGCATTTCGGGCGTCACGATGGACTCCAATGAGAATGGTGCAATGGAACGAAATGAAGTACACGTCGAGGCGAACAATTTGACATATTACACGCACAAAACGGAGCTACGGATGCAGAGATACAATGCGATGAACATGGCATGACGAAGCTGAAAATCTGGGACTTGGAGAAATCGGGTAAACCTCTCTGGATCTGAATCTGGTGCACGCGGATCGAGGCGGGCCGGGCTCGCCGGAGCAGGGAGCCGGAGTGGAAGGAGACACCGGCCGGAGGTCGAGGACGGAGGGGCCGGTCTGGTCCGGCCGGATCCGGCGCGGCGGCGGCGGAGGAAGGCGGCGCCGGCGGCGGACGCGCGAGGCGGCGGTGCTCCACGGCGGCGCGGGAGGCCGGGAGGCGGCGGCGGACGGGCGACGGCGGGTGCCCGGGCAGTGGCGGCGGAGGCCGGCGCGGCGGTGGGATGGGCGACGGCGGGCGCAGCCGGTCGCGGGACGCGGCCCGGGTCGGACGCAGAAGGGCCTGCGGCGGGCTCTCGCGGGCCGGCGGCGGGGGCGGCGCGGCAGCGCCACGTGGCCAGCTCGGATTGGCCGGGGCGGCGGCGGACGTGTCCGGCCGGGGACAGACATGTCCGGCGCGGCGCGGAGGGGAAAACTAGGGTTTGGACCCGGGATTTCGGAGGGGGAGGCTTATTTATAGGTAGAGGGAGCTAGGAGAGTCCAAATGAGGAGCGGTTTTCGGCCACGCGATTGTGATCGAACGACCGAGAGCATGGATGGGAGTTAGATGGGTTTTGGGCCACTCTGGAAGGGGTGTTGGGCTGCACACAAAGGAGGATTTGACGGTTACCCGGTTAACCGTTGGAGTATCAAACGAACTCCAAATGGCACGAAACTTGACAGGCGGTCTACCGGTGCTATAACAAGGCCGCTTGGCAAACCTCGTTCCATTCCGAGAATGTTTAACACCCGCTCACAACGAGAGACAAAAGGGGGACGCCGGAGGACATAGGAGTGTCGGATTGCAAAACGGACAACGAGGAAAATGCTCGGATGCAAGAAACGAACACGTATGCAAAATGAAATGCACATGATGACATGACAAAATGCAACACGCAAGCAAAAGACATGGCAATGACGGCGAATAACTGGCAGACAACTGGCGCATCGAATCCGGGGCGTTACAACACTCCTCCACTAACAAGAGATCTCGTCCCGAGATCTTAGGACTGAGACGGAAGGGAAAAATGGATGAGGTGAAACAACAACTCCAGAGAGGAAACAAAGAATCGAGAGCCCTTGAGAAGAAGAGAAGAACGACGAGAATGACGAGAATCGAAAGCTCACGGAATCAGATAGGCTATGAAACCACTCCGGTTAGAACGAGATAAGAAACGAATAAGACTGAAAGGATTTTGGCAGCACTCCGGCTGAACATGGAAGAATAGAACATGAGCTTGACAAGATGGAACGATAGTTGACGAGAAGAACAACACAATGCCTCCGGAAGAATTGAAAAAGTTGAATGAAAAGAACTTAGAAGGAAGGATTGAACGGAGTTGTTGGAAATTCAACAACAAAAAGAAATAGCTTGTTGTGGTCTTATAGGTAACATCTCAAGATCATGAGGTGATAATCGGCCACAAACGGAAATGGTTGGATAGCTGAGAAGAACGAAGAAAAGCAAAACTCCACTTCAAAACAATACGGAGAATTAATTGCACTTCGAGACGCAAGAAGGAAAGATACTTGAATTCCTCAAACAAGAATCTTGATGAACACTTGAAGAATGAATTAAATCAAGAAGAACCACCATGAAGAACTCCGGTGACAAAAGGATGAAGAGACAGAATGAAGGATGAAAAAGAAATAAGTTAAATCTTACAATGAATTAGATGGAGGTTCCGACGAAATGCCCGAGGAAATTTGAACTCCGGAAAAGAAAAGATGAAAACACTTGAAACTAGAATTTATTCATCAAGAACAAACTCCGAAGGAAGGGATTACTCACTTTGAGGAAATAAGAATAAGATTTATTGTATGCTTAACCTTCATCAAATTAAATTGATGGCAAGCAATGGATTTTGCATACTATTTATTCTTATTGAAAAAGAATTGAGAAGTGACATATGGCAAACTTGAGAAGGTCTTCCTGAACCACCGATAGGATTGAAAAGAACGAATGGATTAATATGATGAACAAGGAAAAAGAATCTTGAATGAACCACCGTAAGAATTTGGAAATGACTGATGAAAGAGAATGAATCACTGGGAAGAAATAGAAGAACAAATATGCATGATGGGGGTTTAGATGCAAAAGAACAAAGAGAACACGAACTGATTGAAGACTACTTGAACGAAGCAGCGGTAAGATTTGGAGAACGGTAGCTACACGCTGAGAATGAAGAATTATGACATGATGGCCTTCGGAGGAAAGAAATGGAAACAACTCATGAAATGCTCCGGATGGGTAAGAGAAGAATATCTGACAACTGGAATAATTCGAGAGGACAACATGAAGCTAGAACCACGAATCTTCGATAGAACGGGCAAGATTTAGAGGAAAAACTCTTCCTCGTTCTTCAGAGTTGAGAATGAGGACGAGAAACACCACGGAAATTACTGAGATACTCCGGAAGAATGAAAAGCGAAGAGGTTGAGCCAACAATGAAAATGATTTGAAAGCGATCTTGGAGAAGGCATGTGACTGATGAAATTTATTCTTACGTCACACTTGAAAAGAATTTGAGAATAACTCTGGGGGAATTAGAAGAGTCAGGTAAGATCCTGGAAAAAAGACCTGTGGGTTAGGGCCCACTAAAGAAAACACCGTTGGAAAGAATTGTTGAACAGATAGATGATGCACTAGAACAATTGAAATATTTGAATGAGGTGACAACCTCGAATTAATTCGAACACAGGCGAATCTCCTGAGATGTCTTGAACACTCCGGAAGAATAAACTGGCGAGAGGCGAACAAGCAAAGGGAAATATTTGAGCTGAGGAAAAGAATATGATCAACCCGAAAAACTTGAATTGAATCCACCGGAAAAGAAAAAGAGATGAAGAACGCCAAACGAGATGAGAATTCACCGTTTGAGATAATTGAGGGAAGACTGAAGAGGCTCCGAGCGAATGAAATAGATGGTCGAGAGAGAGTCAGACTCTGGGAAGAAAAAGGGTGGGAGGGCGGGAAAACAAAGGCAACTTGGAAGGAGAAACCGACGAATATCTTGAAGAGAAAAACACCTGTTGAAAACAAAGACTTCGCACGAGTAGGAAGGATACTCGATTACGGACTCCGGTTCCGAGAGGAAGAAGGGAGGGCGGGTGGGAAAAACAAGGACAACTTCAGACAGGGAAACAACATCGATCGAAAAGAGCCGAGGATTGATCTCCCAAAGACAAAGAGGTTCGAATCAGCTTGACGCGGAATGCGCCGGACAAAAGAGGATGGACAACAAATGAAAACTAACCGCGTGATCCTAAAGAAAAATTTGAAGGGAAGAGGGGTAGTCCAAAACACCTACGCCAAGATTCCTTACCAGAGCGACGAAGGGGCAGAGGAGTAAAAGGAATTCCTACTCTCCAATATAACTAGACTCAGAAAAACAGTTTTCTTCTAGACTCAACAACGGCCAAACTACACGATCAATCAAGGGGGCTCCTATGGTCGGTCGAGGCTCTGATACCAACTTGTCATGCCCAAGATGCGACCCTATCCTAAAGGAACTCGAAGGTCCCATCAAGGATAGAACCGCATCTTGAAGACGCTTTTGCAAGGTGGATATCATTACATCAACATTACATAATAGATAGGGATACATACAAGAGGCATACAATGCCACATTGTCGGTGTACTAAAGTAGGGGGGTACCTTAGTACCCCGAACTTGTGCACGGGCAGTCGCGGCAACCCGCGGCAGGGCTTGCCGGGCGTCCGCCAAGGTCCTCTGCGGCTACGTTGACGCTGTTCAAGAACGGAGTACTCAAGCTAAAGCCCCCGGCAAGAGGAGCTTGCCGGGAAGGCCAGCCAAGGCCCCGGCAAGAAGAGCTTGCCGGGAAGAAGATAAAGGCCCCGGCAAGAGGAGCTTTCCGGGAAGGCCGACCAAGGCACCTCCAGAAGACTTGCCGCGGCGCCCCGCGCATCCCGGCAAGGTCCGACGGCCGGCAAGCTTGCCGGCACGACAAGTGGAGGACCGCGGCAAGGCACTTGCCTCGGCAAGATTGCCAAGCAAACTCCAGCAAATCCGGCGACGTGTCATCACAAGGCCGTCCCAAAGGCACGTGGCGAGGCACTACACAGCCATGCGGAGCGAGGTGGCAAGCGGAGCTGACAGAAACGCCATCGTGGCAACCGGTGGCTCACTTGATGATCGCCTCCTTGCACTGTTGGGGCGACTGGACGGGCATTAAATGCCCTTGTCCCCTGCTGCCAGAGTTAGGTAGGGGACACTGTTGGTCACTGTTACACCAACCTGCGTTTTTACCTTTCTACCCCCTCTTCTTACGCTGCCACCTGTTGGTGCCCCCTTTAGACTATAAAAGGGAGGCCCATGCGCACGTAGAAGGGGTCCGGTTCATCTTGGTACACAGGACTAGGGTTCGGTTCGGTTCATCTTGGGACACAGGATTAGGGTTCCTCCGGCATAGGGCTTGGTTGAACACACACACACCACACCACCGTGCGCTCGTATTCGAGCAAGATCAAATAACAACACAAAGCAGCAGTAGGAGTTTTATCTCTCCGGAGAGCTCCGAAGCTGGGTAAAAGGATCGCCCGCTGTCTCTCTCACCCACCGCGCGCCCGGGACCTCGATCTGCTCTGCGCGCGGCCTCCGCCCCCCTCTCCGAACCAGGAAAGGGGCACCCTGTGCCCCATAGGTGCCCGGCGGTCACGGAAGTAGACCGTGCCCCCGCCGCGACATCTTTGGCGCGCCAGGTAGGGGGAGCGTCGAGGTCGTGAGCATCCGATCCGGTCTCCGCACGCGCTACATCAACGCCTTCATCGACATGCCACCGAAGAAGAAGCCTTTGGAGGTAGCCGCTCCGTCTACATCGATTCCGCCACCACCGCCGGAGCAAACGGGCGGTGGAGTGGGCGCCGGCGGAGTAGCGGGCGCCAACGGTGGGACTCACGTCGTCACCAGATCCAAAAAGAAGGCCCCGCAAGCGTCGGCAACCATGCATACACCGCACCCTTCCCAGGAGGTGCAAGGTCGACAACGCCCCGGTGCTCCTAGCACCGTGCTCGCGTTGGAGCAAGGCCAAGCTGGCGGGTCGCGAGACGCTCGAGGTCAGCATGCACGCCCGCATGCTGGCGCGAGTGAGGTACGGTCGCCAGGGCGGGGTGATGCACCTCCCAATCCAGTTGGGAGTCCGAGCACATCCCGCTCCTCGCGCCGCTCGTCGCCGCCACCACCCAAGACAGCAGATGAAGCGCTGGCTCGAGCCCAGCTGCTCCTAGACTACCCTCCGGCGCCGCACAAGATCGACAACTGGAGGATGACCATATACAGCCTCGTCGCCTTCGCCAACGGCGACAAGCCCCGGCAACCGAGCGTATCGAGGCCCCGGCAAGGCGTCCAAGCGCAAGCCGACGCCGACAAGACCGCTGGGGGAGCCACCTCCGTGCACTCCCAGCCCCGAAGGCTAAGATCCCCGGCTCGCCGGACCAACCCCGACGGCGACTCCACCGCGTCGTCGGACCCGCGAACTCGACGCGACCAGCGCCACGTTCTCCAAGAACGGCGGCACGAAGACGCTCGCACTTGCATCGAGCGCAGAAGGGAAACGCGACGTCAATCTGACCAGCGTGCTGGGCCCACTGTCGACATGCATGCACTAGGGGAACCAGGCGACTTGCCGTACGCGGCAGGTTGCCCTGCGTTCACCCGCGAGCTGCGGCAAGTCCAGTGGCCCAAAACCAAGAACTTCAAGCCAGACGTGCCCGAGAAGTACGATGGCAGGATACATCCATCGGAGTTCCTCAGCATCTACACCATCACGGTGCAGGCTGCCAGAGGGCGCGATGAGAAGATCCTCGCCAACTACTTCCCACTGGTACTCAAGCCCAATGTCAGATCTTGGCTCATGCACTTGCCGGACGGTTCCATCTCTTCATGGGCTGACCTGTGTCATCAGTTTGTCGGTGCCTTCACGGGCGGCCACAAGCCTCATGGCTAGGAAAGTGACCTCCACTTGCTCGTTCAGAAGGAGGGGGAGCCCCTGCGCAAGTACATACAGAGATTCAGCCAGGTGCAACGCAACATCCCAGACGTCCACCCTGCCGCGGTTATCAGCGCCTTTCATCAGAACGTGCGTAACCGCAGGATGAGGGAGGAGATGGCGATGTGCAAGATCAGAGACGTCAGCGAGCTCTATGCTCTGGCCGACAAGTGTGCACGGGCTGAGGAGGGGAGGAAAATCCCCAGAGAGGTTGCGGGAGCAGAAGGATCTGACAGTGAGGATACCGCCCCGGCAAGGAAGAACCGGAGACGGAGCAACAGGAAGAGAAAGGCTAAGGATGTGCTAGCTGTTGAGCACTCCGGCAACGGAGGCGGCTCCGACAAGGCCAAGGCCGATGACTCTGGCGAGGCTGTGGTAGCCGCCGACAAGCAGGATGGCTCCGGCAAGCGGTATTGCAAGATCCACCGCACCAAAGGCCACGATCTCCAAACCTGCAAAAAAGTCGAAGAGATGGCGGAGCTGCAGAAAGCAGAGTACGAGCGCCACAATAAGGAGAGAGCCCAGGGAGGTGGCGGAGGATCCAGCAAGAAACTTCCCGCCCGGGGAGGACACCGCGGCAAGCCCAAGCCGCGGCAAGGAGATAGGCCTCCCCGCGGCCGCGACAAGGACGAAGATGAAGATGAGATGGAGGAAGATGAGACCGATGACCAAGAGTTTCAGAAGGCGACAGAGGTGCTGTGCATCGACGGCGGCGCCTCTCTGCATGCCTCGCACCGCCAACTCAAGCAGTGGGTGCGAGAGGTGAACGCAACGGAGCCATCCGTCGAGGCGCGCAGGCCTCTGAAATGGTCCGGCACGCCCATCATTTTCGAAGTAGAAGACCACCCTGATCGCATCACTGCGGTCGGGTGCTTGCCGATGTTGGTCTCACCAACAATCCGCAACCTCAAGGTCACGAAGATGTTGGTTGACGGCGGGGCCGGCCTGAACCTGATTTCCTCCACAGTGCTCAAGAAGCTCCAGATCCCCGACAGCGAGCTCGAAGAGACTGGTACTTTTCAAGGGATAAATCCGGGAAGGAGCAAGCCCAAGGGGAAGATCACATTGCTAGTGACATTTGGCAGTGAGCTGAATTTCAGGACAGAGAGGGTCACCTTCGATGTCGCTGATATCCCATTACCCTACAATGGGATACTCGGCCGACCAGCGCTTGCCAAATTCATGGCAGCCTCTCACTACGCATACAACGTGCTCAAGATGCCTGGCCCGATGAGTGTCATTTCTGTCCAAGGTGACAAGAGGGATGCACTCATCTGCGCCAACAAGATTTACCGGGAAGCAGCAGCCGCAGCAGAGCGCGAGCCACTTGCCGCTGAAGCTCCCCGGGGGAAGGAGAAGCTCAAGTCCGGCAAGTGCAGCCCTGATGCCCACTCCGGCAAGCGCACCTCCTCGGAGTGCTGCGCTGCCGTCGAGAGCGCACCACCGAGCTCCACCGGCAAGTGCAAGAAAGCAAAGGCAAATCCGCCAAAGATCAAGCCCGGCAAGGACAGCTCTGGTATCTGCTCCGGCAAGCACGCCTCCCCGGAGTGCCGCGCTGCCGTCGAGGATGCGCCATCGAGCTCCGCTAGCCAGTAGGGCGAAGAAAGCGTCCGACTTTAAGCTTTTGGATTGTACTCCCTGAGAATCCGTACCTTGTACGAAGAACCTGCGCGCAGAAGGGTCGAATCATGGCTAAGTTGCGCCCTTGATCCGTTTCGAGTCCGCTCAACGACGAAAGCGCACCGCAACTAGCCCGACGAGTTCTTCTTGCCGGAAGCAACACCGCCAACGGGCTGCTGATGTCCCGCACTCAGCAAGTGTGTTTACACCGGCAGGTTCCCAGAAAGCGCGGGGGGGGGGGTGAAAACGTACAAGGGAAGGAGTCAAGGGAGGAGCGCGGCTTCGCCGGACCACGAAAGACAGAAAAGCTAAGTCACCCGAGCTCGAGCGCATAGCTCTTTTCTTTAGTTTTGAGCACTTATGTTATGTTCCTCGTACGTTCGTCCCTTGTACGTAAAACCTGTACGCTGAGGAGCCAACTCATGGTTAAGTTGCGCCCTTGCTTTGTTTCCGAGTCCGCTCAACAATGCAAGCGCGCTGCAACTGGCCCGAGAAGGTTTCTTGCCGGGTACAACACCGCCAGCAGGCTGCTGACGTTCCGCACTCAGCAAGTGTGTTAGCACCGGCAAGTTCCCTAGAAGCGTGGGGAAAAAACGTACAAGGGGTATAATGAAATCGAGGATGTAACGTAGCAAGCCTTGCCATGGGACGTCCTTTGTATGAGAAACTTGGGCGCAGAGGAGCTAACTCGTGGTTAAGTTGCGCCCTTGCTTTGTTTTTGAGTCCGCTCAACAATGCAAGTGCGCTGCAACTGGCCCGAGGAGGTTTCTTGCCGGGTACAACACCGCCAGCAGGCTGCTGACGTTCCGTACTCAGCAAGTGTGTTAGCACCGGCAAGTTCCCTAGAAGCATAGAGTGTAAACATGCAAAGGGTGAAACATGGCATCGCATTGCCCAACTTGAGATTACGTTGCAAAGAATAACTTATTTCAGCGCTGTCTTAGTTATTTTTGTGACTGTAATAACAGCGACAAGGAGAAACCAGAAGGGCGCACTGGCGAAGAGGCTCCGGCAAGCCGATTTCACTGGGGGCTGCGGCCGCCAAGATCCCTACACGGCGAGTCAGGGTCCCCGGGGGCTACAACACTGGCGGCAAGGACAGAGCAAGGCGCACCAGCGCCTAGGTCCCGGCGGAGCCAAAATTGCCGGGGGCTGCAAATATCAAGATTCACCCCCGGCAAGCCAGAGTCGCCGGGGGCTGCAATACCAGATAAGTTTTCCATCCCTCGTCATGCATCCTCTCGTGGGCTGGGGAAAGCGAGGCCACGTCTCTGAACGATCGTGCCTTGTGCGAAAAGAACCTGTGCACGGAGGAACCAACTCATAGCTAGTCGCGCACCGACTGTTGTTTCGAGTCCGCTCGACAATTTAGGTGAACTGCGGCTAGCCCAACGACAAGGTTTCTTGTCGGCCGCGGCACCGCCGGCAGGGAACCAACTCGTAGCTAGTTGCCTTACTGTCGTTTCGAGTCCGCTCAACGACTTAAGTAAGCCGCGACTAGCTCCGCGACAAGGTTCCCTGTCGGTTGCAGTTCCGTTGCCGACGTTCCGCACTCGGCGCTCACGGCAAGGTGCCCGCGCCGGCAAGTTCCCTAAAAGCGTAGGGTGAAAACGTACAAGGCACGCAATCAAGTAAAAGACTTAATCCGGCAAGCTTTCCCCTCTTTTCATTAAAAAACACCCCAATTTAGTGTGAGTCCATGGAGGATGAAAAACATGATAGAGAGGATTACAAGCTTTAAATACAGCTAAGGCCCGAAGGCTTACAAATTAAAAGATAAGGTGCCCGTAATACCTCTCCTGTTTTCTCTTCAGGAGGTAGGTCAAGGAGGCCCCGGCAAGAGAAGCTTGCCGGGGAGGGCAAAAGAAACGCCTAGGCGAGCTACGGGTGCCAGAAGACACCAAGAGAACTTCCCGGGGGCTGGCCAGGAGCTTGGCGGAGACGGAGGCGCCGGAGGCAGAGCTCGAAGACGGGGCGGCAGGACATCAGCACGCTGTCGAGGGCACCTCGCCCTCGTACTCCGGCTTGACGGCCTTGCCGCCACCCCTCTTCCTCTTCCGCCGCCTCCCTACGCCAGCCGCCCAAGGAGACGGCCCCGGGGAGTTCAGAAGGCCGGCGACCCGGATGATGGGGTCGCCGGTGACGCGCGCGAGGCAGCGTCCGGCGCCTAGTCGGACCCGCCGTCCTCGTCGTCGCTGTCGCTCCCCTCCTCGTCACTCTCGCTCGAGGAGGGACCTTCACTATCGGAGGAGCTGTCCACGCAGCATCTCGCCCGGATGCCGGAGTCCCCGAAGACCTTGACGGCGAGAAGGTTGCCCTCCATTAACTTAAAATGGAGGGTAAACCCCGCCGTCAAGCTATGGATGCGGGCGAACGTCTTCCACCCTCGGTCGAAGTACATCACGCCGGGGGCTGGGGATACGACACTAACTTGAGTGCCGCTGATCCCGCAGCCCCTCATGCGCAACTCCAGCATCTCGGGCGGGTCCGGCTCCATCGCGCTCGCAAACGGAGCCGGAAGACGGAGGCGTCGACGAGGTGCCCGGCGCAGCTTGACGAAGAACTCCCAGGGGTCGTCCCCAATATGGACCGCCTCGAGGAGAGGAGCCGTCGGCGGAGACGGGGGTGGCGCACCACCCCGGCCGCCTCTTCCCCGAGCACCTCGGCCACGCCCTCGACCTTGCCCTTGGCCTCGCCCCCTCCCTCTTCCCCTCTCGACCGACTCCACCGCCGCAGGAGCGACAGAGGGAGGGATGCGCTGTCTAGCGGCAACCCTCGCCGCCACCGACGAGGGGCCAGGATTCCCTTTCTCCATGGCGGATGGGAGGAAGGGGAGCAGAAGTTAAAAAGGAAAGAAGGAGATGAAGGAGTGTGGGCTTCTGTGCCCTCCCCCCTGCCCCTTATAAAGGAGCAGGGTGGGAGCCCGGCCGCCCCGCTCGGCGAATCGAGGCACGGGAAAGCAGGGAATCGGGGCCGACCCGCTGCCTCTGCTCACGCCGGCCCAGATTCCCCAATCCCACCGTCCGTGACCCCAAGCGCATGGGAGCCGCGTGGCAGGGATGCAGCGCCGAGTGGACGGGTGAGGCGGTCTCGTCCCACCCCGTGAGCATGGGAGCAGACGCCTCAAAAGCCGCGCACTAGCCCCGTCCAGTAAATGCACCACGCCCCCACGCCTACCTCCGTTTAGGTAGGAGGGCGTGGGCCGTCCCCTTCATCATGGCTTGATGCATGCTAGCGAGGCTCAGCCCCGCATGCGCCACCCACGTCGCCCACGATGCCGCGTTTGACGCGTGCCGTGGCGGGAGGACGCGGTGGAAGCGGAGTCCGATTTTGTGCGGACCCAGGCCACGCGTGCCTGTGCACTATTTTGGGCCTGGCCCAACAACGCTCGGCACCATGTATGGCCCAGGCCCGGGGGCTACTATCGGTGTACTAAAGTAGGGGGGTACCTTAGTACCCCGAACTTGTGCACGGGCAGTCGCGGCAACCCGCGGCAGGGCTTGCCGGGTGTCCGCCAAGGTCCTCTGCGGCTACGTTGATGCCGTTCAAGAACGGAGTACTCAAGCTAAAGCCCCCGGCAAGAGGAGCTTGCCGGGAAGGCCAGCCAAGGCCCCGGCAAGAAGAGCTTGCCGGGAAGAAGATAAAGGCCCCGGCAAGAGGAGCTTTCCGGGAAGGCCGACCAAGGCACCTCCAGAAGACTTGCCGCGGCGCCCCGTGCGTCCCGGCAAGGTCCGACGGCCGGCAAGCTTGCCGGCACGACAAGTGGAGGACCGCGGCAAGGCACTTTCCGCGGCAAGATTGCCAACCAAGCTCCAGCACATCCGGCGACGTGTCATCACAAGGCCGTCCCAAAGGCACGTGGCGAGGCACTACACAGCCATGCGGAGCGAGGTGGCAAGCGGAGCTGACAGAAACGCCATCGTGGCAACCGGTGGCTCACTTGACGATCGCCTCCTTGCACTGTTGGGGCGACCGGACGGGCATTAAATGCCCTTGTCCCCTGCCGCCAGAGTTAGGTAGGGGACACTGTTGGTCACTGTTACACCAACCTGCGTTTTTACCTTTCTACCCCCTCTTCTTACGCTGCCACCTGTTGGTGCCCCCTTTAGACTATAAAAGGGAGGCCCATGCGCACGTAGAAGGGGTCCGGTTCATCTTGGTACACAGGACTAGGGTTCGGTTCGGTTCATCTTGGGACACAGGATTAGGGTTCCTCCGGCATAGGGCTCGGTTGAACACACACACACCACACCACCGTGCGCTCGTATTCGAGCAAGATCAAATAACAACACAAAGCAGCAGTAGGAGTTTTATCTCTCCGGAGAGCTCCGAAGCTGGGTAAAAGGATCGCCCGCTGTCTCTCTCACCCACCGCGCGCCCGGGACCTCGATCCGCTCTGCGCGCGGCCTCCGCCCCCCTCTCCGAACCAGGAAAGGGGCACCCCGTGCCCCATAGGTGCCCGGCGGTCACGGAAGTAGACCGTGCCCCCGCCGCGACACACATGAATACAACAATACATCATACATAAGACCAACATCCGACTACGGATGAAACACAACCAGAAGCTCAAACGACATCCACCCTGCTAGCCCAGGCTGCCAACCTGGAACCTATCCCCTGATCGAAGAAGAAGCAGAAGGAGAACTCCAAAACTAACAAGCATCGCTCTCGCGTCATGATCATCGCATAACCTGTACCTGCAACTGTTGTTGTAGTAATCTGTGAGCCACGAGGACTCAGCAATCCCATTACCATGGGTATTAAGACTAGCAAAGCTTAATAGGAAAGGAAGGGGTAAAGTGGTGAGGTTGCAGCAGCGACTAAGCATGATATGGTGGCTAACATACGCAAATGAGAGAGAGAAGAGAAACAAAGGAACGGTCGTGAAGCTAGTAATGATCAAGAGGTGATCCTGAACTCCTACTTACGTCAAACATAACACAGAAACCATGTTCACTTCCCGGACTCCGCCGAGAAGAGACCATCACGGCTACACACGCGGTTGATGCGTTTTAATTCGGATCTGGTGTCAAGTTATCTACAACCGGACATTAACAAATTCCCATCTGCCACATAACCGCGGGCACGGCTCTCGAAAGTTTATACCCTGCAGGGGTGTCCCAACTTAGCCCATGATAAGCTCTCGCGATCAACGAAGGATATACCTTCTCCCAGGAAGACCCGATCAGTCTCGGAATCCCGGTTTAAAAGACATTTCGACAATGGTAAAACAAGACCTGCAAGACCGCCCGATGCGCCGACATCCCGATAGGAGCTGCACATATCTCGTTCTCAGGGCAACACCGGATAGGTCAGCCTACGAGTAAAACCAGCCCTCGAGTTGCCCCGAGGTGGCCCCGCAGTCTGCCCGGTTCGGACCAACACTTAGACAAGCACTGGCCCGGGGGGGCTAAAATAAAGATGACCCTTGGGTTAATTAATCCCACGGGAAAAGTAGGTGGTGGTGAGGCAAAAGGTAAAACCAAGGTTGGGCCTTGCTGGAGGAGTTTTATTCAAAGCGAACTGTCAGGGGGGTCCCATAAATCACCCGACCGTGTTAGGAACGCAAAATCCGGGAACATAACACCGGTATGACGGAAACTAGGGCGGCAAGAGTGGAACAAAACACCAGGCATAAGGCCGAGCCTTCCACCCTTTACCAAGTATATAGATGCATTAATAATATAAGAGATATTGTGATATCCCAACATAACCCTATCCACCATGGAGCAATCTTCAACTTCACCTGCAACTAGCAACGCTATAAGAGAGGCTGAGCAAAGTGGTAACATAGCCAAGCAATGGTTTGCTAGGAAGGGTGTCAAAGGTTAGAGGTTCATGGCAATTTGGGAGGCTTGAAGAGCAAATGATAGGTAGCGCAGCAAAGCGATAGAACGAAGCAACTAGCATAGCAATGATAGTAGTGAGATCCAGGGTAGCGGTCATCTTGCCTGAAATCCCACAAGGAAGAAGAACGAGTCCACGAAGAAGATGAAGCCACGAAGACGAACCACATGTAGACGAACGCATCCTCACGATCGCAACGAAACGAGAACTATCGAGAAGAAGCACACAACATGGTAAACACACCACACATGACAAGACATGATGCACAACAATCATGATGCATGAGAAAGCTAGATGAGGCTACTCATGGCAATAGATGATGCAAACAAGAACAACACATCAAGGCAAGTTTAAATGAGGCCGGAAACAACATATAACAATTCCGGTAAGTCCTCATGTGCAAATTTCGAAATTGGTCCAGAACTGAATAAACCTTATGTTCAAGTTGTTAAACAGCAAGTTAAAGAGCACTAAGAGGATATACATGAAGTTCTAGTCAAGTTACATATAAAGTTCATTAGATTCGGAGTTAAGGCCTAGAAGATATGAGCAAAACAAGTTAAACATGGCATTGATGCAAAATGCACCCCAAACATCAAGCAAACACACCAAAACAAGGATGCAACATGGTAATATGAAGCTACATGCAAAATCAAGCAAGTTTCATATAGAGCACACTCAAAACGGAGCAACGGTTCAACACATACACTCTATACAAGTCATAACAACAATCTGTCTAAAACAGCAACTAGGCATATTGCAAGCATCAAAACAACAAGCTACAGCATCCCAACAAGAAAACAAAAGGCATGGGCATGAAGTACAGGTAAAGCATGACAAAACATGAACACTGAGCTATCTCCATAAATCACTAGAACATGCTCAAAAGGACATGGGAAGATTGCAAATTATAACAGTTTCAGGCTTGGCAGAAATAACATCAGGTTGCAATGTTTAGAGCTATCAAACAACATGTTACAGGAACATATCATGACAAACAAAGGCATGGCATGAATCTACTAAACCCATAGAACAAAAGTCACTTACTGACCATGAGCCAAAAAGGATCATAAGATATGATGGCACCCATGTAAACATGGCAAATAATATGACAGATTCATACATGGCAGGAACAACAATAAGTAGGCATGTTGGTGAGCTTGAACCACTCACCACAGAGCAATACATGGCATGGAAAGGCAAACAACAGTAAGAAGACATGTTTATAAAGCTAAGCATGGCAAGAACAAGTTCATAGGGTGCATGGATCACTAGCAAAACAATCATGGAATCATTGAACTTAATGTTAACAGGATGACAGCAACATCATTTAGCAACTTTGGAGCAAGATATGAACAATCTACAGCAAGCTATAAATGCAACCAGGGGCACTAATGGATAGAGAATAACATGTATAACAAAACATCCTTAGTGAACATCTCCAGATTATGCATGGATGACTAGTAGAAGCATGTTTACATAGCAACAAAATATAACAGAATCTGTCAGGAAAACAGCAACAACAAGTACCCTCCTTAACAAGCTCGATGCACTCAGCACACAAATCACAAAAATACATGGTTTGCACCTCTAGAAAGATGGCATGGCATAGATCAAAACACATGTAGAGCTCACACTCATAGGATGCACACATCAATCATGGCAAAAATGACAAAAGAACATGTTATAACAGTTCCAGCAGATTAACATCAACATGCACTCTTCCAATAGCATTTCGGGCATCAAGATGGACTCAAATGAGAATGATTCAATGGAATGAAATGAAGTACTCGTCGAGACGAGCAATTTGACATGTTACACGCGCAAAACGGAGCTACGGATGCAGACATACAATGCGATGAACATGGCATGACGAAGCTAAAAATCTGGGACTTACAGAAATTGGGTCAACCTCTCTGGATCTGAATCTGGTGCACGTGGATTGAGGTGGGCCGGGCTCGCCGGAGCAGGGTGCCGGAGTGGAAGGAGACGCCGGCCGGAGGTCGAGGACGGAGGGGCCGGTCTGGTCCGGCCGGATCCGGCGCGGCGGCGGCGGAGGAAGGCGGCGCCGGCGGCGGACGTGCGAGGCGGCGGCGGCGGCGCTCCACGGCAGCGCGGGAGGCCGGGAGGCGGCGGCGGACGGGCGACGGCGGGCGCCCGGGCGGTGGCGGCGGAGGCCGGCGCGGCGGCGGGACGGGCGACGACGGGCGCGGCCGGTCGCGGGACGCGGCCCGGGTCGGACGCAGGAGGGCCCGCGGCGGGATCTCGCGGGCCGGAGGCGGGGGCGGCACGGCGGTGCCACATGGCCAGCTCAGATTGGCCGGCGAGGTGACGGACGTGTCCGGCCGGGGACGGACATGTACGGCGCGGCGCGGAGGGGAAAACTAGGGTTTGGACCCGGGATTTCGGAGGGGGAGGCTTATTTATAGGTAGAGGGAGCTAGGAGAGTCCAAATGAGGAGCGGTTTTCGGCCACGCGATCGTGATCGAACGGCCGAGAGCATGGAGGGGAGTTAGATGGGTTTTGGGCCACTTTGGAAGGGGTGTTGGGCTGCACACAAAGGAGGCTTTTACGGTTACCCGGTTAACCGTTGGAGTATCAAACGAACTCCAAATGGCACGAAACTTGACAGGCGGTCTACCGGTGCTATACCAAGGCCGCTTGGCAAACCTCGTTCCATTCCGAGAACGTTTAACACCCGCTCACAACGAGAGACAAAAGGGGGACGCCAGAGGACATAGGAGTGCCGGATTGCAAAACGGACAACAGGGAAAATGCTCGGATGTAAGAAACGAACACGTATGCAAAATGAAACGCACATGATGACATGACAAAATGCAACACGCAAGCAAAAGACATGGCAACGACGGCGAATAACTGGCAGACAACTGGCGCATCGAATCCGGGGCGTTACAAGGGTTGTCCGGAACTGACTTACTTTGGATGATAAGGCACGAGGCCAATTTCCCGGTCCTTATTTTGTACCATGAAGTTTTGGAGGTACTCCCTAGTAGTTTTCATGCTCAAAGTCGCCAAGACTCAAGAAAGACTCGTGCATGTAGTACGGATCCGCCACACAGATTTGCGAGACTTCTTCACTCTTCATGACGGAGCTCATATGTAGCGCAAAAAGGCGGACAATTGTAAAATCGAGCCGCCATGTCAGAAACATCTCAAAGATATGGTCAAACCCCAAGAAGAACACCTCCGTGGGCCGTATCTCAATGTAGCGCTTCCCCTCAGGCACAGGAGCCGCGTATGTCGGATATCCTGGATCCTTTGAGGCTAGTAGGCTTTTCTTAGTCGACAACACATGGTCGTGCAGTCTCCTGAGATCCCCTGATAGTGCCTCCAGCGGTTTCGGCGATAGCATCGGCTCGCCCGTGAGATGGAACATGGCCGCACCTTTCACGGGTACACGCTCTTCAGAATGCATCGTCTGGCTGCTTTGTGCTCTGGCTTGTTTGGAGGCAGTTATCTTCCCCGATCTCTTCCTCTACTTTTTTTGGGCGCACCTTCTAGACCCTTCCTTAACCCCTGCCCTAGGGTTCCCTGGCTAAGCACTGTACGAGCCCCGGCTAGTTGAGCCTGTGTTGAGGCGACATCTTTAGGCGTGTCCTGTGAAGAATTCATGAAGAGAGACTTTTTGCAATCCTTCCAACGACCTTCCTGCCCGGGCATATCATCCATATCCTCATTAGCATGCTGATAGCCCGATTCGTCATATGGTTGACTCATCATATCTATGTCATAGTCATATGCGTTTGTATTGAGGAAACCCATAGGGCCGACCTCTGTCTCATCATCCATTCTCTGTTCTGTAGGACCGATTACATCAGCCAGTACTATTGCACCCCCTTCATCACGTCGTCCGCCGCTCTCACTCGGCACTACAGGAGCTGGTAATTGCGTAGGCGGGATGGTGGTCTCCGAACATGCTTGTTGATGTGTGGTTATTGGTGTGCTCTCGGCCGGCTCCAGACGAATAAGATTCTTCGACCATAGCAACACCCAACCCTTGCAGCTTCCAATCCGCAGCGAGGTCTCGTCATCCTCTCCCACATGCTTTACTGGAGGAGGCAACGCCTTGTGCCCCGATTTCACACCGGACAAGCTAACCCTGAAGTGCCCAGCAAGGATCGGCTGGTTGTGGAACGTGGGTTTCAAGGGGTTCAATATCATCCCCTTTCCCACATCGACCTTCTGATCAAGTAGAGTATGGTGCACGGGGTTTCTTCGCCCTGCAAACACATATGTCTGTGGCGTAAAACATCTGAAAGGCAACGAAAATGGAATATTCTATATATATATGTTGGTGCGACATGTAATTACTGTGACGGCGTCGAGCTCAGCCAAAGAAGAAGGCCCACCTAGCGCGCCAGAGACTGAGGACGGGCTGCTATGAGCGGGAACGACCGCGAGAGGAGGCCCGGTTGCATGAACAAGTGATGGTGTGGTGTTGTTGTTGTTCATGGAGTTGCTCCCGATGAAACTGGGCATCGGGAAATCATGTACCGTCTTGTTTGGATTTTCCTTCGTCTAGTTGATGATAGCTGGAACCAAGTTAGTAGCCAAATCATTTCTACAGGCAGTTACAGCTGCATTGACTGCCTGCTGTAGCAACTCATTTTTCTCCTCAGCTGTTTTTTCCGCGTCCTCAACTGCTTTTTTCTCGACCGCAAGCTTCACCTTCGCGTCGATGTCTGCCTGACTAAACTTCTTTTTCTGCTTCTTGGTCCCCGGGCCCTCGTTGTAAAACCCCTTCAACGTGGCGCCATCTCCAGTGCCATGCACACGACCATATTGCGGCTGCTGGCCCAAAGGGAGTCCCTTAAGTTCGTTCAAGGCCCGGTTGAGAGGGGTGTCCCACTTGGGCCTCATCGGAGAAGTAGGGCTTTCGGCTGCAAGTTGGTGATGCTTCTCCAGTAGTCTAATCAATTTCCTCGTGATCTGGTCCGTGTAAAAACCTTTTTCTCCTTGTCCCACTTGTAGCGGGCCCTGATGAAGTCACTCTCCAAGGGGTTGGTGAACTTCGCGATGGGGTCTGGGAGACCCGCGGCATCACATTCCGTGTCCTCCTTATCCCATATGGGCCTTTTACCGAGGTAGCCACGGCTTTCGAGGCGATGCTTCCCCGTGTTCCTTTGCTGAAGGCTCTTGAATTTCGCAGCCTTAGCCTTGGCTGCCTTGGTAGTGCAAGTGTCCTTGAAATTTTCAAACTCCTCTTCCGTAAGTGTCGGATTTTCCTCCAGAATCTTGGACAGGGATTCCTCAGCCTCAATAGCTCGTTTCACCCTCCCTTTCCAGGAGGCCAAATCATTGCTGAACATGCCCATGGCGTGATTGTTGATCTTTTTCATCTTCGGATCATCCCACGGTTGTTCTATGTTATCATCCCGGTCGGGGAACTTGAATCTCTTGTGTAACTTCGTTAGGAGCAACTGCGTCAAATGTTCTTTACTCCTTAATTCATCGTCGTTGATGCTCGCGCATTCCCGTAGGATGCATCCTACTTGGTTCCCATACCACTTGCGAGGTTCTTCCAGCTCTAATGGCTCAAACTTGCCAGGTGCCATCTTTGTGAGCACAAGTCGTCCAATCCCTAGTTTGTTAGGTTTTCGTATCCTCTGCTTCTTATGCTTCCTCTTTTCGGTAGCGGCATCGATGCCGGTATCTTCCCTGCCGGTACCTTCCCCGCCGGTCTCGGCGCCGCCATCGGTGCCGGCGCCGTCGGTGTCGATGTCGGCGTCAGTACCATCATCGAGGCCGACCTGCAAACCTTGCTTAGCAGCCAAATAGTCGAGGTACTCTTGTTCACCCTCATAATCCATCTCGTCTGCATCTTGGTTAGAAGGCCCAGTTTCTTCGTTGTTCGACATGTTTTCTATGATTAAGTGTGCTCATTTATTTCTAAAAGTATGAAAAAAAATGAGAAATGACATAAAAAAGAAATCTATGTGCCAGCACTCGATATGCCAACTATCTAGCACAAATCATGCCAAAATTCACGGCAAATTTCGGCATGACCTTTGCTAAAAAATGGACATATCGAGCGCCTGAAATTCACTGGAACAGAAATGAATCAACATTCCGGCGTAACATAGGCCACTCGGATCATTTACCAAAATTGAATCAAAACATCACATGTCCAAATGACATGTTCAAATTCCAAACATGACATGTCCAAAACATGACATATCCACATATCAAATGTCCAGTTCAAATTTGCATATAAATTAAGCCTACCTAAATTTGCTTTAACAAGGGATGTTGATTTGGGCAATTGCTTAAATGCTGCCTTTTCTTTTAACTACAATTGCTTAACCCTAAATTTCTGTCCTATTTTAAAACCTAGCTAAATTCATAACTAAATAGATAACCTAATTAACCTACTACCCTAACTAAAACCTAAGTAAATTAATTGAAGAACCCTAGCTAGCAGAGAGAGGGGGGGGGGTTACAGAGGGTGCAGGGGCGAGGAGGCAGGCCCGACGACGGCCGAGGTTGGGAGGGGAGGAAGCAGAGGAGGGAGGCGAGGGCCGACGGGTCGGGGGCGAGCGCGCCGGGGTCGGGGGCGAGGGCCGGGTCGGGGGCGAGTGCCGAGGTCGGGGGCGAGGGCCGGGTCGGGGGCGAGCGCCGGGGTCGGGGGCGAGGGCTGGGTCGGGGGCGAGCGCCGAGGTCGGGGGCAAGCGTCGGGGCGCGGCGGTGCGACTGGGGAAGAGAGAGTGGGGATTTGGGGGGAAAAGAGGCGTGATGAAGCAGGGAGAGTGAGAATTTTGGGTTAGGTGGACGTAGCAGTAGCGCGTTTAGACAGAACGCGCTACTCCTACCTTCACTAGTTGTAGCGGTTTAGACCAAACGCGCTGCTACTACCTTAACTAGCTGTAGCAGTTTTATAAGGAAATCGCTACTGCTAGCTTGACTGTAGCTCTTTTTCAGTAAAACGCAACTACTATAACCAGTTTTCCTTTTTCTTTTCCTTTATTTTCTCCCACTTTTATTTCCTGAGGGCAGTGAACGAAGGGAAGGCCATATATATTGCATCATTTGACGGTTAAATATGTATACAAAATAGGAACATATATATTACATCATTGGACCATGCATAATAATGGCTAAGTGTGTATACAAAATATATATATATATATATATATATATATATATATATATATATATATATTACATCATTTGACCGATAACATACGGTTCCTCAGCATTGACGTTTTTGTTTTTGAGTCAGCTTCTTTCCCTTCTTGTTCGTCGAAGAATAATTGAGCCCCTCATTGTGACTTTGCCTTTTCCATGGAGTACGATTTTTCTTAGGTAATGTAGTATTGATTCTTCTTTTGACGTATACTTCATCATCATGGTCATCTTCCCTCATTGGGTTGCCGTACTAATCATAGTCTTCCTCGTTGGCGACTCCATCCATTCCAATGATGTTCCTTTTGCCTCTCCTCATGGCAACATGGCAGGGATTGCATGGGTTGGTTATGAAGAAGCATTGTGTCACGTGCTTAGCATGTACCCATGGCTCGTTTTTTGTGATAGCGTTCACGGTAGCGCTCTGGCGTCGGGTATAGTCATGGTAGTGAAAATCTAGTTTTTTCTTTTTACATTCTTAGCCCATCTGACATGGAACATCGTCATGTTGTGCAGTCCAGAGTAGTCAAGCTCCCAGATCTCCTCGGCCCTTCCATAAAATCGTTCAGTTGCGCCATTGTCACTACCGGTCATGCATTCCATCGTCACCCCTGAGTTCTAATCATCGCTGTCCATATCTTTGGCCTCCGTGTAGAACGTGTATCCCTTGATATCATATGCCTGATAGGTTACGAGGTTGGGCGAGGGGCCATGTGCTAAGGCGTATATGAGCAATCCGTCCTTAGAGCCCTCCTCCAGGGGATTAGCAATAATATGCTCTTTGAACCAATGCAGGAAAGTGGAGTTATCCTCTCTAGTAACTTCGCCGTCCGTCCTGCATACCCCCCGGTCATGATACTTCTTTGCGATAATTTCTTTGTGCAGTGCCACGAAAGGATCTACCTCGTCTAGGTGTTGTAGCACTACCAAGTTTGCTCTGTCAAAGTAGTTGCATCGATCCGAGTATGCCACGTGCAGTTTCCTACGACCATTGCAGTGACCTTCTCCTTCGAGCCTACCATCGTGCTTGTTAACGGGCAAACCAACAATAACACCAGGCGGCTGGTCTGCGCCATATAGAAAATTCTCATAGAAAGAGATGCACTCTTGTGTCACATAGCCCTGGACGATGCTTCCATCCGGACGGGACATGTTACAAACGAATCCTTTGATGATCCCATTCATCCTCTCAAACGGCATCATGTTGTGCAGGAATGACGGCCCAGGTCTATTATGTCATCCACAATATGGACACACAGATGCACCATCACGTCAAAGAACGCGAGCGAGAAGTACATCTCAAGCTTATTCAGTATCTCAACGATCTCTTCCTGTAGCCTTCGGAGCTGCTTCACACTGATCGACTTTCAAGAGATGACGTCAAAAAAGTTGCAGAGACCAATAAGCGTGTCACGGACGTGCTTGTCCATTATCCCTCTAAGGGCAACAGGTAGTATCTGCGTCATCATCACATGACAGTCATGGGACTTCATCCCGTTGAACCTTTTCTTGTCCGTGTCTAGATATCTGCTTATCTTGCCATAGTAACCGGAACTAACTTTGACTCCGGTAAGGCACTTAAAGAATTGATCGATCTCAGCCTGACTTAAGGTGAAGCAAGAAGGGGGGCAATAATCCTCTTTCTTTATTTTCTTGCCCTTCTTCTCCCGTGCCTCTGTCTCCGTCTCTGTCTCGTCTGACATTTTACGGGCCGACATTTGTAGATCTTACCTGATTTTCAAATCTTGCAATTATTTTCTTGCCTTTGGCCCATCCTTGGTCTTATCCGGCATGTTCATCAGTGTTGCGAGCAAGCTCTCCAGGACATTCTTACAGATATGCATTTGATCAAGGCAATGAGGTGTATCGAGTTTGTGCCAGTTTTCCATACCTTCAGCAGCAGCTCCGATGACTTTCTCATCGTCTTTCCCGGTGCGGGGCACTCCTTCCAGTTTTTCAACAGCTCGTCAATTTTGGCACCGCTCCGCTTACGTGGAGGTCCTCGATGCTCAGCGTGACCATTGAATAGATCTCCATGGTTTCTCCACGGGTAGTCCTGTTCGAGCCATCTTCGATGCCCCATGTACACGATTTTCCCAGACCCGCCATCTCTCCTTGACGTTAGCTGCTGAGACGTCGTATCATCCATGCACCGCGTGCATCCGCAATATCCATGGCACACCTGGCCTGCCACATATCCGTAACCGAGATAGTCCTGCACTGTCGTGATCAGTGCTGCTTACATGTTGAAATACTTGCCTTTGCTGGCATCCCATGTCTTGGCCGGTGTTTTCCGTAACGTGTCTAACTCCTCTTGAAGTAGCCCCAGATACAAATTAATATTATTTCTTGGTTGTTTCGGCCCTTGAATAAGCATGCTCATGTGAATGTACTTTGATTTCATGCACAACCAGGGGGGGAGGTTGTACATCCATACAAACACGGGCCATCTGCTATGGTTGGTGTTCTGGTTGCCAAACGGATACATGCGATCGGTACACGCGCCGAGCACGATGTTCCTTGCATCACATTCAAAATACTGATAGAAGCTATTCAACGCTCTCCACTGGCTTCCATCCTTGACGTGTCTCAGCTTCGGATCATCTCCATCGTCGGGCTTCTTCCTCTCCGCGTGCCAGTGCATTAGCTTTGCTTCCTTGGGATCTACAAAATACCTCTGGAGACGGGGAGTGATCGCTAAGTACCATACAACTTTCTGGGGACATTTCTTCCCGGCCTTCTTGTATCGAGAAGCATTGCACACCGGACAACTTGTTTTTTTCGCGTGCTCCTTCCGATAAATTATGCAATCGTTGATGCATGCATGGTATCTAACGTGTAGCAGATCAAGAGGGCACACGATCTTCTTGGCCTCATCAACACTAGTAGGACATAGATTACCCGCGGGAAGAACATCCTTTAGGTACTTGAGATGCCCATTGAGGCTAGTGTCGGTCCATTTGTTTTTAGCCTTCGTCTTCAGGAGTTGGAGCGTGAAACTTAAGCGGGTCACCTCAGGATTGCAACCATCATACAATGGAGTGTTCGAGTCTACCACCAGTTGCTCCAGCTTAGCCTCCTCTCTAGAAGCAGCTCTCTCAGTACTCGTTTCCTTGTGAAGCAATGCTTGAACATGAGGGTCCCGCACGATTGAACTTAGTACCGACGAATTCTGCTGCGTGGAGTCCATGTCGTTCTCTCCGCCGCTATGTCCGGCCCCTTCTCCTCCGCCATGTCCGGCCCCTTCTTCGCTGCCATGTCCGGCCTCTTCCCCGCCGCCATTGTCGATCATCTCTTCTTCTTGCCCCCTGTCATCATTGCCTGCCCCGTCGGCATCCTCAACATCATCATCCTCATCTTCAATTATCCACCGAGTATAGCCATCCATGAAACCAGTCATGAGCAGGTGCGCTTCGACACGACCATCGTCATGGGGGTCGAGCCAAACTATTCCTTTGCATTTTCGACACGGACATAAAACCTCTGTACGGTTATTTTCTTTCATGTCCTGCACCGCCGACCGCAACCACCTGTCCACCATCGTTCCACTGACCATCATCAACTCTGCACGGTAATAATAAATAAATTGATTATAAAAATGCATGCATGCATCAAAGTCATACCAAAATTCGGCATGACTTTCCTTAAAAATAGGACATATATAGATCTAGAGTTTGCCCGGAATTCGCCGAAACAGAAATAAATCAACATTTCGGCAAAACATAGGCAACTCAAAAGCACAATTTGGTGTCAACTCATGCCACACACACAATTTCCATAAACATATCACACACACATAAACATATTTCCATTTTGCAAAAGCCTGAAATTTTAATCACCTCTATCTCGAGATCGAGCACATGCTGGAGATGATGATGTAGGGAGATCAAAAGTGCACAGAGCTCTTCTTGAAAAAGATAAATCTAGTTAGGGGGCAAATATGTCACTTAACTAAATGCTACATCTACCTAGCTACCTAATTTGGGAGGAGACAACTTCAACTAGTGGAGGGGGAAGGAAAAAGAGAAAGGAGATGCATTAATGGAGGTGGTGTAGTTAGGTAGGAGTAATGAAGAGAGAGAAAGGTAGGTAGAAGAGGGAGAGTAATGGGGGAGAAGTATTGAGGAAGAAGAAGAGTGAGAGTGGGAGGATGTGGGAGGTAGGGGAAAGGGAAGAGAGGAGGGGGAGGGGGGACGGGTGGGGAAAGGTGGTGGGTTGGTGCGGATTAGTAGTAGCGTGGGACGTAAAATGCGCTGCTGATAAGAAAGTAGCAGCAGCGCGCTTTCGGCACAAGCGCTACTGCTAACCGGGACCAAAAGTGTGCCCAATTTGAAAATTAGCAGCAGCGACCTCAGAAAAACCGCGCTACTCCTACAACTTTAGCAGTAGCGCGGCTCGCGGCACCGCGCTGCTGCTAAATGGAGTTTGGTGGGCACTGTCTGTCGATATTTGTAGCAGCGCGGGTTACACCGAGCGCGCTATGATACGTCTCCAACGTATCTATTATTTTTGATTGCTCCATGCTACTTTATCTACTGTTTTGGACTATATTGGTCTTTATTTTCCACTTTTATATTATTTTTGGGACTAACCTATTAACCGGAGGCCCAGCCCAGAATTGTTGTTTTTTGCCTATTTCAATGTTTCGAAGAAATGAAATATCAAATGGAGTCCAAACGGAATGAAACCTTCGGGAACGTGATTTTCTCACCGAACGTGATCCAGGAGACATGGACCCTGCTCCAAGGAACAAAAGAGTCGGTCACGAGGGTGGGGGGCGCGCCCCCTGCCTCGTGGCCCCCCTGTTGCTCCGCCGACGTACTCCTTCCTCCGATATATACCTACGTATCCCCAAACGATCATAAGGAGAGCAAAACCTAATTCCACCGCCGCAACCTTCTGTATCCACGAGATCCCATCTTGGCGCCTGTTCTGGAGCTCCGCCGGAGGGGGCATCCACCATGGAGGGCTTCTACATTAATACCATAGCCCCTCCGATGAAGTGTGAGTAGTTTACTTCAGACCTTTGGGTCCATAGCTAGTAGCTAGATGGCTTCTTCTCTCTTTTTGGATCTCAATACAATGTTCCCCCCTGTCTCGTGGAGATCTATTCGATGTAATCTTCTTTTTGCGTTGTATTTGTTGAGACCGATGAATTGTGGGTTTATGATCCAGCTTATCTATGAATAATATTTGAATCTTCTCTGAATTCTTTTATGTATGATTGAGTTATCTTTGCAAGTCTCTTTGAATTATCCATTTGGTTTGGCCAACTAGATTGGTAGTTCTTGCAATGGGAGAAGTGCTTAGCTTTGGGTTCAATCTTGCGGTGTCCTTTCCAAGTGATAGAAGGGGCAGCAAGGCACGTATTGTATTGTTGCCATCGAGGATAAGAAGATGGTTTTTTTATAATATTGCATGAATTTATCCCTCTACATCATGTCATCTTGCTTAAGGCGTTACTCTGTTTTTAACTTAATACTCTAGATGCATGCTGGATAGCGGTCAATGAGTGGAGTGATAGTTGTAGACGCAGAATCGTTTCGATCTACTTGTCTTGGACGTGATGCCTATATACATGATCATTACCTAGATATACTCATAACTATGCTCAATTCTGTCAATTACTCAACAGTCATTTGTTCACCCACCGTAGAATATCTATGCTCTCGAGAGAAGCCACTAGTGAAACCTATGGCCCCTGGATCTATTCTCATCATATCAATCTACATTACTTTATTACTTGCTTTGTTTTTTACTTTGCCTTTTACTTTTCACTTTGCATCTATATACCAAAAATACCAAAAAATATTATTTATCATCTCTATCAGATCTCACTCTCGTAAGTGACCGTGAAGGGATTGACAACCCCTAATCGCGTTGGTTGCGAGGAGCTATCGTTTTGTGTAGGTACGAGGGACTTGTGCATGGTCTCCTACTGGATTGATACCTTGGTTCTCAAAAACTGAGGGAAATACTTATGCTACTTTGCTGCATCATCCTCTCCTCTTCGTGGAAATCCAACACAGTGCTCAAGAGGTAGCAAGAAGACTTTCTGGCGCTGTTGCCGGGGAGGCTCACGCAAGAGCAAGTCAACCATACCAAGTACCCATCACAATCCCTATCTCTCGCATTACTTTATTTTCCATTTGCCTCTCGTTTTCCTATCCCCCACTTCACCCTTGCCGTTTTATTCGCCCTCTCTTTCCCAATCTCCTCATTTTTTTCCCATTTGCTTTTTCCCGTTTGCTTTTTCCCGTTGCCTTTCTGTCTGCTTGTGTGTTGGATTACTTGTTACCATGGCGCAAGATAATACCAAATTGTGTGATTTCTCGAATACCAATAATAATGATTTCCTTAGTATGCCGACTGCTCCCCTTAATAATGATGAGTCTTGTGAAATCAATACCGCTTTGCTGAATCTTGTTATGAAAGATCAATTCGCCGGGCTTCCTAGTGAAGATGCCGCTACTCATCTAAACAATTTTGTTGATTTATGTGACATGCAAAAGAAGAAAGATATGGATAAAAATATTGTCAAATTGAAGTTATTTCCGTTTTCACTTAGAGATCGTGCTAAGGTTTGGTTTTCGTCTTCCCCTAAAAATAGTATTGATTCTAGGAACAAGTGCAAAGATGGTTTTATCTCTAAGTATTTTCCTCCTGCTAAGATCATCACTCTTAGGAACGATATTATGAATTTTAAACAACTTGATCATGAGCATGTTGCCCAATCTTGGGAAATAATGAAATTGATGCTTCACAATTGCCCTACTCATGGTTTGAATTTATGGATGATCATACAAAAATTTTATGCCGGATTGAATTTTGCTTCTAGAAATCTTTTAGATTCGGCCGCGGGAGGAACGTTTATGGAAATTACGTTAGGAGATGCTACAAAATTGCTTGATAATATTATGGCTAAATTCTCAATGGCACACCGAAAGATCTTCTAGTAAAAAAGTGCATGCTATAGAAGAAATCAATGTTTTGAGTGAAAAGAAGGATGAACTTATGAAGATGTTTGCTACTAAAAATACTTCTCTTGATCCCAATGATATGCCCTTGTCTACTTTGATTGAGAATAATAATGAATCTATGGATGTGAATTTTGTTGGTAGGAATAGTTTTGGAAACAAACAACGCGTATAGAGGGAATTTTAATCCTAGGACTTATCCTAGTAATCCTTCGAATAATTATGGAAATTCCTACAACAACTCTTATGGAAATTTTAATAAGATGGCCTCTGAATTTGAGAGTAGTGTTAAAGAGTTTATGAATTCACAAAAGAATTTTAATGCTTTGCTTGAAGAGAAATTGCTTAAAGTTGATGATTTGGCTAGGAACGTTGATAGAATTTCTCTTGAAATTGATTCTTTAAAGCTTAGATCTATTCTTCCTAAGCATGATATCAATGAGTCTCTCAAAGCCATGAGAATTTCCATTGATGAGTGCAAAGAAAGAACCGCTAGGATGCGTGCTTTCAGAGATGCCTTTATTAAAGCGTGTTCTTCCAATTCCTATGAAAATCAAGATGAAGATATAAAAGTTATTGATGTGTCCCCCATTAAATCTTTGTTTTGCAATATGAATCTTGATGAAACTGAATATGATCTTCCTTTACCTAGAAGGCATTCTAAGAATTCGGAGTTTCTAGATCTTGATGATGAAATTGATGAAAGTGGGATTGAAAGGAATAAAAACCTAGATGTTGCTAAACCCACTATTTTGGATCTCAAGGAATTTAATTATGAAAATTTCTCTTTAATTTATTGTATTTCCTTGTTGCAATCCGTGCTAGATTCTCCTCATGCTTATAGTCAAAATAAGGCCTTTACCGAACACATTGTTGATGCCTTGATGCAATCTTATGAAGAAAAACTTGATTTGAAAGTTTCTATCCCTAGAAAACTCTATGATGAGTGGGAACCTACTATTAAAATTAAGATTAAAGATTATAAGTTTCATGCTTTGTGTGATTTGGGTGCTAGTGTCTCTACTATTCCCAAAACTTTGTGTGATTTGCTAGATTTCCGTGACTTTGATGATTGCTCTCTAAACTTCCTTCTTGCGGATTCCACTATTAAAAAGCCTATGGGAAGAAATAATGATGTTCTTATTGTTGCAAATAGGAATTATGTGCCCATAGATTTTATCGTTCTTGATATAGATTGCAATCCTTCATGTCCTATTATTCTTGGTAGACCTTTCCTTAGAACGATTGGTGCAATTATTGATATGAAGGAAGGGAATATTAAATTCCAATTTCCCTTAAAGAAGGGCATGGAACACTTCCCTAGAAAGAAAATAAAATTACCATATGAATCTATCATGATAGCCACTTATGGATTGCCTACCAAAGATGGCAATACCTAGATCTATCCTTGCTTTTAAGCCTAGCAAGTGGCGTTAAACGATAGCGCTTGTTGGGAGGCAACCCAATTTTATTTGTGTTTTTTTTGTTTTTGCTTTTGTTTAGGAATAAATAATCCATATAGCCTCTGTTTGGATGTGGTTTTATCTTTTAATTAGTGTTTGTGCCAAGTAGAACCTATAGGATAACCTACGATGATAGTTGATTTGATTCTGCTGAAAAACAGAAACTTTGCACGCACGAATATAATTTTGTTAAATCACAGAAACGTGATTTTGCGTTGATTCTTTTTGATGCTGTTCAATAGAAAAATTTTCCAGGACTTCCTATTTTGGTAGGATTTTTAGAGTTCCATAAGTTTGCGTTAGTTACAGATTACTACAGACTGTTCTGTTTTTGACAGATTCTGTTTTGCGTGTGTTGTTTGCTTGTTTTGATGAATCTATGGCTAGTAAAATAGTTTATGATCCATAGAGAAGTTGGAATACAGTAGGTTTAACACCAATATAAATAAAGAATGAGTTCATTACAGTACCTTAAAGTATTCTTTTGTTTTCTTTCTCTAACGGAGCTCACGAGATTTCTATTGAGTTTTCTGTTGTGAAGTTTTCAAGTTTTGGGTGAATTCTTTTGATGGATTATGGAACAAGGAGTGGCAAGAGCCTAAGATTGGGGATGCCCATGGCACCCCCAAGATAATCCAAGGACACCAAAAAGTCAAAGCTTGGGGATGCCCCGGAAGGCATCCCCTCTTTCTTCTACTTCCATCGGTAATTTACTTGGAGCTATATTTTTATTCACCACATGTTATGTGTTTTGCTTGGAGCGTCTTGTATTATTTGCGTATTTGTTTGTTAGTTTACCAAAATCATCCTTATTGTACACACCTTTTGAGAGAGCCATACATAAATTTGAATTTGCTAGAATACTCTATGTGCTTCACTTATATCTTTTGAGCTTGATAGTTTTGCTCATAGTGCTTCACTTATATCTTTTGAGCGTGATAATTTTTGCTCTAGTACTTCACTTATATCTTTTAGAGCATGTTGGTGGATTTGTTTTAAAGAAACTATTGATCTCTCATGCTTCACTTAGATTATTTTGAGAGTCGTTAATAGCAAGGTAATTTGCTTATTGTTAATATACTTGGTATTCAAGATATGTGAAAGTTTCTTTTGAGTGCGTTGAATACTAAGATAAGTTTGATGCTTGATAATTGTTTTGAGATATGAAGATGGTGATATTAGAGTCATGCTAGTTGAGTAGTTGTGAATTTAAGAATACTTGTGTTGAAGTTTGTGATTCCCGTAGCATGCACGTATGGTGAACCGTTATGTGATGAACTCGGAGCATGATTTATTTATTGATTGTCCTCCTTATGAGTGGCGGTCGGGGACGAGAAATGGTCTTTTCCTACCAATCTATCGCCCTAGGAGCATGCGCATAATACTTTGCTATGATAACTTCTAGATTTTTGCAATAAGTATATGAGTTCTTTATGACTAATGTTGAGTCCATGGATTTTACACATTTTTCCCATCCTTCCACCATTGCTAGCCTCTCTAATACCGCACACTTTTCACCGGTATCATGCACCCACAATATATCTTCCTCAAAACAGCCACCATACCTACCTATCATGGCATTTCCATAGCCGTTACGAGATATATTGCCATGCAACTTTCCACCGTTCCATTTATTATGACACGCTCCATCATTGCCATATTGCTAGCATGATCATGTAGTTGACATCGTATTTGTGGCAAAGCCACCGTTCATAATTCTTTCATACATGTCACTCTTGATTCATTGCATATCCCGGTACACTGCCGGAGGCATTCATATAGAGTCATACCTTGTTTTAAGAATCGAGTTGTAATTGTTGAGTTGTAAGAAAAATAAAAGTGTGATGATCATCATTTTTTAGAGCATTGTCCCAAGTGAGGAAAGGATGATGGAGACCATGATTCCCCCACAAGTCGGGATAAGACTCGGGACGAAAAAAAAGAGGCCATCAAAAAAAGAAGAGAAAAGGCCCAAATAAAAAATGATGAGAGAAAAAGAGAGAAGGGACAATGTTACTATCCTTTTACCACACTTGTGCTTCAAAGTAGTACCAAGATCTTCATGATAGAGAGTCTCTCATTTTGTCACTTTCATATACTAGTGGGAATTTTTCATTATAGAACTTGGCTTGTATATTCCAATGATGAGCTTCCTCAAATGCCCTAGGTCTTCGTGAGCAAGCGAGTTGGATGCACACCCACTTAGTTTCTTTTGTTGAGCTTTCATATACTTATAGCTCTAGTGCATCTGTTGCATGGCAATCCCTACTCACTCACATTGATATCTATTGATGGGCATCTCCATAGCCCGTTGATACGCCTAGTTGATGTGAGACTATCTTCCCTCTTTTTGTCTTCTCCACAACCACCATTCTATTCCACATATAGTGCTATATCCATTGCTCACGCTCATGTATTGCGTGAAGATTGAAAAAGTTTTGAGAATGTCATAAGTATGAAACAATTGCTTGGCTTGTCATCGAGGTTGTGCATGATTTAAATATTTTGTGTGGGGAAGATGGATCATAGCCAGACTATATGATTTTGTAGGGATAACTTTCTTGGCCATGTTATTTTGAGAAGACATAATTGCTTAGTTAGTATGCTTGAAGTATTATTATTTTTATGTCAATATGAACTTTTGTCTTGAATCTTTCAGATCTGAATATTCATACCATAATTAAGAAGATTTACATTGAAATTATGCCAAAGTATCACTCCGCATCAAAAATTCTCTTTCTATCATTTACCTACTCGAGGACGAGCAGGAATTAAGCTTGGGGATGCCTGATACATCTCCAAGGTATCTATAATTTTTTAATGCTCCATGCTACTTTATCTACTGTTTTGGACTATATTCTGCTTTATTTTCCACTTTTATACTATTTTTGGGACTAACCTATTAACCGGAGGCCCAGCCCAGAATTGCTGTTTTTGCCGATTTCAGTGTTTCGAAGAAACAGAATATCAAACGGAGTCCAAACGGAATGATACCTTCGGGAACGTGACTTTCTCACTGAACGTGATCCAGGAGACTTGGACCCTGCTCCAAGGAACAAAAGAGTCGGTCACGAGGGTGGGGGGCGCCACCCCTATGGCGCGCCCCCTGCCTCGTGGCCCCCCTGTTGCTCCACCGACATACTCCTTCCTCCTATATACCTACGTATCCTCAAACGATCGTAAGGAGAGCCAAAAACCTAATTCCACCGCCGCAACCTTCTGTATCCACAAGATCCCATCTTGGGGCCTGTTCTGGAGCTCCGCCGGAGGGGGCATCCACCATGGAGGGCTTCTACATCAACACCATAGCCCCTCCGATGAAGTGTGAGTAGTTTACTTCAGACCTTCGGGTCCATAGCTAGTAGCTAGATGGATTCTTCTCTCTCTTTGGATCTCAATACAATGTTCTCCCCCTCTCTCGTGGAGATCTATTCGATGTAATCTTCTTTTTGCGGTGTGTTTGTTGAGACCGATGAATTGTGGGTTTATGATCCAGCTTATCTATGAATAATATTTGAATCTTCACTGAATTCTTTTATGTATGATTGAGTTATCTTTGCAAGTCTCTTCGAATTATCCGTTTGGTTTGGCCAACTAGATTGGTAGTTCTTGCAATGGGAGAAGTGCTTAGCTTTGGGTTCAATCTTGCGGTGTGCTTTCCTAGTGACAGAAGGGGCAGCAAGGCACGTATTGTATTGTTGCCATCGAGGATAACAAGATGGTTTTTTTATCATATTGCATGAATTTATCCCTCTACATCATGTCATCTTGCTTAAGCCGTTACTCTGTTTTTAACTTAATACTCTAGATGCATGCTGGATAGCGGTCAATGAGTGGAGTAATAGTAGTAGATGCAGAATCGTTTCGATTTACTTGTCTTGGACGTGATGCCTATATACATGATCATTACCTAGATATACTCATAAATATGCTCAATTCTGTCAATTGCTCAACAGTAATTTGTTCACCCACCGTAGAATATCTATGCTCTCGAGAGAAGCCACTAGTGAAACCTATGGCCCCTGTGTCTATTCTCATCATATCAATCTCCATTACTTTATTACTTGCTTTGTTTTTACTTTGCCTTTTACTTTTCACTTTGCATCTATATACCAAAAATATTATTTATCATCTCTATCAGATCTCACTCTCGTAAGTGACCGTGAAGGGATTGACAACCCCTAATCGCGTTGGTTGCGAGGAGCTATCGTTTTGTGTAGGTACGAGGGACTTGTGCATGGTCTCCTACTGGATTGATACCTTGGTTCTCAAAAACTGAGGGAAATACTTATGCTACTTTGCTGCATCATCCTCTCCTCTTCGGGGAAATCCTACGCAATGCTCTAGAGGTAGTACGCTACTGCTAAACACTTGTCAGTAGCGGGTTTTCCACACCCGCGCTACTGCTAATTAGCAGCAGCGCTCCTTTTTGAGCTGCGCTGCTGCTAAGATTCTGTGTATAGGGTTTTCCCTAGTAGTGACACCACGCCACCAGCCTCACTGCACCCCACCAGCACCCTTGCTGCACCTCCCCAGCACCCTCGGTGCCTCTCGCCAATGCTGCAGATGCCGCAACAATCACGCACGAGCTATGCCAGAAGAGCACAATGCCCCCATGCTCGACGTTGTTCCCTCCCGTGCGTCTTGTGCACGTCCCCGAGCTCGTACAATGGCCGCGTGAGCCCTGGCCACTTCCCCCCTCTCTCACTGACGCTCCTCGTCACCATGCGCCGTTTCTAGAGAACTCTGGTGGAGCTCGAGACCCCCTCCCCTCTGTCTATAAATAGAGCCCCCCTCGCTGTTTCCAACATCACACCGCACTCACCCAACCCCCACGACCCCATAGGTAGCCGCAGCCCGGCCGGACAGGTCTCTGGCCGCCGTTTGCGATCTGAGCACGCCGGTGATCCCCTCCTGCCGCCCCACCTCTCCAGTTCTCCCTGAGCTTGACCCACTTCTTCGGCGACTCTCTGGTGAACCACTGGAGCTAGCCGACCACTCTGGAGCCCTTGGAACCACCTGCCCTCACCGTCTTCTTCATCTCCGGCGAACCTCACCCGCAGCCGCTGCTGGAGATAAGGTTTCCGAGCAGCTCCGACCACCGTTTGCCATGCTACGGGTATGAGCAGGTGCGCCAAAGCCTCCTCTTTCCATCCCTCCCTCTCAAATTGGCTATCATGCCCTCCTTGCTTGTGTGCCCACCAGCGACCATCGCTCCTCCTCTGTTTCCCTCTCTCTTTCCCAGATCTGACGCATGTGGCCCGCTGTCAGCCTCTCACTCGCGCCTGAAGTGGTACGAGTGGAGGCGTATTCTCTAAATACGCCTTTGACGTCACCCCCTGGATTTTCTTATATTCAAATTTAATTCAAATTTTGACCAAAAACTTTGAATGGCCCTAAGTCCTAATCTATAAGTCCAAATGAGTTGATTATTTTTTGCATTAGTTTTGTACTGGAATACTCTAGCCCACACCAAATTTGAGATTTTTCCTTGATGTCTAAAATTTCTGGTGAATTTAAGAAAGGTTCTTGATATTTTCTTTTGCTTTTTTTTAAATATTTTCAGAAGGAGAAGCTTGCCTTGAGGAGAACCAGGAGGAGTGTGACCCTCCTCTGTGCTAAGGCAAGCCACACAAATATTTGCATGGTGTCATTTCAATAACTATGACTTTCCAACTTGAATATGGTTTATTTCATGCATTTAACCATTTAATAAATATTTATTCTCTTAGTTCAATTGTTATGCTTGAATTGCTTAGCTTGCTATAATACTTGAGTGCATGAACAAACCGGTATTGATGCAGTCGAGCAACACAGTTCTGACTTGCACATAATGAACAATACATTGTGAATGACTGAAATCAACAAGGCATAAATGATCAGTATAACAACCAAATATAGCGATTGAAAACTGGACAGAGCATCACTACAACCAACCAAACAAGCAAATACAGATAAACAGGGCATATGCTTGAAAACTGGACAAATGCTCACTACAACCAACCTAACAAGCAAATACAGATAAACAAGGCATCTGCTTGAAAACTGGACAAATGCACACTAAAACCAACCTAACAAGCAAATACAGATAAACAAGGCATCTGCTTGAAAACTGGAGAAATGCTCACTACAACCAACCTAACAACCAAATACAAATAAATAAGGCATCTGCTTGATAACTGGACAAATGCCCACTGCAACCAACCTAAGAACCAAATACATATAAACAAGGCATCTGCTCGGTAACTGGAAAAATGCTAACTGCAACCAACCTAACAACCAAATACAGATAAACAAGGCATCTACTCAATATAAACAACCAAATATAGCAATTCAAAACCGAATTGGACAATTCATACTTAAACATCACATAGCCCTATTGAACAATACATTTTTGCATAACTGAAATAATTAAACATGACACAGTTAAAGCACCGCACGACAAATGCTACTACAACCAAGGGTACGGGTTGGCAAGCTAGAAAAGGTAAGATTTGCTAATCGGATGTTGCCTCACATGTCATGGACGGGATCCTTCCAGTTGGAAGAGCACAAACCCATGGTGCGCTCTCTGATGTCTCAGATGGGCTGTTTCACCTTGGAAGAACCTTTGTGGGTGCCCTCCTCGTGGTCGTGGTCAATGAGATCTGACTTGGCAATTGAGGATCCCAAGCCGCCGCAGTAGAACGTGTCCTTCAGAAATGACAAAATGGGCTCGATGGCATACAAGGATCGCAAATCCTTGACTACTTAGCGGAGGAGATCAGCGGAAGGGCCATCGAAGAGATCGATGGCGGTTGAACCAAAGGGGTTGGGGATGGACCACCTGTGACATGGCCGCTGTCGACGAGCTAGATGTCATAGCTAGCTTTCTCGAGATACAGTAATACGCTAGCCCACTAACATGAAGCATTCGGCATGGAAACGTATCAACGTCTTCGCTGGCTTCCATGGTGGCATGTTGCTTTGGGATTGATAGGTCGGGGCGAACGGCGGCCACCTCACCAACGTCCGCCGGAGAGGCCATGATAAACCCCTTCTTGGCCGAACGCTCGTCGGCCTCCCCGAGATACGTGGTCGAGCTTAGGCTGCGACATTGTGGAGCAGGGTATGTGGATCTGGTGGGGGGATACCGCAGGCCTCATCTAAAAACTCAGGCGAGTGGGGCGACGGTATGGGAATCGTTGGGTAACCTGAACTTTATTATATAAGCTAGGAGGAACGGGCAGACCGACAGGGGTTAGCAGCGGTGCCTGCGGCGCCGGCGGCGGCCGCGAGCTAGGGTTCGAGGGGGGATGGGGCCAGGTGGGGGGGGGGGAATGGAGGGCGGTGGTGTTTGAGGATACGCTGCAGCTACTGAAAATTTTAGTAATGGTGGGTGGAGATGGTGGTGGGCAAGGGAGGGCGATAGTTCAAATGCCTCGGCTACTGCAATTTTACTATAAGCTCGGTGCTGGAGGAGTGTGGGCGACAGCTGAAGCATGACGGCTACTAAAATTTGGGTAAAGGATTTGATGCGGGGCGGGAGTGCCCAAGATCGCGCATGGTCCAATATGAATATGTGTGTATGATAATAAGGAAAAGTGGCAGAACCGCCGATTTTTGCAACGCTCAAGGCGGCTAGTTTGTTTTTATATTTCTAGCTAGCCGGTCTATCACACACAGTTCGTCCTAATTTCTAAATAAACTACCCACCTTTAGCTTGCGAAGGTGGTGATTTTACAGTGCACTTGCATCGCACACGGTTTAGCTAGTACCTCCCCCCTTTGCTCGTGCTTGCGCAGTCGTGGTGATTTTACAGCGCACTTGCATCGCACACAGTTGAGCCAATACCTCCACCTTTGCTTGCGCTTGCGCAGTTGTTGTGATTCACAGCGCACTTGCGTCACACATGGTTAAGACATTATACTTGTGTCCGTTGAGCGTCATCAGAGTCTTTGCAGCAAAAAAACGTTAGGGAGGGTCAGAAGACAGCCACACCAACTTGTGGCTGAAATATATATGAGTGAAAAGGGTGGTCTGTGATGTTCAAAATTCCAATCGACAACTTTGACCGCGCGGGCCCACGGTTGGGCGGATCGTCGAAGATCGATGAGAGGGGCCAGAAGTCAAGAACCACCTGGAAGTGGCCAAATATATGTAGGAATATCGGGTGTGATGTTTAAAACTTTAAATACGCAATGCACAACTTTGGTGACACCTGCCTCACAAACCCGGAAGCACCCTTGGATATATCTATAATGACATAATGTCGTAGCTAGCTAGGGCGCTTGCCCCACCACCTCCCACTTCGTGTCAGCGGGGCGGATGCACGTAATGATACTTTTTTCATACATGCATGTCGCCATGACCTACCATAAGATGGACTAGTGAATCTATCGTCTGGTCAAATGACCACTGTTGTTGTCGATAAACCACTTGGGCCAATAGGTTGAACCATCAAAAAAATCGCACGAGAGGGACCACAAAACCAGCACCTCTTGCAAGCGGCCCAAAATGATGTACGTTGGAAGGGGTGATGTGTGTTTTCAACATAGAATAATGTACAATTTAGATGTGGTGCCTACCTCTCGATACAGACAAAAACCATAAAGGCCAAGTACTGAAGGACGAGATACGCAGGGTACGATGTAGGTCAAACCTAGCAATCCAAGCATGTGTGAGGGAATCCTGACAACGCATGAGCTCGAGCTTTGGTTGAACGACATGTGACGGTGACCGGCCCTAACACAAACTAGGAGGAATCCATTCATGGTCAACACATACTCCTCGTTATCGGTCAAAAGGATGATATAAATACACTCGGGGAGCCCACGAATATGCGTGTCATCACAAAGCTGCACAAGGGAGACGTGGTCGATCAGAAGACCCCGTATACACTGCATGCGACCCAAAAATATGTATGGGAACGGTGGTGTGTGGTGTGTCTAAATCCCAGATGCACAACTTCGATGGGCCACCAACTACATTACAAACCGAACACCGTACCCACTCCAAGCCTGGTTCAATACATACGATGTTTGTTTCCCAACTTCGCGGCGGCAGGGGGGGTCTCGTCCAATGCATGCACTCAAACTTTATTTGGTCTAACATGGCACACATAGCAATAGGAAACCATCATGGTCAAACCCTTCTCGTTGTTGGGTCAAAGGGATAGATTGTGTGGGCCGCCCTCATTGTCGGTGAAGGATAATATATATATACCTCGGGGAGCCCACAGATATGTGCATTATCCATAAACCGCATAACAAAGACATGCTCGATCAGAACACCTTGCCCCCTATACTCTGCATGTGAACTGAAAAAGGTTTATATAATCGCCATGATAGGTCACTATAGAGTCAATCATTCTTTAATTTTTTAGAGCAAAAAATAATCAATAAAAACATAGTCTACAAATTAGCAAAACAAGGATCCCAAGGTTTACGTAATGGCCATGACACGGTCATTATAGATATAAATGAAGCTTGAGATATGCAACTTCCCACCAGGTCACCCATCCTTGGACTATTCCAGCCCGAGCACACTTAAGTTCTACGTTCTATTCGACTAGGCTAGCAGATGGGAAGCAACTCCTTGCTGATAGGAATTGCCTCCTTGCCTTTGAGGCATTTCATGTTGGTCACCCTATGGGATCTACTCCCTCCTATCATGCACATTTGTGCTTTTAGAAACTGTGTGCGATATTTACATGGCCGGTGTGTCGCCACCTAGCCTTCAATGAGCACTAACACTAGTAGCGGGAAAACAATGGGAGAAGAGGCGGGAAACCGATGAGAGGAGTGGACGGTAGCTTGTTTAGAAAACTTAGAAGATAAGGAAGCATGAGCTAGCACGACGCATGCGCACAGTGCTTACCCATGTACTGCATGTGCTATCGAAAGGGCTGAGGATTGCCGTTCGATCTGGGAGCATCCAATGGTGTAGACGTACGATCTGTGGGGTTCGGGTTCTAGCCAATCAGAATGCACGACTCAGATCGCGCGCGCAGCTGGGGGAGGGGGCATCGGCCATGGTTTGGTAGGCACACGACTTTTGTGAGTGAACCGTGTGCTATTTGAAACATTTCGTGAGAAGAATCTCGGTTTTTTAATCCCTGTAAATCCAAAACTCACGTGAAAATCGTGAAACTTGGCATGGTGTCATGACATGGCACATATATGTCGAGGAATTTTTTTTCGTCCATTTTGGCGCAAGTTTTATTACAAGCCTCTTCTAAACCGGAGCTTCTCTCAAAGAAGCCTCGTGGTTCCGATAGGGAAACGTGTCCCCCTTGTGGGCGAAACGATAATCATTGCCTCTTTTCGCCTTGCATTTTCTTCTACAGACAACATGGAATGACGGGATATTTGTGCTTAAATTTAAACTTAATCAAGGTTCGTTTGGCCTTCTTATACACTAATTGAGTTTCGTAGGCATTTAATGTCCGTAATTCAAATCTGAACTTCAAATACATGTTCCAGTTCACCAAAATGGCTAGAAAAATTATACATGTGTCCTAGGGTGCATGTTTAGGTCCCATGCCAGGAATGGGAACGAAATACAACCGTACCGGCATCCTGGCTCATCCTCAAACATTTGGAATATCGATTTTTAAATCCCTGTAAATCCTAAACTCACTAAAAAGTCATGAAGGTTGGCATTGTGTCACGTCATCACACATAGATGTCGTGGTAAAAACATTGTCCAATTTGGGCCAAGCTTTATTACAAACCTCTTACAAACTAGAGCTTCTCTCAAAGAAGCCTCGTGGTTCCGATAGGGAAACATGTTGCCCTTGTGGGCGAAATGTAATCACTGCCTCTTTTCGCGTTGTATTTTTGTACGGGCAACATGGAACTACAAGATATCCATGCTGAAATTTAAACTTATTTAGGGTTCGTTTGTCCTTTTTATAAACTAATTGAGTTTCCTAGGCATTAAAATGTCCATAATTCAAATCTGAACTTCAAATACATGCTCCAGTTCACCAAAAATGGCTAGAAACATTATACGTATGTCCTTGGGTGCATGTTTAGGTCCCATGCCAGGAATGGGAATGAATTACAACTATACCAGCATCCTGGCTCATCCTCAAACATTTGGAATCTCGTTTTTTAAATCCCCATAAATCGTAAACTCACCAAGAAGTCTTGAAAGTTGGCATGGTGTCACGTCATGGAACATATATGTCGTGGTAAAAACATTGTTCAATTTGGGCCAAGCTTTATTACAAACCTCTTACAAACCTGAGCTTCTCTCAAAGAAGCCTCGTGGTTCCGATAGGGAAACGTGTTCCTCTTGTGGTGAAACGTAATCACTACCTATTTTCGCCTTTTATTTTCTTCTATGGGCAACATGGAACGACGGGATATCCATGCTGAAATTTAAACTTATTCAGGGTTCGTTTGGCCTTTTTATACACTAATTGAGTTTCCTAGGCATTTAGTGTCTATAATTCAAATCTGAACTACAAATACATACTCCAGTTCATCAAAATGGCTAGAAATATTATACATGTGTCCTTGGGTGCATGTTTAGGTCCCATGTCAGGAATGGGAATGAATTACAACCGTACCGACATCCTGGATCGTCCTCAAACATTTGGAATCTTCATTTATAAATCCCCATAAATCCAAAACTCACCAGAAAGTCGTCAAAGGTGGCATGGTGTCACGTTATGGCACATATATGTCGTGGTAAAAACATTGCCAATTTGGGCCAAGCTATATTACAAACCTCTTACAAACCGGAGCCTGTCGCAAGAACCCTCATGGTTTCGATAGGGAAACGTGTCCCCTTGTGGGCGAAACGATAATCGCTCCCTCTTCTAGCCTTGTATTTTCTCCTACATGCAACATGGGACAACAGGAGATTCCGCTGAACTTTAAAATTATTTAGGGTTCGTTTGTCATTTTTTATTCATTAATTGAGTTTTCTAGGCATTTAATGTCCATAATTCAAATCCGAACTACAAATACATGCTCCAGTGCACCAAAATGGCTAGAAAAATGTACATGTGTCCTTGGGGTGCATGTTTAGGTCCCATGGAACGAATGGGAATGAATTCAACCGTCCCGCCGTCCTGGCTTGGCCACAAACATTGCGAATCTCGGTTTTTAAATCTCTGTAAATCCAAAACTCACCAAGAAATCATGAAACTTCGCATGGTGTCACTACATGGTACATATATTTGTCCAATTTGGGCGAAGCTATATTACATGGCTCTTACGAACCGAAGCTTCTCGCACCCTCGTGGTTCCGGTAGGGAAACATGCCCCTCTTGTGGGCGAAATGATAATCGCTACCTCTTCTCGCCTTGAACTTTGTTCTCTACAGACAACATAGAATAACAGGAGTGTCGTGCTGAAATTTGAAACTGTTCAGGATTCATTTGGCCATTGTAGATATTAATTAAGTTTTCTAGGCATTTAATGTTGTCCATAATTCAAATTTGAACTACAAGCAAATGCTCCAGTGAAGCAAAATCAGTGGGAAATCATACATGTGTCATTGGGTGCATGTTTAGGTCTCATTTAAGGAATGATAATGAATTTCAAACTTCTCGTCGTCCTGAAACAATGAGAATCTTGGTTTTCAAATCCCAGTAAATCAAAAACTCACCCAAAAAACATGGAACTTGGCATGGTTTCATAACATGGCACATATATTTCATGGTAAAAATCGTCCAGTTTGAGACAGGGCGCACACATTAATAGCCAATGAAGCCCTTTTTGAAACAAATAGCTGACATGTTAATATCACAAACAGTTCTATTATACGAACCGTGTCAAAATTTAACCATACTCGGTGGCGTGCGTGCAACTGTTTAATTAGACGGGACGAGCACGAGAAGTCCACCATGCAGGCTCGATGGGATGCGTGAGAGCAGTCCGCCGCACAGGCTCGATGGGACGGATGCATCTTGTCCACCTCGCAGGCTCGACGAGACACGTGCGAGCAGCAAGGCCGCCCATGCTCACCGAGAAGTGAGCTCTTTGACCTCCATCCACCAACCATCGTCGCCTCGCTCACAACTTCTCCATTAATGGGTTAATTAAAGCACCTGGATGGAGGGTGTTTGCTTGTGATCCCATGGCGGTATTTGCTTTGTTCATGGTTTCAACTCATATTTCGGCCAAATTTGAATTGCCACATAGGGCAACGGATAATACGATGAAAAATAAAATGGCAACGGATAATACGATGACAAATTTACAATGGCGCATATAATAATTGTCTTACATATTCCGGATAATTTAAAATGCCGCATGCGGCAAAGCCCGGGAGACACGGGGGCAAGAGAAGAAGGAAATCGCAGACAACGATCTAGGTCGCTACTGTCTCTACTCATTGATGGATCGCCGGGCGACGACATCCTCCAGCTCCTTCTTCAATTCCTCACGACTTTGCTTGAAAGCAGCCAAGGATTCCTCCACCTCCTGCTCGCACTCGATACGGAGCTTCCTCAAGTCACCCATCCGTTCCTCGATGACCGTTGTCAGCGTCATCCCCGAGGCACTGCTCTGCTCATGCAGCATCTTCTAGCAAGGCGGCCTCCTCCTCCTTCTCGGCGAGCACGTTGAGGAGCTTCACATTGTCACCCATGAGTTGCTCGACGAGGCCGATCGCCTTGTCAACTGAGGCATCGCTGATCTCAAGCAGCTTCATCAAACCGTCGACCAACTCCTGCTGCTTAATGAGGCTAGCAAGAATGTCGTCGTCGCCGGCTGAGGGAGTCCTGGATTAGGGGGTATCCCGACAGCCGGACTATATACTTTGGCCGGACTGTTGGACTATGAAGATACAAGACTCAAGACTTCGTCCCGTATCCGGATGGGACTCCCCTTTGCGTGTAAGACAAGCTTGGTGATTCGGATGTTAGATCTCCTGCTTTGTAACCGACTCTATGTAACCTAGCCACCTCTGGTGTCTATATAAACCGGAGGGTTTAGTCCATAGGACAAGAACAATCAGAATCATAGGCTAGCTCCTAGGGTTTAGCCTCTACAATCTCGTGGTAGATCAACTCTTGTAATACTCATATCATCAAGATCAATCAAGCAGGAAGTAGGGTATTACGTCCATCGAGACGGCCCGAACCAGGGTAAAACATCATGCCCCCTGCCTCCTATTACCATTAGCCTTAGACGCACAGTTCGGGACCCCCTACCCGAGATCCGCCGGTTTTGACACCGACATTGGTTCTTTCATTGAGAGTTCATCTGTGTCGTCGTAGCAAGGCTCGATGGCTCCTTCAATCATCAACAACAACTTTTCTCCCCGGACAGATCTTCGTGTTCGGCGGCTTCGCACTGCTTGGCCATCTGGAGCAGATCGACAGCTAAGCCCCTGGCCATCAGGTCAGGTTCGGAAACTTGAACTACATGGCCGATATCTGCAGAGATTTGATCTTCGACGGATTTGGGCCTATGCCAGGAGCGTCGAACAGTCACGACAAGCACGGCTTAGATCTGCTGTCAGACAATATTTGAGATATCGCGCCTGCAGAAGCTTCGGACCTAAATCCGGGGCAGATCACATCGTCCGAGGACGGGTGGATGGACCCCGCCCCGGAGGCTGCATACTCATCGGCAGTAGAGTCGAACACAGACTCCACCTCCAAGGAAATCTATGTCGCCGGACCCGCGAACATGCGTCCGGCTGTAGGCTCCGGACCGTACGCACCCAGGCCCATCGGATCCGATTGGGCTCCGGTAATGGAATTCACCTCTGCGGATATCTTTCAGCACTCGCCCTTCAGCGACATGCTTAATTCATTAAGGTCTCTCTCTTTATCAGGAGACTCTTGGCCGAACTATGTCCAGCTCGAGTGGGAAGCAGGGGACGAGGAAATTCGTTACCCACCCACAACCCACTTCATTGCCATTGTCGATGACTTGACCGACGTGCTTGACTTCGACTTCGAAGACATCAACGGTGTGGCCGACGATGCAGGAGAAGAACAGGAACCACCACCCACGGGGCGCTGAACCGCCACCTCCTCGTATGATATATATATATATATATATATATATATATATATATATATATATATATATATATATATATATATATATATATATATAGGGCTGGACTATTCTGTTACCGGTAACAGAATATTATTCTGTTACCCTTGCCCCCTATAAGGCGCGACGCGTCCGCGATAGACCCAGCCCCAATCCGACCCGCTTCCTACCGCCGGAGGAAGCCGTCGCGGGCGAGCGAGTGATGGCGGCAGCCGGAGCGAGGGAGCCCGCGGCGCCGTGACCCGCCGACAGCGAGTTTGCATCACCGACACCCAATCCACAGCCATCACTCCCACCAGGCGTGCCGCCATCTAGCCATGCCGCCGGCCCGACCGCCGCCACCATCAGTTGCCTCGTCCGGCGCCGGAGCATCCCCGCGCACCTCCCCACCGCCGGGCGGCGGAGCATCCCCGCGTGCTTCCCCGCCGCCGGGCGCCAGATCCTCCCCGCACGCCTCCCTCCGTCTGGTGCAGGAGCCTCTCCGCTCGCCTACCCGCCGCCTGGTGCAGGAGCTTCCCCGCGCGCCTTCCCGCCGCTGTGCGCCGGAGATTCGCCTGGGCCATGATCCACGCCTCCTACCTCCGCCCCTCGACGGACCTCGTCGACAGAGCTCCACCACAAGCACGGTCGTCTCCCAAAAAACAATGGCTCCACCTCCCAACTTCTTGCCAATACGCCGCCAACGAAATGAAGATGGAGTCACATGCAACAAGATGCAGGTGATGAATTCTTCCCACACACATTACTAGCAACACCAAAGTTTTTGAGATCTGGGTTTGAATGAAGATAGGTACCAGGTTTCTGTCAATTTATCAGTTCATCAGTTTATCTGTGCTGCTATGCTCTGCCTGCATGTTACACTATTGGGTTCGTGAGTACAAAATTGTGTGATGCATCTGTGCTGCATCAGTACATAGCAAATGCTTGCATCAGTTCGTTTGCACCCCTTCCACTTGATGTGCAATTAGCATGTCGAGGTTGCTCTCAGTGCATCTAATTTGCTATCTTCAGTTCAGGTAAAAAAAACTTAAAAACATATGCGTCAGTCCAAGTAGAGAGTGACAAAAGGTTCAGCTACCACTGAAAAAGTTGTATGTTTGCTATCTCTAAAGAGTACAAGTCATGTAGTTGCGTCAGTTCGAACGATTAACAAAAACTGTTACCGAAAATTAAAATATATAATTACTACACAGTAAGTTCAGTGATACATAAGCTGGCAGTGCTTGTAATGTAGATGCATTGATGCGCGATTAGCATGTCGAGGTTGCTGTCAGTGCATCTAATATGCTATCTTCAGTTCAGGTAAAAAAACTTAAAAACATATGCGTCAGTCCAAGTAGAGAGTGACAAAAGGTTCAGCTACCACTGAAAAAGTTGTATGTTTGCTATCTCTAAAGAGTACAAGTCATGTAGTTGCGTCAGTTCGAACGATTAACAAAAACTGTTACCAAAAACTAAAATATATAATTGCTACACAGTAAGTTCAGTGATACATAAGCTGGCAGTGCTTGTAATGTAGATGCATTAATGCGCAATTGGGATGTCGAGGTTGCTGTCAGTGCATCTAATATGCTATCTTCAGTTCAGGTAAAAAAAACTTGAAAACATATGCGTCAGTCCAAGTAGATAGTGACAAAAGGTTCAGCTACCACTGAAAAAGTTGTATCTTTGCTATCTCTAAAGAGTACAAGTCATGTAGTTGCGTCAGTTCGAACGATTAACAAAACTGTTACTGAAAATAATAATATAAAATTGGTACACAGTAAGTTCAGTGATACATAAGCTGGCAGTGCTTCTAATGTAGATGCATCGATGCACGATTAGGATGTCGGGGTTACTGTCAGTGCATCTGATATGCTATCTTCAGTTCAAGTAAAGAAAAACTTAAAAACATATGCGTCAGTCCAGGTATATAGTGATAAGAGTGTGCCACATTTACAAAGTAAGTTCAAAGATACATAAAGTAGGAGTACTTCTACTGTAGTTGCATAAGTTGTAGAAGAAACAGTACATCAGTACATCCGTGTTTGAGCATCAATGTTCATCAGTTCGGCTGAGAACGAACCAGATTAATCTCAAAACTGTTGAATGTTGTTTGCAGAAGCATGCAAGGCGGCGCACGCAGCAGGAATTTCATGAGCCGGACAGATATGGGGCACCACCTGGTTGGGTAACACCAGAAATACCGCCTGGATATTTCAACAGTACATGCAGATTTGAAGATACACCGCAAACATCAGAAGCACGGACAGGTTCTTCTATACAGCAAAGACCAATATCTGGGAATGCAAGCTTTGCCGCTGCTGGGTTGCAACTAGGCCAACAATATAACCAATGACAAATGTTTTCCTTCCCCAGTGCATGCAAAAAGCCAAGGACAGGAAGCCGTGGATGGGTTGCAACAAGGCTTCCACCAGTCGCTCCGTCAACATCAATCATCCGTGCTGCAAGAGCAATTGCGACGGGAAAACCAGGGCAAAAAGACAGAAATTTTGGCCAATCTAGCAGGTTCAAAGGTACAAGATATGAGCCGTATAGACAGGAACAACCTCGCAATGAATCTAAGGGGAGACAGCCGTACAACGAAAGACGGAGATCTTCGTCAACGTTGCTCCCTCCAAGAGATGCATTGCTGCATGTGCCAAGGGTGACACCACCGGCGCCCATAAACCAGGGAGAACAACAAACACCAGATGCAGCACAGAGCTATACACATGTAAGTATCCATATAGAAAAGAAAAAAAAACATAAGCACAGTCCATACCATGGTGCTGTGACCACCCCCATGTAACATTTTTGTTTGGTCACTGTTGTGTGCAGCCACCTGATATTGAAGCTTATGTTCTGCCAAGGCTAGAGATGAGGTTTGAAACTTTCGAAGAAACTAAGAACTTCTACAACATATATGCAAAGCACGCTGGTTTTGCTGTCAGGGAAGGCCCCAAGTTTAAGACCAGAGCCTACCTTTATTGCACGTGCCATGGAGTTTATGAATCAAAGGTGTCTGAACCAAATAGACAGCGTAACAAGACGACAGCCAGAACTAACTGTGGGGCTAAAATGAGGCTGAAGAAGGAAAAAGATGGAACATTTGTCGTAAAAGAGATAGTCTGGGAACACAACCATAGGCTACAGCTCACCGCAGAAATGCTTGTCTTCTTGCACTCCCACAAAAACTTTGACAAAACAACCTTGGAGTACGTCAAGTACCTGCAGTTCAAAGGCATTGAACACACGCAAATCATGAGCATACTGGGCGGTGATGACCCTGGTAGCTACTTCCTCAAAATGAATGCCAAAGACCTGATTAACCTATAAGTACAAACTTGTTCTCCTCCCATAAACCGTCTCCGTATTTTTTCCTCTGTCAGTACAAACATATCACGCAACGCATGACCTGACGCCAGTTCAACATGCATTATTCAAATGAACTTTTGATGTGCAGGAAAGCAAAGAATTCAAGGATTGATGATGTGCATGATATCCTAAAGACTGTCAACTTCTTTAGGGAGATGAAAGCTATAAACAGGGAATTTTTCTGTGACATGCAACTCGATGAGTCCGACAGAGTTAAGAACATATTCTGGGCGAACGCAAGCTGCCGAGGGGCGTATCAGGACTTCGGAGACTGCGTAACGTTTGACACAACATATAAGACCAACAAGTACCATATGCCACTTGGGGTGTTTGTCGGAACTAATAACCACTTACAGACAACATTCTTTGCTTTTGCCCTGATACGAGATGAGGATGCAGATTCATTCAAGTGGCTGTTCAAGACATTTTTAAGGTGCATGATAATGAAGGCTCCTACATGCATCCTCACAGGTACAACCGCTAAAACCACCCCCGACAACCACCCCCCTTCCAAAAACGAAAAGTAAAGTAACACAAAAAAAATGTTGTGTCAGTTCTATTCGTATATATGCACAACCATCTCTGCTGACCACTCACAGTCTATTTTCTCATTACCAGACCAGTGCCCGGCAATGGCTTTGGCGATCGCAGATGTTTTCAAGAACACAATACATAAGCTATGCCAATGGCACATTATGAAGAAGTACAGGGAACACCTTGCGTACCTGTATTTCCTGCACGAGGACCTTAAAGATGAATTCACATCAATTCTCAACTGGCCCCTCATGCCAACTGAGTTTGAGGATGCCTGGAAAAGACTCATGGATAAATACAACCTCCACGATGATGCCACAATTGTGGGCATGTGGAACGAGCGTGAGAAGTGGATATCATCCTACTTCAAGGAAATTTTTTGCGCCAAGATGACATCCACACAGCGAAGTGAGAGCATGAACTATGTGCTCAAGAAGAACTACGTCAATGAGAGACATAACCTACACCGGTTTGTCAGTCAGGTAAACTCATGCGTCAAAACCAGGAGGCAGACAGAGAACCAGGAGACAATGGGTAACCGGGTATATCTCTATCACTTGTCGTGAGACATAAAAATAACATGCTTACTAAAGTAAAAACTTTATTGGAAGTTTTTCCTGCGAGAAAACTAACAATATGATCATCATTCTTGCATCTGCAGAAGGAACAAAACATGCTGACCTACTATGGGTTTGACACCCAGATGGCAAAGTTGTACACACGAGCTATGTACAGCGAGATTAGAGATAGGCTGAAACTGAGCACGCTCTTCACGGCGACAGAGACGGAAGAGCCCACAAAGTACCTAGTGCGCTACAACCACCCACAAAAACTGTCTGTGTGGGCTCAGCACGCGTTCCAGGTGGTGGCAGACCCCGTGGGAGAAACATATGAGTGCGATGCAGGCTATGGGACCACACAGGTGAGGAGTGCAAAAAAGATGTTACATACTGTACTACTTTTTTTTGCAAAAAGTGTTTGTTCGAATGAAATGACAAAAAACATGCACCTCTTCCAAAAACAAATACAGGTCTTTTCTGCGTGCATGTCCTGTGCATGATGCAGACAACTAAGGCTGCCAGCGTTCCAGAGAAATAAATACTCAGGAGATACACCAAACGCCCGAACATCCAGCCAACATTTGACAGAAATGACTTGAGGACAGTAGCGTCAAACAAGGCATCCCAATACTACATTGAAAGCTCACTGCTGACGCTGAACATGAGGGTGCATAGGAAAACCTTGAGAAGCCAAGAGCAAATGGCAAGGGCGCGGGTCGTCATGGACAAACTTGAACAAGAACTCGACGCCATGCATTCTGCTGAAAATGGAGGTGTCGCGGACAATGAAGCCATTGACCAGGATATTGCTACAATGTTATCCAAGATGAACCATCTGGGATCTATTGACCCGTTTGAGAATGAGGAAGAAGAGCAGCAGCAACCGGAGCTTGCCCATGTGCACACTCAAGAGCACCGACAAACTAACATGTGAGATCATGAGCTTGATGGTGCTGTAGGCGAACAACATGACAATAGCACATCCTACCAGCAGTAGCAGGAAAGGGTGATTAAACCCCCAATATTCTCAAACACAAAGGGGAGGAAGAGCAAGACGCAAGCAGCGAAAGCTGCGAAAGCAGCAGCCAAAAAGCCACCACGGCCCATCAAGCGCGTGGAATTTGGCCCGGACGGCAAACCCCTCGGGATAAGGGCATGCGGTTTCTGCAACGTCGTGAGCAACCATAACTACCGCACATGCCCACTCCGCACAGATGCCACTGTCAACAAGAACAAACAGATTTGAGCCACCCAGCTTTCTACAAATGGAGACAGCACACGTAACAGCTACACTTGCCGCAAGTGTGGGGGGGCTGACGGACATAATGCCCGCACGTGCAAAGTGGGCAAGGAGGTCGGTGGAGCTGAACATAAACAGGGCAAGGTACAGAGTTCCAAGCAATCAAATGAAGACGATGAAGAGGAAGAGTTTGATGAGAATGATGGCCAATCAGACGTAGACAATGAAGATGACAGTGTCGGAGGCGAGGAAACTGAAACTAACGATGAAGCTGCCAAGGCTTGACCTGGAAAGAGCGCCAGCAAGGCACAACATTCAGGGACAGTTAGGAGAAGCTCAAGACTGAACAATACATAGTGGTTATCCTGCTACGTCAACTAAAAAATAACCTTGTAGTCTCAGTCGCATCAGCACACAATGATGAAGCATTTCACAAACACTATCGTTACCAAGACTTATTTAGCTTTAACATCGATTACTCTCGATCAGAACTAAAGTTATTTTTTAGTTTCTGATTTGTGCCCGCTGGAGCAGTCACAAAAATACATTTGAAAAAACTTATCTGTATATATCCGACACAAAATGATACTGTGACCCAGTAACTCAGGAAAAATAATATGTCAATTAAAAATTAAAAATCTTGTAGTACATCAGTACTGATAACTATCAGACGTCAGTACAAGGCTGAGTACACATCAGTACTGATATAATTTCTGATTTGTGCCCGCTGAAGCACTGACATTATTATTTAAACCAGTTGATAATCCTTTTGAATGCAGTCACAAAATAAATTTGAAAAAACTTATATGGATATATCTGACGCAAAACGCTACTGTCAACCAGTAACTCAGCAACAAAAAAAATGCCAAGGAAAAATATAAACTCTTGTAGTACATCAGTACTGATAAATCTCAGTCGGTAGTACAAACGGCATAGTAAAACAAACACACCAGTTAACGACTCAAAAAAAATCGTTTTGAAAAAACAAAGCTATGCCTGCTCCTGCTAGTCCCAATTCAGAAACACCATCAGTACATGAAAATAATTACCTCAAGCAAAATGCGAATATAATACATCCCGTACTGGTGAAAATCTAATTTATCTGTAAAAACTACTCATAGATTATCTTGATATAAACAATCCTTTAAAAAATACGAAAATTGTTTTAAAAAAACATTAGCACCACACATAGTCTCACTGGTATTTGGTACGTTCAATTGCACTTCAATCATCAGTCCGAGTACGACAGTAGAGGAGCTCAGACCTCCATCAACACCGACGCTGACACGTGCAAGTGGGATAAGCAGCTGATAAGTACAGCTTGACTATACGAATCGGTGCCACAGTAAAATGCCATCATCACCACCGCAGAGACGTGCAAGTGGGATTTGGCAAGTCATAAGTATAGCTTGACAAGACTAGTCAGTTCAACAGTAAAAACCATTTCACTTGGACGGTTAGTTCTTCCACGCCACCATCCGCGCCACCCACTGAGCGGTTGGCACAAGGGACTACGAATGGTGACCCCCACGCCACAACACCCACTACACACACGACCCCGAACGAACCGCCTACTGCAAAATCCCCATCCACGCACTGCACAAAATCCCATTCTCTTCCACCTCTCCCTCGTTCCCACAAACCACCATTGCGCTTCCATTCAACTGAACACAAACCAAAAACTTCTCTCTCCAAAGCCCACAGTCGCCGGAGGAAGGCCATGGCGGAGGAACCGTCCACCAAGCGTCATCATGCCGAGACGTTGGACAAGAGGAGCAACCTCGTCGATATTAAAGTCCCCGGCGGGAAGCGCGAGTACACAACAACCCTCAAAGGGGTTGAGATCCACGGCAACGAGATGCTGGAGATCGTCTGCACCAGCGTACCAGAAAAGGCCGACGAGGTGATCACCAGGCTATGGATGAAGCTTGGCGGCAGGGTTTGTAGGATCGTCGGCATTGGTGTGCACTACACCAACGAAGATGAACCTCCCCAGAAGGTAGCAGTCCTGCAGTTGTGCGTCGACGAACTCTGCTTGGTGTACCACATCGCAGCGGCCACAAAATGGTGAGCAAAATCCTGCTCATTTGCCCTGCATATGGTTTATCTGTTTTATTACTACTGTATCCTGAAAAATTAATCACACTTGCTTTCCCAACTAGATGTACTAGTGTGTTTGTGAAAAGTGGATGCACTACTGCATTTTCTCAAGTAGATATACTATAAAATGTATTTATGAACCTGATGCAATGGATTAATATTTGGAAAATATCGCGGACGATTAAATTCTGAAGTTGATCGACTAGTGAAGTTTCTGAAGTTGATACAATAGAGTACTCTGTGTACTCGATGTATTAAAAAATATGTTTCTGAACTTGATGTAGTGAAGTATTTTCTGAATTTGATCTAATGTTATTTTCGTAAGAAAATAAACTAAGGACTTGGTGAATCACTGGTTTCTCTGTTATCCCATTTCAACCAAAAAAGACTAAACTAGTGCCAGTGCAGAACATACAACATTGACTGAAACTATGAATAATCAAAGAAGAAAAATAACATGATGTACTTAATTTAAATTCAGAACATTCTTTACTAGTTTTTGAAGTACATTCATCCATTGTTTATCCTACATAAAAAACTACTTCATGGATTCATCGCTTGTAAAACAAAAACAAAAATGAATAATTCAAAACATCAAAGTAATGCTAATATTCAAAATGTCTCTGCCCTTGCAGGCCCAAGCGCCTAACCGAGATGCTGCAGCATGAGAAGTCAATCACATTTGCCGGTTTCAGCATTGAAAGCGACAAAGAGAAGCTAAATTTGTTCGGTATGGAGATCAACCCCAAAAAGTTCATCGACATTCAGCGCAAGTGGAGAGTTCCATACACCGGAAAAGAGTACGACTCCTTGGCTGATGTTGCATCCAGCGTCATCCACCCATTCTACAAAGGCATGAAGAACAAGATCAACACGCCGGAAGACTACAAACTGTGGGGGGCCAGCGAGCTGCCAGACAACCTCATTGAGTACGCAGGAGTAGATGCGTACGCCGCGTACAAGTCATGGTTCATGATCGACTACATCACAGACGGTTCGGAATATGCGAAAGAGCGGGAGGCTGAAAACTTCTACGACCGCCCCTATTGCCCCTTTGCTGGATGAAGATAAAATTAGAGCCTGCCTTCGTTTTACTTCCGCTTGTGATTGCCTTTTATCTTCTTGTTTCAAATTAGTAGTTTCCTCTTGTTGGGTTGAACTAGTATGATTATGTCGTGCTTGTCATGTTTGAACAAGTTTAGTTGCGTCATCAAGTACAATGTTTTTCTTATCTCATTATATAAGTTTAGTTTTGTAGCTTCATATGTTGTTAATCCATCATTTCAAAAATTCAAAAAGTAGCTTCTGAATGGAACGTTGTCGTTGCTCTAAAGTATTAGTTATGATGCAACTAATCACACAACGTTGTTCCATGTCAGTACAACTCAGTACACTTGATCGGACAGTACATTCTTACTACAATAAAAAGTACAAAAGAAGCATTAGGCCGTAAGCGCTACTATGAATGCACTATCAGTACAACTTAGTCTACACGCAAGTACCATAGTTCTGAAAATGACACCAGAACAACAAGTATCAGTCTACTGGTGGAGTCAAGTACTAGATTCAAAACAAACAAAAAAAAATGACCGCCCAAAGTCAGGCGCAGGCCCTGACAATGCTAGATACTTGAACTCGAGCCCGTGGGCGAATCCCTAGTAATCCGCACAACGCGGGACCCACCGACCAGGGCCCACAGGTCAAGAGAGAGGGCGAGCGCCGTGTATAAGCGCTCAGGTAAGTGTTCATAGGAGTTCAACTGGTGCGCCTTTGCTGCCCTTATAAACAGGTCCGGAGCCCCCTCGACTAGCGAGGTGGGACTAAACCAAGAGCGCATGCAAACGACGCACTGCATAGCCGCGCGGACGAGCTATCTGGGCCGAAAAACGGCCCAATAGCATACATCATCAACAAAACACCCCACCAAATAAGCACAGGTATACAAACCAGATGGCGGGACAAAGAAAAATAAACTACAAGAAAAATGTTTGTCAATTAACCTGTACAAGAAAAAAGGAAAAAAATATGATACAAAAACAATGGACCTCTAAAAAAGAACAGAACTTAATAGCCTATCTGTTAAATGTACATAATTTAAAAACTCGAATTAAATATTACTTTCAAGTTCACCTACTAAAACTCAAAAAGTTCAAAACATATAATTTTTGTCAATTATGCTAAATTTCTTATTTATATAAAATCTGACAAGTTCAACTACTAAAGCTCAAAAAGTTCAAGCGTATAATGTTTGTCAATTATGCTAAATATCTTATTTATAGAAAAACCGACAAGTTCAACTACTAAAAATCTAAAAGTACAAAACATATAATGTTTGTCAATTATGCTAAAATTTCCTATTTATATACAATCTGATAAGTTCAACTACTAAAAACTATAAAAGTTCAAACATATAATGTTTGTCAGTTATGCTAAATTTCCTATTTATATTAAAACTAACAAGTTCAACTACTGAAACAGCAGGATCGGTCAGGCCGCTCGCACCACTGCGACATCAAATTTCAAAACCGTGCATTGTATGAAATTACAATTCAGTTCACACAGTACTAAAACATAAGTGCGCTACAAATGAGAATACAAAAACTATACAGGCCTAACCTAGGTTGGTACAGATGAAAATAAAATAAGTACAACTTTTGAGCAACAACTCCCAGGGCACTGAAAAAAATGTTTTGACCTAAACTAGTGTATAAAGACTTCAATAGAAAAACAATGCTTAAACATCCACACGGAAAAACATCACAGAGCCATACGTCACCTAAACAGTGCAGAAATGCCATCATCACCACCGCAGGGACGTGCAAGTGGGATTTAGCAGATTGTAAGTACAGCTTGACAAGACTAATCAGGGCAGTAGTAAAAAAATTGTCTTGGACGGTTAGTTCTTCGAGGCCACCACCCGCGCCACCCACTGGGTGGTTGCCACGATGCACTGCAGAACGGCGACCCCCACGACCACTACCCCCACGTCCCCGACGAACCGCCTACAACACACCACCGTCGACGCACTCCAAAAATACTCCATTGTCTTCCATCTCTGCCTCATTCACAGAACCACCATTGCCGCTTCCATCTACACTGCACACAAACCCAAAAACTTCTCTCTCCCAAAGCCCACAGTCGCCGGAGCAAGGCGATGGCGGAGGAACCTTCCGCCAAACGTCACCATGGAGACACTTCGAACAAGAGCAGCAACCTCGCCGACGTTCACGTCCCCGGCGAGAAGCACGAGTACACCAAAACGCTCAAAGGGGTTGAGCTCCACGGCAAAGAGACGCTGGAGATCGTCTGCACCAGTGAACCAGACAAGGCCGACTAGATGATGAGCAGGCTCAGGATGAAGGGCGGCGGCTTGTATCCAGGCTTCATCGGAGTTGATGTGGAGTACACTGACGAGGAGAAACCTCCACAGATGGCGGCAGTCCTGCAGTTGTGCGTCGAGGAACTCTGCTTGGTGTACCACATCGCAGCAGCAACAAAATGGTAACCCATACTACTGTTCATTCGTCTGTTGTACCAGTACTAGTCGCTAAAAACTTAATTAAAACTTGTTTCCCAATGATTATAGTCATCTGTTTGTACCAGTAGTTCATTGAATGCTATGAACTACTATAGTCTATGAAGTGGATGCACGATTACATGTTTCTCAAGTTACATGCATTTCTGGAACTGTGAACTGGATTGTTTCACCAGATTAGCATCTGAAAAAAAGTTTATACCATTCTGAACTTGATGTACTAGCATAGTTTCTGATCTTGTTGTACTAGTATAGTTTATAGAATTGATGTATTAAAAGATCTTTGGTGAAGTCCTATAGGTCCATATCTTGATGCACAAGTTTCTCAAAACTAAAATTTGAACTTGATATAGAATTAATGCACAAAGATGTATCAATCACTGGTATAGGCCTTTTATTCAACAAAAAAGAAAACTAAACTTGAATCAAGCAGCGCATGAATCATTGACTCTGGTAAAAAATGATTCTCTAATTTGGTGAAGCATTTGGTGAAGCAACGAAGATAGCAAAAAAGAAAAATATAACACGGTGTAGTTGAATTTAATTTCAGGACTTTTTGTATTAGTTTCTGAACTACATTCATGCATGGCTCATAATATATAAGCATTTACCTCATGGATTATCACTTGTAAAACAGAAAAACAAAAAACAGTAGAATTAGATACTCAAAAAGAAGACTAATCTTTAGAAAATGTGTGTCTCGCCCCTTGCAGGCCCAAGCGCCTGAAAGACTTCCTGCAGGAGGAGAAATTGTACACATTTGTTGGTTTCAGCATTGGAGGTGACAAGCAGAAGCTGGCGGAGTCTGGTTTGGAAATCAACCCCAACAACTTCATCGACATGCAGCGCAAGTGGAAAAATCCAAAGAACGACAAATACTACGACTCCTTGGCCGATGTTGCAGGCGGCGTCATCCACCCATTCTACGAACGCATGAAGAAGAAGATGAAGAGGGAAGACCACAAACTGTGGGCGACCAGCCCGCTGCCAGACAACCTCATCACGTAAGCAGGAATAGATGCATACGCAACGTACAAATCATGGAAGACAATCGACAACATCGTGACAGGTTGGGATATTTCAAAAGAGCAGGAGGCTGACCCCTACTACCACTGCAACTTCACGGATGAAGATGCATGAAAGTCTGCATTCGTTATGTTGAACCAGCTACCATATGCTATGTGCGTCCTTAATCTTGTTGTTTCAGATTTGTAATTTGCTTTCGTTTTGTTGAACCAACTACCTTATGCTATGTGTGTCAGGGTTTGAACAAGTTTGTCTATGTCTATCAAGTACATCGTTTGCTTATGTCATCCAACAAGTTTGCTAGCTTCCTATTTTGCTGAACCATCATTTGAAAATTGATAGTAGCCTTGGACGCTCAGTACAGCTTAGACATGAACGGTAGTACTATCACACTAAAAATACTAAGTTTCGACCAAGGACAACATGTAGTACTAAAAGCATCGTGCTAAAAATAGAAATTAGAAAATTCACTAAGTAATGCATCAGGAAAAAGCAAAAAACCATCAGTATGTATTTCCTAGCAACTAGCACGCTAGGACTGAAACTTCTGGTACACTTGAACACACGGTACATTCATTCTACAAAAATATAAAAAGGAACGGGAAGCTTCAGTTCGCATTCCCAAAAACAGTGACACACTAAAAATAACAGTAATAATACAACTGAAATCTCAGTACAACTAAGACTATACGGCAAGTGCTAGGATTATACCAAACATTGCCTGTAGAAGAACCACAACCTAGAAAAAAAGAAGGCCAAAAACTAAATCAAAAAGATATAAGTTCGACAAAGGAGAAAAATCACAGGAAACACAGCAGGAAGACGTACTAGCCTCAAACAACACAAAAAGTAAATAATTAATCAAAGTACTAGCACGATCGAAATCTCAGTACAACTTAGTTTATTCGGTAAGTGCTATGATGATGCCAATTAATGCCTTGAGAAAAGAAGTAGTTTTGAACTTAATAGGGCTATCTCTTAAACGTAGCTAATTTAAACCAGTGCTTTAACATGTACCATGAAGTTCAACTGCTAAAGTTTGATAAGTTCAAACAAAAATTAGGCGCCAAATTTTAAAAGCCTTACGCTGAATGAGATTACAAATTAGTACTAACAGAACTATATCATAAGTACAAGAAAACGAGAGTACAGAAACTATAAAGCAGTGACACACTAAAAATAACAGTAATAATACAACTGAAATCTCAGTACAACTAAGACTATACGGCAAGTTCTAGGATTATACCAAACATTGCCTGTAGAAGAACCACAGCCCAGAAAAAAAGAAGGCCAAAAACGAAATCAAAAAGATATAAGTTTGACAAAGGAGAAAAATCACAAGAAGCACAGCAGGAAGACGTACTAGCCTCAAACAACACAAAAAGTAAATAATTAATCAAAGTACTAGCACGATTGAAATCTCAGTACAACTTAGTTTATTCGGTAAGTGCTATGATGATGCCAATTAATGCCTTGAGAAAAGAAGTAGTTTTGAACTTTATAGGGCTATCTCTTAAACGTAGCTAATTTAAACCAGTGCTTTAACTTGTACCATGAAGTTCAACTGCTAAAGTTCGATAAGTTCAAACAAAAATTAGGCGCCAAATTTTAAAAGCCTTACGCTGAATGAGATTACAAATCAGTACTAACAGGACTATATCATAAGTACAAGAAAACGAGAGTACAGAAACTATAAAGGTCGAACTTAGGATGGAATCACATAAAAGTAAAATAAAATCTAACTTTCTCAGCAACAACTCATAAATACACTTGAAAAAACAGGTGTTTTCAGTTCAACTAGTATATAAGACTTCAGTACAAAAAATAAAGCTTAACCAAAACGAATTCCCGATGAAACATACACAAGTGAAACAGCTATTCAACCGCACAATCATCATGGGGGAAAAGTTTGTTAAACATTGTGCCACCCTTCAAATACAACACAAAAATATACTAGTTATTACATAGTACTCGACAAGACATCAAACACTACAAAATAGAGCCTACAATGTTTTCAAGGGATATATCACACAACTATCCAATTCACTATGCAAATGATGACCATTTCTCCTATGCATTAGGAGCCAAAGCCTGAAGCTCCTTGGGAAGCTTCGTAACCATAAGATGGTTATTCCGGTTGAACACAACTCTATACAGATCCTCAGCGTTCCAATCAACTATGCGTGGCTGCAAAAACAATAAAACAAAATTATAAAAAATTATGACACATAAAAAAGGATGCACAATAAGCCAAAAAAAGGAAATTGAAAAGCACAACAAGAAACCCACGTCATAATCTCGAATGTTCTCAACGATCTTTTCACCATCGTAGCATCCCGCATACTTCAGAGTATAATGGCCACATTCATTTTCCTCTTGAACTGGAACCTTGACAAACGTTGGTTTCTTTGCAAACAGCTCCCAATTGAGCTGCTTGCTCGCATTGTACTGAGCATCACCATACACAGCCTTCATTACTTTGACCATTCTAGGAATCTGTAAAAAAACAAAACAACCCACACAGTTTTAGGTCTCAGAAAAGAGCAGAAACAAAGATGCAGAAAAATTAATCCAGTACAGATGATAAATGTCACTCACAATCTTCTCGCAGTCTTTGTGATAGGTGTTCTTCGAAGGACGGTGGTTCTTCGGATAAGATAAAGAGTCAAGGATGTCAACGCTACTTCGGTACCGATTCATGACATATAAGGAATAGTGGTTCACTTTCCTATCCTTTGATAAAATGATAGGCTTGAATAGAGGCATCATGATCTAAAAACAAATGACCAAAAAAGAGATGTTAAATATTCAAAATAAAAACCAGCATCACAACAAAAAAATAAAAAACCAAAAAATCAGCTAGTAGATCTCACAAGGTCGGCACTGAGCAAGTTTTTGTTAGCTTTAACATAGCTCTTGAAATCTCTCGCTCCACTCTCCACATTAAACTCTTTATTTTCATCCTCGTAAAACGAACAGTCAAGCACAACCTGCAAAAAAGCCAAAATAGAAAATAGACAGCGGTAAAGGATCAACAAGCAAAAGTATTATTAAAACTCGTAAAAACAATAGGCAGTCTTGTTCAACAGAAAAGAAACCGATTTGATTGATTACCGAGATGAAATATGGACTCAGCAATATCCTTTTCCCAGATGCGAAATCAACATTTCTCTCAAGATCTTGCTTCCAATCATCAATGAGGAAGTCCATTATATTACCCTCCATCATTTGCCCAGGTGAAAAAACTTCCCAGATGCGATTCCCAGTGAAGTCAGTTACGTTTCCATCAGGCTGGGGTATCATTGAGAATGTATTCCTGCAGCACACACAAGAACAAAAAAGAAGCGGAAGCGAGATAAGGCATTCATAACAGTTCGAGTTGTATAAAAAGGAACAGTTCAGGTCGTATTTACCTAGCAGTTACAAACAACAAAAGAAAAAGAGGAGGAAAAATAATGAGAGATACTCACTCGGCATACTTCTCACGCCATTCATCACTAAGCAACAACTTATACAACCTGCGAGCCTTGTCCAGGTGAGGGAATTTATGAGGGTGAAGCTGCTGCACAGGGGAGCAAAACTTTATAGGAGCTCTGGGCGCACGCTTCGTGCTTACAACATTGCCAGATTCCAAAGCAGGATCTTTCCTAGCACCACCAGCTCTACGAGCCACTATTCCAGCAAGGGGAGATAAACCTTTGGCAGCAGCACTCCTCGTGACTCTTCCAACGCCAGCGATCTTGTCAAACACATCATCATTCGCTGTCTATCAATTCGACAATGGGATTCTTGGGTGTAGTAGGGCTCTCTCCACAAGCAGCCGTAGAACTTCTCAGAGCTCCCAACCTCCCCTTCATAACACCAGATCTTGTCTTTTCTGGAGAACGCCCCTGGCTAAGATCAATAGCTACGCGCTCGAGCTCCAAGAACTGGCTACCAAAGAACCTGTAGTCATGCTCACCAAGATACAACCACTCACCTGAAAAAAAATAAAAAAAAAGAGTCCACACAAAGCGTAAGTTCAAATACATATTTCATGACAGTACTGAACAGAGAAGTACAAACTGCAAAAAAAAATACTAAAGTCCATGAACACGTACAGGGTTCGATGCCAAACAAACCCCTGAAGTCAACATCAAACACATCACTAGTTGCGCAGGTGTACAACAAGGTCTTCCTAATATCCAGAATATCTTCATGGCTGTAATCGACCATTTCAATTACACCATCCTCCCGGCAATAATAGGTCTTGCAGTTTTGTAGCATAAAGAATCCATAATCATGCCTGTAGAACAAAGGAAGAAACAAAAAAATGGTACAACACAAAATCCGAAAAATACAGGAACAACATCCACCGAGCAACAAAAAGAACCACCAAAAAATCATTAAAAACAGATACTCACGTGTTTTTCTGCTGAGGCACCCGCACAAACTCACAAGAGAAACCATCAATATGAACTGGTGAGAATGGTTTGGCCCTATCTACACTGGACTCCCTCTAAAGCTTCTTTATATTATCTGTCATATTCCTTAAGAATCTAAGTGCATCACCCGAGGTTTCATCACGGAGTGAATCAAGACACTCGAAACGATGGAACCTCAAATTCAGAACAACCAAGCACCAATGCCCAGATTCGTCGCTAGGCTTCATGGTAGGCACAAATGATGGCGGATCAAATGTAGGGAAAAGAAGCTGGAAAAAAATCGCAGAGGAAAAATGAATTTACCAAAGTCATAATGAAACTAAAAATTCAGCCTCCAATCAACAAAATAAAGAGATGGAAAAATTAAATTCAGAAGTACAAACAAAAAATCACATAATCATAATGAAATTATATCCACCGCCCAAAGATGAGGAACAATCATATCAGTTCAGTTTCCTTGCAACAATAAGTGCATCTTTAATAAAAAGCATGGATCATTCATAAGTACAGGTGTAAAAAGCATGCTAATCAAGTTCATTCCCAAACCTCCCTAAACTGAAAAGAAAAACATGACAGTTCTAGTTAATTAGTACAAAAAGTCCAAGTTCACCTACTTGATCGAAACCATCAGCACCTAATTTCGTGAACCAATTTAACACATTGGAATCAGTATTTCCATCACGGATCTTGGTCTGTTGTACAAAAAGAACAACAACAGTTAGAGAATTGTCAAAACAAGTTATCTTCCTATTTACAAAAAAAGCAAAAATACTGACCGTCACCCATCTGGGAACTATCAACTTGTCAGTGTCTCGGTACTTCTGACGTAGAGAATATAAAACAACATCAGCACTGTCTGAGTTGAGCATGGCAGTGGAGACAAACGCTTTAGCAATAGAACCAACACTGGCATCACATTCTTTATTTTGAAACATCAGCTTGTGACTAGAAAAACACAAAAAATTACATTAATTAAGACTACTGCAACAACAATAATAATCATATGAAAGAAAAAAAAAGTGACAAAAATGTTACGGGCAAAATCCCAAACTAACCAATTAGTATGGTTCGTGCGCAACCTCGTAACAGCGAAGAAAAATGTATCAACCTTGACAACATTATCACTTTCTGCTTGCAGAAAAAAAAAGAAAAATAATAAGTTCAACAACTACAAGAGAACATGTCCAAAATGAAAATTTGAGAAGTACGCCCAATTTACAAGTGCTTACCTGGACTATCAGGGTTTGACGACGATGGTAGTTCCTGTGATGAGACCATTATGCCTCCAGTTTCAGGGTTTGACGATGGGACATCTTGAGAGGACACCAATATTGCTGCGCTTTCAGGGTCTGTAGAAAGAAAATCCTGAGACGACAACAGCGCCTCCTGCGTCAAGGGGTCAGAAGAAAATGACAGAAGTAAATCATCATCCTCGGATGGCACCTCCTCCACGCTAGAAGCATCTTGCAATGCATCAACGTAATCAAGACCTCCAGGAGGGAAATTCTCAGGCGGCAAATCTTCACAACCAGAAACATTCTCATCCCCAGCAATACCAACACCAGGCGATTTGGAATCAGGTATGCTGGCAGCACCAGCGTCCTCATCAGCAACTTTGGTGCCAACATTGCGCCCACTACTCAATGGAGCATCACGAGCATCATCTCCGCCACTAATCTGACGTTCAACATCAGTAATCTGACGAATTTTGTTTTCCAGAAAAAGTGAATAATATGAACAAAACTAACAATAAAAAATAAAGTACCAAAGATGTGCACAGAAAAATAGACCTTGGAAGCATTCACTGCAACATTATCGAACTTGCTGCTGCTAACATTCAAAGCAACATCGCCAACGGGCAAACAAGGCTCATCGCCAACAATAGCACCCTGATTCAAAATGTAATGAGGCAAAAAACAATGCTATTATGAGCAACAATAAACACAAGGAATTAAAACAACAGTAACAAAAAAGGTAGCTACCCCCTTGCAAACTCTAAACGGTGTGGGATAGAAAAATGAACAAGGAGGACACATAGGTGCGCATGAAAATTAAAAAGAATATGAATAACCACAATGAAAATAAAAATAACCTTGCACTTATCAGTGGATGGATCATTAACTCCACGGTCAACATCAGCTTCAACATTATGACTGGTCCCCTGCATGAAAAAGAAAAATTAATAACCAGATGTAGATCAGGCAGTTCAACTACAATACTGACAGCAGAACAAACATAGTAAAAACATACAAACAATGAGGACTGACTCACATCAACAACAAGGTTCTGCAAGCCGACATCGTTTGTATGCTGATCAGAAACATTAGCCTCAGTGCGATCGTCGGCCCTGCTGTCGGTGCCAACATCCTCATCATGATCAATCTGCGTGAAAAAGAAAATTACTAATGAATAGATGAAGATGAGGAAGTTCAACTACAGCACTGACAGCAGGACAACAAAGTAAAAATTGCAAACACCGAGGACTGACTCGCATCAACATTAGGGCGCTCAAAGCCAACATCATTCCTTTCGTGATCAAAAACATTAGCCTCGGTACAATCACCAGCCCTGCTGTGGGTGGCAGCAGCCTCATCCTGCTCAAACTGCTTGATAACAACATTTGCACTTTCTTCATATGGCTTGCAGCGAGAGTTTTGCGTAGTTCTGAAACGCTTCATGTTGTTCAATAGACGAACCGAGCTCTGAACTAGACTAGCGGCACCGTCACGCATGTCACCGATTAAAATTCTCTCCATCTCAATGTAGTCAACAGCTTCCTCAGTGTTAAATTGATGACCTCCAGGAAGGATACCATTTATACAGCTCAAACGCTCGACTGTCGTTGGGACCTTTTGTAGCTCAGAACACACATTTCTTAAGATATGCTCAGCACGTTCCAACGCTGAGACAACAACATCAATACCAAAACCCTGCCTCTGTGAAGCACTAGCATTACTAGGGCCAGGAGGGGCATAACCAGCACCCTCACCACCACGACCATCCCTCAACTCATCGGACAGAGATGAAGACTTCGGAACCTGAGACGACGACATCTCCAGGACTGGCCGTTTATAGACTCGGAAAAAAACAGCCTCCTCTTGAGTTTTCCACTACAAACAAAAGGGAAAAAATAGTTAATCAATCAATGCAACACATAGGGAAAAATAAATCATGATATTAACAGATTTAAAATCAACACCACTAAAAAACTTTAGCTGTCATTGCCAATTTGTTAGTATTTACCAACAGGCCAGTTTAACAAAGTTATTCACTTCAACCACACAAGAAACAACAGTACTAAAAAACCATACCTAAACCATACAAAAATATAAACATACAACTCTACAGTACACATGTCCACTACAGCAAAAAAAAAGATATACCTAAATTAAAAAAAGGTCTGTAAGACACAAACCAAACAAAACTCACCGGAAGCTTCCCAAACACCCAAGTCTTTGGATCTGCATTGCCTTTTTTTTATCAAATCAACATCAACAAGATCGGAAAGCTTGGCAGGATCCATGAAACATATGCGGGGGACTTGCATGTCAGGCTCTGCGGTCTTGCCACGGATAAGGCAGTCAAGGTACATTAGTACAGGCCCTATGGCACAGCCTGTGATTGCCTTCCCAAGAGTATCACCATTTTGGTACTTGGCAACAGCCCTTCTAAGCTCATCAACCATCAACTGGCAATAATCCATATTAGCCATCTCTTCAAAGACGAGACCCTCAAACATTGCTGCCTCTCTGGAAACACGCGGGGCAGAACCAGGCAACACAACCTTCATAAACACAATCATGAAGAACACTTTCAGAACAAGGTCATCTTTGCTAGGATCCTTGATGAGCACCTTGAGCTTATTCCTCAAATCCTTTGTCTTGATATCTCTGTCCCTTCTAATGTCAAGCTCCAATCTTAACTTCATCAGAGCGTCGTCATATCCGTCCTCTGACGGCCTTGGCGCAGAACGACCACCACGAGGGAACTCAAATAATTGTTGTATACCATCACTAGTGATCCGAAGCTTCTTATTAGCCTCACCCATGTCAAGAGTCATTGTATCACAATCTATCCTCAGATACAAAACTCCCATCAGAGGGCGGGAAATGTTAGACTTCACCCTCCAATTGAAAATAGAACCAAAACCGGATGCATGAACCCTAGCCACATGCCGACTCTCGAGCAATTTAGCGCAATCTTCAACCTCTCTCAACGAACATCGCACAGTTAAGTTCAATTTCCGTTGGTCACCTTCATCCAAGGCAACTTTTCCAGTATTGCCTCCCACCGGCTTAACCGGACTCCTAACGCTAACAGGCTGTAAATGAAAACAAAAAAGCCACACCTTAAAAATGAATATAGAAAACAAAACAAGCAAATGAATGCAAGTAAAAAGAAAAAAAAAGATTGCACAAGGTCAACTATTAAAACAACATCAGTACCATCCCCCTCAAAAATTGATGCAACCAATAATCAGCCTCCCCTGGCCGCAAATACCAGCCCAAACACAATTAAATAGTTGCAAGTACGACTAGTAGGTCACATGCAGTACAAAAACACATACCCCTGCAAACAATGAATATAGAAAACAAAACAAGCATATGAATGTTAGTAAAAAAAATACACAAGTTCAACTATTAAAACAACATCAGTACCACCCCTCGATTGATGAAAAGCAATGACCAGCCTCACCTGGCCAGCATGCCAGCACAAACACAAATTAAAAATCATTGCAAGTACAACTAGCAAGTCACATGCAGTACAAAACACATACCACTGCAAATTCATCTTCTGAATCAACTTCAATATCATCTTCGTCAGATGCAGCATCTTCAGCTTCAACACGAGCACGCTTCTTCCCACCTTTGTTCAACTTTGCAGGATGAACTTTACGCTTCTTATTTTCTTTCAACAAAGAACGCTCTTGAAGAGGAGAAGAAGAAGGCTTCTTATTTGTCAAACCTCGTGGACTACGACGAACAATGGAGCCACCAAGTTTGCTTGGACCAATTTTCACAGCAACATTATCCGCATCACCTTTGCTACTACCAGGTTGGGGACCAGCTTTCACACGTGGGCTACGCCTATGTGTGCCGTCAGCATTTCGATCTGACAACTTCCTCTTCAAAACAACTTTCTTCACCTTAACTCCATCACGATCAAAAGCTTGCGCCAACCGAGTTTGCATCAAGTTTGTCTTCACAGGCATGTCGCTTCCATGAGATCCGGCATGAACAGTTGATAAACACGCGTCACCACCTTCATCGCCTACACATTTAGGAGCTTGAGCAACATCAACATCACTTTCTGGCACACAGGCAGCCTTTTGACGCCGTTTTTAATTCCTTCCTCTTTTGGAATTCATACTTCTTCTTTCTTATCCTTTCATCCTCGAGCTGCAACTGCATAGTAACATCCTCAGCTTGGGTTACAGGCTCAGTGCCATCAACACTTTGAGACTGAGAACAAACAACTGCAAGCTGCCATCACCATCATCAACATTTAGTGAATACATCCCATCATTAATATCTTTAACAACATCAGAAATGTCCTCTGGAACACCATGGCTGTCATTAACTTCATAAACCAATAACATAACCACACACATAAAAAATTAAAACACAATTAACATTGCAGACACAAAAATAAATAAAACGCATACCATCAGACACAAACAAAAAGGAACAGCCAATGAAACCAAGCATATATATGTATTAAAGGCTGATAAAAAAGAGCAAATATAAGGGAAACACCAGCAACATTCGCAAGTTCTTCTAGAGGATTTGGTGTCTCAAAAATAAAATTCACAAGATCTTGAAAGCGTTCTGATTTCTCAGAATCAGGAGGCACCGACACTCCAACATCTGCAACAACATCATAATTAGCAAAAAAAGCACAAAAACAAACAGTCAGTTCAACTATGTGAACACTACAAGTTCACCTAAGTAAAACAAAATATGAACCCACCACTTGCAGAACAAAACTTCAGAAAACACAACTCTTTCACCACCATACTAGTTCTTCACTGACTACTACAATCTATTCAAAATGTGAGGACAGCAGTTCAAAATACACGTGGTGACAAGTACTAACAACTGTCTGCGGGTTGCATCAACTGCCAAAACCATACGCACCATACAATCTAGGGCAAAATTAACACATATCAAAATACATACAACTTATAAAGTTGATACGGCAAACAACTGTACACCCTAAAAACCAGATCTGTTAGAACATCATCCAAAATACAGGGAAAATCACCTGCATTCAATTTGTCCGGACTGGATGATGTACCCATTGAAATCTACAGTCATAAAATCTACCGAACCAGATCTGCGAGACACATGAACAACAATTAGGGATTTGAACTATTTCAGAAACGAAACACGCCATAGAAAAAGCAAAACTCTTACCAGCAAACACAAAATCCGCCACGCAAATCCAGTATCACTGCCACCAAACGGTCGTTCAACAGCAAAGGAACCCTAGTGCAGCCTGGGACAGCAAAGAGAGCAACATATTAGAAATAGAGTGAAAATCTCAACATAACAGGACGCAAGCAAAAGTCAATGGCAGAGCAAAAAGGAACGAAATAGAGCACCCGGACCTCCACCCCTGGGGTTGAACCCTCCGGCCGACGCTCCCGCGGCGAAACAGGAGTAGCAACTCGCCCTCCGAGAAAAGAAGAGGGGAACGAAGACGGAGCCGATTTGGGGACGGGAGAGGAGCGGAACGGGAAAGATCGGAGGTTAAAAGGTGAGTGGGAGGGTTAAAAGATGAGTGGGAGAAAACGGACGGCTAAAGCCCACAACCGTGGCGAAGCCCACTATCTCTGGCCAGTTACAAAAGATAATACCAATAATCAAATACAAAATAAAAAATTAATACAGATGGAGAAAACAAACGGCTAAAGTACAAATAATAACTCACATTAGTATAGAAAAAATTATCAAAAAAAGTACAAATGAAAAAATAATTCATAACGGTGCTGGTTATTCCCCTAAAAATAAAGATAAGATAATGGGGCCAAGTCATGTTACGGACTCACCTCCGCATGCGACGCCGCGACACGCCGTGTCGTCGCCTGCTACGGCTCGTTCCTAGCTCGGCATCGCCGGGATGGGGGAGGGCGGGCCCCGACCACACCTCCCCCACACCCCCCCCGTCTCGGCCTCGCGCTAACGCGGCAGTGCGATCGTTTTGACAAGCGCATTGCAGTTATTCTGTCCCCCCCCCCCACGCACCCACACCCCTAATATAGATAAATGGGGCAAAGTCCATACAAGGAAGATGTGTCAGTACAACTATGCCCCTCGGTACGGTTCGGTGCGGGGGCAAGTCATGTTCCCCCCCCCCCCACGCACCCACACCCCTAAGATAGATAAATGGGGCAAAGTCCATACAAGGAAGATGTGTCAGTACAACTATGCCCCTCAGTACGGTTCGGTGTGGGGGCAAGTCATGTTCCCCCTCCCCCCACGCACCCACACCCCTAAAGATAGATAAAATGGGGCAAAGTCCATACAAGGAAGATGTGTCAGTACAGCTATGCCCCTCGGTACGGTTCGGTGTGGGGGCAAGTCATGTTTCCCCCCCCCCACGCACCCACACCCCTAAGATAGATAAAATGGGGCAAAGTCCATACAAGGAAGATGTGTTAGTACAACTATGCCCCTCGGTATGGTTCGATGCGGGGGCAAGTCATGTTTTCCCCCGCCCCCACCCATAAGATAGATAAATGGGGCAAAGTCCATACAAGGAAAGATGTGTCAGTACAACTATGCCCCACGGTGCGGTGCGGGGGCAAGTCACGACCCTCAGTATTATATAAAAACAACAAAAAAGAAAAAGAAAAAAGAAAAAAATTGACAGCCCAAGGACAAAAAAAGTACCAATCCAAGATACTAGTATAGTCTAGTGCTAGATCCCAAAAACAACCAAATATGAAAAAATTGACCGCCCAACAAAAAAGTACCAGTCCAAGTTACTGGTCTAGTCAAGTACTAGATAAAAAACAAACAGAATATAAAAAAATAGATTGCCCAAGGACAGGAGCAGGCCCACACACGCATGGGCCTACCGTCCAGGGCCCACAGGTCGACAAAGAGATAGCGAGCGCCGTGTATAACCGCTCTGGTAAGTGTTCATATGAGTTCGACTAATGAGCGTCGGCTGCGCTTATAAACAGGACTGAGCCCCCTCGAATAGCGAGGTGGGACTAAACCCAGAGCGCACACGCACGCTGTGCTCCACAGTCGCGCGAGAGAAACTATTCGGGCCGAATACAATGACCCAGGCCGATGGCCCAACAAAGTACTTCGCCCCATAACAAAAATCCAGTAGATCACGCACGACAAAAAATAAAAATGAAGATATTTTTAAAAAAAAACCCAGTTAAAAACAAAAATATTGTAAAAAGTTCAAACACATCTTAATGGTAAGAACTAAAAAATATATATATATGAGACAGTAAATAAAAATATCAGGAACGAGTTTACAAAAAAATCAACTACTACAATTCAAAAGGGTTCAAGTACAAAATAAAAATAAGTACTAAGCAGCGAAGATTTTTTTTTATTTTATGATATACTAAAACTATCATTGTTCATCAATTAAAAAAAAGGAAAAAACGTTCTCCAGAATTCATGTAAAAAAGTAAGGAAAAAAATATTATACAACAAACAAATTTGATCGGTAATTGACAAACTAAAATAGATCACTACTATCATTAAAAGAATGTAAGTTCAGCAAAAACTCAAACAACAAAAAAGCGGTTCTAAAAAACTCATCAGCGTATAGCACCGTCTGCGAGTTATGAACATGAAAAATATATCAGTTAAAACAAAGGATGCCCATCAGTTCAACTAAAGAAATTGTTCCATAACTAATATAAACAATGTAACGAAAAAAATAGTTATACATGAGCAGAACAATAGGAATAACATTACATAACTAGTTCCATACCATTCTGATAATACCATACAATTCAACCATCTCACATGCAAAATGTTTTAAAAGAAAAAAACACTGCAACATAATCGGACACACACACAATCTCGCAAAACCGGCGTCATTTGCCACATTTAAACCTACAGCACATAGATTCTGAACGTCAGAGAGTCGTCTTCTCTCGAGAACATAACCATAACCACATCACCATCCTCAAATCTAGATTCAGCAACAAACTCCTTCCACCCAGTAGTTAGGTTGATGCAACCATCAAAGTCGATGTGGTAGGCAACATCCATCAACTGATACCCATTCTTGTCTGAAGTCTCCATCTTCAGAACACCGGAGATGGGAGCAACAATCCTGATCCTCGATGACATTTTCTGCAAATAGGCATGGGAGTACAAAACAAAATGAACACCTGACATAGCTGAATTTTTACACAGATATAGGAACGATTTGCATAACAAACTAAAATGGAAAAAAAATCTGAACCAAAATAATAACACAAAACTAACTAGACATGTGAACTGACTAAACTGAAGAAATATACAAATCAATACACCTACAGTAAAAACATCTATTCATAAACAGATCAGGGATTATACAAAAAAATGGTTAAAATACTGTTAAGTAATGAACAAATACACACAGAACTCCGTACTATTAAAATCTAACAAAACCAAATTTAAAAAATATAGACAAGCTATTCATTAGACAAAATTGCAGATCCAGTCCATGGGATTCAAACAGAAACCATCAAGAATGTAGGAACCAAAAACGAATAGAAACACATACCCATGATTCCTTCAAGTCACCATCCGTCAGGCGACAAACATAGGGTGTACGAAACCCATGGTTGCTGTACAGCAAACAAGAAAGTTGCCCGCGCCGCTGACTCTGAGTGAGCTCCAAACCAGACTCGTACACACAGCCGTCAGCTATGCGCGCCATCTTTGCCAGGCATCCGCATGAACAGAGAAAAAGGCGACGAACAGAAGAGAGAGGAACCTAGATCTCGTTCTAGAAGAAGGAAGAAAAGGGAGTGGGAAGACTTGGCCACACACCACACATAAATGGATAGCGTTTATAGTCAGGGACACTCTCATATTATAAAATAATAAATAGGAAGATGGGCAGCCAGCTAGTAGGAAATAGTTATTACACAAGCCATGCAACATTTGACCGCAAATCAGTACAACTTCAGAAAATCAAGCAGTTCAGAGGTGCACTTGTCGAACATATGCAGACAAAACAACACATTCAGAGACAAAACACAAGTTGGATTCATTTAGCCATTCGGACATCTGCTCCCCCACAACAAAAATCTTAAAAACATAATGTTCACTACTTCAGTCATAACGATCAAAGAAACAACGCCATTTTGCCCTAGTGGATGGATGTGGAGCCGTGGCTGCTCTCGCCCTAGCCCAACTAATGATCTGAATATGGTTCCTTCCCTTGCCCTCTGGGAAAAGAAGATCCAATTCATTGGAGTTGCAAGTATCCATCACCTCACGCGCTAGCCGTCTGTTGAACTCTGCCTCCAGTTCCTCCTCGGCAGCACGTCGCGCCATCTGCCTGCGCATGCGCCTCCTCCTCCTCTGCTCCGCTACTGCAGCGCTCACATCTATGGCGTCCCCCTCCTCCTCTGTGACCTCTCCCAGCTCAGGATCCATCCCCCCCTTTTCTTTGGTTGCAGCTCGTAGAATGAAACTGACAGAGGGCTCGGGCTTTATAATCAAAGTCCAGAGCCATCAGTGCGGCTCCAATGTCAACACACAGTAATAAAAACTTTGACACGCAGCAGTCCAACTACACATACGACAGCAATTCAAAACAACACTGAAAAACACGCAAATTAATTACGCAGTTTGACCAGATTACAAGAAATCACAGCTTACAGTCAGCCGCCATACACCACCTCCGCCAACGACAAAATAACATGGGAATCCGAGGTAGAAACAACCAAAAAAGCGAAATTAACAACGCAAATCTTTTCATACAATCCTTATATCTCTCCCTGCAACGCCAATTCGAACGTAAAAAAACAGAAAATGAAGAGCAGAATTCCATGGCGGGCGTCGAAAACGAACAAGAACACCAAAACTTGTAATCATGAATTACAGAGGAAAATAATCTCAAAAAACCATAACATACCGATAAATTCTCACATCAAAAACGACAAACACGACATAATTTGAGGTCATCCTCCTCTCTTCTTGTACTCGTAAAACACGTCCGCCGCCAAAAAACACGTCCGCCGCCAAAATGACCACGTCGTCACCTCCGGTGACTACAAATCGCAAAACACATCCAGATGACCGCGCGCACATGCGGAACCCCTTTACGTGTCTCCTCTAACAATGAATGGCCCGCAGCAACGCGCCGGAGAACGGCCGGAAGCTCAACGTTGCATCCCCTATTTCTGTCCGTCGTGCATGCAGGAACATCAGTTCTTGTTGAAAAACACGTCAGTCCAACCTGTGAACTACGTCAGTACAGAAAGGGTAACAGAATAATATTCTGTTACGCGTAACAGAATAGCCCAGATGTATGTATGTATGTGTGTCTATATATATATATATATATATATATATATATATATATATATATATATATATATATATATATATATATGGCGGACACTCCCAAAGAAGCCAATGGTGATGAGGCAATAGAGGACAACGCCTTAAGGAAGAAATCAAAGCATGGGCGTCATCGGCCCCGCTCTAAGCCCCGCCACAGCAATGCCGGCACAGTAGATGAAAACAATCCGGATGGTGCCGAAGATTAATACAATCCCGATCAACCTGCCTTCGAGCAGGCCGGACAAGAAGACGGGCAGGTTAGCCCAGATGAATAGGCGACGGACGGATACTTTAAGAAGGACAATTACATACCTCCCTCCGAAGACGAAGTGAGCCTCAGCGACGATGAATTCGGCATGCCTGAGAATCCCATAGAACAGGAGCATTTCAAACGCCGGCTTATGGCCACTACAAGAAGCCAGAAAAAGAAGCAGCAGCAGCTCCAAGATGATCAAGATCTGCTCACAGATAGATGGACTGAGGTCCTGGCAGCCGAGGAATACGAACTCGAGCGCCTCACCAAAGGGTACCCAAAGCACAATTTGCTACCTCAACTGGAGGAGGAGGTCCTAAAGCCCACACTCTGATGCCAATACATCACGGTTTAGGGCAATGCGCAGGAAATTTGGGACAGCATCCTTAAACCTCGACGTAACAAACACAAGCGTCACAAAAATAATGATGGCGCCCAAGACATGGCAGTCGATGCCGGATTCTGCGGCTCCCAGTCCGGTCAGCAGAAAGAGAACAATTCAGGCCCATCTGGCCGGGGCAGCATACTCAACCGCCCTTGTCAAATTCATGGTACCACTGGAATGGCGGCCAATCATACCAATAGAGAATGTCGGATCTTCAAAACAAACCGGCTGGTCGCGCGCCGAAAATAGTAAGAAGGGGTCTCAAAGCCATAAAGACAACGAGGAGCCCAGACCATCAAACATTATGAGGCAAAAGAAAATTCTCGGCAAACCAACAAGGCGAACGTGATAAACACCACCCACATCCCCGAAGGGGAACGACTGTCTACTCCTCGGGACACTGACTCAACAATACAAGTCACCCCATGATACACAGATACGGCCGATCATCTCCGATGACACAAACCGTCCTGCCAATTTCAACTATGGGAATGCAGTTGCACTTATCCTCGACCCAATAGCTGGTGGGTTCCACCTCACACGAGCCCCTATTGGTGTAAACAGCAACCCAAACTTGCTGCACCAGGACACAGTGCACCGGATAGGTATTGATCGCTCGAGGATCAAACCCATCGAAAACATCTTCTCAAGATGACGTACCAGGTGTATAGGTCAGTTTTACAGGCCCACCACCCTAGAGGCTATCTTCGGACCACCAAACAATCACCATACCGGAGAGTAAGTCTTCGACATTGTCCCCTTATATAGTAACTATTACGTACTGCCGGGACAAACCATGTTGGCTCGATTCAACACGGTACCACACCATGCCAAGCTCACGTGACATAGTCACACTTACGGGAAAGGCCGAACTCCACCCCTACACTGGAAAGTATACAGCCGCAGAGGTAGCGAGTTGTGCCTCTCCATCAAACCTTGATTTGACAGCCAACCCCGCGGATACCAACAAAGGAGTCCGAGCTACTTTACGGCTTGATAGCCCGGCTCGACCAGGCTCCAATCAAGCACTCCGGCATAAGCTGGGGAGGGTCCCACGGTTCAACCACCCTATGACACACAAATGTCTCCAAGCATTCTCTTTACAGGCTCACTTTTGCGTGGAACGGGACTGGTGACACGGAATCAGCTTGGATGGGAATACACAAATATTCCCCAAGAAGACAATCCAGATACACTTCGGATCTGCACACAGCTTCCTCCCGCCTGGTCGCAACAGGTTCCGCCATCATACCTCCTTTTATAGCATAAACCGTACTCATACGCATAGACGTGTCACTCCACCACAACATGTAGAGTTACATGACACCTACCGGCCGTCATTCCTCATTGACGCCTTTTTCGTCATAACGGCACCCCCACATAGTGTCATGCCCTACTATGCCAGGGGCTTCATTGTACCCATAATGTGGCAACAAAGTCTGGCCACCTTCTCGGTCGCTCGGCACCCCGAACTTATAGCACTATATACATCAGCTGCGAATCATGTCTTGGGTCATTAGTTGGGTTTTCCCGGCTCCCATGTTTTGGTACCTTACGTTCCGCTCCATCAGCTAAGGTAGCGCTGGGAGAACTACTGCAATTGTGTCCCGGTTCTTCCGGACGAGCACCTCAGTAAAGAAAGCCAAAAACTGACTGTCATGATACGGCGAGAGCTAGTCAGCTGTTCGAGAGGTTGTAAAATCTTTAAGGATTTATTCCGCATAATGCTATAACAAATGCAGAGTGCGACAGATCGGTCTTCCGATCAGGTGCTGTTAGAGCCCCTCGTACGGTCTTCTGAACACCAGGGGATGTGCCTACCATACTCGAATTCCTATGGCTAAGTGAGAGTGATAATGCCCTATAGTCCGATTGCCTGGTTTGTTGTGTTGAACACCTCCTTCAAGGACCCAAAAATGGGATAAAGAGTGTTCAGGTTTGTCCCAAACACCCCCATACTTTCTACGTGGGGGCAGAAGCCGACGACTGGCCAACTCTCAGGATTCATATATATCAAACGGCCGCACAGGAAGAAAAACTTTTATATAATAGGCAATAAATAATAAAAGTGTCAGCATTCCGCATTACAAAGGATAGCATGACTGTCTTCAGGGAAATATAATGTCTTTGGTACATTGCTCCGCCACAAGGTGGGCTCCTTTCAGGACACCATCATAATATAAGTTGGGCTTGCGGTGCTCCTTACCCTCCTGCGGTCCCTCAGTCATCAGCTTTTCAGCATCAAGCTTTCCCCAGCGCACTTTGGCACGGGCAAATGCCATTCGTGCACCTTCTATATAGACTGACCGCTTAATGAATTCGAGCCGAGGGCAAGCACCAACAATCCACTTCACGAGACTGAGGTAACTGCTCGGAATTGGCTCAGCGGGCCACAGCCGGAAAACTAAGTCCTTCATGGCTAGTTCGGTGATTGAAAAGCCCTTTATAAGGCTAATGCAGGCTAATGCAGGATTCATTCAGTCCGACGATGGAAGCACTCTTTAGTGTTGCCGATAAGCTGTCCCGCAGCTCTGGTTTGACAGAGGTTGCTGGAGGAGCGGGCTCGCCCCCTTCCATCAACGGGGGCTGCCTACCTGATCCTGGAGCTCAAAGGTCTCCGGTACAATGTCCGTTTGCGGGCCGAATCTAAGATCGCCCCCGCCATCGACGCTCATGGGAACCGTTGCTCCCGTGTATCCGACCCCACAGGTGTGCCCTCCCTGGCATGGCCCCTGCTGGGACGACAGCTCGGTGTCATGCCCAGGCTTCAGGGAAGGGGCCTCCGGAGGCGTCCCGCTCTCCAGGGCATCCGAGCTTAGCGAATCCTCCGATGAGGACTGTTCAGCGCGGGACCTTGCCGGGCTGCACAAAGTATGGCGCAAGTTAAAATATCACACCTTAGTGATCATGGGCGTGTGGGCGTGTTCGGATTTCGTGTACTCATGATTTTACCAGGGGCTGGGCCCTGGGATCCCACTCCTGGCTGCTACTGGTAGCCGCGGTGGACACCTCTGGAAGGGGATTTTTTCCCTCTTTAGCAATTCGGCCTCCAAGGATGAGGAGGCCGTCCTTTTCTTTCCTCCCCCCATGGAGGACTCGTCTTCTTCCTCTTCCTCTTCATCTTCGGAGGAAGGATGGGTGTTGGAGTCTTCAGATTTTGTGTCCGAAGCACCACAGAGACGGAGGCTGCCCCGGGTATCCATGGCATCCTTGACGGCCTCTTTCTTCGGTGCCTTGTAAGGCACTAGGACCAGCATCTTCGTTAGAAGTGGTCCTGCCGGTCCTTCTAGCAGCGGGGCCGGACAATGTATCCGCCCTGCCGTCTTCGTCCATTCCTGGGGTAATCGTGGAAAGCATGATAAAGCGTCTCCCTCGGGATATGCCAGCTGAACATGGGTGGACAGAACATAGCGATAACTTACCGGACTGGCGGGGCGGGACAGTTGATACCCGCGGTCCCCGGCGGAGTCCAGCCATGGTTTGCCGGACTTAAAGAGCACCTTCCAGATATCCTTGTGTGAGGAGCCGTAGAGCTCCCGCAGGGTCTGGTGCTTGGCCGGGTCGTATTCCCTCAAATTACAGATCCGGTGTTGGCAAGGAAGAACCAGGCGGACTAACATCACCTGGACTATGTTGACAAGTTTGACGTCCTTGTCTACCACGCCCTTGACGCGCGTTTGGAGCACCGACAGCTCATCGGACGAGGACCAGTTCAGGCCCTTCTTGTTCCAGGACATGAGCCGCAGGGGGGGCTCCAGATCTGAATTCGGGAGCAGTATCCCACTTCTTGCCGTGCGGCTTAGTGATGTAGAACCACTGCTGTTGCCACTCCTTGACGGAATCATTGAAGGTGCCTGTCGGCCATGTGACCTTGGGCATCTTGCTCACCATGGCGCCTCCACACTCTGCGTGCTCGCTGTTCACCACCTTGGGCTTCACATTGAAGATCTTTAGCCATAAGCCAAAGTGTGGCGAAATTCGGAGAAAGGCCTCACACACGACGATAAACGTCAAGATGTTAAGGAAAGAGTTAGGGGACAGATCATGAAAATCAATCCCGTAATAATACATGATGCCGCGATCAAATGGGTGAAGGGGAAACTCGAGCCCGTAGACGAAATGAGGAAGAAACACAATCCTCTCATGAGGTTCCGGATTAGGGACGATCTGTCCCGCCGTCGGAAGACGGTGGCCGATTTTCTTGGCCAAGTACCCGGCCTCTCGAAGCTTTTTGATATCCTTCTCCTGGACGGTAGAGGCCATCCACTTGCCTCCTGCTCCGGATCCGGACATCTTTGGAGAACCTCTTTTTGGTGGAGAAGACGAGCGCTTGGGCGCTAGGGCTCGAGCGGAAGGGAATGAACAAGCGGAAGGAAAAGGCGTGGGTAAAGAGGAAGAGGCCTTATCTCTTTATAGAGGCAATGAAAGCTTTTTGCGCCTTCCTACTTGCCTGATGGAACCTGATCGTTCCCCACTTGCCGCATTTGTGGTACGGTTGCGCTACCCGCGCCCGTATTGATGGGATCCCGCAATAAGGGGAACACAATCTCTGCTTCGATGAGGCGTGCCAATAAAACCGCCTTGCAGTGCGTGTCGTGGCAGGTCGAGAAAAACTAGTTCATATCAAGCCAGGCCGCGGCGTAAGGGCACACCGTGAAAAATTGTCAGCAGATTAGATTTGTAAAGTGTTATGCTCTCTACTGTGGTGTGTGGAAATTATCTTGCAGAGCTGGACACGATTAAAGTGTTCGAGATTTATGTTGGAGTATTCAGAGACGGAACCCGCCTTGCAATGCCGAAGACAATCTGCACGCCGGACTCATCGTCATTGAAGCCTGGTTCAGGGGCTACTGAGGGAGTCCTGGATTAGGTGGTATCCGGACAGAAGGACTGTTGGACTATGAATATATAAGACTCAAGACTTCGTCCCGTGTTCGGATGGGACTCCCCTTTGCGTGGAAGACAAGCTTGGCGATTCAGATGTTAGATCTCCTTCTTTGTATCCGACTCTATGTAACCCTAGCCGCCTCCGGTGTCTATATAAACCGGAGGGTTTAGTCCGTAGGACAAGAACAATCAGAATCATAGGCTAGCTCCTAGGGTTTAGCCTCTGTGATCTCGTGGTAGATCAACTCTTGTAATACTCATATCATCAGGATCAATCGAGCAGGAAGTAGGGTATTACCTCCATCGAGAGGGCCCGAACCTGGGTAAAACATCGTGTCCCCTGCCTCCTGTTACCATTAGCCTTAGACGCACAGTTCGGGACCCCCTACCCGAGATCCGCCGGTTTTGACACCGACACCGGCCAAGGACTTCAGCAACGCTAGCTTGTCGCGATCGCCGATTTTGCGAGTGCGCTTGTGAGAGCCCACGCATGCCCACGCTTGGGACATCTCTGCAGTGGCTGTCGATTTGCGGCGGGACCTCTCTAATGCTTCCGCCGCCTTGGTCTTTGCTACCTGGTTGTATGTCCACTCGAAACTCCTCCTACCGGTCATGGCAGAATGACTTGACAGGAAAGACCAGTTTTGTGGGTGATGAGGAGAGGAACTGTGAAGTATTTTTTGAGTGTGTAGTTTTTAAAGCCCGAAGCTATGTGAGAACACATATTAGTTTGATCGGTGTGAACACAAATTAGTTTGATATATGTGAAAAGATTTGCAATTACTTATTGCATTGTAATCTGCAATGTGAAAAGAAACAAAGTCAAAATTTATTGATGGTTCTGGGCCTACAAAGCCTCGTTTCTGTTGTTCTGTCTCGTCGCAAACAGTTCTTTTGGATCAACCGTATGCCACACATCGGAAGCCCGAAACATGGACCCTTGTTCTCGGATGTACGTGTACGTGTCTGCCCACTACACTACAAAAAATATACACTTCCGTGATGATACGCGTTTGTCATAGTACGTTGCGTTTTCTATCATGCATGTACATCCATGACGATTTTATGACAGAATCAAGATAGTCATACCTGTGCTGCCGTGGAAGTGATCCATGACATTATCAAAATTATCATCGCAGAAGTGTCCACTTCCATGATGATAAATCGCGTGTCATAAAAGTACTTTCGTCACGGGTGATCGACATGTGGCATCCACCGTAACGGGTTGCCGTTAAGCTATCGGCTTCCGGTTTGGATATTATAACCCATTAACAGCCCCGACCAATGGGGATTTTCCACGTGTAAAATTCTCATTCGCCGGATAATGCACGTGTCAGCTCATTGTTGGGACAGATGTCATACCTATAATGGACGGAAGACGATATTTTGACACGTGGCACAACCCAACAATGACCAAGTTAAGGTAAAAAGGTAGGCCCAGCTAAAGGCCCACCATATTTTTTCAGACACTAGTGGGCTGGCCCGTTAGCAGCCTGCCATGTTCTGGGTCAAATTGAGGCCCTTATCAGATCAGGCCTGTTCACAGCCTTTCGTGTTTTGGGCCAAATTACGGCCCATATCGGATCAGGCCCGTTAACAGGACACTGTTATTGTGGGCCCATTCTAAGCCAGGTTTGTATTTCAGCCTATTAAATGCCCGTTTACCGATTCGGCCCGATAATATTTTCAGCCTGTTAGCGGCCCGTGGTGCATCTGGGACATTGTCGGCCCAGTTTAACTTTAGGCCATTTAACGACCCATGCAGAAACCGGGCCATTTCTTGTCCAAAGTAACTTTACGCCTCTTAACGGCCTTAGTCTTCGTGGATAAATTTTAGCCCAACTGGCCTATCGGCCTGTTAATGGCCCGTGTAACAGTTGGGCCTAATTACAGCCCGCGTTGAATCTAGCCTGCTTACAGCCCATCTGATAATGGCCCGTGAAACTATTGGGCCTACGGACGCGTTGATACCGGCCTGCTTAAAGCCCATAATTTTATTGGGCCAAACAGGCACGAGATATACTTTGGCCTGTTAATGGCTTGTCCTATTTGGGCTAAATATGGGACTTGGGCAGTTTCGGCCTGTATTGGTCTGTGAACTTTTCGGCTCAACACTAGCCCAATCGAGTTTTTAGCCTGTTAAAAGCCCATGGTACTCTCTGGCCTAGCTGGACAGAACTTTACTTGGCCTATTAAAGGCAGAAAACTACTATACGTTTAGACCTGCTAATGGCCCAAGATGATTATAGGCCCACGTTTTGGCCCATATGAGTAACGGGCTGGTCTGAAGACCGACAACATTGATATCCATTGAACATTTCGGCCGAAATTACAGCATACCGACCAAGAATAAACCTAGACTATACAATAAAGAAATTATGGCATATTACATCCACTGGGAATCAAAGTTTGCCACCGGTGATAATAAAGCGCAACGTGACCGCGGATTACATACACTCGGCATCAAAGGTCACCACCAGTGCATATAAACACACCGACAAAATAATATATAAAAGTGAGAGCACTTCAGAAGGCATTAGGCCTAGCCAGGATGGGCACGGCAAGCAGCTGAACAAGCTGATGAGACCTCAATTGTGTCAACAATAGATGCTCTATCCCTAGCTGTATAGCACCAAAGCCCGCAAGGCAGTCCTCTGAGATCTTCATTGCATCATTGACATGAAGTCGGAGCTGAGCTGAAGCAAGCCTTTCCGCTTTAAGTTGACACTGAAGAAGTCGAACTGATTGAGGCAGTGACTGCACATCGGGTGTCCCAAAGCTGCTGAGTAGCTTCAACTCACTGTTTTCATGAAGACAGGACCTTGGGGTCATCACTACAAAAAAATACACTTCCCCGATGATACGTGTTTGTCACAATTGGTCACGTTTTTAGTCATGCATGTACATCCATGGCGATTTTATGACAGAATCAAGATAGTCATACTTGTGCTGTCGTAGAAGTATTCCATGACATTACCAAAATTATCATCACGGAAGTGTCCACTTCCATGACGATAAATGGCGTGTCATGGAAGTGCTTTCATCAAGGGTCACTGACACGGGGCATCCACCGTAACGGGTCACCGTTAAGCTATCGGGTCCGGTTTTGGATCCGAAAACCCATTAACAGCCCAGACCAATGGGGATTTTCCACGTGTAAAATTCTCAATGGCTAGAGGAACCACGTGTCGGCTCATCGTTGGGACAGATGTCATCCACTCATTGGAAAGGAGGCGCCTATGATACGTCGACACATGGCACAGCCCAATAGAGGCCCATTCCGGTGAAAAGGCCGGCCCGTTTGACTGGGTCAAAAGGTAGCGGGCCGGCCCACAGAAAGCCTATTAACGGCATGTTCGTATATATCCCAATTACGGCCCACTAGCTCATGGTTTGTTACAGCCTATCCGAATTAAGCCCAGTATCTTCATCTGGGTTGTCCAATATGATTCCAGCCCATTGTAACTTTCGGCCCATGTATCGCCCATGACATCTTTCGGCCCATATGAGGCCCTTTGTAACTCTTGGCCCATTAACGACCCATGGTGAAACTGGCCCGTAATGAACAGTGTACCGCTTTATACCCATTAACGACGCATTATTCCATTGGGCCATTTCCAACCCATGTTATCTTTTGGCCTTCTCAGGGCCCAATTATTCTTGGGCTCATTTCCAGCATTCAGTTACTTACGGCCTGTTGCTGGCATTTTCTGCTTGTGGGCCAAATTCAGCCCGTGGTTACAGTTGGCCCGTTTGTGTCCCATTAATCTGTTGGGCTGTTTTCATAGCATCATCAAATACGGATGATTAATGACGGCCCGTTATGGTAAGCCCATGAATGGATGATTCCAACTCTAGCCAGTTTACGGCCCATAACGCAGTCTGTTATTGGCCCATGTTTACCCAATCGATCATACGACACATAGAAGGCCCATTGATGCTACGACCCGTAGAAGGCCCATTGTTTCTACGGCCCATAGATGTCCCATTGTTGCTATGGCCCGTAGAAGGCCCATGGTTTCTACGTCCTGTAGAAGGCCCATTGTTTCTATGGCCCGTAGAAAGCCCAACGTTTCTGTTGGATCATGGGTTCCAGCCAACCCTTGAGGTTCGAACTCTGGGGTGTGCACGAAGAACACTCTCTTCCTATCTCGCCTGCTCAACAATCTCACGGCCTAGCTCGATGAACCTAAGGAACAAGAGACACAGGGGTTTATACTGATTCCGGCCACCTTGCGGTGTAATACCCTACTCCAGTGTGGTGGTGGATTGCCTCGAGGGGCTGAGGATGAACTAGTACAGTGGACGAACAGCCTCCTGAGGAGAGGTGTTCTTGAGCTCAATGAGCTGGTGGGTGTGAGGGGATCTGAATGATCCGTCCCCTACTACGGTGGTGGCTAGGCCCTATTTATAGAGGCGTTGGTCCTCTTCCCAGATGTTAGGCGGGAAGGGATCCCACAATGGCCAAGTTTGAAGGGGGACAACTAGTACAAGCTATCCTGACAAAAGGTGGTCTTCGCCTGCCAAAGGCTTTGGTGGTGACGCTACAGTGGCCTCCGCGGTGACCTCCGTCCTGCCGTCCTGCTGCCCTTGGTGTTGTTGCACCGATATGGAAACCTTTGCCTGACGCTTCGGGACTCCTCTCCTGCTCTTGCCTCTTCAGCACCAAAGAGGAAACTGGTACACTGCGCCCGCTGGCGCCCGCCTGGCCTTGGTCGTGTTGGCTCACGTCACGTGAACCTCACGAGGTACCCCTTGCATAGAGATCTCCGCCCCTCGGGAGCTAGCCTAGTGAGGCTGCCCTTGAGGAGGCCTTGGTGTCGCCTGCCTCATGAGGCTTGGTCCCTCGTGGGGGTCTTGAGTGGTCGCTGCTGAAAATGGACCATACTAGGCCATTGGTGGAGCCACACACAAGCCCGCAGGTAGGCAAGTCTGGGCACCCCGGGTCCCAAAACGCTGACAGTAGCCCCCGGGTCCAGGGCGCGCTCGGACTTGGCTTTGAGGTGAAGCCAAAAGACAAGTGCGGAGCGCCGTGGGCCCCAACCGCCTGCAGCCTTGATTGACGCATGGCGACTGGAGGTACGGGGGCTCCTCCACTCGCCGACGCAGCCTTGATATCCGCCAAGCTGGGCGGCCACCGTTACCAACACCACTCCGCCCCCGTTGTTAGCAGCGCGCTTCCAGAACTTCCCCATCTCCCATAAACAGCTGCCTCCCCCCTTGTCCTGACCCGGCTCCAATCCTCTCTGCTGCCATGGCGCAGAACCAGAAGAAGAAGGGGAAGAAGAAGAACCTTACCTTAGTCCATGCACCGCCAGTCTTTGAGCGGTTGGAGGTGCTCAACTAGGAAGCGATGAACAAGGTTCGCCCCATGCTTGCCTTAGATTTCAATGAATGGAAGGAGACGGTGGCCTTGCCTGCTTCCCTCTCCGCAATTGATAGGACGGCCACCGTGATCCCCATTCATCTTCAAGCCCTCTGGGCCGGTCTAATTCCCCCCTTCTCCGACTTCTTCAACGTTGTGCTCTCGCATTACCAAGTCAATGCATTGCACCTGGATCCCCAGTCTATCATCCTCCTTGCCGTCTTCGCCTTCGTCTGCGAGGCCATGGTGGGCATTGCCCCTTCCGTGCCTTGCTTCACATTTCTTCTCGCTACATCTGATCGACGACCGCGAGCGCTCTGGGTGCGTGACCCTCCAAGTCGTTGTGGTGATGGCCGGCGGGGATATACTTTGAGCTCTCACTGGTTGTGGGCGGATTGTGGAAACGGTGGGTGTTCATGGACGCTGGTGTGTGCAACCCCCTGCTCCTGCTCCCACGAGCTCCAGCTTTCCCTAGCTTCGGCTGGGGGCACGCGAAGCTTTTTGACCGACGGCTCACCCACGTATGGCATCGGCTAACCAGGCTGAAGGACCGCGGGGTGACGGCGCCTATGGTGGTGAAGGAGTTCATCTGGTGCTGCATTGCTCCGCTTCAATGCCACTCCCGGTCGATGTGGGCCTTCTCCAGCTGTGGGGACCCCATGAGGCTCCATGCGCCCGCTCTTCCTCCCGAGGCATGGCATACAGTGCTCGAGCTCCTGACAGGAGACCCCTCGCCAGCCAATCTGCCGGAGAAGGGTTGCCTCTTGTACTGCTGCTCGAACAAGGTGGAGTTTGCAAGGCAGATGCCCCCTTTCGACCAATGGGGACTGTGTCTGGTCGACCTTGAAGGGCCCCGTGAAAGCCCCATCTTTGCATTCCCCCTGCCTGCTGCCGGCTCGGCGCTCACCCCGGGAGCCGTTGCAAGGGGGGCGAGTACCGTCGAACGCCAGCGAAATGGCCACCGAGGAAGCAACGTCGGTCGTGGCCCCCGTGGTGGTGGCCCCCGGGGCTCGGGTAAGCTGCCCTGGGGCGACGGCCGCCGGGTCGTCGCGGTCCGAGGCTCCTAGGTTGCAAGCCCCTGAGCCTCAGGCAAGCTGTCCTGAGGCGGAGACGGAGGGGTCGACGCATACTGATGCTCCCGAAGTCGTTCCCTCAGGAACCCCGCTAGCTGCCTCAGGCGACGGTGATGGTGCCCAGGGCTTTGGCCAGCTCCGCCTGAATTTTTAACCACTCCGCAAGAGGAAGGCGCTCCCAAGCTGCAATGGTGGCGTCTGCCGCCCGTTGAAGCATAGGAAATACATTGCCAAAGACGAGTAAGTACCTCATTTGCGTGATTTCCTGAGTGATGCATCCTTTTCTGACCAAGGATCTTCAGGGTCCCCCCGACTGGAACGGTGAAATCTCCGGATGGGCGGCCCTCACTGGCCACCGGCTCGCCATTGATCTTGAGCTCTGCTTGCCGGACCGCCGCGTGGGGCCTAGGGCCCGCTCCAAAGGTGGATGCGTCAACCTGGGCCTTGATCCGTCTTTCCTGGTGTCACTTCTTTGCGCTCCGGCCTGGGGCCTAGCCGGTGTGCCGAGGACTCCTCCGTTGGTCATCGCTGGCGGCTAGGCGTCCCCAGCACCGGCCTCCTTTTCAGGTGGTGAGGCCGTGTCACCTAGCACCTTTGCCAATTCCTGCATGGCGTCGGAGAAGGCGCCGGCCTCGAGCTCCCTCCCGGGGACAAGCAGGCCAGCTCAAAGGTCTCCAGCAACCCTTGGCGCGGAGGACGGACTCGGCCGCGCCCTGGAGCTTGCGCGCGGGCACGGCGTCGTACGCCACGGGTTCTTGTAGGAGGCGTTGGTTGCGTTGAGCCGCCTTGGAGGAGAGCTCGTGGCGGTTGATGCTCGCCTCGAGATGGAGGACCTCCGCCTGGCTCTTGAGTGGCACAAGTTGAAGGTCGCCATCAATCTTGGGCAGCTTCAACACGAGCGTGACCAGGCAAAGTCCACAATGGAACTCGCGACCTCCCGCGAAGCCAGCGCTCGTGCCTTGGAGGAGGCAAAGGAGGCCGACCACCATCATGAGGGCACCGAGAAGCGAGAACGTGAGCTCCTGGCCTTGAATGCTGCCCTAGAGCAGCAGATCATGGCGCGCCGGACTGTCTTGGCGTCGATGAGGGGAGTACCTTTTGAAGAGAAGGAGATCCTGAAGCGCGAGGAGGTGCTAGCGCTAGAGCCCTTGGAGCATGGCCTGGAACACGAGCGGCTGGAGACGAGGGAGCGCCATCTGGCCATGACCGAAGATGCTGTCTCCGCCCGCGAAGCCAAGATCTAGAAGGAGGTCAACCGGAGGGTGGCGAAGGCTCGTGCGGATCTCGCCAACAAGCATGGCCTGAAGCTGAAGCTCTCGGAGCCCGAAGCTGAGGGTAGGATTTCTGCCCTTAGGTCTGGGCTAGACAAGGCGGAGCAGCACGAGAGGGCCGCTGTGGCGGCCCAGACCTCTGCCCAGGCCGACCTGGCCAAGGTTTGAGCTGATCTGCTTTCACTCCAGCAGCAGATTAATGACGTCGCATCCCTCGCGCAGCAGAACAGGTTGGAGGCATGCCATCGGTAGACGTTGCAGCACGAGCACGCCCCCATGCTCCAGGCCCTGAGAGTGAGGGCTAATTGGGCACTGGGCGTCATCTGCGAAGAGAGCGTCCCTCATCCCTGTGTGGAAGACTACGCCAGCCACCTTCATTTCTTCACCGACGTCGTGATGCGCCTGGAGGACCGGGCCGCGAGGGCTCGCGAACTTATTGAGAAAGGAGCTGAGGCCTCCTCGGGCGCGCATTCTCCTGCGTCTTCAGTCATCTCCAGGACCTCGACCCCCCACTTTGACTTCGACGCCGCTATTGCCCCGGTGCCCAGGGCCATCTGGGACAACTTAGCACGTTGGGTGGACGACAACATGGATGCTCTGGTCAGGGCTTTCGCCACCGAAGATGATGCGGTGGTGGTCGTGGTGGATGAAGGCGGCGCGGTCGACGATGGTGAAGACGACGTCGGCGACAGCGCCAGTAGCGCGTATGAGAGCGGCCATAATGATGCTGCGAGCGGCATGTCCAATTGAGCCCACGCTCCTTCACTTGAACCTGCATGCAAAGACTTGGACAGGGTCCCGCAAGGTGTAAGAGCGTTTTGTACAGGGGGTGGCTTGTGTATGTAAATTAACTTTCTATTTCTTAGACCGGTCTTGCAACGCGCTTCTGCAAGCTTACGAGCCCCTCAGCAGGCTTGCTGATGTGACTTACCTCGACCCTAGCATGCCTTGAGCTAGTTTTGTAGTTGCCGATGTGTTTTTATCCTGAGGGGAGCCCTCCGTGGGCTTGCGAGGTTCTGGACTTCCCAAGGATCCTGCTAGTCTGCCCAAGAGGGTCTCACGAGGAGCGAGTGCCAGACCATGGCAGGGTGTGCGCGTAGTGATCATGTGGGATTTGCCGCCACCCGGTTTGCCCGAACATTGTCGACGTGCGCATACCACGCCCAACCCCGCTCGCGAGGCGCTCGTAAGGGGAGGGGTAGCAGGAGCGAGCCTCGAAACAAGGCACGTAATCAAAAAACACAAGAAATCAACACGAACGAGAAAAAGACTCCCCCATGCTTGGCAACGAAAATACGACTTCAAGTTCAGGTCAAAAAAAGGTGGCTAATCGAGTTACGGAAAGCAGGGATGAAAGCAAATGGTTGCGTCCAGCACCTAGCTAGTCTTCTTGTCTTCCCACCAGTACGGAGCTAAGTGCTTTCACTACCTGTGAGCATAGTCATTGGGGGACAGTGTCGACGGCCAGCACGGAGCATGGTGCTTCCACAAGGACGTGGGCGGGAGCCCACGAGGCCCAAGGGCGGCACTCCGGAGACTCTGGGGCGTGTACAGCCCCACTCATTATTACGTGAGAGTGTCGCGAGCGAAGACCTTCACAGGCGCGAGCCTTGCTTCATATCGCCAGATGAGGGCCCCGCCCTGCGCCACCCCCGACCACCATTGGACCGTCCGAAAACCAGGACGAGACCAAGGGGCAAGGAGGACGCTAGCGGCGCCCTCAACGACCACGGGCCCTCTGTCAGGGGGAAAGGATCACCAGCGCCTTCCCCGATAGAGGACCTACCTCCATGCAACGCCTTGCTCCGTGCGGCGCGGGGGAGGCCCTGGCTCCTGGCGCCTCCCGCGCAGCCCCCCAGTGCACCACTCCCGTCGGGGATGGAACCACCGCCATGGGGTCTCAGACCGCTGCTGCGTTTGGTTCACCTGCAGCCCATGATTAGTGTAAACTTGTTCCTGAAACATAGGCTGTACCCCACCGTCATCGTCGTTGAAGGGGTCGGTGAAGCCCCCTGGCTACTCATGGAAGGCCCCGGTCTCGAGTGCTCCGCCTTCCCATCCTGGCTCGAGGAACGAATTGGAGCGTTCCCCCGGCGTGTACACCAGGTTCACCATGTGGGGGACATAGGCGTCCTCGGCCACCCCGCTAGAGCCGTCGCCTGGGTGCCCCGCTGAAAGTGCAACTATCCCTAGGTGGTTTTGGTAATTCATAACAACATATAGCTCAATGAGCTAATGCTATTCCAAGACTATTATTCCAGACTTTGAGGACAATGAGGTTGTAATGAATGAAGATGATCCACAATCAGTTCAAGCCCAGGAGAAGAAGGAGAAGGCAAAGAAGGAGAAGGCTGCCAAGATGCCAACTCAAGAGGAGGCATCTGAATATTTCTTGAAAACCAAACAGGAGCAGCTTGGTTACTTGATAGCATCAACTATGAGGATTGGGAAGGGGTTGGCCACCCTAACTCAAAACCAGGAGAGCCTGGAAAGAATCATGGAACAAAAATTCTATGATCCAGATGTCAAGGTAACTGAGATTCAGTCAGTTTTAGAGTAGCTGCAGGATGACATGCAGGAGAGGAAGGGCAAGACTACCACCAATGTGTTTGCCAGAGTGCCCAGAGCCCAGAGGTCAGTTGCAGTGCCAGTGACAGACACTAGAGCAACAACTTCAGCACCAGCTACTGCCCCTACAGTTCCAGTGCAACCAGCTCCAGCATCCACTCCAGCACCCTCTACTTCAACTGAAGACTTTGTCCAAGGAGCCATCAGGACACCACCACCAGAAGATCAAGCCTGAGAGTCGATCTAGCACTATGCATTTTCTATGAACTTTTTGGTAACTTGTTGCCAAAGGGGGAGAAAAATGTATAGATCATAGGCTTCGAGAGAGAGAGTGTTGCTTTTGTTCTCTCTTGGTTTATTTGGTGGTTTTTCAAACTTTGTTTGCTTTTGGTTGAGATACTATGCCTGTGAGACATTTATGATCATGTGTTTGATCATAAGCTACACTTATGCATGCTTGATATTATCCTATCTATCTTATGTGATCACTCACTATGCTTGGTGATGAGTGCATGTATTCATTGTTTATCATTTTGAGCGCTCCACCAAGATGTATGTGACATGGAAGAGTAACCCATGAGCCTAATTCATTGTGCATTTGCAGTCCAAAGCAAATATTAACCCATGGACAAATTTAGGGGGAGCTCTTGCTTATCACATACTTCTCAAAGCGACGATGTCATTAAATCTTATTATCATTTGTCGAAGCTTTGATCTATATGTTGTCATCAATTAACAAAAAGGGGGAGATTGAAAGTGCAACTATCCCTAGGTGGTTTTGGTAATTCATAACAACATATAGCTCATTGAGCTAATGCTATTCCAAGACAATTATTTCAGGAAAGCTCAATGAATGGCATGGCATGGATGATGAAAGTGGATCCCTAAAAATACTAAGGACAAAGGATTGGCTCAAGCTCAAAAGCTCAAGACTCTTCATTTTATATTTTAGTGATCCAAGATCACATTGATTCTATAGGAAAAGGCAATACTATCAAGGACGGATGAGGTGTTGCTTAATGAGCCTCTTGCTTCATGTGCTTAGTGATATGCTCCAAAACCCTCAACTACTTTCCCACATCCACAAATGACCTAAATCCAAAGCCAAAATCGTTCACACTGAAACTTCCTATCCGGCGCCACCGATTCCAAAAGTCATAGCCACTGCCACAAACCCTAAGCAAATCGGTCTTACCGATAGGGATCTCGGTCTCACCGAGATGGGGTTGCAATCTCTCTGTTTCCCTTCGTAACTTTTTGGTCTAACCGAAGTTAGCGATCGGTCCCACCGAGATTGCAATGTAAACTCTCTATTTCCTTTCTGTAACATTTCGGTCTCACCGAAAAGAGCAAATCGGTCCCACCGACTTTACCTGACCAACTCTCTGGAAAGATTATTACCAAATCGGTCTCACCAAGTTTGTGTAATCGGTCTTACCGAGATTACGTTATGCCCTAACCCTAACCGAATCGGTCTCACCGAGATGCATGTCAGTCCCATCGAAAATCACTAACGGTCACTAGGTTTACTAAATCGGTCCAGCCGAGTTTAACAATTCGGTCCCACCGAGTTTGGTAAATTGTGTGTAACGGTTAGATTTTGTGTGGAGGCTATATATACCCCTCCACCTCCTCTTCATTCGTGAACAGAGCCATCAGAACGAACCTACACTTCCAACTTACCATTTCTGAGATAGAACCACCTACTCATGTGTTGAGACCAAGATATTCCATTCCTACCATATGAATCTTGATCTCTAGCCTTCCACATGTTGCTTTCCACTCAAATCTTCTTTCCACCAGATCCAAAACCTATGAGAGAGAGTTGAGTGTTGGGGAGACTATCATTTGAAGCACAAGAGCAAGGAGTTCATCAACAACGCACCATTTGTTACTTCTTGGAGAGTGGTGTCTCCTAGATTGGCTAGGTGTCACTTCGGAGCCTCCGACAAGATTGTGGAGTTGAACCAAGGAGTTTGTAAGGGTAAGGAAATCGCCTACTTCGTGAAGATCTACCGCTAGTGAGGCAAGTCCTTCGTGGGCGACGGCCATGGTGGGATAGACAAGGTTGCTTCTTCGTGGACCCTTCATGGGTGGAGCCCTCCGTGGACTCGTGCAGCCGTTACCCTTCGTGGGTTGAAGTCTCCATCAACGTGGATGTACGATAGCACCACCTATCGGAACCATGCCAAAAACATCCGTGTCTCCAATTGCGTTTGAATCCTCCCAACCCTTCCCTTTACTTTCTTGCAAGTTGCATGCTTTAATTTCCGCTTCCTATACACTCTTTGCATGCTTGCTTGAATTGTGTGATGATTGCTTGACTTGTCCTAAAGTAGCTAAAATCTACCAAACTCTAAAATTGGGAAAAGGTTAAGTTTTTATTGGTCAAGTAGTCTAATCACCCCCCCTCTAGACATACTTCAAGGTCCTACAAGTGGTATCAGAGCCTTGGTCTCCATTTGCTTTGATTTCCATAGCTTTTGGTGGTCATAGCCTTGGTTTCACAACCTAGGAGAGTATGGCGTCTAGCGAGGGAAATTATCACCGTAGAGGTCCTTACTTTGATGGTACTAATTTTGCTAGTTGGAAGCATAAGATGAAAATGCATATTCTTGGACATAACCCCGCCGTTTGGGCAATTATTTGTATTGGCTTGCAAGGTGAATTTTTTGATGGGAGAGAACCAAACCGTGAAGCTAATGCAGAAGAATTGAAGATGCTGCAATACAACGCTCAAGCTTGTGATATCATCTTCAACGGATTGTGCCCCGAAGAATTCAACAAAATCAGCCGTCTTGAGAATGCAAAGGAAATTTGGGATACTTTGATTGATATGCATGAAGGTACCGAGTACGTCAAGGAATCCAAGTTGGATGTGCTCCAGAGTCAGCTTGACAAGTTCAAAATGAAGGATGGTGAAGGTGTCGCTGAAATGTACTCTAGGCTTGCTCTTATCACAAATGAGATTGCCGGCTTAGGGAGTGAAGAGATGACCGACAAATTCATCATCAAGAAGATTCTAAGAGCATTGGATGGAAAGTATGATACCGCGTGCACATTGATTCAAATGATGCCAAACTACAGAGATCTCAAGCCAATGGAAGTCATTGGAAGAATTGTTGCACATGAGATGTCACTCAAGGATAAGGAGGAACTTCACAACAAGTCAAGTGGTGCTTACAAAGCCTCAAGTGAAGCCCCCACATCATCAAGTGAGAAACCAACCTTCAATGAAGAATTGAGCTTAATGGTGAAGAACTTCAACAAATTCTACAAGAGTAGAAGCAAAGAAAGAAGCTCCAAGTCAAGTTCTTACAATGACAAAAGATCTTCTAGTCCAGAGCGCAATTGCTACAATTGTGGGAGACCCGGACACTACTCCAATGAGTGTACGGCACCCTACAAAAGAAGAGAAGATTCTCCAAGAAGAAGGAGCAAAAGAGAAGAATCACCACCAAGAGAGAGGAGGAGTAGAGATGATCGTTATGAACGAAGACCCTCACGGAGAAGCAAGGATTCGGAAAGGAAGGACAATTCGTCAAGGAGCTACACAAAACGAAGACATCAAGCTCATGTTGGTGAATGGGTTTCCGGCTCCAACTCCGACAATCACTCCGAGAGAAGCTATCACTCTGACTCCGAATATACTCAAGATGAAGGTGTTGCCAGTCTAGCACTTGTGTCAACCAACTCCTACGACATATTTGACTCACCAAATGAAGGTGTTGGAAGATGCTTCATGGCCAAAGGTCCAAAGGTAACACATCCTGAGTATGTTGATTTCAATAGTGATGAAGATGACTTGCTTGTGGATGATGATTTACTTGTTGACAACTCTAGTGATGAATAGTATGATGAAACGTCAATTAATCATGCTAGTCAAGATAAAATGAATGACAATGATAAGGAGAAGATTGAGCTTCTAACTAAAGAACTGAACTCTCTTAAGTTATCTCATGAAACTATCTACGAAGATCATCGAGAACTTTTAAGGGCTCATGAGAAGTTACGCTTTGAAAAGCTCAATCTTGAGCAAGAGCATGAGTTCTTAAACGCAATCAATGATGATCTCCGCAAGAAAAGTTCTTCTTACATTGCCAAGCGTTTACTCTTATCCACTTACATGCCTCAAGTCAAGTCTAGTAACAAGTACAAGAAAGATACTTCCTCTAGTAGTAACAATAATAATATCAAATCCAATATTGTTGCTTCTAGTAGTTCTCTTGATTCTACTAATGATTCTCTTAGCCAAGTTACACTTGAGCAAGAAAATAGTTTATTGAAGGGAATTATAGAGAAAGGTGTTTACAAGAGCCTTGCCGGGAGTAAGCAATTCGAGGAAATTGTACGCAAGCCGGGAAGGCACCGGAAGAATCAAGGTGTTGGTTTTGAACGAAAGTTCAATGCCAATGGAGTTGAGTGGGAAGAAGATCGATACCCCAAGACGAAGTTTGTTCCTCAACAAGAGAAGTATGATCCTACTTCCTTCAAGGGAACACAAGCTCAAGATGATCTTCCACCACAAGACCACAAGAACAAAGGCAAGGACAAGCTTCTAGAAGAGATTGATGCATTTGAAGAAGCACCTAAAGCCTCGTTCAAGTGGGTCCCCAAGACTACGTCAAGTTCTACTTCATCAAGTACAACTACAACTCCAAGGATTCCCATCAAGATGATGTTGTAACACCCCGAGACCGACGCTCCAAATGCCTTCCTTGTATTCCGAGATTCGTCGTGTGATTTGTTTTGTTCGTTGCATTCATCCTTGCATCATGTGCATTGCATCATGTCATCATGCAACCCCTTTTTAAAACTCACCTAAATAAATTGCATAGATCGTTGATCTATTTAAATTGAGGGATATTCACAATGGTGATTTCTCTTTATAACATATCCTCCCAATATTTAGGGAGCTATATTAAACCATTCCATAACACATTTGCGCCGTTCTTCAAATTTCCTTTTTATCCAACTCAACTTCTTTTCTTCCTTTGGTGCCTTTTTAGTAAAATTGAGTTGCAATTTTACTTTATCCACAAATGTTCCAAATCAGCCCATAAATCACATATAGTGTGTAGGGCCATCTCCTATAATTTCAACCCATTTGGAGTTCATTCGAATGGGTCTCGAAATTCAAACATGTCGAGTTAAATTCAACATGTGTGTATTTTACATTCTCTAAAAAATCCTCGGGCCATTTTTGTTAAATTCCTCATATTTTTGTGAGCCTAAGGAAATTCCCTCCTAGCCTTTCTCTTCTTCTTTTTTCCCTGCTAGAGAGAGAGAAGAGAGCCTGCAACCCCAGTCCCTTTGGCCCAAGGCCCATCCGCACCTTTAACCCTTAACCTCCTATCGATCTCTCCCTCTCGTTCCCCATCTTCCCTTGTGCGCCGCCACCACGCAAAGCCAATGCCAGGAGGCTGCGCTCGATCCCGCTCTCCTCCTTTCTCCTCGATCCCCTCCTCCCGTGCCTCTCGATCACGCCGCGGCGCCTGCGTTGCCGGAGCACCGCGCCGAGACCTCCCCTGCCTCGTCATGTCTAGGGCGAGGAGGACGACCCGCATCACCTCCTGCCCGTCGCTCGCTAGCCCTCTCCCTTCGCTCGATCTCCTCACCCTCTCGATCCCCTGCAGCTCCTCCTCCGCCTCGTCCTCACGTCCGGCCTCGTCCCTGACCCGCCGTCCGCCTCCTCCATCAACCGTCCCGGCCACCAGAGTTGCTGACGACCGAAGCCCGGCCGCGTCTCAGCCTCTGCTGCCGGCGACCTCGACCTCCCCTGCGCCAAGCCCCGCCACCGGCCTGCTACCTTGCCTCCCCAACCCAAGCTGGCCCGGATCCGGCCATTTTCGACGCCTTGGGTCGCTGGCCATTGACGCCTATGCTCCATTGCCGGACGGCTGCTTCTCCGCGCCCCTCTGTTCCTCGTCGTTCTCACCACGAGACCGGTGACCGCTTCCTACCGCTGATCATCACCATCGCCTCCTTGCTGCTGCCTTGCTTCTGCGTCGTTCGCAAGTCCCGCTGGAGGCCACATGCGAGCCCGCGTTGACTTCCCTTGCTCGACCACCATCAGCGCCCGGCAGCACCTCCTCTGTCCGTGACTCGTGCTGCTGCTGCTCGCCTTGCCGCTGCCATGGCCTCTCACTTGTAGCCCCTTGCCAAGCATGCTACGTGATGCTGCCCCTTTTATTGTTGCCAAGGCCACTGAATCCAGGGACACAAGACCGCCTCGGTGGATTCCTTTCGACAAGTACCACGACGACCGTCGAGACCGCCAAGTTCCACTACCGATGAACGTTTTGGAATCACCAAGTCGGACTAGAACGCGAAGACCATGTACAACTACTGACACCCGTGGATTTCACCAAGTACCTCTACCGACGACCTGAACATCTACGTAACGTGTACAACTACCGTCGCCGTGTACCACTACTTCCACTACCATCGTGAGAACGAGTACTTCCACTACCGTCGCCACGTGAACAACTACTTCCCACGACAACCCGTGAACGACTACTTCCCTTGATGATTTTGAACCACCCCAAAATGCACGCTTCAAAGGTATAACCAACGAGACGACCGCCCATGTACGAATGCATGTTGTATGAGATGCCCGTGTTTGCACCGTGTCCGATTTGTCACTCTTTTGCCATGCCACCGACACGTGGGAACCCGGTATCTGGGATCACCTCACCATCTTTTGCACGTTCTGCACATCCACACTTTCGTTCGCACCGACATCTTGATGAGTTGTCGGATCATCGGAATGTTGCCGTGGCACCATTTCTATTCCGCCTCCGTGGCACCCTTTTTGTTCCGCCATGGTGACAAATGCTTCATAACATGCTCATGTCAACATTTTCATAAAATTGCATATAACTTGTATATGTCATCCGCATCATGATAACAACATTTAAATGCTTGAAATTGTTGTTTGCGTTAAATTGCTAAATAACATATGGGGATTTCCGGAATTGTTTTTTGTTATTTCTGGCCTCATTTAATCTTGCCTAAATAGTTAGTTTACTTATGCTTCACCCCTTGCCATGTTAATTAACATTTAATAATTGTTGAGTATCTTAACCGAGAGGAAACTAAATAATTCGATGTGGTGTTTTGTCGATATGCAACTCGTTGCATATTGAGCTCCACTTAATTTGTAGTATTGTATGTGCACTTTGTCATGCCATGCCTCATTAAACCGTACTTGCATCATACTTGATTGTGCATCATGCCATGCTTATGTGATGGTTGTTTACCATGTTGTTTGCTTCTTTCTGGGTTGCTTCTCTCATAAGCTTCGGTTTTGTTCCAGAGTTGTGAGGATTTGTTCGACTACGTCCATTTATCTTCTTCATGGACTCGTTCTTCTTCCTTGTGGGATCTCAGGCAAGATGACCCTTCTTGCGACAAAACCACCATGCGGTTATGCCTCTAAGTCGTGCTTAGACACGTGGGAGATATAACTGCATCGTGGGTGTTACAAGTTGGTATCAGAGCCATCCCCGACTTAGGAGCCCCCTGCTTGATCGAATCGCTGACGTTGTTGAGTCTAGAAGAAAAATGTTTTGAATCTTAGGATTATATATATCGGAGAGTAGGATTCTTTTTACTCCTCAGTCCCTTCGTCGCTCTGGTGAGGCCTCCTGACGTAGATGTTTTGCCTTTCCTCGCCTCAAATTTCACTAAATTTTTTTTAGGATCACGCGGGTATCTTGGGATCGTTCCGATATTCTTATGACGAGAACATTGTTCTTGGTGCCTCCTGACATTTAGGGGTTGTGGCAGTGTCCCGGGGAGTTGAGCTCCGAGGTGTTGTTGTCATAATTTTATCGTTGCAGTTCTGGAATACCTGAGTTTTGCCGACATCGAAAATCTCTTTTATGCAATTGTTGGTGAGATAACCTCGACGCCAACCAGTACCGGGGAGTTCGGGAGTATTGCCATAGCTCGTATAGCGGATGCTTTTCGAAGGTTGAGGTACACAATTTCCGAAGGTTTCTTGGTTATGTGTTGACGGATGGATACAGCTTGAATGTAGGGATTGTTAGTTTTGGGTGAGATATATATTGCTTCCCCTGTATCCCCAACACCAGATTGCATAAACAGAAAGTTTCGGGAGTTTTATAGGTGGGAATTCAAGTAGCTCTAGATTTTTTCTTTCGACAGATGCATGATATGAGATTGGGGTTCGACGTCTAGTGGTCCGCCTATCCACGGTCATTTTTTACAGTGGTCTTGTTGTGTCTTAAAGAGCCCTTGGCTATGCTGGTTCGGGTACACTTCGTATGTCATGTGCACTGCCTTGTACATGATGGTGCTGTACGATCGAGCCCGTGTGGGCCCCACCATGAAAACTTCGGACGAAATCTCCATCATATGTTTGTTCCGACTTATTCTGCAAGCCAAATCATTTGTTTTGTTTTATTTGTGGTATTCGAGTTGCTTCGAAGTCAAATGTTGAATCCATACCTTTCCTAAACGGTGTTCTCATATTGCTATGTGAATACTAATCCTTCTTGATCATCAACGTCGCCTTGGTCATTCTTTTCCTACCGGCATGCTTGTCTTCAAGTGGATCCGATCATTTCAACATCCGCAAGATCAATTCTAAGTTTTCTCAACGGTGTTTGTTTCATCCGTCCCAATTTGCCTTTGTTTTCCCGCACTCCCACCCTTTTCTTCAAGGACTCATATTTCTTAATCAAGTATCCTTTTATTGATGGGAAGTCTCTCCATTCTTTTCCGTCAATGTTCTTATCCGGTGATTCTCAGGAAGATACTAACGGAGCTTCAAGTTTATTATTCTTCATCTCTTTTCTTCTCCGGTGGATTCAATTCAAGATTTCGGTTTTCATCATATTCCTTTCCTCCTTTCTAATTCTTTCTCATGCCGATGCACCTCTTAATCATTCACTTCTCGCTATTCATTTGTCCCGGAGTGTTGAAGATATCTCAAAAGATTTGTGTCTCCATTATCAACCCGTTCAAGCTATTTCAAGATTATTATCTCATTCAAGTCATTTAATTCAACCGGTGCAATCTCTCTTTAAAATCATTTCAACGGTGTTTCTCTTGAGTGGGCCCTAACCCACAGGTCTTTTCCCAGGATCTCACCTGACTCTTCTAATTTTCCCGGAGCTATTCTCAAATTCATTTCCAAGTTTGACGTAAGAATGATTTTCATCAGTCAGATGTTTTCCAAGATCGATTTCAAATTATTTTTCAGTGTTGGCTCAACCTCTTTGTTTTTCATTCTCCCAGAGTATCTCAACAATTCATGGTGGTTCTCATCATCATCCTCAACATTTGAAGACCGAGAAAGGATTTCTCTTAAATCTCGCTCCATTCTCTTCAAGATTCATGGTTCAAGCTTGATGCCATCCTTCATAATTGTTTTTGATTGTGACAATTCTTTTCTTACCATCCGGAGAATTTCATGAGTTGTTTCCGTTTCTTTCCTCTGAAGGCCATCATGTCATAATTCTTCATTCTCAGCGTGTAGATATCGTTCTCCAAATCTTACCGGTGCGTCGTTCAAATATCCTCTAATCAGTTCGTGATCTCTTCGTTCTCATGTATCTAAATCCCCTCAAGTATCTTCATTCGTTTTCCAATTCTTCCCGGTGAAGTGTGCCTTTGCTACTTTCATTTTCAATTCTTACGGTGGTTCGTTCAAGATTTCACTTCCTTTGTTATCATATCAATCTATTCGTTCTTTCAAATCCTACCGGTGGTTCCATCAATACATTCTCAAGTTTACGCTATATCTCTCTTAATCCTTTCTACGAGAATAAGTAGTATGCCAAATCCGTTGCTTGTCATCAATTTAAATTGATGAAGGATACGCATAACGTAATTCTTATTAATGTTTCATCCAAGTGATCTAGTTTCTTCTTTCCAGAGTTATTCATCATGTCACATCTCTCAGTTCGAGATGCTTCATCTTTTCTTTTCTGGAGTTCCAAGTTTTCGGCATTATCGTCGCGAAACTCCATCTAAATCATTGCAAGGATTCACCTTCCGTTGTCAACTTCTCTTTCTTTCTATCATTCTTTTATTACCGGAGTTCTTCATGGAGGCCCTACATGGTGGTTCGTCAAGGATTCTTTTCATTCTTCAATTGTTCTTCAAGATTTCTCTTGGAGTTAAGATCAGCCAAGCTATACTCAAAATTAAACATGGTGCTCAACACATGTTTTGTTTCGAGGAGTTCAAGCATTCTTCATCGTGCATCCCGAAGTGCAATTCTTTCTACCTTTTGAGGTGGTCTTATGTCATTCTTGACAATTTCACTTCATGTTTCATGATTCGAAAGTTGTTAAGAATGAGATATTTAAATCCATCATTTTCTCTTTGTTCAAGAGATCTTTTCAACCATCAACCTCGTTGTTGGAGTTATCTTGTGTCATATTTCACCTAAAGCCTTCCCTAAGGAATGTTGCTTCTGTGGTGCTTATCAATGATCCAAGTTATCTCTCTATCATCTTGGTGGAAGAAATTTTTCATCTCGTCGGTGTTATCAATTATATTATTTGTTTCCGTAGTGGCAGAATTTCACCTCAATTTTGAGATGTTTTCCATAAGTCCACAACAAGCTTATCCTTTCGTTGCTGATAATCCAACAACTCCATTGTAGCATTTCCTGTAAGCGTGCTCTTTCAAGATCAAGTTTTCCTCCGTTCATTCCATTCCATTCCTTCATTTCTTCCGGAGGCGTTGTGATGTTGTGCTCTTCACCCATCACCTCGTTTTGTCAAGGACATGTTATTTTCTTGCTTATCCATTTAACCGGAGTGTTGTGTTCTCATTCAAGTTCTTTTCATCTTATCAAGTCTTGCATCTCTTTTCAACCAGAGTGCTGTCCGAATTTGTTCTTCCTTGTTCCTTGTTTATCTCACTTCAACCAGAGTGGTTTCAATTCCTTCTTGTCCATTGCAATCATCGTTCTTAGCTTTGCAACCGCCAAGGTTCACATGGTGTTCCTTGTTTCTATTTTCTACTACAGTGCTCTCAATTGTGTTCAACTCTGTTGTGTTCTTTCTTTCAACTTTTCAACCTCTCAAGGTTCTTTGGTTTCACTCTTTTGTCGAAGAAGCAACTTAGTTTTACCTCTTCTCTTCCTCTTCCGTTTCTCTCCGGTGCCATTCTAGATCTCGGGAGGAGATCCTCTTGTAGTGGTGGAGTGTTGTAACACCCCGAGACCGACGCTCCAAATGCCTTCCTTGTATTCCGAGATTTGTCGTGTGATTTGTTTTGTTCGTTGTATTCATCCTTGCATCATGTGCATTGCATCATGTCATCATGCAACCCCTTTTTAAAACTCACCTAAATAAATTGCATAGATCATTGATCTATTTAAATTGAGGGATATTCACAATGGTGATTTCTCTTTATAACATATCCTCCCAATATTTAGGGAGCTATATTAAACCATTCCATAACACATTTGCGCCGTTCTTCAAATTTCCTTTTTATCCAACTCAACTTCTTTTCTTCCTTTGGTGCCTTTTTAGTAAAATTGAGTTGCAATTTTACTTTATCCACAAATGTTCAAATCAGCCCATAAATCACATCTAGTGTGTAGGGCCATCTCCTATAATTTCAACCCATTTGGAGTTCATTCGAATGGGTTTCGAAATTCAAACATGTCGAGTTAAATTCAACATGTGTGGATTTTACATTCTCTAAAAAATCCTCGGGCCATTTTTATTAAATTCCTCATATTTTTGTGAGCCTAAGGAAATTCCCTTCTAGCCTTTCTCTTCTTCTTTTTTCCCTGCTAGAGAGAGAGAAGAGAGCCTGCAACCCCAGTCCTTTTGGCCCAAGGCCCATCCGCACCTTTAACCCTAACCCTCCTATCGATCTCTCCCTCTCGTTCACCATCTTCCCTTGTGCGCCGCAACCACGCAAAGCCAATGCCAGGAGGCTGCGCTCGACCCCGCTCTCCTCCTTTCTCCTCGATCCCCTCCTCCCGTGCCTCTCGATCCCGCCGCAGCGCCTGCGTCGCCGGAGCCCCGCGCCAAGACCTCCCCTGCCTTGTCATGTCTAGGGCGAGGAGGACAACCCGCATCACCTCCTGCCCGTCGCTCGCTAGTCCTCTCCCTCCGCTCGATCTCCTCACCCTCTCGATCCCCTGCAGCTCCTCCTCCGCCTTGTCTTCACGTCTGGCCTCGTCCCTGACCCGCCGTCCGCCTCCTCCATCGACCGTCCCGGCCACCAGAGTTGCTGACGGCCGAAGCCCGGCCGCATCTCAGCCTCTGCTGTCGGCGACCTCGACCTCCCCTGCGCCAAGCCCCGCCACCGGCCTGCTACCTCGCGTCCCCAACCCAAGCTGGCCCGGATCCGGCCATTTTCGACGCCTTGGGTCGCTGGCCATGGACGCCTCTGCTCCATTGCCGGACGGCTGCTTCTCCGCGCGCCTCCGTTCCTCGTCGTTCTCACCACGAGCCCGGTGACCGCTTCCTGCCGCTGACCATCACCATCGCCTCCTTGCTGCTGCCTTGTTTCTGCGTCGTTCGCAAGTCCCACTGGAGGCCACACGCGAGCCCGCGTTGACTTCCCTTGCTCGACCACCATCAGCGCCCGGCAGCACTTCCTCTGTCCATGACTCGTGCAGCTACTGCTTGCCTTGCCGCTGCCATAGCCTCTCACTTGTAGCCCCTCGCCAAGCATGCTACGTGATGCTGCCCCTTTTGTTGTTGCCAAGGCCACTGAATCCAGGGACACAAGACCGCCTCGGTGGATTCCTTTCGACAAGTACCACGACGACCGTTGAGACCGCAAGTTCCACTACCAATGAACGTTTTGGAATCACCAAGTCGGACTACAACGCGAAGACCATGTACAACTACTGACACCCGTGGATTTCACCAAGTACCTCTACCGACGACCTGAACATCTACGCAACGTGTACAACTACCGTCGCCATCTACCACTACTTCCACTACCGTCGTGAGAACGTCTACTTCCACTACCGTCGCCACGTGAACAACTACTTCCCACGACGACCCGTGAATGACTACTTCCCTTGACGATTTTGAACCGCCCCGAAATGCACGCTTCAAAGGTATAACCAACGAGATGACCGCCCATGTATGAATGCATGTTGTATGAGATGCCCGTGTTAGCACCGTGTCCGATTTGTCACTCTTTTGCCATGCCACTGACACGTGGGAACCCGGTATCTGGGATCACCTCACCATCTTTTGCACGTTCTGCACATCCACACTTTCGTTCGCACCGACATCTTGATGAGTTGTCAGATCATCGGAATGTTGCCGTGGCACCATTTCTGTTCCGCCGCCGTGGCACCCGTTTTGTTCTGCCATGGTGACAAATGCTTCATAACATGCTCATGTCAACATTTTCATAAAATTGCATATAACTTGTATATGTCATCCGCATCATGATAAAAACATTTAAATGCTTGAAATTGTTGTTTGCGTTAAATTGCTAAATAACATATGGGGATTTCCGGAAGTGTTGTTTGTTATTTCCGGCCTCATTTAAACTTGCCTAAATAGTTAGTTTACTTATGCTTCACCCCTTGCCATGTTAATTAACATTTAATAACTGTTGAGTATCTTAACGGAGAGTAAACTAAATAATTCGATGTGGTGTTTCGTCGATATGCAACTCGTTGCATATTGAGCTCCACTTAATTTGTAGTACTGTTTGTGCACTTTGTCATGCCATGCCTCATTAAACCATACTTGCATCATACTTGATTGTGCATCATGCCATGCTTATGTGATGGTTCTTTACCATGTCGTTTGCTTCTTTCCGGGTTGCTTCTCTCATTAGCTTCGGTTTCGTTCCGGAGTTGTGAGGATTCGTTCGACTATGTCCGTTTGTCTTCTTCATGGACTCGCTTCTTCCTTGTGGGATCTCAGGCAAGATGACCCTTCTTGCGACAAAACAACCATGCGGTTATGCCTCTAAGTCGTGCTTCGACACGTGGGAGATATAGCCGCATCGTGGGTGTTACAGATGTGGATCCCGAAGAAGAAGAACTAGAGAGTTCTTGAGGGTGACTCCGCCAACATTCTTTACTCATATCATTTTGGCAAGAACAAGTGCAATCAACTTCCACATCTTGCACTAGTTCAAGGAGTCACAAACCCTCATGTTGGTAAGACAAGGGACAAGGTAACCTAATGAATTCATGGACATCATCTTGTGTGTGCATCACTCTATGTTTATGGATATTCTTGTTTGTTCCTTGTGGGACTAACCCATGTAGGTAAGTTGAAAGTGCAACTCACTCCAAAGGATTGGTCCAAATGATCTACATCAACATTGAGCATCTACATCTTCAACACCTACATGAAGTCATCATCGACAAAACCCAAGGTTAGTTCATCCCTCTAAGGGGGGATCTCACATCTAGGGGGAGCTTAACTCTAAGAATTGAGTCAAAGCAACTCTAATGGTGTGAACACATCAATGCATTATGTAAAAGTGGTAACCCCACTTGAGCTTAAACGATGAGTATGACCTATGATCAAATGTTCTCATTTGACTCCTAAGTCAATATACTCATATATGGATGACCTAGTCATTGCCAATTGTTTGATAGATGCTAGAATTGGTTGTGCATGCTTTGCCACATATTTCATTTGCCATATTATTGTGTGAGCATGGTGGTGCATATTTTACTCATTCATGGACATCCACTTGTTGCTTTGATTGTTTGGTTCTTTTCTTTTTGCCAAGTGGATGGACAAGAATGCCTAAGAACCTTCTTTAGCTATCTATGCTTTTCTCGTCTCAAACTCTATTCATGCTACATCACAAAATTTGATCAAGTCAGATTCGAACCACCCTGTGTGAGGAGCACTCGGAGTCCCCGATTCGTCATAGACTTAAACTTCCAAAACCTCTTTGTGATTCTCGATCAGACCGATTCCTCCATTTCGGTCTTACCGAGATCATCAAGTTGATCTGAGTTTTCAATCTCGATGCAACCGATTTGAACTTTTCGGTCTCACCGATTTGCTGTAACTGAACACAGTTATGCATCTCGGTGCCACCGACTTGTTCCACTGGGTCACACCGACAGGGTCGGGCTATATATAGCCACGGGAATTTTTTTGGAAATTTCTCCGAAACCCTTCGCCCGCGCAATAGCTCGCTCTGCCATCGGTGGTCTCCGGATCGTCTCCTCGTCTCCAGCAGCCTCCTGTCGCTGGTCTCCGCCGCCGTCAACGGATTTCGTCCCCGCCGTTGCCGCCGTAGCAAGTCCACTGCCAAGTTAGGGTATGGACTTGATCTTTGTGCTATCCACGTATGATTCCTAGCACATTGTTTTCATATTGATTCTTGCCAAGATTGAAACTCTTCTATCCAGCCAAAATAGTCCATAGATTATATGCGATTCAAATTTTTAGGGTTAGGTTTCCGCCGAAACCATCTCGGACCCACCGAGTAGAAAAAACTCGATCTCACCGATTTGGCTTATGCTATTGCACTAGTGACTCTCGGTCTGACCGAGAATTACTAATCGGTGCGACCGATTTGAAGATTCTGTGAAACCCTAGCAGTCTCGGTGCCACCGAACTGTGACTCGGTCCAACCGAGATCATCAGTTTACATTCCAAAACTGCTTTGGTACCACCGAGTTTGAAAATCGGTTGATCCGAAATGCTTTCTGTGGAAAACTAAAACTGAACTTTTGAATCATTCTTTTTGCAAAAATCTCTGCATTTTGTGATGCTCATCTTTTCTATCTCATCTATAACTCTTCACAGGGTCAGCAGTCAGCTTTTGCAGTATGTTAGATCAGAGTGACAGCCAGAACAGGTCAGAAGAGCAGATGGACTTGAGTGAGGGCACTAGTCCCTCAACTTCAGATGATGGGAGCAGAAGTACTCCTAGCAACTTGCCTAAGGCTGCAACTAGGCAAAGGAGGAAGAGAACTTCAGATTCTGAGGATGAAGATTACAAAGCTGAGGAAGATGAGGCCACTTCCAAGAAAGTGGTGCTCAAGAAAGAATATGGCTCTGATCAAAGCACAAAGCCAGGTCTGAAGAAGAAAGTTCCTGCCAAGAGAACTCCAATGCCAAAGGCCAGGAAGTCCACTCAAGTGCCAGCTCAAGCTCAACCCAAAGAGGCACCTGCAAGGAAAGACACATCATCCAAACCTCAGAAAGTCCCCACTGGTGCAACTATGAAGTTCACAATTGAATCAGAGGATGATGGTGATCAGGACAAGAAAAAGAAGAGAGCAAGAACCACAACTGCTAAAGTCCTTGGAAAGCCCTCAATGAGAAGAGATTCTGAAGAAGAGGAAGAGGATGCTGCACCAGCACCTAAAGCACCTAAGCTTATGGGAGATGCAATCAGATCAGGGGATGCAACATCCAAGCCCAAGGATGCACCCAAAGCTGCCTCCAAGGCCAAGCAAGCTCCAAAGAGGAATACTAGAAGTATTCCAGCTGCTGAGAAGAACAAGGCCCCAGTGCCCAATGTTGCTGAAGAAGAGGATGAAGAAGGACGGTTCTTAAGAAAGCTCAAGCCCAAGATACCAGACCACAATGATGCCCATCCTGTGGCTGAGGACATGAGAATCAGGAAGGATTCAGGGCTGAGGCTGTGGAGGATGGAAGACCCATATGCTTCAAGAAGAAGAACTGCTGTTGACTACAGGTTCCACACAAAGGAACAACAGGACTTTTATGAGACCATTCTGTTGGACAAGAAGCCTATAGTTTGTGACATGAGGTGGGTCGACTGGACCTACATCAAGGACAATGAAGAGCACTATCCTGGAGTGAAAGACAACTTTATTGCTTGTGGAGTTGCTGATTTTGTTGGACAGAAGTTCACCAACTAGAAGGATGAGCTTATCATGCAGTTCTACTCCACAGCACATTTCTATCCAGATGGTCGAATTGTTTGGATGTCTGAAGGTACAAGGTACCAATCCACTGTTGAAGAATGGGCAAGTCTGATAAATGCCACCAAGGAAGAAGAGGATGACCTGGACATTTATGCAAAGAAGAACTTGGGTCACAATTCAATGGATCACATGTACAAGGAAATTCCTGACAAGGTTGTAGAGACTCACAAGTTTGGATCAGTTCACTTTCTGCTGTCAGGGTTGCCAACCATAAATTGGATTCTGAGGCACACTCTGTTGCCCAAGTCAGGTGACCATAACATGATCAGAGGGCATGCCATCAACATGCTGCATGTGTTTGATGTGCCCCAGAAGTTCAAAGTCATGAGCCTCATAGTTGAAACAATCAAGAGGACTGCAGCAAATCAGAAGAGGAGCTATGGATATGCACCTCAGATTCAAGAATTGATCAACTCAAAGATGGGCACAGGGAAATTTCAGTTGGATAAGGAACATTTTCCAATTTATCTAGACTTTGAGGACAATGAGGTTGTAATGAATGAAGATGATCCATAATCAGTTCAAGCCCAGGAGAAGAAGGAGAAGGCAAAGAAGGAGAAGGCTGCCAAGATGCCAACTCAAGAGGAGGCATCTGAATATTTCTTGAAAACCAAACAGGAGCAGCTTGGTTACTTGATAGCATCAACTATGAGGATTGGGAAGGGGTTGGCCACCCTAACTCAAAACCAGGAGAGCCTAGAAAGAATCATGGAACAAAAATTCTATGATCCAGATATCAAGGTAACTGAGATTTAGTCAGTTTTAGAGTAGCTGCAGGATGACATGCAGGAGAGGAAGGGCAAGACTACCACCAATGTGTTTGCCAGAGTGCCCAGAGCCCAGAGGTCAGTTGCAGTGCCAGTGACAGACACTAGAGCAACAACTTCAGCACCAGCTACTGCCCCTACAGTTCCAGTGCAACCAGCTCCAGCATCCACTCCAGCACCCTCTACTTCAACTGAAGCCTTCGTCCAAGGAGCCATCAGGACACCACCACCAGAAGATCAAGCCTGAGAGTCGATCTAGCACTATGCATTTTCTATGAACTTTTTAGTAACTTGTTGCCAAAGGGGGAGAAAAATGTATAGATCATAGGCTTCGAGAGAGAGAGTGTTGCTTTTGTTCTCTCTTGCTTTATTTGGTGGTTTTTCAAACTTTGTTTGCTTTTGGTTGAGATACTATGCCTGTGAGACATTTATGATCATGTGTTTGATCCTAAGCTACACTTATGCATGCTTGATATTATCCTATCTATCTTATGTGATCACTCACTATGCTTGGTGATGAGTGCATGTATTCATTGTTTATCATTTTGAGCGCTCCACCAAGATGTATGTGACATGGAAGAGTAACCCATGAGCCTAATTCATTGTGCATTTGCAGTCCAAAGCAAATATTAACCCATGGACAAATTTAGGGGGAGCTCTTTCTTATCACATACTTCTCAAAGCGATGATGTCATTAAATCTTATTATCATTTGTCGAAGCTTTGATCTATATGTTGTCATCAATTAACAAAAAGGGGGATATTGAAAGTGCAACTATCCCTAGGTGGTTTTGGTAATTCATAACAACATATAGCTCATTGAGCTAATGCTATTCCAAGACAATTATTTCAGGAAAGCTCAATGAATGGCATGGCATGGATGATGAAAGTGGATCCCTAAAAATACTAAGGACAAAGGATTGGCTCAAGCTCAAAAGCCCAAGACTCTTCATTTTATATTTTAGTGATCCAAGATCACATTGAGTCTATAGGAAAAGCTAATACTATCAAGGACGGATGAGGTGTTGCTTAATGAGCCTCTTGCTTCATGTGCTTAGTGATATGCTCCAAAACCCTCAACTACTTTCCCACATCCACAAATGACCTAAATCCAAAGACAAAATCGGTCACACCGAAACTTCCTATCCGGCGCCACCGATTCCAAAAGTCATAGCCACTGCCACAAACCCTAAGCAAATCGGTCTTACCGATAGGGATCTCGGTCTCACCGAGATGGGGTTGCAATCTCTCTGTTTCCCTTCGTAACTTTTCGGTCTAACCGAAGTTAGCTATCGGTCCCACCGAGATTGAAATGTAAACTCTCTGTTTCCTTTTTGTAACATTTCGGTCTCACCGAAAGGAGCAAATCAGTCCCACCAAGTTTACCTGACCAACTCTCTGGAAAGATTATTACCAAATCGGTCTCACCGAGTTTGTGTAATCGGTCTTACCGAGATTACGTTATGCCCTAACCCTAACCGAATCGGTCTCACCGAGATGCATGTCAGTCCCATCGAAAATCACTAACGGTCACTAGGTTTACTAAATCGGTCCGGCCGAGTTTAACAATTCGGTCCCATCGAGTTTGGTAAATTGTGTGTAACGGTTAGATTTTGTGTGGAGGCTATATATACCCCTCCACCTCCTCTTCATTCGTGAAGAGAACCATCAGAACGAACCTACACTTCCAACTTACCATTTCTGAGATAGAACCACCTACTCATGTGTTGAGACCAAGATATTCCATTCCTACCATATGAATCTTGATCTCTAGCCTTCCACAAGTTGCTTTCCACTCAAATCTTCTTTCCACCAGATCCAAAACCTATGAGAGAGAGTTGAGTGTTGGGGAGACTATCATTTGAAGCACAAGAGCAGGGAGTTCATCATCAACGCACCATTTGTTACTTCTTGGAGAGTGGTGTCTCCTAGATTGGCTAGGTGTCACTTTGGAGCCTCCGACAAGATTGTGGAGTTGAACCAAGGAGTTTGTAAGGGCAAGGAAATCGCCTACTTCATGAAGATCTACCGCTAGTGAGGCAAGTCCTTCGTGGGCGACGGCCATGGTGGGATAGACAAGGTTGCTTCTTCGTGGACCCTTCGTGGGTGGAGCCCTCCATGGACTCGCGCAGCCGTTACCCTTTGTGGGTTGAAGTCTCCATCAACGTAGATGTACGATAGCACCACCTATCGGAACCACGCCCAAAACATCCATGTCTCCAATTGCGTTTGAATCCTCCAAACCCTTCCCTTTACTTTCTTGCAAGTTGCATGCTTTAATTTCCGCTGCCTATATACTCTTTGCATGCTTGCTTGAATTGTGTGATGATTGCTTGACTTGTCCTAAAGTAGCTAAAATCTGCCAAACTCTAAAATTGGGAAAAGGTTAAGTTTTTATTGGTCAAGTAGTCTAATCACCCCCCCCCCCCTCTAGACATACTTCAAGGTCCTACACCCGCGCCTTGAGCCAGGAGCTGGGGCACCTGGCCCTAGTGGTCGCTGCGGTTCTCCAGCGCATTCTCGAGGTGGCCCGTCAGCGCTTGTCCCTCCAGGTGACGGCACCATCGCTGCAGGACAGGTTGCGTCGGGGTTCATGTTTGTGTTATCGGGCCCCCCTAGAGCCCCAGGAGGCGTGCGAGCTTGCCGGGGCCTCGCGCGTGCCACTGCCACGACCTGAGGCATGGGCATGGAACAAAAGGGTGGCGTACCTCTACAGGCAGCGTCCAGCAGTTCGGCAACGCGTTCCAACAGTGCATCGCGGCCGCTCTCCACGAGCCCGCATCACAGTAGCTCCCCTGTCATGATTAGCATGACTCGCATGTTCGCCTGCTCCCGTTGGGTGTGCGGTGCCGTTGCCGCAGCATAGCCTGAACATTGCATGGTGGTGCGTGCGCGCCGCGGCGCGAGGGCGGAGGGCATCGACCTGCGCTGCCCGTGTCCGGCGGCGTACGGGCCGCCTAGAGCGAGGAGTTGAGGTCTTCTTGGGCGGACTGTGCCGCTCATACGGGCCAAGTAGCCCAGTGGTTGGCATGGGTCCTCAGGTCGTCCGACATCGGCAGCGCGGGGTGTCGACGGGTCGACCGACGAGGGAGGGGCTTCGGCGCACCCCTACCTGGCACACCAAATGTCGGATCGTGGGTTCCAGCTAACCTTTTGAGGTTTGAACTCTGGTGTGCACACGAAGAACACTGTCTTCCCAACTCGCCCGCTCAATGATCTCACGGCCTAGCTCGACGAACCCAAGGAACAAGAGACGCAGGGGTTTATACTGGTTCGAGCCACCTTGTGGTGTAATACCCTACTCCAGTGTGGTGGCGGATTGCCTCGAGGGGCTGAGGATGAACTAGTACAGTGGACGAACAACCTCCTGAGGAGAGGTGTTCTTGAGCTCAACGAGCTGGTGGGTGTGAGGGGGATTTGAATAATCCGTCCCCTGCTACGATAGTGGCTAGGCCCTATTTATAGAGGCCTTGGTCCTCTTCCCAAATGTTAGGCGGGAAGGGATCCCACAACGGCCAGGTTTGAAGGGGGACAACTAGTACAAGCTATCCTGACAAAAGGTGGTCTTCTCCTGCCAAAGGCTCTAGTGGTGACGCTGTCGTGGGCTCCGTGGTGACCTCTGTCCTGCCGTCATGCCGGGCTTGGTCTTGTTGCACCTGTCGGCGTTCTGGGAACGGGGGTACCAAGACTTGCCTGCCTACGGCCTGCGGCGTGGCTCAAGGAGTGGCCCATAACGGCCCATCTTCCTCAACACATGCTCAAGACCCTCGCGAGGGGCCAAGCCTCGCGGGGCGGACAATAGGAGGCTTCCTCGGGCACAGCCTCGTTATGTTGGCTCGCGAGGAGGTGGAGAGATCAAGGTGGGGTACCTCACGAGGTGCCCATGACACAAGCCATGACGACCAAGGCCGCCCGCCGGCCTGCGCAGAGTCCTTCTTTCATCTTTGGTGCAAAGGGGGCAAGCGCAGGCAAGAGTATCAAGCAAAGGCAACCATTTCGGTGCAACAAGACCAAGACCAGCAGGACAGCAGAATGGAGGTTATCGTGGAGCCCAAGCCGGCGTCATCGTCAGGGTCTTTGGCAGGCGAGGACCAACTTTAGTGAGGATAAGTGTACTAGATGTTCCCCTTCAAAATGGCCAACTGTTGGCGCCCTTCCCACTCAATATTTGGGAAGAGGCCCAGGGCCTCCGCCTATAAATAGGACTAGCCACCCACAGGGTAGGGGCATGGAAAGAACAAGGATAGAAAGATAGAGAGAGAGGGAAGCGACTAAACTCCCCTAGCAGTTCAACGCACCAGCCAAGAACAGACCCTCGCGAGGCTGTTCTTCCTTGTACTATTCATCATCAGCCCTAGGGGCAATCCACACACCACACACTGGAGTAGGGTGTTACACCACAATGGTGGCCCGAACCAGTATAAACCTTGTGTCCTTTGTGTTGTTCTTCATGTAGTTTAGATCCTGGCGAGGCGGTGAGACATGGGTAGGCTGGAGGTGTGATCTCCACGTGCACCCCAGTGTTCGAACCTTGAGGGTCTACCGGAACCCGAAATCCGACATTTGGCACGCCAGGTAGGGGTGCACCGGAGCTTTCCCTTCCACCAACCCGCGCACTGCCAACACCGCAATTCGCCCTCATGATGGGCAACGCGCCGCCCGCTCCGGCCGCCGGCGCTAGCATGGGGGCCAGGGGGCTCCGAGCCTTGGCCTCCGCCTTGCGACAGGTGCAATGGCTAAACAAGTTCAAGCCGGAGATGCCACCGCGCTACAACGGGATGGCCGATCTACTGGCTTTCTTGCTGGCATACGAGGAGGCAGTCCTAGAGGCTGGGGGCGATGACAGGGTTGGCCAACTAGCTTCCCATGGCCCTCACTGGCGTCCCATGCATGTGGCTGCTCCACCTGCCGACGGCTTCCGTGGCCTCCTGGGGGGAACTGCGCGCCCTGTTCCTCGCCCAGTACGCCGCACCGGCGCACCCGGTCATCGCAGCTCTACTGGGTGGCTCACAGGCACCACCTTCGGGGCGCCACATCAAGTCATTCATCCGCCAGATCGGCGCCGCTTCCGCGCCGCGTGGGGCGCCTCCGGGCTGGGTGGCGCCTAAAGCCGATCTGGCCTTCAGCTCGGATGATCACCCCTCCAACTCGGCTTACTCAGGCATGCTCCCAATGCTATGCACCTTCACCATATGTTAGGTGGCCGTCACCAGGACCCACATCGACGGCGGTGCAGGCCTCGACATGCTCTCAGTGGAGGCCTTCAGCCTTCTCCACGTACCGCTGGAGCGGCTGCAGCCCAGCAGGCCCTTCTTGGGCGTCGGAGGCGGCTCCACCGGCTCCCTGGGGCAGATCCACCTTCCGGTGACCTTCGGCACCTACGACAACTTCCGCATGGAGCTGATCAACTTCGACATTGCCCCCATCGGCCTATCATACAACGCCATCCTTGGCTACCCAGCACTAGCCCGGTTCATGGCCGCAACTCACTCAGCGTACAACCTCATGAAGATGCCCGGGAATAGCAGCGTCCTCACCGTGTCTGGAGACACCAGGGATGCATTGCAAGTGCTCAAGCTCGCCTTCAAAGCCGCGGCGGTGGCGCAGCCCGCCGACTCAGACGCCCTGAACCCAAGGGGGCTGCACCGGCCAAGAAGAAGCAGCTATTCACTCAGGACAAGGTGGAAACCAACCAGGTACTAGTCGACGAAGACGGATCTACCAACGCCACCTTCACCATAGGCACCAACCTCGAGCCCGAACAGGAGGAAGCCTTGGTGAAGTTCTTATGCGCGAACAAGAAGGTATTTGCGTGGGAACCTGATCAGCTGGCAGGGGTCCCGAGGGGCGTAAATGAGCATCACCTCAACGTGTGCCCCAACGTGCGCCCCGTGAAGCAGAAGGCGACACGGTAGTCCACTGAGAAGCAAGCTTTCATCGTCCAAGAGACCCGCAAGTTGGAGGCGGCAGGGGTCATTCGCGAGGTCCGTTACCCAGATTGGTTGGCTAACCTGGTTGTCATGCCGAAGAAGGGGGGGAAGGAACACATGTGTGTCGACTTCACAACCTCAACAAGGCCTGCCCCTAGGATCCGTTCCCGCTCCCCCGCATCGACCAGATCGTCGACTCCACCCCTGAGTGTGACTTGTTGTGCTTCCTGGATGCCTTCTCCGGCTACCACTAGATCAAGATGGCAGTAGAAGATGTAGAAAAGACGGCCTTCCTGACCCCGTGCGGAGTGTACTGCTATACATGCATGCTGTTCGGGCTGCGCAATGCCGGTGCAACCTTTCAGCGGCTGATGCACATCGCCTTGGGCCGGCAGCTCGGGAAGAATGCTGATGCTTACGTTGATGACATTGTGATGAAGTCTCGGGAGGCAAAAACCCTGATATAGGACTTGGAGGAAACCTTTGCGAGCCTAAACGAAGTGGACCTGCGGCTCAACCCGGAAAAGTGTGTGTTTGGAGTCCCCTCGGGCAAGCTCCTGGGTTTCCTCGTATCCCACCGGGGCATCGAGGCCAACCCAGAAAAGGTAAAAGCAGTCGAGGACATGAGCCCGCCGAAGACCCTCAGAGAAATGCAGAAGCTCACCGGGCGCGTAACCGCGCTAGGGCGCTTCATCTCCAAACTGGGGGAACGAGCGTTGCCCTTCTTCAAGCTGATGAAGAAGAAGGGCCCCTTTGAATGGACTGAAGAGGCCGCAAGGCGTTCCAGGATCTCAAGAGGTACTTGACCAGCCCCCCGGTGATAGTGGCTCCGCGCCCTCAGGAGATCCTGGTGCTCTACCTTGCGGCCACCCCCTACTCTACCAGCGCAGCCCTGGTGGCTGTTAGGGAGGAGCTAGAACCAAGGCCGCGGCAACCGTCTGGGTTAAAGCAAAGCAGGGCCAAGAGGGCCTCACAGAGACCGTGGCTGCAGCCAAGATGGACCAGCCACAGTAGGGAAGCACACCCGGAACGGAGGAGGCCCCTCCTCCAGGCGACCAGTCGCTGGGGGCTCCGTTGTCTCAGGAGGCGTCCTGGCCTCCGGAGGACACTGGCGCCGCCAGCACTCCCAACCTAGTCGAGCACCCCGTGTACTTCGTCAGCACGGTGTTACGGGATGCCAGGGCGCGGTACCCCATGCCTCAGAAACTCCTCCTCGCGCTATTGGTGGCCTCGCGCAAGCTACAGCACTATTTCCAAGGCCATCCCATCAAGGTTGTCTCAGCATACCCCTTGGAAAGGGTGCTCAGGAGCCCTAACTCAGCTGGAAGAGTCACTGAGTGGAACATCGAGCTGCAAGCATTTTAGATAGAATTCTGCACAACCAGAGTCATCAAGATGGCCGCGCTTGCGGACTTCGTGGCGGAATGGGCAGAGGCGCCAGGCCTCGAGGCTGGCGAGGATCGATCGCTCTCCCCAGGGAGCGAGGCACCGGACGGATGGGTCATGTACTTCGACGGGGCATTCTCCTGACACGGCGCGGGGGCCGGTGCGGTGCTCGTATCCCCCACTGAAGACAAGCTCTACTACGCCATGCAACTCTGTTTCCAGCACGGGGAAAAGGTCTCCAACAACATAGCAGAATACGAAGGCCTGATAGCAGGCCTGAAGGCTGCAGTCACCCTGGGGGTAAAGCGCCTCACCATCAAGGGTGATTCACAGCTCCTCGTCAACTTCTCCAACAAAGTATACGAACCAAAGGACGAGCACATGGAAGCCTACCTCGTGGAGGTCCGCAGGATGGAGAAGTAGTTTTGGGGGCTGGAGTTGCAGCATGTGCCTCGCGGCACCAATCAAGAGGCTGATGACATCGCCAAAAGGGCATCCAGGCGGCTACCTCAGGAGCCCGGCGTCTTCGAGGAGCGGCTCTTCAAGCCCTCGGTGACGCCATCACTGTCAAGCACAACGCATCCTCGGGGGGAGCTCCCCCAGCCGCCTGCCTCGGGAGCCCCGGTCCGCGGCCTGACATCAGGAGCGCGCCTGCTCCTAGCGCTGGAACCTCAGGAGGGGTGCTGGATCATGGAGCTCAGGAGTTACCTGACACGAGGCACATTGCCAGAAAAGGAGGAAACGGAGTGTGTGAAACGGCAGGCCATAGTGTACTGCCTTAAGGATGGGGAGCTCTACCGAAGATGACCGAATGATGTGTCCCTACGTTGCATTTCCAGGGAGCAAGGTAAGGAGATACTGGCAGACATACACGGTGGCGACTGTGGGCATCACTCGTCGTCACGAACTCTCATTGGCAAGGCGTTCCGGAGCGGGTTCTATTGGCCCACGGCACTCAATGATGCTGTGGAACTGGTGAAAGCTTGTGAGGCCTGTCAGTTCCATGCCAAGCAGATCCATCAGCCGGCAGGAGGTCTGCAGACTATACCCCTCTCATGGCCCTTCGCGGTCTGGGACTGGATATCCTGGGCCCGTTCCCTCGGGCGTCAGGGGGCTGCCGCTACCTCTACGTCGCCGTGGACAAATTCACCAAGTGGGCTGAGGTGGAAGCTATCCGCACCATCCTCGCAGGCTCCACGGTCAAGTTCATCAAGGGCCTCATGAGCCAATTTGGGGTGCCGAACCACATCATCACTGACAACGGTTCGCAGTTCACCAGTAACCTCTTCAAAACATACTGTGCTAACCTTTCAACGCAGATATGCTACGCTTCGGTGGCGCACCCGCGAAGCAACGGTCAGGCCGAGCGAGCCAACACAGAGGTTCTGAGGGGCCTCAAGACCAGGACCTTCAAGAAGAAGCTGGAGGCCTGCGGGAGGGGCTGGTACGACGAGCTCCCGTCCATGCTGTGGTCAATCCGCACGACCGCAACCAAGCCGACTAGCAAGACCCCGTTCTTTCTAGTTTATGGAGCTGAAGCCGTTCTCCCTCACGAGGTCACACGTCGTTCCGCGCGGGTCCTGGCGTTCGACGAAGCGCAGCAGGACGCCATGTGGGGGACGGATCTCTTGCTGGGGGAGGAGCATCGCCGAGAAGCCGCGCTGCGGGCAGCAAGGTACCAACAAGCACTGCGGCGATACCACTGCCGCAACATCCTCCCCAGCACTCTCGAGGTAGGGGACCTCGTGCTCAGATGGGTTCTCTCTAGGGAGGGGCTGCATAAGCTCTCTCCCATGTGGGAGGGCCCGTTTAAGGTTGTTCATGTTTCCAGGCCCGGCTCCGCATGCTTGGAGACCCAGGAGGGGGTGCCCATCCAGAACGCTGGAACATCCAACATCTCCGAAGGTTTTACCCCTGAAAAAGGCCCGGTGCCTGTGAAGAAGGCGAATGCCTGTGAAGTTGAAGTGTTTTGGGAAAAGGCCCCGTGCCTGTGAAGAAGGCGAATGCCTGTGAAGTTGCAGTGTTTTGGGAAAAAGGCCCGGTGCCTGTGAAGAAGGCGAATACCTATGAAGTTGCAGTGTTTTGGGAAATGGCCCGGTGCGTGTGAAGAAGGCGAATGCCTGTGAAGTAGCTAAGTTTTGGAAAAGGCCCGGTGCCTGTGAAGAAGGCAAACGCCTATGAAGCTCGCCGCCCGTGACACTCTCACGTAATAATGAGTGGGGCTATACACGCCCCGGAGTCTCCGGAGTGCCGCCCTCGGTCCTCAGGGGCTCCCGCCCACGCCCAGTGGCAGCACTTAGCTCCACGTTGGTGAGAAGACATCAAAGACTAGAGTAGGTGCTGGACGCGCCTTCTTTCATTTGCTTTCCGTAGTTGGCTTGGTTGTTCCTATTTTGAAGTTTTTTTGAAGCTGTTACCGTTTCGAACTCGCGACCCCTCGTCCGTTTCACTTGCTAGTTTTCATTTTCTCTCGCGTGAAGTCTCATGAGGGAGGAACACGGGCACCCTCGCGAATGTTTTCTGCCCCGGTGGTTTGGAACTTCCTTATCCGAGTCCGCCGCGGGAGCACCCCTCCCATTTCGTGCCCCACGGGCATTGCGACACAGTCACGGGACTTGGGTTAGTTGTCCTCGCTACCAAGGCTGGAGATTATCCCCACTGACTAAACCCTGCAGGACACAAGGCGCACGACAAGGACCTAGCCTCAAGAGGCGAGGATCGCAGCAAGCTTCCCCCCTAAGATAAGTGATTTCCACGCATAAGCACGCAGAAAAAAATATAGCGCAGAAACGGTAGAAACAGCGTGCCAATTAAGCAACAACAGTTCAACACACCCCCGTGGGGGACCAGACTACATTCTTTTTGCGCAGTAAAGAAAGGAAAGCAAAAGGGGGCACGACCTGCCCGGCGCCGACTCTCAGCGAAGGCTCGTACTGCCTCTGGAGCTCAGCTGGATTCCGCCTCCTGCTTCACCGAGGCGTGGCATCGGACCGACCCGCTGCCCTCTCCCAGGCGAGCGCGGCGACGAGGGGGCTGGTCGCGACCGCCACTGGAGGAGCTGCCATCCGAAGGGGAGTCACCAAAGCTTGGCGGGCCTCGGGCCCCGCTGCCTGCGCGCCCTCTGCCACCTTCACACCGACCAACGCCGGGGCTGGGCGCGCGGCCGCGGTCATCGTCTTCCAGGCAACATCCGGCACGGCGGTCGTCTTCCCCGAACACCCTCACGTAGAGGGTGGCGTCGCCATCGAACTTGAAGTGCATAGTGCATCGTCAGCACAGGCCGCGCGCGCGGGCAAATGTTTGCCAGCCGCGGGTCAAGGCCGCCTCCCCGGCGGTGGAGACCTCCAGGGTAGCCCAAGAGGCCCTGCTGCAGCAACCATCTGCCTGAAGCCAAAGGCCGCCTGGGGTACCAGCCGGAAGCTCACCTATGAAGAAGTGGGGGAGCTGGAGCTAGGTGCCGGTCGGGTCCGTCGACCACACGACGAACTCCGGCAGTACCTCCGCCGAGCGGAAGCGCGGCCTTGGGGGTCGCGCAGCCCCAGCGTACCTCTCGATGGCAGCCGGACGCCCACCGCTGCGCAGAGAGTTGTTTCCACGGCCACGGGAGGCCGCAGCAGGGGCCGTAGGGTGCTTGCGAGGGCGGCCCCGGCCACGCTTGGCCGGAGGAGAGCTGGGCCCTTCCTGGCGAGCCTTCCCTTTCTCCGCGGCCGAGAACCTCTTTGGCGGGGCCATGGGGATGGCGAGTGGTCTAGAAGAAGACGGAGACTAGCAAGGAGGGATGAACTGGAGGGGCTCGCGCCATTCCATGCATATAGCCGAGGGAGGCCAACCGTCAGCCTCCATGATCACAGGTAATCATGACCCGTTTTGCATGCGCGGACTTGTCAATCCGTGCGGTTACCGAGGCATCATGGGGGAGCCAGGACGCCCACGTCCAATCAACCGCCATGTGGTGCCAAAGGCCACAGGCTATTAGGGCCTGCGGAGCTTCGTACTTGCCCCTTCGCTTCCCTGCTAAGCCAAGTCCGGGCGCGCCTTGGGCCCGGGGGCTACTGTCGGCGTTCTGGGAACAGGGGCACCCAGACTTGCCTGCCTGCGGCCTGTGGCGTGGCTCAAGGAGTGTCCCAGTACGGCCCATCTTCATCAACACATGCTCAAGACCTTCGCGATTGGCCAAGCCTTGCAGGGCGGACGATAGGAGGCTTCCTTGGGCACAGCCTCGTCAGGCTGGCTCGCGAGGAGGCGGAGAGATCAAGGCGGGGTACCTCACGAGGTGCCCATGACGCAAGCCATGACGACCAAGGCCAGGCGGGCGCCAGGCGGGTACCGGCCTGTGCAGAGTCCTTGTTTCCTCTTTCGTGCAAAGGGGGCAAGCGCAGGCAAGAGTATCAAGCAAAGGCAACCATTTCGGTGCAACAAGACCAAGACCAGCAGGACAGCAGAATGGAGGTCATCGTGGAGCCCAACCCTGCGTCATCGTCAGGGCCTTTGGTAGGCGAGGACCAACTTTAGTCAGGATAAGTGTACTAGATGTTCCCCTTCAAAATGGCCAACTATTGGCGCCCTTCCCGCTCAATATTTGGGGCCCAGGGACTCCGCCAATAAATAGGACTAACCACCCACAGGGTAGGGGCATGGAAAGAACAAGGATAGAAAGACAGAGAGAGAGGGAAGCGACTGAACTCCCCTTAGCAGTTGAATGCACCAGCCAAGAACAGACCCTATCGTGGTTATTCTTCCTTGTACTATTCATCATCAGCCCCAGGGGCAATCCACACACCACACATTGGAGTAGGGTGTTACACCACAATGGTGGCCCGAACCAGTTTAAACCTTGTGTCCTTTGTGTTGTTCTTCGTGTAGTTTAGATCCTGGCAAGGCAGTGAGACATGGGTAGGCTGGAGGTGTGATCTCCGCGTGCACCCCAGTGTTCGAACCTTGAGGGTCTGCCGGAACCCGAAATCCGACAGCACCGATATGGAAACCTTTGCCTAACGCCTCGGGACTCCTCGCCTGCACTTGCCTCTTTAGCACCAAAGAGGAAACTGGTACACTGCGCCCGCTGGCACCCGCCTGGCCTTGGTCGTCATGGCTCATGTCACATGAACCTTGCGAGGTACCCCTTGCATAGAGAGCTCCGCCCCTCAGGAGCCAGCCTAGTGAGGCTGCCCCTGAGGAGGTCTTGGTGTCATCCGCCTCGCGAGGCTTGGTCCATCGCGGGGGTCTTGAGTGGTCGCTGCTGAAAATGGGCCGTACCAGGCCGTTGTTGGAGCCACGCACAAGCCCGCAGGCTGGCAAGTTTGGGCACCCCCGGTCCCAGAACGCCGATAGTTTCTACGGCCCATAGGAGGCCCATGGTCACTACAGTAAATATGTAGCGCATGGTTATTGCGGCCTAGTTTTAAAAACTAGGTTATTGCAGCCACTGCTCAAACCGCGGAAAAAGAACTGCACTGACTACAAGCAAACAAGTAAAAAAGACAACAAGGAAATAAATAAGCAAGCAACTTACACTAAGCTATCATGGCTATTACACATATTACATCCACTGGGCATAAAATTTTGCCAGCGGTGCAAATATATGGAACAAAGCAGCAAATCACATACACTAGTTGTCAAAGTTGGCGACCAGTGCAAATAAACAATGCAGAAAAACAAGTCCAGATTGAAACCACTTCAGAACAGCTCAAGAAACAATATCCTGGGTACCCATAATGCTGTCAAGATGGTTAGCAAGCTTATTAACTTTCTCTTGTTTAGCGCTTAAATCCTCCAGCACTTGTTGTTGCACAAGAAAGTTTGCATTTGAATTCTATAGGGACTTCCTCAGCCCTTCTGCTTCGTGTCGCAGCACATCTGATCGATGTCTTTCAACTTGAAGTTGAGACTCAAGAAGACAAACTGATTCTAGTAGCGAGTTCGAAGAGCTTGTGCCAGCAGTAGTGGCCAGTAACTCGAACACTACATCAAGACGGGACTTTTGGGTTGTCTCACTATCGTCAGATAGTTTTTATCATCTTTCTTGGAGACCAATAGGGATGTCTCCCTATCTTGAACATTATCGGAATTACTTCCTTTACCATTGCATAACGGGGTACTCTTCTCCAATATTTTGTCAGCATTCTAAAAGAGAAACAAGGAGACACATCACAGGTTTACCATGTTGTATATGAAACTAATTTTGGTAAATCAGTTCAGTAGTAAAGTGGACAGGATAACAGCATGAAACAAACATATATCTATGTACCATGGTCACTGTATGGTCTATATCATTCTAATTTTTGTTGCCAAATCAAGATAGACACACAGTTCAAATAACATATGTGTAAGACAAAGCAGAATAGATAGAATATAAGTATGGGAAACTACAGAGCAGTAATGGCACTTGTAATGTGCATGACATGAGAACATAACTGTTTATTCAATTGACACTGAAATCAACTTAAAGCAAGTTACAACAGCAAACCAGTTAAAGAAACAGGTTTAAAACATACTTGTTGCACCCTTGGAGTTTCAATTCCATCCTTCAAATTTGAAAATAGTTGGTATGAGTAAATACAGTGATGCAAGAGCAAAGGAGTATGAACCTTAGCTACAGAACCTGACCTGAGAACAATTCTTCTTCTGTGCTAAGCGCTAAGTTAGGATTCAGAGTGGTGGTCCTCGTGCTTTGGGCACTATGGTTCCCTTACTAACTACTCGTGTTTGAGTGCTCTGTGGTGGAGACAGTGTCGTGTCAACTGGAACTGGGTTACTCTCTACTAGGGTTGGGGTTAGAAGGGGTGTAGCTGTTCTCTGTCCAACTGGGTAGGGGTACAATCTGCAAGAGTCTAGGTTATGTGTGGTGGGGCTGGTTCTTGGGCAAGTACAACTGTGGTTCTATCTGCATCGACTGGTAGCATTATGTTTTCTAAAGACCATGTTGTTACTCCCTTAGATACTACCATCACCCTCTCCAATTAAAATGGCTTTTAAACAAGAAAAGTAATTGAATGTACAGATATTGTATGATATACAGGTGCAATGGAAAGTGGGGAATAAAAGAGGGCATGAAATAATTCACATTTATGTTGTCTAAGCAAACATGATAGCATGACACAATTTCACATATATGATGGCTAACTAAACAGGATAGCATGACACAATTTCACATATATGATGGCTGCCTAAAAAGGATGGAAAGACATAGTTCAATATATGATGACTATGTAAACAGGATGACATGATATAACTATATAATGTATTTATTAAATAGGTTGGCATGCCAAAATTCACATACATGCCACCTATGGAAACATGATAGCATGATATAATTCACGGATAGAATGATATAATTCAAAATATGATGATTGTAAACACTGAACTGGATGAGATGATATAACTATATGATGTCTTTATTAAATGGATTGGCATGTCATAATTCAGATAGATGATGTCTATGTAAACATGATGGCATGATATAATTCAAATATATGATTTATATACTAAGCAAGTAAGGAGATGGCAATCACATATATGATGTAAAAAGTAAGCAATGCAAGACAACATGCATGGCATGAGTAGATAACCCTGCCAAGTTTGAGTATAGACCTTAGGGGGGAAATAGGACTGGTCATCTATCTTTGAATCCTACTCTGAGGAGCTATCTGTAACCAGCAAAATGTCTGCTTTAGCAGGTAGCATTGTCTGCTCTGAATACCTTGTTTTCACTCCAGATACTTCCATCACCGCGTAAAATGGCTGATGCATAGGAAGAGTAGTTGAATATACAAACATTTTCAACAAACACAACACGTAATACAAAAAACGGATAGCATGATATGATTCACATATATGATGATTGGCTAAACAGCATGGCATTGCATAATTCACATATGTAATGCCTTGCAACAAGATAGCATTGCATAATTCACATATATAATGTCTTGCAACAAGATGGCATTGCATAATTCACATATATGGTAATTAGACACTAAACATGTGGCATTCATGCAAAGCATGTCTAAACTAAGAAAATGATATAGCAATGCAAGACACCATACGCACGATATGAGCAACATAACCCTGCCAAGTAGAGCATACACCTCGGGGGAAATAGGACTGGTCATCTGTCTTTGAATCTTCCTCTGAGGAGCTATTCGTAACCAGTGAGATATGCACTTCATCAGATAGCATAGTCTGCTCTGAAGACCTTGTTGTCACTCTAGAATTTTCCATCACCGTGTCAAATGGCTGATGCACACGAAGAGTAGTTGAATGTACAAACATTGTTGACAAATGTAATACGTAATAAAAAAAGGATGGAATGATATAATTCACATATAAGATGACTGGCTAAGCAGGATGGCATTGCAAAATTCACATATATGATGCCTGGCTAAACATGATGGCGTTGCATAATTCACATATACGATAAAGAAACGAAACAGATGGCATTCCCACAAAGCATGTCTAAACTAAGAAGATGACATATTTGATGTATAAAGTAAGCAATGCAAGACAACATATGCATGATATTACCAACATCAACATGCCAAGTTAGAGCGAAGACCTCAGAGGGTAAATAGGAGCGGTCTTCTCCTTCTGAATCCCCCTCAGAACAGTTATCTTCCTCTTGATTACAATCCGAAATGGGTGGAGAGGGGCTGCCTTTGCGCCCACCATGGAGCGACGTCTACAAGAAATTTTATTGCCATGCAAGGCTCGTCTCTTTTGCTCTACATGTTCAGTTCCATTGTGTACAATAACTAACATGCATAGGAATAAAACATAGTGAGATTATGTAAGGAGTGCGTGAAGAAATCCAGAGTGATGGTAGCAACCCGTGGATAGACCCAAAACCAATGATAGCAGGCAGATAATGGCTTCAGTTAAAAAGTACAAATAATGGCTTCTTTACTGTTTGTTTCGCACCCAACATGAAACTCATAGTAGACACCAGAAATTAACCAGATAGTAGATAGATACTATTGATTGTGGCCCCAATATGTACCCCACAACCATTTAAAAACTCAAGTTTGTGCATGATTTTGGAGCTGACTCACAGTCTAATCGGTGAACAGGACGATAAAAAGTAGCATGTAATATTAAGCGATGCTTAACATTAGCAGAACCAAAAGAGTGCAGCCTCTCTTGCAGACCCGTGTAGTCCTCGAGGTCATCTGCTCGGTTGATGATGGTAATGCAGTTGTCGTGGCTGTCGGCGGTGGGGAAGAAGATCTGAGGCGGCAAAAGACAGTCTGGAGGTCGGATCCCTGCTGTGGTGGACCCTTCTGCCATTGGAGCAGCTGAGCTGGGGTGGACGACGGCGCAGCAAGAGCGGTACAAACCACACAAGGTTTTCTTTGACAACTATCTGTAAGAGAAGTAAGTATGTAAGGGCTCGTTTGAATTGGAGGATTCTAACAACACAGGGATAGGACATACACAGTAATAGGATAGGAAGGCACGTGCAAAACAAAGAATTTAAAAACACATGATTTCTGCCAATCTAGGTGTTTGGTTCAAAAGAATTGGAAGATCACAGGATGCAAAGAAGCATGGTGAGATTATGTCAAACCACAAGAAAAGGTACGGTTATAATGCTATTATGCTACTATCTCTTAGTCTTGTGCTTCGTGAATAGGAAATTGAAAAGGAGGACAAGTGGATATTAAAATTCCTACGACTTTTCTTTCAAGGAGACAATAAAGGAACAAATCCTACAATTTTTCTTGCTCCATTGTTTTGAACCAAATGCATGAATAGTAGTACCATAGGATGGCTAAGTACTGTAGATTCCTATGTTTTTCCTTCACTTTTCCAATTCCTATGTTTTTCCTTCACTTTTCCTTTCAAGCACTGTAGATTCTAGTAGGCAGGCTTGAGCAGGGAAAAGCCTACACTCAAAAAATGTTTTGTGCTAATTCTACTACTTTGGACCCAGGCCACTGCCCTACTAGCTCAACTCCCAGGACCATCTACATATCCACAGCTCAAACACCCAGAGATAAATAATGATGGCTTTCAAGAGAGTCCATCACGGATGGCTAAGTTGCTTGGTACCTTACTGCTTGTCATATAGTAGGAGAAACTAATCATATTTCATGTTACTACGTGTGCTAAGTGGACAATATATATAACATGTAGAGTAAAGATATGCAACAAGTGTACAACCTCTTTGGCGAAGCCATGTCGATCTCAGTGTGATTGCGTTGGTCGGTGAGGATGGTCCGGCTGATTTGGCTGTCGGAGGAGGGGAAGAAGATCTTAGGCATCTGGAGATGGAGCCCGGGGTACTGCTCCGCTATAATGGAGGTTTTCGTCGTTGGAGCAGCTCCGGTGAGTTGTACGACGGCGAGGCTGAAGCAGAACAAGAGAGACAAGGTTAACCTGAGTGGAATTCTAATAGCATCTCGAATAGATGACGTAAAATACATAACCACAAAGTGCTAGATGTAAAATACATCAGCCGCTCATCTCTGAACTTAACTGTCAAAACTGAATTTAACTGTCGAAACTGAATTTAACTGTCGAAACTGAATTTTACCGTCAAAACTGAATTTTACTGTCAAAATGGAACACATTAGTAGCAGAAAAGTAGTAGTAGCAATAGCGCCTAGAGTAGCAACGCGTGTGAGAGCCGGGGTAGCTGGTCATGTAGCAGCATCTTGGGTAGCTGCTGCAGGGGCTTGAGGTAGAGCAGGATCTGCTGCTTGTGTAGTAGCAGCGCGTGCAAGAGTAGAGCAGCACCGCAAGCAAGAGCAAGAGCGAGAGCAGCAGTGCAAGCAAGGGAAGAGCAAGGGCAGCAGCAAGAGCAAGAGCAAGAGCAGACCAGCCAAGGGACCGAGAGCAAGAGCAGAGCAGCAGCGCGAGCGAGAGCCAAAGCAATAGCAGCTCGTACTGATGTGGATGTTGCTGCTGAGGGAGCGACACCATGGAGGAAGTGGCCAGCGACGCCGCCGTGGATAGAGCCGCTCCATGTTGGCTCAGGACCGAGCGCCGGCAGCACCGTGTGATCGAATCAATAAGAAAATGCGGCGATTAGTGTAGAACCGCTTTGGTGGCGCCGATTAGGCCTCAGCTTCATCCGAGGAATCAGTGATGATGCTGCTCTTCCAATGGAGCAGGTGAAGACAGCGGTGTGGGAATGGAGGTGGCGCAAAAGATGAGGGGAACGTCAGGGCAGCTCCTTGGAGGTGGAGGACGGGGTGGCTAAACCGACGGGACGACGAGATTGACGATGGGTCCTCATCCGGTGCGGCAAATGAGGGACGTCGAGGTGTTGTTGTGGACGACGTCGTCGAGGAAGAGGCTCTAGCTGGGTGGTGGACGGAGGAGGGTGTGGGTCTTCATGGGTTTTCACGGCCTTGGTGTCCTAATGGGTGGGCGGATGGGATGGGAGGGGGGAACCATGGCTCAGGGATGCGCTTGTCCAAAATGTGGGGTAAGTTACAAAAGTACACCCACCAATTTGAGCTAGGCGGTTCTTTCGGTTCAGGGGTATCATGGGCATTTTGCGTGTGAGGATTTCGCAGGAGGTGGGATTTTTTGCGTGTGTTGTAATTTTGGGATAGAAAGGCATGGGTTAAGATGGAGGGAGTTTTTGGAGCACAATGAGATAAAGATATATCTTAAATATTTCGGGGTAACAAGGGGCGGGTTGAAATTTCCGGACAAGCCTAACTTATATTGTACCAAATCAATTCGCACTTCCCTCGACAAAATAACAAAAATAAATCAATTCACACCACAAAAGAGAATCTAGTCCCATGTACCATACCAAATCAATTCGCACTACAAATGCCATTCAAAACTTTGAATTCATGTTATGTTAAATTAAAATATTTCGCTACGTGTATAATGCATGCAACTCCTACTCAAATGAACGTTTTAGTGCATTCCAGACGTATATACTATCGCTTCAATATGAACTAAATTTGAATTTGTTTCTCTATTTGAATAAAATCTACAATCATGATTGTTGTCAAGTTAAACTATTTGAATTCGTTTCTCTATTTTAATAAGATCTACAATCATCATTATTGTCAAGTTAAACCATTGTTTGTATATTATCTTCACAACACACCACATTATTATTGTCGAGTTAGATATGAACTATGTGTACTCTATGAACTCGAACTCGATTTTTTGAATCCACTTTATGTTGATTTCAAATCACAGTACATTTCAAGCTCTAGCTATATCTTCATAATCTAAACCATGTCTCATATGTATAATGTGTTTATCACATAATGTATGGTGCCCCGCCCCTATGGCTACAAGTATTTAGATGTGAGTGGCAAACACCACACATTTTCACAATTTCAAATAAAATGTGAGATTTTTCGATATATAGTATGGTTTAGATTGTTCGATATTTAGTTGTGAGCTGCAAACATCACACATTATCACAAATTCAAATAAAATGTGAGATTGTTTGATGTATAGTATGGTTTAGATTGTTCGATAATTAGCTATTAGTTGCAAACGCCACGCATTATCACATTATGGTATAACATGTCCAATACCACGCCACGCGTATCACCGCTATATTCATGCATGCATATGTTTATAACACTATGATCTCCTATTCAAATATATGAATCCACTTTCATATCGAATTAAGATCTTTGTTAGTCTCTTACACCCACACAATCCTCTAACCGTTGTAGCTAGCACTAACTTTCTCTCGTGCATGCACACGCCCTCCTCGCCCTCCCCCTCCCTCAGCATTCTATCCATTGTGCACCTTTGTTTTTTTCTTTTGGTCGTTCTCCCACGGTCTCCACAACTCCTTTCTGACACACACCGATCGATAAACCTCTCTAGCGATGTCCGCCTACCAGATACAGATGCACCTTCCATCTCCTCCTTCCTGTGTCCATGCCTCATGTCTCTCATACGGTCCCACACACGTGTAAACTCTCGTCCCTATTTTCATCGATCTCACAATCACACACTCCTCCCCCTATCCAGCTAGTAGGCCTCTCGCACCACCTCATAGCTCCATTCTCTCTGTCTATCCATCTCGATGGGCCTTATTTGCCTCTAACAAATGGATGTACAGAGACCGATCTTCCGCTATACATATAGCTAGCTAGGTCGTTATAACTCATTTCCCCACGCATCGATCAATCTACCTCATTAGTTATGTCTCTCCCTTCCTCCGACACATAGCAATTGATCTACCGATCTAGTTAGGTCTGCTTACCAAACACATGGTCCCCCTTCATCATCCATGCATGCCTCCGACACATCTATCACGTATACGCACACACAGAAACATGTCCCCACTCTTATTGATAATATTGCAGTTCTACCCTCATTTTGTCTAGTAGGCCTCTCCCAACATCTTCGAGAAGTAACTGCACCACCCATCCAGCACTCTACCTCTCTCTCTCTCTCTCTCTCTCTCCCAACCTATTTCCCATCCTTCACTTAAGTACGGGTGTCGAACTATCTCCCTCAAGACATAGCTGGGTCTCTCCTTCTCAACACATATACGAGTCGATCTACCTCTCTAGTTAGGTATCTGCCTCCCCCACCCCGACACACACCGATACATCGAGCGGTCTAGTCATCTCTCCCTGCCACACACAAACTTGCCATGTGCCCTCTGACGTTCCGGTAGGTCAGTCGCCATATACCTTTGACTTGCACACACACAATTTTTATCGCTCTCTTCATCGATCTCGCACCCACCCACTTGATCCTCTCTTCGACTCTATCGATATCTATGACCCCTCCCTCTCTTCTCGTGGATCGCCCGCTCTATATATAATAGGGATAGGCCTCTATATCACACACATTGGATGTGTCAAATTTTTGTTTGAGATATCATAGACACATATTCCCACAAATACATTCATGAAATCACCCCCCAACAAAAAACACTCACAAACACACACACCATCTGTCTAGGTTTGTATCTCTCTCACACACACACACGTAGGTGGGCGGCATGCACAAAGAGAAGAGGTGCACGCAAGGCACACGTACTCCCGTCTCTTTCCCAACCACACCCGCACGGGTACACAGCGGAGCTCTTTTCTGTATGAAAAGGTAGCTCACGTGGTAATTTGACACGTGTACTGGTTGTCCACTTGATGGAGGACCTGTACCACGGTGAACAAACAAATTGCATCTTGACGCATTATGTTAAAAAAGAGGCAAACCATGTGGGGCCTACCTTAGAGGCAAGGCTCTATACACTAGAGATGCTCTCTACGTATTACTTTTGATGTGTCCCGTCAACTCGCAGAACAAGGAGAAGCTTGCTTAGTACGCCATCTCCCCCACCCACGGGCGCGATGGCTCGTAGAGTCGTGCGACGAGGAGAAGCTTGCTTACTATGCCTACGCCCGCTCCCTCGCCCATGCACGCGGTGGCTCGCAAGACGAGGAGAAAATTTTACTACTCCCTCCGTTACTCCTCATCCCTACCTTGGTTAGAGAGATTATCATATTGTTTGAAATATATGTCTTTTGTATATTTCAACATGAACTACTAGTACATACTCCAAATACTGATGTATATAGACGTATTTTAGAGTGTAGATTCACTCATTTTGCTCCGTATGTAGTTCATATTGAAACGGACGTACCAGTACGCACTCTCCCTCGCCCATCGCCCCTCGACCCTCGCCCACGTGGTGGACGTGCAACAATTCATTCGGTCTCAGATAGCCAGAATGATATACTGTAGTACCATTATTGCTCAATTTCTCGAAGAGGCGAAGAACCAAGCGCAAGGTTAATATTTTTGAGATGCCAAGCGCAAGGTTTATAGGAGAACGAGTAGTAGTAGTTGAGGGAGTCCTGGATTAAGGGGTCCTCGGACAGCCGGACTATATACTTTGGATGGACTATTGGACTATGAAGATACAAGATAGAAGACTTTGTCCCATGTCCGGATGGGACTCTCCTTGGCGTGGAAGGCAAGCTTGGCGATTCGGATATGTAGATTCCTTTCTCTGTAACCGACTTTGTACAACCCTAGCCCTCCCCCCAGTGTCTATATAAACTAGAGGGTTTAGGCTTCTAGGGTTTAGCCACAGCAATCATAACCTCATAGGCTAGGCTTCTAGGGTTTAGCCATTACGATCTTGTGGTGGATCAACTCTTGTAATACTCATATTCATCAAGATCAATCAAGCAGGAAGTAGGGTATTACCTCCATAGAGAGGGCCCGAACCTGGGTAAACATGGAGTCCCCTGTCTCCTGTTACCATTAGCCTTAGACGCACAGTTCGGGACCCCCTACCCGAGATCCGCCAGTTTTGACACCGACATTAGTGCTTTCATTGAGAGTTCCGCTGCATCGTCATCAGAAGGCTTGATGTCTCCATCAATAATTTATAACAATGCAGTCCAGGGTGAGATCTTTCTCCCTGGACAGATCTTCAGATTCGGCGGCTTCGCACTACGGGCCAACTCCCTTGGCCATCTAGAGCAGATTGATAGCTATGCCCCTAGCCACCAAGTCAGATTTGGCAGCCTAAATTTTGTGGCCGATATCTGTGGGGACTTGATCTTTGACGGATTCGAGCCCATGACGGTTGTCCCCGGCCACCATGATGAACATGACCTAGATCTATCATCTGGCCACACACAGGAGATAGTGCCTGTGACCGCCCTGGCCCTAGAGCCGGAGCGGACTGCGTCGTCCGAAGATAGGAGGCTTAACCCCGCCACGGAGGCCGCAGGCTCAGCGGCGATCGAGCCGCACACAGACCCAACATCGGTTCCGGCCATGGGTTCCGGATCGCGTGTATCCGCATCCATCGAACCTGATTGGGCGCCGATCTTGGAGTTCAGCTCCGTGGACATCTTCCAGCACTCGCCTTTTGGTGACGTGTTAAATTTATTAAAACCCCTCTCCTTGTCGGAGGACTCTCGGCCGAACTATGTCCGGCTCGAATGGGAAGCGGACGACGACGGACTTTGTTCCCCACCTACCACCCACTTTGTAGCCACTGTCGACGACTTAACCGACATGCTTGATTACGACTCTGAAGACATCGACGGTACGGACGACAACGCCGGAGAGGAGCAGGAACCACCGCCTATAGGGCATTGGACGGCCACCTCCTCGTACGACATATACATGGTGGATACACCCAAAGAAAACAATGGCGACAATGAAAATCTAGTCGAGGATAAAACTCTTGAGACACAGCCGAAGCACCGATGTCATCGACGCCGCTCTAAGCCATGCCGTAGTAAAAATAGCAATACTGTCACAGGAGAAGACAACACTCCAGATGGTGCCAAAGACAACACTCCAAACAAGAGGAACGGGCGGATGGGCGAGTCAGCCTTGGCGAACAGGCCATGAATGAAGATTTGGAAGACAGTAATTACCTTCCGCTCTCCGAGGACGACGTGAGCCTCGGCGACAAAGACTTTATCGTGCCTAAGGAGCCCGTCGAGCAGGAGCGCTTTAAGTGCCGGCTAATAGCCACTGCAAGGAGCCTAAAACAGAAGCAGCAGTAGCTTCAAGCTGATCAAGATCTACTCAATGAAAGATGGACTGATGTCCTGGCAACCGAGGAATATGGCCTTGAGCGCCCAACCAAAAGCTACCTGAAGTGCAAATTGTTACCATAGTTCGACGACGAGGCACTGGAGCCCGTCCTACCAAGGTACAATGGGCTGACCGACCAGCACGTGGTCGGGACAAAGCGGCACCTCGAGCCGAACACCAGCCTACACTACCTCACCGAATAAACATAAATACAACAGCTCGGGGATATACACACGACCTGCGGCACGACTTGGAAAACAATGCAGATCAGACAAGATCGATCTACGAATCACGGGGTCGTGCCCAGATGCGCGACGATGGCCACCCGGCGGAATGTGACAAACATAACCACGTCCGGGCCGAAAACAATAGACGAACTCCATCCGAGCTACGTCACGGCCTGGCCCGATATAGAGGCGCCGCACACCCCCTTTGCTTCACTAACGAAGTAATGGGACATGATTTCCTAGAAGGGTTTAAACCCATGAACATTGAATCATATTATGGCACAACAGACCCCGCGGAATGTATTGAGGACATTCTTATCCATATTCATATGGCCCACGGTGATGATCTTCACGCCATCAAGTACCTCCCGCTCAAACTCAAGGGACCAGCTAGGTACTGGTTGAACAGTCTGCCCAAAAACTCCATTGGCAGCTGGGAGGACTTGGAGGATGCCTTCCTCGATAACTTCCAAGGCACATATGTCCGGCCTCCAGATGCCGATGACCTAAGTCACATAATCCAACAACCCGGAGAGTCATCCAGGAAATTCTTTACTAGGTTCTTAACTAAAAAGAATCAGGTTGTCGACTGTCCGACGCCGAAGCCCTAGCGGCCTTTGAACACAGCATCCGCGATGAATGGCTAGCCAGACACCTCGGCCAGGAAAAACCGAAGTCCATGTCAGCCCTTACGACACTCATGACCCGCTTCTGTGCGGGCGAAGATAGTTGGCTAGCCCATAGCAACAACAGTACAAGCAAACCTGGCACTTTTGAAGCTAGAAACAGCAACAGCAAGCTCCGACACAATAGAAATAAGCGTCGAAACAACGGTGACAACACCGAAGACACGACGGTCAACGCCGGATTCAGTGGCTCTAAGTCCGATCAGCGGAAAAAGCCATTTAAGAGAAATAATCCAGGCTCGTCCAGTTTGGACCGCATACTATATTGACCATGCCAAATCCACGACACTCCTGATAAACCAGCCAATCATACCAACAGGGAATGTTGGGTATTCAAACAAGTCGGCAAGTTAAATGCCGATAATAAGGAGAAAGGGTCGCAAAGTGATGACGACGATGAGGAGCCCCGGCCACCGAACACAGGGCGACAGAAGAAATTTCCCCTCCAAGTCAAAACGGTGAACATGATATACGCCACCCATATCCCCAAGAGGGAGCGCAAGCATGCACTCAGGGATGTCTACGCGATGGAGCTAGTCACCCCAAAGTTCCACCCATGGTCATCCTGTCTGATCACGTTCGATCGCAGGGACCATCCGACCAGTATCCGTCATGGCGGTTCAGCCGCACTGGTTCTCGACCCAATCATTGATGGATTCCACCTTACCTGAGTCCTCATGGACGGTGGCAGGAGCCTGAACCTGCTTTATCAGGATACAATGCGCAAAATGGGTATCGATCCCTCAAGGATCAAGCCCACAAAAACCACCTTTAGAGGTGTCATACTGATACATCTCAGTCGTATCTACTTTTCCAAATACTTTTCCCTTGTTTTGGACTCTAACTTGCATGATTTGAATGGAACTTACCTAGACTGACGTTGTTTTCAACAGAAATGCCATGGTGTTATTTTTGTGCAGAAATAAAAGTTCTCGGAATGACCTGAAAATCTACGGATCAACCTTTTGGATTTAATAAAAAATATTGGTGAAAGAACCAACGTCAGGGGGCCCACACCCTGTCCACGAGGGTGGGGGGCGCGCCCCCTGCCTCTTGGGCCCCTGAAGCTCCACCGACCTCAACTCCAACTCCATATACTCACGTTCGGGGAGAAAAAAAACAGAGAGAAAGATTCATCGCGTTTTACGATACGGAGCCGCCTCCAAGCCCTAATCTCTCTCGGGAGGGCAGATCTGGAGTCCGTTCGGGGCTCCGGAGAGGGGGATCTGTCTCTGTCGTCATCATCAACCATCCTCCATCACCAATTTCATGATGCTCACCGCCGTGCGTGAGTAATTCCATCGTAGGCTTGCTGGACGGTGATGGGTTGGATGAGATTTACCATGTAATCAAGTTAGTGTTGTTAGGGTTTGGTCCCTAGTATCCACTATGTTGTGAGATTTATGTTGTTATGACCTTGCTATGATTAATGTTTGTCACTAGGGCCCGAGTGCCATGATTTCAGATCTGAACCTATTATGTTTTCATGAATATATCTGGGTTCTTGATCCTATCTTGCAAGTCTATAGTCACCTATTATGTGTTATGATTTGTTAACCCCGAAGTGACAATAATCGGGATACTTATCGGTGATGACCGTAGTTTGAGGAGTTCATGTATTCACTAAGTGTTAATGCTTTGGTCCGGTACACTATTAAAAGGAGGCCTTAATATCCCTTAGTTTCCAACAGGACCCCGCTTCCACGGGAGGATAGGACAAAAGATGTCATGCATGTTCTTTTCCATAAGCACGTATGACTATATTTGAAATACATGCCTACATTACATTGATGAATTGGAGCTAGTTCTGTGTCACCCTATGTTATAACTATTACATGAGGAATCACATCTGACATAATTATCCATCACTGATCCAATGCCTATGAGCTTTTCACATATTTCTCTTTGCTTAGTTACTTTACCGTTGCCACTGTTACACTTACTACAAAACTGCTACTGTTACTTTTGCTATTGTTACGGTTACTTCCATACTACTTTGCTACTAAATACTTTGCTGCGGATATTAAGTTATCCAGGTGTGGTTGAATTGATAACTCAACTGCCAATACTTGAGAATATTCTTTGGCTCCCCCTGTGTCGAATCAATAGGGTTGAATACTCACCCTCGAAAACTGTTGCGATCCCCTATACTTGTGGGTTATCAAGACTATTTTCTGGCGCCATTGCCGGGGAGCATAGCTCTATTCTTTGAGTCACTTGGGATTTATATCCGCTGATCACTATGAGGAACTTGAAAGACAGAACTAAGATTTTTCCCTCAACTACGAGGGGAGGTAAGGAACTGCCATCTAGCTCTGCACTTGATTCACCATCTATTTTGACTAAGCTTGCGACACCTAAACCTGCTTCTGCTATTAATTCTGATATGTCACATGTTATTGATTATGCCACTTCTACTATGCATGATACTTATGATGAAACTACTTCTATGCCTAATACTACTATGCCATTAGATGAATTTCTTGATGAACAACTTGCTAGGGCTAGAGAGAATGAAATAATTGAAACTGATATTATTGATGAAAGTGATGATGAAGATTCTCCCCCTAGATATGAATTGCCTGTTGTTCCTGAGGGTTATGTTATGGATGAAGAAACTGCTTAAGATTTTCTTGCTTGCAATGATAGTTCTTATCTTAAGAAGTTACTAGCTAAGCTTAAACAGGAGTCTCTGAATGCTAGAATGAAATATGACCCTGCTTTTGCTACTTCACCTATTTGTGTTACTGATAAGGATTATGATTTCTCTGTCGATCCTGAGATAATTACTTTGATTGAACCTAATCCTTTTTATGGCAATGAATCTGAAACTGTTGTGGCACATCTTACTAAGTTAAATGATATAGCCACCCTGTACACTAATGATGAGAAATCTCGCTACTACTATATCCTTAAAATATTTCCGTTCTCATTAAAGGGTGATGCAAAAACATGGTTTAACTCTCTTAATTTTGGTTGTGTGCGTAGTCCCCAGGATATGTTTTATTACTTCTCTGCTAAATATTTCCCTGCTCATAAGAAACAAGCTGCTTTAAGGGAAATATATAATTTTGTGCAAATTGAAGAAGAGAGTCTCCCACAAGCTTGGGGAGGCTTCTCCGATTACTTAATGCTTTGCGTGATCATCCTCTTAAGAAAAATGAAATACTTGATATCTTTTATAATGGACTAACCAATGCTTCTAGAGACCACCTAGATAATTGTGTTGGTTGTGTTTTCAAGGAAAGAATAGTCCATCAAGCTGAATTACTGTTGAATAATATGTTGACAAATGAAAATAATTGGACACTTCCTGAACCAATTCCGAAGCCAACTCCGAAGAAAAGAGGTGTTCTATTTTCCAGTCTTAAAGCTAAAATCTATGATAGAGAAAGGTATTAAAGCTGAAGATGTTAAGAATTTACCTCCTGTTGAAGAAATACATGGCCTTAATATACCACCTATCGAAAAAATACATGGTCTTGATAACCCGACATAGGTAGTAAAGGTAAATTCTCTCTATAGATATGATAAAGCTGAAATCCCATCTACTAAGTTTGCTAGCCAATGTTTGGATGAATTTGATGACTTTATGGCTAGACAAGAAAATTTCAATGCTTATGTTGGTAGACAATTAAAAATTAATGCTTATATGATTGGACATTTGAGTGATTATATGTCTAGAGTTAAGGGTGAACTTGACCTCATTAGTAAACATGCTTCTATGGTTAACACTCAAGTAGAACAAGTACTTAAGGCTCAGAATGATCTGCTCAATGAATTAAATAATAATAAACATGACTTTGCTGTTAGAGTAGCAACTAGAACGGGTAAAATGATTCAGGAACTTTTGTATCCTGAGGGCCACCCTAACAGAATTGAGCAGGATTCTCAGAGAACTAATGTTGATGCACCTAGTCCTTCTAAAAAGAAGAAGAAAAATGATAATACTTTGCATGCTTGTAGTACCTGTTATAGACACACCTGGGAATCCCAATGATATTTCTATTTCTGATGCTGAAACACAATCTGGTGATGAACATGAACCTAGTTATAATGTTAATGATAATATTCATGTTGATGCTCAACCTAGCAATAATAATGATGTAGAGATTGAACCTGTTGTTGATCTTGATAACCCACAATCAAAGAATCAACGTTATGATAAGAGAGACTTTGTTGCTAGGAAGCACGGTAAATAAAGAGAACCAAGGGTTCAGATACCCATGCCTTTTCCTCCTAAGCCATCCAAGAAAAAGGATGATGAGGATTTTGAGCGCTTTGCTGAAATGATTAGACCTATCTTTTTGCGTATGTGTTTGACGGATATGCTTAAAGTGAATCCTTATGCTAAGTACATGAAAGATATTATTACAAATAAAAGAAAGATACCGAAAGCTGAAATTTCCACCATGCTTGCTAATTATACTTTTAAAGGTGGGATACCTAAGAAACTAGGAGATCCAGGAGTACCAATTATACCATGCTCCATTAAAAGAAACTATGTTAAAATTGATTTATGTAATCTTGGAGCCGGTGTTAGTGTTATGCCTCTCTCTTTATATCGTAGACTTGAATTGAATAAGTTGACACCTACTGAAATATCTTGGCAAATGGCTGACAAATCAACTACTATACCTGTCGGTATTTGTGAGGATGTGCGTGTTATGGTTGCAAACGCTACTATCTTAACGAACTTTGTTATTCTTGATATTCCCGAGGACGATAGTATGTCGATTATCCTTGGTAGACCCTTTTTGAATACTGCAGGGGCTGTTATTGATTGCAACAAAGGCAATGTCACTTTTCATGTTAATGGTAATGAGCATACAGTACACTTTCCAAGGAAACGACCTCAAGTTCACAATATCAATTCAATTGGAAAAATTCCATCAATTATTATTGGAGGTTTTGAATTTCCTCTTCCTACTATCAAGAAGAAATATCATATTCTTATTATTGGGGATGTTCATATCCCTGTTGAGGTAACCTAGTGTTATTCGAAATTTCTTCCGGTTCATGCGTTCGGAATGAGTTTGTTAACAAGACTTGATCAACCTTGTTACTGGATTCCTTTTTGATGAGCATGAGATGGATGAAGTTAGAAGGCACAACCTTTTGTACCATTCTTTTACTTTATATTATTTATACTAAATAAAGCAAAAATAGTAATTTCTGTCTGTTTTCTGAATTATCCATGCAATAAAAAATACCCCGAAAATAAAAGTTCTCCAAATGCCCTGAAAATGAAATATAATTTTTTTCTAGAATATTTCAGAATATTTGGCACTGAGAACACAGCAGGGGGAGCAATCACCTGGCCACGAGGGTCAGGGGCGCGCCCTACCCCCTGGGCGCGCCCCCTGCCTCGTGGGCCCACGGTGGCCCCCCTCCACTTATTTCTGCACCCATACTCTTATTCTTCCTCCCAAAAAATCACTATCCAGCTCAAGCATGAGTTCTAGCTCATCTTACTGCCATTTTCGATCTCCTTGCTCAAATCTCCATTCACAAACTGCTTTGGGGGATTGTTCTTTGGTATGTGACTCCTCCAATGATCCAATTAGTTTTTTTCTAGTGCTTTATTCATTGCAAATTTTTGCTGCCTAGGTGACCGCATGATATAGTCTCTAGCCACTTGTGGGAGTAGTTGCTATCTATTTTGTTGAGTTTGGTTCACTTTTATTTTGAGTTACTAAAAATTTCTGAAATTTTTCAGAGGAAGAAATTTGTCGAGGAAAATATACCAAGGTGGTTCTTCAAGGAATCAAGGACCCAGGCTCGCAATACGTGAGCAACACGATGAACCACCGAGGGAAGCTTACGTGCGGCCTTGTGAATGGCCGTGAGAGGAGTTTATGGTCAAAGCAGGCATCAAGGATGAATTTGATGCATATGTGCGTAATGCTGATCTTGAGAACTTCATGCAAGATAAGTGCCCTCAATACTACCATTTAACTGATTCCTTTGTGAGAAGGTTTAGATTTACATCTTCACATAATTTTCACACTGTCTTGTTTGATCTTTATGATAAATCTTATACCATGGACTTAGAAGATTTTACCACTTCTTGTAAACTCCCGCAATAGGGTAGTGTCAATGAACCTCGTAAATATGAATATAAAGACTTTCTTGCTAGAATCACTTTGGGGGAGTCTAGAGATATAGCACAAGCTACCATAGGGAGCATTCATTTTCCTGCCATACATTATTTTGCTCTCTTTATAGGTAGATGTATAAATGGTAAGGACGAGGCATGTCATATGTGTGTGCTGATCTTAGTGTCCTCAAGAGTGTTGTGCTAGGAGATAAACAATATAACTTGGGGGCCATCGTTACACATAGGTTGCATAATAATGGTTTAACTGGAGATTTGTTTGGTGGGATTTATGCAACCCATGTAGCTAATTTTCTTGAGATACCCATACATGAAGGGGATATGGAGTTGCCTCCTGCTTGTTTAGATTATAATGCCATGGTTAGCCATTAGTTTCTTGAGAGGAATGAACAATTCCTCCAGTGTCGACTAATCTTTGAAAGACATTGCGCTGTCCATATTACTCTACCTGCTCCTGCTTTCTTTGACTATCAGGCAAAAAAAGATATATTATAACTAGAGAGGAGGCTAATGTGTACGAGAGGAGGACGGAGGCTGCTCGCCTCCAAGCCGCAGCTCATGAGGCAATGGCTGCTGCAACTCAGTATGACCCCAGCTACCACTTTGATCCATGGGCATAGACCAACTCAGGCCAAAAGCGTAAGCTTGGGGAGTACGTATCTCACCGACGTTACATTCATGTTCACACACTCATTCTAGTTGTCAGTGCTCGTACTTTTTCATTATACTATCCATGCTAGTTTAATTTCTTTTTCTTGCTTTCTTCTTGTGTGTTTGAACAACCTTAAGAAAAACCAAAAAAATTAGTTGTACCTTTTAGCTAGTTTACTTTCCATGCTTATAGTAGTATAATTAAAAGAAAACCCAAAAAGATTTCTCATTCCTCTTTTGCTTGTTGGGAGCTTTCCCATTTAAATAGTTTTATTTCTTTTCTTTGGGGTCGAGAGGAGAAGACCATAATGAAAATGTTGAGTGGCTCTCATATGCATTATTGTTGATTTAACTAAGAGCCCATATTACCTTGTCTTCTCCCTTGAATTGAATGCTTGCAGATTCCATCTTAGTCCAATGCACGTGCACTATTATTATTATCCACACCATTCGATCGTGCAAGTGAAAGGAAATAATGACGATATATGATGGACTGATTGAGATGAGAGAAGCTGGTATGAACTCGACCTATCTTGTTTTTGTAAATATGATTAGTTCATCGTTCCTGATTCAGCTTATTAGGAATAAAAATGTTTGCAATTACAATTAGAGATTATAGTTGCTTATGCCATGCTTAATTAGCTAGGAGTTTATAATGGTTTACCTCGCGGGACAACATGATATTAAAATGGTTGTGATGTGGTATGATAGGGTGGTATCCTCCTTTGAATGATTCGAGTGACTTGACTTGGCACATGTTCATGCATGTAGTTGAAACAAAATCAACATAGCCTTCACGATATTTATGTTCATGACTGTTGTCGCTCTCTAGTTGGCCGCTTCCCAGTCTCTTTCTAGCCTTCACTGACTAAGCGGGAATACTACTTGTGCATCCAAACTCCATAAACCCCAAAGTTATTCCATATGGGTCCACCATACCTTCCTATATGCGGTATCTACCTACCGTTCCAAGTAAAATTGTATGTGCCAAACTCCAAACCTTCAAATGAAATTCTGTTTTGTATGCTCGAACAGCTCATGTATCAACTAGGGTTGTCTATATCTTCCATGCTAGGCGGGTTATTCTCAAGAGGAGTGGACTCCGCTCCTCATTCACGAGAAAATGGCTGGTCACCGGGATGCCCAGTCCCATGCTCAAATTAAATCCAAATAATTGCAAACAAAAATCCCCCAGGATTGTTGTTCGTTGGAGGCACCCGTTGTTTCGGGCAAGCCATGGATTGATGCTTGTTGGTGGAGGGGGAGTATAAACTTTACCATTATGTTTGGGAACCGCCTATAATATGTGTTGCATGAAAGATATCGAGATCTCTTAGTTGTTATGTTGACAGTGAAAGTATGCCGCTCAAAATATTATTTATCTCTATTTCAAAATCGAGCTCTGGCACCTCTACAAATCCCTGCTTCCCTCTACGAAGGGCCTATCTATTTACTTTTATGTTGAGTCATCACCCTCTTATTAAAACGCACCCACTAGAGAGCACTTCTGTCATTTGCATGCATTAATGTTAATTTATATTGGGTATGACTATGACTGGATCTCTTTTACCATGAATCACAATGTTTAGTCAGTCCTTGATCTTTAAGGGTGCTCTGCATTTATGTTTTGCGGTCTTAGAAAGGGCTAGCGAGATACCATCTTGTTATATCATATTATGATTGTTTTGAGAAAGTGTTGTCATCCGAGATTTATTATTATTGCTCGCTAGCTGATTATGCCATTGATATGAGTAAACATGAGACCTAGGTGTTATTGTATATATGGTTAGTTCATAATCTTTGCTAAAAAAAAATGCTGGCTCTACATATTTGCAACAACAAGAGCAAACAGAGTTTGTAAAAGTTTTTCTTTATCACTTTCAGTTTGTCAACTGAATTGCTTGAGGACAAGCAAAGGTTTAAGCTTGGGGGAGTTGATACGTCTCCGTCGTATCTACTTTTCCAAACACTTTTGCCCTTGTTTTGGACTCTAACTTGCGTGATTTGAATGGAACTAACCCGGATTGACGCTGCTTTCAGCAGAACTACCATGGTGTTATTTTTGTGCAGAAATAAAAGTTCTCGGAATGACCTGAAAATCCACGGAGCAACTTTTTGGATTTAATAAAAAATATTGGCTAAAGAATCATCATCAGGGGGCCCACACCCTATCCACGAGGGTGGGGGCACCCCCCCTAGGGCGCGCCCCTACCTCGTGGGCCCCCTGAAGGTCCACCGACCTCAACTCCAACTCCATATATTCACGTTCAGGGAGAAAAAATCACAGAGAAAGATTCATCGCATTTCACGATACGGAGCCGCCGCCAAGCCCTAATCTCTCTCGGGAGGGCTGATCTGGAGTCTATTCGGGGCTCCGGAGAGGGGGATCCGTCGCTGTCGTCATCATCAACCATCCTCCATCACCAATTTCATGATGCTCACCACCGTGCGTGAGTAATTCCATCATAGGCTTGCTGGACGGTGATGGGTTGGATGTGATTTACCATGTAATCAAGTTAGTTTTGTTAGGGTTTGATCCCAAGTATCCACTATGTTGTGAGATTGATGTTGCTATGAGCTTGCTATGCTTAATGCTTGTCACTAGGGCCCGAGTGCCATGATTTCAGATCCGAACCTATTATCTTTTCATGAATATATGTGAGTTCTTGATCCTATCTTGCAAGTCTATAGTCACCTATTATGTGTTATGATCCGTTAACCCCAAAGTGACAATAATCGGGATACTTACCGGTGATGACCGTAGTTTGAGGAGTTCATGTATTCACTAAGTGTTAATGCTTTGGTTCGGTACTCTATTAAAAGGGGCCTTAATATCCCTTAGTTTCCAATAGGACCCCGCTGCCACGGGAGGGTAGGACAAAAGATGCCATGCAAGTTCTTTTCCATAAGCACGTATGACTATATTCGGAATACATGCCTACATTACATTGATTAATTGGAGCCAGTTCTGTGTCACCCTATGTTATAACTATTACATGAGGAATCGCATCCGACATAATTATCCATCACTGATCCAATGCCTACGAGCTTTTCACATATTGCTCTTTGCTTAGTTACTTTACTGTTGCCACTATTACACTTACTACAAAATTGCTACTGTTACCGTTACTTCCATACTACTTTGCTACTAAATACTTTGCTGCAGATATTAAGTTATCCAGGTGTGGTTGAATTGACAACTCAACTGCCAATACTTGAGAATATTCTTTGGCTCCCCTTGTGTCGAATCAATAAATTTGGGTTGAATACTCTACCCTCAAAAACTGTTGCGGTCCCCTATACTTGTGGGTTATCACATACCAGGTGTAGAGGCCTGCTGTACGGGCTCAATCACACTGGAAGTGGTCTTTGGATCCCCGGATAATTTCTGGAGCGAAGAGCTGATCTTCGATATCGTCCCCTTCCGCAGTGGCTACCATGCACTGCTCGGACGAACTGCATTTTCTCGATTCAATGCGGTGCCGCAGTACGCCTACCTCAAGCTCAAGATGCCCGGACCACGCTGTGTCATAACGGTCAACGAAAATACGGAACTCTCCCTCCGTACTGAGGAGCACACCGCGGCCCTTGCAGCAGAAGTACAGAGCAGCCTTTTTAGGCAGAACCTCAATTCAGCAGTAAAGCTCCCGGACACAGTCAAGCGAGTCTGAACTACTCTGCAGCAGGACAGTCCAGCTCGTCTAGAGCGTGACTAGCAATTCGGCCTCCGTCCCTGTCCCAATCAAGCGGTGACATTTGTGCCGCACATACATAACTATGCACTTAAAATACCATGGGCATGGATGGAGGCACAGCTAGACCGTGATTCATAATGCGGCTCAACCGCCCCTGGATCAGCATACCTTCACTTTTTCTTTTTCATTTCAGGTTTTTCCCTTCTCGAGGCTTTTCTGATAACCTGATCATCGGACCTGTCACGGGATGGATACACCAAGAATGCAAGGAGCTTTGACGTACAAGGGAACCCCAGGTGGTCTCTGCTAACGATCGTTATACCTGTTTTGAATACCCACACGCAGCTCGCCCTTCGTCATGGCATGTCAAATAGCCTTACTTGCTTATCGCATTACTTGTACAAGTACGCCTTGACGTATTAATCAAATTACAGTGGAAAATAATTTACGGCGTCAGCTTATCACTTGATTTTTTTTCCTTGTCTTTGCATTTATTATCTCTTGCACCCGTACACTCTGGTACACATTACTTCGCCAGGGGCTTCATCACGCCCCGCAATACGGCCATAAAGTCCGAACACTTTTACAGTACAGTTCGGCACCCAGAAGTTATATCATTATATGCATCGGCTCCGAATCATGTCTTTTGTCAATAGTTGGGTTTCCCGGCTCCTGTGCTTACTACCTTACGTTCTGCTATATCGTCTAGGGTAGTAAAGGGAGAATTACTGCGATTTTGTCCCGGTTCTTTCGGACGAGCACCTCAGTAGAGAAAGCTGAAAACTGACTGTCATGATGCCGCAAGAGCTGGTCAGCTGCTCGAGAGGTTTCAAATCCTTAGAGTTTTTTTCCGCATTATGCGAGGAATCTTTTTTTATCAGATTAGGCGTGTACAGCGCCCCAAGTTCAGCCTTCCGAACACCAGGGGCTGTGCCAAAATTTTCATTGTCAAACTCCTATGGCTAAGTGAGGGTGATAAACCCGTACAGTCCGATTGCGTTGTTCGTTGCGCTAAACACCTCCTTTAAGGACCATAATGTGGAGTAAAGAGTGTTTAGATTTATCCCTTACACCCACGTACTATCTACATGGGGGCAGAAGCCGACGACTGACCAACTCTCAGATTTATAAACGGCCGCACAGGAGGTAAAATTTTAAAATAACATACATTATATTACATAACAGATCTGTTTCATATTACAGGACAGGATAACATGAGTGCGTTCATGGGAATATGACATCCTTAGCACATTGCTCCGCCACAAGGTGGGATCCCTCCAAGACACTATCAAAATACAGTTCGGGGCGGCAGTGCTCCTTGCCCTCAGGCGGCCCCTCGGTCATCAGCTTCATGGCGTCCATCTTCGCCCAATGAATCTTAGCGCGGTCAAAGGCCATCCACGCGCCTTCAATACAGACTGACCGCTTGATGGCTTCAGGCCAAGGGCAGGCGCTGACAAGCCGCTTCACGAGTCCGAAGTAGCTGCTAGGCATGGCTTTGGCAGGCCATAGCCGGATTATCAAATCCTTCATGGCTAGTTCGGCCGCCTTGTGTAGCTCAACCAGCTGTTTCAGCTGATCGCTAATGGGCACTGCATGTTCTAGCCCAAGGTATTGCGACCAGAACAGCTTCTCCGTTGAGCTCCCCTCTTCCGCTCGATAGAATTCGGCGGCGTCTGACACGCTGCGCGGTAGATCCACAAACGCCCTTGGAGAGCTCCAAATCCGGGTAAGTAAAATGAACCTTTCCTTCACATATATGCTTTGCATAATGAAAGCCTTACCCACCGTAATCTTCTTGGCCGCCTCGATTTCCTAGAGGGCGCCCTGGGCTTCGGCTCGGGCTTCTTGTGCGCTCTGGCGGGCCTTGGCAAGTTTGGACTTTTGATTCTTAAAATCGCGCTCCAAGGACTCATACTTCTTGACGGTGTCCTGGAGCTCTTGCTGGACCTCGCTGACTCGGGCCTCCTGCTTCTCGTGCACGGCGCGTTCCTTGGCCGCTTTATCCTCGGCCTCGGCCAATGCCTTCTTGAGTGCCGTTACCTCGGTTGTGGCCACTAATAAAGTTCATGACACTTTAGTCAGCACGAACCATTCATCCTTCCCAAATATATGCACAGGTTACTATATATCTTGGTTGTCCTCCAGCTGCTTCTTCACAAGGCCGAGCTCTTCCTCCGCCCGCTCCAGGTTCTGCTTCAGTTCGGAGACCTCCACGGTATGAGCGGCAGCAGCCAGCAGCGACGTCTGCTTATTCACATAGACATATTATGTTAGACTCATGCGAAAATTATTTTGATCCCCTGTTCGGCTTTTCTTTCCTAACACTGAACAGAGTATCAGGGGCTACCGTCTATACTGTGACATTATTTTTACAATTACATTACTTACCTCAAATCCTGTTAGAAGGCTAGTGCAGGATTCGGCCAGTCCGCTTTTCGCAGACTGGACCCTCTCAATCACCGTACCCATAAGGGTACGGTGTTCTTCTACAATGGAAGCGCCTTGGAGCGCTTCCAATAATCTATCCGGTGCCTCTGGATGGACAGAGGTCACCGGTGGAGTTGGCTCGCCCCCCTCTTTCGAAAGAGGCGGCCTGCCTGAGTCTGGAGCCATATGGGTCTCCGGAGCTGTATTCGGCTGGGGACCGAATTGTATACAGCCCCCCTCATCGGTGTCCACGGGGGTTTGCTCCCCGTGTGTCCGGCAGCCGAGGCTACACCCTCTGGCCCCTCCCGGACGGCCGCCGGATTCTCTCCTGGACCGGGGATCCTTTGGGACGATGCTTTGGCGCCATCCAGGTCCCAGGGAGAGATGGCCGATGGAAGGGTCCCGCTGTCCATCGCCGCTGGGTCCAGCGAATCCTCTGATAAGGACCACTCGAGGTGGGACTGAGTCAGAGTGCAAATGCATAATTTAAGCACATTAAAACAATAAAGTAAAGAATCCAGATACAGATACGTGTTCGGACACTTACGATTCAGCCAGGGGCTTCTCCCTGGGCTTCCACTCCCAGCTGCCATCGGTGGCCGCTGTGGAGCTATCCGGAAAGGAGGCTTTCCCTTTCATGGATGCCTCGGCCTCCGGATGCGTGGAGGTCGTCCTTTTCTTGTTTTCCTGCAGGGGGGAGTGGATTTCTTCCTCTTCCTCCTCTTCCTCGTCATCTTCGTTGGAGGAGTGCGTCTCGGCATGTTCGGACGTCACGTCCGAAGTACCCTTGCGGCGGAGACCACTTCTGTCCCCTTGGCCTTCTTCTCCGGCACCTCGTAAGGCGCCGGAAACAGCATCTTCGTCAGGAGCGGAGTCTCTGGGCCTTCAGGCAGTGGAGCAGGACAGTTAATCTGCTCCGCTATCTCTGTCCAGTCCTGAAATAATTGATAGGGAGACTTAGATGCCTTCCTTGAATAGGCAAGTAAAGGTGTCAGCGTTCTGGGAATGGGGTCCCCAGACTTGCCTGCATGAGGCCCACGGCGTGGCTCCACCAGCGGCCCAATACGGCCTGTCTTCTTCAACCAACAATCAAGACCCTCGCGAGGTGGACGGCACAAGGCCTCCTCAGGAGCGGCCTCACCAGGCAGGCTCGCGAGGGGGCGAAGAGATCAAGGCAAGGGGTACCTCGTGAGGTTCCCGTGAAGCAAGCCATGACGACCAAGGCCAGGCAGGCGCCAGGCGGGTGCCAGCGCGTGCCAGCGCGTGCTGTGTCCTCATTTTCCCTTTGGTGCTAAGGGGGCAAGCACACGCGCGGAGTACCGAGGCATCAGGCAAAGGTTTCCATATCGGTGCAACAAGACCAAGACTAGCAGGACGGCAGGACGGAGGTCATCATGGAGCCCAAGGCGGCGCCACCACCAGTGCCTTTGACAAGCGAAGACCACCTTTAGTCAGGATAGCTTGCACTAGCTGTCCCCTTTCAATTGGCTGTTTTTGGATCCCTTCCCTCTCAATATTTGGGGAGAGGACCAGGGCCTCTATAAATAGGACTAGCCACCACAGTAGAAGGAAGACGGGAATGAACTCAGTTCATCCTCGCACCCACCAAGCACAAGAACACCTCTCCTCAGGAGGCTGTTCTTCCCTTGTACTGTTCATCATCAGCCCAGGAGGCAATCCACCACAACCACATTGGAGTAGGGTATTACACCACAACAGTGGCCCGAACCAGTATAAATCTTGTGTCTCTTGTGTTGTGAGTTTATCGAGCTAAGCTTAGAGATCGCGGCGAGGCTGAGGGTGAGATTCAGTAGGGGGGGGGGAATCTTTGTGCACACCCTAGTGTTCGAACCTCAAGGGTTTTGCCGGAACCCTAAATCCGACATTTGGCGCGCCAGGTAGGGGTGCACCGGAGCTTTCCTTCCGTCGGCCCGCACTCCGCCAACACCGCGCTTCGCCCTCATGACGGACATCACGCCTCCGGCTCCGGTGACTGGTGCCAGTGCTAGGGCCAGGGGGCTCCGAGCCTTGGCCTCCGCCTTACAGCGAGTGCAGTGGCTGCCCAAGTTCAATCCAGAGATGTCGCCGCGCTACGACGGCATGGCGGACCCAGTGGTTTTCCTGCTGGCGTACGAGGAGGCCGTTCTTAAGGCCGGGGACGACCACAAGGTCATGGCCAACTGGCTTCCCGTGGCCCTCACTGGCATCCCGCGTGCCTGGCTGCTCATCCTTCCCGGGTCCAAAGTGGCATCTTGGGAGGAGCTGCGCAGTCTCTTCACCGCGCGCTTCGCGGCTCCGACGCCCCGCGCGGTCGCGGCCCTCCTCGGCGGCTCGCAAGCGCCACCCTCAGACCGCCATGCCAAGATGTTCTTTCGCTAGATCAGCACCGTCTTCGCGTGACAAGGAGCTCCCCCGGGTTGGGTGGCACTCAAGGTCGACCTGACCTTCGACTCAGAAGATCACCCCGTCACCACCGCCTGCTCGGGTGCGCTCCCAATGCTCTACACGCCCACCATCTGGCACGTGGACATCACCAAAACCCTCATCAACAATGGTGCCGGCCTCAACGTGCTCTCAGTGGAGGCCTTCAGCCTCCTCCATGTACCGCTGGAGCGGCTCTTTCCCAGCAAGCCCTTCTTATGCGTCGGAGGTAGTTCCTCCAGTCCCCTGGGGCAGATTCGCCTTCCCGTGACCTTCGGCACCCGTGACAAACTATCGCACGGAGCACATCGACTTCGACATCGCCCACATCCACCTGCCGTACAACGCCATCCTCAGATACCCTACCATGGCTCAGTTCATGGCAGCAACCCATCCGGCCTACAACCTCATGAAGATGCCCGGAAGCAAGGGCGTCCTCACCATAGCTGGACATACCAAGGAGGCTCTTATGGCGCTCAAGCTTGCCCTCAAGGCCGCCGCGGCGGCGCATCCCGCCGACGCGGACGACTCCAAGGCCAAGGAAGCTGCACCGACCAAAAAGAAGCAGTTGTTCACTCAGGATAAGGCGGAGACCAAGCAGGTGCCAGTTGAGGAAGACGGGTCCTCGGGAGCCACCTTCACCATAGGTGCCGACCTCGACCCCGACAAAGAGAAGGCATTGGTGAAGTTCTTGCGCTCGAACAAGGAGGTGTTCGCATGGGAACCCAAGCAGCTAGTGGGGGTCCCAAGGGAGGTGATTTAGCATCACCGGAAGGTGTGCCCCAATGTACGCCCTGTGAAATAGAAGGTGAGACGGCAATCCAAGGAGAAGCAGGCCTTCATCGTCCAAGAAATCCGCAAGTTGGAGGTAGCAGGTGTTATTCGCGAGGTTCGCTACCCTGAATGGCTGGCGAACCCCGTTGTCATGCCAAAAAGGGGGGAAAGGAGCACATGTGCGTCGACATCACCAACCTCAACAAGGCCTGCCCCCAAGATCCATTCCCGCTTCCCTGCATCGACCAGATCGTCGACTCCACTGCTGAGTGCGACATGCTGTGTTTCCTGGATGCATTTTTGGGTCATCACCAGATCAAGATGGCGGTAGAAGAAGTGGAGAAGATAGCCTTCCTGACCCCATGTGGGGTATACTACTAAACTTGCATGCCGGTCGGGTTGCGCAAGGCGGGCGTGACCTTCCAATGGCTGATGCACATTGCCTTGGGCCGGCAGCTTGGAAGAAACACTGAGGCTTACGTCGACGACATTGTGGTGAAATCTTGGGAGGCAAGGACCTTGATCCAGGACTTGGAGGAGACCTTCGCGAGCCTCCCCCAGGTAGACTTGCGGCTCAACTCGGAGAAGTGCGTGTTCGGCGTCCCTTCCAGCAAGCTGTTGGGCTTCCTCGTGTCCCATAGGGGGATCGAGGCCAACCCAAAGAAGGTCAAGGCGATCGAAGACATGAGTTCGCCGCAAACCCTCAGAGAAATGCAGAAGCTCGCCGGTCGCGTGACCGCGTTAGCTTCATCTCCAAGCTAGGGGAGCTCGCCCTACCATTCTTCAAGATGATGAACAAAAATGGCCCATTTGAGTGGACACAGGAGGCGGACCAAGCATTTCAAGACCTCAAGAAATACCTGACCAGCCCCTCCCCCCCCCCCCGGTGATGGTGGCGCCGCGCCCTCTTGAGCCCCTGGTGCTCTACTTTGCCTCCACTCCCTACTCCGCCAGCGCAGCCCTGGTGGCGGTTCAAGAGGAGCGCCAGACTAAGGCCGCGTCCCGCCCAGCTACGGCCAGAGCCGGGGCAACACAAGACCAGGAAAGCCTCGCGAGAACCACGACAATGGCAGCAAGGGACCAAGCTCACTAGGACGATGCCCCCAAGGCTGAAGAGGCCCCACCAAGCGACCAGGCACTGGGGGCTCCATTATCTCAGGAGACGCCTCAACCTCCGGAAGACGCAGGCCACGTCAGCGCCCCCACCCTCGTCAAGCATCCAGTGGACTTCGTCAGCACGGTGTTGCGGGATGCAAGAGCACGGTACCCCATGCCTCAGAAGCTCTTACTCACGCTCTTGGTGGCCTTGCGTAAGCTACGGTGCTACTTTCAAGGTCACCCCATCAAGGTTGTCTCGGCCTACCCATTGGAAAGGGTACTCAGGAGCCCGAACTCTGTTGGGAGAGTCGCCAAATGGAACATCGAGCTGCAGGCGTTTCGGTTAGAGTTCAGCACGACCAGGGTCATCAAGGGAGCCGCACTTGCTGATTTCGTGCCTGAATGGACGGACGCACCAGAGCTCAAGGTGGGCGAGGATCGGTCTCTCTCCCCAGGAAGTGAGGCACCAGATGGTTGGGTCATGTATTTCGATGGTGCCTTCGCACGGTAGGGCGCGGGGGCTGGTGCAGTGCTTATATCACCCACTCAGGACAAGCTCAACTACGCCGTGCAACTCTGTTTCCAGCAGGGCGAGAAGGTCTCCAAAAACATAAGAGAATATGAGGGCCTCATAGCAGGCCTGAAAGCTACCGCAGTACTGGGAGTGAAGCGCCTCGTCATCAAAGGCGATTAACAACTCCTCGTCAACTTCTCCAACAAGGTGTACAAGCCGAAGGACGAGCACATGGAAGCATATCTCACAGAAGTACGCAAGATGGAGAAGCAGTTCTGGGGGCTGGAGTTGCAGCATGTGCCCCACGGCACCAACCAAGAGGCTGATGACATTGCCAGGAGGGCATCCAAATGGTTGCCCAGGAGCCTGGCTTTTTCGAGGAACGACTCTTTAAGCCGTCGGCGGCACCACCACTTTGAAGAACGGCACAACCTCGGGAAGGACTCCATCAGTCACCTGCCATAGGAGCCCCGGCCTGTGGCCCGACCTCGGGAGCACGCCTACTCTTGGCACTGGAGCCTCGGGAGGGATGCTGGACCAACGAATTCAAGGAATACCTAACGCAAGGGACCCTGCAGGAGAAAGAGGAGGACATGGAGCGCGTGGCCCGGCAGGCCACGGCCTACTGCATCCAAGACAGTGAGTTATACCGGAAGCGGCCGAATGACCATTCCCTATGTTGCATCTCTAGGGAACAGGGAAAGAGCTGTTGGCCAACATACACGCTGGAGATTGCGGACACCACTCGTCATCATGAACCCTTGTCGGCAAGGGATTTCGTAGCGGATTCTATTGGCCTACGGCACACAACGACGCGACCGAGCTGGTGAAGTCTTGCGAGGCTTGCCAAGTCTTGCGAGCTCAGGGCCTACAGACCATCCCGCTCTCGTGGCCGTTTCCGGTCTGGGGGCTGGATATCTTGGTCCCGTTTCCTCAAGTGCCTGGGGGCTACCGCTACCTCTACGTCGCCATCAACAAGTTCACCAAGTGGGTGGAGGTGGAAGCCATCCGCACCATCCCAGCCGGCTCCGTGGTCAAGTTCATCAAAGGCCTCATGAGCCGGTTGGGGTCCCTAACCGCATAATCACCGACAATGGTTCACAGTTCACTAGCAATCTCTTCAAGACGTATTGTGCTAACCTTGGAACGCATATCTACTACACTTCGGTGGCGCACCCCCAGAGCAACGGCCAAGTCGAACGCGCCAACGCGGAGGTCCTGAGGGGCCTCAAGACCAGGACCTTCAAGAAGAAGCAGGAGGCCTGTGGCAAGGGCTGGCACGACGATCTCTAGTCCGTGCTGTGGTCCATCCGCACCACCGCCAGCAAGCCAACGTGCGAGACCCCGTTCTTCCTAGTATACGGAGCAGAAATGGTTCTCCCTCAGGAGGTCAGGCGTCACTCCGCGTGGGTCCTGGCATTTGATGAGGCACGGCAGGACGCCATGCGGGGGATGGACCTCGTGCTATGGGAGGAACGCCACCGTGAAGCCACGCTACGGGCGGCAAGATACCAGCAAGCGTTGTGGCGGTATCACTGTCGCAGCGTCTGCCCCAGGACGCTCGAAGTGGGTGACCTCGTCCTGAGGCGGGTGCTCTCTAGGGAAGGGGTGCAAAAGCTCTCACCCATGTGGGAGGGCCCGTTCAAGGTCGTGCATGTCTCTAGGCCTGGGGCCGCGCGCCTGGAGGCCCAGGACGGGGTACCCATCCCGAATGCCTGGAACATCCAGCACCTTCGGAAGTTCTACCACTTAAGAAAGGCCCGGTGCCAATGAAGAAGGCCCAGTGCCTGTGAAGCTCATCGCCCATGACACTCTCACGTAATAATGAGTGGTTGTACACGCCCAGGAGTCTCAGGAGAGCCGCCCTTGGGCCTCGAGGTCTCCCTCCCACGCCCAGTGGCAGCGGTTAGCTCCGCATTGGTGAGAAGACTCAAAGACTAAACTAGGTGCCGGACGCGGCTTTTCATTTGCTTTCTGCAGTTGGATCGCTCTTCCCTAATTGAACCTTGATTGAGGTTGCTTCTGGTGTTCTTTTGCTGGTTCTGTTCCATCGCCTTCTGCCTCCGTTTTCTGTCTTCAGCTCTTTGTCTGACTTGCACTCTCTCGCATACCTCACGAGGGGGCTGTATGGGTTACCTCGTGAGCCTTTTTTCTTCTGATTTTTGCGAGGCACTCTTGTTCAAATTCGTAGCGGGAGCACCCCTCTCAGTCCATGCCCCTCGGGTACCGACACAAGAAGCATCGGGCCACGGCCGGCAGCCCTTGGGACCATGGTTCAGAAAATGATAGTCTCTCAACGAGTTTTTTGCAGCTCCTAAGGCACCCGAAAAGGCCTGAAGCGGGCACCTCACGAGGCAGAAACTACTTCAAACGTGCCAAGCTAAGTTGTTCCGACATGCCGCCATACAACAATGACGCCATGACGCAACATAGGAACAATAAATGCAGCATGTTAACTAGGAAATCATAGTTTGTTGCACGCCCCAACGGGGCCCCATACTTGTCTCTCTCAATGCAGGAAGGAAGGAAAACAAAACAAAAGCAGCACGCGCCTTGCAGCAATTCGCGAGGAGGGATCCACGGCGACCTCCTGAGCTCAGCCAGACCCCACCTCGCGCTTCACCGGAGCGCGGTGACTGGACGACCCGCTGCAGCCCTCGAGGCGGGCACGACAGTGTGGTGGTTGATCGTAGCCGCCGTTGGAGGAGCTGTCGCCGGAGGAAGAGCCGCCGTAGCTTGACGAGCCGCGGTCGCTGCCAGGAGTGAGTTCCCCTTCACTGTCATCACGGCCTTCGCCAAGATCGAGCACATCGTCGCCATTGTTGTCTTCAGGGTAGCACCCAATGCGACGGCCATCCTCTCCGAACACCCTCACGTAGAGGGTCACGTCGCCATCGTACTTGAAGTGGAGGGTGCACCGTCTACCCAGACCCCATGCGTGGGCAATCGTCTGCCAGCCTCGGGCCAAGGCTGCGTTGCCTGCGACGGAGACCTCCACCGCGACCCAGGAGGCACTGCTGCAGCAGCCGTCCACCTGCAACCAGAGCCCGCCTGGGCCAGCGGCTGGCAGCTCACCGACGAAGAAGCACAGGAGCTGAAGCCAGTTGTCGGCCAGGTTTTCGGACCACACGACAAATTCCGGCAGCACCTCCGCTGAGTGGAAGCTCGGCCGGGAAGGCCGCGTGGCCACAGCACGCCTTCCTCCACCAACTGGGCTGCCTCGACATGGGCGGCCCCCACCACATGAAGGGCCACCACTGCGGCCACGGGGGAGCCACGGCGGGGGTCACGGAGTGCTTGCGAGGATGACCGCATCCGCTCTTGGGCGGAGGAGAGCCAAGCCATTCCTGGCGAGCCTTCCCCTTCTCCGCGGTCGAAAACCTCTTCGCAGGCACCATGGGGGACGCTACAAGCAACAGAGCATTGTAGGAGAAGCGAGCGGAATGGGAAGAGATGGGCGACGGGGGCTCTCACCCCTCCTCATTTATAACCCAGGGTAGGCCAACCGTCGACCTCCATGATCGCAGGTAATGATAACCCTTTTTGCATGCAGCAGGGACTCATCAAGTCGGGCGGTTGCCGAGGCAGCGTGGGGAAGCGGAGGCACCCACGTCCAATCAATCGCCGAGCATCGACCAAGGCCGCAGGCTGTTGGGGGCCTCGGCGCTCCCACTTGCCCTTTGGCTTCACCGCTAACCCAAGTCCGAGCGCGCCTTGGGCCCGGGAGTTACTGTCGGCGTTCTCGGAATAGGGGTCCCCAGACTTGCCTGTCTGCGGCCCACGGCGTGGCTCCACCAGTGGCCCAATACGGCCCGTCTTCGTCAACCAACACTCAAGACCTTCGCGAGGGGCCAATCCCCGCGAGGCGGACGGCACAAGGCCTCCTCAGGAGCGGCCTCACCAGGCAAGCTCGCGAGGGGGCAGAGAGATCAAGGCAAGGGGTACCTCGTGAGGTTCCCATGATGCAAGCCATGACGACCAAGGCCAGGCGGGCGCCAGCGCGCGCAGTGTCCTCGTTTCCCCTTTGGTGCTAAGGGGCAAGTGCAGATGCAGAGTATCAAGGCTTCAGCCAAAGGTTTCCATATCGGTGCAACAAGACCAAGATAAGCAGGACGGCAGGACGGAGGTCGTCGTGGAGCCAAATATGATGTCACCACCAGTGCCTTTGACAGGCGAATACCACCTTTAGTCAGGATATCTCGTACTAGCTATCCCCTTTCAAATTGGCCGTTGTTGGATCCCTTCCCGCTCAATATTTGGGGAGAGGACCAGGGCCTCTATAAATTGGACTAGCCACCACAGTAGAAGGAAGACGGGAATGAACTCAGTTCATCCTCGCACCCACCAAGCACAAGAACACCTCTCCTTAGGAGGCTGTTCTTCCCTTGTACTGTTCATCATCAGCCCAAGAGGCAATCCACCACTACCACATTGGAGTAGGGTATTACACCACAACGGTGGCCCGAACTAGTATAAATGTTGTGTCTCTTGTGTTGTGAGTTCATCGGTCTAAGCTTAGAGATCGCAGTGAGGCTGAGGGCAAGATTCGGTAGGGGGAAATCTTTGTGCACACCCCAGTGTTCGAACCTCAAGGGTTTTGCCAGAACCCTAAATCCGATAAAAGGGTACACCTTGAAAACATGAGGGAACTTACCGGATTAGCAGGGTGAGTTAGATCATGCCCACGATCCTTGTCAGTGGCCGGCGGCACCTCGTTGGCATTAAAGAGCACCTTCCAGATTTCTTCGTGTGTCGTGCCAAAGAGCTCTAATAGGGTCTAGTGCTTGGCCGGATCAAACTCCCATAGATAGCAAGTCCGGCTTTGGCACGGAGGAATCCGGCGGATGAGCATAACCTAGATTACGTAAACAAGCTTGACTTTCTTGATTATCATGCTCTGGACGAGCGTCTGGAGCGCTATCAGCTCGTCCGAAGAGCCCCATGCTAGGCCTTTCTCTTGCCAGGAGGTGAGCTGCATCGGGACTCCGGATCGGAACGCGGGGGTCGCTGCCCAATTGGTGTCGCGCGGCTCGGTGATGTAGAACCACCCCGATTGCCACCCTTTGACAGTCTCCACAAAGGAGCCTTCAGGCCAGTGACATTGGGCATCTTCCCCACCATGGCGCCTCCGCACTCGGCTTGTTGGCTGCTCAGCACCTTTGGCTTTACAATGAAGGTCTTCAGCCATAGGCTGAAGTGAGGTGGGATGCGGAGGAAGGCCTCGCACACGACAATAAATGCTGAGATGTTGAGGATGGAGTTGGGGGCCAAATCATGGAAGTCCAGCCCGTAGTAAAACATCAATCCGCGGACGAAAGGGTGGAGAGGGAATCCCAGCCCATGGACGAAGTGTGTGATAAACACCACCCTCTCTTGGGGCTCCGGGGTAGGGACAATCTGTCCCTTCTTCGGGAGCCGATGAGTGATTCCCTTGGCCAAGTACCCGCCTCCCGGAGCTCCTTGATGTCCTTCTTCTTGGCGGAGGAGGCCATCCACTTGCCTCCAGCTCCGGATCCGGACATGATTGGAGTGCTTTTTTGGGCGGAGAAGGCAAGAGCTTGGGCGCTGGAGCTCGAGAATCGATGGGCAGAGGAAGGAGAAGGCGTGGGTGAACAAGGATGAATCCTTATCCCTTTATAAAGGCAGTAAAAGTCATGAACCTCCCTGCTCGCCTTAAAATCCTCCTATTCCCCAAGCACCGTCCAGATAACATGGTTGGGTTACCCATGCCCGTATTGATGAGAATCCCGTGATAAGGGGACATGATCTCTGCTTTGACAAGACGTGCCAATCAAACTGCATCTAGAAATACAGAGCGGCAATGACCAGGCGGTGGCGTGATGTCACTCTACAAAAAGTTGTCAGCGGATTGGACTCGTGAAATATTATACTCTCTACGGTTGTGTGTGGTACTTGTTTTGCAGAGCTGGAAACATTTTCTATGTTTGGAGGGCTATGTTGGAGTATTCGTAGAAGGAACCCGCCTTGCAATGCTGAAGAGAATCTGCGCGCCGGGCTCATCATCATTGAAGCCTAGTTCAGGGGCTACTGAGGGAGTCTTGGACTATATAATTTGGCCGGACTGTTGGACTATGAAGATACAAGATAGAAGACTTCGTCCCATGTTCGGATGGGACTCTCCTTGGCGTGCAAGGCAAGCTTGGCGATTCGGATATGTAGATTCCTTTCTCTGTAACCGACTTTGGACAACCCTAGCCCCCCCGGTGTCTATATAAACCGGAGGGTTTAGCCTTCTAGGGTTTAGACACAGCAATCATAACAGGTTGGAGGAAGGCATCCCGTGAAGAACATCATGACCAGAAGGAGGCCACTCGAGCTACTTCACCTGGATCCTTTTGGTCCCAACGCTTACAAAAGTCTCACTGGAAATTCTTTTGCTCTAGTTATAGTTGATGATTTTTCAAGATTTACGTGGGTGTTCTTTCTTGATGATAACTCGCAGGTCCAAAAGATCTTCAAGAACTTCGCTAGGAAGGCCCAAAATCAATTTGAAGTAAAGATCAAGAAGGTTCGCAGCGACAACGGAACGGAGTTCAAGAACACAAATGTGGACACCTTTCTTGATGAAGAAGGGATTTCACATGAGTTCTCAGATACGTACACACCTCAACAAAACAAAGTTGTTTAGAGAAAGAACCGGACGCTCATCGAAATGGCGAGAACAATGCTTGATGAGTAGAAGACGCCGAAGCACTTTTGGGCGGAAGTGGTTGAGACAGCTTGTCATGCAACAAATTGCTTGTATCTTCACAAGCTACTCGGCAAGACAGCATACGTGCTCCTCACCGGTAACAAACCCCAAGTTAGAACTTTTGAGTATTCGGCTCAAAGTGCTACATTGTTGATAAGGATCATCGTTCTAAATTTGCTCCTAAGTCTCATGAAGGTTTCCTACTTGGTCATGGCTCAAACTCTCACACTTACCATGTCTACAACAATTTCACTCGAAAGGTTGAAGAAATGGTAGATATGAAGTTTGATGAATCTAATGGCTCGCAAGTAGAGCAATTGCCAATTGATGTAGGAGACAAAGACCCCTCGGAAGCAATCCAAGACTTGTCTATTTGCAAGATTCGTCCAACGGAGGTGAAGGAGAGCACCTCGTCCATCCAAGTGGAAGCTTCTACCTCGCGACAAGGTGAACCAAGAGTTGGTATGGAAGCATCCACAAGTGGGACGCACCAAGATGGAGAAAACGAGGAAGTGCACCAAGATAAACGCCAACAACCTCCTTCTCCACCATGACAAGAGAACGACAACGTCAATAATGAAGAAGGCCAAGAAGAGGAACAAGATGAAGAAGATGTTCAACCAAGATCCAAGCAAAAGCTTTCACGAGTTCGAGCAAGAATTGCTAAGGACCATCCCATCGAGCAAATCTACAATGATATCCAAAGCGGGAGAATCACTCGCTCTAAAACTCGTTTAGCTAACTTTTGTGAACATTATTCATTCATCTCTAGCACTAAACCTATGAATGTTGAAGAAGCTTTGGAAGATCCAGATTGGATAAATGCCATGCATGAAGAGCTACACAACTTTGAGAGAAATCAAGTGTGGACATTGGTTGAGAAGCCCGACAACAACCACAACATCATCGGTACCAAGTGGGTGTTTCGCAACAAGAAAGATGAAGATGGACAAGTAGTTCACAACAAAGCACGTCTCGTCGCCCAAGGCTACACTCAAGTCAAAGGTATGGACTATGGTGAGACATATGGTCCCGTTGGTAGACTTGAGTCCATTCGCATCTTACTTGCCTATGCTAATCACCATGATATCACCTTGTACCAAATGGACATTAAAAGTGCTTTTATAATGGGTGAAATAGAGGAGGAAGTTTATGTTAAGCAACCTCCCGGCTTTGTCAATCCTAAGAAACCTAATCATGTTTACAAACTTCACAAAGCCCTTTATGGTCTTAAACAAGCTCCTAGAGCGTGGTATAAATGATTGACCAAGTTCCTCATTGAAAAAGGCTTTGAAATTGGAAAAATAGATTCTACTCTTTTTACTAAAAGGGTTAATGGAGAACTATTTGTATGCCAAACTATGTTGATGATAGTATATTTGGTTCAACTAACCGTCACTTTAGTGAAAATTTTGGAAAGCTAATGTCGGAGAAGTTTGAGATGACGATGATGAGTGAACTCAAATTCTTTCTTGGGTTGCAAATCAAGCAAACTAAGGAAGGTACTTTTGTCTCTCAAACAAAGTACACCAAGGACTTATTCAAGAAGTTCAATATGCAAGAATACAAAGGTATGACTACACCCATGCCTACTAGTGGACATCTTGATTTGACCAAAGATGGTGAACCGGTTGATCAAAAGGTTTATTGCTCTATGATTGGTTCGTTCTTATATCTATGTGCTTCACGTCCCGATATTATGCTAAGTGTGTGCATGTGTGCACGATATCAAGCCTCTCCTAAAGAATGTCATCTTAAGGCCATGAAAAGGATAGTGAGATACTTAATCCATACACCAAACTTTGGCATTTGGTATCCAAAGAGGGCCTCTTTTAATCTTGTTGGCTACTCCGACTTGGACTATGCCGATGACAAGGTTGATAGAAAGTCCACTTCGGGTACTTGTCAATTTCTTGGTAGATCTCTTGTGTCTTGGTCTTCCAAGAAACAAAACTTGGTATCCTTATCCACCGCCGAAGCGGAATACATTGCCGCTGGTTCATGTTGTGCTCAATTACTTTGGATGACCCAAACTCTTAAAGATTATGGGATATATGTGAAACATGTTCCATTGCTTTGCGACAATGAAAGTGCTATCAAGATTGCTCACAATCCCGTACAACATTCTCGAACTAAGCATATTGAAGTTCGTCATCATTTCATTCAAGATCATGTTGCCAAAGGGGACATTAATCTTAAGCATGTTCGCACCGAAAAGCAATTACCGGATATATTCACAAAACCACTTGATGAGAAAGTGTTTTGCAGGTTAAGAGGTGAATTGAACATCATTGATGCTTCAAACTTGGAGTAGGAAATCCATTTGATACATGCAAGGCATGACCCTATGACTAATCCTTGATATTTCTCTTATGATGACTATCTTATGTCTTGGATATATTTGCACCTTGCATGTTAACTAACCCTTGTAGGTACTTGGATGAATCTAAGTCTATGAGATTGCTACTCACTCACATCTTGAGCAATCTCTACATCACCAAGTCTCTACACATTGGTGGATGAAGACAAGGAAGCACAAAACCACTCAAACATATCCTTTGACAAATTTATTATTGAAATGTATGATTGTCATTTTGGATACACAAGTGCTCCTCCTTGCAAAAACTAACCCATGTAGGTAGATGAACTCAAATTCCAAGTGGTGCTCCCAACTCTTGATGAGATACATCAACTTTGAGCAACCCACAAAAGTTAAACTACATGATCACGATCAACACCACCACCCAAGGTATGTATTCCATCTTAGAGAAGCTTTACTCCAAGTCATGAGTCAAAGCAACTCGACAAGATGAGAATACATCAAGATGCTTAAACGAAAAATGGTAACCCCATTTTGAGCTTAAACGATGAGTATGACCTATGATCAAGTGACCTCACTTGACTCCTAAGTCAATATACTCTAACATAGGTGACTTTGTCGCCGACCAATTCTAGATGAAGTTTTCTTGTGTTCTTTTCTGTGCTCTTGCATTTGTCTCATGCATATTTGTTTCCCCTTTCAAAAAAAACTTCATCTAGATTTCTTTTCTGCTTTCCCTGCATCCATTTCATTGCAAATCTTTAAGTTAATTCCTTGCAAATACTTGTGAGATATCATTTGCCTAGAGAGCTGAGGTGACAAGTGTTTTCTCTGTGATGAACTCGGTCACACCGGTCTGTTGTTTTAAGTCTAACCGAATCCTTTCGGTGCAACTGTAGCACAAAACTCGGTGTCACCGATTTCACTACAGGAAAGACATTTTGCCACTGGTTCCTGCATTCATCTTGATCCAACTCCACTCAATGAATCTTGTCCTCTACCGGCTTCACATTCAAGTTGCTACTTTGTTCTGTGACTCAAGGACCAAACCCATTTGCAACATATATCCAGAAGGACCCTTCTTCGAAATAGCTGTGAAAGGGGGAGAGAGAGATCACATCAAAGCTTAATCACATCTATAGGGGAGAGAATACTCAAAGGGAGAGAGAGTAATCATCAAGGACCCCAGATGCTTGGTGTTCAAGAGGAGAGAAGTCACATGTCTTCAAGAGGGGAAGGACATGTTCATATGTGCTAGTTTCCATTAGCTCTGTTTATTTTCTTTGAGCTCTATTTTTTTGCTCTGATTTTCTGTTCCCTATCTTCTCCCAGTATCCCATGCTAGATTCAGGGGGAGCAAGACATCTAAGGGAAAGAAATTCCTTGAATTTATTTTGCATCTTTACCTTTGGGGACATGTCTATATCCAATGTGGTACTCAGTACTCACTCTCTACATGTCATCCCAGTCTTGGTACTCTTGTGGTCTCTTTTGTTTGCTCTGACCAGTAGGTGTATCTGTGTTATCTAACCTTGTTTACGCAGGTTCATTTCATCCTAAGCTAACTCAAAACCATAAGGTAAGTATATGCATCACAGTCATGTTTATGAGGATCTCTTGCTGATGTACATACTGTTTGCAAGAAGGACTCATGAGCATGAAGGTACATTTCCCATATTCACATCATTTGCTCTGATGCATATAGCCAAGATACATGTAACACATTGCTTACTCTGTCATGCTTGTGCATTCACATGCTCCTGTATTCCATATTCACATGATTGCATACATGTAAGGGGAGCCTATGCATGTTACATGTCTTTCCAAAGCTTTACTTGTTATTCTCTATATCTTTATCTAAAGCTTTGATTTATGTTGTCATCAATTACCAAAAAGGGGGAGACTGAAAGCACAAGTGCTCCCCGGGTGATTTTGGTAATTAATGTCAACATATCTCTTGTTGGACTAACACTTTTACCTAGTATATTTCAGATAAGTTCAACAATGAAGTGGCATGGACTAGAGGATGTGGAACCCGTTCAACATGCTAAGGACAAAGGATTGGCTCAAGCTCAAAGCACAAGACTCTACATTTTCCATTTTAGTGATCCAAGATCACATTGAGTCTATAGGAAAAGCCAATACTATCAAGAGGGGATGAGGTGTTGCTTAATGGCTTGCTTGCTCAAAGTGCTTAGTGATATGCTCCAAAGCCCTCAACTACCTTCTCACATCCACATATGACCTAAACCAAAAGTCAAACTCGGCCCCACCGATTCTTTCTATCCAGCGCCACCGAGTTCAGATGTCATAGCCACTGCCACAAACCCTAGGCAAATCGATCTCACCGATAGGGATCTCAGTCTCACCGAGATGGGATTGTAATCTCTCTGTGTATGTCCTCTCACCGAGTTTTCGTAATCGGTCCTACCGAGATTACAATGCAAACTCTCTATTCCTCTTCGTAACATTTCGGTCCAACCGAGATGAGAGAATCGGTCCCACCGAGGTTGCCTGACCAACTCTCTGGTTAGCTTATTACCAAAATTGGTCCCACCGAGTCTCACTGAGATTACGTTACGCCCTAACCCTAATCATATTGGTCCTACCGAGTTGCATGTCGGTCCCACTGAAAATCCTAACGGTCACATGATTTCCTAAATCGGTCCCACCGAGTTTCTTAATTCGGTCCCACTAAGATTGGTAAGTTGTGTGTAATGGTTAGATTTTGTGTGGAGGCTATATATACCCCTCCACCCACTCTTCATTCGTGGAGAGAGCCATCAGAACATGCCTACACTTCCAACATACATTTTCTGAGAGAGAACCACCTACACTTGTGTTGAGACCAAGATATTCCATTCCTACCATATGAATCTTGATCTCTAGCCTTCCCCAAGTTGCTTTCCACTCAAATCTTCTTTCCACCAAATCCAAATCCTGTGAGAGAGAGTTGAGTGTTGGGGAGACTATCATTTGAAGCACAAGAGCAAGGAGTTCATCATCAACACACCATTTGTTACTTCTTGGAGAGTGGTGTCTCCTAGATTGGCTAGGTGTCACTTGGGAGCCTCCTACAAGATTGTGGATTTGAACCAAGGAGTTTGTAAGGGCAAGGAGATCGCCTACTTCATGAAGATCTACCCTAGTGAGGCAAGTCCTTCATGGGCGACGGCCATGGTGGGATAGACAAGGTTGCTTCTTCGTGGACCCTTCGTGGGTGGAGCCCTCCGTGGACTCGCGCATCCGTTACCCTTCGTGGGTTGAAGTCTCCATCAATGTGGATGTACGATAGCACCACCTATCGGAACCACGACAAAAACATCCGTGTCTCAAATTGCATTTGCACACTCCAATCCCATCCCTTTACATTCTTGCAAGTTGCATGCTTTACTTTTTGCTACTCATATACTCTTTGCATGCTTGCTTGATATGTATTGTGATTGTTAAACTTGTGCCAAAACTCCACTTCAACTTAAAGAAATTAAAAACTATAACTTTTCTTACTTAGTGTCTAATCACCTCCCTCTAGACACCTCTTCTCGATCCTTTCACATTGAGATGCAATAGCATGCATATTAGTCTCCTTTGTATTTGATGAAATGTTGCAACGAGGCAACCTTGGATGCAAGATACATGAAACAGAAGCTGGAAGCTTCATAGCATTGTACAGATTTATCTCGCTAAGAATTCATAGTACATACTATACTACTATGTAAAGAGTTAGGTGTCGCGCGGTGTCTAGAGAATATGGTGACAATGTGAGGTTGGCCATGTAATCATTGAGCTTGTGTGTTTTCACTGCTTTCACACTCCTCCGCTGTAAGAATTGAGAAAATTGTAATCTAACTCCTTTCGCCAAAACATGGGACATCATGCAGTCGTACCACCTCAGTAATAATGACCAATGAGCCATCAAATCACATAGACCCAGCAGAAAGTTGGGCGGACGAAGCAACCATCACTCTTGAATCAGCTTCTCCCTTCAACGCATGCACCAGTGAGAGGTCGCATCCGCTCTGCCGGGGCATGAATGTGGGACTGATTCTCCGGAGGGGCGCTGACCGTTTCGGGCGGGAAGCTCACGCGGGCGATGGAGGGACTTTGGGTGGGCCGGGCTGGTCAGGAGAGGGTGTGGCAGCTGTCCCGACCGGACACGCGGAAATGAGAGGATGCACAACTCTCGAGGCTAAATTGTACACTACATGCCATCTCTCTGTAGGAGTAGGTCGATGTGTCACTCTCTAACACACCCACCCTGCTAAAACACACACACACACACATGCACACACAGGTTCATAGAATAGGAATATCGTGCGAGAGGGAAGCCACATGAAGTGAGATAAATGGAGTACGTACATCAAGATAAGAGGTGACGGACATTCCATCAAACCTGGACTAAGTCGTAGTAATCCCTCCGTCAAGGTGTTAAGTCATCTTACAAAAATCAGATATTCCCAAAATGTTTAGGCGGCGTCCATTAACTTCGCATCTCAATCCCCTTCTAGCCTCATTGCTAGCGAGCGTTGTTACTTACTCTGCCTTGTTATCTCCCCCGGAAACCTAATGCATGGAGCGCAACTACGCGTTGATCAGTCAAGGAATAAGTCGGCTTGCATGCGAGTTAATACTGTCGGCGTTCCGGGAATGGGGGTACCCAGACTTGCCTACCTGCGGCCCACGGTGTGGCTCCTTCAACGGCCTGGTACAGCCCAGCTTCAGCATCAACAACTCAAGACCCTCGCGAGGGGACAAGCCTCGCGAGGCGGACGATGCCAAGACCTCCTCGAGGAGCGGCCTCCTTAGGTTGGCTCCTAAGGAGTGGAGATTTCTATGCAAGCTTCACCTCGCGAGGTTCGGATGACGTGAGCCATGACGACCAAGGCCAGGAGGGCGCCAACGGGCGCAGTGTACAAATTTCCTCTTTGGTGCTAAGGAGGCAAGCGCAGGCACGGAGTCCCGAGGCATCAGCCAAAGGTTTCCATTCCGGTGCAACAAGACCAAGACCGCCAGGACGGCAGGACAGAGGTCATCACCGAGCCCATTGCGGTGTCACGACCAAAGGCTATTGTAGGGGAAGACTACTTTTGTCAGGATAGCATGTACTACTGTTCTCCCTTCGAATTTGGCCGTTGTGGGATCCCTTCCCGCCTTCATTTTGGAAGAGGACCAAGGCCACTATATATAGGACCTAGCCACCACCATAGAGGCAGCACCGAATCAGATCCATTCCATCCTCACACTCACTAGCTCACTTGAGCACAAGAACACTCCTCCTCCTGAGGTTGTTCTCCCACTGTACTAGTTCATCCTCAGCCCCTCGATGCTAATCCAGCACGAATCAGGAGTAGGGTTTTACACCGCAAGGTGCCCCGAACCTGGGTAAACTGTTGTGTCTTGTCTCCTTCTTGTTCATCGATCTAGGCCATGAGATTGGCGAGTAGGCAGACCAGGGAGGTTGAGTTCTTCGCACGCACACCAGAGTTCGAACCTCTCAAGGGTCTGCGGAACCTGAAATCCGATATTTGGCGCGCCAGGTAGGCGTGCGTTGAAGATCCACCTCCCTTCTTGCTGCACTCCGCTGTTCGGCTCTCATGGCGGGTGTTGCTCCATCGACAGGACCGATGTGCGCCTATACAGGGGAGCCGTGGGCCTCCGAGCTTTCACCCCCGTCCTGCGGCTGGTGCAGTGGCCACCCAAGTTCAGGCCGGAGCTACCGCCCCGATACGACAGTGCGGTAGACCTGACAGATTTTCTCCAGGCATACGAGGAGGCTGTGTTGGCAGCCGGCGGCGACGATAAGGTGATGGCGAACTGGCTTCCCATGGCCCTCGCGGGTGCGCCACGCGCATGGCTTCTTAGCTTGCCACATTCTTCGGTGGCTTCCTGGGAGGAGCTGCATGGCCTCTTCGACGGTTCGTAGGCACCACCCTCGGACCGCAAGGTCAAGTAGTTCTTTCATCAGGTGGGCGCCGCCCACGTGCAGCAGGGAGCTCCTTCGAGCTGGACAACGCCTAAGGCCGACCTCACCTTTGACTCAAGGGACCACCCTGCAAACACCGCAGGTGCTGGTGTGCTCCCGATGCTCTACACCCCCACCATATGCAACGTGGCGGTCACCAAGACCCTCATCGACGGTGGAGCCGGCCTTAACATGCTCTCTATGGAAGCGTTCGGCTTGTTTCACGTGCCCCACTGCCGGTTCCGCCCCACCAAGCCTTTCTCTGGATTCGCCGACGGCTCCACTTGCCCCCTGGGGCAGATCCGCCTCCCGGTCACCTTTGGCACCCGTAACAACTACCGCACCAAACTTATCGACTTTGATATCTCCAGCATCGGCCTCCCGTACAATGCCATCCTCGGGTATTCGGCCTTGGCCAAGTTCATGGCAGCAACTCACCCTACCTACAATCTCATGAAGATGTCGGGAAGCAGAGGCGTCCTCACCGTGGCAGGGGACACCAAGGAAGCATTGTCGGCACTCAAGCTCGCCTTTAGGGCCACGGCGATCGCGCGGACTGGTGAGGAAGGAGCTCTGGAGGCCCCAGGGGCTGCACCAGCAAAGAAGAAGCAGTTGTTCTCTCAAGATCGTGCCGAGCCGAAGCAGGTGCTAGTTGATGAGGACGGGGCATCTAGCGCCACCTTCACCATAGGCGTTGGCCTCACTCCAGATCGAGAAGAGGTGTTGGTCAGTTTCTTGCGCACAAACAAGAATGTGTTCGCGTGGGAGCCCAAGGACCTGGTTGGAATCCCAAGGGGAATAATCGAGCATCACCTGAGGGTGTGCCCAAACGTTTGCCCAGTGAAACAGAAGGCGCGGCCACAGTCCATAGAGAAGCAGTCATTCATCGTCTAAGAGACCCGCAAACTGCAAGAGGCCGGTGTCATTCGAGAGGTGTGGTACCCGGAATGGCTGGCAAACCTGATTATCGTCCCCAAGAAAGCGGGAAGGAGCACATGTGTGTCGATTTCACCAATCTCAACAAGGCTTGCCCTCATGACCACTTCCCTCTTCCGTGCAGCGACCAGATCGTCGACTCCACTGCCGAGTGTGACCTGTTGTGTTTTCTGGATGCCTTCTCGGCTATCACCAAATCAAGATGGCGGTGCAGGATGTTGAGAAGACGGCCTTCCCAACCCCATGCCAGGTATATTGCTACACTTGCATGCCGTTTGGGCTGCGCAATGCCGGGGCAACCTTCTAGCGGTTGATGCCCATCGTCCTGGGTCAGTAGCTCGGGAGGAATGCTGAGGCCTACATCGACGATATAGTGGTGGAGTCTCGGGAGGCCAGGACCCTTATTGAAGACCTAGAAGAAACATTTGTAGATCTGCGGCTCGATCCAAAGAAATGTGTGTTTGGCATCTCCTCCGGCAAGCTATTGGGATTTCTGGTGTCGCACAGGGGGATCAAAGCCAACCCGGAGAAGGTCAAGGCAATAGAAAGGATGAGCCCGCCACAAACCCTAAAGGAGATGCAGAAGCTGGCGGGCTGTGTACCTAACTAGGGTGCTTCATCTCCAAGCTGGGGGAGCGTGCCCTCCTGTTCTTCAAGCTGATGGAAAAGAAAGGACCGTTCAAGTGGACTCCGGAGGCTGACGCGGCATTCCAAGACCTCAAGAGGTACCTCACCAGCCTGCCGGTGATGGTAGTACCACGTCCCTTGAGCCCTTGGTGCTCTACCTGGCCGCCATGCCTCACTCTGCCAGCGCAGTGCTGGTGGAGGTCCAGGAGGAGCGTCTGGCCAACAGCTCACGGACCAGCACCCTACACCCGATCAAGACGCAACGGCATCAGGACGACACTCTTGAGGCCTCGGCTGCCCCAACAGATGACCAAGCTCATCAGGACGGTGCTCCTGAGGCCTCGGCTGCCCCTACAGATGTCCAAGATCCTCAGGACGGTGCTCCTGAGGCCCAGGCTGCCCCAACGAATGATCAAGGTGCAAGACCCCACCAACACTTCTGCCCTCGTCGAGCACCCAGTCTACTTCGTCAGCACGATGCTGCGCGATGCACGGGCACGCTACCCCATGCCACAAAAACTCTTGCTCGCGCTCCTCGTCACCTCCCGCAGGCTGCGCCATTACTTCCAAGGCCATCCTATCAAGTTTGTCTCAGCTTACCCACTGGAAAGGGTGCTCCGGAGCCCCAACGCCGCGGGAAGGGTCGCAGAGTGGAACATTAAACTGCAGGCGTTCCAGTTGGAGTTCAGCACCACCAGAGTCATCAAGGGTGCGGCGCTCACCGACTTCGTGGCGGAATGGACCGATGTTCCCAGCCCAGAAGTGGGTGAGGACCGTCCCCTCTCGCCAGGAAGTGAGGCACTGGACGATTGGGTCATGTACTTCGACAGCGCATTCACGCGTCAGGGCGCGGGGGCTGGAGCCATGCTCATCTTGCCCACTCAGGACAAGCTCTACTACGTCGTGCAGCTCTGCTTCCAGCAGGGCGAGAAGGTCTCCAACAACATCGCAGAGTACGAAGGCCTGATCGCCGGTATCAAGGCTACGGCAGCTTTGGGATTGAAATGCCTCACCATCAAGGGCGACTCCCAGCTCCTCGTCAACTTCTCCAACAAAGCATACAAGCCAAAGGACGAACACATGGAGGCATACCTTGAGGAGGTATGCAAAATCGAGAAACAATTCTTGGGCATGGAGTTACAACACGTGCCGCGCGGCACGAACAAGGAGGCAGACGACATCGCCAAGAGGGCATCCCACCGCCTGCCTCACGAGCCTGGCGTTTTTGAGGAGCGACTCTTCAAGGCATCGGCGGCCCCACCCACCATGGGACCAGCATCGCCTTAGGAGGAGCTCCCCCCAGCACCCCTCTCGGGCGCCCCCCGCTAGCGGCCCAACCTCGGGACCCCGTCTGCTCCTCGCGCTTGAGCCTCAGGAGGGGTGCTAGACTGAGGAGTTCAAGTCGTACCTGCTTCAGGGGACCCTTCTGAAGATGGCGGAAGAAATAGAGCGCGTGGCTCACCAGTACACTGCCTACTATATTCAGTACGGTGAGCTCTATCGAAAGCGGCCAAACGACGTCTCTTTGAGGTGCATCTCCAGGGAGCAAGGACGCGAGCTGCTGGCTTACATACATGGCGGGGACTGCGGGCATCACTCTTTGTCGTGCACCCTCGTGGACAAGGCATTCCGTAGTGGATTCTACAGGCCCATGGCGCTCAACGACGCTACTGAGCTAGTGAGATCCTGTGAAGCCTGCCAATTCCATGTCAAGCAGAACCACCAACCCGCTCAGGGTCTCTAGACCATCCCACTCTCATGGTCGTTCACGGTCTGGGGGCTGGACATGTTCGGCCCGTTCCCTCGAGCGCCCGGGGGCTACCGCTACCTCTACATCGCCATCGACAAGTTAACCAAGTGGGCGGAGGTGGAGGCTGTCTGCACCATCCCAGACGGATCGACAGTCAAGTTCATCAAGGGCCTCGTGAGACGGTTCGGGGTCCCTAATTGCATCATCACCGATAACGGTTCGTTGTTCAATAGCAACCTTTTCAAAACATATTGTGCTAACCTTGGAACGCAGATATGCTACGCCTCAGTGGCACACCCCAGGAGCAACGACTAGGTTGAGCGCACCAACGCGGAGGTCCTGAGAGGCCTCAAGGCAAGAACCTTCAACAGGAAGCTCGAGGCCTGCGGCAGGGGCGGGCTGGATGAGCTCCAGTACGTGTTGTGGTCCATCCATACCACCATGACCAAGCCAACGGGCGAAACTCCATTCTTCCTCGTCTACGGAGCCGAAGTGGTTCTCCCTCACGAGATAACAGCAGGCGCTGTAGAGGTGCCAATGGCGCAGCGTCCGCTCCAGGACGCTCGAGGTGGGTGATCTCGTCCTATGGCGGGTGCTCTCCAGAGAGGGGCTGCATTAGCTCTCACCCATGTGGGAGGGCCCGTTCAGGATTGCCAGTGTCTCCAAGCCTGGCACCGCGCGCCTGGAGACGCAGGACAGGATCCCCATCCAGAACGCCTGGAACATCCAGCACCTTCGGAAGTTCTACCCATGAAGCAAGGCCCCGTGCCTGTGAAGGTCTCCGCTCGTGACACTCTCACGTAATAATGAGTGGGGATGTACATGCCCCAGAGTCTTCTCAGCGTTGCCCGCGGGCCTCACGGGGGCTCCCTCCCATGTCCTAGTGGCAACACTTAGCTCCGCGTTGGTGAGAAGACTAGACTAGGTGCCGGATGCGGTTGTTCTTTTGCTTGCTTTCTGTAGTTTGTTTGCAACTTCTTAATGGAATTTGGAGTTTTCATGTTTTTGTTCGCTAGAGTTCAAATTTTTCTCCTCTTGCTTCGCTCGCTTCTCCAGTCTTGCCCCAGGAAGAGCGGCAGTTGCCCGTCGCTCCTCCTCGCGCACGTGGGCTAGGAAGGTGTGTACGCTTGGGCTGCCTGCGACGCAAACACACCTCGCCGAAGCCTCGTTGCTCAGAGCTTCGGCTTCCTTAATCCTCGTGAGATGCTCTCGAATGAGCTCATGGGTGGGTGCACCTTCTTAAGTCCGTGCCTCCGGGCAGCGCAACGCGCTCTAATGGCCACAACCAACCCACACCCGGGGGCTTGTGCCAGGAAGGATGAGACGCCCTGTCAAGTTTTCTAATAACCTTGCAGCTATACAAGGTCTCCTGAGGACCGATGGCTCCTGAGTCGTCAGGAAGGGAGCTTCGTCGGATGTTGCTGGAAAGACGTGCCCTCGTGAGATGGACGACTACCGCAAGCATATCGAGCTAAGTTACCCTAGCCATACCTAGTAGAACACGGGTGTTACAGCACAACATGAAAATAAAAAACATAGCACAGTGGCATAAGTGCCATGGTTCATTACACACCCCAGCAGGGCCCTCTACTTTTTTAAAATGCAGGAGAAAGGAATGGTTAAAAAAAGTGGCCCGCAAGGCCGCAGCAGCTCCCGAGGCCAGGCTCCGGCAGCCCCTGGGCTTAGTGCGAGTCTTCCTCCCGCTTCACCAGAGCGTGGCGACGAGACGACCCGTCACCTTCCACGATGCAAGCCCGGTGATTTGGTGGTTGGTCGTAGCCACCGCTGCTGGTGCTCTCACCAGAGGAGGAGCCGCCACTACTGAAGGAAGCGCGACCGTCGCCAAGGGCAAGCTCACGCTCGTCACTATCGCGGTCATCGTCAAGGCCAAGCTCATCATCGCCGCTGCAGTCTTCCGGGGAGCACCCCGCACGATGACCGTCCTCCCCGAACACCCTCACGAAGAGGGTCGCGAGACCATCGTATCTGAAGTGAAGGGTGTGCCTCCCGCTCAGGCCTCGCGCACGGGCAAACGCCTACCAACCATGGGTCAAGGACACGCTGCCCACGGCGGTGACTTCGACCCCAACCCATGAAGCCTTGCTGCACCAGCCGTCAGCCCGCAGCCAGAGGCCGTCAAGCCCCGCGGTCGGCAGCTCGCCCGTGAAGAAGCACGGGAATGGCAGCCAGGTGCCGGCGGGCCTCTCCGACCACACGACAAACTCTGGGAGCATATCCACTGAGTGGAAGTGCGGTCGAGGAGGCCGGGCAACCACGGCACGCCTCCCCTCATCGCAGGGGCTCCCTCGTCCTTGGTGGCCCCCACCTCGAGAAGAAGCGCTATCGTGGCTCCCCAAGGTGACGCCGGCCCCCGAAGAAGAGCGCCCGCACCCCAGAGGAGCTACCGCCGGGGTCACAACATGCTTGCGGGGGCGGCCAGAGCCTCTCTTGGGTGGTGGCGAACCCAGCCCCTCCTTGGGGGCCTTCCCCTTCTCGGCGGCAGAGAACCTCCTCGCCGGCACCATGGATGCTATGGCAAGACGGGGAGACGAGGAAGAAGGAGAAGGAGCCGGCAGCGAGATGATGGAGATGAGCGAGGGGGGCTCCGCCCCTCCCCTCATTTATAGCCGGAGGGAGGCCGACCGCCGGCCTCCATGATCCCACGCAATGATGGTTTTGCTCTACATGCAGCAGGGTCTCGTCATGTTGAATGGTTATCGAGGCAGCATGGGGAAGCGGAGACACCCACGTCCCACCAATCGCCACACGTCGACCAAGGCCACAGGCGGTTAGGGCCCGCAGCACTCCGCACTTGCCCCTTTGGCTTTGCCTCGAAGCCAAGTCCGAGCGCGCCTTGGGCCCGGGGGCTACTGTCGGTGTTCTACGAATGGGGGTACCCAGACTTGCCTGCCTAGGGCCCACAACGTGGCTCCTTCAATGGCCTGGTACGGCCCAGCTTCAGCATTAACAACTCAAGAGCTTCGCGAGGGGCCAAGCCTCGCAAGGCAGACGATGCCAAAACCTCCACGAGGAGCGGCCACTTCAAGCTGGCTCCTGAGGAGCGGAGATTTCAATGCAAGCTTCACCTCGTGAGGTTTGGATGACGTGAGCCATGATGACCAAGGCCAGGCAGGCGCTAGCGGGCGCAGTGTAACAGTTTCCTCTTTCGTGCTAAGGAGGCAAGCGCAGGCGCGGAGCCCCGAGGAATCTGCCAAAGGTTTCCATTCCGGTGCAACAAGACCAAGACCACTAGGATGGTAGGACGGAGGTCATCACTGAGCCCACTGCGGCATCACGACCAGAGGCTTTTGCAGGCGAAGACTACTTTTGTCAGGGTAGCATGTACTAGTTGTCTCCCTTCAAATTTGGCCATTGTGGGATCCCTTCCTGCCTTCATTTGGGAAGAGGACCAAGGCTACTATAAATAGGACCTAGCCACCACCATATAGGCGGTATTGGATCGCATCCATTCCATCCTCACACTCACCAGCTCACTTGAGCACAAGAACACTCCTCCCCCTGAGCTTTTTCTCCCACGGTACTAGTTCATCATCAGCCCCTCGAGGCCAATCCACCACAAAGCAGGAGTAGTGTTTTACACCGCAAGGTGGCCCGAACCTGGGTAAACTGCTGTGTCCCGTTTCCTTCTTGTTCATCGAGCTAGGCCATGAGATTGGCGAGTAGGCAGACTAGGGAGGTTGAGTTCTTCACATGGACCCCAGAGTTCGAACCTCTCAAGGGTCTGCAGAACCCAAAATCCAACAAATTTGTGGCCCTGCATGGTAGCTAAAACGACATCTCTTAATTGTTGTGATTATTTGTTGCGTTTACAGACAGAAATCAGGGCTTTGATTGGAGGAAGGATCGGTCAAGTTTCTCCTTCTCCTCCAATCTGCTTGCACCTTGGTCCCACTACACCTTCTAATGTGACTTACACCTAGACGGAGGGAGTAGTACGAGATACGGTGGCACATTGACTTAGGTCGAATCCAAGTGCCCAAAATTATTGGAAGAAAGCAAAGTGTACAAACTAAATAATTAAAATTGAATTTCTCGTTTTTTTAAACGGAGGCAAAAGATTTGCCTCATCTACTAAATAAGAGGAGAATAGAGTTTCACAGTTTTCAAGTGAACCTACAAATAGACGACATGGCAATTACTCTCAATACGCCCTAGTTTCTTAGCACCCGTTGTAACCCTTAGTACATATGGTGGCACACTGACTTAGGCCGAATACAAGTGCCAAAAATATTTAAAATTGGAGGATGATGCAGCCCACCTTTCCGATATTTTGACTGTGTGTGGTTCAGTTGTTGTTCACTTCGGAGGGTTGTGTACCACACGTGAACGCTAGTAAGTGCGACCGGGAGGCGTGCAGCCTTAATTGCGAGTTGACTCTTTCGAGCGTTAAATTTTCTTCACGTATTAGAATTGCCCCTAGTATTTTTCTTCACTACGTTAAATAAAGAGTTATGTTTCATGCACAATTCAAAATGATTTTTTATGGAGAGAAATAGAAAACCACTCCATCTATATACGCTGCAGCCTCGGTGCTTGTTTTCTAGGGTTTGCTCTCTTCACACACTCTCTCCACTATATATATACACGCTGGAGCCTCGGCACTTGTAGTTGCTCTCTTCACACTCTCTCACCCTCTCCACATCTAAACAAGACTTCGTTGGCCTCTCTCTCTCCCCTCACTGCTGGTCAAAGAGCCGACAGGATCCATCCATCAGGAATGGAAGGAGGCTTAACACTATTTCCGTCAGCGAGGGAGGGAATCCACTACCGGCGCAGCTGTTCTCTTTCACCCAACAGCAGCGCGGGAGGGCCTCCGACCCCTTCTTCCTTGCTGTCGTACATAGTGTGGGCAGATTGGCCTCCGGCCACCCACTGAGCCACACCCCGAGAATCTTTGGTTGTAATTCACATATTCCACATGCATTGCCCTAGCTACATGTGGGCTTTTTCCGCTTCTACACTCGAATCTATGTAACAGCCTGATTTTTGGCCCTTTCTTTTTCCTTTGTTTTTCCGAGGATTTTGCTTGAGTTTCCTTTTTCCGTGGCTTTGTGGTCTGGAAACTGAAGAAGGTGACTTCTTCTTCCCTTCCAGAGTGGCTTGTAATCCCCTATCCAACCATAGACCCTGTCATTTTCATCCTAGCCCAAATCCCAATATTCTTTTTATTGGGAATATTCCTTTTCTATTAAAGGAATAACTCAATTTGCCCTAGGTTGTGAAGCAACCTATATTTCCATCACTCCTAAAATTCCCAAATAATTCTCATAAATTTTTTGGGTCATATCTTCCTAAAATATGGCAAAATATTTCATTTGTCATGTTTATCATCATGCTCAAATAATTCATTTCCTATTCTGCCCTAAATGGCACATTGTGAAGCAAGTGCTATTTTCCTTTGCCCAGTTGACCTCAAACTCCTTGGACACCTTTTTCCTGTCCATATCATTGTCACATGCCAAAAGGAAACCTCATTTGCCTAGTAGTCATTTAATTATGATTTTCCAAAGTTTCTGTCCAGAAAAAAACTTAGTGAAGGAGGTACAAGCTAGGCATATCCAAATGAGTTGCACTTTTGCATGGTCCTTAATATCCTCAAATCATAGCCCTCCACCAAAGTAGAGCTCATGTAATGCCTCCATGTGAGCACAGCTTCAAATCTTTGATTCTGTCCAAAATTTCAGTTTGTGAAGCAAGTATATTTTATCTTGCTCCATTATCGCTGCAAATTTTTCTAGGCCTTCTCCTATCCATATAATATATCTCCACCCAATTTGGGCATATTCCATCTAGCCAATTTCCCTCTAGAAGTTTTTCCAGTTTCTGGTCAGTGGTGATGCTTGTGAAGGAAGTACCATTTTGGTTTATCCAAATGGTACGAAACCTTTTGCAACATCTTCATATGACCAAATAAATCAACTTTGCCCAAGTTGAGCTCATGTGTATCCCCCATGTGAGAGCATCATGATGATCTTGATTCTGGACCCTTTTGGTCAGTTACACAGCAACTATATTAAGCTTTGATCTTTTTGCCTCCAAAACCACCAGGATCATAGTCCTCCCGTAGTTAAACACCCCAGACAACCCCATTTGACCCGATCAAGTTTCTGTTGATCACCAGTGCTCATCCAAAACTGATACAGCAGACTTAAGAGGAAAAATCCCATCGATCCAGTGCACCTCTTCTTGACCTATCGCTTCCCACAGCCTCTCTGATGGAAGGACAAAAGACAAGACAATGTTTCCCTGCCTCTTGCATCCCCTCCTTGCCGGTCACAGTGGTGACCGCGTCATTTGCACGCGCGCTGGCAGCGTTGGATGTGCTCTGGACGTCGGGACACGCCGGCCAGCTCTGCATCGACGGAGCTCGCGTGTCCGCTGGTGCCGACCTGAGTCCCCCTCCCACTCACGTCACCCTCGACCTGTTTCCCCCTCTCCAAACCTCCTCGCCGGAGCTAGACGCCGCGCGCCCACGGGCGCACAGTGCCGACAAGGCATTTAAGGCGTTCGACTTCTTCTTCCCTTATCCACGAGCTCGGCCTCGTCTCCATGAGCCCTGCTGCTCGTCCGCGTCCTCCCTCGTCGCCTTCCCGAGCCCTCCCGTGATCACTGCCGTTGCCAGAAGCTTGGCCGGACCTCCCGTGGTGGCACACGGCTCGGCCATCCCCTCCCCGCCTATAAAGTGCCAGCCCCGAGCCCTCCCTAGCATCTCACTCGCCTCCCCACCTCCCAGAAGCCTCTCCTGGATCTCAAACGAGCTCGAGGAGCTCTATGCTCCTCCAATGGCCGTCTAGTTCGCCACCGGCCATCGCCCAAATTGGTGCAACATCGTGCTGCCCTCTCCTCATTTCCACCACCAGCAGCATCTACCACCGCACCAGACCCGCCCTGCTCTGTTCCTAGATCACCGGAGCCCCTGTGGCTGCCGTCCCCTAGATCGGCCTCCGCCCCCTGCTTTCGGTTGCCGCGCAACGCCGCCGTCCCAGGCCTTCCCCGATGCTCGTTTTCCCTCGGGATGGGTGCGGCTCCTCCTCCCGAGCACTGCGGTAGCCGGAGCTCCACCGGAGGTAGCCGGAGTCGCCTAGAGCATCGCTGGCGTCGCGCCTCTACCTCGCGGGCGAGAGCGAGAAAGAGGACGACGACCCGTCCAGTTGGCCAGGCGGGCCCCTCTCTCTCTTCCCGACCCCACTCTTCAGCCTCAGGAGTCGGCCCCGCGTTGACCCCATCCACGCTGACGTGGATAAGTGGAAGCGCACTCGTCCGAATGCGTTTTCCCTTTCTGAAAGCGTATTTCCGGTTTACGCCTCTGCCTTATCCACTCAGGGACCCGTCTGTGAATATTCTTTTTGCAGAAAAGTCCCTGATCTTCATCACCTCACAACTTTTTATCCGTAACTCCGATCGAGGTAAATCCAACGCCCACGTCTTTGTCTCATCGAGCCCATTATGTTCCCCTCATTTTCAATATGGTTTGACATATTGGAAATGACCATTTTTCCCTTGCCCTAATCAGCCCCCTCCGAGAGAGTACTCTTTTCGGCGATTCTTTCCGCGGTCGTGCCGCACTTCTTCCCGAAGCCTTCTTCATCCCCAGGCAAGCCACAACCACCATTTGCAAGATAGCCATGCAGAAGCATTGGTTTTCAACTTGAATCTTTAATAACTGTTTGTTTGTTTTGCTACTGCTGTCGGTATTTCGGTTATGCTTATGGATCGGTGTTTACCGTCATGCTATGTTTTCTTGCGCTATGTTATTATGCTCTTCATGCTAGCATTATTTTCTTATGGACCATGTTTGTTAGTAGTACATGTTGGTGATGGTCTTCGGTGCATGATTATCATCTGTTCTGAGTACCGCCGTTATGCATGTTTCTTTGCATCCAGTGGATTAAATTCTTGCATGGTAATTTTATCGTTATGTTATTGCATGGTAGTTATTTTGATGCTAGTGTCATGTCAAGCTACGAGTAGTGTGCTAGTTGTGATATTTATGCTAGTCAGTATGCCATGCTCATCTAGATAAATGGTTAAATGTTGTTGTTATGCTCGTTGATTATGATGCATCACCATGCTTATGTTGATATCATGTTCATGGATTGTAGTTGCATCAGGTTATTTTATCATGGCTCAGAATATTGCATTCAAGTTTAACAGGATTTAATAGAACTTGAACAACTGTTGGCTGAGTCATGGTGCCACCATATCGAGCTGACCAGTGCAACCACGCTTACCTTATGGGAAGGTCCTAGCTGGGTCTATTGTCATGCCTCTCGCCCGTGCCTCCCCCGAGCGAAGGTTATGCGCGGGCGCTACCTTGGACAGGTAGGACGGCATAAGCCTTGTGTGCCCGTTGTTTTTGTAAGGATCCTTGTCCTTGATTGGGACCGTTTTGCCACGACGGTGGCCGTTGGTGCCTTTGGTAGGCACAGGGCCACCCAGGACTTAGCCCAAAGGGGAGTTGGTCGGAGTGGCCGGGAGAGTGTCATGGCAGTAGATCGGTTTGTAGGAACGTCATGTCCGCACGTATGGGAGTGCGAGACCATGGGTTCCGTGGTGTGGGTACAATGTGCTAACCTCTGCAGAGTGTGTGTTTGATCTATCGATAGTCGCGCCCATGAATATGGGCCCAGTTCATAGTTGCTCACACTATGGGTCAATAGTAATAATCTTAATTTGCTTAATAACAACCCCGGTTCGATGATGAAAGAAGTTGGTTGATATTTATGTGATCGAGAGAGGATCACTGCGGTATCGTGAATACCAACTTGTTGGATATTTGGGATGTTATGCGAAAGTCAAGGGTAACGGTCAAGCTCCTTGTGGTCATGAATGATTACTACGGTATTGTTAATACCAAGCTTGATTGGATCCTGAGATGATGGTGTGATGTCTGTGATGGTAAGTTTGTGCAGGTGATGGTTACGATGTAACCCGAGCAGAGTAAGTTGGTGCATGTTAGTTTCATCATGTTGCATGCTAGTATCATCATGTTCATATGTTTATGCCATGCTCGTATTGTTCTAGCTGTATCATCTTGTTCATGCTATGATTGATCTGATAGTATCATGTTAACCTGGTTAATCTGTAATTGCCATGCTATTGTTTGTCTTGATTGCTTTGGTTGCTGTGAGCTTGCAAGTACATTCGATGTACTGACCTGGCGTGTCATGCCAGTTTGTAGGTCATGCCGGCTTTGATTGCTTTTTTGCGATGGATCCCTTGTTTGCGAGCTAGGATAAGCGTTCCAGCCAGAATCCCTGCAGAGTGGAGTTCATCACCGTCATCATTGTTCCGCTGCCAGTAGTCATTCCGCTGCTTCGTGTAGTTCTGCTGCTTGCATGGAGCAACCGTGGCACCCATGGTTTCTCCATGCTGATGTAACCCCCTTGTACCCATATAGATTGCAATAAAGAGCTAATTTGTTCTATGCTAAGCAGTGCCGTATTCCAGAAGACTTCTCCTTGATCTCTGGGTTGGAATACGGGGCGTTCCGGTTTCTCTGAGCCGGGGTGCCACAATCTAGGTGTTGGATCAAATAGGAAAGTAGTGGGGAAAGTTGTATAGCATGAATCTAGGACGTGGTTCAAAGAGGAAAGGAAGGGGGGAAAGTAGTACAGGCTGGCTATCCAGCACCTATGTTGGTCGAAAAGGGAAAACAATGACAAAAGCAGTACACACATCTGTGACGAACTGATCTTTCTGTTTTGGGTGACAAGGCTGTAGAGTTTGAGCAGGACTAGATTGTTGCCCTCACATAGGGAAAGGTGTCTAAAGATAACAGAACTGGGACGAACACAAATATGCTCCTTGGTTGTTTGTTCTTTGTTGCAACAGACTATGCATCACCCCTTTATACATCGGTAGATGCACATGGTGCTGGTGCGTCCACTGTCCCGTACAACTCTTTAGATGTTCTTAATCTAACTAGCAAAGTGGCATGCTCGATTCGCGGGCTAGAATTTTATAAATTTCAATGATGAAAACATATTCCATGCTTTTTATAAAGGAAATTGGATCCAAATGTGATGTTACATATATAAGAATTTTGAGAATATGGTATTTTCTTGGGTATGTTTGGGATTTTGTTGCTATATAAATATATGTGTTATCCATTCGTCATTTACCAACTAATTATGCATGAAATACTAACTACTTTTTATGATCAATCGCATTATTTGAATTATATTCGTACAATTTTCTAGTAGTATTATCATGTTGCTTAATTATATTTTTCTTTAAACACATATAATAGTTCTCGCTTTTCATGTAGGCGTACGTAAATTTTCTAACGTTGTGCAAGATTGAGATATTAATATATTCGGTGATTTTTGTAGTGCAAGTAACTTATTTTTTAGTTAGGGTCTATAAAGTAAGAATGAAATTATATAGTATACATATCCATTAAAACTATTGTGGTGGCTATTTGTTTCTATGACTATTTAGCTTAGTTATTAAGTTAAAACACGTCCACTAAGCAGGACCAATAGTGGCACTTCTTTTTCATTTGAGCAAAGTTTGCTCTGACATTGTCCACATTCTATAAAGAAGCACGGTCAATGCTTTCCTTAAATAACATTGTCCACACTACAAAATGTACAAAACTTCAATGGTTGAATTGGTTCCACTTGGTTGATTCTTAACTTTCCCCATTATGTAGTCTTTTTGTCTTCTCATTTGTTCTCAGCTATGGCCGATCTAGATTAGATCAACAAAGTAAGAGGATCACACCTTGGTTAAACCGATGTCTTCAGCTACACAAAAACGAATACAAAGTCTGTTATAGGTTAACGTTAATTGTACTCCTCATTCTTGGGAAATTCTATTAAATCATACAATGATGTTTCCATAAGAAATTGAATTATAATTGTTACTAAACCCAAAGTGGATTATAGAACACACACAAGAACATGGCTAACCTGGGAAGATTGCAACCATAAACCTTCTCCACATTTCCTAATTTAGTTGGAATGATTGTCCGCAAGATTAACTGAGGAGCATTAGGTAATCATCGATCCATATGTATGAACTCAATGCACGTATGCTTGTAAGATAACCATATTATTTTTAACTCCGTGAGATTCCTTTTTACATTTAAGGTGATTATCATGCAATACAAAATGGCTCTTAATGGTATACAAAGAAATGTATCATATTTTTCTTTATTTCTGATAGTATAGCAAAGAAGTGGGTAAAATTGGGAAGTGCTAACTTGAAAATAAAAAGCTTTAAAAGTATTGTATGCATGGGGAGATTACCTTACATATTTAGAATAACTAAAATTATGAACTATACATTTCCATGATTTATCAAGAGCATAAATATAAATTATATGTATAGAGTGCACATGTTAGATTAGCCCTTAGTTTAGTGACCATAGAGTTTTGCATGAATTAGTTTATGCTAATCTTTAAAAGTACAGGCATGGTTGTTCTTTTCAAAGGTTACTTAAACCAAGGTCAACCTATTATCAGTTAGTATTTTGCATCAAGTACATAACACATTGAGTTTTGAAATTGTCAAGTTGTCAGATGGGTATTAGATACTAACTCAAAAAGGTAGGTTGAGTAAATGATCCTATGCTACACCACATGAGTCCTCCCGTTTTTGAATTTTCCTGCATAGAGTTCCGACATTTTTAAGAAAAGAAAAACTATGTATGAAAATAAGACATAGTGGGTCTCCATTAAAGATCACTCACAATTTACTTTCCAACTTTCATGTTAATTGATGCAATTTTTTTGAGATGGATATGCTAACAATCTAAGTGGCTGGTCATTTCACCCCATCGGGTTGCTTATGTTGATGTATGCTGACATGACGGACCATCGATGGGTCTCGAAGCATTGTCAGTTCATAACAGAGTATGCAGAGTTTGATACCAAGACGCCTTGGCACATGTACTCATACAGCTTGGCATGCTCCTCTGTGTATTGAAGTATTCATGACTTTTCTTGATCTAAGGTCCGCAAACATGATATATCACATGGAGCTAGCACTATATCAATCTCATCTCAAGCTACAACTGTTCCTTTTGGTTGCTCACACGATGATTCAATTTAGCTTGATATAGGTGGTGTTGTCTATTCACATTGTACATGCAAATAATGAAAAATTAAAATTTCTATAGTTGGATGATATAGAAAATTTGCATCAAAATCATTTAGCACATGACAAAGTCTTCGCAATGGTATCTTGACTATCGATTCCCTACCAGCATGTTTTCTCACTTAATACAACTATACAATACAAAGTCTTATTTTGTTACCGTACATATAGTACTTTTACTTTGATGTTTCATATGGATTGTTATTGCTTTATAGATGGTAAAACTTAGAAAAAATTGACATGTAAAAACCAAGAATGGTTTGTATCTTAGACTCGAAATAGTACACAGTACAACATAATATGTGGTTTTCTACCTCTATAGTTTAGAAAAAAAATCAATACTGAAATTCACAGAATACAAATGAAAAAAAGGAGAATAAACAGTACCTCAAATATGATGATTGGTCTCCGTAACTTGTTTAAATCTGATAAATCCCAATGCGTAGTGTGCATGACATCATCTCCTTAGAAATACGTCAACACTTTTTACTGGTTTCTCAACATTGCAAAATAATCAGAGAAGAAAATAAGGATTATAGTCTTTCCAAAGAATTAAAGAACATCCTTGTTTAGCAGAAGAATTGAAGGAAAATTGACAATACCTAAAATACGGCGAGGAGCCTTGCACACCTTCTAAATCTTATAACACCAAGGTATACAGTCTACATGACATCATCTCTCGAGAAAATACTCAGCACATCTTTGCCAGTTTGTAAACACTTCAGAAAAATAAGAAGAAAATATTGGATTAACTCCTTTTGAATGAATATAACAGGGCAAAATGTTACACTATTGGGTACTCAACAGTTGGAAGAATAATTTGTTGCTGGAATAGTACATTTAAGTGTACAAAATTAATGCTATTGGCCATTTTTTTGCGAATAATGCTATTGGCCATTAACTTACTGGAAAACCATGAAAGCAATAGGGGAACATATAAAGATACATATTAATGCACGGTATATGGAGACTGAATTATAATAGCCGAATCTTATTTTTTGATCTATAACATACAGTTGTTGCATTATTACACAATTATATACATAATTACCAAGTCAAGGATATCATGATGAAGTGTTTAAAAATAATGTGTCCAACCAAAGCTCTAGGACATAGTGTGCAGTTGGAACTATATTAACAAATATCACAATGCCAATATTTATTGGAAAGGCAAAGCAACATACAATTCATTTGAATAGAAAATGCGTTTGTAAGTGAACAATTTGTGGTGTATTGTAGTCTAATACATGACATGGTTTTGTCATGTAAAAATATAACCATGGATACCGAGATATCCGAAGGAGGGCGTGAAATGTGTAAAAAAAAATTGATGGAGAAGGGGGAAATTGTTATCAAGAAAAATTGTTGTAAACTCTTACCTACCTGTTAATTAGCGTAATAATCCTGATGCTACAATAGTGTGAGGACGCACACCTCCTGTTTTACAGAGCTGATGCTAATAAAAAAATAGAAAATATATGTACGTATGCATGCATAGATGAAGCAATAGAAAACCTCACATACTTGCCAGTACCAAGCCTTGAGCTACGGTCATGAGACAAGCTTACGATTGATCTTGTATCCGAGGCCATAATTGATCAAGTATCCGTGCATTTGATCACACAAGCGGTTGGCAGCGATGCCCTACGTGCGTGTATGAGGCCGCCATGCAGCGATGGAACTACTACGGTGAAATCTCGGCCTGGCACGCTCATAGGTCATCGTACGCCAAGCTCGTCCTCCAGCGCTCGCCCCCAAATCCGTCAATGTACACTCGCCCATAGATGCATGGTGCCGTCCATCCGTCCAAGGGCATCAGCCATGCACCAGGCACGTACGAGGGCACTGGATCTAGCCGGCCTGCTATGCAGCCATGGGACTCTGATGGTCAGACATCCATTTCCTTGTTCGATCCTTCTCAGCGGACAAAATCCTCGCATGCTCGCACCTCGTGGCAGGCAAATCTTGTCCTTCTTCGCTCGCCGCCAAGTCTGGCCACGTATGTTTGCCCATACGTGCATGATCGCCAGTATATTTGGATACATCCCTCTCAGCGGACAAAGCCCTCGCATGCTCGCAGCTCGTGGTAGGCAAATCTATTCCTTCTTCGCTCGCCGCCAAGTCCGTCCTTCGCCCATACATGCATGATCACCAGTCCATTTGGATCTCATACGTAGCTTCTTGGACATAGTTGCATGCAGTAAGAAAGTACGAAACCACGCCCCTGGTTTGCATGCACGGGGCGACGGCCGGCCGGCCATCTAAGGGCACACCGAGGAGAACTTGGCGGCGGCGGAAGAACATGGTCATGGAAAGCACCTAAACCTAACTTTTTTCAATAGATAAAGGGTCGCGCTAACTGCCACACGTGTGGCAGGAAGGGAGACACACCACACGTCTCTAATGTAAACAGATTGTCACGTCATCGCATGCATGCATGCAGGAATCTTTTTGGATTTTCAGTTTTTAAAATGTTTTATCTCTTAAACGAAAAATCCGATTGAAAATCCGTTTTCACCATTAAATCTCTCGCGATGAGATCTTCGAAACTAGATCCCATGTTGATATGTTTTGATGAAAAAAAAATTTGTATTAAAAGTTGCCATGTCTATTGCATATGAATTGCCATGATGTTTACACTGAAGTTGCCATGATATGTTTCAGCTATTTTCTTCTACATTTAAAAGTAATTTTTGACATTTATAAAACGGGGAATTAAGAAACTAGACTTGCCATGAACCATAAACTAAAATTGCCATGATACATGCACGTAAAATTGTCATGGTTCATACAAAAAATAATTTTCATGGTCAAAGTACTGGAGTTGCCATCATCAAAATACTAAAATTGCCATGATCTACAAACTAAAATTGCCACATGGCAACTTTAGTTTAAGCCCTATGGCAACTGCAGTGTAAACATCATGGCAACTTCTGGCAAAAAAAACATTCGTCGAAACATATCAACATGGGGTCTAGTTTTGAAGATGTCGTCGAGACGGATTTAATGGTGAAAACGGATTTTTAGTTCGCTTTTTTATTTAGGAGATACAACATTTTTAAGCCGAAAACCAAAAAAAAACCTGCTGATGTCATCTATTCATACGTGGCAAAATGAGTGGTGATGGAGGCGTGTGGGTGATGTGCAAACGCCCACACGTGTGGGCGTTAACATTTCCGTAGATAAATCAAAGGGGTATGATAAACATTAATTAAGAGCATTGATGGGTAATTTGTTTGAACGCTTATACAAATAGGCTATTTTCGAGATCCATTGGTCGTAATAAGCTAGTCAACTTAATGAATGGCATGGTGGGTAATTTTTCACTTAAATCTAATCTAATGGCTATAGTTGTTCAATTTATCAAATAAAAGGTCAGATGTTTCTGATTTTTGTGGGAATTCTTAGGCTATTTTCTTTTTTCTGGTGACCCTATCAAATACTTTTTATATATAAATAGATAATGCCACTGGAAAATTGAAGCAATGCCACAGTTAAAAGCAAATTACATGTTTAATGAATTTTATTGTTAACATAATCTCTCTGTTAATATGAAACAATGCCACTATTTCAGAAATGCTATTGTCTTGCTTGTTAGATGATCTTTTTGTGGGCTTATGTGTCATCCACCGTTACTGACCAGTAGTTGTTTCTTTTGCACCTCTGTGTAAACAGGGTTATCTACTTCACCTCGTTGCTATTGCGACCTTTTGTTGCACTGCACAAAACACTTTTGTTTTAAAAGTGTTTTGTGCAGTTCAACCAAAATGTCACACCGACAATGTTGCTTGATTGCTTGATCTTATAGAAATGCACAAGAGGGGATCTGACTTCCTATCCGTGTTGGCAAATTTGTTTCAGATCTTCTTCTTGTGAGTTGTTTGAATTTCGCATCATGAGAGGTCAGTACTAGCCTTCTTTCACATGATTGTGCAATGTGCTTTCATATGTTGTGTTACTTATACGGTAATGTTGCTTGATTTTAGTGAACTGCACAAATGGAGACAAGACTACCAATTTGTATGTGCACCGTAATATCCCATTGAGGTAACATAATGATATTTCACAATTGTTGGCCTGTATTTTGCCACTATCATCCTAAAATTAATGTCATTGTTTAGTGCTATACGTGTGCTCCCTAATTGATATGCCAAATCTTACATTGAAGACGAAGCTTGTCTGTTATTGAACCAAGTGATGAAGGGGAAGAACAAGCGAAAGAAAAACAAAAATTAACTCCCCGTGTTGTAATGAACCACTAGAACTGTGATGACACAAGTAATGATATAGTTTTGCATCTTAATTTATTGCTATTGCTGGAATGAGCAATTGTTTTGCCACTGATTTGATGTCACTCTTAATGTAATATTTAATTATCTCTACTTGTGCAAACATGGATCTTCTTTGAAGATAACATATATTTTAGTGGAACTGCACAAGAAGATGTTGGAAACATTAAACTAATCGAGGAGTATATAGTAAGCATGGAAACCACAGTAGATAACAACAGATGGTTCTGGAGAAGTGCTTCATCTGTATGCTCTATGCAATAAGCCTCCTGACAAAGGTTGGTATTGGCCAACGGATTTCTTCCATATGATTGAGCTTTGTCATCTCTATTGGTTTTGTGCTACAGTTTAAATATTCTCATGAGAAAGTGGTATTTGTCCTTGAGAAGTGCTTCATATGTGTTGTTTTAATTATTTCCTTTCCTTTTTTGAGCAAACAGGGATGCAGCATTTAGTTGTTCTCTTGCCTTTGCACAACAAGATCATCCTCTTCATATCAGAAGGAAGCAGTTGAAGGATCGTTACATTACTTCCCACAAGAACAAACTAACTTCAGCTCAGAAGGACTCACGGATCTCCACTTTGTTGCTGTGATGACCAATACAATGTTGTTTTAGGATTCTTTTTGGTGAGTTCCATAATACAGTTTGCCTTATACTAATCACTTTTTTTGTATTTATGCAAATAGGGGTGCTCAGCTTGATTTCAATGGGAATCATTCATTTCCACCACAAGAAAGGAGGTGACGATATGTTCAAGGCGTTGCAAATTATAAAAGGCGAAACCATACAAGCTACACACGAATTTGGTTGATTTTGGTGGAACTGCACAAAAAGAACAACTGGTTTATTTAGCAAGAGGTGCCTACCGTGCATATACGGAACACAAACCAAAAAAGAACCATCCTTGTTAGTCAAATTAACCTCTCTCTCTGTCGGCGTTTTGAGATCGGTGCTACCCAGACTTGCCTGCTTGCGGCCCTTGACGTGGCTTCGTCACGGCCTGGTACGGCCCAGCTTCAAGACCCCAAGGCCAAGACCCTCGCGAGGGTCCCTGGCCTCATGAGGAGAATGGCATCAAGACCTCCCGGGGACAGCTTCCCGAGCTTGCCTCCAGAGGAGTGGAGCTCTCTATGCAGGTTCCCGCCTCGTGAGGCGGCGGCTGACGTAAGCCATGACAACCAAGGTCAGGCGGGCGTCAGCGGGCGCAGTCCAAGACAGTTTCCTCTTTGGTGCTAAGGAGGCAAGGATGTATGCGGGTTCCCAAGGAATACCCCAAAGTTTTCCATTCCAGTGCAACAAGACCAATACCACGAGCTCGGCAAGACGGATGTCATCGCCGAGCCCACCACTACGTCATGACCAGAAGCATTGCAGACGAAGACCACCTTTAGTCAGCATAGGATGTACTGTTGTCCCCCTTCAAATTTGACCATTGTGGCAACCCTTCCCGCCTTCTCCAAGGGAAGAGGACCATGGCAAGTATATATATGTAGGTTAGTCTCCATCATTGAGAGAGATCGAACCCAGTAGAACTTGTGCCCTCCCGAGGCATCAGTCCTGTACTAGTTCATCCTCAGCCTCCTGGTGAGGTGCTACCTCTTGAGCACTATGTTGGTTTTCCCTTGAATAGGAAAGGGTGATGCAGCAAAGTAGCGTAAGTATTTCCCTTAGTTTTTGAGAACCAAGGTATTAATCCAGTAGGAGGCTCCACACAAGTCCCTCGTACCTACACAAACGAACAAGAACCTCGCAACCAACACGATAAAGGGGTTGTCAACCCCTTCACGGTAACTTGCGAAAGTGAGATCTGATAGAGATAGTAAGATAAGATAAATATTTTTGGTATTTTTATGATATAAATTGGAAAGTAAAGATTGCAAATAAAGATAGATTGGAAACTTATATGATAAAAGATAGACCCGGGGGCCATAGGTTTCACTAGTGGCTTCTCTCAAGATAGCATAAGTATTACGGTGGGTGAACAAATTACTCTTGAGCAATTGATAGAAAAGTGCATAGTTATGAGAATATGTAGGCATGATCATGTATATAGGCATCACGTCCGCGACAAGTAGACCAAAATGATTCTGCATCTACTACTATTACTCCACACATCGACCGACATCCAGCATGCATCTAGAGTATTAAGTTCATAAGAACAGAGCAACGCATTAGGCAAGATGACATGATGTAGAGGGATAAACTCAAGCAATATGATATAAACCCCATATTTTTATCCTCGATGGCAACAATACAATACGTGCCTTGCTGCCCCTGCTGTCACTAGGAAAGGACAACGCAAGATTGAACCCAAAGCTAAGCACTTCTCCCATTGCAAGAAAGATCAATCTAGTAGGCCAAACCAAACTGATAATTCGAAGAGACTTGCAAAGATAACCAACCATACATAAAAGAAATCAGAGGAGATTCAAATATTTCTCATAGATAAACTTGATCATAAACCCACAATTCATCGGATCTCAACAAACACACCGCAAAAAGAGTTACATCGAACAGATCACCAAGAAGATCGAGGAGAACTTTGTGTTGAGATTCAAAGAGAGAGAAGAAGCCATCTAGCTAATAACTATGGACCCAAAGGTTTGTGGTAAACTACTCACAACTCATCGGAGAGGCTATGGTGTTAAGGTAGAAGCCCTCCATGGTCGATTCCCCCTCCGGCGGAGCGCCGGCGAAGGCTCCAAGATGGGATCTCGCGGATACAGAAGTTTGCAGTGATGGAAATAGGGTTTCGTGGTGCTCCTGGATGTTTTCAGGGTATGGTGGAATATATAGGTGAAAGAAGTCGGTCAGGGGAGCCACGAGGGGCCCACGAGGGTGGGGGGCGCGCCCACCGCCCTAGGGCGCGCCTTGCACCCTCGTGGCCGCCTCGGCTGCTTCTTGACATCCACTCCAAGTCTCCTGGGTTGCGTTTGTTCCAAAAATATCGCTCCCGAAGGTTTCATTCCGTTTGGACTCCGTTTGATATTCCTTTTCTTCGAAACACTGAAATAGGCAAAAAAACAGCAATTCGGGTTGGGCCTTTGGTTAGTAAGTTAGTCCCAAAAATGATATAAAAGTGTAAAGTAAAGCCCATAAACATCCAAAACGGGTAATATAATAGCATGGAACAATAAAAAATTATAGATACGTTGGAGATGTATCAAGCATCCCTAAGCTTAATTCCTGCTCGCCCTCGAGTAGGTAAACGATAAAAATGGAATTTTTGATGTGGAATGCTACCTAGCATATTCTCAATGTAATTTTCTTTATTGTGGCATGAATTTTCAGATCCAAATGATTCAAGACAAAAGTTCATATTGACATAAGAAATATTAATACTTCAAGCATACTAACAAGGTAATCATGTCTTCTCAAAAAAACATGGCAAAAGAAAGTTATCCCTACAAAATCATAAAGTCTGGCTATGCTCTATCTTCATCACACAAAATATTTAAATCATGCACAACCCCGGTTTTAGCCAAGCAATTGTTTCATACTTTAGTATTTTCAAACTTTTTCAATCTTCACGCAATACATGAGCATGAGCCATGGACATAGCACTTTATGTGGAATAGAATGGTGATTGTGGAGAAGACAAAAAGGAAGAAGATAGTCTCACGTCAATTAGGCATATCAACAGGCTATGGAGATGCCCATTAATAGATATCAATGTGAGTGAGTAGGGATTGCCATGCAACGGATGCACTAGAGCTATAAGTGTATGAAAGCTCAAAAAGAAACTAAGTGGGTGTGCATCCAACTTGCTTGCTCACGAAGACCTAGGGCATTTTGAGGAAGCCCATCATTGGAATATACAATCCAAGTTCTATAATGAAAAATTCCAACTAGTATATGAAAGTGACAACATAGGAGACTCTCTATCATGAAGATCATGGTGCTACTTTGAAGCACAAGTGTGGTAAAAGGATAGTAACATTGTCCCTTCTCTCTTTTTCTCTCATTTTTTTATTTGGCCTTTCTCTTTTTTTGGCCTTTCTCTTTTTTTAAAAAAAAAGTCCGGAGTCTCTTCCCGACTTGTGGGGAATCATAGTCTCCATCATCCTTTCCTCACTTGGGATAATGCTCTAATAATGAAGATCATCACACTTTTGTTTACTTACAACTCAATACTTAGAACAAAATATGACTCTATGTGGATGCCATCGGCAGTGTACCGGGATATGCAATGAATCAAGAGTGACATGTATGAAAGAATTATCAAGGTGGCTTAGCCACAAATACGATGTCAACTACATGATCATGCAAAAGCAATATGACAATGATGGAGCGTGTCATAATAAATGGAATGGTGGAAAGTTGCATGGCAATATATCTCGGAATGGCTATGGAAATGCCATAATAGGTAGGTATGCTGGCTGTTTTGAGGAAGGTATATGGTGGGTGTATGGTACCGGCGAAAGTTGCATGGCACAAGAGAGGCTAGCAATGGTGGAAGGATGAGATTGCGTATAATCCATGGACTCAACATTAGTCATAAAGAACTTATATACTTATTGCAAAAATCTACAAAGTAATCAAAACAAAGTAGTACATGCATGCTCCTAGGGGAAGGGTTGGTAGGAGTTAACCATCGCGCGATCTCGACCTCCACACATAAGGAAGACAATCAATAAATAAATCATGCTCCAACTTCATCACATAATGGTTCACCATACGTGCATGCTACGAGAATCAGAGCAATAAACGCTCTAAGCCGGGCTAAGGCCTGGCTACCTGAACTAGACCCGGAGGATATCGCCATTGGTTATCCAAGTCTCAAGGAAGATGGCACGCCGTTTGAAGAGGCGGATTTCCTTGTCTGCGTCCAAGAGGTACGCCCCGTGGCGACTCTGATAGCCGCGGAAGTAGATTATACCAAGTACCAGGCGGGGTACGATGAACAAAATCGAAGAATTCCGACACCTGAATATGACGTGACCAGTCTGATTCCCCCAATTCGTAAGCATACCTTTGCTCCTGAAGTTGACCCGGCTGGTCTTGTTGATGATGAAGCAGAATTTGAAGCCTTAAAGAACATTGACTGGTCATCCTCAACCTTCCAGGAGAAAGAGCAGGACACAAGCGCGGAGAGGTCTAACCCGGACGCTTTCGGCCAATCTTGAAGGTGAACCTGTCATGGCGACTCAGCACCTGGTGTAAAAAACAATGCAAATTATTTGGACTTAATAAGTCCTGTAATAAGGTAGAGATAACTCTGTTGTGGCCATGCCATCGTGCATGTTTTGATGCTTAACATTTATAAGCCACCTTGTTATATTCGTCCACACAGTTGATTGTTGTTCAAATAAACTGCAAGGCCAAAAAATGTGATCAAAATAATCATAGATTAGTTGGTTGATAAAAACACAACTATAATAATACTTTCCCCTGGCCCCACTGGTTCATATGACCAGGCCGGTAAGGATGAAGATCCGATATTCGGATACCCGGAAAGTACCTCGATGCTTAAGGGCTGGCGACTCATCAGTCGATATTGAACCGGGTTACAGACATTATATTTATAACTGTGAACGTCAACAATGGGGCTTCCAAAGATAATGTAAATCAAAAAGAGAAATAACAATGGCAAGGCTACTGATTCGAATACAATCAGTGAACCGTCCCAGAGGGGTTTAAGCTAGGATTCGAATACGATCATGTAGCCCCCAATGGTTTTGGCATTGCGCCGATCAAGAGGGTACGGACAGCTGTGTTCTCTTTGGTTCGAATATGACCTATGTTTGAACAGGAAGCCCCCTAATGACCTTGAGAGTTTTTTAACAACTCTATTCGAATATGATCAAAGTCGGTTCCCAAATGGGGTTTAAGCTATGATTCGAATACGATCAACAATCCCCCAAGTGAGCTCGGCAGTGTGCCAATCAAAAGGGTATCGACAACTATGTTCTCTTTGGTTTGAATACGACCTATGTTTGAATAGGAAGCCCCCTAGTGATCATAATTTTGAATAGCTAGATTCGAGTACGATCGTAAGCCGGATCAGAATGGTCTGAGCCGGGTCAAATATGACCCGCCCCCGAGCGATCATGTAAGAAAATGATGACAATTATAATGACAAAGTTACCTTGTGAGAAGGGAAAAAAGGACAGAGGTCCTGCTTTATTATTTATCATAATATATACACTGGCAAAATATATACATCAGTGGAGCCTATGGCTCAAGTGTAGTAGGGCCGGAGATGAGCAATATTCCAAGGCCTCCGGGTCTCCTCCTCCTACTTACGTGAGTCTTTGTGCTCTCGAACGTCGATAAGGTAATATGACCCGTTGTTCAAGTTCTTGTTGACCACAAATGGTCCTTCCCAAGGTGGGGATAACTTGTGAGCATCAGTTTGATCCTGGATGAGCCGGAGCACTAGGTCACCTTCCTGAAAAGATCTGGACTTAACTCAACGGCTGTGATAACGGCGCAAATCCTGTTGATAAATCACCGAACGGGCGGCTGCCAAGTCCCGATGTTCATCTAACAGATCAAGAGCATCCTGGCATGCTTGTTCATTGTCTTCCTCCACATAAGCCGCCACACGAGGTGAATCATGATGGATGTCACTAGGGAGAACCGCCTCAGCTCCGTAAACCATGAAGAAAGGCGTATAACCCATAGATCTGTTAGGAGTACTGTTGATGCTCCATAACACTGAAGGTAACTCCTCAACCCAACAACCCGACGTCCATTGCAAAGGGACAAAGAGCTGGGGCTTAATGCCTTTCAAGATCTCTTGATTGGCTCTCTCGGCTTGACCATTGGACTGAGGGTGAGCCACTGATGAAACATCAAGCCGGACATGCTCACATTAACAGAACTCCTCCATGGCACCTTTAGACAGATTAGTGCCATTGTTAGTTATAATGCTGTGTGGAAAACCAAAACGAAATATCACCTTCTTCATGAATTGAACCGCCGTGGCTGCATCACACTTACTGACCGGCTCTGCCTCAACCCACTTTGTAAACTTATCAACCGCCACCAACAGGTGTGTCTTTTTATCTTTGGATCTCTTGAAAGGCCCAACCATGTCAAGACCCCAGACTGCAAACGGCCAAGTAATTGGAATCATCCTCAACTCTTGAGCTGGCACATGAGCCCGCCTTGAGAACTTCTGACAACGGTCACATTTACTGACCAGATCTTCTGCGTCTGCATGAGCCATCAGCCAATAAAACCCATGACGGAAGGCTTTAGCCACGAGAGATTTTGACCTGGCGTGATGACCGCAATCTCCTTCATGAATCTCATGGAGAATCTCTTGGCCTTCTTCAGGAGAGATGCAATGCTGAAAAGCCCCTGTAACACTGCAATGATGTAACTCGCCATTGATAATCGTCATGGACTTAGACCGCCAGGTTATCTGCTTGGCCAAGGTTTCATCCTCAGGCAACTCGCCCCGTGTCATATAAGCCAGATACGGCACCGTCCAATCTGGAATGACATGAAGAGCCGCCACCATCTGTGCCTCAGGGTCTGGGACAGCCAAATCTTCCTCTGTAGGTAGCTTGACAGAAGGGTTATACAAAACATCCAAGAAAGTATTAGGCGGCACCGGCTTACGCTAAGATCCCAGCCGGCTTAAGGCGTCAGCCGCCTCGTTCTTTCTACGGTCAATGTGTTCCACCTGATAACCCTTGAAGTGCCCCGCAATTGCATCAACCTCCCGGTGATAAGCCGCCATGAGAGGGTCCTTTGAGTCCCACTTGCCTGACACTTGCTGAGCCACGAGATCTGAATCGCCGAAGCACCTTACCCGGCTTAAATTCATCTCTTTAGCCATCCGGAGACCATGGAGCAAGGCTTCATACTCATCTGCACTGTTAGTACAAGGAAACATTAACTGGAGTACATAACAAAACTTATCACCCCGAGGGGAAGCCAAAATAACTCCATCCCCCGAGCCTTCCAATTGCCTAGACCCATCGAAATGAATTGTCCAATAGGTATTGTCCAGCTTTTCCTCAGACATCTGCAATTCCGTCAAGTCATTGATGAAATCCACCAATGCTTGAGATTTAATAGCTGTGTGTGGCACATATTTTAAACCATGAGGCCCAAGCTCAATGGCCCATTTGGCGACTCGCCCTGTGGCCTCTCTATTCTGAATAATATCCCCCAAGGGGGCAGAACTAACCACAGTGATGGGATGGCCCAAGAAGTACTGCTTAAGCTTCCGGCTGGCCATAAACACCCCATAGACAAGCTTCTACCAATGCGGATATCGCTGCTTGGACTCAATCAGTACCTCACTGATGTAGTAAACCGGCCGCTGAACCGGGTACTCCTTGCCAGTCTCCTTGCGTTCCACCATAATAGCCACACTGAAAACACGTGTGTTAGCAACCACATATAGGAGCAAGGGCTCCTTATCAATGGGAGCAGCAAGAATCGGCGGCTCGGCCAACTGTCTCTTTAGATCTTCAAAGGCAGTATTAGCGGCGTCATTCCAAGTAAAGCTATCTGTCTTCTTCATCATCTGATACAGCGGCATAGCCTTCTCCCCTAACCGGCTTATGAACCGGCTTAAGGCGGCGATACGACCCGCCAAACGCTGGGCATCATTAATACACGCCGGCTTGGCCAGGGAGGTGATGGCTTTGATCTTCTCTGGGTTAGCTTCGATACCTCTGTTAGAAACCAGAAAGCCCAAAAGCTTGCCTGCAGGCACACCAAAAACACACTTGGTCGAGTTAAGCATCATCTTGTAAACCCGGAGATTATCAAAGGTTTCCTTGAGATCATCGATCAAGGTCTCTTTCTCTCTGGACTTAACCACTATGTCATCCACGTAAGCATGAACATTGCGTCCAATCTGATCATGGAGACAATTCTGTACACATTGCTGGTAAGTCGCTTGGGCACTCTTGAGCCCAAAAGGCGTTGAAACATAGAAGAAGGCTCCAAACGGAGTGATGAACGCCGTCTTCTCCTGGTCCTTAATAGCCATCTTGATCTGATGATAACCAGAGTAAGCATCCAAAAAGCTCAAATGCTCACAACCCACCGTAGCATCGATGATCTGGTCAATACGAGGGAGAGCAAAAGGATCAGCAGGACAAGCCTTGTTTAAGTCAGTGTAATCTACACACATACACCAAGTGCCGTTTTTCTTGAGAACAAGCACCGGGTTAGCCAGCCACTCTGGGTGAAACACCTCAATGATGAGCCCAGCCGCCAATAGCCGGGCCACTTCCTCACCAATAGCTTTCCTTCTCTCCTCATTAAACCGCCGAAGAAATTGCTTGACCGGCTTAAACTTTGGATCAATATTAAGAGTGTGCTCAGCAAGTTCTCTCGGTACACCCGGCATGTCAGATGGCTTCCATGCAAAAATGTCCCGATTCTCACGGATGAACTCGATGAGCGTGCCTTCCTATTTGGGATCCAAATTAGCACTGATACTGAACTGCTTGGATGAGTCGCCTGGGACAAAATCGACAAGCTTAGTCTCCTCCGCTGACTGAAATTTCATGACCGGCTCATTCTCTATAGTTGGCTTCTTCAAGGATGTCATATCCGCCAGGTTAACATTCTCCTTGTAGGACTTTAACTCTTCCGTCGCGCAGGCCGACTCAGCATAAGCCGCGTCACCCTCTTCACATTCCAGAGCCACCTTGCGGCTCCCGTGTACCGTAATGGTTCCCTTATAACTCGACATTTTGAGCTGCAAGTACACATAACATGGCCGTGCCATGAACTTGGCATAAGCCGGCCGCCCAAACAGAGCATGATATGGGCTCTTGATCTGAACCACTTCAAATGTTAACTTCTCGGCTCTGGAATCATATTCATCTCCAAATGCTACCTCCAACTCTATCTTGCCGACTGGATACGCCGACTTACTAGGTACAACTCCATGGAAAACAGTGTTGGACTTCTTAAGGCTCTTATCAGTCAACCCCATGCGACAGAAGGTCTCATAATAAAGGATATTGATACTGTTGCCTCCATCCATCAGCACCTTGGTGAACTTGTATCCACCCACTTGAGGGACTACGACCAGGGCTAAGTGACCCGGATTGTCAACCCGGGGAGGGTGATCCTCTCTACTCCATATGATAGGCTGTTCAGACCACCTCAAATAACGAGGGATTTCCGGCTCAACCACATTCACGGCCCTCTTATGAAGCTTCTGGTCCCGTTTACACAAACTGGTGGTAAACACATAATATTGCCCACTGTTCAGCTGCTCTGGATTGCTCTGGTAACCACCTTGTTGCTGCTGCTGACTGCCCTGACCAGCCTGTTGGTTATATCCACCCTGGTTTCCATGGGAATTTTGAAAATTGGGATTTGACCCGCTGCCCGGGCCATGAAAGCCACCACCACTTGAGCCGCCCGGGCCATTGTTACCGTCAAACATGTTGGAATTCTTGAACGCCTTCATAATCGTGCAGTCCTTCCACAAATGTGTAGCCGGCTTCTCCTTAGTACCGTGTCTCGGACAAGGTTCATTCAACAACTGCTCAAGTGTGGGTCCTGACCAGCCGGACCGAGGAGGTGGCCTTCCCTTGCGCCGCTGGTTATGACCCTGTGTATTGGTGTTAGCCACAAAATCCAAGCTACCGGCAGCCTTACGTTTGTTACCTCCTTGATTTGTCAGGTTGTGCTGAGAGCCCTTGCTATTGCCATTCCTCTTTCCCTTCCCTACATTCTCATCATCAGACTCGGGATCCTTGGTACTATCAGAATCAGCATATTTGACCAGAGCCGCCATCAGCGTGCCCATATCATTGCAATCACGTTTGAGCCGCCCCAGCTTTTGTTTCAAAGGTAAGAAACGGCAATTCTTCTCCAACATTAAGACTGCAGAGCCGGCATCCATCTTGTCAGATGAATGTATTATGGCCTTAACCCGGCGTACCCAATGGGTTGTAGACTCACCCTCTTCCTGCTTACAATTCGTCAGATCCACGATCGACATGGGCTGCTTGCATGTGTCTTTGAAGTTCTGGATGAACCGAGCCTTTAACTCTACCCATGAACTGATTGAATTAGGTGGCAGGCCTTTCAACTAGGTGCGGGCAGTTCCATCCAACATCATGGTGAAGTACTTAGTCATTGCCACGTCAGAAACCTCCAACAGCTCCATAGCCATCTCGTAGCTCTCAATCCATGCCCCAGGCTGTAAGTCGGTTGTATAATTCGGCACCTTCCTTGGTCCTTTAAAATCTTTGGGCAACCGCTCGTTATGTAGAGCCGACACTAGACACGGGACTCCTCCAGTCCGGGTGGCTATACCTGCCTCAACAAAAGTCGCCAGATAAACCGGATATGGCTGATAAGCCGTCAACTGAGCCGCTTGCTCAACTGCCCGTTCAGCCTCTTGCCGTAGTCTCTCTTGCTCTACAAGTTAACAACCTCATGACGTGGCGGGTTACCGCCACCTGGCTGGTCACGGCGTCTGACATTGGTTGATACGGCCGCTGAATCCATGTGCCTACTGTAACTCGGGCTTCGGCTTGGACGAGGGGTCGAGTGGATCCTGTCTCGGCTGTATGAGTATGCCTCCTGCTGTACCAAAGCCGTCTGAAGAAGTTCCCTGACCCGGCGGGTTTCAACTGCAGTCGGAGAGTCGCCATCGATTGGTAGAGCCGCCAATTGGGTTGCCTCTGCTATCATGTTTTCCAATGGGTTGGAGTAATGACCCGGGGGTGTTGGTACGTACTGAGGTGGCGCCATGTTCACACAGGGAGGTCCCATCAATGGCAGCTGAAATGGTGCTCCGTCCCTGGGTGTCATAACATGGTCCGTTCCTGTGCACGGAGGGAGCCACAGTGGGTTGCCTGTTTGTGGAATAAGCCACGGCGGGTTACTGGGTCCTCATCCTGGCGTGTTAAAAAGGTTGAGGGTCATAAACCTGGGGAAGTCGAGACTAGGTCTTCTGATGCCTTCCCCTCATGACCTCATTAGCCACGTTCTGGTCTTGTGTAAGCCGGAAAGTGTGCGCCTGGATCTGCTGAGCGTGAACGTCCAGAGTTGCCCGCTCTGCAGTTATCTTGACCTCTTCTGCTGCCAGGTCCTCCTTAGCTTGTGCCATATCCAACTTTAACTGTGCCACCTCTGCATCATGACTGGCTTGATCCGTCGGGCTGACTATGGCGGTTAACAGGGTTGTCAGCTTGTCGGTGAGATCCATTAACACCTGAGCCGGTGAACGCACTGGGCCTCCTGCCCTGGCCGCCGCTGACCCGGAAGTTACGGCTACTGCAGTTGCAGAGTCTTAGATGGGTTGGGTGCCGGCCATGAAGATCCCGACCCTACTAGGTGGCTCAAGACAATCTGGAATACTGCTACCATCGGAACAGCCGCCAAGCCCGCCATCCTGCAGTTGGTACAACGAATCTGTCTCACCTGTGGACGACTCACCGTCAGAGTAGACGGCCGCCTCACCATCAGAGGCAGAACCTTCAGAGAGTCCTCCATGGATGCATCCCACGAAGGCACGCTTCATAGCCGGCGGAGCCCGGGCGGGTTTCGCACGCTGAGCCGTCTCGACGAGGTCGGTGCAGATGTCTGGCTCAGGGCCCGGCTCACCGATATTGCCGATGAAGACGTGGATCCGCCGAAGGGGACCCGGTACCCATACTCAATTGAGCTTGCCTCGGGGCCCCAGCCTGCATCGTCGATGTAGAGCTTGCCGCGACGACTCTTGGTCATCCGGCCCACAGCGTATCCCTTGAGCCCTTCGAAGCTGCCCTTCAAGAACTCAAATCCACCGTGCGCTGGCCCCATGGTGGGCGCCAACTGTCATGGAATTGTCACGACAGATGTCCTAGTGAAAGGACTTGGTCGTGGAGCCATCGCAACTAGGAAGCTTGAAGGGGTTAATCAGGACAAGAGACACGAAAGGTTTATACTAGTTCGGCCCCTTACGATGAAGGTAAAAGCCTAAGTCTAGTTGTGATTGGAATTATGTATGTCTCGATAACCAGGAAGCAGAATCGCTTGACCTAGCTCTCGAGAAGTTGTTTCGTGTCTTAAACCACCGCCGGGTCGTCCCCTTATATAATGAGGTCGACGCCCAGCGGCTCTACAGAGTCCCGGCCTTACAATACAAGTTACATGATCAAGGCAGTTTAACACTACGGGCCTTAGGTCACCTCTGGGCCGTTGGGCCTTTACTAAGCCGCCGTCTTCAAGCTTGAGCTTCTGTCTTCAAGAATGCTTGTAAGTATAACCCGGCTCCTTTTGGCGGGTCATACTAATAGTTATATCCCCAACACATATGTTTATGATGCCATGATGTTATTTGCTCTTTGTTATGTGTAATTTGATGGTATGCCCTTGGTTTCTATGTATACTTGTTGTAGATTGTCTCTTTCTTGCTCTCAAGTTGCCATCATATTAACTCTGCTCATGCATATGTTGCTGTGTTATAAAGTTGCATTTTGCATTGATCATATCGGTTTAATCTTGATGCCTATGAACCTGAACATTTAATAATATTTGAAGTATGTCATCTGTAGATGAAGTGCTTGTCAAGTTTGTGCTCATTTGATTCTTGTAGCATGTTGTTTTGATGTTTGCAAAGTGCCTACTTGCTGTTTTGGACAGATTGTGGTTATATCTTGTTTGGAGTGTATGTGTTGCACCGTTGCTCCGTTTTGAGCATGCTCAATATGAAACTTGCTTAGAATTGCATGTAGTTTCATATTATCATCTTGCATCCATGTTTTGAGAGTGTTTGCTTGATGTTTGAATGCATTTTGCATCAATGCCATGTTTAACTTGTTTTGCTCATATCTTCTAGGCCGTAGCTCTGAACTAAATGAACTTTATATGTAACTTGACTAGAATTTCATGTAGATCATCTTGGTGCATTTTAAATTGTTGTTTAACAACTTGAACATAAGGTTTTTTCAGATCTGGACCAATTTCGAAATTTGCATATCAGGACTTACCGGAATTGTTATATGTTGTTTCCGGCCTCATTTAAACTTGCTTTGATGTGTTACTCTTGTAGGCATCATCTCTTGCCATAGTAGCATCATATAGCCTTTGTCATGCATCATGCTTGGTTGAGCATCTTGTCATGTTTATGTGTTGTGTGTTTACCATGTGGTTTGCTCCTTTCCGGTTGTGCTTCTTCTCGATAGTTCCTGTTTCGTTGCGATCGTGAGGATTCGTTCGACTACGCTTGGTTCATCTTCGCCTGTTCGTCTTATTCATGGACTTGTTCTTCTTCCTAGCGGGATTTAGGCAAGATGACCGCTACCCTGGATCTCACTACTATAATTGCTATGCTAGTTGCTTCGTTCTATCACTATATTGCGCTACCTATCACTTGTTTATCAAGCCTCCAAAATTGCCATGTCGTCCTCTAACCTTTTTCACCCTTCCTAGCAAACTGTTGCTTGGCTATGTTACCGCTTTGCTCAGCCCCTCTTATAGCGTTGTTAGTTGCAGGTGAAGTCGAAGATTGCTCCATGATGGACAAGATCATGTTGGGATATCACAATATCTCTTATTTAATTAATGCATCTATATACTTGGTAAAGGGTGGAAGGCTCGGCCTTATGCCTGGTGTTTTGTTCCACTCTTTCCGCCTTAGTTTCTGTGATGCCAGTGTTATGTTCCTTGATTTTGCGTTCCTTACGCGGCCGGGTGTATGGGAACCCCTTGATAGTTCGCTTTGAATAAAACTCCTCCAGCAAGGCCCAACATTGAGTTTTTCCATTTGCCTAACAACCTATAACTTTCCCTTGGGGATGCAAACCCAAGGTTCATCTTTATTTTAAACCCCGCCCCCCGGGCCAGTGCTCCTCTGAGTGTTGGTCCGAACCGAGCAACCTGCGGGGCCACCTCGGGGAAACTTGAGGGTTGGTTTTACTCGTAGCTTGACTCATCCAGTGTGCCCTGAGAACGAGATATGTGCAGCTCCTATCGGGATTTGTCGGCACATTCGGGCGGTCTTGCTGGTCTTGTTTTACCATTGTCGAAATGTCTTGTAACCGGGATTCCGAGACTGATCGGGTCTTCCCGGGAGAAGGAATATCCTTCGTTGGTCGTGGGAGCTTATAATGGGATAAGTTGGGACACCCCTGCAGGGTATAAACTTTCGAAAGCCGTGCCCGCGGTTATGTGGCAGATGGGAATTTGTTAATGTCTGGTTGTAGAGAACTTGACACCAGATTTGAATTAAAATGCATCAGCCGCGTGTGTAGCCGTGATGGTCTCTTTTCGGCGGAGTCCGGGGAGTGAACACGGTTTGGGTTATGTATGAACCTAGTTTCAGGATCACTTCTTGATCACTTCTAGCTTCTCGACCGTTCCGTTTTCTTCTCTTCTCGCTCTTATTTGCATATGTTAGCCACCTTATATGCTTAGATGCTGCTGCAACCTCACCACTTATGCTTTCCATACCCATTAAGCTTTGCTAGTCTTGATACCCATGGTAATGGGATTGCTGAGTCCTCGTGGCTCACAGTTTACTACAACAACAGTTGCAGGTACATGTTATGCGTTGATCATGATGTGAGAGAGATGTTTACTTGTTTTGGAGTTCTTTTGCTGCTTCTTCTTCGAACAGGGGATTCCAGGTCGGCAGCCTGGGCTAGCAGGGTGGATGTCGTTTGAGTTTCTGTTTGTGTTTCATCCGTAGTCGGATGATGCTCTTATGTATGATGTTTTTGTATTCGTGTGGCATTGTATGCCTCTTGTATGTATCCCTAACTATTATGTAATGGTACGATGTAATGATATCCACCTTGCAAAAGCATCTCCAATATGCGCTTCTATCCTTGGTGGGACCTTCAAGTTCCTTTAGGATAGGGTCGCATATTGGGCGTGACACCACCCTTCTCCAAGAATCTGTGTTGGATACCCTAAACTAGTTGGCTAAGCTAAACAACAACTTGGAGAGTTGGAAGATAGAAGTTTCTCCGACTTAGTTCATTTTAAGGGATATTGTGTGTGTGTGTGTGTGTGTGTGTGTGTGTGTGTGTGTGTGTGTGTGTGTGTTTGTGTGTGTGTGTTGAAGAAAGATGATTGATACGTCTCCAACGTATCTATAATTTTTGATTGCTCCATGCTACTTTATCTACTGTTTTGGACTATATTGGTCTTTATTTTCCACTTTTATATTACTTTTGGGACTAACCTATTAACCGGAGGCCCAGCCCAGAATTGCTGTTTTTGCCTTTTTCAGTATTTCAAAGAAACAGAATATCAAATGGAGTCCAAACGGAAGGAAACCTTCGGGATCGTGATTTTCCACCCCAACGTGATCCAGGAGACTTGGACCCTACTCCAAGAAGTCTCCAAGGAGGCCACGAGGGTGGAGGGCGCGCCCCCCTACCTCGTGGGCCCCTCATAGCTCCACCGACGTACTCCTTCCTCCTATATATACCTATGTATCCCTGAACGATCAGAACAGGAGCCAAAAACCTAATTCCACCACCGCAACCTTCTGTATCCACGAGATCCCATCTTGGATTCCGGAGCTCCGCCGGAGGGGGCATCCACCACGGAGGGCTTCTACATCATCACCATAGCTCCTCCGATGAAGTGTGAGTAGTTTACTTCAGACCTTCGGGTCCATAGCTAGTAGCTAGATGGCTTCTTCTCTCTTTTTGGATCTCAATACAATGTTCTCCCCCTCTCTCGTGGAGATCTATTCGATGTAATCTTCTTTTTGCAGTGTGTTTGTTGAGACCGATGAATTGTGGGTTTATGATCCAGTATTATCTATGGAAAATATTTGATTCTTCTGTGAATTCTTTTATGTATGATTGAGTTATCTTTGCAAGTCTCTTTGAATTATCTTTTTGGTTTGTCCAACTAGATTGGTAGTTCTTGCAATGGGAGAAGTGCTTAGCTTTGGGTTCAATCTTGCGGTGTCCTTACTCAGTGACAGAAATAGTTGCAAGGCACGTATTGAATTGTTGCCATCAAGGATAACAAGATGGGTTTTTTTTATCATATTGCATGAATTTATCCCTCTACATCATGTCATCTTGCTTACGGCATTACTCTGTTTTTACTTAATACTCTAGATGCATGCTGGATAGCGGTCGATGAGTGGAGTAATAGTAGTAGATGCAGAATCGTTTCGATCTACTTGTTTTGGACGTGATGCCTATATACATGATCATTGCCTAGATATTCTCATAACTATGCTCAATTCTGTCAATTGCTCAACAGTAATTTGTTCACCCACCGTAGAATACTTATGCTCTTGAGAGAAGCCACTAGTGAAACCTATGGCCCCCGGGTCTATTCTTACCATATCAATCTATATCACTTTATTTACTTGCTTTGTTTTTACTTTGCTTTTACTTTTTACTTTGCATCTATCTATCAGAAATACCAAAAATATTATCTCTATCAGATCTCACTCTCGTAAGTGACCGTGAAGGGATTGACAACCCCTAAGCGTTGGTTGCGAGTTGCTATCATTTTGTGTAGGTACGAGGGACTTGTGCGTGGTCTCCTACTGGATTGATACCTTGGTTCTCAAAAACTGAGGGAAATGCTTACGCTACTTTACTACATCATCCTCTCCTCTTCGGGGAAATCCAACGCAGTGCTCAAGAGGTAGCAAGAAGAATTTCTGGCGCCGTTGCCGGGGAGGCTCACGCAAGCAAGTCAACCATACCAAGTACCCATCGCAATCCCTATCTCCCGCATTACATTATTTGTCATTTGCCTCTTGTTTTCCTCTCCCCCACTTCACCCTTGCCGTTTTATTTGCCCTCTCTTTCCCAAATCTCCTTCTCTCTTTCCCGTTTGCCTTTTTCTCGTCGCCTTTCTGTTTGCTTGTGTGTTGGATTACTTGTTGCCATGGCACAGGATAATACCAAATTGTGTGATTTCTCAAATACCAGTAATAATGATTTCCTTAGTACTCCGATTGCTCCTCTTAATAATGATGAGTCTTGTGAAATCAATACCGTTTTATTGAATCTTGTTATGAAAGATCAATTTGCCGGCCTTCCTAGTGAAGATGCCGCTACTCATCTAAACAATTTTGTTGATTTGTGTGATATGCAAAAGAAGAAAGATACAGATAACAATATTGTCAATTTGAAGTTATTTCCGTTTTCACTTAGAGATCGTGCTAAAGTTTGGTTTTCGTCATTGCCTAAAAATAGTATTGATTCTTGGAATAAGTGCAAAGATGCTTTTATCTCTAAGTATTTTCCTCCCGCTAAGATTATCACTCTTAGGAATGATATCATGAATTTTAAACAACTTGATCATGAGCATGTTGCCCAATCTTGGGAAAGAATGAAATTAATGCTTCGCACTTGCCCTACTCATGGTTTGAATTTATGGATGATCATACAAATTTTTTATGCCGGATTGAATTTTGCTTCTAGAAATCTTTTAGATTCGGCCGCGGGAGGCACTTTTATGGAAATTACGTTAGGGGATGCTACCCAATTGCTTGATAATATTATGGCTAATTATTCTCAATGGCACACCAAAAGATCTTCTAGTAAAAAAGTGCATGCTATAGAAGAAATCAATGTTTTGAGTGAAAAGATGGATGAACTTATGAAGATGTTTGCTCCTAAAAATACTCCTCTTGGTCCCAATGATATGCCTTTATATACTTTGCTTCAGAATAATAATGAATCTATGGATGTGAATTTTGTTGGTAGGAATAGTTTTGGAAACAACGCTTATAGAGGGAATTTTAATCCTAGGCCTTATCCTAGCAATCCTTCTAATAATTATGGAAATTCCTAAAATAACTCTTATGTAAATTTTAATAAGATGCCCTCTGAATTTGAGAGTAGTGTTAAAGAGTTTATGAATTCACAAAAGAATTTTAATGCTTTGCTTGAAGAGAAATTGCTTAAAGTTGATGATTTGGCTAGGAACGTTGATAGAATTTCTCTTGAAATTGATTCTTTAAAGCTTAGATCTATTCCTCCTAAGCATGATATCAATGAGTCTCTCAAAGACATGAGAATTTCCATTGATGAGTGCAAGGAAAGAACCGCTAGGATGCGTGCTTCCAAAGATGCCTTTATTAAAGCGTGTTCTTCCAATCCCTATGAAAATCAAGATGAAGATCTAAAAGTTATTGATGTGTCCCCCATTAAATCTTTCTTTTGCAATATGAATCTTGATGAATCTGAAGATTATCTTCCTTTACCTAGAAGGCGTTCTAAGAATTCAGAGTTTCTAGATCTTGATGATGAAATTGATGAAAGTGGGATTGAAATAAATAAAAACCGTGATGTTGCTAAACCCACTATTTTGGATCTCAAGGAATTTAATTATGAAAATTGCTCTTTGATTGGTTGTATTTCCTTGTTGCAATCCGTGCTAGATTCTCCTCATGCTTATAGTCAAAATAAGGCCTTTACCAAACACATTGTTGATGCCTTCATGCAATCTTATGAAGAAAAACTTGAGTTGAAAGTTTCTATCCCTAGAAAACTCTATGATGAGTGGGAACCTACTATTAAAATTAAAATTAAAGATTTTGAGTTTCATGCTTTGTGTGATTTGGGTGCTAGTGTCTCTACTATCCCCAAAACTTTATGTGATTTACTAGATTTCCGTGATTTTGATGATTGCTCTCTAAAGTTGCATCTTGCGGATTCCACTATTAAAAAACCCATGGGAAGAATTAATGATGTTATTATTGTTTCAAATAGGAATTATGTGCCCGTAGATTTTATCATTCTTGATATAGATTGCAATCCTTCATGTCCTATTATTCTTGGTAGACCTTTCCTTAGAACGATTGGTGCAATTATTGATATGAAGGAAGGGAACATTAGATTCCAATTTCCCTTACATAAGGGTATGGAAAACTTCCCTAGAAAGAAAATAAAATTACCATATGAATCTATCATGAGAGCCACTTATGGATTGCCTACCAAAGATGGCAATACCTAGATCTATCCTTGCTTTTATGCCTAGCTAAGGGCGTTAAACGATAGCGCTTGTTGGAGGGCAACCCAATTTTATTTTGTGTTTTTTGTTTTTGCTTCTGTTTAGGAATAAATAATCCATATACCTTCTATTTGGATGTGGTTTTATGTTTTAGTTAGTGTTTGTGCCAAGTAGGACCTATAGGATAACCTACGATGATGGTTGATTTGATTCTGCTGAAAAACAGAAACTTTGCGCGCACGAATTTAGTTATGATAAATCACAGGAACGTGATTTTGCGTTGATTCTTTTTTCTCCTGATCAATAAACAAATTTTCCAGGACTTACTATTTTTTTAGAATTTTTAGAGGTCCAGAAGTTTGCGTTAGTTACAGATTGCTACAGACTGTTCTGTTTTTGACAGATTCTGTTTTTCGTGTGTTGTTTGCTTATTTCAATGCATCTATGGCTAGTAATTCAGTCTATGAACCATAAGGAAGTTGGAATACAGTAGGTTTAACACCAATATAAATAAAGAATGAGTTCATTACAGTACCTTGAAGTAGTCTTTTGTTTTCTTTCTCTAACGGAGCTCACGAGATTTCTGTTGAGTTTTGTGTTGTGAAGTTTTCAAGTTTTGGGTGAATTCTTTTGATGGATTATGGAACAAGGAGTGGAAAGAGCCTAAGCTTGGGGATGCCCATGGCACCCCCAAGATAATCCAAGGACACCAAAAAGTCAAAGCTTGGGGATGCCCCGGAAGGCATCCCCTCTTTCGTCCACTTCCATCGGTAATTTACTTGGAGCTATATTTTTATTCACCAACATGATATGTGTTTTGCTTGGAGCGTCTTGTATTATTCGTTTCTTTGCTTGTTAGTCTATCACAATCATCCTTGCTGTAGACACCTTTTGAGAGAGCCATATATGAATTGGAATTTGTTAGAATACTCTATGTGCTTCACTTATATCTTTTGAGCTTGATAGTTTTTCTCATAAGTCCTTCACTTATATCTTTTGAGCGTGATAATTTTTGCTCTAGTACTTCACTTAGATCTTTTAGAGCATGGTGGTGGATTTGTTTTAAAGAAACTATTTGATCTCTCATGCTTCACTTAGATTATTTTGAGAGTCATTAATAGCATGGTAATTCGCTTAATGTTAATATACTTGGTGTTCAAGATATGTGAAACTTTCTTTTGAGTGCGTTGAATACTAAGATAAGTTTGATGCTTGATAATTGTTTTGAGATATGAAGATGGTGATATTAGAGTCATGCTAGTTAAAGTAGTTGTGTATTCAAAGAATACTTGTGTTGAAGTTTGTGATTCCCGTAGCATGCACGTATGGTGAACCGTTATGTGATGAACTCGGAGCATGATTTATTTATTGATTGTCTTCCTTATGAGTGGCGGTCGGGGACGAGCGATGGTCTTTTCCTCCTAATCTATCCCCCTAGGAGCATGCGCGTAATACTTTGCTTTGATAACTTCTAGATTTTTGCAATAAGTATATGAGTTCTTTATGACTAATGTTGAGTCCATGGATTATACGCACTTTTTCCCATCCTTCCACCTTTGCTAGCCTCTCTAATACCGCACACTTTTCACCGGTATCATACATCCACCATATACCTTCCTCAAAATAGCCACCATACCTACCTATCATGCCATTTCCATAGCCATTCCGAGATATATTGCCTTGCAACTTTCCACCGTTCTGTTTATTATGACACGCTCCATCATTGTCATATTGCTAGCATGATCATGTAGTTGACATTGTATTTGTGGCAAAGCCACCGTTCATAATTCTTTCATACATGTCACTCATGATTCATTGCATATCCCGGTACACCGCCGGAGGCATTCATATAGAGTCATACTTTGTTCTAAGTATCGAGTTGTAATTGTTGAGTTGTAAGAAAAATAAAAGTGTGATGATCATCATTATTAGAGCATTGTCCCAAGTGAGGAAACGATGATGGAGACTATGATTCCCCCATAAGTCGGGATGAGACTCCAGACTTTACAAAAAAAAGAGGCCATAAAAAAAAGAGAAGAAAGGCCCAAATAAAAAAATGAGAGAAAAAGAGAGAAGGGACAATGCTACTATCCTTTTACCACACTTGTGCTTCAAAGTAGCACCAAGATCTTCATGATAGAGAGTCTCTCATTTTGTCACTTTCATATACTAGTGGGAATTTTTCATTATAGAACTTGGCTTGTATATTCCAATGATGGGCTTCCTCAAAATGCCCTAGGTCTTCGTGAGCAAGCAAGTTGATGCACACCCACTTGGTTTCTTTTATAGAGCTTTCATATACTTATAGCTCTAGTGCATCCGTTGCATGGCAATCCCTACTCACTCACATTGATATCTATTGATGGGCATCTCCATAGCCCGTTGATATGCCTAGTTGATGTGAGACTATCTTCCCTATTCTTGTCTTCTCCACAACCACCCTTCTATTCCACCTATAGTGCTATATCCATGGCTCACGCTCAGGTATTGCGTGAAGATTGAAAAAGTTTTGAGAATGTCATAAGTATGAAACAATTGCTTGGCTTGTCATCGGGGTTGTGCATGATTTAAATATTTTGTGTGGGGAAGATGGATCATAGCCAGACTATATGAATTTGTAGGGATAACTTTCTTTTGCGATGTTATTTTGAGAAGACATGATTGCTTTGATTAGTATGCTTGAAGTATTATTATTTTTGTGTCAATATGAACTTTTGTCTTCAATCTTTCGGATCTGAATATTCATATCACAATTAAGAAGATTTACATTGAAATTATGCCAAAGTATCACTCCGCATCAAAAATTCTTTTTTATCATTTACCTACTCGAGGACGAGCAGGAATTAAGCTTGGGATGCCTGATACGTCTCCAACGTATCTATAATTTTTGATTGCTCCATGCTACTTTATCTACTGTTTTGGACTATATTGGGCTTTATTTTCCACTTTTATATTACTTTTGGGACTAACCTATTAACTGGAGGCCCAGCCCAGAATTGCTGTTTTTTGCCTTTTTCAGTATTTCGAAGAAACAGAATATCAAACGGAGTCCAAACGGAATGAAACCTTCGGGATCGTGATTTTCCAACCGAACGTGATCCAGGAGACTTGGACCCTACTCCAAGAAGTCTCCGATGAGGCCACGAGGGTGGAGGGCGTGCCCCCTACCTCGTGGGCCCCTCGGAGCTCCACCGACGTACTCCTTCCTCCTATATATACCTATGTATCCCCGAACGATCAGAACAGGAGCCAAAAACCTAATTCCACCGCCGCAACCTTCTGTATCCACGAGATCCCATCTTGGTGCCTATTCCGGAGCTCCGCCGGAGGAGGCATCAACCACGGAGGGCTTCTACATCATCACCATAGCCCCTCCGATGAAGTGTGAGTTGTTTACTTCAGACCTTCGGGTCCATAGCTAGTAGCTAGATGGCTTCTTCTCTCTTTTTGGATCTCAATACAATGTTCTCCCCCTCTCTCGTGGAGATCTATTCGATGTAATCTTCTTTTTGTGGTGTGTTTGTTGAGATCGATGAATTGTGGGTTTATGATCCAGTATTATCTATGGAAAATATTTGATTCTTCTCTGAATTCTTTTATGTATGATTGAGTTATCTTTGCAAGTCTCTTCGAATTATCTTTTTGGTTTGGCCAACTAGATTGGTAGTTCTTGCAATGGGAGAAGTGCTTAGCTTTGGGTTCAATATTGCGGTTTCCTCACTCAGTGACAGAAAGAGTTGCAAGGCACGTATTGTATTGTTGCCATCGAGGATAACAAGATGGGTTTTTTTATCATATTGCATGAATTTATCCCTCTACATCATGTCATCTTGCTTACGGCATTACTCTGTTTTTACTTAATATCTAGATGCATCCTGGATAGCGGTCGATGAGTGGAGTAATAGTAGTAGATGCAGAATCGTTTCGATCTACTTGTTTTGGACGTGATGCCTATATACATGATCATTGCCTAGATATACTCATAACTATGCTCAATTCTGTCAATTGCTCAACAGTAATTTGTTCACCCACCGTAGAATACTTATGCTCTTGAGAGAAGCCACTAGTGAAACCTATGGCCACCGGGTCTATTCTCATCATATCCATCTATATCACTTTATTTACTTGCTTTGTTTTTACTTTGCCTTTACTTTTTACTTTGCATCTATCTATCAAAAATACCAAAAATATTATCTCTATCAGATCTCACTCTCGTAAGTGACCGTGAAGGGATTGACAACCCCTAAGCGTTGGTTGCGAGTTGCTATCGTTTTGTGTAGGTATGAGGGACTTGTGCGTGGTCTCCTACTGGATTGATACCTTGGTTCTCAAAAACTGAGGGAAATACTTACGCTACTTTACTGCATCATCCTCTCCTCTTCAGGGAAATCCAACGCAGTGCTCAAGAGGTAGCAATGATATCTTCATCGATTGGTCCTTGTGATCAGTTGTTGGATCTATTGTCTAACCAAAACTTTGATTTGAGTATGGGCTATCCCCAAATCAAATCAGAATCAACGATGCGCGTAATGTTATCTTACTCTTGGTTGATCCCTTGAGCATACATCATTACATCTTTTGGTCTGACCAATGCTATCACCGTGTTCACTTAACTATGGAACTCCATCTATATGGAAGCCTGGATGGGTTGTTGTTGAGCTCATTGACAACATTTTCATTCTTATCCATGACTCATGTTGAACATCTAGGTTAGAGTTGGAAACTTTTGAAAGCATTTTCTTCACGTTAGCTCATGAAGCTTATGTTCGGATGAAAGAAGTGACTTCCTCTATTTCATGTGCATTTGATGCAAGTTGCCGCCATGGATTCAAGAAAGTCAATGTTGCTCCCTCTGGAGTCATTCCAAGTCAGTCATGCATATGTGCGAAGCATTCTATGGTTTGGAGACTTGCAACCTTCATTCTATATGTATCCCTAGCACACTAAGCCACTAATTTATTTGTTCAAGGAGAAGAAGTTCCTTCTTAAGGATTATGACTTATGATAGGACTTTGATATCCTCGATGATGATTTCCAACCAGAACTCGATAGTGTTTTGTTGTAAGACTACCATGTGGTCATGCTTGTCTGGGACAGCATGTTCACATGTGTGTAGCAGAACCAGCTCATGTTTTGGAGCTTGCTATCGTAGTTCATTTCCTGAGAATCTCGCAACGCCATCTCGTCGACTTGTGTTGCAAACTTTCATTTTCTTTTTGGACTTGATGAGTTTGGAATATCCTGACGCCAACCAAGTCTGAATCTCAGTCAAATATGATGGCTGGAACGTTTCCCAAGAACTATAATGATGGTCTCTCTGTAACTGGTAAGGTGGATGTCGTGGCCAACACATCCAACCGGGAGACCTATTATTGCAGTGTCTTGATTGGGGAAGTTGGCCACCGCCCCATAAGGATTTTGTAGGATTTACTCCAATAGTTATTCCTTGTGGATTCTTGTGCTCCTGAAGTCCGACCTTTTACTTGATGTTCTAGATACCAAACCATATGTATAAATGGGTTACGCTAGCACATCAAGGAGAACATTAGAAGCGGAGTGCTAAATGTCTCTCAGTCGATCATCCATATTTCGTTCCTTTGCATCTGCATTGTCCATCACTATTCATCATGGTAGTAAGATGTGTTGCCAAGATCCTCATCACGAATGTTGGTAAGACCTTAATGAATATAGAAATGCTCAAGTTCTTTAAAGCACGCTCGGTCACTAGGTTATACCGTTGGTGTCAATTGGAATGTGCCTTCCATTTGCCGAGTTGTTCTATAATCGTAGTTTTCTTTCCAAACTGGGTATGCCATTCTTCTGAATCCTTTCAAGCGATCAAATGTGTATTGCCTTAGGCTGGTATAAAGAAATTCAATGATATCTGAATCAAAAGTAATTCTTTTTGCCACTTAAGGGGACGTTCCTACGAGCCACCTTCCCTAAGGTGCCCCATTATGGGATCATGTTAATTACTTCCTCGCTACTCTGGAACTAGTTCACCATCTTATTCAAGCATGGAATTGTTGCCTACCAAGTGAACCTTCGTCATATGTTTCACTCCATCCTTCCGAAGTGTGCGTTGTGTATCAACTCAAATGATGATTCAATGTTGTATTTTGTGAGTTCACCGTGAGTTGATCGATCTTTGAGAAGATCAATTCTCATAGGGTTCGCTGTTCCTTTTGTCATCATCGTGTTGGAAGATCTCGAAAGCAAAGATGTTGAGAACAAGATGTTGCAAGGAGTCAACATCTTTAAAAAGGGAAATTGGATCATGAAGATTGTGTTAGCTTTGTGTCCCCTCTGAATTCTTACCTCACGTCTTGAATCTCGGGACGAGATTCTTGTTTAATGGGTGTGACTTGTCACGGCCCTAGATCTATGTTTGTAATCTGTGGCTTTGCAACCATGCATCATGTCTAAAATTCTAAACCTTGAATTGAGGAAATTCGAAAGCCTCAGAAATCATTTTAAAAGAAGGGCAAGAACCCTTTAAATTGCATTCAGTGATTCCAAAATGCCCTAAAAATAGTTTTGAGAATTTTGGCAAGGGTTATACACCAAACCAAAATTTTGGAACATTTTTAAGGAATTATTTGGTCTCTGAATTTAAAACAATATTCTATTTGAATTTGAAAATATATTCAAATATATATGTGATATATTTTCGAATAACTTTGAAATGTCTTATGTGACGTTGGAAAAGTCCATCTAGCAACATAAAATTATTCAGAGGATATTTGGCACTGTTTTGAATTTGTTTAAATTTGAAAACAGTGGCAAAGTAAAAAATCAGAAAGAAGAATAATAAAAAAAACAGAAACCCACCTGGGCCCCTTACCTGCGCTCACCTGCGGCCCGACCACTGTAGCAGCCGGCCCAACCCACCCAGCGCTGCCAGTCGTCCCCTTCCTCCAGCCAGAAGGACAGGGGCACACGCTTGGTGCGCGTGGCCATGCGCCATGCCAGCTCCTACCTGCCTGCTGTCAACTCTACTCCTCTCTATTCAACAATCATAGCCGAATTCAAATCCACATCGCCGGAATTGGGGATCGAGGAAAGGGGATGAGAGCTCCTCCGCTACATGCACATGCCGTGCCTCGGCTTCTAGCCGTTCTGTCTGTCCTACCCCACTCACGCTACCCACACACGCATAAGTATCAGTTACAAGGCTTAAGCCCACTCAGGCCCAGCAAGCCTAGCGGGCTGCTGAGGCTTGTGACGAGGCCTGTCCATAGCTTGAACTACAGCTTCCCGCTTCATCTGCACACCAGGATCGCTGACAACTCCTCCTCCCTTAGAAACGGCTTGTCCCCAAGCCGGTGCACGAGGGAACATTTGCTTGAGTGTTTCCTTGTCCTCCCAGGTGGCCAACTCCTCTGTAGAGTCGCTCCACTAGACTAAGACTTGGACGATCGAGTCATTGCCGCGACGAACCACGCGCTGCTGCAACACCTGTTCAGGGACCTGCAACTGTGCGTCAGCGGGTGGTAACTAAGAACGAACCTGGCAATCCGGCGCCAAAACCTTCTTCAGCAAGGAGACATGAAACACCGGATGCACACGGCTGGTAGCCGGCAGCTCCAGCTGATAGGCAACCTCTCCCACACGTGCGACGATCTTAAAGGGGCCATAGTACTTGAAAGCCAATTTGTGATTGCCCGAGGGGCCACAGATGACTGGAGGTAAGGTTGCAGCTTCAAGAAAATAGATTCGCCGACAGCAAAGGTGCATTCAGTGCGGTGTTTGTCAGCTTGAGCCTTCATGCGTTGTTGGGCGCGCAACAAATGTTGCCGGACTGAATCAATGACCACAGTGCGTTGCGACAACCATTGTTGAAGATCTTCAGACTGTATCATATCATCAGTGGTCAATCCAAAATGTCGCGGGGGATGCCCATAGATGACTTCAAACGGGGTAGAGCCAGTAGCAGAATGCCAATTGGTGTTATACCAATACTCACACAATGGAATCCACTGAGCCCATCGAGCAGGGTGAGCACTGACGAAACATCGAAGGAAACACTCTACCTGTTGATTGACACGCTCAGTTTGGCCGTCAGACTGAGGGTGTCGAGCAGAGCTCATGCGCAACAAGATTCTAGACCTACTAAAAAGTTCCTTCCAAAAGAGGCTGGTGAAAATGCGGTCACGATCTGATACAATGGAGAGTGGCATTCCATGAAGCTTGTAGACTGAATTCAGGAACGCTTCGGCAACCGTTTGAGCGGTGAATGGATGATGCAAGGGAATGAAATGACCATATTTTGACAGCTTGTCAATGACCACTAGTAAGCAATTGTACCTGCCTGAAGTAGGTAATCCTTCCACAAAATCCATAGTCACCATTTCCCACGGCATGTTTGGAATAGGCAGCGGCTGAAGGAGCCCTGGGTAAGGTATGCACTCTGGCTTAGCTTGCTAACAAATCACGCAATGGTTCACAAACTGTTTGATAAACCCACGCATTCCTGCCGAGCGGAAAAGTTGTCTAACTCTTTTGTATGTAACAGGAAAACCAAAATGGCCACCGATCGGACTATCATGGAACGCACTGACAATCTTCTGATGCAATGCAGGCGTGTTTCCAATCCAGATGCAGTTATCAACACGAAGTAATCCAGCTTTCAGAGAAAACTTCTTATCAGCTTCAGGATCTGTTGCTAAGCGTTGCAACAATCCAGCACAGAAGGGGTCACTCGGATAACTACCCAATATCTCTGTGAGCCAGAGCGGTTGAACTGACGACACTGCTAAGACTTCAGGTAAGGCTTCAGAAGAATTGTGAGGTCTGCGCGACAGCGAATAAGCTGCACCATTTTCACTGCCTTTCTTGTAACAAATAGTGTAGCTAAGCCCCATTAGCTTGGTAAGAGCCTTCCGCTGCCACACTGTATGCAGTCTTTGTTCAGACAAGCTAGACAGGCTGCGTTGATCTGTTCTGATGATAAATTCAGACAACTGTAAGTACTGACGCCAATGGTCGACAGCTAACAGGATGGCTAGATACTCCTTTTCGTAAACAGACAAGGTTTGATTTCTAGGGCCCAATGCCTTGCTCACATAGGCGAGTTGGTGGCCATCTTGCATGAGTACTGCACCAATTCCCACATCACAGGCATCTGTCTCAATAACAAATTTCTTGGAAAAGTCGGGGAGGGCCAAGACAGGAGCTGAAACTAGAGCCAGTTTGAGGGCCTCAAAGGACTGTTGCTCAATGTCTGTCCAGTGGAACAACACTCCTTTCTTGAGAAGATTTGTGAGGGGCCTGCTAATCACTCCAAAGAGTCTAATGAATTTTCTGTAGTATCCAGCCAGACCAAGAAATCCTCTTACTTCCTTGACAGTAAAAGGAACAGGCCAGTTCTGAATAGTTTCAATTTTTGTAGGGTCTGTGGCAACTCCTTCCCCATTGATAACATGCCCCAAATATTCAACCTGTTGTTGAGCAAAAGTGCATTTGGACAGCTTAACTTGCCACTGTTGTTTCTGTAGGAGTTGCAACACCTCATCCAAATGCTGCAAGTGCTGAGAATATGTGATACTGAAGACCAATATGTCATCAAAAAACACAAGAACAAATTTCTTCCCCTTGTGACGCCTCATGACTGGCTTCAGATCACTATTCATGGCAAACTGAAATGTGCTGGGGCCACCAGTAAGGCCAAAGGACATGACTAGGAACTCATAGTGGCCAATATGTGTCTGGAATGCAGTTTTATATTCTTCACCAGTCGCCATTCTGATTTGGTGGAATCCAGCCCTAAGATCCAGCTTAGAGAACCAATGAGAACCAGCTAGTTCATCCAGTAGTTCATCTATAACTGGTATAGGATATTTGCTCTTAATAGTGATATTATTCAAGTGTCTGTAATCAACCACTGGTCTCCAGGTAGTGTCCTTCTTTTCTACCATGATCATAGGGGAGGAAAAAGGGCTGTTACTGTGCCTGATAATGTCACTGTCCAACATCTCTTGCACTTGTCTTTCCATTTCAATTTTCAGAGCAGGTGCAATTCTGTAGGGTCTAAGGGACACTGGAGTGGCACCAGGAACCAGGGGAATGGTGTGGTCATATTATCTTCTTGGAGGCAGGCCAGAGGGAGCTTCAAACACAGAAGCATATTTGTCCAACAGTAGCTGCACTTCTGGTGGTACTTCAGAGAGAACAGTATCTGATGCAGCAGTAATAGCAAACAGGCTGAAAAGTGTGCAAACAGGCTGAGTGGCATTCTCTCCTAGCAATGTAATGAGGGTACCATCATGCTGGAAAGCCAACCAATGGGCAGCCCAGTCCACCTGCATAGTGCTGTGTGTTGATAGCCAATCAATGCCTAAAATTCCATCATAGGAGCCCAGAGGAAAAATCCTGAAATTACTGACAAACTTATGACCTCCACAAGTCCACTTGCTCTGCAACAGTTGTTTAGAACAGGGAATCAACTTGCCATTGGCCACTCTGACCATGGATACAGGCATGTCTGACACCCCTGACAATAACTCAGCTACTGCACAGTTCAGAAAGGTATGAGAACTACCCGAATCAACCAAAAATGTTAAGGAGCGACCTTGCAACTGGATTTTCATCTTCATTGTCATGGCAGCAGCTGCAGAAGTATCACCCAGTGCTGCAGCAGAAAGAGACAGAGCATTGGCTTCAGAGACTGTGTCTGATTCAATGTAATCTGTAAACTCTTGTGGAAGATGCTGCACATAATCCAACATCTCTTGCACAACATGCAGTTGGACTCCTGTTTACAACTGTGATCCTTACCCCAACGTTCCCCACATATAAAGCATAACCCCTTGGCTCTCCTATAGTTATGCAGAGCACTCCATTTGTCATCAGCAGCAGTTTTCCTGAATCCCTCCGTTGCCTTCTTATCATCACTCGTCCGAGTAGCAAGCATAGGTGTTAATGAGGACGAAGGTGGAGGTGGCAAGGGCAACGCTGAAGCTCTACGGTTGGTACTGGTCGCTGAAGCAGTAACAGAACTCATGCCCAACTCCTCGTGCAAGATAGCTAACTGATAAGCAGCCTCCAAATCAGTTGGCTGCTGAATGCCGACGGCCAACCTGACAGCAGGTTTCAGTCCCTCCATGAAACGGGTAACATAATGCACTGTATTAGGAGAACTCTCATATGCAGACAGCTGGTCAAACAATTCAGAGAACCGCTCGACATAATCTTCAACAGTTCCTGTTTGAGAGATGTGAAAAAATTTCCTCAGCACAGTTTGGTGCAGGTTGCGGCCAAACCTGTTCTGAAGCAGCCTGCAGAACTCATCCCAAGTGGCATGGGGTACCCGGCGACGAACAGATTCCAACCACCTAGCAGCAGATGCCTCGAACATGGAAGTAGCCAGAGAAATCCACTAATTCTGTGGCGTGCCCCAAAACCTGAAATAATCCTCACAGCGGGTCTGCCAGAGTTTTGGGTTGGATCCGTCGAAACGGGGCATCTCAATTCGAGGACCAACACCATACACATCATTAGAGTTCTGCCTTGAGTCCAGAGGAGCGAACGGGATGCGCTGTAGCGCTTGTTCCAGATGCGTACCTCTGATCGGAGGTGGAACGTACGACCAGTGAGCAGAACCTCGATTCTCAACATCAGGGCGGAACGCCTCAGAACTCGACGAGCTGTTGCCGTGCGCCCTTGAAGGAGTAGCAGGCGCGGCACGCGGATCCGTAGCCGGTGGCGTAGGCGGTGCAGGCTTGTCGAACTCCTGCCGCAACTCATCGATGTCGACCCCAATCGAGACCTTGACCTCGTCGAGGCGCCTAGAGAGCAGGTCGAGCTTGGCGTCGAGCTGCGCGATGGCCTTGGTAGTAGTGTCCTCGCGCTCGCGGCTGGCCTTGTCGAAGTCGGCGCGCAAGAGGTCGTAGATGGCCTTCGTCTCCGGCGAGATGCGCTCCATCGCCTCCGCACGCAGCCGGTCGGCGAGCCTCGTGTTCCGGTGGTGAGTCGGAAGGGCCGACAGATCGAATGGCTCTGATGCCAGATTGTCAACTCTACTCCTCTCTATTCAACAATCATAGCCGAATTCAAATCCACATCGCCGGAATTGGGGATCGAGGAAAGGGGATGAGAGCTCCTCCTCTACACGCACATGCCGTGCCTCGGCTTCTAGCCGTTCTGTCCGTCCTACCCCACTCACGCTACCCACACACGCATAAGTATCAGTTACAAGGCTTAAGCCCACTCAGGCCCAGCAAGCCTAGCGGGCCGCTGAGGCTTGCGACGAGGCCTGTCCGTAGCTTGAACTGCAGCTTCCGCTTCATCTGCACACCAGGATCGCTAACACCTGCTCGCTGCGGGAGTCTCCCCGAGCGCCACACACACCCCTAGAACCCCCCTCGCTCACTCCCTCGTGCCCATTCCCTCCCTAGCTCTCTCTCTCATCAGACGAACGAGCTCGTCGCCGCCGTTCTCTGCCGACGCAACCACTGCCCACCCGTCGTCTCGCCGATGTTTCCAGACGCTCCAGAAAGCTCCGCTTCATCTCCAAGCCAAAGAACACGACCTCGGGAGCCCTACACCGTTGGCATAGAGCTTGTCACCGCTACATCTGCTCACTGGACTTCACCGTCGATTCGCCGTCGCAGAAGCTTCCCCGAGCCCGCTGAGCTGCTACTCCGACCCCTATGAGCTCCTGCTTCCTCTTGCCCTCCGCTACTCCTCGTGCCTATCCCCTCGGCCGCAAACCCCTCGTGCTCGTGAGCTTCCCGTCACCGCGCTTGTGGCTGCTGTCCTTAGAGGTCGCGTCTGTCGCACCCGAGCGCGTAGGCGTGTTCCTGCGTCTCCCAATAGGCCAGCAAGCCCCTTAGATGGCCCGCTAGTGCCTCGCAGCCTCGCACCCATGCAAGCCGTGCTTCAGCTGCCATTGCTGATTCCGGTGACCCCCGCGACCACTGCCACCACCAACCGACGGGCCTCGATGCGTTACATCTGTAGAACCCATCCACGCGAGCTCCCGTCGCCTGAAACGGCCGGGAGGGCAACTCCGGCGTCTTCTGATTAGCGCCTACGGCTAAACGCCGGCGGGCTGATGTGGCAGCCTCATTAGCGCCTAAAGACCCCGCTAAATAGCCCCTCTCACACTGACAGTGGGCCCCTGCCCTTCTAATTGCTTTAGTTAGGATTCAACTAAACCCTGTTAGCCACTTTGCAGCTGACATATGGGTCCTACGCGTCAGGTTTGACCGTGGCTGACTGTGTTGACCTGTTGAGGTCCGCATGGCGTAGTGCTAATGTCATAAAGCTTTTCTAGATTTTAAATAAATCATAAATGATTTATTAATTTCAGAAAATGATTAAAACTTCTAAAAATCATAGAAAATAATCTATAACTCCTAATGAAATAATTTATATATGAAAAATGGTCAGAAAAATCCAATCTATCCATATGTATTATTTTCATGCATGTTAGAACAACTTATGGCCTCTGTTTAGGACAAATCATATAAAGAGCATTTAAACCATCACATATGGAATTTGAATTTGAATATTTGATTCAAACCAACTTCATTTAAATTGTTGCTAGGTGCATTAGCCCAAATCACAGCATATTTACATGTCACATTCATGCATCATATTGTTTCATTCCATTGATTGTGTTCTTCCTTGTTTGCTGGTATTTTCCCCCTCTCAGTAGACGTGGTTCTGATGATGAGATCGATGACACCGATGAACAACTATACTATCTTCTGAAGTGCCAGGCAAGCAAAAACCCCTTGTTCATTCTGATACAATCCCACTCTCTTGCTCCCACTCTCTGTTATCGCATTAGGAGAACAATGTTTCAACTATTACATGCTGCGATAGTTGAACCACTTTCCTCTACATGACTTGTCATTGCCATAGTAAATAGATGAAACCCACTAGCATGAGAAGGATTTGTTTGAGCCCTGATGTGCCTACTCATTCATGCTTGTTTGTCATGCCTGCTACTACTTGTTGTTGAGTCAAGTCTGATTCATAGGGGATGAATTGGAATGTTGTGAACATGTCCTATTGTTGAGAGCTAAGTGTGTGAACACGATTTGGTAAAGGTAGTGGTGAGAGGCCATGTAGGAGTCCATGGTGGGTTGTCTCCTTGAAACCATCCTCGGGAACTGAGTTCTGTGTCCATGATCCAAGACAGTTGCTACCACACATTGGGTTCTGGTAACTCGACCCTCTCAACTTATTAATCAACTCGATCTCTGTCCAGGAGTTGCAACTAGTTTCTGGTGTTTGTAGGTTGTGTTACTAGTCTACCAACTGGCACCTGGTACAGGTGGGCTTGGGATAGACTAGGCACCGTGGCCGGGTATACTAAGCGTCGCCCGTTTGGTGGCTTGGGAACCCTGTACACATAGTTTGGGGCCGTGAGCGACACCCCGGCCGGATCTCCTAGCGGATGGAACCCGAATAGGCGATAAACCTAGACTAGAGTCTTGCGTGGTTAGCCAGGTCGTGTCCCACACCATCGCCAGGCTTTCGCTTGAAGGTTGTCGAGATACATGACGTGTACATGGTGGTAAGTGGCGAGAGCGTGTGTGAAGAAGTACACCCCTGCAGGGCTAACATGATCTATTCGAATAGCCGCGTCCGTGCTAAAGGACTACTGGGTTGCTTATACAGTTCATAGACAAGTGAAGTGGATACTCTAAAATATGCAAGATAAGCATGAGTGCTATGGATGGCCTTCTCGTAGGGAGACGGGAGCGGATCCATAGTGGTTTATTGATATGGTGAATATGTGGACTCCTGTGCGCCACCTCAAAAGAGTTACTTGCAATCATAGTTCAGGATAGCCATCGAGTCAAAGCTGGCTTGCTGTAGTTAAACTCCACCATCCCCTTTGTTGATACTGATGCATTTGTAGCTAGTTCTGATGTAAGTCTTGATGGGTACATTTGTACTCACATTTTCTTAATTTATGTTTTTGCAGAGAGACTTCAGTCTCACTAGTAGTTCGCGTGGACTTTGATGTTTAGCGTGTTATCTCAGCTACGATCTTGTACCTTTGGAAGGGTCTTGTAGATAGTCAGGCTTCTCAGCCTTTTTCATTCGTAGTTGTCTGTACTCAGACAAGTTAAGCTTCCACATGTGCTTATTGTTTGTATGCTCTGAATGTTGGGTCATGATACCCATGTTTGTAATACTTGGCTCCTCGGAGCCTATTGAATAAATACTTGAGTCATAGAGTTTTGTTGTGATGCCATGTTGGATTTTCACATATCGAGCATATTGTGTGTATGTTATTGAAATGTTTGGTATGTGTGGGATCCGACAACCTAGTTGTTTATTCTTGGTAGCCACTCTTACCGGGAAATGTCTCCTAGTGCTTCCACTCAGCCATGGTAGCTTGCTACTGCTCTGGAACACTTAGGCTGTCCGGCATGTGTCCTTCTTCGTTCATGTGTCTGTCCCTTCGGGGAAATGTCACACGTTGTTCCTTTAAGTCCTTGTAGCTCGCTATGACTTGGGTTCATACGTTGCTGATTGGCACGTTCATTGTTGGGTCATGTATGCCTGTCCCTGTATGTTAGCGCCACCTTGGATTTACGACTAGTCATGTCGGACCAGGTTCTTTGTCATATTGTTGCTAGCGACACTATCATGTACGTGAGCCAAAAGGCACAAACGGTCCCGGGACAGATAAGGTGGCACCCGTGGGAATACCGTGCGTGAGGCCGCAAAGTGATACGATGTGTTACCTGCTAGATTGGTGTGACTTAGGATCTGGGTCCTAATGGAACAACCAATCTGGTATCAAATACCCAAGAGCTACTAGGTATGTCAGCAAGGTAAATGTCTATAACATATGCAACAAGTGTACCTTTGCTCGAAGAAGCATTTCCGGCCTTCTTACCATGCTTTGCAAGCCACTTTCTACAGTTCATCTTCCAGTGACCGGTCTCCTTGTAGTGATAGCAAACGGTATTCGAGTCCGGTCCAGACTTTGGTGCAGCGGCGGAGGTTACCGTCTCCGTGCCCTTTGCCTTAGCCTTTTTCTTGGACCAACTCTTCTTGAACTTAGCCGATTTCTGCACCATCAACACTTGATGCGTGCCTTTCTTAATATCCTGCTCTGCCACTTTGAGCATCCCATGCAATTCAGTGATCTTCTTATCCATGCCATGCATATGATAGTTCGAGATGAACGTCCCATAGCTGGGTGGAAGACAACCCAGAACTGCAGCAGTAGCGAGCTCATCCAAGAGCGGGAAGCCCAACCGATCCAAAGCTTGCACATATCCGATCATCTTGATCACATGCGGGCTCAGTGGATCACCTTCCTTCAGCTTACAATCCATCAAGGATCGCCAGATGTTGAACCTTTCGGTCCTAGCCTGCACCTGAAACATGCTCTTGAGACTCTCGATCATATCGAAAGCCCCAACATCTTTGAAATGCTGCTGCAAATCGGGCTCCATACAAGCCAGCATGAGGCAGCTGATCTCGTTTGATTCATCAACGAGTTTCTGGTAGGCATTCCTGGTTGTGGTATTAGCATTATCGGCAGGTTCCTCTGGAAGTGGATCCTCTGGAACATGTTGCTTTTTATCATGTTTGAGAACAATTCTCAGATTTCTATACCAGGTGGTAAAGTTTGTTCCATTCAGTTTATCCTTTTCCAGAATTGATTTCAATGCAAAGTTGGGTTGAGCAGGTGGTGCCATTGATCTACAACAGAAAATATGCAATCACTAAGCAATGTGTTTATGTAGAGTAATTCAAGCCTAAACAGAAATACTCCCACTGAAGTCAACATCCCTCTGCAAACTCTTAGTGATTCAGGATCCGACTAGCGCATGCGACTAGTGAGCTTTAGCATCACTGCTAGCCAACATAACTATCCGGTAAGCAACTCCTTTCTAATCGTATCTCTATATGACTCCTGTCGGCTGGGAAGGTATCTCATACCTCGGCTCCCAACCTACTTTGCCACAAGGCCCAAAACCATTTTGATAGACTTTTCAAGTTAACCTGATGTAGTGCATGTCTGTGTCCGACATGAACCCTCTAGTTCAAGGACACCCAACAGCACCCCAATTTTATGAGCCCACTACTAGACGTACTTGACATGCGAAGGTGCAACATCGGGATGGAAATTCGCTTGATACTCATGAGGGATCATTCCACCATTCTAACATGCATAGAAACAAAGAAGCATAACAATCACAAATAAACACATATTGTGAAATAGTATGGCTCCTTCATGGATGTTCTTCCAGGCCGGCTCCGACTCTGATAACCATCTAGGAACTCCATCTTGTTTGTCACGCCGGGATGCCAAGCCACCAACCTGATCTCTATTATCCAACTACTACAACTAGTAATGACTTACATAGAGTCACAAGTCGACACGCAGGTCGTTATACATTATAATGACAACACTTTGGCTCCTGCTGGCTGACAAACATGACACGTGCCATGTATAATTTACACACATGCATCACATAGACATGAGCCATACTATTCACATCAAACCTGCAAAACAAAGTTATACATAGAGTTGCATTCTACTGGTTTGAGTGATCGTGTACGAAATACAAGGTGCTACGCACACGGCGGTCCCGCTCGGATACCGACTGGTAGGGGTAGGTTGTGTCACGACCTCATCTACTCCGATCATCAGAAACATAGCCTCTTGAATCCCCATGTGCAATTGATCTCATCAACCGTGCACATAGCCGATCTCATCAACGACAACAGATCTCATCTGCTGCCTCCACATATCTAATATGCATACGATCTGAATCCAAATCCTATAGCAGAGGCTCTGATACCACTGTTGGGTTCTACGATAGGGTGCATCGACTGCAAATTAAAAATTTCCTACGAGCAGAACATCCAGGAACATGCTAAGGGAGATGGATCACAGATCGTTGCCACTAGACGCGCAGTGCCGTGCAGCGGAAGTAGAGTTGAGGCAGCGCATTCCTGGAGTCACCCCGCGTTCCCGAAGACATCTCCTACTTGCCGGTCTCCCACGTGGCCGATCGGATCCCGCGAACAAGTTCGCCGGAGCGGCGCAAGTGCACCGCCTCTAATGGTATCCGTGTGTGTGGAAGGAACGTCGCCGACAGACTGCTAGGTCTGATCACACAACCGGCAGCGAGTGGAGGAGGCTAGTTGCAACACATGCAAAGCCCTAACGTCGGCGCCGAAGCGATCAACCGAATAAGTGTGCCGCACCTCCACTATTTATAGTCATCCATCTCAGGCTCAACACTTGGGCCTTGCATGGGTCCTAAAGCCCATAGTCTACTCGGTCGCGTTCCAAGTCCAACTCGGTTCACATCCGACCAATGTCCTTCAAACCGACCTGGTTCGGATCACCTCCGACCTGCATGGTTGGTAGCGGCCTCTAGCAAGGCGTGCCGACCACCAAGTAGACTATGAAGCTGGTTAGGCGAACCCATACAACGTGTCACACTTCTGTTCCCTTTGCCTCACGATATATGTTGTTAGGCTGAAGGCGAGGCTATCATCCTTGTGCTAGCCCGAACTCTTTCTCATTCCAGTGATACCGACCACAAACTGGATTATCTCATAATCCTTGTCGCATGGCCATGCTTATCCTGGTCGGATCACACGGGGGCCCAGAGTATATATCTCCTGATCGGAGGGGCAAATCCCATCTTGCTCGACCATGTCTCGCAACATGGGACTGGGCAAACCCGAAACCTACCTTTGTAACTACCCAGTCACGGAGTAGCGTTTGGTTGGCCCAAAGCAAGTCTGTCATCCCGAGTACATGCGTCCGCTCAGGTCTGAGGACATAGAACGTATGTTGTACTAAAGACTCACAGATGACATATCGTTGTGTCTCATAGTTGGGTCTGTCCGACTCGGACCTTATCTTGACTCGGATTTGACTACGTTGAATCCGACCAGATCCTTCCGAGTCCACATTATCCGGTTAGCATCCAATGCTCCATGGCTAGTGAGACCAAGCCATCCACCGTGGCATATGCTAGTCTAGTCCGACATGTGCCCACACGTCACTTGCAACTAGGGACAATTTAGGATGTATCATACAAAACTAGATCTCACAGACAAGTCACGTACTTGCCAACAAGTATTATTGATTACATCCAAGGACTATCTTAATTCATAACCACATACGAAATATCATCATACATGATTGCCTCTAGGGCATATGTCCAACACCGAAACCGTTTGTCGCTGCGCCATTTTAAGCGCCTGGAAACCTCTCGGTCATCTTGCTCTTCGGTGGGAAGGGGGAAGAGGGCTGCTTTGCGAGGCGGAGGCAGGGAGTTGTGGCATTCACCGGCGGGGAGGGACGCCTTTTATAGCTGCAGCGGGGCGCCGAGAGGCTGCATTCTGGGTGACGCATGGCGGGAGCGGGCCGGACGCGCATTCGTGGCGCCTTCACTGCGCCACCCGTGAGGCATCAATGTAGGCTGACCGGCGCAGCAGCGCGGCAGCCTTGGCCAGCCTTGGAATTGATTCCCACGGGCGAGGCGATGAGCGCGACGATGCGGCGTCTCACTGACTCGGCGGGCCCATCCTCGTTCGTGCCAAAATCGCGTCCCCTGACGCCCCCAGGTGCTCCCCACCGCGCCGGGTTCGGCCTGGGTCCGCCGGCGCTAATTTTGGCCCAAACCAGTGAAAAACAGGCTCCTGGGGGCGCGACTGGGCCTTTTTTGGGCGTTGGCGCGAAGAAATCGCTTGGGGGGCCGTGTTGGGGGCTCGGCTGGAGGGGACTGCCTATATGGCGCTCTTTGCGTCGAAATGCTGGGGCTTCGCACAAAGCCTCTCAGTTTGTGGGCTTTTTGGGCCTTTTTTATCGACAGTAGCGACTGGCTCAAAAAGAAAAGGAGAGTGCTCGCGGGGAATCGAACCCAGTATTCCGTCCTGGAGAGAAAACGATATAACGAGCCGAGCTGGTGACCATTCGTGATTACTTCACAACACCAGCTACTAAGAACCAAACTCCAACGCAGATTCGAAGAATTTCTGAAATTACAAAAGCAATTTTTTCAAAGCGGCTAAGATCATAAATGCCAAAAAACATTTTCTGAAAATCGTGAACAGTTTTCTAAAATGGGAACATATTTTGTAATTCCAAATCAAAATTTGTAAAAGCGAACATTTTTTTTTGAGGGGAGCATAAAGCGAACATTATTCTGAAACTCCTAAAAAAATGCAAACATCAACATTTTAAAAAAAATTATAATTTCTTTTGAAAATGGGAACAATTTTGAAGTTCCAAATAATTTTTCAAAACGGGAACATGTTTTGAACCAACCGAACATTTTTTGAAATTTGTGAACAAAAATTTGAAACTGAAAAATTTCGAAACTCAAAAACGACACTGTGCACATTTTTTGAATTTTGCAAACAATATATTTAAAACGGGAACATGTTTTGAACTGCTTGAGAATTTTTTGAAATTTGTGAACAAAAATATTGAAAACTTAAATATTTTTTGAAACTCCGAACAAAATTCGAAAGCACGAATATTTTTTTGCATCTATGAACAAAATTTGAATACAGGAACATTTTTTGAAAGTCTGAAGAAAATTTTAAAAACCGAACATTTTTTAAACTCCCGAACAAAGTTTCAAAACGCGAACAATTTTTTGAAAAGTGAACATTTTTTGAATATGTGATTTTTCTTGAAATCAGAAACATTTTTGGAAACAACCGACCAAAAATTGAAAATACAAACAATTTTCTGAAACTCCGGAACAAAATTTAAAAACACAAACAAATTTTTGAAAATCAAACATTTTTTTGAAAATATGAACTTTTTTGAAAAAGAGAACGTTTTTAAAAAGGAAAAGAAAAAAGAAAAAAGAAAAAAAAATACTTCAAACATTTTTGTAAAGAACGAATATTTTTTACATGCAAACAAAATTTGAATAGTTTGTACATTTTAAAATGATGAAAATGATAAAGCGAAGACAAGGAAAATAAAGAAAAGAAACAGAAAGAAAAAAGATGAAAAAGAAAACTTGAAAAGGTAGAAAAGGAAAAGATAGACAAGAAAAAATAAACAGAAAAGGGAAACGAAAAACAAAAATGAAACAGAAAAAAAATGTTAGGAAGCTCATAGAAGGTTTCCAAAATCGAAAAAACCTGGCTGGGAACAAGCGAGAAGGTTCCTAAAACCGAAATCATAGAACCACTTTAAAGGCAGGCCCACGCGGGGACTCTCGGTCAATCCATGTGCGTCCGCTTGACAACTTGCCGCAGCAAGCGGCAAATAGGATATTCCCGGCTGGAGATGTTCTAGGTTACCTGTTTCCAGGTCATTACCGCAGTTTCGCTCTGCGTCCGCGGAGTCGCTGCTACGTCGCCTCCGCCAGCAGCACCGCCAGAAGAAAACTAAGCGCTATCAAGAGGTAATGCATTCACACTGCAGCAGTGGCAGTTAAACCAAGGAATGGAAAAGGTGGGAGGTCCCAATAGCACTCAACGTCAATTGGTATTCAACGATGGATTTCCCTAGCAAAACTGTAGTACTCGATCAATACTGCTGCGTGCCAAGCTTCATGCACAGAGTAAAAAAAAGCAATATCCCGATCTGGAAGACGCGGATGTAGATAGGCAAACTGCCCATGACCTGTGGAAGCGGATCCTCTAACATCATGAAGGGATGTCACGTAAGCTACAGTAACCTTGACATCCCTTCTTCACATTCATATGGTTAAGTCTAAAATGATTACAATTAATTTGCAAATTACAAATCTATTGTATACATTTACAAAAATTACATACAAACAAAATTATGGTGCAATAAAATTATTTTTTGATTTTTTTGTACACGCTACAGTAAATTCACACAGTGATTGGTACAGTATTTCACTGTGGCTCGTGACATCTCTTCTTCGGTTTACATACACATGTCATTGTAGCTTCGTGACATTCCTTCAGAATGTTAGAGGATACACTTTCATGACCTGTAGGCCGTACGAGGATGACTGGGGTTGGACTCGGACTCCGCGAGGGCAGGCCTCGAGTCACCGTCTCCATGCCGCCGCGGCCGCCTCGGCCGCCCGCTTCAGCCGCTGCTGCGGCCCTGCTCCTCCCGGTGCCCTGTGCCTGGCTGGGGCCGACCCGCCTCGGCCTCCGCCGCAGGAAACTTCCTCTGTGTCTGAGCCACCGTTTTTGCGGCCTCACCTCACCCCGTTGAGCCTACAAGCCGGACTCCACCGGCGCCTGTTGGTGTGGATTCAAGTCAAATCGGCTCCAGCTCCAAGCCGCTGCCCTCACGGCCGTGATCTCACCCCGAGCCCCCTTCTGCTCTGCTCTGCGGCCGCTCCTGTCGAGTATCGTGATTATTAGAAAAGCTAGGATAGCGTAGGATATTATTCTACCTTGGCTTGTACTCCAAGATAATCATGTACTCCTATATATATATAACCATAAGGCTCAAGCAATACATAACGAACTCTTTCACCAATCTCCCTCTCTCTTCCTTCTAACATGGTATCAGCCTAACTGATCCAAACCCTAGCCGTCGCCCGCCGCTTCCGCTCCGTGCCGCCCCCGGGGCGGTCAGCCTTCATGACCGCCGCCCGGGGCCGCACCACCCGTACCTAGGGTTCGTCCGCCGGTCGTGTTGACTGGCTGCCTTGGAGAGTCTTTTTTTCGATCCTTTGATACGGATTTTTTCTCTCTCTCGCCGGTCGTATTGATCAGCGATTTTTTTGGTTTTCCGATTTAAGATTGGTTTGCGTCGCCCGCCGCCGTCCGTCGACCATTAAACGCTTGTACTTTCACATCTTGATCGGTTCCTGCACAGTGACGCCCCATCACGCGCCCCAGCTTCACATAGCGGCGTCTCGTCGCACACTGCACACTGCTGGCCGGCGCCGGTCGTCCCGCGCTGCATGGCCTGCGGGCACGGACGCTCCCCGCGTGGGCGTGTTGTGCCTACACGCATGTCTTGGTGTGGCCAGCCGCTATGCTGGCTTCCTGCGCCTGGATGATCCGTGCAATGCTTCTGTGCATGCACATGTGGCAATCTGCACGTCACAGGCTAATCCGATCTGCATAGCCGCCGCATATTGGAATTTTCTCAAGTTTGTCAAGTACGCGTATCACTCCGATCGAGCTACAAGCTGCCGCTGCGTCACCCTGTCGGGCTGCAGTGCCGCCGTCCCGTGGTTTTTCCCGTGGCTGCACCGATCTGCACCGCCGCTGCGTCACCCCTTCGGGCCGTAGTGCCGTGGCACGTGATCCTCGCCGCCGCTCTGAGGCCGTTCTCGTGATTGCACTACCTCGCGCGCTGCCGCTGCGTCGCCCCTTCTGGCCATAGTGCCGCGGCCCGCGGTCAACCGCCACACCGAGGCCGTCCGCTCCAGCCCGTCCCCGAGGCTGCACCGACCCTCGCGATGCCGCTGCGTCGCCCCGTCGGGCCGTAGTGAGCGTGGCACGCGATCCCTGCAACTGCCCTGAGGTCTTCCCCGCCGTCGACCCGACCTGCCCGCCGCCGTTGCGTCGCCCCTTTGGGCCGTAACGCTGTGGCCCGCGGTCCAATGCCGTCCACGTGCGTTGACTTCCACGTGATATGCGCCGCGCCGCCTCCCTTGGTGCGGGAAGGTCACCATCCGCGCCGGTCTTCGTCACGCTGTCGGGTTCATTATCGCCTACTTCGAGCACCGCCGTCGCGCTCCTTCTCTAGCCGCCGCCACCGCCTCCTTAGGCCGCCGCCGCCACTGCTCTTCTTCCGCGGCTCCGTGGCGACTACCTCGACACCGGCGCACCCCGACTCGACACCGACCATGGCATTCTTCGCACGGCTACCTCGACTACGGCTACACCACCTGCGCTCTCGGCTACGTCGACAAACGGCACAAAGGGCTACCGCTTTGCTTGAGCAACCTCGTCGGTTTTCACTCCAGCCACGACTCCGCGATGCATCGACCGTTATGACTGTGGGGGAGTGTCCGTTGGCTTACCTTCGGATTATTCTCCAGTCTCACTATCTGCGTCGCTACCATTGTGACTGCGGGGGAATGTTGAGTATCGTGATTATTAGGAAAGCTAGGATAGCGTAGGATATTATTCTACCTTGCCTTGTACTCCAAGATGATCATGTACTCCTATATAGATATACCCATAAGGCTCAAGCAATTCATAACGAACTCTTTCACCAATCTCCCTCTCTCTTCCTTCTAACATGGTGTCAGCCTAACCGATCTAAACCCTAGCCGTCGCCCGCCGCTTCCGATCCGCGCCGCCTCCGAGGCGGTCGGCCTTCATGACCGCCGCCCGGGGCTGCGCCACCCGTACCTAGGGTTCGTCTGCCGGTCGTGTTGACCTGCTGCCTTAGAGACTCTTTTTTCTGATCCTTTGGTCCGGATTTTTTTCTCTCTCGCCGGTCGTATTGATCGGCGATTTTTTTTGGTTTTCTGATCTAAGATCGGTTTGCGTCGCCCGCCGCCGTCCGTCGACCATTATGCGCTTGTACTTTGACATCTAGATCGGTTCCTGCACAGTGACGCCCCATCGCGCGCCCCAGCTTCACGTAGAGGCGTCTCGTCGCACGCTGCACACTGCTGGCCGGCGCCGGTCGTCCCGCACTGCATGGCCTGCGAGCACGGACGCTCCCCACGTGGCGTGTTGTGCCTACACGCATGTCTTGGTGTGGCTAGCCGCTATGCTGGCTTACTGCGCCAGGATGATCCGTACAATGCTTCTGTGCATGCACATGTGGCAATCTGCACGTCACAGGCTAATCCGATCTGCATAGCCGCCGCATATTGTAATTTTCTCAAGTTTGTCAAGTACGCGTATCTCTCCGATCGAGAAACAAGCTGCCGCTGCGTTGCCCCATCGGGCTGCAGTGCCGCCGTCCCATGGTTTCCCCCGTGGCTGCACTGATCTGCGCCGCCGCTGCGTCACCCCTTCGGGCCGTAGTGCCGCGGCACGTGATCCTCGCCGCCGCTTTGAGGCCGTTCTCGTGATTGCACCACCTCGCGCGCTGCCACTGCATCGCCCCTTCTGGCCATAGTGCCGCGGCCCGCGGTCAACCGCCACACTGAGGCCGTCCGCTCCAGGCCGTCCCCGAGGCTGCACCGACCCTCGCGATGCCGCTGCGTCGCCCCGTTGGGCCGTAGCGAGCGTGGCACGCGATCCCTGCAACCGCCCTGAGGTCTTCCCCGCCGTCGACCCGACTTGCTCGCCGCCGTTGCGTCGCCCCTTTGGGCCGTAACGCTGCGGCCCACGGTCCAATGCCGTCCACGCGCATTGACTTTCACCTAATATGCGCCGCGCCACCTCCCTTGGTGCGGGAACGTCACCATCCGCGCCGGTCTTCGTCACGCTGTCGGGTTCATTATCGCCTACTTCGAGCACCGCCGCCGCGCTCCTTCTCTAGCCGCCGCCACCGCCTCCTTAGGCCGCCGCCGCCGCTGCTCTTCTTCAGCGGCTCCGTGGCGACTACCTCGACACCGGCAAACCCTGACTCGACATCGACCACGGCATTCTTCGCACGGCTACCTCGACTACGGCTACACCACCTACGCTCTCGGCTACATCGACAAACGGCACAAAGGGCTACCGCTTTGCTTGAGCAACCTCGTCGGTTTTCACTCCAGCCACGACTCCGCGATGCATCGACCGTTACGACTGTGGGTGAGTGTTAGTTGGCTTACCTTCGGATTATTCTCCAGTCTCACCATCTGCGTCGCGACCATTGTGACTGCGGGGGAATGTTGAGTATCGTGATTATTAGGAAAGCTAGGATAGCATAGGATATTATTCTACCTTGCCTTGTACTCCAAGATGATCATGTACTCCTATATATATGCCCATGAGGCTCACGCAATATATAACGAACTATTCCACCAATCTCCCTCTCTCTCTCTTCTAACAGCTCCGGCTTGATTTTGTTCTGCTCCACGCGCGCGCGTGTGCGCACAACCCCAACTGGCCTCGCATCTACTGCAAGCCGGTCTTGCGCTACTGACCAAATTCGCGGCCAACTCTCCGCGCCTCCTCAACTGCAGTCCGCGTTTCCGCCGTTGCAGCCACTCGAGCCGCTGCTTCACCCCGCACGTATCACGCCTCTTCCTATGGCCGAGTCCCACAGCCGCCCTCCTCTGCGAATGCGCTTGAGCTGCCATGGAATCATCGCAACTTCGACCACCTCGCGTGCGTCCTCACGTTCGCCACATGGCCTCCTTCTCCAGCCGCCGGACCCGCCCACGCTTCTGAGCGCTGCCGCATTCTCCGCCTGGTAACTCATGCAACAAAGAGCCTGGAAACCAATACGAGGAAGTGGCCGGGAATACATACAACAAGGTGCAAGCAAGTTTGCTCAGCGGAGGACCAGAAATTCAGTATAATAATGAACCAGCAAAGATCATGCATACAATGGGGAAGTGAAGCAACATGAAACCTTGCAGATAGAGGGTGATATACTCGCAGGGAATACGAGATGTGCAGGTACATGGTCACTGACTTGTATTTGTGCGTGAAGCTACGCGCACCATATATGGGAATGAAGGGAGTACTAGTCAAATATGATTTCTTTCCATTGGAACATTCACACGGAACGGAGGACAAGTGCATGTACGCATGATTGGTTCAAAGACCATTATGCCAAGCACAAAAGGAGCACGGGTCTTAGTGAGATGTTCCCTTAATCTCGTCGTTCCTACCGTCTGGGTCTACATCGATGTATAAGACACTGTGTCAGTGTCAGTCCGCGTAAAGCTGCCTAACGAGCAGGCACGCAGAGGTTGTACTAGCGCTAGCAACGTACTGGATCCCTGGTAGACACGCACTAAATTGTTAACCTGGTGGTCCGGTTTGCACGGACGCATCAGGTTACGTGGCGGACCCGGGTAAAATTATTGTCATGCGGTTCAATCAACAAATCGAAGGCCGTGCCAAATGTTCGCGCGCATTGAGTTGTCCAACGGCAGAGGGAATAAGCACAAACCTTGATGCCTGATCCGTCTAGCTATCTAAACTTGGTTTGCGCCGTTGGTATCATCCGACAAAAAATGCCAGGTGATATCCATCTAAGAATGTTTTATTGGCACATATGATTTTTGTCAAAGAACAATTATTTTGGCTTGTGATATTTACATGCAGGACAATTGTTCACTACAAAAGTGGTTTATACCGGTGTTCGTCTGTATCATGTTGTTCAACGGACATGTGCGAGTCACCGCCCCTATGCCCTGGTTTACATTGATTCACCGGACCCGCGCCTGCTCGCTGCTCAACGGACATGCACAAGCCGCCGCCTTTGGGCCTAGTCTACATCAACACGACGCGGCTAACTTGTTCGTCTGTGCGGTTTACCGCGCCTGCAATTAACTCCCCTGTCCGCACCAACTTACAACGCAACGGCCGACTCATCTGTCTGCTCCCGTGGCCGACTCGCCCATGATTGATTTCAGCTTCACTATATTGATCATCAACTCCGTAACGGATAATTTCTAGCCTAACATATCAGGACAAGTTGTCTACTGCAAAAGGAGTTGTTATGTCACTGAGTCATTGAATGGATCATACCGGGAGTATATTACGGTCAAGGAAGGAGAATCTCAAGACAACTCCTCGAGTCGTCTTAAGTCTCGGGGGCTACGATGACATGACTTAGCAAATTTTGCCAGATTCCAGAACCCCGGGTCATTGGAGGGAACTCGGGGGCTGCTGCCACATTGGTGTAAATTTAAAGGCTGTCAAAACTTTTCCGGCTTAAAAAGAAGGATTCCGGTTCAAGGGAAATCTGTTTCTCACAGAAGTCTTGAGATCTCAATTCCGGTTCAACATCCGGTTCAAAAGGAATTCATCTCTCGCAAAGTTCGAGTTCTCAGAAAAAATTAAAGGTTGCCAAAGAGAATTTGCTTCCATGATGCGCGGTTCAAACATTGGTATCCTGCCTTATTGGCTTATCATATTATGAGTCACTTGGGGGCTTCCTGCTCAATGAGCATAGCTATGACTACCCTATTGATCCAGCTTATACGCCTTGTTGCGAATCACTTGGGGGCTTATTGCCCAAGTTAAAGGTTACCAAAGAGAACTTGCTGCAGTGCACAGTTCGAACATAGGTATCCTGCCTTGAGGGCTCGCTATACGTCACTTGGGGGCTCCCTGTTCAATGAACATAGCTTTATTTACCCTTTTGATTTGCTCGTACGCCAGGTGTAAACACCAAATTCCGGTTTATCCTGCCTTGTATGTCTGCCACTCCGCCCAGGTAATCCTGGAATGACCTGCCGTACTCTTGACAGTCAATCTTATAAAGACCCTGAACTTGTCCAAAGTTAAAACGGCAGTTGGTCATGTGAGGCCCGACTTACAGGTTTGAATGAAGGATTAACTCAGTGGTTGTGGGGCCCATGAAAGCACTTGATATTAAGGCTTGGCAGCCTATGAAAGCCTTGTTTTTCTAATTCATTGTTTTCTTTAAACATTGTTGGATTCATATCCTTGTTCCATATTAACATATGGTTTAATACAAATCAGGCCATATCGCCTTGATTATATGACTCATAATTGAGCATATTGCGATTGGTAACCCGCCCTGATAGCAGACTTTAAGTTGCCAGGATATTTTGCCTTGAGCAATCAAAATGATGATATTTCATGACTCCGGGTTGACACTAGCTCCGGATTATAATTATCAAGGCATCACCATGGTATTAATCTATAGGTATATCTTTCAATAATTGCATGAATATTTGGGGTTTTGTAACCCGCCCTGACTTTTGAGTTTAAGTCACCAGTATGTTCCGGCTTAAATAGCAGTGGTTGCAAGTATTTGGGTTGTCACCCGCCCTGGATTTTGACTCGAGTCGCCAGCATGCTTCATTGAAATCAGGCACTTATAAATATTGGGGTTGTCACCTTTACTACATGTATGTTTTCCTGGTTATATGAATATGCGAGGTTTGATAACCCGCCCTGGCCTTTCACTTTAAGTTGCCAGTATATTTTGGTTTCGATGGTCTTAATTCTAGTCTTTTCCATAACTACATAAGACTATACTATATTTGGGTTGTTACCCACCCTGGCTTTTGACGATAAGTCGCCTAGGCATATGTTGTTTAAACTTTGTGTAGGACATGCAGAGCTTTACACACAACTCCGGGTTATATTGCTCCATATTGAGTTTATTGAGGCTATAAGACACCAAAGTGATTTTTTGCAAAAAAACTGGACATGACTATGAGCCGCCATGGATGGTTGGGTTATTTAACCCGCCATGGATTCGATCCTTAAAAGCTGACTCATGAATTATATTATTGTGCATGTTTGCAATAGCATCTCTGCTTGCAGGGGTTATCAATTCTTGGTTTTTTACAAAGGCTATAAGCCGCCGGGTTACAAAAATTCCGGATTAGAATGGATGCACATTAAGTCGCCATCGGCCAATAGCCATCGAGTATTTAACTCTGGATTTACTTGTCAATAGACAAGATCTTGTGATTGAGGTTTTCATACCGGGTTATATTATTCAAATCTTTAAATAGCCAACATGGTTGGATTTCTATTATGGTTATCAATAACGAGTATTATGATTGAGGTTTTCAAAGCTGCTTTAGAGCAATGGCTATTATTTCTTCATCCAAGAGTACCGGTTCACAACAGAGAGCATGGTCCAATATTGATATACAAAGGCTTTCAACAACATCATCCGGATAATGAATATGGTTTTATTTAGTCCCAATTCGTTATTGGCATACGGCCCGACACTTGCGGGCTACATAATTCAAATTGAGATTACATCAAGTATGCAAGTCCCATGTCGCTGCAAGCATGCACCATGGTACTTGGGGGCTAATGCAAAGTCATTTTTAACTTGCCTCATTGAAGGCCCGACCCATCACATAGTGATGAGCCGGCCCTTTGGGTGCTACTAATTACTCCTATCAAAGGTAACCTGAAACTTGGGAGCTACATCATTTGGTGTTATCTTTTGAATTACATATAATGTCCCAGCTCAATATTATCTTATTGAGCCGGCCCTTGGGGGCTACACTTTGCTGCTCAAATCTACATGATCATATCTACAAAGTCCATGCTCATTATTGCATAATGACCCGACACTTGGGGGCTACGCATGTGAGGTGCAAAATATTCAGTTTATGAGTGGTGACTTACATGAATAACCCGGATTTCTCCAAAGTTGTAGAATTTATATTAAAGAAAGTCTTAAGCTATCACTACATTCTCCTCTTAAGACTTGGGGGGTACATGTGATATGTATATAAAGGAGGACCAAGTATTATATTGGAGAAGTTTGCAAAGTTCATTTTCTCTAAGCTATTCATAGAAAAGTTTAGAGAGCATATTCAATGATTGGAAAGCTACATTTGCAAAAGCAAGCACCTATAAGATCGACCCAGCATCACCAACAATCATGACCCGGTATCACCAACGATTATGACCTGGCGTCACCAACAATCATGACCCGGTATAACCAACGATTATGACCCGACGTCAGCAACAATTATGACCCGACATTATTTGTTAATAACCCGACAATTTTGGTAATCATAAATTGGCAAGATCTACATCTTCAAGCCGGCTGAAAATCAGGCAAATTGATTATGAAGCTGGCCTATTGACCTGGACATTTCAGAAGAAGTGCCCGGATTTTTTGCATTGGCAAAGTTTGAACATATCTGCGAAAGGAGATATTCTATGAAGTCATGGACACATATCAAGATGGAAATGATAAGGACTTAAGGATGATGGAAATGAGGATGTACAACAAGATGAACCTCATCGACCTCCTTCTCCACCTCTGCAAGAGAACAACAACGCCCACGACAATGAGAAATGGCAAGAGGAAGAACAAGACAATGAAGACGATGTTCCACCCCGACCCAAAGAAAAGCTCTCACGAGTTCAAGAAAGAGTCTCAAGAGATCATCCCATCGAAGAAATCTTCGATGGTATTCAAACCGGGAGAATTACTCGCTCTAAAACTTGTTTGGCTAAATTTTGTGAACATTATTCATTCATTTCTAGCATTGAACCTATGAGGTTGAAGAAGCTCTTGATTGTCCAGATTGGGTGAACACTATGCATGAAGAGCTACAAAATTTCGAGAGGAAACAAGTGTGGACGTTGGTTGAAAAGCCAGGTGAGAAGCACACTGTCATTGGAACCAAATGGGTGTTTTGGAATAAGCAAGATGAAGATGGACAAGTTGTACACAATAAGGCCCGTCTCGTCACCCAAGGCTACACTCAAGTTGGAGGTATGGACTATCACTGGTATGCGTCGGTGCTATACAAACGGTTTTTAACCCCTTTCTGCGACGGCGTTTGGAACCGTCGCCAAGTGAGTGTGGGCGATAGGGGGTCCTTCCTACACGGCCCAGAAACCGTCGGGGATGGGCCCTCCTGGCACACTGGCTGGGGAAAAATGAGCTCGTGTGTGATCTGGCGGGGCATCGAAACCCAATTGTTTCCGTTCGTATGTATATCCCACATGGTGAATCCGAGAAAAACATTTCGGCTCGTATATATATCACACATAGTTTTTTGTGTGGAAACATTTGTGCAAGGTGGCCTAACGCAAACATTTCTCTGCCGGAAGCCGTGTGTGATTGTTAGTTGATCGAACATGCCTACTTTCTAGAAACCGTGCATGTTTTCTGAGTTCATCGCCCATGGTGCTGTCTGAGTAACCGTCTGCAATAGAAAACCCCAATAAGTAGGGTAATTAGCCTATTATTGATAATCCATGTACTAATCAAATTGATATTTCTTATAAATACACACCAGATATTTCATATCCGTATAACAGCAACCAGGATTTCGTAATCGAATTACATCAGATAGCTTCGGCACCCAGTTCCGCCATTACACAACAGCACCAAGTTTCACATGCAACATCAAAAACCTTTGGAAAGTAGCATCATACACGGTAAATAGACAGATGAATCTCATCTAGGAAACTGCAGAAGTGGAAGGCAAATGATGAGCCTTCAGTGATGTTGAATGTCCATGCAACTTTAGGCCAGTGGCTATGGATAATTGCCCGCCCAACCTTCATCCTCTTCAGCAAGACTTCAATATTGTACCACGGGTGTTGAATGAATACCTTCCTCGCCTCTTGACAATGCAGGTGGTTTGAGAGGTAATTATTGGGGAGCTGCTTTGAAAAGTACTGAAAACAAAGATATGCAAACAAGGTAAAAGAATTAGTACCATCCTATAGTTGACTGATGGCGCAAGGGGTAAAAACAAGGTAAAAGAGTTAGTACCATCCTATAGTTAACTGATGTCTTCATTGTGCAAACAAAGATCTTGCTGTTATTCTTCGCAAGTTTCTTCATTCTAACAATCTTTCTGAGTTTCTTAACTTGACTGATATTCATGGACATCTTATTTCCTCATAAGCAAAATGGGTCGAACAGTGGGTCTAAGCCTATGATAGCAGGACCTACATGTGCAAGACCAAATTGTAAGAAACCTAAATATTAGAATGATTCCTGCAACTGCACAATAATGTGCTATTAGCCAAAGGACCATGCTTGAACAAACCTCGATGGTAAACTGCAGTGTCTCTCATGTTTCCCTGCAACACACATAAGGAAGATCTTGATCTGTCACGCCCAATATGCGACCCTATCCTAAAGGAACTCGAAGGTCCCACCAAGGATAGAAACGCATATTGGAGACGCTTTTGCAAGGTGGATATCATTACATCATACCATTACATAATAGTTGGGGATACATACAAGAGGCATACAGTGACCCATGAATACAACAACATCATACATAAGAGCAACATCCGACTACGGATGAAACACAAACATAAACTCAAACGACATCCACCCTGCTAGCTCGGGCTACCGACCAGGAACCTAACCCTGAACGAAGAAGACGCAGAAGAAGAACTCCAAGACAAGCATACATCGCTGTCACGTCATGAACATCGCATTACCTGTACCAGCAACTAGAGTTGTAATAATCTGTGAGCCACGAGGACTCAGCAATCCCATTACCATGGGTATCAAGACTAGCAAAGCTTAATGGGTATGGAAAGGATAAGTGGTGAGGTTGCAGCAGCGACTAAGCATGATATGGTGGCTAATTTACGAATACAAGAATACGATGAGAAGCTACGCAAACGGTCGCAAGCTAGTAATGATCAAGAAGTGATCCTGAACTACTTACGTTCAAACATAACCCAAACCGTGTTCACTTCCCAGACTCCACCGAGAAGAGACCATCACGGCTACACAAAGTCAAGTGTCAAGTTCTCTACAACCGGATATTAACAAATTCCCATCTGCCACATAACCGCGGGCATGACTTTCGAAAGTTTAAATCCTGCAGGGGTGTCCCAACTTAGCCCATCAGAAGCTCTCACGATCAGGGAAGGATATTCCTTCTCCCCGGAAGACCCGATCAGCCTCGGAATCCCGGTTACAAGACATTTCGACAATGGTAAAACAAGACCAGCAAAACCTCCCGGTGTGCTGACAAATCCCGATAGGAGCCGCACGTATCTCGTTCTCAGGGCACAACGGATTGACCAAACTTCCGGTAGACCAAATCCATAGTTTCCCCTGGCAGTCACCGGCGGTTGACAGTTTGGACCAACACTGTGAGGAGCACTGGCCCGGGGGTTGATTAAAAATACTAGGGGTCCAGAGACAATCCCCTATTTAAGTTTAGTTGTTATTAGGAAAATGGTAAAACCAATGTTGGGCCTTGCTGGAGGAGTTTTATTCAAAGCGAACTATCAAGGGGTTCCCATAAACCCGACTGCGTAAGGAACGCAAAATCAAGGAACATAACACCGGTATGACGGAAACTAGGGCGGCAAGAGTGGAACAAAACACCAGGCATAAGGCCGAGCCTTCCACCCTTTACCAAGTATATAGATGCATTAATTAAAATAAGAGATATTGTGATATCCCAACATAATCCTGATCCAACATGGAGCAATCTTCAACTTCACCTGCAACTAACAACGCTGGAACAACATATAACAATTCTGATAAGTCCCCATATGGAAATTTCGAAATTGGTCCAGATCTAAATAAACCTTATGTTCAAGTAGTTAAACAGCAAGTTAAAATGCACCATGAAGATCTACACGAAATTCTAGTCAAGTTACATATAAAGTTCATTTAATTCGGAGCTACGACCTAGAAGATATGAGCAAAACAAGTTAAACATGACATTGATGCAAAATGCATACAAAAATCAAGAAAACACACTCAAAGCAAGGATTCAACATGACATGATGAATCTATACGAAATTCTAAGCAAGTTTCATATAGAGCATGCTCAAAACGGAGCAACGGTGCAACACATACAGTCCAAACAAGGTATAACAACAATCTGCCCCAAACAGCAACTACGCACTTTGCAAACATGAAAACAACATGCTACAGGAATCATAGGAGCACAAACTTGAGATTCACTTCATGTACAGATAACATACTTCAAATATAATTAAAGTTCATGTTCATAGCCATCAAGATTAAACTAATATGATCAATGCAAAATGCAACTTTATAACATAGGAGCATATACATGAGCAGAGTTAATATGATGGCATGTTGGATGCATGAAACAAAGATGATACAGCAACTATACATGGCAACCAAGGGCATGGCATCACAGTACACATAACAAAGAGCAAATAACATCATGGCATCATATAGATATGGCTCATGGATTAGTGGGAACCAACAAGGCAAGTTTGAATGTTGAAACAGTTTCAGCAAGTGTAAAACAACAATATTATCATAGCGTGTTTGCAAGCATGGAACGGAAGCATATGATCTCCAAAATTGACAACCATGGCATGTGAATAGAGTACTCATAGCATAATTAAAAACATGCATCTCCAAAAGAGGCATGGATCACTCAATAACAAGCTCACCACAAGGCATCATGAAGTTAATTGAAATCTGGAACAACATATAGGCATGTTCATGGCAATGAATACATATAGATTGGTAGCATCACCAGATTATGCATGGATTGATTGGTAGCATCAAGCCAAGATAGCATCATGATATGACAGAAACAGACTTGACAGAAAGTTAACAACAAGTAGCCCACTTCACAAGCTTGATTCACTTACTACAGGACATATCAAAATACATGGATGGAATCAGTATAAATACGGCATGAAAATGCTCCCAAAACATTTATACATCATGCTCATAGGATGCACACACAAAATGCAACAAAAATGATAGGCAAGTTACAACAGTTTTCAGCAGTTAACAACAACATGCACTTTTGCAATAGGGATTAAGCTATCAAGATGCACCCTAACATGAATTCAAAGCACACCAACATGTAGAGCATGAAAATCAGAACATGTGCATATTAAGAACATCACCATAGAATCAACAGGTACAATGTTATAACACTCACAAGGTACACACATGATGTTAACAATCAGCAAATTCCAGCAGTTTATATCACATAGCAGTTTTTCAACAAAGATTAAGGCTTAAATATAAACAGTAACATGAATGTAAACTACTCCACCATGAAGAGCACTCTGAGATGAACATTTTGACATATTATGCACACCAAACGGACCAACATGTACAAAGTTAGGACCCACACAAACCTGCCATATGAGATGATTTTACAGGGACTTGGCAGAAAAACACAGTGGCACGAGAGAGCAAAAAAACGCACTGGGCGGGGCTCACCATGGGCTTTGGCCCAGTTAGAGGAGAGGCCGGGCTAGGCCTGAGGGAGCCAGTGCTGGGCCTTGTGGGGGGGGGGGGCATGGCCCACGCGGGGCGCTGGAGGCGCCGCGAACTGGAGGAGCAGAGGAGGCCATGGCGCTGCGGCGACGTCCTCTGGTGATCCGGCGACGCTCCGGTGGCAGGGCGGTCCGGCATATGGCGGGGATGGACAGATCCAGGGGACAGGGATCCCGGACCCGGTGTCGGGGGTGGCCGGCGGCGCTCGGGGAGGCTGCTCTGGTGAGGAGCTCCAAGGGCAGCGGGGGTTCCTGGAGAGAGAGAGAGAGAGAGAGAGAGAGAGAGAGAGAGAGAGAGAGAGAGAGAGAGAGAGAGAAGCAAGAGGGAGAGGGGCGACGGGAACGCGCGACTTGGCAAGGTTGCCGACGGTGGCGCGGGACTCCACCGGGCGGTGCTTGGCGGCGACGAGGTCCCGGGCAGCGGGGCCGACGAGTGGCGCGGGGAGGCGCTCGGGAACCGAGCGGCGCGAGCAGGGAGGCGAGGCTCGGGCGCCTGCGGGTGGAGGCGCGGCCCGGGTTCGGCCCGGCGTGGGCCGAATCTGGCCTCGGGCGGGCCTGGCGGCGGCGGGGAAGCGGGGGAGGCGAGGTGGCCACTCGGGGTTGACATGGAGCGCGTGGCTGGGTGAGGTGGCACAACCGGATTGGCTACAGGTGGCGCTAGGTGGCGGCGCTGGCTTTGGGCCGGCGACAAGTGGCGGCGGTGGAGTGGGGCGGCGTGAATTTCGAGGTGGCGGCTAGGCTTATCCACGGGGGAAGGCTAGAGGTAGGTGGAGGGCTAGGTTTAGCCAAATTAGGAAGGGGAGGGGGTTTAAATAGGTAGGGATTAGGTTTGGGTGGGGGTTTGAGGGAGTTTTCGGACCATACGATCGCAATCGTGCTGCTCCGGATAGAGGGAGGACTAGGTGGGCTGTGAAGAGACCATGGGCAGCTGGAGAGAAGAGAGGGAGAGGCCCGCCGACAGTTTTGGAGACCGAAACGTCCGACGAATATACCGGCTATATCGCGGCCATATGTATAACGGTTGGGCTAACAAACGGACACCGAATGCGACGAAATTTGATAGGCGGTCTACCTACACTATAATAAGACCGCACGCCAATTTTCACCCCATTCCGAGAACATTGTTATGCCACTTATAAAATAATATTTTGCAGGTGCCGCGGGCGCGTGCGGGTGTGAAAGGGCTTGGAACAGACAACCAAGAGAACTGGGGAAACCCGAACGGACGCTAGTTTTGAAAAACATGCAGATGAAATGCAGATGATGACATGCCAAAGTGCAACACGCAAGCAAATGACATGGAAACAACTACAAATAATTGGAAGACACCTGACGCATCGGTCTCGGGGCGTTACATGATCAGGTTAACTGAGAGTTGTCATACTATCGGTAGAATATGCCTTTCGCCGTTGGTGTTCTTTCCAATCTCAATGCATTTCACCGCTCCACCGGAAATTCCCTCTGCCCCTACCGTACTCCAGCTTGGTAGACAAAGAAAATTCAGAATTGTCTTTCCTTCCAAGGATAACTTGATTGAGTACAGCCAAATTCGATTTATTTCACATGCGTAACAATACAAAATTGTACCCACAACAAATGAAAATCAAATTGCAGAACTGAATCAAACAGTTAGATGGACAGCAGACCAAATGAACCAAAATAGTTAACTAAGCACGGCATTGCAGAATAGAAACATGTACTAGAAGATAAGACAGTTAACAAAACAAAGAATGCTTGAGAACACTACTACGAAATGTAGCAATTGTCCCTACATCTCAGCAAGCCGCGGATGATTTTTATAATTTGATTTCTGGAATGGTCGAGGAAATTCATACGTGTCAGAAATGTTTGAAAAAGGTCCATGTTTCTACTGCTTGCACATCTAAGCTATCCTGTATCTCTTGCCTTCGGATTGGTCCCGTCAAGAAGGATTGTAATAGATTTGCTCGGATTCTGGGTCTCGTTTGGCAAGCTAAACCCGCTAACACTGCAACTTCCGACGTGCGCAGCGAGAATATCTCTCTGAGAACGCTTTTACCAAACTTGGACCTTCCTTCCACTTCCGCATTTACTCCTTCGTCAAGTTCCATCAGCCCCGGCCCCATGAATCCATCGACCTCACCGCCTGCAACCCCTCCTTCACCGTTGCATTCGCCGTCGATGGAGTGTGACTTCTCTGTTCCGATGGCCAACTTCCACCTGGAACCTCTGTTGTACGTCCCAGCTGGCCATCACATCATCGATGGCAAGGAAGATCGACCGTCGAGAACTTGTGTGATGCCACATACCCCAATTGTGCGCCACCATGAAGAGTTCATGCTTGCTGAGGTAATGCCTATCCCTCAGCCTGATCAGATTGGTGCTGCTAGAGAAGAGGTGGGGCAGTGGCTTCAATCGCACGGAGTACTAGTTAGGTCTGCACAGCCTGATCAGATTTGTTCTGTTGGATTGTATGAGCTCAGAGATGCTGCTATCAGGTTCTCGTTACTTCAGCTACCGCCTCAAACGCTGGGTCATGATCGCTTTGTGCGTTTTATTAAGCATGATGAGGGGGATTCTTTCCGTGGTGTTCAGGGTTTTCGCCAGGGTTTGCTCATGTTCCTGGGTATTCCTCTAGATCTTCGCAATACTGAATGTATAAGAGTTGTAGTTAACACGTTTGGCAAGTTCCATCACTGGATTAGCGAGGACCCCTATCTGGTTTGGTCTTTGGTTTTTGCTTCTTTCCTGGAGGATATGATTGTGCCTCGCGATGTGGCGTTCATGGATTTTGTGGCTTGGGGTGGTGCCAGAGTTTCTTGGACTGCAGCTCTATATATCCTGGGTGCAAACTTTGCTGAGCAGATGCCGCAGGATGAAGACTTGATGCCCATCAATGGCAATCCACATCCAGTTCCTGGGGTTCCTTTTCCAGAATTACCTTTGTTTAACTTACCACCTTTTCCTGCTTTGGGTTGGAATGCAGTCCCCCCTCCCCCTCCGGAGCCAGTAATCAATGAGGTGGCGGATCATAATTGGGGCAATTGGAATGAGCCTGCGGAGCATGTGGAGCAGCTTGCCCAAGATTAGGAGTCGATGGTGGTTGACCTCTCTGCTCAGCCTAGTTCTGACACTGTCCAACAGGTGCCCATTGCTCTTGTTATTATGATTGATGATGATCTGCCTGAGGCTCCTAATGCTCCTTTGATTGATGATATGGAGGCAGCCAACCAGTGGGCCATTGTTGTTTATCAGCCTCCTGTTATCAGGCATGTTGCTGCATTGCTAGCGGTTCCTTATGGGCCTCCTCTGCTGCCTGAAATGGTTTGGAGGAGAACATTTGAAAACCTGCTGCAAGCACCTGCTATTATTGCTGTTCCAACACCTATCTTGTTGCAGCCACTGTCTCCGGTTGTTCTGTCAAAGAGAAGCTGGGATTTTGCTTTCAGGGACATGGATTAGCCGTTACTCGCCTAGAAGGACCAAGAGCCAGCCAGGCCAGTTGCCAGGGCATTGTTTTCTGACGAGGTTGAGGAAGCAACTAAGAAGGTAATCTCACCTGCTGCAGTGATTGCTAAAGTCAGGAGGCCTCGCAAAACTTTGGCGCCAAACCCAATTGTGGACACTTCTGTTAGGCGATGTACAAGGAGCTCGGTCCAACGTGATGGGTTCAAGCCCACCTTCCAGGAGCTCAGTTGCAGCCCAAGAGGAAGAAGCCCAGAGCCAAGCCTTTCACTACTTAGATGCCTGATGATCCTGCTTCAGAAGGGATCCCTCCTACTACTCCTATCAGTCGCCTGCAAGAAATTGGAAGGGAGCTGGAAATTGATGCCAGCCTTCTCTCTGTGGATGCACTTATGGTGGGCCCACCAGCTGCTGTTTCCACTAATTCTGATGATTAGTGTGGCCATGTCTTCTTGGATCTGGCAAGCCCCTAAGTTCGCTAGTTATCTGTCCTTTTGCTGGATGCTTTGTCATGAAAACTTTTATGTAATAATATTGGGTCAGACTGTTATGTGCTCTTTTGGACATGTGGCATTGTGTGCCATGTGGTTTATGGCTCTTATTATATTATGTTTTAATGAGTAATCCTTGTAGAAATTGGAATGTGATGTGCTAGAATGTCACAGGTTTAAACTCTGAAGCTAGGTAGAGAGCTGTCAGACAGAAAATTGAGGAAAACCAGTGTGTTATAGCTTGTTTGCAATAAACTAAGTGCTCATCCTTTGACTCTAGGTCAATTAAAAGTTTCTATCCTAAAAGGTTTGATTCTTTTGCTTGCTCTCCTTCTATGGGAGCCTTTGGTGGAATTCTTGTGGTCTAGAACTCATCTGTTTTTATTGGGGCTCTAATTGAAGTTCACCAATTTGCTGTGGTTGTTCATTTTGTATCCAGAAAGAATAATGAAAAGTGGACTTTGGTTGTTGTTTATGGCCCTTGCCAGGGTGAAACCAAAGATAACTTTGTTACTTGGCTTTATAATTTGTGTATTCCTGTTGATGAGAACTGGTTATTGTTAGGTGACTTTAATTTCATAAGATCCATGGACAATAGGAACCTACCTGGTGGGGATATAAATGACATGTTTATCTTCAATGAGATAATTGGGCACTTGGGCCTCCTTGAATTACCCATCAAAGGAGGGTCTTTTACTTGGTCTAATATGCAAGATAATCCACTTCTTGAGCAATTCGATTGGTTTTTCACTTTAGTGGACTGGATTACAGACTACCCCATGACTAAGGTGCTGCCCCTGGCTGGGACTGCATCTGATATTGTCCCATGTGTGGTTTCTATTAAGACTTCCATCCCAAAGTAAAATCTTTTTAGGTTTGAGAATTACTGGATGGAGTTGGAGGGTTTCATGGAATGTGTTGAATCATCCTGTCAAAAACCTTCTCGGAAGGGGCACATAACTGCTAGGATTGCAAATAAATTCAAATCATTGAGAATGTGCCTCAAAAGGTGGCAAATGAATGTCTCCAAGTTAAAATTGCTGATTAGCAAAAGTAATCATGTTGTTTTCCTCTTGGATGAGTTGGAGGAGTGGAAACCTCTGTTTAGGCAGGAGATCAACTTCAGAAGAATTGTGAAGGGCCATCTGGAAAAGCTTTTGCATTTGCAGTTTCTATACTGGAAAAAGAGATGCACTATCAGATACTTCAAAGTTGGAGGGGAAAATACCAAAATTTTCCATGCCATGGCCACTGAGAGATACAGGAGAAACTCCATTGCAACCTTAAGTTAACATATGGTTCTGTGGTCTCTGATCACTCCCAAATGGCAGGAATTATTTGGAGTTGTTATAAAAATAGAATGGGCACCTCAAGAGGGATTGTGATGGGTTTTGATCTATCTTCACTTATATCACCTGTGGAGGGCCTTGATTTGCTCACCAAGCCTTTTGAAAAGGAAGAAATGGATAAGTTGGTCAAATACATGCCTGTGGATAAAGCCCTAGGACCTGATGGTTTTAATGGTCTGTTCTTCAAAAAATGCTGGCATATAATTTCATAGGACTTCTATGAATTAGCTCAGGCTTTTCATGAGGGCACTGCTGTCTTGGAGAATATCAATGGTTCTTTCATCACCTTGGTGCCCAAAAAGCTCACACCTGAGGAAGTGGGTGATTATAGGCCTATTTCTCTTACTGGTATGGGTCTGAAATTTCTCTCTAAAATGGCTGCCAACAGGTTTCAAGAGGTGATAATGCAATGTATTCATAAGAACCAATATGGTTTCATAAAGAGCAGAACAATCTAGGATTGTATTGGTTGGACTTTTGAGTACCTGCACCAACGCCATCAGTCAAAGAGGCCAATTGTAATTCTTAAACTTGACTTTGAGAATGCTTTTGACACTAAAAAAAATACACTTCCGTGATGATACGTGTTTGTCACAGTAGGTCGCGTTTTTTTTCATGCATGTACATCCATGACAATTTTATGACAGAATCAAGATAGTCATGCCTGTGCTGTCGTAGAAATGTTCCATGCCATTACCAGAATTATCATCACGGATGTGTCCACTTCCATGACAATAAATCGCGCGTCACAGAAGTGCTTTCATCAAGGGTGACCGACACGTGGCATCCACCGTAACGGAACGCCGTTAAGCAATCACGTCCGGTTTTGGATCCGATAACCCGTTAACAGCCCGGACCAATGGGGATTTTCCACGTGTAAAATCATCATTGGCCGTAGGAAACACGTGTTGCCTCACCGTTGGGACAGATGTCATCCACTCATTGGACAGGAGGCGCCTATGATAGGTCGACACGTGGCACGGCCCAACAGTGGCTCATTCCGATGAAAAAGGCCGGCCCAGTAAAAATTAGCAGGCCGGACCATATAAGGCCTACTTGTGTCAGGTCCATTTAAGCCCACGACCCATATGAGATGTGCCAATTCGTCCCGTCAACGGTCCGTTAAAGATTTGACACCATTGCAACCCATCGTCTGTTCGAGCCCGTTAACAGCCCGCTATATATTTGGGCTCAATATTGTCCCGATGAGATTTCGGCCTGTTAACGGCCCATTTAATGGATGGGCCAATTTTCAGGATGTACATCTTTCGGCCTATTAGCGACCCATTTAAATGTTGGGCTAATTTCCGGCCTGGTGTGTCTTTCAGCCTGTTGACGACCCATAAATCTGATGGGCCATTTGTTGTCGGACCTGAGTTTCAGCCTTTTAGCATCCCATTTAAGTGTTGGGCCAATTTCTGGCCCGGTGTCACTTTCAGCCTGTTGACGGCCCATAAATCAGTTGGGCCATTTGTAGTCGGACGTAAGTTTTGGCCTTTTAGCGAACCATTTAAGTGTTGGGCCAATTCCCGGCCCTGTGTGCCTTTCGGCCTGTTAACGGACCATAAATGAGTTGGGCCATTTGTAGTCGGACCTTAGTTTTGGTCTTTTAACGGCCCATGCCCTTCATGGTCCAATAGCAGCCCGGTTTCTCTTTCGGCCTGCTAAAGGCCCACAACACAGTTGGGCCATTTACAATACGACCTGACTTTCGGCCTCTTAGCGGCCCATGGTCCTCATGGTCCCGTACAAGCCCGTTGTCTCTTTCGGCCTGCTAAAGGCCTACAGTATAGTTCGGCCATATGTAGCCCAAACTTAGTAATGGCCTGTTAACGGCCCGTGAAATAAATTGGGGCCACCTGTTGCCCGCTTCGATGTTGGCTTGTTAACGACCCGGGAGGTAAGAGGGCCGACCATTAACTTTCGGCCTAGTAACGGCCCATTAACTTAATGGGCCCACTAAAGTTCGTACATGTCTTTAGGCCAAATTAGATAATTTGAGCCCATTACGACAAGCAATTATGCACAGGACCAAAACCGATCAAGCAAAGGTACGACATATAGCGAATAACGTTGCACATCCAGTATATATTACAGGAAAATACATCCATTGGGCAATCAAATATTGATGCCAGTGCAAATAAATGAGCAGAACCTAACCATCTACAACGTCAAAATCTGCAACCTCAGCACAGATGACGCCCATAAGCATGTGGGCAAGTTCTTGCTGCTTTGCTACACTATCTCTGAAAACATTGATCAGTTGTTGTGTCGCACGAATCTGCACCTCTGATTCATCCACCATTTCCATCATTGCTTCAGCCATTAATTGGTTCACAAACATACATTTATTCTGTTGTATTCGAGACAGAGGATACTAAACAGATTCAGATGGCGATTTTGGTAGGCTTGTATTCTTGATAGTGGAGAGTGTCTCAACCACTGCATCATAACATAAATTAGGACGGGAACCAAAAAGATTAATCATGAGTTATTGCCATATTACCTGGCCTAGATTTACTGGAAAGAAACAATGGGGTTGCCTTGCTGTTTTCAGAGTTTGTCTTCTTATCTTTAGCAGCATGCATAAACTTAACACACTAGCATTGCTATCATTGGCCAAGTCAGATTAGGAAAGCAACATTGACACAACGAATGTTTGGGAAACTAGCCTACACCAAATTAACACAATATTGCACAGCTATCATCAGCCAGGTAAGGTAATACGAAAGCAACATTGACACAATGAATGAATGGGCAACCAGAGAAGCACTATAATTCAGTAATGTATGTGATATGAGATAGTACATTCATGCAGCTTAGTGTGCAAAACTACCAGGCAGTTTTCCTTACAAAAATCAACATTGGCGCCTTTAACACTTTGCTACAACTAATTTTAGATCAGATAAAGGTTAGATTCACGCCGATTAACAAAATAAATGTTGATGTAAAAATATAGTGATATGCAACAGCTACTTACATTAGGATTGGAGCACAGAGAATTCCGGCAAGATATTTTCCTCGAATACGATCCCAATGGAGGAAGTCTTCTATCATTTAACCTTATTTTGTAAAAGAGAGATGGGTAAGAAACATGTAGAAAATATGATCAGAATGCTATAAAATTTCATGATGCGAGGATACGCACACGCTTATTAGAATGGAGTTGACATTCTTTTGCTGGATTGGAGCGGACTAGTTCTTTGGCCACTGGAATCTGCTTATTATCAGTGGGAGTTGGGTTTCTCTGTGCTGGAGCAGTATCTATGAAAAATGGAGTTGGTTTATTATCTCCTGGCGTTTGGATCTTTTGCAAAGACCTGGTTTGTAACCCTTCAGATTCTAACATAGTCGTCTTCCCCTTGCATGCCTTATATAGAAGAATGGTGATTCAGTTATAGAACATGCTATAGTAGAGATGGAATAGGTACTGAAGAATAGAAAGGCATGACATATTGACATGTATTCCCTCCATCCGGAAATAAATGGATGGGTCTAGGCGTATTTCAGTTCTAGATACATCCAGTTTTATCCATTTCTGCGACATTTAATCCGGACGGAGGGAGTATGATGTAAGAGCTAGGGATACGACAGGACAACACAGTAAAAAAACACTGAAAAACCCACTGCAGAACCAAAGTATTCAAACCCACTGATATGAGATAGTACACTCATGCAGCTCAGGATGCAAAACTACCAGGCAGTTTTCCTTACAAAAATCAACATTGTGGCCTTTAATCATACATTTTGCTACAACTAAATTTAGATCAGATAAAGGTTGGATTCACACTGATTAACAAAATACATGCTAATGTAAAAATATAGTGATATACAACAGGTACTTACATCTACATTGGAGCACAGAGAATTCCTGCAAGAATCTTTCCTCGTAAATGATACCATTGTAGAAATTCTTGTATCTGTTAAGCTTATTTTCTAAAAGAGAGATGGGTAAGAAACATGTAGAAAATATGATCAGCATGCTATAAAATTTCGTGATGCAAGGATACGCACACGCTTCTTAGAATTGAGTTGACATATTTTTGCTGGACTGGAGCGGACTAGTTCTTTGGCCACTGGAATCTGCTTATTATTAGTAGGAGTTGGGTTTCTCTGTGCTGGAGCAGTATCTACAAAAATGGAGTTGGTTTATTATCTCCTGGCATTTGGATCTTTTGCAAAGGCCTTGTTTGTAACCCTTCAGATTCTAACATAGTCGTCTTCCCCTTGCATGCCTTCTATAGAAGAATGGTGCTTTAATCATAAAACATGCGATAGCAGAGATATGGAATAGGTACTGAAGAATAGAAAGGCATGACATATTGACATGTATTCCCTCCATCCAGAAAAAAATGGATGGGTCTAGGCGTATTTCAGTTCTAGATACATCCTTTTTTATCCATTTTGGCGACATGTAACCCGGACGGAGGGAGTATGGTGTAAGAGCTAGGGATACGATAGGACAACACAGCAAAAAAACACTAGTTGAATGTAAAACTATATGCTACCGGAATACGTACAAAAATAACTAAGGCAACATACATGTGTATGATTGGGAAAATAAGATGGCATTGCAACAGAGCACTAGAACATCACTTCAATGTAAAAAAACACGGTATGGCCGACAGATGAAGTACATACTGATGAATAACAATGCAAAAGAGATTCAGAAGCATGATGTCCAAATTAAGCAGATGGCATTGCTATAGAGTAGAATGACAGTACTTGAATTTGAAAACATGTTATCATGAATGGAATAGGTACTGAAAAACAGGAAGGCATGACATATTTACATGCATGATCAGCATGCTAAGAACATGGTATTGCAACAGAGTAGATACACTCCAGGACATTATATGCATGTTGTACCCATATCACAGGCCAAGTTAGAGCAAGGACCTTGTGGGGTGAAGAGGATTCATCATCTTTCTGCAAGTCTTCTGAAGAACTGCCTTTACATGTTCCATCATATTGGGTATCATTGACATCAAGTTTATTGGCCTTTACATTGCTCCGTGAGGTTCTTGTGGATATATTAGTGTGTGCAATTATATCTGACATGCATGGAAGACAACTAGTAGTTAGATTTATGTAATGAGTGCCTGTAGGAGACGAGATAAATAGTAGGACTGGGGTTAACTAGCAGCAACAGGTCTCATAAAATAAAGGGAGAACACAGATGAAAGCTATAGAATATGTATCGTTTGTACTCGAGATTAACTAGATGGCACACAAAAGTATTAAAGAACAAAATAGGTAATACTAGAAGTGGTATAATACTATAATCACCAGCCTGTGGGATAGTATTGGCTGATGGATGATAATTATGGAACATCGTTACCTAAAGAACAAGTATCTTAGCTGAACTATGGAACATCATGAACTCCTGAACAAGACCCGTAAGAGATCACCATGAATATACAGTGAAATGTGATGATCTATTTTCCATGCTTAGATGAATAACAAAGCCATAAATGTTGCACATAAGTAAGATGAGGGTACAACCTATCTGGCTGCCATCCATAGGAGTGAGCATCATGTGCTGACTTGTCGATGGCCCTGCAGTTGTTGTGGCTGCCCATGTCGGGCACGCGCATTCGATGCAGGGAACTGTTGAGTGGGGACTATAGCTCCCTTCTGGTGTATGCTTCCCTTGTTGGAGCAGCTGCTGTGAGTCGGAAGACGGTGTGTCTAAAGATGCAGATAACTCATAATGTTAAGAACGACATATCTCTTTGATCTGAAGAAATACACGGCTGTTGACTGAAGACTAAATTGGGGTCACACGATTTTATTTTATTTTGGTACTGTCCGATCTACGCCGGATGGCTTGATGGCCGTCTTGTGCCTCCCGGTTGACACTAATTGGAATCTTCCCTGAAGAGCCAGCGACCAACGACAGAGCAGCCTGCCTCCAGCGTCTGTGGCCCCGGCCAAAATCCCGCTCCGCGCCCCACCGCACTGCCGTGGTTGTGCCGCCCCCGGGCCAATCCACAAAGACTCCCCGTCATCCAGATCTGGCGGCGGCAGTACCTTCAACCCACGCAACTCTAAAAGATAGCCATCTAAGCGCTGCTTCCACAGTGAACTTGCGGTCCCGCACCCTTACGTTAGACACCAGCCAACCGACAGTGTAGGAGCTCCGCCGCCTGGAGGGGTGCTGCTTCCCATTGGGAATCGATTGGCCCAAAAAAAAATTCAGACAACTGATGCCTAAATAAAGTGATTTGAGATGAGGGTGCGACCTATCTGGCGGCATGGTGAAGTAGGCAGGTCCAGCTGCCGAGTCGGTGAGGCCGTCATGGTTGCGGTGGCGACTGGTGGCAGGGAAAGAGCGATGTCGCGACGGTCGACGGCTACGCGGAAGCAGGTCCAGGACTCTGGACGGATTCGAAGTTGGAGCCGCTCCGGCGCCGTGAACAACGGCGGGGGTGAATCGGCTCCGGTACAGATCACGCGGCCATCGTCGAGGCAGCACCAGCAGTACGGACTAAGAGGCACACGACCCAGTGCACGACGGCAATTGGACAGCGTCTCCGGCATTAGGTAGGAGGGCGGCTGTGAAATTGGTGCGGTGGGGGGCACCATGGAGGTGGGGCTGAGGTTTCGCGGCTCGGGAGAAGGGAGCTACCTGGGGAGAAGGTGATTTGGCGCCCATGAGGTATGAATGGGGGCAGGCGGGGGGGGGGGATTGGGAGGGGAGTGGAACCATGTCTTACGGACGCATTTGTCTGAAATGTGAGGGGGAGTTACAGTTTTACCCTTGCCTATAGGCTTCTCGGCTTGGGTCTGTGTACTGAGGGTCGGGGATAGTAGAGTAACTTTGCTTCTCCCCAAATAGTGGGCGGGAGCTCGGGCGAGGAGGGCGTGTTTTGAACTATAGTGGGCGCGAGCGATTTCGGGCGAGGAGAGCGTGTTTTGAAATAGTGGGCGCGAGCTATTTTGGGCGAGGAGAGCGTGTTTTGCCGAGCATGGTTTATGAATTATTCGGCACATGTCATTTTAGCTGAGGAGAAGGCGCGCTTGGATGAAGTTACCAACCTACCCTCGATGTACAATGGGCCAATTGATGCGTGTGCCACATAAGACGGTAATTTTGTGTCTCCCATTTACTTGCTCGGGTGAGTTCCACCGAGCAGAGAGGATGTTTAACGGTTTGTTCAAATTTTGGGAGAACGAGCATCCACGTCTACCTTACCAAGTCAATTCGAATCAAATTGTGAAATATTAGCTTGCCACTTCTTTTTTAGATGGAGAGATGATTCTCGGGAGTAATGTGTTTTTACATGCTCGTTGCTAGCGATTTACTATATGACAAATAGTTGACCCACTCAAAAACGCGAATCAAACCCAAAATGAAATATCTCGATTCAATGAAATAGCTCGTTCAATAGGTCAAAATAGTGAACTAAATCCAAAATTGAACACCTCAATCGAGTAGCATGTTGTACAGTATTATAGTACTCCATGAACATGTTGAAAGTCAAATTAATGAACTTGTTTGATATACGTGTATATCCGTTCATGTGTGGATTGCAGACAACATGTTCTCCAATTTAAATATTTGAATGTAAGTTTATATCGAAACATGGTTTATATCAGTCTTTGATGCATAAAACACGACCTTCCCCTCTCCCGGACTCCTGTTCTCTCTCTGTGTGTGTGTGTGTGTGTGTGTGTGGGTGGGAGGGGGTCTTTCTAGTTCGCATGCATATATACACCATCTATAGGTCTCTCTCGCACACTATGTATGATACTCTAGCTAGTTCAAGCTAGATATCTTGGGTGCACTCATCGTACACACACAAATTCCTTGGCTCTTTGCCCGTAACTCTCTCACGCACCACTATGTCGTCTCGGAGCTCTTCCCCCCCTCTCTCAAACTCTCCATCCACCTGGGTCACACATACACATGCATATCTCACTCGCACTCGATAGGCCCATCTAAAACTCTATATCTCTCCCTCGTTCTCTCTCCATCTCACACGCACACACACACACACAATCTCATGCCCAGCTAGCCAAGTATGATGGTCTCTCACTCAATTGGAGGCACACGCAGTCCCCCCTATATGTATATGACTAGCTAATCTTAGTCTCCATCACAAACATGTGCATGGTCTATCTCGATTTCTCTCGGGGCATCTTTCTATCGCGCACGCTCTCCCTCGATCTCCCACCCATATAGTCCCCTCACGATCTCGAGGGGATCTCTCTATCACAAACACACCCTCTCTCCCTCCGCATGCGTCCATGCCATCCATGTGTCCCTCTCGACCTTTTTTTCTTGTTGGCCAGACCTCTATTGGACATGTGCTACAGGGGTTCTTTCTCTGTTGCAAACAATCACACACTAGCTATCTTCGTGTATCTCCTAGCCGCTTTTCCATCTCGGAGATGCATGCGTGATATGTTCGCATAAGAAACGAAAAGACACACACTCTCTCTAATTTATCGTTTGTTGTCACTTTCTCTTTCACACACATACTCTTTTTGTACTACTCATTCTCCTTCACACGCACTTGATCTATCTCGACTGAGGCACTCTCCTCCGTCCATAGCATATAGATTTATTGAAAAGTCAAACATCACAAAGATTGACCATGTACGTGGAGAAAAAGAATTACATCTAGTACGGCAAACATATACCATTAGATTCACCATGAGATGTAGTTTTGTATGATGTATCTTTGGTATTGTAGATATAAATAACAATTGTGTAAACCTGATCAAAGTTTCCAAATTTGAATTCTAAAAAATTTACATGCACTGCATTATCGAGCGGATGGAATATCTCTTTCCCTCTCTCAGCTATCTGACGCACCACTCAGCCTTATCGGGGCTCCTTAATCTCTCTCAAACTTTATGGGTCAGTTTGGTTCGTGACCTGACCCTCATGCCTTGATGGCCGGTACTGCCTCGTGTGGACGTGAGATGTGAAATATTTCTGCCTGGCCAGGCTTGTGTGGTGCTGAAGCGTTTGGTTCGTGCCTGGGCCAGGCAAAGCATCAACGTCCCATCAATCAATCCATGCATCAATTATTTAATGCTAATATCCATCCATGTTGATGTTAGCCTTGTGGCCGCACGACCAGGCATGGCCAGGCGTTCGAAATCGGTCGCTTGGGCCAGGCTACTTGAAGTGTCCGGAGTTTAGCCAGGCTAATTAAAGTGCAAGGGAACCCAGCCCAGGCGGGCTTTCTTTTTCACAGGGTAGCAACCAAACAAGCGTGCATGAAATCCAGCCACAACCCTAGGCCACGCAAAAGATGCTCAGGACGCAAGCCAAACTGCCTTATATCTCACTGGTTCACACATACACATGTCTCTCTCGCTGTCGGCGTTCTGGGAACGGGGGTCCCCAGACTTGCCTGCCTGCGGCCTGCGGCGTGGCTCAAAAGGGGGCCCAGCACGGCCCATCTTCATCAACACAAGCTCAAGACCCTCGCGAGGGGCCAAGCCTCGCGGGGCAGACGACCAGGAGCTTCCTCAGGCACGGCCTCATCAGGCTGGCTCACAAGGAGGCGGAGAGTTCAAGGCGGGGTACCTCGCGAGGAGCCCATGACGCAAGCCATGACGACCAAGGGCGCCAGTCGGGCGCCAGCCCGCGTAGTGTCCTCCTTTCCTCTTTGGTGCAAAGGGAGCAAGCGCAGGCGAGAGCATCAAGCAAATGCATCCATTTCGGTGCAACAAAACCAAGACCAGCACAACGGCAGGAAGGAAGTGTACCTGATGTCCCCTTTAAAATGGCCAATTGTTGGTGCCCTTCCCGCTCAATATTTGGGAAGAGGCCCAGGGCCTTTGCCTATAAATAGGACTAGCCACCCCCAGGGTAGAGGCACCTGAATCAAGAGAGGGAGAGAGAGAGAGAAGGGCGGCTGAACTCCTCCTAGCAGTTCATCGTCCTAGCCAAGAACAGACCCTCGCGAGGCTGTTCTTCCTTCTATTGTTCATCATCAGCCCAAGAGGCAATCCACCACACCACACACTGGAGTAGGGTATTACACTGCAATGGTGGCCTGAACCAGTATAAACCCTGTGTCTCTTTTGTTGTTCCTTTCGTAGTTTAGATCCTAGCGAGTCGGCGAGAAGCAGGTAGGTAGAAGGCGAAATCTCCGCGCGCACCCCAGTGTTCGAACCTCAAGGTTCTGCCGGAACCCGAAATCCGACATTTGGCATGCTAGGTAGGTGTGCACCGGAGTTTTCCTCTCCGCCACCGTCGTGACCTGCCTCGCGATGGGCAGCACGCCGCCCGCTCCGGTCCCCAGCGCCAGCGCTGGGGCCAGGGGGCTTCGAGCCCTGGCCCCAGCCTTGCAATGGGTGCGGTGGCCGGACAAGTTCAAGCCGACGACGCCGCCGCACTACAACATCGCGACCGATCCGCTGGCCTTCCTGCTGGCGTACGAGGAGGCCGTTCTCGAAGCTGAAGGTGACAACGGGGTCATGGCCAACTGGCTTCCCATGGCCCTCACCGGCGCCCCGCGCGCATGGCCGCTCCACCTGCCGGCGGCCTCCGTGGCCTCTTGGGAAGAACTGCGCGACCTCGTCCTCACCCACCACGCCACGCCGGCACCCCCGGTCATCGCGACCTTCTTGGGCAGCTCGCAGGCGCTGACCTCCAGTCACCACGTCAAGCCATTCGTCCGCCGGGTCGGCGCCGCCTCCACGCGGCAGGGGGCTCCCCCAGATCGGTCGGAACCACAGGCCAGTCTGGCCTTCAGCTTGGAGGACCACCCCTCCAACTCGGCCTGCTCGGGTGTGCTCCCCATGCTATGTACCCCCACCATCTGCCAGGTGGCCGTCACCAGGACTCTCATCGACGGTGGCGCGGGCCTCAGCGTGCTCTCAGTTGAGGCCTTCAACCTCCTTCGCATACCTCGGGAGTGGCTGCAGCCCAGCCGACCCTTCACGGGCGTCGGGGGCGGGTCATCCAGCTCCTTGGGACAGATCCGGCTCCCAGTAACTTTTGGCACCTACGACAATTTCCGCACGGAGCTGGTCGATTTCGATATCGCCCCCATCGGCCTCCCCTACAATGCCATCCTCGGCTATCCAGCACTGGCCCAATTCATGGCCGCGACTCACCCGGCATACAACCTTATGAAGATGCCCGGGAGTAGCGGTGTCCTCACCGTGTCTGGGGACACCGGGGATGCGCTGCGAGCGCTCAAGCTCGCCTTCAAGACGGCGGCGGCAGCACAGCCCGCTGATGCGGGGACCCCCGAGCCCAAGGGGGCTGCACCAACCAAGAAGAAATAGTTGTTCACCCAAGACAAGGCGGAGACCAAGCAGATACCTGTCAACGAGGACGGGTTCACTAACGCCACTTTCACCATAGGCGCCAACCTCGGGCCCGAGCAGGAGGAAGCCCTGGTCAAGTTCCTGCGCGCAAACAAGAAGGTATTCGCTTGGGAGCCCGATCAGTTGGCAGGGATCCCACGGAGCGTAATCGAGCACCACCTCAACCTGTGCCCCAACGTGTGCCCCGTGAAGCAGAAAGCAAGGTGGCAGTCCACTGAAAAGCAGGCCTTCATCGTCCAGGAGACCCGCAAGCTAGAAGCCGCGGGGGTCATTCGCGAGGTTCGATATCCAGATTGGTTGGCCAACCCTATGGTTGTGCCAAAGAAGGGAGGGAAGGAGCGCATGTGTGTCGACTTCACCAACCTCAACAAAGCATGCCCGCAAGATCCGTTCCCGCTCCCTCGCATCGATCAGATCGTCGATTCCACCGCTGAGTGCGACCTGTTATGCTTCTTGGATGCCTTCTCCGGGTATCACCAGATCAAGATGGCGGTGGAAGACATGGAGAAGACGGCCTTCCTGACCCCGTGTGGGGTGTACTACTATACATGCATGCCGTCGGACTGCGCAACGCGGGGGCAACCTTTCAGCGGCTCATGCACATCACCTTGGGCCCGCAACTCGGGAAGAATGTGGAGGCTTACGTCGACGACATTGTGGTGAAGTATCGCGAGGCCAAGACCCTAATACAAGACCTGGAGGAAACCTTCGCAAACGTCAACGCAGTGAACCTGCGGCTCAACCCAGAGAAGTGTGTGTTTGGAGTCCCCTCGGGCAAGCTCTTGGGCTTCCTCGTGTCCCACCGAGGCATCGAGGCCAGCCCAGAAAAGCTCAAGGCGGTCAAGGACATGAGCCCGCCAAAGACCCTCAGAGAGATGCAGAAGCTCATTGGGCGCGTGACTGTGCTAGGGCATTTCATCTCGAGGTTAGGGGAGGGAGCGCTGCCTTTCTTCCAGCTGATGAAGAAAAAGGGGCCCTTTGAATGGACTGAAGAGGCCGACAAGGCGTTCCAAGATCTCAAGAGATACCTAACCAGCCCTCCGGTGATGGTGGCCCATGCCCTCAAGAGCCCTTGGTTCTCTACCTTGCCGCCACTCCCTACTCCGCCAGCACAGCTCTGGTGGCGGTTAGAGAGGAGCGTCGGTCCAAGGCCGCAGCAGCTACCCTTGTCAAGGCAAAGCAGGACCAAGAAGGACTCGCAGAGATCACTACCACGGCTGAGAAGGACCAGCCGCCGCAGGGGAGCGCACTGGGAACGAAAGAGGCCCTTCCCCCAGGCAACTCGCCTCAGGAGGCGCCACGGCCTCCGGAGGACGCCACCAGCACCGATGCTCCAAGCCTCATCGAGCACCCAGTGTACTTCGTCAGCACAGTGTTGCGGGACGCGAGGGCACGGTACCCCATGCCTCAGAAACACCTCCTCGCGCTACTGGTGGCCTCGCGCAAGCTGCGGCACTACTTTCAGGGTCACCCTATCAAGGTTGTCTCAGCATACCCCTTGGAAAGGGTGCTCAGGAGCCCTAACTCAGCCGGAAGGGTCGCCGAGTGGAACATTGAACTGCAAGCATTTCAGCTCGAATTCAGCACGACCAGAGTCATCAAGGGGGCCGCGCTAGCGGATTTCATGGCCGAATGGACGGAGGCACCGGGCCTCAAGGCCGACGAGGATCGATCCCTCTCCCCGGGGAGCGAGGCGCCAGAAGGCTGGGTCATGTACTTCGACGGGGCGTTCTCCAGGCATGGCGCTGGGGCTGGCGCGGTGCTCATATCTCCCTCTCAGGACAAGCTCTATTACGCCGTGCAGCTCTGTTTCTAGCAAGGCGAAAAGGTCTCCAACAACATAGCGGAGTATGAAGGTCTAATAGCGGGCTTGAAGGCCGCGGCAGCCCTAGGGGTAAAGCGCCTTACCATCAAGGGCGATTCGCAGCTCCTTGTCAATTTCTTCAACAAAGTGTACGAGCCAAAAGATGAGCACATGGAGGCCTACCTTGCGGAGGTCCGCAGGATGGAGAAGCAGTTCTGGAGGTTGGAGTTGCAACATGTGCCCCGTGGCACGAATCAGGAGGCCGATGACATCTCCAAACGAGCATCTAGGCGGTTACCTCAGGAGACTGGCGTCTTCGAGGAGCGGCTCTTCAAGCCCTCGGCCATGCCATCACTGTCAAACACGGCGCAGCCTCGGGAGGAGCTTCCCCAGCCACCTGCCTCGGGAGCCACGGTCTGTGACCCAGCCTCAGGAGCGCGCCTGCTCCTGACAATGGAGCCTCGGGGGGGCGGGGGGGTGCTGGATCACAGAGCTCCAGAGTTACTTAACGCAAGGGACCCTGCTAGAGAAGGAGGAGGAAGTGGAGCGTGTGGCGCGGCAAGCCACATCGTACTGTATCAGGGATGGAGGACTCTACCGGAAGCAACCAAATGGTGTGTCCCTACGCTTCATATCCAGGGAGCAAGGGAAAGATCTGTTGGCGGATATACACGGTCGAGACTGTGGGCACCACTCGTCATCACGTACCCTCGTGGGCAAGGCATTCCACAGCGGCTTCTATTGGCCTACTGCGCTCAATGACGCTGTCGAACTACTGAAGGCTTGCGAATCCTGCCAATTCCATGCCAAGCAGATCCATCAGCCGGTAGGAGGTCTGCAAACTATACCCCTCTCATGGCCATTCGCAGTCTGGGGGCTGGATATCCTGGACCCGTTCCCTCGGGCGCCGGTGGGCTATCGCTACCTCTACGTCGCCGTGGACAAATTCACCAAGTGGGCCGAAGTGGAAGTCGTCCGCACCATCCCTGCGGGTTCAGCGGTCAAGTTCATCAAGGGCATCGTGAGCCGGTTCGGGGTGCCGAACCGCATCATCACCGACAACGGTTCACAGTTCACCAGTATCCTCTTCAAAACATACTGTGATAACCTTGGAACGCAGAAATGCTACGCTTCAGTGGCGCACCCCTGAAGCAACGGCCAGGCCGAGCGGGCCAACGCGGAGGTCCTGAGGGGCCTCAAGACCAGAACATTCAAGAAGAAGCTGGAAGCCTGCGGCAGAGGTTGGTACGATGAGCTTCAGTCCGTGTTGTGGTCCATCCGCATGACCGCAACCAAGCCGACTGGAGAGACCCCGTTCTTCTTAGTCCATGGAGATGAAGCGGTCCTCCCTCATGAGGTCAGACGTCGTTCTACACGGGTCCTGGCATTCGACGAAGCGCAGCAGGATGCCATGTGGGGGATGGACCTCGTGCTAGGGGAGCAGCGTCGCCGAGAAGCCGCGTTGCGAGCGGCGATATACCAACAAGCACTACGGCGATACCACTGCCGCAACATCCGCCCCAGGACTCTTGAGGTAGGGGACCTCGTGCTCAGGCGGGTTCTCTCCAGGGAGGGACTGCATAAGCTCTCTCCCATGTGGGAGGGCCCGTTCAAGGTTGTTCATGTTTCCAGGCCCGGCTCCGTGCGCTTGGAGACCCAGGAGGGGGTGCCAGTCCAGGATGCGTGGCACATCCAGCACCTCCGGAGGTTTTACCCCTAAAAAGGCCCAGAGCCTGTGAAGAAGGCGAATGCCTGCGAAGATCATCTTTTTGGAAAAGGCCCAGAGCCTGTGAAGAAGGCGAATGCCTGTGAAGATCATCTTTTTGGAAAAGGCCCAGAGCCTGTGAAGAAGGCGAATGCCTGTGAATATCATCTTTTTGGGAAAGGCCCAGAGCCTGTGAAGAAGGCGAATGCCTGTGAAGAACATCTTTTTGGAAAAGGCCCAGAGCCTGTGAAGAAGGCGAATGCCTATGAAGATCATCTTTTTGGAAAAGGCCCAGAGCCTGTGAAGAAGGCGAATGCCTGTGAAGATCATCTTTTTGGAAAAGGCCCAGAGCCTGTGAAGAAGGCGAATGCCTGTGAAGATCATCTTTGTCGGTGTACTAAAGTAGGGGTACCTTAGTATCCCGAACTTGTGCACGGGCAGTCGCAGCGACCCGCGGCAGGGCTTGCCGGGCGTCTCCGCGGCTACTTTGATGCCATTCAAGAACAAATTACTCAAACTAAGGCCCCGGCAAGAGGAGCTTGCCGGGAAGGCCAACCAAGGCCCCCACAAGAGGAGCTTGCCGGGAAGGCCAACCAAGGCCCCGGCAAGAGGAGCTTGCCGGGAAGAAGACAAGACCCCGGCAAGAGGAGCTTGCCGGGAAGGCCACTCAAGGCATTCCAAGAAAACTTGCCGCGACACACCACGCGCCCCGGCACGGCCCGGTGAGCGACAAGCTCCCGAACGCGACAAGACGACGACCGCGGCAAGGAGCTTGCCGCGGGAAAGCCCCCACTTCGCGCCCGCGCTCCAGCACACCTGCCAACGTGTCTCTCTGGGACCTTCCCAAGCTCACGTGGCAGGAGGCCGTGCAGCTAGGGGTGCGAGGTGGCAAGCAGGCGCTGGCGAGGGGCCATCGTGGCGATTGGTGGCGCCCCCAACGGTCGTTTCATACACTGCTTGGGCGACCAGACTGGCATTAAATGCCCTTGTCCTCTGCCGTCAGAGTTAGGTAGGGGACACTGTTGGTAGCAGTTGTACCAACCCGCGTTGTTACTCTTCTACCCCTCTTTCTACACTGCCACCTGTCGGTGACCCCTTTAGCCTATAAAAAGGAGGCCCATGCGCACGTAGAAAGGGTTGGGCTCATTCAAGACTAGGGAGGTTCGACTCATTCGAAACTAGAGGACACCCACGCTCTCAAGCAAGAACAATATAGAAACACAAAGCAGCAGTAGGAGTTTTATCTCTCCGGAGAGCTCCGAAGCTGGGTAAAAATCCCCCGTGCGCTCCGCCTCGATCTGCTCTTTGTGCGCCCTCCGCCCCCTTGCCGGACTAAAAAGGGGCCCTGCCCCATAGGTGCTCGCTCCCCATGCGGCGACATCTCTGGCGCGCCAGGTAGGGGGCGCGTCGAGGTTGTGCGAACCTGATCCGGCGTTTGCGCGCGCTACAACAGCATCTTCATCAACATGCCACCGAAGAAGAAGGCTCCAGAGGTGGCCGCTCCGTCCACGTCTATCCTACCGCCACCGGAGCAAACGGGCGGTGGGGTGGATGCCGGCGGAGGATCGGGCGCCAGCGGAGGGACTCACATCTTCACTCGGTCCAAGGACAAGGCCCCGCAAGCTTCAGCGTCTGTACATCCGCCGCACCCCTCCCAGGAGGTGCAGGATCGACAACGCCCTGGTGCTCCTAGCACCATGCTCGCGTTAGAACAAGGCCAAGCTGGTGGGTCGCGGGACGCTCAAGGCCAACATGCGCGACAACATGCTGGCGCGAGCGCGGGGCGGTCGCCTGGACGAGATGTTGCTCCTTCTAACAATGTTAGGAGTCTAAGCATATCCCGCTCCTCGCGTCGCTCGCCACCGCCACCCCCGTGCGCTCCCCGCCACGAAGGCCAAGATCGCCGACTCGCCGGGCCAACCTCGACGCCGATTCCACCGCGTCGTCGGACCCGCGAGTTCGCCGCGATCGGCACCGAGTTCTCCAAGAATGACGCCACATCGGGCCACTGGCCAGACACCTTTGGCTCCGATATATGGAGCAGAAGCAGTTTTCCCCACGGAACTCGTATACGGATCGCCTCGAGTGCTCGCTTATGATGAGCTTGAGCAAGAGCAGCTGCGGCAAGATGACGCGCTGCTCCTCGAGGAAGATCGTCTTCAGGCTGCTGTGCGAGCCGCTCGCTACCAGCAAGCTTTGCGCCGCTACCATAGCCGCAAAGTTAATGCCAGAAGCTTCAAGGAAGGCGACCCTGTTCTTCGGCGCGTTCAATCCGCCAAGAATTCCAACAGGTTGACGCTGAAGTGGGAAGGCCTTTATTGGGTGAAACGAGTCAATAGGCCTGGCGCTGTCCGCCTTGAGACCGAAGATGGCTTTCCGGTGAGCAACTCCTGGAATATAGAACATCTTCATAAGTTTTACCCATAAGGCGCGGTTGCCGGAACCTGTTCCGGCAACCACCTTTCTGTACAAGTCTTGCCGCTGTTGCATGTAATCCTTGATACAGAGCAGGGCGCAGATCCCATGCATAAAGTACATGTGCTCAGCACATGTTGTCAAATTTCATGCCTTTTTCTTTTATGCATGTATTATCTGACAACTTTGTGCAGCACTCGGCTCCGGTAAGCAATAACAAGCCATAAGGCTCCATATCTTTATTTTCTCTTCTCTCAAAAATAAGGTTCCTTCGCCCACAAGTTCACGGGGGGGGGGGGGGGGGGGGAGGAGAGGATGAAGGTGTGGACCAAGTGTCGTTCAAAGAAATACGGCCTTGCCGGGACACAGACGACAGAAAAGCTAAGTTGCCAAAGTTTGAGCATGATCAGTTTCTTAAAATTTTAAGCTATCCTCCTTGAACGACTGTGCTTTGTATGGAAAACCTGTGCGCGGAGGAACCTTCTCGTAGCTAGTTGCGCCCTTTCTTCGTTTCGAGTCGGCTCCACAACTTAAGTGAGCCGCTAAGCGCCCTTACTTTCCTTCGAGTCCGCTCAGCAACTTAAGTGAGCCGCCAAGCGCCCTTACGTTGTTTTCGAGTCCGCTCAACAACTTAAGTGTGCTGCAACTAGTTGCGGCAAGGTTTCTTGCCGGAACCAGCACCGCCAGCAGGCTGCTGATGTTCCGCACTCAGCGCTCGCGGCAAGCGTGCTCCGGCACGGCCAGCAAGCTGCTGATGTTCCGCACTCAGCACTTGCGGCAAGCGTGCCCGTGCCGGCAAGTTCCCTAAAAGCGCAGGGTAAAAACATACAAAGAAAGGACCAAGTAAAGGAGATAGCATAGCAAGCATTGCCCAGAATAAAGTTATATTACAAAAGTAACTTGTTGCGGCACTGACTAAATTGTTCTCATGACTTAGATAAACAGCAACAAGGAAAGGAGAAGAAAGATGGTCTAATCCACGCGCTCGCCGTCAACCCTCTTGACCTCATTCACCTTGTCCACGATGGGTGCGACAATGGCTTTGAGTTCTTCAAGATTGGTACCCGCCGGCAGCTTCTTGAGGACGCGGGTGAGATCGAGGCCCGGGTTGCGGAAGAGTATCTTCACCAACACCTTCTCCAAGACCTTGGCGCAGATTGCGCGCGACTCGTCCGCCAGCTTCTTCGGGATCCTTTCCCGGAGCTGCTGGAGGGCCGTCACCACGCCCTTGAAGAAAAAAGTGAGCTTGGCGCTGGGCGGGAGATTTTCATCAGTGGAGTACCCGAAGGCCGCGAAGTCCAGTTCCGCCAGCTCCTCGTCGATGGATGCAGCGATGTTGACGAGGCCCTCCGTCCAGAGCTCCACCGTGACCTTGAAGATGTTCTGAGCCTCGGCAGCCCTCGTCAGCAGTTCTTCATTGCCCTTGAGATCTTTCCTCAAGTCATCTTCTCGCTTCTTGGCGCCGTCCAGCGTCTCCGACAAGGTATCCAGTTTCAGCCCCAGATCAGCGCTCGAGCCCTTGGCGGCGTTCAGCTCCTTGATCTTCTCGGCGAGCTGAACTTGCAGATCGCCATGGGCGCGTGCATCCTTCTCGCGTTCACACTGGAGTGCGGCAAGCTCTTCGTCCTTCCTTTTCATGTCCGCCTCTAGTTGCGTCACCTTCGCTTCTAGCTCCTTCTTGGCGGCCTCAGCAGCCGCAGCGGCATCCTTCGCCTCCTTGAGTGCCCCGCCAAGCGATTGCTCCCGGAAGACGAGCTCCTCTTCGTGGCTGTCCAAGTTCACCTTCTTCTGTATCAGCTCACCATCCTGCTTGGACAGCTCCTCGGCGGCGAGCCTCTGCTGCTCTTCGGCTTCAGCCTTCACCAATAGGAATGCCTTCTTCGCCTCGTCGAGCTGCGCCCTCTCCTCGACAATGGACCGGAGGGCCTCCTGGTTGCGGCTCTTGAGCTCCTCCGCGCGCTTTTCTATGTCAACTCCCGCCCGCGCGACAAGCGCTTCCCGGGACTCAAGCTTTGCTTGCCGGGCACGGTAGAGCGACACTAGCTTTCGGAGCAGCTGCTCCTCCTCGGACTCACCGCTGTGCTGCTTGGCTTGTCAACCACTGCCAGCCCAGCAAAGGCGAGTACTTCCCCGTCAAACTCCTCTCCTTCCACCGGCGCCCTGGAGCTCGACGCCCAGGGAAGCTTGATGTACACGCCCTCGCCGGCCTTCAAGTATGCGCCTGGCTGGGGCTCCTCGGAGCCCGGCGTTGCATCAGAGGCGGAGGGGTCGGCGGACGGTGCAGCGCCTTGCGCTCCTGCGTCCTCCGGGTCGTCAATGTGATCACCGGATCCCTCGCCGGCTCCTGCGCCAGCAGCCTTGGCGGCTTCCTCGTCGGCGGGTTCATCAGTACCTGCCTCTTCCTCGCCAGCGGCGGCATCTTCAGTGTTGCCGCGTGCGCCTTCCTCGCCGGCGGCCTCGGTCTCCATCGGGTCTACGAGAGGGGGATCTGAGGATAGGAAGAGGAAAGAAAAGTCAAGCAAAGATCCAAAAAGAAGATCAGAAGAAGAGAAGCCCAAGGGAAAATTTCTGACGAGGAGGGTTACCTGTGCTGGGCTCTGAGACCGTGGGCTTCACCACTAAAGGCTCACTGGTCCCGCCCCTTGCCGGGGAACTGCCCCTTGCCGGGGACCGCTCCCTTGCCGGAGAGCGCTCCCTTGTCGGGGAATCGCCCCTTGGCGGCGTAGTCGAAGCAGGCAGCACTTCCGGGGCGGTTTCTGATTGCCCCTGATGGGCCTGCTCTGCTCCTACACGAATGGATCGGCAATCAAGATGTCAGCAAAAGGAGAAGCACCCGTGCGCGCCCCACAACGGGAAGTGAACCAAACACTTACGCTGGGGGCTGTGCTGGGGGCTGCTGCGAGGAGAGGGAATCAGGTCCGTCAAGGTGGTCTCGGACGTGTCTTCTGCGGTCACAGCAAGATCGTCCTCGATGACAACCACAGGAATCCTGGCCCTCTTCGCCGCTCTCTCGGCCAGAGTCCTGAAATGGAACAGGGATTCAGAGGGAAGCAAATTAGATACAAGACAAACAATAACAAGGGTCAAAGAAAATCAACAACAGTGAGAAGAAAGCCTCACTCCTCCTCCTCCTCCTCTTCATCATCATCGGAGCTCAGCGCGGAGAGGTTGAAGTCCGGTACCCTCTCTGCGCAGTGTGACGGAGGAGTAGGCTCCCTTCGGCGTTTGCCAGGGGCTGCGGCAGGACCAGGCGTGGCGGCCCAGGAAGACCCCGCCTCAGTTGCCGGCACAGCCTAGGATCCTCCCGCGGCAACGGTACTTGCTGCGGTGGAGCGTGTCCCATGGCGCCGCGGTTGCTGGCCGGCCTGCTCCTCTGTCGTATCTCCAACTCGACGGAGGCGTCTTCTCGGTTGGAATTGGGGCCGCGCTGGGGGCTCCGCCTACGGCAAGCTGCTCGAAGACGGCTGGCCGCTCGCGCCCTCAGCGGGCTCGCTCGCTTCGACCTCGGGCTCCCCCTCGCCAGTGACTTCTCCGGCGAGGTCTTCCCGGTCGGCAAGACTTGCCGCCTCGGCCGCCTCCGCCTCCTCCAACATGAAGCCAAACTCGCCCGCGGCAGCAGCTGCCGCCGCCTCTTCGGCCCTGGTGGCGATGTACAGCATCTCGTTGTCGGTGGTGGCGCGGGTGAGGAGCCTCTACTCGTCGGAGTTGACCGCTACCTCCGTCAAATTATCGAAGAATTGCTGCACGACCTCGACGGTGGGCTCTATCCAAGTTGCACTTATCCCGTGCGAGTCGCACTCTGGCATCATTGCGCAGATGCGATCGCGCTGGGAGTTGTTGCACAAGGGGACGATGCCCTGCGGCAACCTGAACCATTCTGGATGGTTGGCGTCATGCTTGAACAGCTCCCTCAGCATCCCGTCAAGCTCCAGAACGGTGAAGCTGAAGTTGAGGCCTGGACGCAGCCTCATGATATCCGCCGGGCCGCCAAACAGCCAGGCGGGCCTCCCCCTCTTTTGCAGAGGGGCGATGCGACGGCGAAGGAAATCCGCGCCAACCGCCCCTGCTGTGAGCCCGGCATGCCTGAGCCGGAGGATTCGGGTGGTGGCAATCTTCAGCTTAGCGTCGTCCGACAACAGAGCGCTCCAGTCGCCGCCACGCACCACCCGGGTCTGGCGCAGTTTGGTGAATGGCTGCGGATTGGCATCACAAATCCAGCACCACTCCGCCCTCCACTCGTCCCACTTGCTGCGGAGCTTGCCCGTCAAGTACACCTCCTTCATGCCAATCTGGGAGGTCTAGGCGATTCCGCCAGCCAGTGGCTCCCCTTTCTCGGCCCGGGGGGAGAAATAATGACGAAAAAGAGCGACATTGGGGAGGATGCCGACAAAGTTCTCGCAGAGGTGTGCGAAAACCGCCATTGTCAGAACGGCATTGGGGGTGAAATCAAGAAGATGAAACCCGTAGGTGTTCATGATGTCGCAGAGAAAATCGGAAAAAGGCGGGCAGAGCCCGCAATAGAAGAACACATGAAAGAAGTAGTAACCTTTGGGGCACTTTTTCGATTTGGAAGCCTCAGCGGAAAGCACCTGCGTGCGCGGATGCGCCCGCGTCTCTGTCGACCAGAAGAGGTAGAACTCCTCCCGCAGCGCCTTCGGGGTGAGCTCAGGGAGGAAAAGCACTCGCTTCTTACGCAGCGCCTCAAGCAAGTGGCGGAGGTGGGGGAGCGGCCCTGTTTCCTCTGCTTATAAACGGGGGATGCGGACGTTACGCATTCCCAGGATTAAAAAATTACCCACGATCTCTCCCACGACGCCGCGTTTGACGCGTGCCGTTGCGAGGGGGCGTGGTGGGTACAGAGTCGGATTTAGCATGACCTAGGCCGCGCGTGCCCGTGCACTGTTTTGGGCCTGGCCCAACAGCGCTCGGCACCGTGTATGGCCCAAGCCCGGGGGCTCCTGTCGGTGTACTGAAGTAGGGGTACGTTAGTATCCCGAACTTGTGCACGGGCAGTCGCAGCGACCCGCGGCAGGGCTTGCCGGGCGTCCGCCAAGGTCCTCCGCGGCTACTTTGATGCCATTCAAGAACAAAGTACTCAAACTAAGGCCCCGGCAAGAGGAGCTTTTCGGGAAGGCCAACCAAGGTCCCGGCAAGAGAAGCTGGCCGGGAAGAAGACAAGACCCCGGCAAGAGGAGATTGCCGGGAAGGCCACTCAAGGCATTCCAAGAAAACTTGCCGCGTCGCACCACACGCCCGGCAAGGCCCGGTGAGCGACAAGCTCCCGAACACGACAAGACGACGACCGCGGCAAGGAGCTTGCCGCGGGAAAGCCCCCACTTCGCGCCCGCGCTCCAGCACACCTGCCAACGTGTCGCTCTGGGACCTTCCCAAGCTCACGTGGCAGGAGGCCATGCAGCTAGGGGCGAGGTGGCAAGCAAGCACTGGCGAGGGGCCATCGTGGCGATCGGTGGCGCCCCCAACGGTCGTTTCATACACTGCTTGGGCGACCAGAATGGCATTAAATGCCCTTGTCCCCTGCCGTCAGAGTTAGGTAGGGGACACTGTTGGTAGCAGTTGTACCAACCCGCGTTTTTACTCTTCTACCCCTCTTTCTACGCTGCCACCTGTCGGTGACCCCTTTAGCCTATAAAAAGGAGGCCCATGCACACGTAGAAAGGGTTGGGCTCATTCAAGACTAGGGAGGTTCGACTCATTCGAAACTAGAGGACACCCACGCTCTCAAGCAAGAACAATATAGAAACACAAAGCAGCAGTAGGAGTTTTATCTCTCCGGAGAGCTCTGAAGCTGGGTAAAAATCCCCCGCGCGCTCCGCCTCGATCTGCTCTTTGTGCGCCCTCCGCCCCCTTGCCGGACTAAAAAGGGGCCCTGCCCCATAGGTGCTCGCTCCCCATGCAGCGACAATCTTTTTGGAAAAGGCCCAGAGCCTGTGAAGAAGGCGAATGCCTGTGAAGATCATCTTTTTGGAAAAGGCCCAGAGCCTATGAAGAAGGCAAATGCCTATGAAGATCATCTTTTTGGAAAAGGCCCAGAGCCTGTGAAGAAGGCGAATGCCTGTGAAGATCATCTTTTTGGCAAAGGCCCAGAGCCTGTGAAGAAGGCAAGTGCCTGTGAAGCTGTCGTGTTTTGGGAAAGGCCCGAAGCCTATGAAGAGGGCCAATGCCCATGAAGCTTGCTTCCCCGAAGAAAGGCCCGAAGCCTGTGAAGAAGGCCAGCGCCTGTGAAGCTCGCCGCCTGTGACACTCTCACGTAATAATGAGTTGGGGCTGTACACGCCCCGTTGTCTCAGGAGCGCCGGCCTCAGGCCCTAGGGCTCCCTCCCACGCCCAGCGGCAGCACTTAGCTCCGCGCTGGTGAGAAGACGTCAAAGACTAGAATAGGTGTCAGACGCGGCTTTTTCATTTGCTTTCTGCAGTTGGCTAGTTCATTCTCATTTGATGTTTTATTGAAACTATTGCCGTCTTTTGACTTATGGCTCTTCGACTTTTCACCCTCCTGCTTCGATTTCTCTTGCGCAAGCTCTTGCGAGAGGGCAGCTCGAGCGCCCTCGCGAGTGTTTCTGCCCTTATCATTCAAGGTTTCACAACCCGGGTCCACTATAGGAGCACCCCTCCAGTCTGTGCCTCACGGGCACCGCGACACGAATACAGGACCTGGGTCGATCACCCCCACGACTGAGGCTGGGAATTACCTACGCGCGGGCGTGCGGCCGGAAGGAACAATACCAAAATAACGGAAACAGTGCGATGATTAACAACGGTAACCCAAACACGCCCCCACGGGGCCCCCACACTACTGTCTTTTTACGCAGGAAAAAGGAAAAGAAAGGACAAATCAGGCGCGGCTCGCCCTACACCGGCCCTCAAGGAAGACTCGAGCTGCCTCCGGGGCTCAGGCGGACTCCCTCTCGTGCTTCACCGAGGCGCGACGGCGGGCAGACCCGCTACCACCCTCCAAGCAGGCATGCCGGCGTGGAGGCTGACCGCGGCCGCTGCTAGAAGAGTCGCTGCCCGAAGAAGAACCAGTGAAGCTTGAGGAACCTTGGGCGCCGCCAACCACGTGTGCACTGTCCTCTCCGTCCTTGCCGGGGCTGGGTCCCCGGCCGCGGTCGTCGTCTTCAAGGCAGCACCCTGCGCGGCGACCATCTTCCCCAAACACCCTCACGTAGAGGGTGGCATCGCCGTTGAACTTGAAGTGCAGGGTGCACCGACGGCTCAGGCCACGCGCATGGGCAAACGTCTGCCAGCCGCGGGTCAAGGCCAGGCTCCCGGCTGCGGAGACCTCCAGCGAAGCCCACGAGGCCCGGCTGCAGCAGCCATCTACCTAGAGCTAGAGGCCGCCCGGGGCGCCAGCCGGGAGCTCACCTAGGAGGAAGCGAGGGAGCTGAAGCCAGGCGCTAGTCGGCTACGCTGCCCACACAACGAACTCCGGCAGCAACTCCGCAGTGTGGAAGCGCGGCCTAGGGGGTCGCACGGCCGAAGCATGCCCCGTGGTCGCGGCCAGCCGCCCGTCACCGCGCGGGAAGTTGCCTCCACGACCGCGGGGAGCCGCCGTGGATACCACAGGGTGTTTGCGAGGGCGGCCTCGACCGCGCTTGGGCGGGGGAGAAGCAGGCTCAACCTGGCGGGCCTTTCCTTTTTCTGCGGCCGAGAACTTCCTTGGTGGAGCCATGAAGAAGAAGGAGAAGCAAGAGGGGATAAACCGGAAGGGCACGCGACGTGCCGTACTTAAAGCAAGAGGAGGCCAACCGCCGACCTCCACGATCACAGGTAATCATGACTCGCTTTGCATGCAGGGACTTGTCAATTCGTGCAGTTGCGAGGCGTCATGGGGAAGTGGAGACGCCCGCGTCCAATCAACCGCCATGCGGCGCCCAAGGCCGCAGGCTGTTAGGGCCCGCGGCGCTTCACACTTGCCCTTTCGCCTCTCCGCTCGGCCAAGTCCGGGCGCGCCTTGGGCCCGGGGGCTACTGTCGGCATTCTGGGAACGGGGGTCCCCAGACTTGCCTGCCTGCGGCCTGCGGCGTGGCTCAAAAGGGGGCCCAGCACGGCCCATCTTCATCAACACAAGCTCAAGACCCTCGCGAGGGGCCAAGCCTCGCGGGGCGGACGACTAGGAGCTTCCTCAGGCACGACCTCATCAGGCTGGCTCGCGAGGAGGCGGAGAGTTCAAGGCGGGGTACCTCGCGAGGTGCCCATGACGCAAGCCATGACGACCAAGGGTGCCAGTCGGGCGCCAGCCCGCGCTGTGTCCTCCTTTCCTCTTCGGTGCAAAGGGAGCAAGCATAGGTGAGAGCATCAAGCAAAGGCATCCATTTCGGTGCAACAAGACCAAGACCAGCCCAACGGCAGGAAGGAAGTCATTGTGGAGCCCAAGCAGGCATCACCACCAGATCCTTTGACAGGCGAGGACCAACTTTAGTCAGGATAAGTGTACCCGATGTTCCCCTTCAAAATGGCCAATTGTTGGCGCCCTTCCCGCTCAATATTTGGGAAGAGGCCCAGGGCCTTTTCCTATAAATAGGACTAGCCACCCCCAGGGTAGAGGCACCTGAATCAAGAGAGGGAGAGAGAGAGAAGGGCGGCTGAACTCCTCCTAGCAGTTCATCGTCCCAGCCAAGAACAGACCCTCGCGAGGCTGTTCTTCCTTGTACTGTTCATCATCAGCCCAAGAGGCAATCCACCACACCACACATTGGAGTAGGGTATTACACCGCAATGGTGGCCTGAACCAGTATAAACCCTGTGTCTCTTGTGTTGTTCCTTTTGTAGTTTAGATCCTAGCGAGTCGGCGAGAAGCAGGTAGGTAGAGGGCGAATTCTCCGCGCGCACCCCAGTGTTCGAACCTCAAGGGTCTACCGGAACCTGAAATATCACTAGCCAGCCAACCCTATCGTATGAGCGAATGATATTGGTACTTCTTGATGACACGACAATCTTATGCAGCCAGCTGCTCTAATATGTTCTCTTCTTTTGCAGATAAAAAAGACCCGAACATGAAAAATGTGCTGCAGTATAACAGTCTCATCGAATGCCTTGATCTCCATCTTACAGAAATTGATTTGATCGACTACCGAGGTAGCACATCTGAGATTAAATTGGCCAAGTTCTTTGTTCTGGAGGCAAGTGTGCTCAAGGTAATGAGGTTTGGCGTTCTCTGGCGCAACAATGAATGGCGTGCTAATCACCGCAAGCGTCTGTCGGATTTCGGGTTCCGGCAGACCCTTGAGGTTCGAACACTGGGGTGCACGCGGAGATCACACCCCCATCCTACCCATGTCTCACCGCCTCGCCAGAATCTAAACTACACGAAGAACAACACAAGGGACACAAGATTTATACTCGTTCAGGCCACCATTGTGGTGTAATACCCTACTCCAGTTTGTGGTTTGGTGGATTGCCTCTGGGGATGATGAGGAACAGTACAAGGGGAGAACAGCCTCGCGAGGGTCTGTTCTTAGTTGGTGCAATGAATTGCTAGGGGGAGTTCAGTCGCCTCTCTCTCTTTGTCTTAGATGCGGATCTGATCTCTCTACCCTGTGGGTGGCTAGTCCTATTTATAGGCGAAGGCCCCGGGCCTCTTCCCAAATATTGAGCGGGAAGGGCGCCAACAATTGGCCATTTTGAAGGGAAACATCTAGTACACTTATCGTGACTAAATTTGGTCCTCGCCTGCCAAAGACCCTGACGATGACGCCGACTTGGGCTCCACGATGACCTCCATTCTGCTGTCCTGCTGGTCTTGGTCTTGTTGCACCGAAATGGTTGCCTTTGCTTGATACCCTTGCCTGCGCTTGCCCCCTTTGCACCAAAGGGGAAACAAGGACTCTGCGTAGGCCGGCGCCCGCCTGGCGCCTGCCTGGCCTTGGTCGTCATGGCTTGTGTCACGGGCACCTCATGAGGTACCCTGCCTTGATCTCTCCGCCTCCTCGCGAGCCATCCTGACGAGGCCGTGCCTGAGGAAGCCTCCTATCGTCCGCCCCGTGAGGCTTGGCCCCTCGCGAGGGTCTTGAGCATGTGTTGATGAAGATGGGCCGTACTGGGCCACTCCTTGAGCCACGCCGCAGGCCGCAGGCAAGCAAGTCTGGGTACCCCCGTTCCCAGAATGCCGACAGTAGCCCCCGGGCCCAAGGCGCGCTTGGACTTGGCTTAGCAGAGAAGCGAAGAGGCAAGTGTGAAGCACCGCAGGCCCCAATAGCCTGCGGCCTTGGGCGCAGCGTGGCGGTTGATTGGACGTGGGCGTCCTGGCTCCCCCACGACGCCTCGGTAACTGCAGGAATTGACAAGTCCCTACATGCAAAACGGGTCATGATTACCTGTGATCCTGGAGGCTGTCGGTTGGCCTCCCTCGGCTATATGTACGGAATGGCGCGAGGCCTTCCAATCCATCTCTTCCCGCTACTCTTCGTCTTCCTCTTCGTCCTTGCTCCTCCCTTCGCCCATGGCATCGATCCATCGGTTTTCTGCCGAAGAGAAGGGGAAGGCCCCCTGAGAGAGTCCTGTCCCGCTTCCTCCGAAGAAACGGCTCGTCTCTTGCCACGGGGAAGGAGGTGCTTGGCAGGAGGTGTCGAGACCATGGTTCGAGCGGCCGCCGCCAGGATTCCCACTGCCCTTGTACGCCCGGATCGAGGGCCCTGAAGGTGCTGGCACCGAGCGGCATCACCAGAGGCGCCGTCGCCGCCGGCGGGTCATGGCGGTGTGCGTCGTTCCTCCAGGAGTTCACACCGAAGGCTCTTCTTGCGAGCTCGTGCTTGACGCCGCCATGCCTCCTCGGTCCTGGATTCGCCTCCCTCCTTCCTTCGCCTTCAAGATCCCGCCGAGGGGGCCTATCGAGCTTTGGCTGCAGCATGCTGACTGCAGTGCCCCTGCGACCGAAGTGGAGGTCGAGGTAGTCGCTCCGGGCAGGGTTACCTGACCCGTGGCTGGGGCGAGATCACCCGGGTCGGCAGGACGGGTGGCGCCCTCGCAATCCACCTCGAGTGTGATTGCGCCTCCCTGATGTTCTTCAAGGTCTTCGATGCGGAGGGACGTCGGCTGGAGTGCTGCCCTAAGAAAGGCGGCCGGGGCCCTGCTACGGCAAGGACTAGGCTCGTCAACCGCTTCCCCAGCAGCTCCTCAGGTAGCGGAGGTGTCGGAGGATCCAGCGACTCCGCCGAGTTCCTCGCGACCCCGGAAACAAGCAACGACAGCTACGAGCCCCCGAGCTTGCGTCGCTCCCAGAGCTGGGCGGGCTTGTGGGGCCGCCGTCGCCACTGATCTGTATGGGGTTGGCGCCGGTGGCTGACATCCCACTGTTGATGATGGCGTCTCTTGCGGAGGTGCGCGTAGTTAGCACTCTTTAGGATTTGCTCCTTTTGTTCCCTGTGAGGAATCGAAGAACACACCCCGTGGGAGTTTGTAAGGTGCTTGTAGTTCCATTTGTTAATATGATCCTTATCATGAAGTGGTGAGGGGTGCTCGTCACGTCTTAGCTTAGTTCCTCCTTTCGAACCTCGCGAGGACTTGACGCTCTGTGCTGACAAGTCCCGGTCCCAAGGTAGGTTTCAGCCGTCACTGGTATGCCATGTCGCGATGCCGTGGTCAAAGCCAGGAGGTGAGCGGCCCGGGGTCCAGTAAGAGCCCCTGAGTCGCGATGATCAGGAGGTCCCCTTTAGCGCTCAAGTAGCCATCGTTTGGTGAGAAAGGAGCACGACGTCGCCAAAGCGGGACTGCATTAGGTGCGAGGTTGGTGCTGTGACAGCTAGTGTTTCCGGAGGATGACTTATCTCGGGGGGTCAGAAACCACTCCTTGGCGCGGCGTCGGGCCCGCGCGTTGGCAGCCGAGGAGTTGCCTGGCGAGGTCCCCACGGGCCTCTTCCCTCTCGCCTTTGCTCCCCTTCATGCTCTACGTCCTCAGGTCCCGGCCCTCAAGCGGGCTCAGGCATCGCTGGTATGCCAGGTCGCGATGCCGTGGACAAGTCCAGAGGGTGAGGGCTGGAGAGCCAGTAAGAGCCCATGAGTCGCGATGCTCAGGTACCCCCCTTTAACATGCAAGCGGTTCACGTGGACAAGAGCGAAGGAGACGCCGCGGAGGCCTCGCCGGACGTTGCTCCTTAAAACGATCCTGGGAGTTCATCATGAGAAAAGCGAGGGTTTGCCGTTACAATTGCCGGCCAGGTGCTGGTTGCTCTAGGAAGGTGACAAGGCACTGAAGGCTTGGTGAGGTGGCGCCCTGCAGGGTTGCCGCGGCCAGAGCTCAGCCGTCCAGGCTTTTCAATGTTGCAGGGACGGACCATGCGCAAGCGTTGTGCCATGAGGGAGCAGCTCCATCAGTTGGTGTCAATTGAGCGGGCGATTAGGTCAAGCACATTAGCCATGATGGAGCAAAATCCGTTTAGATAGACGCAGAAAGAGACAATCACCGCTGGGTTGGGCCCGAGCGACTTTGGGGATGATGCGGCCCGAGGGGTGCCCCCGATAAAGTAAGCTGAAAACATGAACTAAAGGGATAGATGCCGCAGGGATGGACCCATGCGGCCTGGGAATGATGCAGCCCTGGGGGGCGCTCCCAGCTGAAAATGAAACTCGAAGGATGTCACCTGATGATGCTGAAGATGGAAGGATGCTGAAGTAGCGGACGGCGTGCGCTGCGGGAGACGATCTTCACGAGCCCCCAGGCCCAGGGGCCTCGGGAGGCTCTGGAGGCGTTGGCGGCTCCTTGCGGACCATCTCCATCTCCGCCAGGACTGCGGAATGCCTCACCGCCTGAGCCTCCAAGATTACCTTCATGAGGCGCTGATGCACAACAACCGCGTTCGGCAGGCCGTAAGGTATGCGAACATAGCTGTGGGGTGGGCCTTCGTAGCGCCCCACGCATGAGGGCCAGAGGCGCTCCTGAGAGGTGGCTCCGTTGAGTCCTGGTATGTCGATGCAGACGCGCAGCCCACCATCCTCACCTGGATGGGGAGCTACGGCGGGCAAGCGGCGGCTGCCACTCATGACTCTTGACTCCTTCATCTCCTGAATGATCTCGCTGACGAATTCCTGAGGGTTTGGCCCTCCTTTCTTTGCTCCTTCCTGAGGGAAATGTGCGTTGAAGCATGCCTCCAAGTGGTGCCCGAGCGCCTCCCTCGTGATCTTAGCAAAGTCGATGGCCCTCCAGAAGAGAGCCCCCGAGCCCTGCTCAAGGAGGGGGCCGGGCGCGCCTTCCTATGCGACAGAAGGAGGTGCCCCTTGAACAGGCGCGGACCCCGAGGGGCCTGCCTCCCGAGGGGTCGGGCCAGGGGATGTCTTCTTCTTCTTAGGAGTAGCCTCGGGAGGCCTCCCATTCCTGTGATCTGGGTCTTCAATCGATGCAGCTTGGAAAGCACGTTCCAGAGAACACACAACGTCTCTCTCTTCACAAGGCACAGTGACGACTCCACCGCTTCCTGGCATCTTGAGGACATTGTAGCCGTGATGGGTCATGGCCATGAACTTGGCCAGGGCTGGGTACCCGAGGATGGCATTGTACGGCAGGCGGATGTGAGCGATGTCAAAGACGAAGAGCTCGGTGCGGTAGTTGTAGCACTTCCCGAAGGTAATAGGAAGGCGGACCTTCCCTATCGGAACCGTGGAACCATCAGTTACTCCTGAGAAAGGCTTGGTTGGCTGCAGCTGATTGTATGGCACTTGGAGATTGTTGAACGTCTCGACGGATAGGACATTGAGCCCTGCTCCGCCATCGATGAGGGTCCTAGTGACTTGCACATTGCTGATGATTGGGTAACAAAGCATCGGGAGGACTCCTGTTGTCGCCGCGCACTTGAGCTGATCCGCTGAGCTGAACGTGATAGCGCACGCTGACCACCTGAGAGGGCGTGTGTCCTCAAGCTTGGGGAGGACTGCATTCACTTCGCGAGCAAACAGCTTGAAGATGCGCTGAGAGGCCGGGGCTTGTGCGCCGCCCAAGATGCAAGCGATTGCGCCCGACTCCTGGAAGCCTCCAGCCCCCTCGTCCTGGTGATGGTCTTCATTCCTTCTTGGCTGTGGTGGCAGAGGAGGGAGGCCCGCGTTGCCTTGTAGGCAATCCTCGCGAGGCTGATCCCTCCAACCCCCCTCGCGAGGTGGGTCCCTCCAACCTCCCTCACGAGGCTGGTCCTGCCAGCGGTCCTCGCGAGGTCGGTCAGGGCACCCTTGGCGAGGGCTACGGTCTTCCCATCGTCCTCCACCTCTTCCTCCTCCTCGGCCATAGCCCCTGTCACTGCGCTCGGGGCGTCGGCCGGCACGCACGTCTCGCACGGCCCTGAGCTCTTGGCATTCGTTGGTGTTGTGGGTGTGGAGGTCATGGTACACGCAGTACCGGCTGCCCTTGGATGACTCAGGCTGATCCCTGCCTTGCTTGGTGTCTGGCTCTGCTGCAAGCATGGCAGCCCCCTTGCGCTTCACGTCCTTGGTCTTGGGCTTCTTCTCTTCTGGGACAGCAGCTGGCAGCTCGAGGAGGGAAAGGCGCCCTTCCTCAGCCCTAGCGCACTTGGTCGCCAGATTGAACAGCTCCAGGGGGGCGCACAGGTCTTCATGGATCGCGAGCTCCTCTTTCATCTTTACTTCACGCACGCCATCGGAGAAGGCTGAGATGATGGCCTCCTCAGACACCTTGGGGATCTTAAGGCGAGCGCTGTTGAAGCACTGGATGAACTTCTGCAGGGTCTCTCCGGCTGCTGCTTGATGCGGCGCAAGTCGCTCATGACCGGGGGCCGGTCGCAGGTGCCTTGGAAGTTGGCGATGAATCGGGTGCGCATCTCGTCCCAGGAGGATATCGTGCCAGGAGCCAGGTTTAGGAGCCAGGTGCGAGCGCCGTCCTTGAGCGCCATGGGGAACCAGTTCGCCATGACCTTCTCATCCCCGTTGGCGGCTTCGATGCCCAGCTCGTAGAGCTGGAGGAACTCAGCAGGGTCAGCCATGCCATCGTAGAGCGGGGGCAGGTCTGGCTTGAACTTGCCCGGCCAAGCCACGTTGCACAACTCGGCGGAGAAGGCACGGCAGCCTGCGGTGGTCGCGGGAGCCCTTTGGTGACGGAGAGCTTGATCTTGCGGGTCTCTGTGCGCTACAACCAGGTGCAGCGTGGGGTCTTGATGCACTGGAGCAGGTGCGCGTTCGTGCCGGGCCGGTGCGGGGAGCACACGGGCGGCTTCTTGGGGACGAGGGATCTCTTGGCAGCTCTTCTCTTGCTGTGCTGGTGCCGGACCGAGTGGGTTCCGCCCAGGGGCCACGCGCCTTGGGGCCAAGGTACCTTCTGAAGGGGGAGGCGACTGAGGCGCCCCTGGAGCTTCGTCGCCCGCGCAGGGCGGGGCGCGGTGCAATGAGAGGATGGAGCACGGGAGCTCCCAGCGGCGCTGACGAGCTCGGTGATGCGGGTGAGCCACTCGTCGTAGAGGTCGTCGACGGGATGGTAGTGCAGGAGCTCCCGCGCCAGGAGCAGCATGGCGTGCACGTCCGCAGGAGCGCGACGGGCATGGGACGAGGAGCCGGCCGGAGTCAGCGACCGGGTGGCGGTGCGGCCTTATCGCCGCACTAAAGCATACAGGGACGACGCCTGCTGCTCGTTCCCCGCCGGGCCGGTGGAGGTGTTGACGGCAGGCGACAGGGAACGGCAGGGGCGCCCGCCGACGGGGGCCGTCTGGGCGACGCGAGTGGCGAGAGTGGCCCGGCGCTCAGCGCGGGCGCGATGTGCGTCTGACATGGATGGGACGGGCGGTGAAACACGAGGCGACGGAAGGCAAATTCCGGCACACCCCTACCTGGCGTGCCAAATGTCGGATTTCGGGTTCTGGCAGACCCTTGAGGTTTGAACACTGGGGTGCACGCGGAGATCACACCCCCAGCCTTCCGATGTCTCACCACCTCGCCAGAATCTAAACTACACGAAGAAGAACACAAGGGACACGAGATTTATACTGGTTCAGACCACCATTGTGGTGTAATACCCTACTCTAGTTTGTGGTGTGGTGGATTGCATCTGGGGCTGATGAGGAACAGTACAAGGGGAGAACAGCCTCGCGAGGGTCTGTTCTTAGTTGGTGCGACGAACTGCTAGGGGGAGTTCAGTCGCCTCTCTCTCTTTGTTTCAGATGCGGATCCGATCTCTCTACCCTGTGGGTGGCTAGTCCTATTTATAGGCGAAGGCCCCGGGCCTCTTCCCAAATATTGACCGGGAAGGGTGCCAACAATTTGCCATTTCGAAGGGGAACATCTAGTACACTTATCCTGACTAAAGTTGGTCCTCGCCTGCCAAAGACCCTGACGATGACGCCGGCTTGGGCTCCACGATGACCTCCATTCTGCTGTCCTGCTGGTCTTGGTCTGGTTGCACCGAAATGGTTGCCTTTGCTTGATACCCTTGCCTGCGCTTGCCCCCTTTGCACCAAAGGGGAAACAAGGACTCTGCGCAGGCCGGCACCCGCCTGGTGCCCGCCTAGCCTTGGTCGTCATGGCTTGCGTCACGGGCACCTCGTGAGGTACCCCGCCTTGATCTCTCCGCCTCCTCGCGAGCCAGCCTGACGAGGCCGTGCCTGAGGAAGCCTCCTGTCGTCCGCCCCGCGAGGCTTGGCCCCTCGCAAGGGTCTTGAGCATGTGTTGATGAAGATGGGCCGTACTAGGCCACTCCTTGAGCCACGCCGCAGGCCGCAGGCAGGGAAGTCTAGGTACCCCGTTCCCAGAACGCCGACAACGTCTAAGCCTAAATGACAAAGTCTCCGCAGAAGCTGAATTTGTTTTTGAAACATAAAATGGCCAGAGAATCGTAGACTTATTTGCCCATTAATGACTTGTCAGGGCGATGGATTTTAGTTTGTACGATAATGCTGCATCCACCTAAAGTAACAAAAGTTCTTATGTAAACGTCCTAGTAATTCCCTCTTCGTAGGTGCAGCATTACTCCTAACATTTGTAATATCAGTTTGAAACTTGTAATATTGCCGTGTCCTATTCCTGCATTTTCAAAATCCTGCGAATCAAACAGGTCCTGAGTTGGTGATGATGTTGTGCCTCCCATCTTTCACCAATAGCCGTCGGATCTAGATCTGACGCATACAAACCAAGCTTCTCCATTTTTGCAAAAAGATGCCCGCAGTTGTTCCCTATTTACAAACAACTCCTTGTCTCTCACAATCAACCTTATCTCCTCCCCACCACATCTAGAAGGCCGTGGAAAAATCTGGCGCGATGGCCGCTGCCGGAGCCATCCACCCCCAATCTTGGTGTTGCGTGCAATGCACGGGCATCTACACACGGGAAATTATGTCGAACAGGGCTAGTTGTAAGCAGGCTAGCTCTGTAGCCATGATGATAGTGACTGCAGACGGTGAGGCTGACTATGGTATGCCGAAAACGGTGCCTATACTCAGGTGTCATCTCCGGCGCAGGGTCTTGTCACTTCACTGTGAGGAGCAGCATGTAAGAATTTGACCAATGGGTAGTACAATGCTAGTACTCCTACTACTACATTAGTAGTACTACTACTAGTACTAGTAGCACCAACGTCTGGATTTAGGAGTACTACCACGTCCATCTGGATTTTAGTATTTGACTAGCAATATATAGTAATGCATGTCACAAAAAATGTACTACTCCCTCTCTAAATAAATACATGTTGTTTTATTCCTATCGGCGAGAGAACTTAATGTTTTTTGCTAACTAGAGTACTAATAGGATTACATGCAATGAACTAAACACTACATGTCATGTTTGGTAGTCTCAAGTCATTGAAAGCATGCACGGCCCACATCTCTCATTGGTTGATATGTCACGAAATAAGAAACAAGGAGGGAGTTAATGCACCGTGCCTAAGTGTTTTGGGATTATTTGGTTTTCATAATGTGACTTATACAACATTTTTGTTTACATGCATTAACATTTTATTAGTTAAATCAAAGGTCAAAACTTGGCGCAAAATGCAAAGGGGACCAATAAACCAGTAAACATCAAACTTCTCTCGTTTGGCCCCAACTAGAGGTCCGGTGAGATGACTATACTACACCGGCACGGAGGGGGACGCAGCTTCATTGACTTACGGCAACTGCCTTTGGGTGAATGACACGTGGGCCCAGGGGGTGGCTGGCCCACCTATCATACAGCCAAAGGCAGGTGTAGTAGAGGGCCGAGGAGTAGGAAATCCTACGCACCTACGCACGCTAACCAAGGGCAAGAGTGATCACTCGAATCGCAAGATCAGTTGACTAGAAGCTAAGCTAGACCCATGGAGGCGATGAGCGCGAGCATCAGCGGGCTGTGCCAGATGGTCCACGATGCCGGCCTGCAGCCCGGCAACGAGGAACGTCTTGAGGTAGTATTGCTTGATACCGCCAGGGCGAGGGGCCACTTGGACGACAGCTTCGTCTCCTTGTTCGACGAGGTCCTCGTCGGCTTCCTCAACAAGTTCACCATCGTCAAGAAGCTCGCGGATGACTTTGACGTAAGCCTCCAGCCGACGCGCCCAGGCTCTGTGATGCCCGCCACCCTCAACGGCCACTATGGTGACAACCTCTTCGACGCACTGGTGGCCCTCCGACTGCCCGCCGTCGCACCGGAGAATGTCCACCACGAGGTCGCGCTCGCCGCGCAGCGCCTGGCGCAGCAAGACACCATCGACTTAATCACCCACGTCTATGCGCAAATAGTCCACAAGGACTACTACATGCAAGAGGAGGACGATAGGACGCTGGCCTTCTTGGACCGCAGGACACCCTTGGACGGCACTGTTCGGAAGCACGTTGAGCTCGCTGCCAACGCCGCTGCTCCTCACACATCGGTTGGTGACCCGGCGCACTAAGGCGCAAGGATGTCATTGATGGATCCATATGTATTTTTATCTTTCCGTCAAATCCATGTAGTAGTATGTGATACTACAGTAATTATCTTACCTTTCGCATCAACTTCATAATTTTCGTACGTACTCCATGCATGAACGGCGCCAGAACCAAACTTCTCATTACTCTAGGCAAAATCTTTATTTTCTATCTATCGATCGCACCATGGAGCAGAACCAAATTTTACAAGTTACGAGTTCAAAAGGAAAAGCCTGCCGTGTTCGCGTCGCACCCCCACACGGTTGGTCCAGCATGCCGCTCAAGCGGGAATGCGTGTGGTGTTGCATTTTCACTTACAAGTGGGACCGCAGTTGAGCAAACTGACTATCGGCAAACCCCCACCCCGCCCACCGCGCGATGGTTGAGAAAACAGGAGGGAGAAGAGATGGCTATAGCACGGACTCCAAGAAAATTGGTGTCGGATGGGACTCGTGTGGGTGGCGTGTGCCGTACTGCTAGACGTGAATGCTAGTTATGGCCGATGCCACCCCACTATATCGAGCCTATATCGAGGTACGTAGAACAAATTTCCTGCAGTCCGTGCTCACCCCTCCTCTATCTCTCTTCTCAGCCAGCCAGCGGATGTGTGGAGCCCATCGTCTGTTTGCTCACATGCGGTCCCACATGTCAGTGAAAACGCAAGCGGACCCACTGAACCTGCACATCTTTCACCTCGACGTGCTGGTGATGAAAAACAAATCCAAGAAAGATCTTCGGTGGCCTCTTTTGGAGTTACTCAAGAGTAGTAAGATTCTATTTATAGTTTAACCCAAGATGCACATCTCGTGGCTTCAACTACCACTCTATTTTCTTTCATGACACGACCTGGATGCTGGATGTCCCACGTGTCGGCAAAAGGAGGAAGAACCCGACCAAATCTTCGGTTGTGCTCTCGGATTAGACTAGTTGTGCTAACTTAAAAATTTTATTGTGTACTCCCTTCGTTCCAAAATACTTGACTTCCATTTGTCCAAAAATGGATGTACATATATACTAAAACATGTCTAGATACATATATATTTTGACAAATAGAAGGCATGTATTGTGCAACGGATGGAGTAGAATGGATGCAAGTTTTTGTATTGGGAAGAAGAGTACATCCATATATTGATAGAGTGCAATTTAGTAGATGTTCTATCACTTTTAGCTAGCACAGAGGCTATAGATGAGATTAGTGCACTTGTTGATACTCCTACTAGAATAGAGGCTAGACATGATACTAGATGCGAGGAAGCAATGTCTACTTCTTTTCACTCGAAGAAGAAAGAAGCACGCAAGATCGAGCCTCCATAGATCAACAATGAATGCATCGAGAAGGCACTAATCCAACTTACAGGAGTAGTAAAATGTATTCTTGTGGTTCTTGTTTTCTTTGGTCTTGCTTTTCTAGTCAAAATTATCGTTGGAGTTCATGCAAACCGGAGGTCCGTTTGGGATCGTGCGTTGCAGTTGGCCTTACAAGTGGGACCGCAGTTAAGGAAACCTACTATCGGCAAACCCCCACCTCGCCTGCCGCGCGATGGCTGAGTTAGAGAAATGATGAGGTTGAAGAGATTGCACTAGCACGGACTCCAAGAAATATGGTGTCAGATGGAAGTCGTGCTGGTGGTGTGTGCCGTACTCCTGGACGTGAATGCTTGTTCTGGCCCATGCCACCCTACTACTCCTACTACTTACTATATAGTACTGCTAGTATCGAGGATTCGAGGTGCTGGTTACGTAGTACAATATGGCTACAGTAAAAACACCCGCACGACGCACGAAGCATGTGAAGCTAGTACAAATAGTGTACTACTATTGTTGATTGGCCTCATCCGATAACCTGTTGCAATGCACGTACAATTATGTATTCGGAAAATATATTTTTGCCTCGTCGCACCACTCACTCACAGAAGCGACTCGAAAGCCATTCATAAATTTAGTAAGTTTATCTCAGGCATATCATTTTATTACATACAATAGGTCATCAGCCCACATCGACAACGAGGATACATTATAAATACTAAAGTTTTCACCATACAACAAATAACAAGCAATGAAATGAACTTCAACTCAACCATTCCTCGGCGTTGGAAACGCTTGCTTTGAACCACCAGTGATTCTCTGGGACGGGCCATCCATTGTCGATCTGGAGACCAACGCAGGACTGATCATCCAGGCTGAAGTGGCCTACTATATCAGTACTAGGGTAGGGAACTCCCCAAATGTCCGAGGTATAGACACAGTTGCTTCTCATAAATGGTAGTAACGTTGTGTCAACAGCAGTTGGATCGCCTTTCACCATCATTGGATAGTTTTGTCCAAGGAAGAGTGAGTTTTCTCCAAGACAATCAATTCTGTACCATGGAGAAGGAGTTGGCGCTAGCACACTAGTATCCATCCCGAATACCATGCAACGGGTGTTGGAATAGGTCCGGAGAAAGAGACCATGGGAGACTACACCTGCTTACTTAGCAGTAACATCATCAGTGGGCTGTATACACACGAGAAGAGGTGATCCATCGGAATTAGTTGCCAGGCGCCAAAGATTATATGGGCGCTTCTCTTGATCATCACCGTCGTCATCTCCCCCTTGGTTATAAAAATCTTCAAGTATAGGTTGTGGAATGTTCACAGGACCTTGGAAACACAAGAAGAAGGTTAATTTGTAAAGTGAAACTTGCTAACCCGCATGCATGTGGATGAAACAATTATAATTACGGTGGAAGACAAACGTACCGAAACAACGAGGATGCCATGCAAAAACAGTGCCATGAGTGCTGGCAGCAAACACAAGGCCCTCGTATTGAATTGCATCACAGTACTCATCCATGTACATAAACAGATTTTGAGCAATATCCATCCAGTCAAACCAGCAAGGACAGCAACAAGCTTGTCGAAGATAGCAACTATTTCATAGTTGTTGTAATTCTAAGAGCTCTTGGGAACTCGAGAAATTGCTATATTCCGTAGAAGACAGTCACCATGATTGTATTTGAACGTGCGTACAATACCGGTGTGCTCAACCTCTAGGCAGTCTGCTGAGATTTCTTTGGACGTGGAACCCGGTCACAAGTGTACACATTCACAAGTTCCCACTCGCAGTTGGACCCAATGTAAACAACCCAATCTCCATTTGTGCCTGCCCAAGCCTTGCCCTCAAGTGATGGCATATTAACATCATACTTATCATTATCAAGCGGCATCAACTTGCACAGGGCGAGGCCTCTGTCGTGACGGTGCCAGTCATCAGGGTCACGGTGAAGAAGATAGGGGAGATCAAACCGCTCCTTGACTCTTGGGTTCCTTGTAATGATGTTATTAGTTGAGTCAAGAATGGGCTTTAACGAACTTGCCATGCTAGCCGAGGTGATGACGTCACACCGATCAATGAGTTCCTCCACCATGTCATCTTTCAGATCGGGGCAAGAATAACGGGGTCGTTTCCGTCCTGTTCCACCCATGGAGAAGACGATCGAACAATGGCAGAAGAAAGGGTGAAGGGCTGAAGGAAAATGGAGGAGGGAGAGGAAGAGCGTGCGACAGCAGTTCCAAATCGAGAGGGAAAGGCGAAGAGTCAGTGGATGGTTGCCAGTTTGCCACGGTTCATGAAGGGGCGCCCCGGCCTACACGTCGGTTCGGAAATAGTCCTACTACTCACTGTCGTCTCACTGATATGTTGGAATGGGACCACATGTCAACAAAACATGGTGTGTAATTTCTCGTGCAAAATGCGATCTGGCCGTGTTGGCCCGAGGTGCCGCATTAGTTATCGACCTTTATTTTTTTAATGGTGTGCCATTCAGTTTTTGAAGCACGACTAACTGGTACTATACGCAGAGAAAATATAAACTACTCTACCACTACTCCACCTCCAGTACTAGTAGTATAAAAAAGATATATAGGCTAGAGCTTCAGCGCTTTCTTGCCAAGGGCTATCCACTTGCTTCTCACACTACCACCCTCTCTTCAGATCTAGAAAAGACGACCCCTCTCTCCCTCCTCACCGGTGGTCACAGATCCGCCGGGGAAGAAAAGGACGTGCAGCGTTGACGCACTCGTCGTCGGCGAGCGAGGTCACGCACTGACGACAAGGCCGTCCTCTCAAACCTAGCGCCCGCGCGGGATGACCTCCGTCCCCAAGCTTGCTGCCGTAGTGTGTGCGGAGGACGACGACCACGAGCGAAGCCACTTCCCGCCGACCCTCAGGTATGCTACCTCTTTTCGAAACATACCCTTGTTCTATTGCCCCATCTGGCACGTCATTGCAGGTGGATCTTTTTCCACTCCACCATCTTCCCAATTTGCTATCCTCTGCTCTGCTGGACACGCAGACGAAAACCATAATTTGCACTATTAAAGGAAACCCTACTTCATGCAGACTAATCCATGTCTGGGTTGAATAAGGAAAGGAAGGGAGACTGTACTGTCCAAGAGAGTAGGCATCGAACCCGCATCTAGGTTGAAAAGGGGAAAATCAGTAGCTAAGGAATGAGTCTCGTGTCTCTTGGTTGAAGAAGGGTAGAAAGGCATGACAACGCAATAGAGAATGACCAGGTCGATTGGTTTGTTGTCCTCACATAGGAAAGAGGTGGCTAAAGAGAACAAAAATGGGACATAATCCACATATGCTGCCTGGATATTTGTTGCTCTAGGAAATCATACCTCCCTCACCACTCTACGTTCGTGGAGGTACATCGTACTGGTGCGCCCACTGTCCGAATGGGCCTCCCATGCTCTTATTGCCACTTTTTTTGCTGTTAGTATAACGCTAAAAGTCAAGTCAAGCAATGCTACTGCTAAAGTGATGCCACATTTAACTAATGCCGCTCTCAGTCTAATGCCACTGATAAATTTAAGCAATGCCATTTAATGTCACTGGATTATTTCAGGGTTAGTTGTTGATTGTGGATGTATTAAAGATTTTTCATCTAAGGCATTCTAATGTGTTGCACAGCCAGTATACCAACAATGAAACTTGTTACTACCTTCAGATTTTTGCACTGTTAATGCTTATAGATTACATACCTCACTTTCATGAGATAAGTTAACTTTTTTGTATAGTGTCACCAAAATGCCAAGGCGCGGATGCCATCTTATTTTGGTTAAACTGCACAGACAATTATGAAGACAAGAGGAAAGGTCAAGAGTGGGCACCTCCTCCTCCAGCTGTTCTCTTGATTCGTTTGATCAAGTTTTCATGTTTGATCGATTATCAAGATTGGGAGAGCAATTTTTAAGGTCCCCCCGAGTTCGAAATGATATTTACCTTGGAGGTACATGGTTTGCAATTTTTTATACTGTCATTAGTTAATAATGCTAGTTACCTTCAGACTTCTGTATTTGGTTTAATGCTCATGCACAGCTAGTATACCAATGCTGAAACTTGTTACCTTTACATTTTGTATTGTTAATTCTTATAGAAACCTTCCAGTGCTAGAGTTTATTGAAATCTTTTCAGTAAAACCATTGTACTGTACCCTATAATAAACTAACTACTCTACTGTTGCACTAGCCACTAGATTAGTGTATATTTGTAGTATTCAAATGGTGTTGCATTAGCGTATGGACATAAATAAAGTGTGGCAAGCTTTCCCAGATATGTGCTCAAGAAAACTACTACCTGTTTTTCTAAATACTAGACGTTTGGGTACATTAAATTGAACCGTGAAAACATCTTATATTAAGGAACAGAGGGTGTAGAGTTCACTGAAATTATCCCGGTAAAGCTAGTCACACCTTTGTTAAAATTAATGTTCATTATGTTATCGGAGGAGGTCTGTATGTTTGTCTCTAATGCCTGTCGACTACATACCCGACATCATGATGTAATGTTAAGTCATTTCCTTTTGTTTTATTTTGGGCCATTTGCATTTCTGCCCCTAACTCGAACCACCTACTCAGATTTGCCCCTAATTTCAAAGCATGCTCAAATTTGCCCCTCTACCGTTAAGTCACTACTCAGAAATGTCCTTCCGTCCAATCAAAGGCCTTTGACCGTCAGAGGCCCATGTGTACTATAGAAGACAGAAAGTGCTACAGTATTGGACGGAAAGTGCTACAGTACTGTACGGAAGGGCATTTCTGAGTAGTGAATTAACGGCGTTGGGGCAAATTTGAGCATGCTTCAAAATTAGGGGCAAATCTGAGTAGTGGGTTCGAGTTAGGGGCACGGATGTAAATGTCCCTTTTATTTTAGTAGAACTGCACAAAACTTGCTTAAAAGAAGAGGAAAGGTCAGGAATGGCTCAGTTTTTCATAAAAAACTATGTATGCCTTCCTGACATCAGCCGTTGGTTCTTTATTTATTCCTTCAAACAGGTGGTTAGAAACAGTCTTGCTACATTTTCCCATTAAGAAATTGGAATGCTTATATTTGTGAGTCTATGCTTCAACTAGTGCCACTTTTATAGTAATCACACTTTCAATATCTATGCAAACAGGGATGCTCGATTTTAGTGGAACTGCACAAAAAGTCCAACTAGTTCAACATTAGGAGCATGTTTTTTTCCAAACCTTTATATCCAATTGGTGGCACTATGAGCTATTCATTACGAAGGTACATGGTTTGCTACTATGTTGCTACTCTTTTTGTACTGTCATTAGATAGTAATACTAGTGGTTTGCATGTGAATTTATTGGCAGGGTGGACCTACGTTGGAGGTGTGGGACAGGATTCAATGATTGGATGCTCAATTTTGGTTGTATCGATTTCACCTCTTCCATCACTACGAACATGGTATGGTATATGTTTACTAGCTACTTGTTATTTGTGCAGACAGAGATGTCTTCCTGTTGCTATTTGGCAAACAAACAAAGTGTCCGCAATTTTGGTTGAACTGCACAAGAGAATAGTATAGTCACTGCATGCAGTGCCATTTGAAAATAGACATAAAGATTGGATAGTCACTTCATGGACTGCAGAAAAGTAGTACTGTACTATTTACTGGCCAACACTAGGTGCTTCATTGCTTAGGTCTGATTATACAATGGGCATCATTTTCCCTAAGTTAAAGTTTGTATTCCGAAAATAGTCTCGCGGTGTGATCGAGAGAAGACCAAATCATATTGCAGTGGATGTTCCGCCATCATGTGTGCTTCATTCTCATGGTTCCACCTGTTGGTGAAACCACTTACGTTTGCAAGAGGAATGGTAGACTTCACAAACAAATTTGTCTTTCAGTCTGTACTGAATGTTGGCCAAGAGAAGCATCCATGTTAGTAGGAAGAACAGTTGGTTTTTCTAGATCTTTGCTTTTGGAGCTACATATTTGTATATGATCTGTGAATCATTGAGATGCATTAACATGTTGATCTTATGTATGGGAATCGTACTAGTTAGTTTTAGTTGCGACGCAAGATCCGAAGTGGCTGATCTTTGCTTTTGGAGCTACATATTTGTATATGATCTGTGAATCATTGAGATGCATTAACAATTACTTATTTCTATTCGCTCAGTGTTTACAAGTTACTGATCGATCACTAGCTAGCCTACAAATGCGCTCCCGGCAGTTTTATTTGCGACGCAAGATGCGAAGTGGCAGTTTTTTGAATAAAAATTCCTACCTCTGAAGAAATTGACAAGCTAGACAATTGATCCTACACGGATAAAAATGCCTACCTCTGAAGAAACTGACGAGCTACACTATCAATCCTACACGGTTAAATAACGGATCACGCACGTACTACCTCTTTTCCGGTTTGCAGGGCTCAATTCAAGAAACGACCTACTCGATCCTACAAGAATAAATAGCGGATCACGCATGTACTAGTACCTCCTTTCCTTTTTTTGCGAGGTAATATGTTTCTCATTCATAAAATAAAGATCCGGTTACAAGACACGTAATAACCGACATTACAGTACTGAAAGGATAGGATAATCCTACACAAAAAACCGACATTACTAGTACCTCCTTTCCGGTTTGCATGGCTTAATTCTAACCTCTCACCAACCAAGGTACTCCCTCCTTCCGGGTTTATTAGTCCCGTGAGCAAAGCAGCAAGACCAAGGCATGTCAATAATTAACAACATGCAGAAGTTTAAGCCTAATTAATTCTAGCGATTTAAGTGGCTGCATGTGTGCCCTCGGCTGCGACTCGTTACATGCTGCTTCGCGTACTGCCTGTGAGCGATTCTGAGTGCCTACATGCAGCCGTCCGTAATTAAGGCAGCTAACTGATGCGAAAAAAGATACCCTTTAATTGTTGCGGGCTTTTTAAATCCGTGGAATCATTATTAACAAGGAGGGATATGATTCGAGTGCACTCGTTTGACCGCCATGCCGGCATACGACCCAGACGGGACGGGATGGCACAGTCATAATTTTAGTTTCCCTAGTTTTCCACGGCAAGCTGGCGCGCTAAGCCATTATGCATTGAATTCCGATGACCGTCGCGCTACCTTCCCCCTATAAGTACTCTTTCCCGGCCTTCTCCGGTGCCACCGTGACCCAACTCGCCATATCCTCATAAGCCCCCACTGGCCCGACGTAGCTCGCCACGTCTGCCATGCCCCCGCCCGTCCGCGGTAGGCAACGCTGGAGGCGGTCACCTCCGGAACTAGTGTTCGGTTTTTCACCGGAAGGCAGATGGAGGGAGGAGGCATTCTATCTGTCTTTAGAGGGAAATGCGCAGATTGAGGAGTTGTTGGAGCGCGACCGCATGGCGAAGGAGCAGGAGTTGTTGGAGCGCGACCGCCTGGTGGAGGAGCAGCGTATTGCCGATTTGCGCCGCCAGCGGGACATGGAGCAGCAGCGCACCGACGCTCTGAGTCGCGAGCAGAGCGCCCGCAACTGGGCCGACTACGTGGAGGCCGGCGCCCGGCAAATAGCCCTGGAGGCTGTCGGGCACGCACGCGTTCGTGACGCCGATTTTTGCTACCAGCTCGTCAAGTGGGTTTCCCGCTTGGAAGACGAAGCTTCGGTGGACCACGCCAGCATGGAAAGGGCCAACGCGCCCGAGCAACGCGCCCTATTGCACCTCTGGCAAGTTCGAGGCGAGGCGCAGGACGCCGGTGCCGGCGTTTAGCGTGTACCACAGATGGCGGCCGACATCGTCTAGTTAGCTAAGAGTAAGTTAGTACTTGTATGCTACTAGAGTATTAGTGGGAGTAGATAGTTAACTTGGCTATGATGGTTGTCAACGTGGAAGTTCAGTACTCTATATGTGGATCTGACCTGTTCCTTTGCTCTGAATGTTGAACTTTCCGTTTGAACGTATGGAATGGGCTGTTATTTTTTAAAATGGGTTGTATTTGTCCTCCACGGGTTTAGAGGCTGACTTGTTGGCCTAGCAAGTTGACGCGTACACAATCAGGAGATGATTGTACGTGGAGAGGATGATAGCAGGGACCCGTCAAGGTCATGGCAGTACGCAAGCAAGTGCCTCCTTATTTCAAGCCAATAAAAAAATGGCTCCTCCTAGTGGATTTCTGACATCTGGGTCCCATGCCATTGTCAACGTAGTCAATAAACGAGAGAAATGCACAACGAGCGGCTGACACCAGGGACGCAGTAGCTCGCCCAGTTATTTTTGTTTGGGTTAATTTGATAAATGCCACTCCAAATCTGGTGTACCCGAGAAATTCCACTGCAATTTCAAAACATTGAAAAATGCCATTTCATGCCATTTCTAGTGGCATTTTTCGAAGTCTGGAGTGGCGTTTTTCAAAGTTTGCAAACTGTAGTGGCGTTTTTCAAAGTTTGCAAAAAATGCAGTGGCATTTTTCAAAGTTTGGAAATTGCAGTGGCATTTTTATGAATCGCCATAACTGGAGTGGCATTTATCTAATTTGTTTTTTAGACGGAAGCAGGGTGTCAACTGGGCTGTGCGGGACACTCTGGCCTGTCTAGACAGCCTTTTCTTTTATGTTTACCACAGACCAGCCCAATAGTTTTATTTTTCTTTCTGGAAATGGCTAGCCCAGTTTTTTGTGATTTGTCAAGTAAGTCGCTTTATCAGGCCTGTTGGGCTGCAAATCTTTCAAGACGAGCAGAGCTTCATTCGGCTGGCCGAGAAAATGGCCTATCAGTAATGAGAAATGGGCTGTACATTTTTAAAACACATCAAACAGGCAATTAGTTTCAAATATCTTTTTTTTCATTTCGAGATTTTAAATTGCATTGATTTTTATGCGTGGACAATTTATTGGATTTTATATTGATATTCATTTATTTTTAAAGTCAGTCTGAATGTGACTCAAAATTTCGGGATTAAAAACAGTTCAGACTGCACCCACATATGCAAAATTTCGTATAATTTTTTGACCATGGCCACAATATGGGCTGTAATGCTAACAAAAAGAATATGGGCTCCAAAAAACCCATAAGAATTAACAAATGGGCTGTAAATTATTTGAAATAATGGCAGCTGGGCTGTATGCTGTTTTCCACAGATTTGAGGCTTTCCACAGATGGCCTGTATACTGTTGGACGGCCGCCGTGCTTCTTCAATCTCTGCTCTTCCTGCTCCAGCCGCTCAAACAAGCGCCGGCGGGACTGCCTGCTCCCTCCTCCCGGTGGCTGGCTATGCTGCCGCGCAGGCCTCACCGCCCCACCGTACTGCCATCGCTGGACTAGCCATCCCTCTACTCACCCACAGTCCCACACCTGCTGTTATTCTCCGGCGACGGCGGACGAACCAGTAAACCATCGTACATTCGTACTCCCCTCCGCGTGGGAAACAACTGCCGAGTCTTCCCTGCCTCCGTGTCGTTCCCTCACTAGGCCTCGCCGACGTCCGCCGCCGTGGTGCTCTTGGCGCGGCCTGGTCAACATGGTCAACGACTGATATGCATCTGAAGTGGACTGTACGTGGAGAGGCCGACAGCTGGGTCCGCGGTCGCACGCAAGGAAATGCCTCCTTATTACGCACAATATAATGATTCCTCCACCTGACATCTGGGATCCACCGAAACGGCCTCTGTATTTCGTGAAAGAAACGTTACTGCCGCTGACAGCTCAGAGCCACCAGGTATATCTTCGCACGCAAGGAAGTGCCTCCTTATTACGCACAAAAAATGAATACTCCCCCTGCTAGCTGGGACCCAGTATAGTGGGCCTACTAAGTTGACGGGGATGACGGGCTTTGTCAACTTAGTCAATATGCATGATTCTAGCTCGACTGACCATACGATGTCCATCCAACGGCCGTAGTGCTTCTTCAACCTCTGGTCTTCTTGCTCCAGCCGCCCAAAGCAGCACCGGTCGTGCCGCCTGCTCCTGCCTTTCGTGGCCTACTGTGCTACTGCGGAGGCCTCACTGCCCCCATACTACTCCCACCGCTGGCCAGGCCATCCCTCCATTCTACTCACCCACACCCCCTGTTATTCTGCAGCGACGGCAGCGCAGCCGAATCAGTGAACCCTCGTACTCCTCACCGCGTGGGCATCCACTGTCGCGTCTTCCCCGACTCCGCGTCGTCCCCTTCTTAGGCCTCGCCGTCGTCCGCCGCCGTGGTGGTCTCGGCGCGGCGTGGTCAATGCGGTCAACGACCGAAGTCATCGGAAGAATACTATACGTGGAGAGGCTGACAGCTGGGTCCACGACAGCCGCAAGGAAGCGCCTCCTTATTACGCAGAAAATAATTATTCCTCCACCTGACAGCAGGGACCCATCGGACGAGCCACCAGTATTTCACAAAAAAATGTTTGCCCCTGACTGCTGGGACCCACCTGACGGGCCACCGTATTTCGGAAAAAAACATTCCCCCTGCTATCAGCTCGGACCCACCGGAAGTGCCTCCTTATTACGAACAAAAAAATGAATATCCCCTGCTAGCTGGGACCCACCTTGGTGGGAGGTTGACTTGTGGGCCTACTAAGTTGACGGGGACTGAGGGCTTTGTCAACTTAGTCAATTTGAACGATTCTAGCTCTAGTGACTGTACGATGTCCATCCAACGGCCGTAGTGCTTCTTCAACCTCTAGTCTTCTTGCTCTAGCTGCCCAAAGCAGCGCCGGTCGTGCCGCATGCTCCTGCCTCCCGTGGCCGGATGTTCTGCCGTGGAGGCCTCACCGCCCCCTACTATTCCCATAGCTGGCCAGGCCCTACGGCGATGGCAGCCTCACAACATAGCCAAACCAGTGAACCCTCGTACTCCTCTCCGCGCGGGCTTCCACTGCCGCGTCTTCCCCGGCTCCATGTCGTCCCCTTCCTAGGCGTCGCCGTCATCCACCGCCCTGGTGCTCTCGGCGTGGCATGGTCAACGTGGTCAAGGAACGACTTCCTTCGGACGGGGACTGTACATGGAGAGGCTGACAGCTGGGTCCACGGCCGCAGCAAGGAAGTGCCTCCTTATTACGCGGAAAATAATTATTCCTCCACCTGACAGCGGGGACCCACCGGACAGGCCACCGTATTTTGCGAAAAAAACGTTTCCCCCTGAGTGCTGGGACCCACCAGCTACATCTTCGCGCGCAAGGAAGGGCATCCGAGCAAAAAAAAAACGATTCGCCCCCCTGACTGCTGGTACCCACCAGCTACACCTTCGCACGCTAGGAAGTGCGTCCGGGCAAAAAAAATGATTCGCCCCCTGACTGCTGGGACCCACCAGCTACATCTTTGCACGCAAGGAAGTGCGTCCAGGCAAAAAAAAACGATTCACCCCCCTGACTGCTGGGACCCACCAGCTACATCTTCGCATGCAAGGAAGTGCCTGACAGTCGGGACCCACCTAGTCGAAGCGTATGTAGCGTTGTCATTCTGGTCACGAACGTGTACGTACATAGTGATCGATGTAGAGACGCGCACGTGTCGTAGTAGAGGCGCGCACGTGTCGTAGTAGAGGCACGCATGTGTCGTAGTAGAGGCGCGCACGTAGCATGTACACGTACGTACAACGGTGAGGGTGCAAGAAAGAAAATACGGCCACATACGTACATACGGGCAGGGTCTCAAATGCCTACTCGCGCATACGTATGGCCAGGGCTCGTGTATATGGCTGGGTCGGAACAGAGAAAGAGCGTCATCGTCGTGTTCATGGGGAGGCAACGGAATGTGTCGTGTTCATCGGGAGGCAACAGAAAGCGTGGGAGCCGACCGGCTGGGTCGGAATGGAATGCGTGGTCGTGTTCATTGGGAGGGCTTGGACGGAACAGGCGATGGAAACGAGGCCTAGCGTACCGCATAACGGAGGAAACGGACCTCCTACATTCGAAACGGGGTCCTGTTGATCGGGTGGGGTGTGGCGTACCGCAAAACGGAGAAAACGGACCTCCTATAGTCAAAACGGGGGGTCCTGTTGATCGGGAGGGGTGTGGCGTACCACAAAACGGACGAAACGGACCTCCTACGGTCGAAACGGGCGTCCTGTTGATCGGGAGGGGTGTCGCGTACCGCAAAACGGACCAAACGAACCTCCTATGGTCGAAACGGGGGTCCTGTTCATCGGGAGGGGTGTGACGTACCGCAAAACGAGACTCCACAGGATACTGTTCATCTCCACCGTCAACCTCCTCCAGCCTCCATGGTCTACCGTCGACCTCCTCCAGCCTCCACGGGCTCCTGTTCATCCAGCCTCCACCGCGCGCTACTCCACCAGCTACTATTCAACCACCCCTCCACCGTCTACTGTTCATCCAGCCCTCCACACCACGGGGTCCTGTTCAACCACCCCTCCACGGGCACCCCTCCACGGGCACCCCTCCACCGTCTACTGTTCATCCATCCCTCCACACCACGGGGTCCTGTTCATCCAGAGGCAACACCACCGCTCACTGTTCATCCACCCCCCCGCAACGCTCACTGTTCATCGAATCGATCAGCTTCAGTTAGCAGCAGTAGCGAAGGAATCGCTCAATCGAGTTTATTTAACAGCCATCGATCGATCGCTCGGGTTCAGTAACACATAGCTTGCAGTGCAATCGCTCGGGTTCAGTTAGAGCCCAATGCCTCACTCGGGTTTAGTTAGAGCCAACGCCTCGCACACATGCACGTACGTGTACGAGAGAAACGCGCATCGCTCGGCCCCCGACCTCCCACCGTAACCGGCAACTCCCCAAAATTTTCCTCCCCCTCGCTTCTACCACGGTTTTTTCCGTCATGGACGGCCCAAAGAATGTCATGCAGTTGCGTCTCCGGCCCGCCCAGGACGAAAAGCCGATTTTCTGTCATGATTTTTTGTCATAGAAGTAGGAGCCCACCACATCTATGATGATACCGGGTTTTTTCACAATTATCGTCATAGAAGTGTCATATGTATGACAGAAAAAATTCGTTCGGCCCAAAATGTCATGGATGTGTCTTTTTTTGTAGTGTGACTCTTTGGAGCATGAAGCCATCTTTCAAATCTTGAGGCATAAAGGTTTCAATGAGAAATGGATTCTTTGGATGAAACAACTTCTGGCCACTTGTACTTCTTCTGTTCTTCTCAATGGAGTCCCTGGGAGGAAATTTGTTTGCAAAAAGGGAGTTAGGCAGGGTGACCCTGTCTCTCCTCTTTTATTTGTTATAGATGCTGATCTCTTGCAAACAGTTATCAATGACATGTTCAGAAGAGGAATCCTTCACCTTCCTATACCATGTCATGATCAGGATTGCCCAGTGATCCAACATGCTGATGATACCTTGATCATCCTCCCTGCAGACAGGGCTCAGCTTCTGGCTTTGAAAGATATGTTGCAAGTGTTCTCTCAGTCAACGGGTCTTGATGGGAATTACCATAAATCATTTATTATACCAATAAATGTTGACCCTGCAATGATGAAGGATCTAGCAGCTGCTTTTGGTTTCCAAATTGGAAATATGCCATTTACTTATCTTGGCTTGCCAGTGGGAACAACAAGGCCAAAAATGGTGGATTTTATGCCATTAGTGGACTGTATGGAAAGGAGAATGATTGCCATCTCCTCATTTCTCAATCAAGGTGAAAGGCTGCAATTTTTCAATTTTGCTCTGTCCTCCATGCCCATTTTCTTTTTGTGTAGTTTGGCTGTTCCTGCTGGAATCCTTAAACAGTTGGAGATTCAGAGGTAGTGCCTTTGGAGGAAACATAGAGATGATCCAGCCCCTTCTCTTGCTGCTTGGGAGCTTATATGCAGGCCAAAAAATAAGGGAAGGCTTGGTATCCTTAATATGGGTGTACAGAATGTGGCCCTGCTCGTCAAACATGCTAGCAATTTCCTAAATAAAAAAGATATTCCCTGGGTGTCTCTAATCTGGGACTCCTATTACTATGGAAAGGTGCCCCAGGGAACTTCTGATTGTGGCTCTTTTTGGTGGAGAGACATTTGCAAGGTGATGCAAAATTTTAGGGATTGCTCTTGGGTATAGATAAATGAGGGTGACACTGCACTTTTTTGGTCTGACAATTGGAATCTTGGTAATGAGGTTTCTAGCCTACAGACTAGATTTCCTACGATTTTTTCATATGCTAAGGTTCCATGGATTTAAGTTAAGGAAATTTTCAGCACCCAGGACATGCACCGGCATTTTCATCTTCCTTTGTCTGCCCAGGCTTTTGATGATTTGAACATGATTCAAGCTATGATGGGCTCTCACAACAGGGATCTGGCACTAAAGATGTGTGGTTTTGACAAGCCTCTTCCAAACAGTACATGCCCAAGATGTTTTATTCTCACACCTTTGTGTCTGAAACTTTCAATCCTTTGACTTGTTGGAAATGGAAGTCATCTTGCACTCTCGAGATTAAGGTGTTTGCATGGATGCTCATTATGGACAGATTAAACACAAAGGATATGGTGGAAAGAAGGGACTGGCACATGGATGATGGAGTTCATTGTAGGCTCTCTCCTTTGCAGACAAGAGAAACCAGGGACCATCTATTCCTTAACTGCAACTTCAGTGTTAGAGTTTGGAATATTTGCAGATTCATTGGTCTGCTGGTAACTCCATGTCTGATTTGATTATTCAGGCAAGGAGAAGTTGTGATAAACCTTTTTTCACTGAAGTGGTGTTCACTGCCTGCTAGAACATTTGGATCATCAGAAATGCTAAAGTTTTCAGAAGTGAGAGGGCAAGTTTTAACAAATGGAGAGGTGCTTTTAGGCATGATATTACTCTTCTGCAGCACATGATCAAGTCTGCTTACAAGGATGATCTCTTGAAGTGGATTTCTTTTCTCCCCCTTAAGGCTTTCTGTTGTACGACAACTTTTTTGTTTTTTGATTACCCCTTGTAATCCTCCTGTTGTAATTATTGTTTTGCATTAATAAATTTTTCATATGTTGTGGGGGTTTGCCCCACAGTTCCCAGTCAAATAAAAAATAAAAAATGTAGCAATTGTTGGACCAAAGTGTTAACTGAACATTACATTTCAGAGGACCAAACTATAAACTGATCATCAGATTGCATATTAACAAACGGAGGACAAATCACTAGAAGGCATTGGCGGTGGCCTCGAGAAAACAACACGAACTGTATTTTAAAGTAGACAACCGCGTGGCGGTGTTGACAGTGGCCTCGAAGACAAGGTGCTCCTCCAAGATCTGGTGGTCGGCACACATGGCAGCCATAGCGACCTCGTGCGCACATGCGGCCGCGATGTTCTTCTCTCCTGCCAGATGCTACTGAGCTCCACATTATACTACATGCAAAATGGCTGTGGGCAGCGCTCAATTGGAGGAGGGGGACAGTGATTTTGTCGAAAGGTGTCGTGCCGTCGGTCGGGGCATCTGGGACGGGAAAAGGGGGAGGATGGTGTGGGTGGGGTGTGGATTACCTGACCATATCGACGAGGCCGCACAGCAAGAAGAAGGGTCGGCGGTGAGGAGGCCGCGCATCAAGAAGAAGGGTTGACGGCGAGGAGGCTGCGCTGCAAGAAGAAGGTCGTCGGCGAGGAGGCTGCGCTGCAAGAAGAAGGGTAGCCGGCAAGGAGGCGGCGCTGAAGAAGAAGGGTCGCCGGTGAGGAGGTTGAGCTGCCAGTAAGCAGCAATGAAGGTTTGTACTCGTAAAGCAAGGAGGAACAGTGGAAATGTGGCTTTTGGTGGGAGGGAGGGGGCGGGGAGATAGATATTTCTGCGGTGGCAAAAAAATTTCGTTCGGTGCCGCGAGAAACTAGCGCGCAAGTGTGGTTCAAGCGGGGGCGGTGGACTGTAGACGACGAAGCTTCCTGTGTAAGCCAGACAAGACGGTACGCCAAGATATTTTATATCGCATTCCACATGATTCTTTCTAGTAAACTGTTTGTGGTATACCTGATTTTTTCATTATGTTTTGAAAGACAAAATGGTGTTACAGAGGGAAAGGATGGTGTTTGAATTTCTAGAACATTTATGCACAGTGAACATGCAACTACCAGAGTGTCATATTTAAATTTGGAATTATTCCGGGTTCATTTGGCATTTTTATGGATTAATTGAGTTTCACGACATTTAATGTGCGTAATTCAAATTTGAACTACAAGCACATGCTCCAGTGCCCCAAAGTTTGTTGAAAAATCACATGTGTGTCTTGGGTGAATTTATAGGTCCCGTGGAAGAAATGAGAATGAAATTAAAACATCTGGGGGTCGTGGCTCGGTGGGGAACATTGAGAAACTTGGTTTTTAAATTCTTGGAAATTCAAAACTCCCCTGAAAATCATGAAACTTGGCATGGTGTCATTTCATGGCACCAACATGTTGTGGAAAAAAATTGGCCGCATTTGGACAATTTTTTGGTATAAACTTCTTGCAAACCGGAGCTTCTCTCGAGAAGACTCGTGGTTCTTGAGGGGGACATGTCACCTTTGTGTTCGAAACGATATACAATGCCTCCCCCCTTATTTTTTTACAGAGGCAGCATAGAACTATATGAGTGCCGTTAAAATTTGGAACTATTCCGGGTTCGTTTGGACTTTCTTATACATTAATTGAATTTCTGGTCATTTAATATGCATAATTCAAATTTGAACTACAAGCACATGCTCCAATGCGCCAAAGTTGGTTGAAAATCACATGCATGTCCTTGGGTGAATTTCTAGGTCCCATGCAAGAAATGGGAATGAAATTCAAACATGTGGGCGTCATGGCTCGGCCGGAAAGATTGAGAAACTTGGTTTTTTAATTGATGTAAATCCAAAACACACGTGAAAATCATGAAACTTGGCATGGTGTAATGACATGGCACCAACATGCTGCGGTAATTTTTTGGCTGAATTGGGACAAGCTTTGGTATAAGCTTCTTGCAAACCGGAGCTTGTCTCAAGAAGGCTCATGGTTCCGACAGGAATGTGTCACCTCCGTGTGCGAATGACATACATACACTGCCTTCTCCCACCTTAATTTTTTTTACACAGGTAGATTAGACTAAATAGAAGTATCGTGCTAAATTTTGGAATTATTCCGGCTTCATTTGGCCTTTTTTATACATTAATTGAATTTCTGGTCATTTAAGGTGCATAATTCAAATTTGAACTACAAGCACATGCTCTAGTGCACCAAAGTTGGTTGAAAAATCACATTAAGTGAATTTCTAGGTCCAATGCAAGAAATGGGAATGAAATTCAAACATCTGGTGTCGTGGCTCGGCCGAAAAGATTGAGAAACTTGGTTTTCAAATTCAAGTAAATCCAAAACACACCTGAAAATCTTGAAACTTGTCATGGTGTCATGACATGGCACCAACATGTTGCGGTAATTCTTTTTGCCAAAATATGGACAAGCTTTGGTATAAGCTTCTTGCAAACCACAGATTCTCTCAAGAAGGCTCGCGGTTCCAAGGGGAACGTGTCACCTCCATGTGCGAAACGACATACCTACACTGCCTTCTCCCGCCTTAATTTTTTACACGGGCAGATTAGACCAAATAGAAGTATCATGCTAAATTTGGAATTATTCCGGGTTCGTTTGGACTTTTTTATACATTAGTTGAATTTCGGGGCATTTAATGTGCATAATTCAAATTTGAACTACAACACATGCTCCAGTGCAAAAAAGTTGGTTGAAAAATCACATGTGTGTCCTTGGGTGAATTTCCAGGTCCCATGCAAGAAATGGGAATGAAATTCAAACATCTAGGCATTGTAGCTCGGCCGAAAAGATTGAGAAACTTGGTTTTTTAGTTCATGTAAAGCCAAAACACGCCTGAAAATCATGAAACTTGGCATAGTGTCATGACATGGCACCAACATGATGTGGTAAATTTTTTGGCCAAATTGGGACAAGCTTCGGTATAAGCTTCTTGTAAGCCGGAGCTCCTCTCAAGAAGGCTCGTGGTTCCGAGAGGGAACCTGTCACGTCCGTGTGCGAAACGACATATGTACACTGCCTTCTCCCGCCTTAATTTGTTTACACATGCAAATTAGACCAAATAGAAGTATCGTGCTAAATTTTTGAATTATTCTGGGTTCGTTTGGCCGTTTTTATACATTAATTGAATTTCTGGGCATTTAATGTGCATAATTCAGATTTGAACTACAAGCACATGCTCCAGTGCACCAAGGTTTGTTGAAAAATCACATGTGTGTCCTTTGGTGAATTCCTAGGTCCCATGCAAGAAATGAGAATGAAATTCAAACATCTGGGCGTCGTGACTCAGCCGGAAAGATTTAGAAACTTCATTTTTTAATTCCTGTAAATCCAAAACATGCCTGAAAATCATGAAACTTGGCATGGTGTCATGACATGGCACCAACATGCTATGGTAATTTTTCTATCTGATTTGCAAAGGCGCACACATTAAAAATCAACAAACTTATTTTGGAACAAGTGTTGTTACGTTCCAAATCGGAAACACAGCTATTATTGAAACCGTGGGTGTTCTACTTACCAAGTACGTGCCACCATGCGTCCCTTTTTCAATTGGCTAGGAGGTGCCGTGAGGGGTAGCTATTTGAGTACAGGAGGCGTGCGATCAAACCCCTGCATGTGCTCATCAGGATGAGAGCCCTTTGACTTCTATACGCTGCGCACCTCCCTCCCAACGTCTCCATTAGTGGCGCCCGAGCCCCTGTTTCACGGCATGGTTATGTCTCACCGGACTAAGATTTAAGAGAGAAAAATAAAAATCTGAAAGGAAAGTTTTGCACGGATCTTCATGTAAGATCCGACCGACCTATATAGCATCGACTGCGACTTATAGCATGCATGATGAATATAGGATGATGACAGTGGATAATAATTGTCTTATATATTAAGGAACATATTTAAAAAAAGCCACATGCGGCAATGCCAGAAATACACAAGGGCAAAAGAAGAAGGAAGACAACGATCTGACTCGTTGATCTCTACTTTCTTGATGCATTGCTGCAGGCTGCGGGAACTAGTCTCCGCAGCGAGCAGCGATGAGCTCTTTCGTGTCCTCAGTATGCTGCTTGAGGGCATCCATGGATTCCTCCACCAGCCTTTTGCGCTTCATGCGCAGCATAACATACTCGTCCATAAGTTTTTCGACGATGACACTGGTCCTTTCAACAAGGTAGTGGTCACCTCCTGCTGCTCCGCACTTCCGACGATCTTCACCCGCGCTCGGCCTGGAGCTTCTCGTTGCTCTCCCATAGTTGTCGGATGATGCTGGTAGCCTGTTCAAACGAGGCTTTCATGTCGTCCTGCAACCTCGCCCAACCAGATATCTGATCCATCTGGCTATGGACAATTGCATGCATGCGCCTGTAAGAGTCCTCGCCTGCCTGCGAGACATTTTCCCAGGACGCCGCGGCGCGGCAGGACATCTCTACTGCTTCCGCGGCGTGGCCGCACGAGTCTGCTGCATCGACGGCGCAGTGGGACCTCCGTGCTGCTTCGGCGGCGCGGTGGGACCTTTGTGCTGCTAGGGCCGCGCAGCAGGACATGTCGGCTGTTTTCGCAGTGAGGCGGGACATCTCTCGTGCTTCCACTTCCATGCTCGCCTCTCCCTGGTGGCAATCGCTCGACCCAGAACTCACGCCGGCCATGGCAGACAGAAGAGAACGATGATGAATGACTTATTTGTTTTTTTGTGGATGAGGAGTTGAGGGGGAATGTGCAGTCATCTTGGAGTAGTAGTATTTATAACCGAGTACTAGTACGCTCCTAAGTGGGAAACCATTTAGGTTTTGATCCATGTGAACAGGTTTGCAATTTGGAATGTGACAGGACGCAGGCTCAAAATTTATTGACGGTTCTATAATTTCTAAGTGTGGCACTATTCCCGAACGGCATAACATGGGCATGCTTTCTCGGCCGCGTACGTGTCATTTGGTGCACTGCAATAGGCAATGTCAGCACACGTCTTGTTCCAAGAACCGTGCGCGCTTGTTATTACCATTGCACACACTTATTTTAATTAGAATGTGCGCCCGTCTAGCGCACACATGTTGATCTATCTAACTATTTCTGTTTGTTGTGGCTAATCGCAAACAGTTCATCCGTGTGAAGCGTATTCCCTCAATTGCACAAACCTTTATCTAGCTATCCATTTCTGTTGTTCCGCCTCATGACAAACAGTTAATCCGATTGAACTATATGCCATATATCGCACACGCCTTCATCTGGCTGCCCGTTTCCGTTCTTCTTCCTCATCGCAAACATTTCATTGAACTGAACCATATGTCGTGCATCGCACACGAAACTAAAATCTGAACCGTGTTTGATGCATCCGTCATCGCAAACATTTTGCACCTTTTTGATGGTTTTTTACACCACTATTTGCGATTATTGGATCGCACACATTTTCGTCAAAGGGTCTTTGATCGTAGTGTCGTGTTAGCAACATCCTGCAGTAATGTATGGTGAGACATATGCCCCCGTTGCTAGACTTGAGTCCATACACATCTTACTTGCTTATGCCAATCATCATGACATTACTTTACACCAAATGGACATCAAAAGTGCTTTTCTAAATGGTGAAATTGAGGAGGAAGTTTATGTTAAACAACCTCCCGGCTTTGTTAATCCTAAGAAATCTGATCATGTCTACAAACTTCACAAAGCTCTTTATGGTCTTAAATGCTTGACTAAGGTTCTCATTGAAAAAGGCTTTGTAACGGGAAAATTGATTCTACACTTTTTACTAAAAGGGTTTATTGTGAATTATTTGTGTGCCAAATTTATGTGGATGATATCATATTTTGTTTGACTAACCCTCATTTTAGTTAAAAGTTTGGAAGGCTAATGTTGGATAAGTTTGAGATGTCTATGATGAGTGAACTCAAGTTCTTTCTTGGTTTGCAAATCAAGAAAACTAAGGAGGGTACCTTTGTCTCCCAAACAAAGTACACCAAGGACTTATTCAAGAAGTTCAACATGCGAGAAAGCAAAGGTATGAAAACACCCATGCCTACTAGTGGACATCTTTACTTAACTAAGGATGGCGAACCGGTTGACCAAAAGGTTTACCGCTCTATGATTGGTTCATTGTTATATCTATGTGCCTCCCAACCCGATATTATGCTAAGTGTGTGCATGTATGCACGATATCAAGTGCCCCCCAAATAATGTCATCTCAAGGCTGGAAACAGGATAGTGAGATACTTAATTCATACACCAAAATTTTGCATTTGGTATCCTAAGAGGTCTTCTTTTGATCTTGTTGGCTACTCCATTTCGGACTATGCTGGTGACAAGGTTGATAAAAAGTCCACTTTAGAAACTTGTCAATTTCTTGGTAGGTCTCTTGTGTATTGGTCCTCCAAGAAACAAAACTCAGTATCCTTATCTACCGCCGAAGCGGAATACATTGCCGGAGGTTCATGTTGTGCTCAATTACTTTGGATGACCCAAACACTTAAATATTATGGGATACATGTATAAATGTCCCATTGCTTTGTGACAATGAAAGTGCTATTAAGATTTCTCATAGTCCCGTGCAACATTCTCGGACTAAGCATATTGAAGTTCGTCATCATTTCATTCGAGATCATGTTGCTAAAGGTGACATCAATCTTAAGCATGTTCGTACAGATAAGCAATTGTCGGATATATTCACCAAACCGCTTGATGAAAAAGTATTTTTGCCATTTGAGAGGTGAATTGAACATCATTGATGCCTCAAACTTGGAGTAGAAACTCCATCGGGATGCATGCAAGGCATGAGCCTTTCGATGACTAATCCTTGACATTTCTCATGATGATGATCATATGTCTTGGATCCATACTTGTACCCTTGCATGTTATCTAACCCTTGTAGGTACTTGATAAGCCCAAATCTATGAGATTGCAAGTTACTCACATCCTAAGCAATCTCCACATCACCAAGTCTCTACAATATGGTGGTTGAAGACAAGGAAGCATGAATCCTTTCAACATATCATTTGACAATTTTCCTATATCAAAGTTCATTTGATATCAATTTACAGGTTTGTCATTTTGGATACACAAGTGCTCTTCCTTGCAAAACTAACCCATTTAGGTAGATGAACTCAAACTACAAACGGTGCTCCCAACTCTTGATGAACTGAGCATCCTACACAAGTTCAACTACATGATCAAGATCAACACCACCACCAAGGTATGTCATTCCATCTTAGAGAAGCTTTGACCCAAGTTATGAGTTAAAGCAACTCAACAAGATGTGAATACATCAAAGTGCTTAAACGAAAAATGCCAACCCCATTTTGAGCTTAAACGATGAGTACGACCTATGATCACGTGACTTCACTTGACTCCTAAGTCAATATACCCTAACATAGGTGACTTTGTCGTCGACCAATTCTAGATGAAGTTCTCTAGTGTTTCTCTGTGCTCTTGCATTTGTCTCTTGCTTGCTTGATCCTCTTTCAAAAAAAACTTCATCTAGATTTCATTTCTTTTCTCTGTTATTTTCTTCATTCCCTCCATCTAATTCCTTGCAAATCTTTGTGAGATCTTATTTCCCTAGTGAGCTGAGATGACAAAATGTTTACTCATCGTTGAACTCGATCTCTCTGATCCAAACCTATCAGTCTAATCGAGGTACAAGGAACTCTAGTGCATAGATCATTTGTCAAACCAACACGGTCTAACTGTTGCACCGACCAGGATTCTCTGTGACCTCGTCAACTAGGTGTCATTGATGAAAACAAATCGGCGTTACCGATTTCAGTGCTGCAGAAAACTTTTTGCCATTGCATCCTGCATATCTTTTCTAGCTCCACTCGATCATTCTTATCCTCTACCTGCATCACAATCTACATGCTGCTTTTTCATGGGTCTCAAGGATCAAACCTAATTGACTCCTACTCCAGAAGAACCTTTCTTCGAAATTGATGTCAAAGGGGGGGAGAGAGATCACATCAAAGCTTATCTTATGGGAAAAAGAGACCCTATGGGAGATACAGACATCTTAGCTTTCCCAGATGCTTGTTGTCCATAGCGGAGAGAAGTCACATATCTTTAAGAGGGGAAAGGCATGTTAGTTTATGTTACTTTGCTCTGTCTTTGCTCTGATTTTCTCTTACCCTATCTTGTCCTATTATCCAATATCAGATTCAGGGGGAGAAAGAGTTCATATCTAATGGAAGAAAATCTTTAGAATTCATTGCATATCTTTAATCCTTGGGGACATGTCTATCACTACATGTCATCCCAATCTTGGTACTCTTGTGGTTTCCTGAACTTGCTCTGATTAGTAGGTGTTCTTGTGTTATCTAACCCTGTTTTCTCAAGTTCACCTTTTCCAAAGTCAGCTCAAGATCACAAGGTAAGTATATGCATCACACTCATCTGCATGTTGATCTCTTGGTATTGCACATATTGTTCGCAAGAAGGACTCATGATCATGAAGGTACATCTTTTGTATTTACATCATTTGCTCTGATGCATATAGCCAAGATACATGTAGCTCATTGCTTGCTCTGGCATGCTTATGCATTCACATGCTTTCATAGTCTACCTTCACATGATTGCATACATGTAGGGGGAGCCAATGCATGTTACATGTCTTTCGAAAGCTTTACTTGTTACTCTTCATATCTTTATCTAAAGCTTTGATGTATGTTGCCATCAATTACCAAAAAGGGGGAGATTGAAAGCACAAGTGCTCCCTGGGTGATTATGGTAATTAAAGTCAACATATCTCTTGTTGGACTAACATTTTCATCTAATATATTTCAGAGAGTTCAACAAAGGCGTGACATGGACAAAAGGATGTGGAACCCCTTCAAGATGCTAAGGATAAATATTGGCAAAAGCTCAGGACTCTTCAATTCTATTTTAGTGATCCAAGATCGCATTGAGTCCATAGGAAAAGCCAATACTATTAAAAGGGGACGAGGTGTTGCCTAATGGTCTACATGCTCAAAGTGCTTAGTGATATGCTCCAAAGCCCTCAACTACTTTCTGAATTCCAAATATGTCCAAAACCTAAAGTCAAACTCGGCCCCACCGATTTGATTCATCTGGCGCCACCGAGTTCATTTACATAGCCACTTCTAGAAACCCTAATCAGTTCGGTATCACCGAGATGGCCTTGGGAACTCGTTGTTGCCTGTTGCAATTATTTCGGTCTCACCGAGATGTGCAATCGATCCCACCGAGTTTGCTTGACCAAGTCACTGTTTGCTTATTATTGAAATCGGTCTCACTGAGTTCACGCAACCGGTCACACCGAGATGAGGTTTTGCCTTAACCCTAGCACATCGGTCCCACTGAGTTGATCATATCGGTCTCACCGAAAACCCTAACATTCACATTTTGAACCAGATCGGTCTCACCGAGTTTCACTATTCGGTCTAACCGAGTTGGGTCAAATGTGTGTAATGGCTAGATTTTATGTGGAGTCTATATATACCCCGCCACCCCCTTCTCCATTTATGAGAGAGCCATCAGAACATGTTTACACTCCCACTACTCATTTTCTAAGAGAGAACCACCTACTCATGTGTTGAGACCAAGACATTCCAATCCTACCACAAGAATCTTGATCTCTAGCCTTCCCCAAGTTGCTTTCCACTCAAATCATCTTTCCACCATATCCAAATCTGTGAGAGAGAGTTGAGTGTTTGGGAGACTATGATTTGAAGCACAAGAGCAAGGAGTTCATCATCAACACACCATCTATTACCTTTTGGAGGGTGGTGTCTCCTAGATTGGTTAGGTGTCACTTGGGAGCCTCCATCAAGATTGTGTAGTTGGACCAAGGAGTTTGTAAGGGCAAGGAGATCACCTACTTCGTGAAGAGCTACCCAAGTGAGGCAAGTACTTTGTGGGTGATGGCCATGGTGGGATAGACAAGGTTGCTTCTTCGTGGACCCTTCATTGGTAGTGCCCTCCGTGGACTCGCACAACCATTACCCTTCGTGGGTTGAAATCTCCATCAACGTGGATGTACGATAGCACCACCTATCGGAACCATGCCAAAAATCTCTGTGTCTCCAATTGTGTTTGCACCATCCAATCCCATCCCTTTACTTTCTTGCAAATTGCATGCTTTTCTTTCCGCTGCTCATATACTCTTGCCATGCTTGCTTGAAATGTATTGTGAATGCTTAAACTAAAGGAAATATGCCCGAGAGGCAATAATAAAGTTGTTATTTATATTTCCTTATATCATGATAAATGTTTACTATTCATGCTAGAATTGTATTAACCGGAAACTTAGTACATGTGTGAATACATAGACAAAACAGAGTAGTATGCCTCTACTTCAATAGCTCGTTAATCAAAGATGGTTATCTTTCCTGACCATAGACATGTGTTGTCATTTGATGAACAGGATCACATCATTAGAGAATGATGTGATGGACAAGACCCATCCGTTATCTGAGCATAATGATCATTAAGTTGTATTGCTATTGCATTCTTCATGACTTATACATGTTCCTCTAACTATGAGATTATGCAACTCCCAAATATCGGAGGAACACCTTGTGTGCTATCAAACGTCACAATGAAACTAGGTGATTATAAAGATGCTCTACAGGTGTCTCTGAAGGTGTTTGTTTGGTTGGCATAGATTGAGATTAGGATTTGCCACTCTGAGTATCGGAGAGGTATCTCTGGGCCCTCTCGGTAGTGCTCATCACTATAAGCCTTGCAAGCAATATGACTAATGAGTTAGCTACGGGATGATGCATTACGGAATGAGTAAAGAGACTTGCCGGTAATGAGATTGAACTAGGTATGAGGATACCGATGATCGAATCTCGGGCAAGTATCATACCAATGACAAAGGGAATAACGTATGTTGTTATGCGGTTTGACCGGTAAAGATCTCCGTAGAATATGTAGGAACCAATGTGAGCATCCAGGTTACACTATTGGTTATTGACCGGAGATGTGTCTCGATCATGACTACATAGTTCTCGAACCTGTAGGGTCCGCACGCTCAACGTTCCATGACGATTTGTATTACGAGTTATGTGATTTGGTGACTGAAGTTTGTTTGGAGTCCTGGATGATATCACAGACATGATGAGGAGTCTCAAAATGGTAGAGAGGTAAAAATTCATATATTGGAAGGTAGTATTCGGACATCTAAATGGTTTTGAGTGGTTTGGGTATTTTACCGGAGTACCGAGGGGTTACCAGAACACCCCGGGGAAGTATTCGGCCTACATGGGCCTTAGTAGAGAGAGAGGAGAGCCGTAAGGGGTGGCCGCGCCCCCCCATGGAAGTTAAAATTGGACTAGGGGAGGGGCGGCACCCCCTTTCCCTCTCCCACTCCTTCCTTTTCCCTCCGATGGAAGATAGGAAAAGGGGGGGGGGGGCGAATCCTACTAGGAGTGGAGTCCTAGTAGGACTCCCCCGATGGTGCGCCTCTCCTGGCCGCCTACCTCCCCCTCCCCTCCTTTATATATGGGGGTGGGGGCACCCCAAAGGAACATCAATTGTTTTCTTAGCCATGTGCGGTGCCCCCTCCACAGTTTACACCTGCGGTCATACGTCGTGGTGCTTAGGCGAAGCCCTGCGCAGATCACATCACCATCACCATCATCATGTCGTCGTGCTGGCGAAACTCTACCTAGACCCTCTACTGGATCAAGAGTTCGAGGGACGTCATCGAGATGAACGTGTGCTGAACTCGGAGGTGCCGTACGTTCGGTAATAGATCGGTTGGATAGTGAAGTCGTTCGACTACATCAACCGCGTTAACCTAACTCTTTCGGTTTCGGTCTACGAGAGTACGTGGACACACTCTCCCCCTCTCGTTGCTATGCATCTCCTAGATAGATCTTGCGTGATTGTAGGAATTTTTTTGAAATTGCATGCTACGTTCCCCAACAGTGGTAACTGAGCCAGGTTTATGCGTAGATGATATGCACGAGTAGAACACAAAGAGTTGTGGGTGATAATAGTCATACTGCTTACCACCAACGTCTTACTTTAATTCGGCGGTATTGTTGGATGAAGCGGCCCGGACCGACATTACATGACCACGTTCATGAGACCGGTTCTACCGACGTGCTTTGCACACAAGTGGCTGGCGGGTGTCTGTTTCTCCAACTTTAGTTTAATTGAGTTTGACTATGGCTGGTCCTTGTTGAAGGTTAAAATAGCACACTTGATGAAAAATCGTTGTGGTTTTAATATTTAGGTAAGAACGGTTGTTGCTAGAAGCCCATAGCAGCCACGTAAAACTTGCAACAACAAAGTAGAGGACATCTAACTTGTTTCTGCAGGGCATGTTGTGATGTGATATGGTCAAGGCATGATGTGATATAAGTTATTGTATGAGATGATCATGTTTTGTAAAAGTTATCGGCAATTGGCAGGAGCCTTATGGTTGTCGCTTTATTGTATGAAATGCAATCGCCATGTAATTTCTTTACTTTATCACTAAGTGGTAGTGATATGCGTAGAAGTAATAGTTGGTGAGACGACAAAGATGCTACGGCGGAGATCAATGTGTCAAGCTGGTGACAATGGAGATCATGACGGTGCTTTGGAGATGGAGATCAAAGGCACAAGATGATGATGGCCATATCATGTCACACATTTTGATTGCATGTGATGTTTATCTTTTGTGCATCTTATTTTTCTTAGTTCGGCGGTAGCATTATAAGATGATCCCCGACCCCCTGGACACGTCAACTTGCCCCCTGCCTCTCTCCCTCCCTCCCCTCCGCCATGGCCGACGCTGCCGCAGCCACGCCGCCGACGTAGCCGTAGCCACCATCGTCCACGCGCCGCCCGACCGTGTCCACGTGCTCCGCCACCGTCCTCTCTGTCGAGCAGGCCGAGCCCCGAGCGCTCGTGTGCCCTGAAGCCACCGCATCGACCTCGCCCGACTCCACCACCGCCGGAGATACCCTTCGTCGTCACCGTCGCAGCAGGCCATTCCCGACCTCGCCGTCAACTCCGTCGCAACTGCCGTGAGCTTAGCTACCTCTCCATCCTCTCCATTCTCTCCCTTGAGCCCTGTAGCGACTGCACGTAGCTCACCCACACGCGCCGCCGCTGAGCTCATTGCCGACGTGACTCCGGCCACACAACGACCAAGCCACCTTGTCCACTAGCCCTACCGCACCCCCAGGAGCTCACCGCACTACTCCACGTGCCTCGCCGTGCCTCCTAGCGACGAGTCCGAGCTCACCCGAGCTCCGGCCGCCGCCAAACTCGTCGCCAGCGTTGTTTCCGGCGACTCCAAGCCCAACCACCACCACCACCACAGGATGCGGCTCGCCTCCAGCATCACGTAGATCTGCTCCGCCGTCGTTTTGGTCGCCGGAGCACAAAACCCGCACCGCACAGCCGTGTTTGGCCTCGCCGGCGGCTAAATGCCGGCGAGTTTGACCCTGCTGACCCCATTTGACCACGGGTGGGCCCAGTTTGACCCCCCTGGGTCAATGATAGGTGGGGCTCAGCCGACTAAATAATCTAGGGTAAGTACTAATTTAAATTAGTTAAACTAATGACACTGACACGCGGGACCCACTGTCAGGTTTGACCTGGACCGTCCCGTTGACCACTGACATCACCCTGATGCAATGCTGATGCAGTAATTTATTTACTGGAATTATTCTTATACAGGAAATTCCAGAAAATACCGTAAACTTCAAAAAATCATAGAAATTAATTTGTAGCTCCAAATGCAAAGTGTTATATGTGAAAAATGATCAAAAAAATACAGTCTATCCATCTGTACTGGTTTCATGCATGTTTAAACAAGTTAACCTACTGTTTAGTGCAGAACAATATAAAGCACTATTAAGGGCCATTTATGAGTTTGGAACTTGAATCTTTGGTTCAAAATGGTTCAAACCCATCTGGTCTTAGTTGCATTAGCCCAATACACTCATTTTGCCATGTCTCATGCATGCATCATATTGTTGCACTTTGTTTGGTGATGATTGTATATCGGTGCTCTCTGCGGCAGGTTCTGCCCCCGAGGAGTATCGCGAATACCCTAACAAAGAGCAATACCAGTCCACGGACCCGCAAGGCAAGCAACCAACCATTTGATCATATCGATACAATCCCATGTTCTCGCCTCTGCTCTCTTTTACTGCATTAAGACAACGTGATTCAAACTGCTGTGTGCTACGGTAGTTGAACCCATTTCCTCTGCATGACCTGTCATTGCCACAGTAGCCAGATGAAACACACTAGCATGTGTAGGAGTTGATTGAGCCATGTGTATGTGTTGTTCCTACCATGCTATGCCTGCTATGCTTAGAGTTGTGTCAGGTCTGGTTCATCTGGGTGATGGGCTAGAGTGAAATGATCATGTCGCTAATGAGAGTGATGTGTTGAACATAATTTGGTAAAGGTATCGATGAGAGGCCATGTAGGAGTACATGGTGGGTTGTTTCATTGGAGCCGTCCTTAAGCACCGAGATCTGTATATGTGATTTAAGAATCAGCTACTACCATACATTGGGATCCTTAATTGACTCGCTCGACTTCTTATCCACCCTAGTACCCTGTCCAGGAGTTGCAATTAGTTTCTGGTGTTTGTAGCTTACTGGAGGCTGTGGGCAGCGCTGACCTGCGGGGTGGGCTGTGATGCGGTAGGTACGTGGCTGGGTATACCGGGCACCCGTTAGGTGTCTAGGAACCCTGTACACATCGTTCGGGGCCGTATGCGGAAACCTCGGCCGGACTCCCTGTGGATGGAACCTGAATAGGCGATAAACCTGGACTAGAGACTTAGGTGTTTAGGTAGGTTGTGGTCTACACCCACGTCGGCTTTCACTTGAAGTCTACCGAGCACATGTCGTGTGCGGACGCTAAGTGGAAACATGTATGAAGAAGTATACCCCTGCAGGGTTAACATCATCTATTCAAATAGCCGCTTCCGTGGTAAAGGACTACTTGGTTGCCTATACAGTTCATCGACAAGTAAATGGAAACTACTAAAATCCTCAAGATAAGTGTGAGTGCCGAGGATGGCTCTTCCGTAGGATGACCGAGGTGGATCCTCGGTAGTGTATTGAGGTGGTGAGTAGTGGAGTCGAGTGCGCAAAACCATTTCAAGTTGGAGTCTCGTGAGATAGCTTAGCCAAGAGTCAAAGCTGGCTTGCTGCAATAACCCCACCAACCCTTCTTGATAATGTGCATGTATGTAGGATTTGATGTAAGTCTTGCTGAGTACCTTTGTACTCATGTTGCTTAATTTACGTTTTACAGAAGATGATGCAACCCCTTCCGATGGGTTCTTCATAGACATCGATGTCGACGAGTAGGCTGAAGCCCAGGTGGTGATCCTGAGCTCACGATGGACCATGTAGTATAGTCAGGCTTACTCAAGCCTCTTTTATTTCCATAGTTGTCTGTACTCAGACAAGTTACTTCCGGTGTTGGCTTGTATGTTTGTATGACTTGAATGCTGGGTCGTGTGACCCGTACTTGTGTGTATGATATGTATGGCTCTCTAAGCCTTTAAATAAAGTACTTATGTTGTAGAGTCATGTTGTGATGCCTTGTTGTATTTGCACATATCGAGCATATTGTGTGTATGATTGAAATGCTTGGTATGTGTGGGATCTGACTACCTAGTTGTTTATCCTTAGTAGCCTCTCTTACCGAGAAATGTCTCCTAGTGCTTCCACTCAGCCATGGTAGCTTGCTACTGCTCCGGACACTTGGGCTGGCCGGCATGTGTCCTTCGTTCATGTGTCTGTCCCTACGGGGAAATGGCACGCAATGAACGCTAGAGTCCTGTTAGCCCGCTACAGCCCGGTTTATCGGAGTCCTGCTAGCCCAGTGCTATAGCCTGGATTCACTCGCTGATGACCGACACGTTCGTTGCTGGGTCATGTATGCCTGTCCCCGTAAGTTAGCACCACTTTGGGTTCACGACTAGTCATGTCAGCCCGGGCTCCTTGTCATATGGATGCTAGCGACACTATCATATACGTGTGCCAAAAGGAGCAAACGGTCCCGGCCAAGGTAAGGCGACACCCGTGGGAATACCGTTCATGAGGCCGCAAAGTGATATGAGGTGTTACATGCTAGATCGATGTGCCATTGAGTCAGGGTCTTGACAAGATGAAATTTCCGTGTACCCTCAAGAATACTTTGCTTATCATAAGAGACCGTTTTGGCTTGTCCTTTGCCTCAAAAGGATTAGGCTACCTTGCTGCACTTTTGTTACTATTACCATTACTTGCTCGTTACAAATTATCTTGCTATCAAACTACTCGTTACTTATAATTTCAGTGCTCGCAGAGAATACCTTGTTGAAAACCACTTGTCATTTCCTTCTGCTCCTCGTTGGGTTCAACACTATTACTTATTGAAAGGACTATGATTGATCTAACATTCTTGTGGGTCATCAAGGCTTTTTTCTGGTGCCGTTGCCTGGGAGTGAAGCGCTCTTGGTAAGTGCAAATTGGTAAGGAAAAATTATTATTACATGCTGAAATTTACTGTCACTTGTTGCTATGGAAAATAATACTTTGAGGGGTTTGTTCGGGGAATCTTCACCTCGTCCGGAACCACAATTAGTCACCCTCAACCTACTGCACCTACTTAAAATATTGGTTATGAAATTCCTTCGGGTATGCAAGAACAACTGCTTGCTAATCCTTATGCAGGAGATGGAACCGAACATCCTGATATGCACTTGATATATGTGGGGGAAATTTGTGGATTATTTAAGCATGCAGGTTTACCCGGAGATGAAGCTAATAAGAAGGATTTACCTTTATCTTTGAAGGGAAAAGCATTGGCATGGTATATGCTATGCGATGATATTGGATCTTGGATTTGGAATCGATTGAAATTGGAGTTTCACCAAAAAAATTATCCTATGCATCTAGTTCATCGTGATCGGAATTACATATATAATTTTTGGCCTCGTGAAGGAGAAAGTACCGCTCTAGCTTGGGGGAGGCTTAAGTCAATGTTATATTCATGCCCCAATCATGAGGTCTCAAGAGAAATTATCATTCAGAATTTTTATGCTCGGCTTTCTCATGATGATCGATCCATGCTCGATACTTCTTGTACTAGTTCCTTTATGAAGGAGACTATTGAATTCCGGTGGGATATTTTGGAAAGAATTAAACGCAACTCTAATGATTGGGAACTCGACGAAGGTAATGAGACAAGTATTATGCTTAAGTATGATTGTGTTAAATCTTTTATGATTACCGATGCTTTTCAAAAGTTTAGCACTAAATATGGACTTTACTCTAAGATAGTAGCCTGCTTTTGCGAATCATTTGCAACTCATGTTGATATCCCTAAGGAGAAGTGGTTTAATATCACCCACCTGTTAAATAAGAAATGAAAGAACATGTAATAGCTAAAGATGAAACTATTATCTATAATGTTGATCCAGTTGTTCCTATTGCCTATATTGAAAAACCGCCTTTCCCTGTTAGGATGAAGGAACATGCTAAAGTTTCAACTGTGGTAAATAAAACCTATATTAGAACACCTAAACCAGCTGAAAAAATTAAAGTAGAACCTAGTGTTTCTATGGTTAAAGATCTCCTGGTTGAAAATATAGATGGGCATGTTATTTACTTCTGTGATGAAGCTGCTACAATTGCCAAACCCGATGAAAAAGATAAATATAGACCTGTTGTTGGCATGCCCATTATATTAGTTAAAATAGGATATCACTATTATCATGGTTTATGTGACATAGGTGCTAGCATGAGTGCTATTCCTTTTACCTTTTTTTGCGGGGGAAATAGCACTTGGGATTGTTAGAGACATTGAAGTCATGTATGGGAAAATAAAATATCCTAATGATTTTCTTGTTCTTGGTTCCCCACAATATGACTTTTGTCCCATTATCTTTGGTAGGCCTTTCTTGAACACCGTTAATGCTAAAATATATTGTGAGAAACAAATCGTCGGTGTTAGTTTTGGTGATGAGTCTCATGAGTTTAATTTTTCTAAGTTTAGTAGGAAGCATCATAAGAAAGAATTGCCTAGTAAGGATGAAATAATTGGTCTTGCTTCTATTGTTGTACCTCCTACTGATCCACTACAACAATATTTGCTAGACCATGAGTATGATACGCATATGCATGAAATAAATGAAATAGATAATATTTTCCTTTGAACAACGTCCTCTTCTTAAACACAATTTGCCTATTAAAACTCTAGGAGGTCCTCCTCCACCTAAAGGTGATCCTGTGTTTGAATTAAAACAATTGCCAAACACATTGAAATATGTTTATCTTGATGAGAAAAAGATATATCCTGTTATTATTAGTGCTAACCTTTCAGAACATGAAGAAGAAAGATTATTAAAGGTTCTGAAGAAGCACCGAGCTACTATTATGTATACTCTTGATGATTTAAAGGGCATTAGTCCCACTCTCTGCCAGCATAAAATTAATATGGAACCTGATGCTAAACCCGTTGTTGATCACCAACGATGTTTAAATCCTAAAATGAAAGAAGTGGTAAGAACTGAAATATTGAAGCTTCTAGAAGCAGGTATAATCTATCCTATAGCTGATAGTCGATGGGTGAGTCCTATTCATTATGTCCCTAAGAAGGGAGGTATTATTGTTGTTCCTAATGATAAAAATGAACTTATTCCAAAAAGAATCGTTACTTGCTACAAAATGGTAATTGATTTTAGAAAATTAAATAAGGATACTAGAAAACATCATTACCCTCTGCCTTTTATTGATGAAATGCTAGAAAGATTATCAAAGCACACACATTTTTTTCTTGATGGATATTCTATTTTTTTCTCAAATACCTGTTTCACAACCTGATCAAGAGAAAACCAACTTTACTTGTCCTTATGGAACCTATGCTTATAGACGTATGCCTTTTGGTTTATGCAATGCACCTGCTACCTTTCAAAGATGTATGACTGCTATATTCTTTGATTTTTGTGAAAAGATTGTTGAGGTTTTCATGGATGATTTCTCCGTTTATAGAAGTTCTTTTGATGATTGCTTAAGCAACCTTGATTGAGTTTTGTAGAGATGCGAGCAAACTAATCTTGTATTGAATTGGGAGAAGTGCCACTTTATGGTTAATAAAGGTATTGTCTTGGGACATAATATTTCTGAATGAGGTATTGAGGTGGATAAAGCTAAAGTTGATGCAATTGAGAAAATGCCATGTCCTCATGATATCAAAGGTATTCGTAGTTTCCTCAATCATGCTGGTTTCTATAGGAGGTTTATTAAAGACTTCTCTAAAATTTCTGGACCTCTTACAAATCTTTTACAAAAGGATGTTCCATTTGTTTTTGATGATGATTGTGTAGAAGCCTTTGAAACACTCAAGAAAGCCTTGATTTCTACACCTAATGTTCATCCACCTCATTGGAACTTGCCTTTTGAAATTATGTGTGATGCTAGTGACTATGTAGTTGGTGCTGTTCTAGGAAAAAGAGTTGATAAGAAATTAAATGTTATTCATTATGCTAGTAAAACTCTAGACAGTTCTCAACAAAATTATGCTACTACTGAAAAAGAATTCTTAGCAGTGGTGTTTTCTTGTGATAAATTCCGATCCTAAATTATTGATTCTAAAGTTATTGTTCACACCGATCATGCTACTATAAAATATCTTATGGAAAAGAAAGATGCTAAACCTAGACTTATTAGGTGGGTCTCTTGCTGCAAGAATTTGACTTACATATCACTGATAGAAAAGGAGCTGAGAATCCCGTGGCTGATAACTTTTCTAGGCTAGAAAATATTCTTGATGACCCACAACCCATTAAAGATAGATTTCCTAATGAACAATTAGCTGCAATAAATTTTTCTCATAACACTCCTTGGTATGCTGACTATGCTAATTACATTGTTGCTAAATATATTCCACTTAGCTTCACATACCAACAAAATAAAAAATTCTTCTATGACATAAGACATAACTTTTGGGATGACCCACATCTTTATAAAGAGGGAGTAGATCGTATTATTAGACGTTGTGTACCTAAGCATGAACAGGGACAAATCTTATGGAAATGTCACTCTGAAGCTTCTAGAGGGCATCATGCGGGAGATAGAACTGCTCACAAGGTATTGTAATCTAGTTTTTATTGGCCTACTCTCTTCAAGGATGCGCGTAAGTTTGTTTTATCTTGTGATGAATGCCAAAGAATTGGTAATATTAGTAAGCGTCAGGAAATGCATATGAATTATTCTCTTTCTGTTGAACCATTTGATGTTTGGGGTTTTGATTATATGGGACCTTTTTCTTCCTTTCATGGGTATACACATATTTTGGTTGCTGTTGATTATGTTACTAAGTGGGTGGAAGCTATTCCACCTAGTATTGCTGATCACAACACCTCTATTAAAATGCTTAAGGAAGTTATTTGCCCATGGTTTGGAGTCCCTAGATATTTAATGATTGATGGTGGTTCACACTTCATTCATGGTGCTTTTCGTAAAATGCTTGCTAAGTATGATGTTAACCATAGAATATCATCACCTTATCATCCTCAGTCTAGTGGTCGAGTTGAACGTAGCAGTAGAGAAATAAAATTAATTTTACAAAAGACTATCAATAGGTCCCGGAAGAATTGGTCTAAGAAATTAGATGATGCACTTTGGGCTTATAGAACAACATATAAAAATCTCATGGGTATGTCTCCTTATAAAATGGTTTATGGAAAAGCTTGTCATTTGCCTCTTGAGTTAGAAAATAAAGCATATTGGGCAAATAAAGAACTCAACTATGATTTCAAACTTACCAGTGAAAAGAGGTTATTTGATATTAGCTCACTAGATGAATGGAGAACCCGAGCATATGAAAATGCGAAGTTATTTAAATAAAAAGTTAAAAGATGGCATGATAAAAGAATCCAAAAGCGTCAGTTCAAAGTTGGAGAATATGTTCTTTTGTACAATTCTCGTTTCAGATTCTTTGCAGGAAAACTCCTCTCCAAATGGGAAGGACCCTATGTAATTGAGGAGGTTTATCAATCGGGAGCCATCAAAATAAATAACGTCGAGGGTACTAATCTGAAGGTCGTTAATGGGTAAAGAATAAAACATTATATCTCAGGTACGCCCACTAATGTTGAAAGCAATATTGTCCAAACTATGACACTAGAAGAACACATAAAGGAAACCTTCTGGAACACTCCAGAATCATGTAAAAGAGGAGGTACGTGATACGGTAAGTAAACGGACTCCAAAAAATCCGCAAAAATATTTTTTGTTAGTTTTGGAATGTTTAAATTTTTGGGAAAATAAGAAACTACCAGGAAGGTGACCCTGGTGGGCACAAGACACCAGGGCGCGGTGGTTTGTGCCCACCTCGGGTACCTTCCGGACTCAGTTTTTCATCCGTTTGCTTGTTTCCCAAGATAAAAAAAACTTTATATAGCCCTCGAACCTATTGTCCACCGTATCACAGGGAAATCTTCTGTTTTCTTTTCTTGCTGTTTTCTGACAGATTCATCATAGCCAGCATCATGTCTTCCTCACACTCCAGTAACAATTTTCACAATTTGGTTCATAACTATGGGTTCCAAAATACCCCTCGTGTGCACATACCGTCCAATTGGAACATATCTCGTCCAAGAGAAAGTGATGTAGGAACGAACTCTTGGGGCCCGAAGAATAAACACATTATGGCTGAAGTGGGATAAACACCGAGTTACTTCATCAGGACCTTCGAGAGATTTAAGGCTTGAGGGAGCTACTTGTGAATATGTTGGACAAACCCTCTACATCACCACCACCTCCTTCTTCAACACCAAAAGAAACTTGAGTATCGCGAATGGGCAATCCCCTTGGCTTGTGCCAAGCTTGGGGGAGGTGCCCCAGTATCGTATCATCTCCACTATCTTTTGCCTTTACTTATCTTAGTTCGATCCATCGTTATCTTTTGCTTTAGATGAATAAAAGTTTAGTTCGATCCTTCCTTTTTGAGAGTTTTGCTTAGTGATCTATCCTTGTCACTACTGTAGGATGCTGCTAACGTGACATTACGATCAGAGACCCTTTGACATAACTGTGCGCGATGCATTAACCGCAAACGGGGATGTAAAAGAACCGTCAAAAAAGATGCAAAACATTTGCGATGGCAGAGACATCAAACACGATTCAGATTTTAGTTATGTGTGCGATGCTGGGCATACGGTTGATCCAGCAGAAATGTTTGCGATGAGGAAGAACAACAAAAATGGGCAGCCATACCAATGTGTGTGCAATATACGGCATACAGTTTGCTCCGATGAACTGTGTGCTATTAGGGAATGCAATAGAAACGGTCAGCCAGATCAAGGTGTGTGTGATATATGGCATACGGTTCACTGGGATAAACTGTTTTTGATTAGGTAAGAGAATGGAAATGGTTCATCTTAACAAGATGTGTGTGATATGCGCATTTGCGATGAGCCAAAAGAACACAAACGATTCATGTAAACTAGATATGTGTGATACGCAGCAAACAGCCCACTCGGATGCACTATTTGCGACGATTAATTATAACACAGAAAGTTACTATAGTAAGTTCATGTGCGATTCTGTTCATACAAAAAACTTTGAAAAATTCAAACTAGTTTCTTGTGGTGTCTAGGAGTATCGCACACGATGCGTCTGCGAGTACTCGTGTGCGATGATGAGTACGTTACACACAATGAACGGCCACAAGGGTGATATGCTGATCATGGATTCCGAGAAGACCGTCGTCGGAAGGCCGTCGACTTAGCCTTTTAGCCTATATTTTATTATAATTGTATGCATAAGTAGGTCGTGAGTGTTTTGTGCCTTGCCGCATGTGGCATTTTAAACTATCCTGAATATGTAAGAAATTCTTAACTATTGCCATTGTAAATTTGCCTCAGCACCGAGCAGAGCGCGCGCAGGGACGCCAAGGCGAGCAACCATGTGGTCAACCTTCTAGCACCCCATGGGAGACGCGATGGCGCATCCATAGGACATGATGGTGATATCATGACCGTGTGTGAAAGTGGGCAGACACGTACACGTACATCTGAGAACAAGGGCCCATGTTTCGGGCTTCCGATGCGTGGCATACGGTTGATCCAAAAGAACTATTTGCGATGAGGCAGAACAACAGAAACGGGGCTTTGTAGGCCCAGAACCATCAATAAATTTTGAATTTGTTTATCGTCACATTGCAGATTACAACGCAATAAGTAATTGCAAATCTGTTCACACGAATCAAACTAATATGTGCTCACACCGATCAAACTAATATGTGTTCACACTTAGCACCGGGCTATAGAAACTACCCACTAAAAAATTACTTCACAGTTCCTCTCCTCATCACCCACAAAACTGGTCTTTCTTGTCAAGTCGTTTCGCCATGACCGGTAGGTGGAGTTTTGGGTGGACATATAACCAGGCAGCAAAGATCAAGGCCACGGAAGCACTAGAGGGGTCCCGCCGTGAAGCGGCAGCCGCAACAGAGATGTCCCGATGCGCCGAAGAGCCCTCGAACGAGCTCTCATGGGCACGCAAGGACTCTCCCAAGCGCACTCGCCGCATTAGCAATCGCGATGAGCTGGCATTGCTGAAGTCTTTGGCCAGCAACGACGACATTCTCGCTGGCCTCATTAAGCAGCAGGAGCTGGTCGACTGCTTGATGAAGCTGCTCGAGATCAGCGATGCCTCGGTTGAGAAGGCGAACGGCCTCGTCGAGCAACTCATGGGAGACAAAGCGAAGCTCCTCAAGGCGCTTGCCAAGAAGGAGGAGGAGGCCACTCGCTACAAGATGCTGCATGAGCAGAGCAGTGCCTCGGGGATGACGTTGACAGCGGTTTTCAAGGAACTGATGGGTCACTTGAAGAATCTCCGGATTGAGCGCGAGCAGAAGGGGGAGGAATCCGTGGCTGCTTTCAATCAAAGTCGTGAGGAATTGAAGAAGTTGCTGGAGGATGTCGTCGCCCGATGATCCATCGAAGAGTAGATACAGTCGTGACCGAGATCGGTGTCTGCGATTTGCTTCTTCTCTTGCCCCCCCGTGTCTTTCGAGCTTTACCGCATGTGGCATTTCAAATTATCCGGAATATGTAAGACAATTATTATCTACACCTTTGTAAATTTGTCGTCGTACTACTTGTTGCCATTTTATTTGCCCTCGTATTATCCGTTGCCCTATGTGGCAATTTAAATTAGGCCGCAATACGGGTTGAAAACATGAACAAAGCAAATCCTGCCATGGGATCACAACCAAACACCCTCCGTACAAGCGCTTTAATTAACTCATTAATGTAGAAGTTGTGAGCGAGGCGGGCAGCGGCTGGTGCATGGAGGTTAAAGAGCACTCTTCCCGGTTAGCATGAGCAGCCTTGCTGCTTGCACGTGTCCCATCGAGCTTGCGAGGTGGACATGATGCACGCATCCCGTCGAGCCTGCGCGGTGGACTGCTTGCACCCATCCCATAGAGCCTGCACGGCGGACTTCTCGCGCTCGTCCCATCTAATCAAACAGCTGGATGCACGCCACCGAGTATGGTTAAATTTTGACACGGTTCATATAATACAACTGTTTGCGATATTAAGGTGTCAGCTTTTTCATTCAAAAAGGACTTCGTTGGCTACTAATGTGTGCGCCTCTTCTCAAACTGGACAATTTCTTTACCACGACATATATGTGCCATGTCATGAAACAATGCCAAGTTTCATGTTTTTTGGGTGAGTTTTTGATTTACTGGGATTTAAAAACCAAGATTATCACTGTTTCTGGACGACGACAAGTTTGTAATTCATTCCCATTCCTTAAATGAGACCTAAACATGCACCCAATGACACATGTACGATTTCCCAGCCATTTTGCTTCACTAGAGCATGTGCTTCTAGTTCAAATTTGAATTATCGACTACATTAAATGCGTAGAAAACTTAATTAGTAATATATATACAATGGCCAAATGAACCCTGAACAATTTCAAAATTTCAGCACGACACTCCTGTTATTGTATGTTTCCTGTAGAAAACAAATTTCAAGGCGAGAAGAGGCATCGATCATCGTTTCGCCCACCGAAACCACGAGGGTTGCGAGAAGCTTCGGTTTGTAAGAGGCTTGTAATATAGCTTCACCCAAATTGGACAATTATATGTACCATGTAGTGACACCCTGCCAACTTTCTTGATTTCCTTGTGAGTTTTGGATTTACAGAGATTTAAAAACCGAGATTCGCAATGTTTGTGGCCAAGGCAGGACGGCGAGATGGTTGAATTCATTCCCATTCGTTCCATGGGACCTAAACATGCACCCCAGGGACACATGTACATTTTTTCTAGCTTTTTTGGTTGCACTGGAGCATGTATTTGTAGTTCGGATTTCAATTATGGACATTAAATGCCTAGAAAACTCAATTAATGAGCAAAAAGGGTCAAACGAACCCTGAATAATTTCAAAGTTCAACGTGAATCTCCCATTGTTCTGTGTTGCGTGTAGAAGAAAATACAAGGCCATAAGAGGGAGCAATTATCATTTGGCCACGTTTCCCTATCGGAACCACGAGGGTTCTTGCGACAGGCTCCGGTTTGTAAGAGGTTTGTAATAAAGCTTGGCTGAAATTGGACAATGTTTTTACCACAACATATTTGCGGCATGACGTGACACCATGCCAACTTTCATGACTTTCTGGTGAGTTTTGGATTTACGGGGATTTAAAAACCAAGATTCTAAATGTTTTAGGATGAGCCAGGATGCCGGTACGGTTGTAATTCATTCCCGTTCCTGGCATGGGACCTAAACATGCACCCAAGGACACATGTATAATTTTTCTAGCCATTTTGGTGAAATGGAGCATGTATTTGAAGTTTAAATTTGAATTATGGACATTAAATGCCTAGGAAACTCAATTAGTGTATAAAAAGGCCAAATGAACCCTGAATAACTTTAAATTTTACCACGGATGTCCTGTCATTCAATGTTGCCCGTAGAAGAAAATAGAAGGCAAAAAGAGGCAGTGATTATATTTCGACAACAAGTGGAACACGTTTCCCGATCGGAACCACGAGACTTCTTTGAGAGAAGCTCCGGTTTGTAAGAGGTTTGTAATATAGCTTTGCCTAAATTGGACAATGTTTTTACCACGACATATATGTGCCATGACGTGACACCATGCCACCTTTGATGAATTTCTGGTGTGTTTTGGATATTGGGGATTTAAAAACCAAGATTCCAAATGTTTGAGGACGAGCCAGGATGCTGGTAAGGTTGTAATTCGCTCAATTCCTGGCATGGGACGTAAACATGCACCCAAGGACACATGTATAATTTTTCTAGCAACTTTGGTGAACTGGAGCATGTATTTGTAGTTCAGATTTGAATTATGGACATTAAATGCCTAGGAAACTCAACTAGTGTATAAAAAGGCCAAACGAACCCTTAATAAGTTTAAATTTCAGCATGGATATTCATTCCATCTTGCCCATAGAAGAAAATACATAGCAAAATGAGGGAGCAATTAGGTTTCGCCATAAGGGGAACACGTTTCCCTATCGGAACCACGAGGCTTCTTTGAGAGAAGCTCCGGTTTGTAAGAGGTTTGTAATAAAGCTTGGCCCAAATTGGCAACGTTTTTACGACAACATATATGTGCCATGACCTGACACCATGCCAACTTTGATGACTTTCTGGTGAGTTTTGGATTTATGGGGATTTAAAAACCAAGATTCCAAATGTTTGTGGCCGAGCCAGGACGCCGGTACGGTTGTACTCCGTTCCCATTTCTGGCATGGGACCTAAACATGCACCCAAGGACATATGTACAATTTTTCTAGCCATTTTGGTGAACTTGAGCATGTATTTGTAGTTCAGATTTGAATTATGGACATTAAATGTCTAGGAAACTCAGTTAGTGTATAAAAAGGCCAAACAAACCTGAATAAGTTTAAATTTCAGCATGGATATCATGTCGTTCAATGTTGCCTATAGAATAGAATACAAGGTGAAAAGAGGCAGTGATTACGTTTCGCCACAAGGGGAACATGTTTCTCTATCGGAACCACGAGGCTTCTTTGAGAGAAGCTCCGGTTTGTAAGAGGTTTGTAATAAAGCTTGGCTCAAATTGGCAATGTTTTTACGATGACATATATGTGCCATGACCTGACACCATGCCACCTTTGATGACTTTCTGGTGAGTTTTGGATTTATGGGGATTTAAAAACCGAGATTCCAAATGTTTGAGGCCGGGCCAGGACACCGGTACGGTTGTAATTCGTTCCCATTTTTGGCATGGGACCTAAACATGCACCCAAGGACACATGTACAATTTTTCTAGCCATTTTGGTGAACTTGAGCATGTTTGTAGTTCAGATTTGAATTGTGGACACTAAATGTCTAGGAAACTCAATTAGTGTATAAAAAGACCAAACAAACCTGAATAAGTTTAAATTTCAGCATGGATATCTTGTCGTTGTTGCCCGTAGAAGAAAATACAAGGTGAAAAGAGGCAGTGATTATGTTTCGCCACAAGGGGAATACGTTTCCCTACGAAAACCACGAGGCTTCTTTTAGAGAAGCTCTGGTTTGTAAGAGGTCTGTAATATAGCTTGGCCCAAATTGGACAATGTTTTTACCATGACATATATGTGCCATGACGTGACACCATGTCTACTTTCATGACTTTCTGGTGAGTTTAGGATTTACGGGGATTTAAATACCGAGATTCCAAATGTTTGAGGACGATCCAGGATGGCGGTACGGTTTTAATTCGTTCCCAATCCTGGCATGGGACCTAAACATGCACCCAAAGACACATGTATAATTTTTGCAGCCATTTTGGTGAACTGGAGTATGTATTTGTAGTTCAGATTTGTATTATGGACATTAAATGCCTAGGAAACTCAAATAGTGTATAAAAATGCCAAAGGAACCCTGAATAAGTTTAAATTTCAGCATGGATATCTGGTCATTCCATGTTGCCCGTAGAAGAAAATACAAGGCGAAAAGAGGAAGTGATGACGTTTTGACAAAAGGGGAACACGTTTCCCTATCGGAACCACGAGGCTTCTTTGAGAGAAGCTCCGGTTTGTAAGAGGTTTGTAATAAGGCTTGGCCGAAATTGGACAACATTTTTTCCACGACATATTTGCGCCATGACATGACACCATGCCAACTTTCATGACTTTCTGGTGAGTTTTGGATTTACGGGGATTTAAAAACCAAGATTCTAAATGTTTTAGGATGAGCTAGGACGCTGGTACGGCTGTAATTCGTATCCCTTCCTGGCATGGGACCTAAACATGCACCCAAGGATACATGTATAATTTTTCTAGCCATTTTGGTGAACTGGAGCATGTATTTGAAGTTCAAATTTGAATTATGGACATTAAATGCTTAGGAAACTCAATTAGTGTATAAAAAGGCCAAACAAACCCTGAATAACTTTAAATTTTAGCACGAATGTCCTGTCATTCAATGTTGCCCGTAGAAGAAAATACAAGGTGAAAAGAGGCTGTGATTATATTTCGACAACAAGGGGAACATGTTTCCCTATCGGAACCACGAGACTTCTTTGAGAGAACTCTGGTTTGTAAGATGTTTGTAATATAGCTTGGCCCAAATTGGACAATGTTTTTACCACGACATATATGTGCCATGATGGGACACCGTGCCTACTTTAATGACTTTCTGGTGAGTTTAGGATTTACGGGGATTTAAAAACTGAGATTCCAAATGTTTGAGGATGAGCCAGGATGGCGGTACAGTTGTAATTCGTTCCCAATCCTGGCATGGGACCTAAACATGCACCCAAGGACACATGCATGTATAATTTTTCTAACCATTTTGGTGAACTGGGGCATGTATTTGAGGTCCAGATTTAAATTATGGACATTAAATGCCTAGGAAACTCAATTAGTGTGTAAAAAGGCCAAACGAACCCTGAATAAGTTTACATTTTAGCATGGATATATTGTCGTTCCATGTTGCCGGTAGATGAAAATAAATGGTGAAAAGAGGCAGTGATTATCTTTTCCCCCACAAAGGGGACACGTTTCCCTACCGGAACCATGAGGCTTCTTTGAGAGAAGCTCCGGTTTTTAAGAGGCTTGTAATAAAACTTGCACAAAAATGGACGAACAAAATTCCTCGACATATATGCGCCATGTCCTGACACCATGCCAAGTTTCACGATTTTAGGGTGAGTTTTAGATTTTCTGGGATTTAAAAACCAAGATTCTTCTCACGAAATGTTTTCGAATAGCACACGGTTCACTTATGAAAGCCGTGTTCCTACTGAGGGAGTCCTGGACTAGGGGGTGTCCAGATAGCCGAACTATCATCATCGGCCGGACTCCAAGACTACAAGATTGAAGACTTCGTCCCGTGTCCGGATGGGACTTTCCTTGGCGTGGAAGGCAAGCTTGGTGTCTATATAAACCGGAGGGTTTTAGTCCGTAGAACAACAACAATAACAACAACAATAACAACAATCATACCATAGGCAAGCTTCTAGGGTTTAGCCTCCTTGATCTCGTGGTAGATCCACTCTTATACTACCCATATCATCAATATCAATCAAGCAGGAGTAGGGTTTTACCTCCATCGAGAGGGCCCGAACCTGGGTAAAAACATCGTGTCCCTTGTCTCCTGTTACCATCCGCCTAGACGCACAGTTCGGGACCCCCTACCCGAGATCCGCCCGTTTTGACACCGGCATTTGTGCTTTCATTGAGAGTTCCTCTGTGTCATCACGATCAGGAAGGATGCCTGTTCCCGTCTTTAAAGACCGTACCATTGCCAAACTATCCGGCTAGGTGGTTTTCTTATGACCGCCTGTTCGGCCGCCGCTCCAACAATGACCTCTCGGGTCATCAAAAGCGATCTTCATATCAACTTGGCATTCGCCGAGCAGCTAGATCCGATGGAGCTCTCCGCCGTAAACGAGCTCTTGGATCGCACCGCCGCCCTGGGTGTCGCTATGGACTACGATCAGATTGGGCTTAAAACCGATCTGAGAGAGATCAACTCTCCCCAGGCTACCCACCACGTTGCGGTGGTGGAGGAACAACGCGGTGACTCCTCTTCTATATTAAAGACCAGTTATGTCCGGATTCTTGATCCCTCCATGCCGGACTCCCGTGGAGGGATGGATGCCAATCAAGCACTGAACCTAAAGTCAGGCAGCGGACCAGATTCGTTGGACGACATCCAGCAATCCAAGCTTCCAAATTTGGAAACTTCTCGGTCCTTGAGCCTCAAGTTGTGCAGGGTTCCAGACTTAATTCCACCCGCCCACCCAAACATAAGCGATCTATCTCAAATCCGGCAAGCGTTCATTACTGGGCCAGATTCCTCCTGGTTATGGACAGGGTAAAGGACTGCCGTGAGGAAAACGCAACCTCAATTTTCTGCAACAATTTCACGGACAAGGGAATCTTGAATGCCGTAAGTCGTCGCGAAATTACACGCTTCGCCGACCTGGCATCCATAGTACGAAAGTACTGTGCAATGGAGAGTGCCTGGAAAACCGAAACTAAATTTTGGGACAATCCGGCTCCGAACACAACCCTAGTCCGAAATAAAAGGGTGCATCATGCTCAGGCACCTGGGACAAAAACCAAAAAGCAAAAACCCCCTAAAGGGGATGGAACCGTACTGGAGGGATGGCTCAGCGGACCCTGTAAAATCCATAGTACAGAGGGCGCCACTCCAACACATAGCCTTCGAGCATGTTGGATACTACGGCAAGTGGCCAAAAGTGGCAAAGAGCTTCTAGCCCCGGAGAACCAGCCCAACAGTACCAGTACGGTATTAACAGTCTTCGAGACTTTCGCATCAAATAATATGCGGAAACGAACAATCCGTAGCCTCGCCGAAGTATACCAACTAGCAACAACAAATCCATGGAGTGACACGGCTATCACCTTCAACGCCAACGACGAACCTAAATTCCGAACAGCCCGAGCACCAGCCGCATTGGTCCTCAGTCCAATAGTGGACGGCTTTCGTCTTACCAAGGTACTCATGGATGGCGGTAGCGGATTAAACCTCATCTACGAGGAAACCCTTCGAAAAATGGAAATAGACTGGAGCCGCATTGAGCGAAGCAGCACAACCTTCAGAGGAATAATCCCTAGTCGGGAAGCACGCTGCACAGGAAAAATTACACTGGATGTGGTGTTCGGCGCACCGGACAATTACAGGTCCGAGGAGGTCACGTTCCAAGTGGCCCCGTTCAGCAGCGGATATCACGCTCTATTAGGGCGAGAGGCAGTCACAATTTTTCAAGCTATACCCCATTACAGGTACATGAAGCTTAAAATGCCCAGGCCCAATGGAATCATCACTCTTGTCAGTGATCCGGACATAGCACTTCGCGCCGAAAACAAGACAGCCGCACTAGCCCTAGAGGCACTATCCGAAGCCCTAGCGGCAGAGGAACTCACTGCGCTGCGCTCCACGGTGAATAGGGACGATGTGATACTCGATAAGAGATCCAAGTCCACCTCTTTTAAACCAGCGGACGAAATAGTCAAATTCCAGGTCCATCCAACGGACCCCACAAAGACGGCCTCCATTGGGGCACAATTAAACCCCGATGTAGACGCCGCACTACGAGAATTCCTTCGGGAAAACTGGGACATTTTTGCCTGGCACCCTTCAGATATGCCAGGAATCCCACGCAGGGTGGCAGAACATAGCCTAAACATCCTCAAAGGATTCAAGCCAGTCAAACAGGCTCTTCGGCGATTTTCCAAACCCAAAAGACAGGCAATGGGAGAGGAGCTAGCCAAGCTATTAGAAGCCGGATTCATCAGAGATATAAAACATCCGGACTGGCTAGCGAACCTGGTAATGGTACCAAATAAGGACAAATCCTGGCGCCTTTGTGTCGATTTTAAAGACCTTAACAAGGCATGTCCAAAGGATCCTTTCCCCCTTCCCCGCATCGACCAAATCATCGATGCTACCGCAGGACACGATTCATTGTGCTTCCTCGACGCATACTCCGGATACCATCAAATCAAGATGGTGGAAATAGACCAGGCCGCAACGGCATTCATTACTCCATATGGACCATTCTGCTTCAACACAATGCCCTTCGGGCTCAAGAACGCCGGTGCAACATATCAGCGCATGATTCAGACATGTCTAGCAACCCAGATCAGCAAAATAGTGGAGACATACGTAGACAACGTGGTCGTCAAGACCAAGCACGTCGAAACTCTCATAGACGATTTGAGGCTCACATTCGACAACCTCCGAGCATATGACATTAAGCTCAACCCGAAAAAATGCGTTTTCGGCGTACCAGCCGGAAAGCTCTTGGGCTTCATTGTATCCGGTAGAGCAATTCAAGCAAACCCAGCCAAGATCCGAGCTCTGTCACAGTTGGATATCCCAAAAGATCTCAAACAAATACAAAAATTAACTGGATGCGTGGCAGCTTTAAGCTGGTTCATCTCCCGCTTGGGAGAAAAGGCGTTGCCCCTCTATCGCCTCCTCCGGCGCACCGAACACTTCGAGTGGACGGACGCTGACACGGCCGGACTCGAAGAAATAAAGGCCATATTGGTAACAAATCCGGTCCTGGCCGCGCCCAACTTGGGCGAACCAATGTTGTTATATATCGCGGTAACACATCAAGTTGTAAGCGCGGTGCTCGTCGTCGAACGAGAAATAGAAGGGCAGAAATTCCCTCTTCAAAAACCAGTGTACTACATATCCACTGTCTTAACTCCATGCAAGTCCCGGTACCCACATTATCAAAAGATAGCGTACGTGGTGTTCATGGCATCCCGGAAGCTGCAACACTACTTTCAAGAGTGTTCGATAATAGTGGCCTCCGAAGTACCTCTCAACGACATTATAAACAACCGCGACGCGACGGGCAGGATTGCAAAATGGGCCATTGATCTCTTACCATTCGACATAACCTACAAACCATGGCGAGCTATGAAGTCGCAAGTTTTGGCGGACTTCATCACTGAATGGACTGAAGCCGAACTCCCTAAAGAGTACGGCGCATACTCCAATTGGATTATGCACTTTGACGGCTCTAAAATGTTGGCCGGCTTGGGGGCTGGCGTCGTCTTGACGTTCCCAACCGGAGATACAGTCCAATACGTACTTCAAATAATGTACATGGACTCCAACAACGCAGCCGAATACGAGGCCCTTCTACATGGTCTCCGGATGGCAATCTCCATGGGCATTCAACGCCTAGAGGTCCGTGGGGATTCAAACCTTGCAATATCCCAAGTAAATGGAGATTTTGATGCCAAGGATCCGAAAATGGCAGCCTACTGTAACGTCGTCTTAAAAATGTCAGCTCGGTTCGAAGGACTCGAATTCCACCATGTAGCCCAGGACAATAACCAGGCGGCCGACGTGTTGGCACGCATCGGTGCAAAGAGCGACGCCGTCCCTCCAAACATCTTCCTGGAGCGGCTCTTTAAGCCATCCGTAGTATGGGAAGAGGAGTCCAAAAACAACAATCCGGAACCAACCGCACCGCCCAACACCGAACATTCTGACACAACCGGTGGCTTAGCCAATGAAATAACACCTTCATCCCACGAAATAATGGCAGTCATTGCCCCGTGGACGGAACCATTCCTAGCCTACTTAATTAGGCAGGAACTACCCGAAGACCAAAATGAGGCCCGCTGCATAGTACGGCGATCTAAAGCCTACTTAATTAGGCAGGAACTACCCGAAGACCAAAATGAGGCCTGCTGCATAGTACGGCGATCTAAAGCCTACAAAGTCCATGAGGGAGAGCTTTATAAGAAAAGCACAACCGGAGTCCTTCAAAGGTGCATATCCGAAGAGGAAGGGCGAAAGCTTCTGGCTGAAATTCACGCCGGACTCGGCGGGCACCACGCTGCAGCCCAGGCCCTTGTAGGCAAGGCCTTCCGTACAGGATTTTATTGGCCAACGGCCCGGGCAGATGCTCAGGACTTAGTCCAACGATGCTTCGGTTGCCAGCTCTTTGCTAACCAGAGCCACATGCCACCCACCGCCCTCAAAACTATACCCATCACCTGGCCTTTCACAGTCTGGGGGCTTGACATGGCTGGACCCCTTAAAGGGGGAACCCACAAGCAAAAATACCTATTGGTCATGGTGGACAAATTCACCAAATGGATGGAGGCCAAGCCAGTTAGAACGGCCGAATCCGGACCTGTGATAGACTTCATATCCGGGGTAGTACACCGTTATGGTGTCCCCCACAGCATCATCACCAATAACAGCACGAACTTCACGGCCAATGAGGTTAAAATCTGGTGCAAAAACATGGGCATCTAGCTCGACTACGCTTCAGTCTATCACCCTCAATCTAACGGTCAAGTCGAACGAGCAAATGGTCTAATCATGAGCGGCATTAAACCCAGGTTAGTGCGATCCCTTAAGGAATCTAACACACACTGGGTGGAGGAGCTAGACTCCGTACTCTGGGGCTGCGGACCACGCCAAATCGTACTACCGGATTCATGCCATTCTTTATGGTATACGGTGCAGAGGCAGTCTTGCCCTGCGATATAATTCATGACTCACCTCGAGTGCGCATGTACGAAGAAAGAGAAGCCGAGTTGGATCGGCAGGACAGTTTGGACGCATTGGAGGAGGAGCGCGACGTGGCAAAGGCGCGTTCCGCATTCTATCAGCAGCAGGCTCGAAGATATCAAAGCAGAGAAGTACGGGCCAAAACTTACAATTTTGGCGAACTAGTTCTACGCCTGCCGGACAAGAAAAAGGACAAACTCAAGCCCAAATGGGAAGGTCCCTTCATCATCGACCAAGTCCTGACCGGCGAAGCATACCGTCTGCGAAACGCATTGGACAACCGACTCGAGCCGAACCCATGGAACGCAGCCTGCCTCCGAAGATTCTACGCCTAGCGCCGGACTCACTGTTCGTCTCCTTCCTCCGTCCACATTTTATACTTCAGTTGTCTTTTGTTTCTCTCTTTTCTCCTCCCTTTTTCATAGAGCCTTTGAGGGCTGATCTGCGCATTGTTCGCACACACTTGATGTGCTATCCGCACTCATTATACCTGGGGGCTTCTTTAACAGATGCTTATTTATACGGGCTTTATGCCCAACACATGCGTCAAACTTCCGCATGAACCTTTTATTCACCATTATATGCATCGATATGACTTAAGTTTTGGCCAAGCTGGGTTTCCTGGCTCCTGTGCTTACCCCTACGTTCCCGATTGTTCGGCTAGGAGGTAAAGGGAGCACCTCTGCGATTGTTACTGCCGGGTCAGCCGGATGTGTACCTCAGACTGGGTGAAGCCGAAAGCTAGCGTTCTTAAGGGAATATTTGGTCGGTGACTTGAAAGATGATTTCTTATTTATTTATTTATTTATCTACCCCCAGATGCTTTTCTGCTCTTTTCGCAGTCCAGACATGCACTTTAGGGCATGCCTCCCAGGGAAAGGAACCCATAACGGAACTATTCTCCCTGGAAGATGTTTCTTACTAACCATGTAATATAACATAACTAGTTGGGCACTTGTCTGATAAAGCACTAATGACACCTACGCCTGGTCTCCATGCATGCCCCGGTTTTTTCATAACCGAGAAGGTATTCGGACACACTCCGAACTCTAGGGTCCCAAGGTTGAAGCGAAAAGGTCGGCAAAGACAAACGATCTACAATCCAGCTAGAAGGCATTTTACATGTCATTTTAAAATACATCGTCAATTTGACTGACTGTACTCCTCTTCAATCCCGTCTAACAGGCTGTCTAATTTACAGTCCCATTGGGAACACTTAGTGGCCAACTCTACTTGGCCGTACATTAAGCTCACAGGGATCTCCTTCCCATCAGGCCCCACAGGTCCGACCTCGGCCATGTGGTTCGGATCCGCCTTCTTGTACCGCGTCTTCACCATGGCCCAGGCCTCCCTGGCGCCTTGACGGCAGGCCGATATCTTCCACAAACGAAGGCACTGCCATGCTCCCTGAAGCTTCTCCGCAAGCCCTCCAAGGCCCTCGGGTAGGGAGACGGACGGCAATAAGGCCTGGGCGACGCCACTCATCGCCTGCCGAACACGTTCGTGCAGTTGCACCAGCTCGGGAAGTTGGTCACCCGTTGAACCGGGCATTTCCTCCGGAGCGCGACCTGTGAGCACACCTAAAGACACATTTCTGTCAATTGACTTCCTCGCCGAACTCTTCTTTTCAAAGGAGTTTGCTCAAGCACTTACTATAAATGTCGCGACGAAGCCGCTGATTCTCCTTCACGGAGCCAGACAGCTGGGCCCGAACACCTTTCAGCTCTTCTCCCAGCTGGGTGTGGGCATCTTGGAGTTTGTTCCTCTCCTGCTGCACCTTCATAAGCACCCTCTCGCCGGCCTTTAGCTGGCGCAGTAGCTGTTGCTTGTCCGGATCAAGTCCGGCAACATCTGCAATATTATTGTCAGACCTACGCACACGCGGCACTTCAGAAACAACTTATCTTTTCGAAAGTATATATTACCAGAGGGGGTCTCTGTGGCTCCCCCTGCAGCGGCCAGTGCGGCCTCAAGTTGGGCCTTGCACCCTTCGAGCTCTTGGGACCGCTGGGTATTCTTCTCCGTAAGATCCTGCACAACAAATGATCCTTAAATTAGTTATTTTAACTATTTTATGTCTCGGGGGCTACTGGCATATACAACTATCAAAATTCTTTACCCGTATGTCTTTCACATACTGCTCCGTGGCTCGGGTTAAACCATCTTGAGCGGCACGGAGGTGCGCGTCTCCCGCATTGAAGGCATTCGATGCCTCCCTGGAGAAACACGCGTCACGAAGAACTGTCCGGCGGCGCCTGTGATTCATGGCGCTCTCCACCTCAGACCTGGTGGCGGACAGCCTGTCGGCATCCTCCGTTGGAGGAGCATCCGAATCGCGCCTCATGCTCGCCTCCCCCTCTGGTCCAGGTGCTGGATCCTGGCTGGCGGAGGCTTTGTTGGCGACCTCTCCGGGCATAGTCCGGCGAGCGCTCTTTCTCCTATAAGAATCAGGAGTGTTAATACACCTCCCAGGAATCTTTCCCTTAAATACGGTGGTGCTCCATACCGTTGCGGCGACGTTTCGATTCGCGCCACACTCCTCTTCCGCTTGCTGGGCCGAACTGACCCTTGTTGGTCAGCCGCCGCGGATCTAGCTTCCCGCCCTAAAGGTATCTCATGCGGGACACCGTTGGTATACAGCATTCAGAAATAAGCACGGATGAGTAATAATGACCAGACCGCGGTCGCAGTTACCTGGGAAGCCGGAGTTAAACCGGGGTAGTCGGCCGTAATGGCGACCAGAGCATTGTCCATGCTAAGTTGGTGGAACACCCCGTCAATCAGCTCCACCTTTATGTCCGGATCCTCTTCGGAGGCCGGATCAAGGGATCTTCCCGGATCCTCGGGTTGTGGAGCCGGACTGTGTATGCCCTCCACATCCCGGCGCAGTTCCTGCGTCGAAATCATAAAGTAAGACATCTAACTTTGAAAGCATGGATCGGATAGATAAACGTCCGCTTACCCAGCTCCGAGGGTTATTCATGGAGAATCCGTTCAATGGACTCGTTTGGAGGAAGTCCTCCTTCTCCCCCTTGTACAAGCCGGACAGGATCTTCACCAGATCAGTGGCCGATCCCGGCCCCTTGCGGCCATGACGGGTGGCGTCATTCTCCCTGTTGAAATCCCACATGGGGTGGCCCCTATATTGGACCGGCTGCACCCCTCGCATAATGCACGTGGCCATGACTCCAATCGTCGTCAATCTGGAATGGGCCAGTAACCTTATCCGGCCCATCAGATATTGGACGCTCCTATCATCTTCCCGTTGAGGGCTCCGCGGGCGCCAACTCAGGCGTTTCTTAAAAGGAGCGTTGCTGAACTCTGGGAGGCCGACCCAAACTGGGTCCAGCAGTGGGGCGTCTTCCACATAAAACCATTCCGAAGGCCAGTCTTCGGACGCCTTCTTCGGGGTTCCGGATAGATATCCGGTCCCCGCGATGCGCCATATTTTGGCTCCGCCCACTTGATATATCGACCCCTCGTGAGAACGAGGTACGAGGCAAAACAATCTCTTCCACAACGCAAAATGGAGCTCGATGCCCAAGAACAGCTCGCAAAGAGCTACGAAACCCGCAATGTGCAGAATGCAGGCGGGCGTAAGGTGATGAAGCTGGAGTCCGTAGAACTCCAGAAGCCCCCGGAGAAACGGATGTGTGGGAAATCCGAGCCCCCTTATTAGATAAGGGACGAAGCACACCCGCTCTCCTTTGGAGGGACTGGGGGTGCTCTCCGCCTGCTTTCCACCTTTGTTGGTGGCCAGCCCGGCTCGAACCGGGACCATAAAGGCCGGAGGAAGGTATCCCTCCGCTTCGAGCGTCACCAGCTCACTGTGCGGGACTGAACATCTCCTCCAATATACTGGCTGAGGGCTGGAAGTGTGAGAAGAGGAGCCGCGTCGACGGCCCATGATGGAGTGGATTTTTGTCAAAAGCGCTCCGATGAGTACTCGCGGAAGGAGGATGGTGTGATTTGGATATGGATTCTTGCCTCTCTTATAGGTAGCCTATTCGTGCAGCTTGGGGGTAAAACGTAAAAATACCCTGGCTTTTCACATTCACACGATATGTGGAAGAGGGCCATTATTGGGCGTGGAAGCCAAGGAGCGCAGCATTTATAAGGAAGCCGGACACTATTCGGCAAGCACATGGAATTTGGAGGAGAACCCGCCTTGCAACGCCGAAGACAATATGCGTGCTGGATTAATCGTCATTGAAGCCTGGTTCGGGGGCTACTGAGGGAGTCCTGGACTAGGGGGTGTCCGGATAGCCGAACTATCATCATCGGCCGGACTCCAAGACTACAAGATTGAAGACTTCGTCCCGTGTTCGGATGGGACTTTCCTTGGCGTGGAAGGCAAGCTTGGCGATACGGATATGTAGATCTCCTACCATTGTAACCGACTCTGTGTAACCCTAGCCCTCTCCGGTGTCTATATAAACCGGAGGGTTTTAGTCCGTAGAACAACAACAACAACAACAACAACAACAACAACAACAACAACAATAACAACAATCATACCATAGGCTAGCTTCTAGGGTTTAGCCTCCTTGATCTCGTGGTAGATCCACTCTTGTACTACCCATATCATCAATATCAATCAAGCAGGAGTAGGGTTTTACCTCCATCGAGAGGGCCCGAACCTGGGTAAAAACATCGTGTCCCTTGTCTCCTGTTACCATCCGCCTAGATGCACAGTTTGGGACCCCCTACCCGAGATCCCCCGGTTTTGACACTGACACCTACCAAACCATGGTCGATGCCCCCCTCTCCCCTACTGCGCGCGTGATCTGATTCGTGCATTCTTATTGTCCAGAACCCAAACCCCACCGATCGTACGTCTGCACCCTTGGATGCTCCCAGATCGAACGACAACCCCTCGCCCTTTTGACAGCACATGCAGTACATGGGTAAGCACTGTGCGCATGTGTCGTGCTAGCTCACACTTCCTTCTCTACTATGTTTTCTAAACAGGCTACCATTTCCTGCCACTCCTCTCATCAGTTTCCCGCTACCACTGTCAGTGCTCATTGAAGGCTAGGCAGCGACACACCAACCATGTAAATATCGCACACAGTTTCTAGAAGCAGAAATGTGCGTGATAGGAGGGAGTAGGTCCCATAGGGTGACCAACGTGAAACACCTTAAAGGCAAGGAGGCAATTCCTATCAGCAAGGTGCCGGTTTCCATCTGCTAGCCTAGTCGAATAGAACGCAGAAGTTAAGCATGCTCGGGCTGGAGTAGTCCAAGGATGGGTGACCCGATGGGAAGTTGCATATCTCAGGATTCATTTAATCGCCATGACATGGTCATTATAGAGATAAAGAGATAAATATCTCTATATTGACCTGACATGATGATTATACAAACCTTGGGATCCTTGTTTTGCTAATTTGTAGAATATGTTTTTATAGGTTATTTTTGCTGTAAATCACCACGACTGCGCAAGAGCGAGGCACATAGTGGAGGTACTGGCTTAGCCCTGTGTGATGCAAGTCCGCTATAAAATCACCACGACTGTGCAAGCTAAAGGAGGGCAAGTTTATTTAGAAATTAGGACGAACCGTGTGCGATAGACCAACTAGCGAGAAATATAAAAACAAACTACCCGCCTTGAGCGTTGCAAAAATCAGTGGTTCCGCCTCTTTTCCTTATTATCATCCACGCATATTCTTATTGGACCATGCACGATCATGGGCACTCCCTGCCGCATCAATTCCTTTACCCAAATTTTAGTAGGTACTTCAACCGTCGCCCACACTCCTCCAGCACCAACCTTATAGTAAAATTGCAGTAGCCGAGGCATTTGAATTGTCGCCCTCCCTCGTCCACGACCATCTCCAGCCACCATTACTAAAATTTTCAGTAGTCGTAGCATATCCTCAAACACAACCATCCACCCTCCATAGTCCCCCCACCAGGCCCCCTCCCCCCTCGAACCCTAGCTCGCGGCTGGCCGTTCCTCATGGCTTAGATAATAAAGTTTAGGTTACCCCGTGATTTCCATACCTTCGGCCCACTCCCCTAAGTTTTTACATGAGGCTTGCGGTGTCCCTCCCCGCCAGATCCACATCTCGTGCTCCATAATGTCGCAGCCTAAGCTCGGCCATGTATCCCGGGGAGCCCGACGAGCGTTCGGCCCAGAAGAGGTTTATCATGGCCTCTCCAGTGGATGTTGGCGAGGTGGCCGTCGTTCGCCCCAACCTATCAATCCCGGAGCTACAAGTTGCCGTGGAAGCCAACGAAAACGTTGACTACGTTGCCATGTTGAAGGCTTCATGTCAGCGGGCTTGCGTATTACTGTATCTGAGGAAAGCTGGCTACGACATCAAGCTCGTCGACAGCGACAGCTTCACGCAGACCATGTCACAGGTTACGTGGTCCATCCCCGACCCCTCTTGTTCAACCACCGTCGATGTCTTTGATGGCCCTGCCGATGATCTCCTCCGCCAAGTGGTCACGGATTTGTGATCCTTATACGCCATCGAGCCCATATTGTCATTTTTGAAGGACATGTTCTACGGCGGCGGCTTGGGATCCTCAATTGCCAAGTCAAATCTTATCGACCACGACCACGACCACGAGAAGGGCACCCACAAAGGTTCTTCAAAGGTGAAACAACCCATCTGTGACATCAGAGAGCACACCATGGGTCTGTGCTCTTCCAACTGGAAGGATCCCGTCCATGAAATATGAGGCAACATCCTATCAGCAAATCTTACTTTTCTAGCATGCCAACCCATACCCTTTGTTGTAGTAGCATTTTCCGTGCGGTGCTATAATTGTGCCGTGTTTAATTATTTCAGTTATGCAAAAATGTATTGTTCAATAGGGCTATGTGATGTTTAAGTATGAATTGTCCACTTCAGTTTCATGAATGGCTATATTTGGTTGTTTATAGTAAGTAGATGCCTAGTTTATCTGTGTATGGTTGTTAGGTTGGTTGCAGTGAGCATTTTTCCAGTTATCGATCTGATGCCTTGTTTACATGTATTTGGTTCTTAGTTTGGTTGTAGTGAGCATTTGTCCAGTTATCAAGCAGATGCCTGGTTTATCTGTATTTGGTTGTTAGGTTGCTTTTTTAGCATTTGTCCAGTTTTCTAGCAGATGCCTTGTTTATTTGTATTTTCTTGTTAGGTTGGCTGCAGTGAGCAGTTTTCCAGTTTTCAAGCATATGCCCTGTTTATATGTATTTGCTTGTTAGGTTGGTTGTAGTGAGACTCTGTCTAGTTTTCAATGGCTATATTTGGTTGTCATACTGATCATTTATGTCTTGTTTATTTCAATCATTCACAATGTGTTGTTCATTATGTGCAAGTTAGAACTGTGCTGCTCGACTGCATCAATACCAATTTGAACGGCTATATTTGGTTCCAGTTATGCCTGGTGTAGTTAACACATGCCCTTTATTTTAGTTTTACACATTTATCCAGTGTGATGTTTAAGCATTACCTACGTTCTATTCATTTTCAACAATGCCAGTTTGAATTGCCATACTTGATGACTGTTAAGCCCGCTGTCGGTAACATTGCCTTCCATTTTATATATGCTTTAATAGCATGCTGAAACCAACACATTCAAGCTATCATTTCGAGATGTTGTCGTTTACCTTTGCTATATTTGTTTGATGTTAAGGTTGCTGTACTTATCATGCCTTTCCACTACTTATGTAGGACAACAATGGGAGTGGCCACCATTTTCCGCCGATGTTAGCTTCATCCCTCGGCTTGTACTATCCCCCCGTCATTCCATAATGTAGTGCATATAGATCCACACCTGGACACTTTTTAGCTTCTAATATTGACTTGTTGCTTGTAGGTACATATGCCCTTGGCAAGTATCCACGCATCGACCATTTTTGCGTATGGGGCAATGAGATATTCATGAACAAGCATCAAGTGATGAAACTGATAAGGATTATTAGCAAAAAGGTACGAATGGTGGAAAGAAAATTATTTGTTTATGCTCTATCAAACACAACAGTGATTAGTAGGATGGTAACTACAAACTCTGCAGCCTTCTCTTTTTACTGCCCATAATGAGTTGTTAGACAACAATGTCTGAATCTTTTTTGTTCGCAGTGGTTCCCATAGCAGTTCACTCAAGATTAACTCGCAAAGTACATGATTGGTGGACACACAATGAAGGTTAAAGTATTTCATCCAGACTACAATGAGCATCGAGAAGTTGTAATGAGGACAGTGAAGGATGGACGGGCAACCATCACAAGGGGTTGGCCTAGAGTCGTGCACGCATTATGCATGGAGGAGGGCACAATATGGGCAATCCACTTTACCTTCTCTAGCAACCAGAATGTCTTTCGCCTCTCTCTTTATAGTCTTTAGTACAACATCATTCTTTACTTGGTGCTTTTGTAGTTCTTCAGTATATGTACCTATCCATCGAATTATGCATTCGTGGTTGAACCTATATTTGTAATAAACACGGTTGGATATGAAATAAGTTATTGCCTACTATCAAATTCAAAACATATGATTTTCAAATTAGTGATTAATTAGGGATTAATTAGGGATTAGTAAGGGATTACACTGCACATGGTTGGCGAAAGCGAAACTTCTGCCATAGACATGGAGATCAGACACATTTCTAGGATCCTGTACATGTGCGATCAATATCTACTGCACACACACGATCAGCCAAGAAAAAATGTGTTTGATCAATCTCCACTGCACACACGATCAACCAAGAAAAAACATGTGCGATTAACAACAACATCACACAAAGTTCTTTCTTATTAAAAGTTTGCGATATTCACCTTATCACACACGCTTCGAAATTCTGGACTATTTGTGATGTTGTGTGCATCGCAAATGTTTGGTAGAGATTATATGTGTGGGATGTACATACGAATGGAAACTTTTAGTGGGGGCTGACTGTGTCGGATGTACTTACGGCCGGAAATGATTTCGCCTGTATAATTGTATTTTTTAGCACTACTATACGTATAACCGTATTTGAGCGCTCGCCGGTGGCACACGACCTCATTTTGCTGAGCATCTATGCCAGGAGGGCATATCCTCGACTGTTTCTGGGTCATGTGGGAAGGACCCTCTATTGCAGTCACTCACTTGGCGACGGTTCCGAACGCCGTCGCGGAAAGGGGTTAAAAACCGTTTGTATAGCACCCACGCGTACCAGTGTGTAATCGTGTGCGAGATATAAAATAAAGTTTAGTTTGAGTTTTGCTTTCTTTACTTTCATGTTTCAATAAAAAGAAAGGAAATAAATGAAAAATATCATATGCTAATCTTATGGTAAGTAATGACATCACATAAGGAAGAGTATAAGTAGAAATTTTTATTGGAGATCTACAAACATAGCATTGGTCAATGATGCAATTCATGAAAGAATTAATAAGGGAAGAGAAGATTTACATGCAAATACACTATCTAAGACATCTTTTGTGATTGTGAGCCCCCATCAAATTATTATATTCCAAAATTGTTGACATTGGACAACAAAGACAATGTAATGATTTATGTTTATTCATATTTGTTGGATTTCGGGTTCTGAAACACTTGATAGGTTCGAACTCTAGGGTGTGTGCGGAGATCTCACCCTACCCAGCTTGCCTGCTCGCGATCTTCTTGGCCTAGCACGTCGAGCTCAAAGGGACAAAGAGACACAACAGTTTATCCTGGTTCGGGCCACCTTGCGGTGTAATACTCTACTCCAGCGTTTGGGTGGATTGCCTCGAAGGGCTGAGGATGAACTAGTACAGTGGATGAACTGGCCTCACGAGGTGAGGTGTTCTTGAGCTCAAGAGAGCTGGTGAGGTGGTTGGATGAGAATGGATCTGATCTCTCTATCATGTTCATCCCGTTCGTCCCCCCTCTGTGGTGGTGGCTATGTCCTATTTATAGTGGCCTTGGTCCTGTTCCCAAATGTTGGCGGGAAGGGATCCCACAACAGCCAGATTTGAAGGGGGACTAGTAGTACATCCTATCCTGACTAAAGTGGTCTTCGCCTGTGAAAAGCCTTTGGTCGTGACGCTGCGGTAGGCTCGGTGATGACCTCCATTCTGCCGTCCTGGCGCTCTTGGTCTCGTTGAACCAGAATCGAAATCTTTGGCTGATTCTTCGGGACTCCTCACCTGCTGCTTGCCTCCTTTGCACCAAAGAGGAAACTAGTGCTTGATATGTCTCCAACGTATCTATAATTTTCGATTGCTCCATGCTACTTTATCTACTGTTTTGGACTATATTGGGCTTTATTTTCCACTTTTATGTTATTTTTGGGACTAACCTATTAACCGGAGGCCCAGCCCAGAATTGCTGTTTTTTTTTGCCTATTTCAGTGTTTCGAAGAAACGGAATATCAAACGGAGTCCAAACGGAATGAAACCTTCGGGAACGTGATTTTCTCACCGAACGTGATCCAGGAGACTTGGGCCCTACTCCAAGAAGTAACAGAGGCAGTCACGAGGGTGGGGGGCGCGCCCCCTGCCTCGTGGCCCCCTTGTTGCTCCACCGACGTACTCCTTCCTCCTATATATACCTACGTATCCCCAAACGATCAGACGAGGAGCCAAAAACCTAATTCCACCGCCGCAAACTTCTGTATCCACGAGATCCCATCTTGGGGCCTGTTCCGGAACTCCGCCGGAGGGGGCATCCATCACGGAGGGTTTCTACATCAACACCATAGCCCCTCCGATGAAGTGTGAGTAGTTTACTTCAGACCTTCGGGTCCATAGCTAGTAGCTAGATGGCTTCTTCTCTCTTTTTGGATCTCAATACAATGTTCTCCCCCTCTCTAGTGGAGATCTATTCGATGTAATCTTCTTTTTGCGGTGTGTTTGTTGAGACCGATGAATTGTGGTTTTATGATCCAGCTTATCTATGAATAATATTTGAATCTTCTCTGAATTCTTTTATGTATGATTGAGTTATCTTTGCAAGTCTCTTCGAATTATCCGTTTGGTTTGGCCAACTAGATTGGTAGTTCTTGCAATGGGAGAAGTGCTTAGCTTTGGGTTCAATCTTGCGGTGTCCTTTCCCAGTGACAGAAGGGGCAGCAAGGCACGTATTGTATCGTTGCCATCGAGGATAACAAGATGGGGTTTTTATCATATTGCATGAATTTATCCCTCTACATCATGTCATCTTGCTTAAGGCGTTACTCTGTTTTTAACTTAATACTCTAGATGCATGCTGGATAGCGGTCGATGAGTGGAGTAATTGTAGTAGATGCAGAATCGTTTCGATCTACTTGTCTTGGACGTGATGACTATATACATGATCATACCTAGATATACTCATAACTATGCTCAATTCTGTCAATTGCTCAATAGTAATTTGTTCACCCACCGTAGAATATCTATGCTCTTGAGAGAAGCCACTAGTGAAACCTATGGCCCCGGGTCTTCTCATCATATCAATCTCTACTACTTTATTACTTGCTTTGTTTTTACTTTGCCTTTTACTTTTTACTTTGCATCTATATACCAAAAATACCAAAAATATTATTTATCATCTCTATCAGATCTCACTCTCGTAAGTGACCGTGAAGGGATTGACAACCCATAATCGCGTTGGTTGCGAGGAGCTATCGATTTGTGTAGGTACAAGGGACTTGTGCATGGTCTCCTACTGGATTGATACCTTGGTTCTCAAAAACTGAGGGAAATACTTATGCTACTTTGCTGCATCATCCTCTCCTCTTCTGGGATATCCAACGCAGTGCTCAAGAGGTAGCAAGAAGAATTTCTGGCACCATTGCCGGGGAGGCTCAGGCAAGCAAGAAGAATTTCTGGCGCCGTTGCTGGGGAGGCTCACGCAATCAAGTCAACCATACCAAGTACCCATCACAATCCCTATCTCTCGCATTACATTATTTTCCATTTGCCTCTCGTTTTCCTCTCCCCCACTTCACCCTTGTCGTTTTATTCGCCCTCTCTTTCCCAATCTCCTCCTCTTTTCCCGTTTGCTTTTTCCCGTTGCATTTCTGTTTGCTTGTGTGTTGGATTACTTGTTTCCATGGCGCAAGATAATACCAAATTGTGTGATTTCTCGAATACCAATAATAATGATTTCCTTAGTACTCCGATTGCTCCTCTTAATAATGATGAGTCTTGTGAAATCAATACCGCTTTGCTGAATCTTGCTATGAAAGATCAATTCGCCGACCTTCCTAGTGAAGATGCCGCTACTCATCTAAACAATTTTCTTGATTTGGGTGGTATGCAAAAGAAGAAAGATACGGATAACAATATTGTCAAATTGAAGTTATTTCCGTTTTTAGAGATCGTGCTAAAGTTTGGTTTTCGTATTTGCCTAAAAATAGTATTGATTCTTGGAACAAGTGCAAAGATGCTTTTATCTCTAAGTATTTTCCTCCCGCTAAGATCATCACTCTTAGGAACGATATTATGAATTTTAAACAACTTGATCATGAGCATGTTTCCCAATCTTGGGAAAGAATGAAATTGATGCTTCACAATTGCCCTACTCATGGTTTGAATTTATGGATGATCATACAAATTTTTTATGCTGGATTGAATTTTTCTTCTAGAAATCTTTTAGATTCGGCCGTGGGAGGCACGTTTATGTAAATTACGTTAGGAGATGCTACAAAATTGCTTGATAATATTATGGCTAATTATTCTCAATGGCACACCGAAAGATCTTCTAGTAAAAAAGTGCATGCTATAGAAGAAATCAATGTTTTGAGTGAAAAGATGGATGAACTTATGAAGATGTTTGCTACTAAAAATACTTCTCTTGATCCCAACGATATGCCTTTGTCTACTTTGATTGAGAATAATAATGAATCTATGGATGTGAATTTTGTTGGTAGGAATAGTTTTGGAAACAACGTGTATAGAGGGAATTTTAATCCTAGGCCTTATCCTAGTAATCCTTCTAATAATTATGGAAATTCATACAACAACTCTTATGGAAATTTTAATAATATGCCCTCTGAATTTGAGAGTAGTGTTAAAGAGTTTATGAATTCACAAAAGAATTTTAATGCTTTGCTTGAAGATAAATTGCTTAAAGTTGATGATTTGGCTAGGAACGTTGATAGAATTTCTCTTGAAATTGATTCTTTAAAGCTTAGATCTATTCCTCCTAAGCATGATATCAATGAGTCTCTCAAAGCCATGAGAATTTCCATTGATGAGTGCAAAGAAAGAACCGCTAGGATGCGTTCTTCCAAAAATGCCTTTATTAAAGCGTGTTATTCCAATTCCTATGAAAATCAAGATGAAGATCTAAAAGTTATTGATGTGTCCCCCATTAAATCTTTGTTTTGCAATATGAATCTTGATGAAACTGAATATGATCTTCCTTTACCTAGAAGGCGTTTTAAGAATTCGGAGTTTCTAGATCTTGATGATGAAATTGATGAAAATGGGATTGAAAGGAATAAAAACTTAGAGGTTGCTAAACCCACTATTTTGGATCTCAAGGAATTTAATTATGAAAATTGCTCTTTAATTGGTTGTATTTCCTTGTTGCAATCCGTGCTAGATTCTCCTCATGCTTATAGTCAAAATAAAGCCTTTACCGAACACATTGTTGATGCCTTGATGCAATCTTATGAAGAAAAACTTGAGTTGAAAGTTTCTATCCCTAGAAAACTCTATGATGAGTGGGAACCTACTATTAAAATTAAAATTAAAGATTATGAGTTTCATGCTTTGTGTGATTTGGGTGCTAGTGTCTCTACTATTCCCAAAACTTTGTGTGATTTGCTAGATTTCCGTGAATTTGATGATTGCTCTCTAAACTTGCATCTTGCGGATTCCACTATTAAAAAGCCCATGGGAAGAATTAATGATGTTCTTATTGTTGCAAATAGGAATTATGTGCCCATAGATTTTATCGTTCTTGATATAGATTGCAATCCTTCATATCCTATTATTCTTGGTAGACCTTTCCTTAGAACGATTGGTGCAACTATTGATATGAAGGAAGGGAATATTAGATTCCAATTTCCCTTAAAGAAGGGCATGGAACACTTCCCTAGAAAGAAAATAAAATTACCATATGAATCTATCATGAGAGCCACTTATGGATTGCCTACCAAAGATGGCAATACCTAGATCTATCCTTGCTTTTATGCCCAGCTAGGGGCGTTAAACAATAGCGCTTGTTGGGAGGCAACCCAATTTTATTTTGTGTTTTTTGTTTTTGCTTCTGTTTAGGAATAAATAATCCATCTAGCCTCTGATTGGATGTGGTTTTATGTTTTAATTAGTGTTTGTGCCAAGTAGAACCTATAAGATAACCTACGATGATAGTTGATTTGATTCTGCTGAAAAACAGAAACTTTGCACGCACGAATATAATTTTGTTAAATCACAGAAACTTGCTTTTGCGTTGATTCTTTTTGATGCTGTTCAATAGCCAAATTTTCCAGGACTTCCTATTTTGTTAGAATGTTTAGAGTTCCAGAAGTTTGCGTTAGTTACATATTGCTACAGACTGTTCTGTTTTTGACAGATTCTGTTTTGCATGTGTTGTTTGCTTATTTTGATGAATCTATGGCTAGTAAAATAGTTTATAATCCATAGAGAAGTTGGAATACAGTAGGTTTAACACCAATATAAATAAATAATGAGTTAATTACAGTACCTTGAAGTAGTCTTTTTTTTCTTTCTCTAACGGAGCTCACGAGATTTCTATTGAGTTTTGTGTTGTGAAGTTTTCAAGTTTTGGGTGAATTCTTTTGATGGATTATGGAACAAGGAGTGGCAAGAGCCTAAGCTTGGGGATGCCCATGGCACCCCCAAGATAATCCAAGGACACCAAAAAGTCAAAGCTTGGGGATGCCCTGGAAGGCATACCCTCTTTCGTCTACTTCCATCGGTAATTTACTTGGAGCTATATTTTTATTCACCACATGATATGTGTTTTGCTTGGAGTGTCTTGTATTATTTGCGTCTTTGCTTGTTAGTTTGCCACAATCATTGTCAGTGTCAAAACTGGCGGATCTCGGGTAGGGGGTCCGAACTGTGCGTCTAGGCGGATGGTAACAGGAGACAAGGGACACGATGTTTTTACCCAGGTTCGGGCCCTCTCGGTGGAGGTAAAACCCTACTCCTGCTTGATTAATATTGATGATATGGGTAGTACAAGAGTAGATCTACCACGATATCAGAGAGGCTAAACACTAGAACTAGCCTATGGTATGATTGTTCTTCGTCCTACAGACTAAAACCCTCCGGTTTATATAGACACCGGAGAGGGCTAGGGTTACACGGAGTCGGTTACAATGATAGGAGATCTACATATCCATATCGCAAAGCTTGCCTTCCACACCAAGGAAAGTCCCATCCGGACACGGGACGGAGTCTTCAATCTTGTATCTTCATAGTCTTGGAGTCCAGCCAAAGATGATAGTTCGGCTATCCGGACACCCCCTAGTCCAGGACTCCCTCAGTAGCCCCTGAACCAGGCTTCAATGACGATGAGTCCGGCGCGCATATTGTCTTCGGCATTGCAAGGCGGGTTCCTCCTCCGAATGCTTCATAGAAGATTTTGAACACCAGGATAGTGTCCGGCTCTGCAAAATAAGTTCCACATACCACCATAGAGAGAATAATATTTACACAAGTTCAATCTGCTGACGTATTTCGTGGCGTGACGTCACACAATGGCCAAGCCTTTATTCGAATTGTTTTTATTGTTCCACCTCAGCGTGTTTAGCGAAGCGGTTTCCTTGGCATGTCTTGTCAAAGAAGAGATCGTGCCCCCTTAATCCGGGATTCTCATCAATACGGGTGTGGGTAACCCAACCGCGCCATTGATTACGGCGCTTGGGAGATAAGCGAGTTTTGCCAGGCTGGTGGGGACGCATAGTTTTCGTCCGTCCATATAAGGGGATAAGGATCCACCTTTTTACCTACGCCTTCTTCCTCCTTTGCTTATCCATCTCTGCGCACTCGAGCTCCAGCGTCCAAATCCGCACATCTCGCGTCAACCTTCTCCAGCCATGTCCGAAGTGGGAGACAAGTGGATGGCCTCCTCCGTCACGGAGGGGCACATCAAGAGACTGCGAAAGGCCGGATACCTGCAGAACGATATTGCGCACCGGCTTCCAGACGAGGGGCAGCTCTTCCCCACCCCCAGGCTGCATGAGAGGGTGGTGTTCCTTCCCCATTTCCTCTGCGGACTGGGCTTCCCACTTCACCCATTTGTCCGAGGGCTCATGTTCTACTATGGCCTGGATTTCCACGATCTGGCCTCGAATTTTATCCTCAACATCTCGGCGTTTATCGTCGTGTGCGAGGCCTTCCTCCGCATCACACCCCACTTCGGCTTATGGCTGAAGACCTTCAATGTCAAGCCGAAGGTAGTGGGCGGCCAGCAGGCGGAGTGCGGAGGCGCCATGGTGGGCAAGATGCCCAACGTCACATGGCTCGAGGGCGCCTTCATGGAAACCATCTAAGGGTGGCAATCTGGGTGGTTCTACATCACCGAGCCGCGTGACCCTGAATGGGCAGCGGCCCCCAAATTCAGATCTGGCATCCCCACACGGCTCACCTCCTGGAAAGAGAAGTGCCTGAAATGGGGTGATTTGGAAGAGCTGACCAGACTCCAAACCTGCGTTCAAAATCTTGTGAATGAGAAGATCAAGCTCGTCAACACAGTCCAGGTCATGTTCATCGGCCGGATACTCCCGTGCCAACAACGGGCTTTCAAATTGTGGGAGTTTGATCCGGCACAGCACCAGACCTTGAGCAGGCTCTTTGACACTACGTACGAAGATGCCTGGAGGGTGCTGTTCAAGGGCACCGAGGCTCCCGCATCCGCTACCGAAGATCGCGGATTCAGCTCGCAGCGTCAAGCCAGCGAGGTAAGCTATTTTACCCTTTACGGGACACTTGTCTTTCATAGTTTGACTCCATGTGGGATCTAAACTCCCCTACCTTTGACAGGTCTAGCAGAAGAAGTCCGGGCAGGTTAATTGTTCGGCTCCCTTACGAGAAGACCCAGCGGACGCCCGATTAACGGGGCTGCTGGCTCCGGCGCCTTACATGGTGCCGGAGAAGAAGACCAAGAAGAAGGCCACAGGAACTCGGAGGAGTTCCCGGCGCCAGGTGTTATCGGACTCATCGTCCGATGACTCCACGGCGGACTCCTCGCGCGAAGACAAGGAGGAGAAAAAGGAGGCTTCTCCCCCAGCGGGGGGAGAGAAGAAAAGGAAGGCCTCCCCGACTGGGGAGGCCGGAGGGTCCAAGAAGGGAAGGACCCTTCCTCCGGACTGTTCCACCAACGCTGACGACGGCGAAGAGGAGTGGCCTTCAAGGGCCAAGCCCCTGGCGAGATCGTAAGTGTCTGGATCCAAAATAGCTTATGATTTTTCTTTCGTCGCATAGTGTCTTCTAACGCTGAATACAACCATATAGCCTGCCCAAGGATGATCTCCCCACTTCGTCGAGCGGGTCCCTGGGTTCGTCGGATGTGAATAGCACTTCACTTCTGACCGCTTCCTCCCCCCATGACGCAGACGACGCCGAGGTGGGGTCCTAGAAGGGGCCCAGCCAGGAGGAGGTGGTCCTGGAGGCGCCGCAAGGCGACCTCCCGGACTCTGGGCAAAAAGAGGGCGGAACCCCCGAGGGCTCTAAGTCCGGCCCTGTGCCGGACTCCGTACCGGAACCTACAGTGGTTCCGAAGTCCGGCGGGCGGGCCCTTCGTAAGAAGGGCAAGACTGCGAGGCCGGTGGCCTCCGTCCAACCGAAGGCACCAGGTGACTTGCTGGAGGCGCTTGACGGCGCATCCATCGAGGAGGAGCACCGCACTGTTATGATAGCGGTGATCCGGAAAGTTCAGTCCGCCAAGAGCGGGCTGACTGAAGCCTATACCAGCCTTCTAACAGGCTTTGAGGTATGTAATTTAGATATGTAAAATAGTACCGCATAGAAAGTAGCCCCTGATGCTCAGTTTGGTGTTCGGAACGAAAAGCCAAACTGAGGATCTAAAAAGATATACGCAGGAGTCTAACATAAGCATGTCAATATGGGAATGCAGGCTGCGCTACTGACCTCTGCCGCACTGACTGTGAAGGTCAATGCATTGAAGCAGAGCCTCGAGCGGTCCGAGAACGAGCTCGGTCATGCCAAGAAGCAGCTCGAGGACAACGAAGGTAAGTAATACCTTATTAAAGTAATACCTTATAGAAAAGGATTTTTTTGCAAAAAATGACAGGAATAACGTGAGTATTGCAGGGGCCACGAACGAGGTGGCGACCCTAAAGGAAGCGGTGTCCGCGGCCGAACGCAATGCGGCTGCGGAACGCACCGAGCGAGAGAAGCAGGAGGCGCGGGTGGCGGAGGTGCGGCAAGAGCTCCACGCTCTCGTGGAGAAACATGAGAGTTTGGAGCGTGACTCGAAGACTCAAGAGTCCGAGCTCGCCTCGACTCTTGAGAGTGCCAAAGCCGCCAAGGCCGAAGCCCAAAAAGCCCTCCAGGAAATTGAGGCGATAAAGAAGATAGCGGCGGGTAAGGCTGAGGGAGTCCTGGACTAGGGGGTATCCGGACAGGCAGACTATTAATGTTCGCCGGACTCCAAGACTACGAAGATACAAGATTGAAGACTCCGGCTCGTGTCCGGAAGGTACTTTACTTGGCGTGGAAGGCAAGCTTGGCGATACGGATATGTAGATCTCCTACCATTGTAACCGACTCTGTGTAGCCCTAGCCCTCTCCGGTATCTATATAAACCGGAGGGCTTTAGTCCGTAGGACAACATACATTACAACAATCATACCATAGGCTAGCTTCTAGGGTTTAGCCTGCTTGAACTCGTGGTAGATCTACTCTTGTACTACCCATATCATCAATATTAATCAAGCAGGACGTAGGGTTTTACCTCCATCAAGAGGGCCCGAACCTGGGTAAAAACATCGTGTCCCTCGTCTCCTGTTACCATCCGCCTAGACGCACAGTCCGGAACCCCCTACCCGAGATCCGCCGGTTTTGACACCGACATTGGTGCTTTCATTGAGAGTTCCTCTGTGTCGTCACCGATAGGCTTGATGGCATCTTCAACCAACAACGACGTCCAGGGTGAGACTTTTCTCCCCGGACAGATCTTCGTATTCGGCGGCTTTGCACTGCGTGCCAATTCACTTGGCCATCTGGAGCAGATCGAAAGCTACACCCCTGGCCGTCAGGTCAGATTTGGAAGCTTAAACTTCACGGCCGATGTCCGAGGAGACTTGATCCTCGACGGACTCGAGCCACAGCCAAGCGCGCCGCACTATGACGATGGGCATGATCTAGCTCTGCCGCCGAACAGTGCCTTGGTGGCCGCACACGGATCCGCCCCGGCCACTGACCCGGAGCCGATCGCCCAGATCGAGGGCCCGTGGATAGACGCCGCCTCGGGGGCTTCAACATCCACGGTGATGGAGCCGAACACTAATCTTGTCCCCTGCGAAACTCGTGATTCCGAGGCGCCGGATTCCTCGCCGGACTCCGAACCTCCCGTGCCCCTACCAATCGATCCGGATTGGGCGCCGGTTATGGAATTCACCGCCGCGGACATCTTCTAATGCTCGCCTTTCGGCGATATCTTGAATTCACTAAAACATCTCTCGTTATCAGGAGAGTCCTGGCCGGATTATGGCCAGGATGGTTGGGATGCGGACGACGAAGAAATTCAGAGCCCACCCACCACCCACTTTGTAGCCACTGTCGACGATCTAACCGACATGCTAGACTACGACTCCGAAGACATCGACGCTATGGACGACGATGCCGGAGACGAACAGGAACCAGCGCCCACAAGGCACTGGAAGGCCACCTCGTCATATGACGTGTACATGGTGGATACCCCAAAAGATGGGGACGGCGAAGAAACAGCGGAGGCAGATCCCTTAAAGAAACAGCCCAAGCGCCGGCATCAGCGGCGCCGCTCTAAATCCCGTCACAGCAAGAATGGAGATTCCGGCACAGGAGATAATAATACTCCAGAGCGTGCCGAAGACAATCCCCTCCAGCAAGACTCAGCACAGGAGGATGCAGAAGCAAGCCCTCATGAGGGGGCGGCAGATGAAGAGGTTGAGGATCATAATTATATGCCTCCCTCCAAAGACGAAGCAAGCCTCAACGATGACGAATTCGTCGTACCCGAGGATCCCGTCGAACAAGAGCGCTTCAAGCGCAAGCTTATCGCCACAGCAAAAAGCCTGAAGAAGGAAAAACGGAGGCTCAAAATAGCGGAAGACACACTCAGAATGAGATGGAGCAAAGTGCTCAAAACCGCAGATAAGTATGGCAATGGCCACCAATCAAAGAGCTACCCGAAGCGCAAGCTGCTACCAGAATTCGACGAGGAGGCCATAGAGCCCCCACCGTCCAAAAATAAAGAGGCTGCCTGGCTGGATAGACGGCCAGATGATAGGCCAAATTATGACAGCGGCGCCCCACATAAACCAACCAACGAACTTGGAAGGACAGATGGCCCAGCCAGATCCATCTATGGGCCAAAGGAGAAGGCCCCAGGAAGCAAGGCAACACGTCAAGTGTCCGATGATAGCGGCACAAACAAATATACGGGCGCCGCACACCCACTATGTTTCACTGACGAGGTGCTGGACCATGAATTCCCAGCAGGGTTTAAACCCATAAACATAGAAGCCTACGATGGAACAACAGACCCTAGAGTCTGGATAGAAGATTATATACTACATATACATATGGCCAGAGGAGATGATCTCCACGCCATCAAATACCTACCCCTCAAGCTCAAAGGGCCAGCCCGTCATTGGCTTAAAAGCCTCCCAGCAAATACTGTTGGAAGTTGGGAAGAGCTCGAGGACGCGTTTATAGCAAATTTTCATGGGACTTATGTCCGCCCTCCGGATGCAGATGACCTAATTCATATAACTCAACAGCCCGGAGAGTCAGCGCAGAAATTCTGGAACAGGTTCCTTACAAAAAAGAACCAAATAGTCGACTGTCCGGACGCCGAAGCCTTAGCAGCTTTCAAGCACAATGTCCGAGACGAATGGCTCGCCAGGCACCTCGGTCAAGAGAAACCGAGGACAATGTCCGCACTGACAAGCCTCATGACCCGCTTCTGTGCGGGCGAGGATAGCTGGTTAGCACGATGCAGCACCAGCGACCCAAGTACATCAGAGATAAGAGATGGAAACGGAAAATCACGGTGCAGAAAAGAGCAGCGCCGGAATAAAGAGAAAAGCCCAAAGAGCGTGGCAGTCAACTCCGGATTCAAAAGCTCACGGCCCAATAATAAAACACAGCCTCTTAAGGATGACAGTGACGAATTGTCCAACTTACACAAAATTTTGGGTCGGATATGTCAAATCCACAGTACCCCCGGAAGACCTGCAAATCACACCCACAGGGATTGTTGGGTTTTTAAACAGTCCGGCCGACTAAATGCCGAACACAAGGGGCTCGACGCGTCAAGCGAAGAAGATAAACCCCACCAGCAGAGCACCGGAAAACAAAAGACTTTCCCACAAGGGGTCAAAACAGTAAACTCACTTCATGTGATAATACGGAAAAATAGTGCGGCACTTTCTAAAAAGAGCTTCGCACGGTCCAACCCACCAGACCGTAGAGATTGGATATCAATACCAATCACCTTCGACCACCTGGATTATTCCAGAAGCGTTCTAAATGCGGGACGGACTCCCCTGATATTAAATCCTATAATAGACGGATTGCAATTTACTAACGTCCTAATGGACGGAGGCAGTGACTTAAACCTGCTATATTCAACCACAATCCGTAGGATGGGGATAGACCCTACCAAAATTCGACACAGCCGCACTTCCTTCAAAGGAGTGACGCCAGGCCATTACGCCAAGTGCACAGGCTCCATATTACTAGAAGTCGTGTTCGGATCGCCGAACAATTCTCGACGCGAAAAATTAATTTTTCATATCGTCCCATTTGAAAGTGAATATCAAGCACTCTTGGGACGAAAGGCTTTTTTCCGCTTCAACGCCATACCGCATTACGCATCTCTTACACTCAAGATGCCCGGACCGCGTGGCGTAATTTTAGTGTGAGGGTCACTTAAAAGAATCCGGACTTGGATAGACGAATCCGGCGTCAGTAGGCTAGGGGCTCCCTAGCCGCATACCCCTTCACAGGGGGCTGCGTGCACAAATAATCGCGGGTTCATACAAACCCCGCTTTAATTATTTATATTTCTAATATTTTTTGCATGAATTGTTTTTTAACTAAACGTTCCTCTCTTTTTACAGATGAACAACGTGCATACCCGTCCAGGATAACGGCGCAACGGAGACACAGGCGCAGACGTGCAGTAGGGACCCGTTGTGAGGATTCTTTTCAGATTAAGACCCTGCGTAGACCTTTTTTACTGTCTCTTGTTGTTATTCTCCCTTGGTTTCTTCCTATAGCCAAAGCGGAGCCTGACGCTTTGGCATCGGCCGCGTCAGAAGACCATGCCCGTACCTGGACACTAGGGGCTTAGGGCATCGTTCTGCCCGTTATTATAAAGACCGAACACCTTAGGGAGTGTTCGGCGTCCCGAGTTAGGCATTATATGCATCAACTCCGAATCATGTCTTTGGTGAAATGTTGGGTTTGCCCGGCTCCTGTGTTTTGCTGCCTTACGTTCCGTATCATCGGCTAACGCGGCACCAGGAGAACTACTGCGATTGTGCCCCAGTTCGGCTGGGCGAGCACCTCAGTAGGGAAAGCCGAAAACTGACTGTCATGATACAGCGAGAGACTGGTCAGCCCTCGATCGACTATCGAAATGTTTAGAATTCCCCGCTTTGACGAAGGGTCGTTTCCCGGTCAGGCACACGCATCCAACTTCAGAGAAGGGCGATGCCACCAGGGGCTATATCGTAGCCCCACCCTCGAGCTCCACTGGCTAAGTGATAAAGCATTATAGTCCAGATTGCCTCGTTCGCTACGCTACCACCTCCTTATAATAGGACCGAGACGTCGGATTAAGTGTGAAAACGCGCTATTTTTGCGAACACCCCAGCACCTTGTGCGTGGGGGCTGAAGCCGAAGACTGCCATCTTTCAGGTTATACACAAGTATACGTAAACGGCCGAAAAGGAGAAGTTTTACTACTTGGACGCACAAGTATAAAAAGCAGTTATAACATAATCATCGATTTATAAGCTAAATGCGTTCATTTGAACGTTACATTCTTCGAGCACTACGACTCTATTACATGAGCGCCACGCATAACTTCCCCGAAATAGTGCTCGGCAGGGAGCCGGTTTTCATCCGAACCCTGGGCAGCAACAGCGGTGGCGTCCATCTCTGGACAATGCGCCTTTACACGGGCAAGAGCCATCCGCGCGCCCTCTATACAGGCCGACCGCTTCATCTCCTTTATATGCGGCACCGCTCCAAGGAATTGTTGTAATAAGCCAAAGTAGCTCGTCGCCTTGGACCTCTCTGGCCAGACATGGGCCACGATGTCAGTCATGGCAAGTCCGGACAGTCTATTTAGCTCGGCCCATTCGGCCAACCGGTCTGTCAATGGAAGTGGGTGATCCGGACTGTGGAATTGAGACCAATATAGCTCTTCGGTTTCGTGATCCTTCTGGCCCCGAAAGTGCTTAATGGCATCGGCCGCACTTGCAGCTAAGTCCATATACGGATCCTCCGGACTCCACAGCCGCTCAAATTGAGCATACTTTCCATCCATAAACCGGCGACGCAGCAGAAAAGGCTTGCCAGCCACGATCTCTCCGGCCTGGCGCAGTTCCTCTTTCATAGCCCGCATTGCAGAGCGGGCATCCTTGGCTTCGGCGGTGGCTTTCTTCAGGTCTTCCCGCTCCGATAAGCGCTCCTTTTCAAGAGCCTCATTGCGGTCGGCAGCATCCTTTACTTTCATGGCCAATTCGGCCACCTCGGCCCTGCTTAGGCAGTGTGCAGCCTTTTTGGCTTTCAACTCCTCGGCCGCCCTCGAGGCAGCCGCTTCATTCCTTCGGGCTTGCTCCTTAGCTCGAGCAAGTTCGGCCCGAAGGCCCTCCACAGCAGCAGCACCGTCTGTATAAACAGCATATAATTTATCAGAGGAGGGCTTTGACCCCCTTAATAAAGCGACTGCGGAGAATTCTTTTACCTTGCGACTCGTCAAGTCGCCTATTGACAAGTGCGATGTCCGCATCTGCCAAGTCCAATTGCCGATTTAACTCGGCAAACTCACTAGTCCGGTTAGCCCCCGGACTATCCGCCACCTGTACAAGAACGACGGAACTCATTTCTTTAGATTTCGATCCTCGGTATGCTATCGTTTCCGACAACCTACCGAGTCTCAGGGGCTACTATCTATACAGGGCGCATTTTTTATATGCAAAACTGTTAAAAGACAAAGGGGTGCGTCATTCTCGCATACCTCAAATCCCGCCAGCAAACTCATGGCGGCATTACGCAATTCGCTCTCAGCGGACGAAATCCTTCCAATCACCATACGCATTAACGCGCGGTGATCTTCTAAAATGGACGCCCTCTCAAGCAGATTCTTCAGTTCTCCCGGCCGGACACTAGTAGGTGCCAAACTCTCTGGCCCCTCCGGACTCGGGGATACCCTCCGTGATGACACTTCGGGTTCGCCTGCCTCATCTGGCGGCGCTGCGGATGGAGGCGTATCACTCTCCATCATCTCCGGAAGAAGGTCCTCCGAAGATGAACTCATCTGAACTGCAATATAAATATTTTGGTTATCTACAGAAGCACAAATGAAGGTATTTCCTTATTAATTAACTCCTTCTTTCATACTCACGGCTCGCTGGAGGGCCGATCCTTTGATGATGATTGTGCGTCCGGATTCTTTCCGGGCGCCGGACCCCCCGGGGAAGATCTCTTCCCACGCTTAGGGGCTTTGGCCTCCGGATCTTCGGAGGCGGTCCTCTTTTCCCCCTGAAGGGAGGGGTTCTTGCTTCCTCCCTTTTCAGTCGCCCCTTTGGGCAAAATATTAGCTCCTCTATTTTCCCCGTCGCCCCCTTTTGTGGGCGCAACCTCCAACATTCTGACCAGCACGGGCTCCTGTGCAGTCTCTGGGAGGGGGGCCGGACACCTTATCAGCCTTGATCGCGCCACCCATTCCTGTAAAGAACAAAGGGTCAGGAGGCGAACTCCAGAAAGGCGCATAAACAGAATGTCCGGACTCTGAGCTACTTACCGGAGTATCCGGGCGATCGCGGCTTAGACCTGCATCCTCGGCTAAATTCGGACACGCCACCTGCGGTCCGAAGAACAACTTGTACATCTCCACGGGTGTCGCACCCATGAAATGTTGGAGAATCCGAGGTCCCTCCGGGTTGAACTCCCATAGACGGAGAGGACGACGTTTGCAGGGCAGAAGATGCCTGATTAGCGTAACCTGCATCACCTTGATCAGGTCGATCTCCCTCGCTTGGAGATCTCGAATCCGGCCCTGCAGTGAAGGCACGTCTTTGGATGGCCCCCAATTGAGCCCTTGGTTGACCCACGACATCAGTTGGCGTGGAGGTCCCGGGCAGAATAAGGGCGGCGGCTTTTTCCTGCTGCCCCTTGGAGCGGTGATATAGAACCACTCCTGCTACCATTATCCAAGTTCCTCTTGGAAGGAACCCTCGAGCCACGGGGCATCGACCTTTTTGCTTATGGTCGCCCCGCCGCACTCCGCTTGACGCCCCCCGATCATCTTCGGCTCCACCTTGAAGGTCTTCAGCCATAAGCCAAAGTGGGGAATGACGCGGAGGAAGGCTTCACAGACGATAATAAATGCGGAGGTATGGAGGATGGACTCCGGAGCCAAGTCGTGAAAGTCCAGCCCGTAGTAGAACAGGAGCCCTCTCACGAAGGGATCCGTCGGGAAGCCTAAACCCCGACGGAGGTGGGATACGAAAACGACGTATTCACCGGGCTCGGGGGCTGGCACGGCCTGCCCTTGAGCAGGCAACCTGTGCGAAACCTCGTAGGCCAGGTACTTGGCCTCACACAACTTCGATATGTCCTCCTTCGTGATGGAGGAGGGCATCCACCGGCCCTGGAGGTCGGAGCCGGACATGATTAAGGATCCGAAGCGCTCGAATCTAAGGCTCTGGGTGTTGGAACTGGGAGCGGGGAAGAGATTCGATGCGAGATTGAAGAACAATGGCGAGCCTTGGTCCTCTTATAAAGGGGAAGAAATACCAAGGGCCGTCTCCGTGACCGTTTGGGATTCCCCTTCGATAGAGGAGGTGTGGCGACGGGAGCGGTTGGGTTACCCATGCACGTATTGATGAAAATCTCGGAATACGGGGAACACGATCTCTGCTTCGACAAGACGTGCCAAGGAAACCGCTTCGCTAAACATGCTGAGGTGATATAGTAATTCAAACAAAGGCCTTGTGGCGGTGTGATATCACGCCGCATAATACGTCAGCAGATTGAACTAAGTGTACATTTTATTCTCTCTACGGTGGAATGTGGAATTTATTTTGCAGAGCCGGACACTATCCTGGTGTTCATGATCTTCTCTGGATTATTCAAGGGAGGAACCCGCCTTGCAATGCCGAACATTATGCACGCCGGACTTATCGTCATTGAAGATTGGTTCAGGGGCTACTGAGGGAGTCCTGGACTAGGGGGTGTCTGGACAGCCGGACTATCAATGTCCGCCGGACTCCAAGACTACGAAGATACAAGATTGAAGACTCCGGCTCGTGTCCGGAAGGTACTTTACTTGGCGTGGAAGGCAAGCTTGGCGATACGGATATGTAGATCTCCTACCATTGTAACCGACTCTGTGTAACCCTAGCCCTCTCCGGTATCTATATAAACCGGAGGGCTTTAGTCCGTAGGACAACATACATTACAACAATCATACCATAGGCTAGCTTCTAGGGTTTAGCCTCCTTGATCTCGTGGTAGATCTACTCTTGTACTACCCATATCATCAATATTAATCAAGCAGGATGTAGGGTTTTACCTCCATCAATAGGGCCCGAACCTGGGTAAAAACATCGTGTCACTCGTCTCCTGTTACCATCCGCCTAGACGCACAGTCCGGGACCCCCTACCCGAGATCCGCCGGTTTTGACACCGACAAAGGCATTCTTCATGCAAAGCCAGCACGTGAAAGTGAATTACTTGTTACTTACCCGAATCCGGAGATCTCCAGGAGCATTCACAGATCTGCCCTGCAGTGTGTCCGATGCTGCCGCATTCTACTGGGCTGAGGAAGGGAGCTCGACGGAGAAGGTATTCTGGTCTCAGTATGCTAAGGCCGGACATCCGGTGCCCCTGAGCGACCAGCTGAAGCAGCTGGTCGAGCTCCACAAGGTGGCCGAACAGGCCATGAAGGGCCTCATATTTCGGTTGTGGCCTAAAGAAGCCATGCTTGGGTGCTACTTCGGTCTGGTGCGGCGGCTGGTGGACGCCTGTCCATGGGTTGAAGTCATCAAGCACTCCATCTACATTGAAGGTGCCCGTCGGGCCCTTGCCCATGCTAAAGTGCACTGGGGCAGGATGGACGCCTAGAAGCTTGTGACGGACGCACCACCCCCGGTCAAGGAGTATCGCATGCCCGAGATATACTATAAGGGTGTCCTGAAGGGTGCCCGCCTTATAGCGGGTGAATGCTCCAAAGATGTAATTTTTTAGTAGACTTGCATTTTGTTATCCTGTGCGCTGAAAAGTTTGTTCATATGCGCTAAGCAACGCTTGTTAATTTAAAATATTACCTTCTGTGCGGCCGTTTATCAAATTTGAGAGATGGCAAGTCATTGGCTTCAGCCCCCATGCCACGAGTGCTGGGGTGTTCGGGATAAACTTGAGCGCTCTTGTTCCCATTTTTGGGTCCTTCGAGGGAGGCGCTCAACACAACGAATGAGGCAACCGGACTTATAATGCTTGAACACTCCCACTTAGCCATAGAATTCTATAATTTTAAATTTCTACGAAGCCCCTAGTGTTCGGAAGACCGAATTCGGGGCACTATCCACGCCTGGGCTGGACAAAGCCGGCTCCTTGCTCTAAGCGGCATAAGTCTTTAGGGACTCGAAAAAACCTCTGGAACAGCGACCGGCTCTCGCCCTATCATGACGATCAGTTTTAGCTTTCTCCACTGAGGTGCTCAACCTAGCTCAACTGGGGCACAATCGCAGTGGTTCTCCCAGCGCTACCTTAGCCGATATAACGGAACGTAATATACCAAAACATGGGAGCCGGGCAAACCCAACTATTGACCCAAGACATGATTCGGAGCTGATGCATATTATGCTATAAGTTCGGGGTGCCGCACTTGTGAAAGTGTTCGGACTTATCACACCATAATTTGGGTTACTTAAGCCCCTGGTGTACTTAGCCGTACCAAAGCGTATGGGTGCAACATGTCATAAGTGAAAATGTATAAATAGAAAACGGAATGCAATAATAGGCAAAAAGCGATGCATCGTTTATTCAAAAAATACTGCAATGAAAGAAGAACGATACAAATAGTGCGATAAGAAAGGGATGGGACTATTTAACATGCCCCCTCCAGGTATAATGCTCGTAATAGAGACCACCTGGATACTCGACGTAGCTTTTCTTCTTCCCTGGCTGTTGCATCGTGAGTTCGGCGATTCTACTGCCGGGCAGGGCTTCTTAAAGACGGAGTCCTGAGAATAAGAAAAAAAAGAATGACACAATTGGGAGCCCCTGGTGTGGTTGAGCCGCACTCTGGGCATGCCGTGGTCGTGCCCCTCCCCCTATGCCCATGGTATCTCCAGAGCATAGTTATGTACGCGTGGTACTGGTCTCGCGATTTCGCGAGGGCTGGGGCTGGGGCCGTATTGCTACGCGTGCTCGGAACGTTCCAGATGGTCTTGTTGTCGGTTACTCCGGGCACGCTTGACGGTGTCCGGCCGCTTAACAGCCGGACTCGAGAATTGCCTTAAGAGGCTACTTTGTACTTCCGCCACGAGAGCCGCTGTATGCTCCTCTGTTCGGAGAGAGCATTCGGTGTTTCCGTTGACCGTGATGACTCCTCGAGGGCCTGGCATCTTGAGCTTTATGTATGCGTAGTGCGGTACTGCATTGAACTTTGCAAATGCGGTTCGTCCAAGCAGTGCGTGGTAGCCGCTGCAAAACGGGACTATGTCGAAGATTAACTCCTCGCTTCGGAAGTTATCCGGGGATCCCAAGACCACTTCAAGTGTAACTGAGCCTGTACAGTTGGCCTCTACACCTGGTATGACGCCTTTAAAGGTCATTTTTGTGGGTTTAATCCTTGAGGGGTCTATGCCCATCTTGCGCACTGTATCCTGATAAAGCAGGTTCAGGCTGCTACCGCCGTCCATCAGGACTCTAGTGAGGTGAAATCCGTCGATGATTGGGTCTAGAACCAATGCGGCAAATCCGCCATGGCGGATGCTAGTGGGGTGGTCCCTTCGATCAAAAGTGATCGGGCATGAGGACCACGGATTGAACTTTGGGGTGACTGGCTCCATCGCGTATACGTCCCTGAGTGCACGCTTCCGCTCCCTTTTAGGTATGTGGGTTGCGTATATCATGTTCACCGTCCGCACTTGTGGGGGGAAACCCTTTTGTCCTCTATTGTTCGGCGGGCGGATCTCTTCTTCATCATCGCTATGTAGCCCCTTGTCATTGTTTTCGGCAATTAACTTGCCTGCCTGCTTGAACACCCAACAATCCATGTTGGTGTGATTGGCTGGCTTTTCTGGGGTGCCGTGTATCTAGCACGAGCGATCGAGTATTCGGTCAAAATTGGACGGGCCCAGAGTATTTCTTTTGAATGGCTTTTTCCACTGACCGGGTTTAGAGCCTCTGAATCCGGCATTGACTACCGTATCTTCAGTATTATCGCGTTAATGCGGCGCTTGTGCTTATTGCGACGTGACCTGCCGTTGCTGTCCTTGGTATACAAACTACCAGGGTTTTTGGTCAGGTTGTTACTGCGAGCTAGCCAGCTGTCCTCTCCCGCACAGAAGCGGGTCATGAGTGATGTGAGGGCTTCCATAGATTTCGGCTTTTCCTGTCCTAGGTGCCGGGCAAGCCACTCGTCGCGGATGTTATGTTTGAAGGCTGCAAGGGCCTCTGCATCCGGACAATCAACGATTTGAGTTTTCTTGGTTAAGAACCGTGTCCAGAATTGTCTGGCCGATTCGTCTGGCTGCTGAATTATGTGGCTTAGGTCATCGGCGTCTGGTGGTCGCACATATGTGCCCTGGAAGTTATCAAGGAATGCAGCTTCCAGGTCTTCCCAACACCCAATTTATTCTGCTGGCAAGCTGTTGAGCCAATGTCAAGCTCGTCCATTAAGCTTGAGTGGGAGGTATTTGATGGCGTGTAGATCATCACCGCGGGCCATGTGGATATGAAGGAGATAGTCTTCGATCCAAACTGCAGGATCTGTTGTGCCGTCGTATGATTCAATGTTTACGGGTTTGAAACACTCGGGGATTTGATGATCCAATACTTTGTTTGTGAAGCATAGTGGGTGTGCGGCGCCTCTGTATTGGGCTATGTCACGACGCAGCTCAAACGAGCTTTGTCTACTGTGTTCGGCCCGGCCGGAATTGTTGTATCCGGCGTGACAGTTCTCGTCACGTATCGTGGGGCGCCCATGCGATCCGTAGATCGAGCTCGTTTGTCTTGCCTTATCCTCCAATATGTCTCATAAGTCCGGCGCATTCCCCCGTGGCTTTGTACTTTTCGAGCGACGCCGGGGTGCGGCT